>CM051026.1:42243338-43690838 GCA_027627225.1 Congeria kusceri
CTGATACCGCCCCGTGCTGTTTCTTAACACTTTTAATTATTTTCGAAGAATGAAACCATATTCCATCATGATTATAGCCATATGATGCTTAGTATTACAATATGTGTGTGGTAAGATCGGGATAATGAAATATATAATGTCCGTGACTGTCAACAACCAGTGAAAATAGTACCAACCTCCCTATAATTGATTTCTAAGGGTTTATTGTAGTAACTATTACCATCTTAGAATATCGCATATGAAGTTTTGTGAATATTCTACAAACTAGTTTTGATTCTGTTGTGGGATGCTTGCTGAAAGAATTTTGTTGACCCAACGTTTGTGTCATAGTTTTAAAAATATCACTTGACATTCTTGATATTTAAAATGACCAATCACATGTCTATACCCGTGTGATGTATTTTGTGTTGGCACGTATTGCTTTTGAATGGTTTCGATCATATTAATTTTGACTCAAGCTTTACAAACAGCAAAAAACTTTACACCATTTATTGTCAGTCGCTTCCAATATTGTATCGATATGTCAATACTATCAATGGCACACACGCTACCTGGTTAGTTTTAATATAATAATATTGTTCAGTATCTGCCAAATCAATCATAGATTGTCTAGATCAGAATTTGTTTTCAAAAGGCAATGGCAATGTATCTCAGCATGTAAGGTAAATATGTTATGATGAAGATGTGAACTGAAGTATATTTTAAATGGAGTTTATTTATGTTGATATCGTATCCTAATATTTAAAGTTCAATTAATTATTTACATGACAGTGCTTTTGCACGGTTTGATTCATCATACCATCTTTACTTATCATGCCATATTGTCAGTTATTATGTTTTGTATTTTGTTGTAATATTTATATTTCAAGCGATTTATGTTATGCAATGTATACAAAATTTAATCTATAATATATATTTTTCAGGTGTTTGTTTTGTTTAAATTACTGGACTAAACATATATTTCTACAAAAAGTGTTGAACCAAATACAACACCCCGTTACACCCCCGTTTCACCTAGTACTGATATTCTGAATGTGTGTTTTGTTTCGTATAAAAACTAGATGCAGTTCATTAATTGTTTTTAAAGTACTGTGTATAAATGACAAAACGTAACGTCAAAATGTGGCGTACAAAGCGGAACATAGTAAACGTCATTGTTATAGAATAATATTCTTTTACGACTACTTGTTAACCTAATATGCACTGCACTGTGCTTCGAAATGAATGAAAAATACAGGTTTATTTATTCCATATAGCATTCTCGTACATACATTTTAAAGGATTTGAAAACAAATGAAGCACGAAAAAAATGCATTTAAAAAGATGGGACATTCGAGGCGTATTGTGATACATTTCATAATAGTTTTAGATATAGTTAATCATTAACAAAATGTGAACTAGATAGATGGATAGAATGGACAGATTCCTTTTTATTTCTCCATAGGTGAAGACATTAACATATACACACCAACGAATAAGCGTAAATATTAAACAAAGAAGCATATATATACATACAATTATCATACATTTCAACACGAACAAATATAGGTAAATATATATACATGTACGGAATAGTAAGTTGCATTACCCATATAAAAATATGAAAGTTTTCAAAAAGATTCGATATAGTTATAGAAGATTACATAAAACAATATTAGCTATGACATACAGCCAAATATAGTAACCTAATATTGCTGTAATCCGTAAGGGGCTATTTTCGTTAGCTCCAAAATACATTTGCCTTACTAACATAAATGGTATGAACACAAATTAAGTAGGAAGCTATCGTGTGAATATTGAATTTAGAGTCTGGCTCATGATGCTAAGCCTTAAGCGAAATCGAAATTTAAGACTAATTTAGGGAAGAGCCAACATACTTTTAAAACTAAATTCTAGCAGTTAAATCCTGCGTAGCATTTTCACTAGAGCAAATGTTAACGGATAGTTGTAGAAACAACCAGCGTTGTGCTCTGTACACAGAGCGAACACTTCTGTGCACTGGTCATTGACTTAAATCTAGATAATCGACTTTTATTTGTTTAATGACCACAGTGTTCGATAATTGCATCCCACAAGTTCAGTCGATCACTGTCTTTCATGTGACAAAACATAAGTAGATATAAAATCATATTGTCTGCCAATGATAGACAAAATACACACTTTTGTATATAAGGTTGAGATATTATTAGTTCACTGTTGGCCAACAACACTTTGCACACAAATAATAATTTTGGTTTTTGTTTGGCAATCTTCCAAAGTGGTGAGCAACTACGTTCAATTTTCACATTTCAGGTTGCGAGTTTCCTGATAGTCAAGTGTTCATAAGCTCCTCGCTAAGTTGAAATTATCACCTTACAACATAGTTTTTTCTTTCAAGCATATTTAAAAAGGAACTAAACCGAATTCAACGTAGTGCAACATATATTTAACAAGATTGTACTTCTGAAACAGGCGATATATTTCTGGTATAAATCCAACAGTTTGTTTATCAAAGTTTAAAAATCGAATAAGCCGATGATTGAAGATTTCCTTTGCTACATACTGACATGGTAATCTGCACAGCTGTCCAATGAACTGCAGCTTTTTATAGTCAATCCTAGTTTCAATGGGAGTTGACAAAACATACTCGGCATGAATATTATTCTGGAAACGTTGCATTGTTAAATACAAAACAGATGCGCAATTTCTAACTTAGTCGTGTCTTTCTCTGAGTAATTAATCCACAATTCACAGCCATACAATGCCTTAGGTATAACGGCTGACTGATAAACTTTTAAGGGTCTTTCGGGGCAAACACCATTGCTGCACAAATGTAAGTAGGTCCCTCTCAATGTATTGCACGCGTTATCTGTGGATTGCTTTAAAGACAGCGTTCCGTTTCATATTAGTCCCAAATGTGTATATTTAACAGTATTAGGAATTCTCTCCTCTCCTTAATAGCACGACAGCTGCTTAGGTAAATTAAATAGCATAATGGCGCACTTGCTAGGATTGTATAAAAATCTCAATTTTCTTGAGTATTCATTTCATAGTTGAATTATATTATACATACCATTCTTTGAATAGGGAACAGGTACCATGTCGTCAACCACCGTCGGCGAGCACATATTAATGTCATAAATACAAAAGCAACTCCCACTCCGAGCAAGCTGATTAATTAAGCCGTCGATGAAGACAAGATAGAAAAGCGGCGAGCGTTTACCTCCCTGACTGGTTCCCTAATATACCGGAAATTCCACTGAATACAGTCATCGGCATCTTACACGACTTGAGGCGTTAATGTATATATTTCTCATGGCTAACACTGTGTTCCCGTCGATTGTTGTTATTGACTCACGAACGTCTAAGGTCAACTCTTATCTGTTTTGAAAACAGATCATCGTGCCGGTAAATGGCCTGCCGGACGTCCAGGAAACACATGTACACGGTTAGAGGACAGTCCTGTGCAAAATAAAGGCATTATCTAAGTTCAAAACTTGCCATCAGACACACTAGCTGTTTTTGGAATCCGCACTGTAGCTTATTCAATTTTGCAGTAACATTTTTTTATATCGCACTATTAAGACACATTCGTAAACTTTAAGGACACACGATGACAATGTGATTGCTATGTTGTTGTTCGGGTCATCTTTCCTTTTGTTGCCACCTTTTTGTAACGTAATAATCTCCCCCTTTTTCATGCGGTCAGGAATGTAGCCTCCCCTTAACATTGCTGTGTACATAACCGATAATGGTTGACAAATAATGTCTCTAGCATACAGTAAGTGATCATGGCTTATTTTATCTGGTCCGCAAGTTTTCTCTTACGGTAGCGTGTTAGTGCATTCCGCTACCACATTCGGTTAAACACTAACCTCTGGATCAGGTTTAATAGCGCTTAAGGTTTGACTGCCCGTCTTCTCTACCGTTATTTTCCATTTATTGTCAAAATGGGGATCCTCCGAAGGTATATATAGATTTTAAATACTTTTCTCATTTTTCTACTATGTCTTATCTATTCCGGTACACCACACAATTAAAATTCATTCCTTCGCCGATTTTCATTATATGTGCGGGTTCTGCTTAGCACGGGGACGTCCAGCCCGACGCCACTGATCACGTGATTTCTCCATTGCTTTATGCAAGTCAGAGAGTTCTTCATTCCAGTACGGTTTTAGGAACGTTCGTAATTTCTTGACAGTTAGAGACACAAGTTTGCATTTTTGTGGATTACACTTAGTCTACACACAGTCTCATAGAATATATATATGTCCTTATTATTCGATGACACTTTTTCCATGTTTTCAATATCAGAATTCAATGATTTTCACAAATGGCACAATGTATGTAATCATTATGTATTGAGTCTATGACGTGTACATTCCCGGACAGAAGCCAAGATTCGGAGAGTCCACAAATATCATGCCAATGTCTGTCAATATATCACTGAGGTAGGCTGCACTGGACATAATACTGATTATGTTCCAAGTCAAAATGTTAAGGCCTAGCACAGTCATAATAAATACCATGTTAACAACAGTCATTTCCTTTTTTTAATCTGATTACAAAACAGTTTCAACAGCCAATCAATGTCGCACGATAGCACACTAAAATCATTTCGTCACGGGTCCTCGTCGCTGCTACTTCCGGTTATCTTCCATTCATCGACACCACATGCATCTGTTCGACGCCCGTCGGTCTATAGGAACCTAGGAGAGACATCAGGTGACGTCGACCTCATTCCTCCTTGTTCGTCGTCAGCATCGCTTGTCCATCGGCGCTTCCGTCTGCTTACAGATAACTCAGCATGGCGTTTTGATAAGTCACGGCGACGCGATTCCTATGACCGCCACGGCTTGCATTTCACGTAGTCCGGCCAAAATTCATTTGATAATACACGATCAGTGTTCTCATTGGCTACTAATGTCAGTTTTGCTAATGCTCGCTGGCGGTAAGCTCTCGGAGGAATCGCTTTAATTTATTTCACTGATACTCCTTTGATTTCGATGACTGATGTCAGTACTTCAGTGTTAACCTTTGCACTAAAACCCAAAACACAAAACCGTTCAACACGCTTTCCTTAAACAAGGCGGAAGCCATCGTCAATTTATCTTGCAGTGATTCTAACTGAAATTGGATTATGGTCATCGCTTTATGTGTTTATGAAAGCAACTTGTTCGTAGCTAGAATCGTGTGTTTCTGCATTATATCAAGTTATATCATGTATTACGCTATCGTCGTCTTTCGCATCCGGTTCTGTATTTTACATGTTCTCAACGAGCATTCCATTTGTCTGAACCTGTCCTCTATTTCTGTTATTCTGCCCAATAATGATGTGGTAAGGTTCCTTAATGTATCTACTGCTGTAGATGTGAACAAGCTAATGGATTTGGTACAGTCAATGATGTCTTGTTTTATTTTCAAGTAACTCACTTGCACATGTACATATCTATTGTGGACGAATTACAGATGAAGTTTCCCTGCTTCGCTGTTGAGTAACGGACATTCTTCGTGATATGCCGGCACTAATCATATTCTTGAGAACACTAAGGTCACCGCCCTCAGACATCTCAATAATACTGTAAATGTCCTGGCAAGTCGAACGGAAATAGGCTCACCGGTACGAGAGGCAATCCTTCGCTTTTTAAGTTCTGAGTTCCGGTCTAACGGAAATTCATCGGTGATATCTTTCAAATGTTCAAAACACCGGCATCTGATCGTATCTAAGTCACTTTCACCAGAGGAATAATTCCGAAGAATATGTTATATGCACATATCGTTTGGGTACTCACGATAGAGCTTCACGAGGCCAAGTATTCCTCGTCAAACCGGAAGCCAACGTGTTTAAGATCACAGTCCTGGTTTTCACCATCAGACTCACTGGCGTGACTGATCGGTTAATATTGCCGTCATAATAATGTGATGTGAGATCTCCAGTCTGGGGGTTATTCGTCATTATAATTATTCATGTAACGGTCTCAATTTGTGAAGGTGCACTCTGTCCTAGTGGTGAATCCGATAATTGAGCGGAGAAATTGATAGTTATATAATCCATAACTGTCTTTATTATGTGAACAATTCTTGCGAACTTATTCTGTATACTTGTCAAGTTATAAATAGAACAAAGAGAAATTGAAAAAACATTAAGTTATCTACACTTCATAGTTTTGTCACATAAAAGCACCACGTACGCTCGAGCGACTTTATTTCCGGGGCATGCGCATGAACAATGTCCATGTTGTTTTGTTATAAAGGATGAACACAACAAGCATTTTGTAAATCATTAGTTTTATATGTGGATTCGTATAGATTGTGAAAACTGGTTTTAATATTACAACTATTATACATATAGACAATTGCAAGCTTACCTACATTACAAAAACACTTAACAAGCTAATATATCTTTAATTTTATAAGATAGCTTATGATAAATATTTAAACATTCATTACGAATGTCACTTAACATCTATAAGCGTCAGTCGACGCGAAACGAAAGCAGTTTTAAGAATGCATTATTTATATAGTTGCACCTGATACTATAATAGACGATTATAATACTGAACTATTCCAAGCAGATACAGATATTTCGGCGAAGCCATTCGACTGACTCAAAATGATATCAGTAAGTTGAGTATAATAGGTTGTTGGATATTATTTGTTACTAATTTAAGTAATATGCATGCCAACTAGTATAACATGATACTACGAGGCCTGAGCAAAAATTTCGCGGAATTTATGTGTCAAATGTTTATTTGACCTTCTATGTCGTACATATTTTCTAAACACTTCAAATGATATAGAAACAGTATTGCATTCTAATACATTTGCTATACTGATACAACAATCAGTGTTCAGTTCAGTGTTTGGTGGACATGACGTGTTAAATTTAAAATGTAAGTTGTAAACGGTATTTGTCGCATGAGTAGGCATGACAAAAATGACGTTGTGTTATTGGAGAATGGATGTAATAAGTTACATTATTCAGCCACAATGTACCAATTATCTTATATGGTCCATTATAACATTATAGTTTGACTCAACAACAGAAGACAATGGTAACTACTTGACCTACGTTTTTAACTCCTATTCTTAACCCATTGTGTTCAGTTTAAACATTTTGAATATTCATTTGGTCTTGAAAATTTTCAACTCAACTAAGGAAAAGAACACATTTGCATTGCCATTATTATGAGTGTTGGTTTCCTCTTTGCTGATCCCATTGGCATTTCAAGTATATCAGTAACATACAAATGGACTTAGATAAATTTAGTGCAATAAATAACATTTATTATAGTAAGCATATGGTTTCAATAACGGGTTTAGACAAGAGTAGTAAAATAACATAAATATATATAATGATATTACTTGTAAACATCACCAAATAAACATACATTTTTAACACAATTCACAGAACTCAATTCTGGTCTTGAAACAGAATGTTATACTGCGCACTATCCGTACGTCTTTGGAGCAAACTCTCATAGCGAACAGTGGATGCCCTAAATTAAACACAAAGTACAATGTATTAGTTTGTATGTGTTAAAACATAACATTAAACATTTAAAAAGGTTTTGGCAAGCAGCATAAAAACTGAAATGCATTTTAAATCAATGTGAACACAATTAATTTTGAACGTAAGTAATAACTATGCGGCAACTGTCGCGGTTATGTGTTGACGAGCGCAATGTAGACCGGATAGGCATTATTTCATAATGAATAAACTGTTGAATACAAAACAATATCGAGACAATGACCTTGATAGTATCAATGATCAAACACCTTTTAACTTGAACGACTGTCGAGCAGTCAGAATACATACCTTTGGTGTTCTGAGGTCTCGCCATCAGCTATAAATAATTAATGTTAGACTTCAAGGTAAACAAAGTTAAGTATATCAAACACGAACAAACGATATAAACTTAAGGGTACTTAAACTATGATAATGAAAACACAGCTATACATGCCAAGCTCTATGTATACGTAAATAGCCTTAGCTTAGTATAGCAATTTATTACGTTAAAATATAAATTATATAATTAAAATCGGTGTACAGTTGATAATTTAAAAGCGAGTGGATGTAAAGCTTCTACATTACCGGGTAAATCCGGTATTTCGTCATAGGGCGTGTCAGGAGGCGTTTCGGGGATGGATTCGTAGTGGACGCGTACGACTGTTTCTTCATTCTTGTTTTCTTCGAAATCATTTGTAGAACGCGTTACTGGTATATTTGGCCCTTGGAAACTTTCAGCAATAGGCGAAAGGTACATAATAGGAATCCTTTCAAAGTGATGCAGAGTATTTTGTCCGTCTGCAGTTGGTTGCTGAGCGGTGATACATGAATGTTTTGGTGGATTAACTGTTGCTAAAAGACATGTATAATACAGAAGTGATTCGACAGAGTGGTAAACAGTAGAAATTTAAATAACACTTGTATCATGAGCAGATTGTCCAATGTTAAAATGTGTCTCCACCTTTAAAACAGTCATATCTGTATGACAGGTTCTTAATATGGTAGTATTGTAATTGGTTAAATATATATAATGGCATGGGTGAAACTTCAAGACAGTTTACCTGAATTATGTCTGTATTTCCGGTACATGCAGATAACTTTAATTCCAGCTATGATGACAAAAAGCCCCATGCCAGCATTGATGACAATAACAACTCGTTGATCTAAACTAAACGTGTACGTATGCAAGCTATATACAATTTAATAATGCGACAACACCGAATAGTCTAATAATAGTTTCAAAGCCAACGTATGATATTTGAACAATATAAACTGACATTAATCAAGTCAAATGCATAACTGCTATTAAAACATCAGAACAAGTCGGAATCGGGAATCATAATAAAACGAACTGAGTATATATTCAGTATAGTTACACATTTAGCGAAGTCGGTAATTTGAAAGAATTATATTGTTTTCAATTACATACCTTTGACTAGGACGAATTTAGGGTCGTTAACTGTTGTATCGTGTGCGACATATGTTAGGTTGTTGCTTTATTCTGTCGTGGAAATGGTGGAGGTGTTTCTGGTTTCACTGTCATCTGTTAATATAATGAAACACTGAATTTTGTATACAGGTTTATTACAGTCGATAAAATTGCATTTGGGCAATGTGCTAAAGGGTGGACTGTTAGTGCACTGCAAGTTAACATGGTTACAAGTCTATACTAGTATTCAATCAATATAGTTGACAACAATCAAAATTCTTTGGAAAGGATAACACTGAAAGGTGCAATGCATATATTATCATTACATTTTATGCTTCATTTGTGTTACAATGTTCAGACTATTTAATGTATTTGTTCATTTTATTGTTCTGATAGTGGTAATAAGACTGTGAACACACTGTGACCACAACAAGTGCCAGTACACAAGAGTAATCAGATAAAAAGCAGCTGCTACTCGTTGACGTTTATATGCAGCATACTTCTGGCGCTTGTTCTGTTGGTAGAAGGACGGTGAATTTTTTGCAAGTGGATTTGACCGTCTTAATTCACTAAGATAATCAAGTCAATACAGTTTAACTGTAGAAGTGGAGATACACTGTACCTCTGTAAAGGTACCTCTGTAAAGCAGTTAATACTACTGAAGAACGTTCCGCTAACGTCTGGTTAGAGTTTGCAGATCACATAGTTATCTTTCATCAATTTATATATTCACTCTTCACATTCTAATCACTTGACAAATCGCTATTCCGAGGATCATCTATCAGGTACATTAATTTCCTTTTTCATTTCTGGAAGCAATTACTTGTGTTTGGTTTTGTTCAATGATTTTGATAATAGGCAAACTTTAAAAACATGGCACATATAATTATGTTGTCAATACATATCAAGACTAGTTCCACGACAAATACTGAGTTACAAGAACAACGAAGGTATTAATTGCCTTTAAATAATAACACATTTAGTACTAAAGGAAATCAGTTTCCGCATTGACGAATTTATCCTCTCCAAAATAACGTGTCAACACTATGAGACAACGTTGACATGTGATGTTAAATGCCGTAAGTGTGATGCTTTTCGTGCAGACATTCTATTTCCATAAATGTTCATAATGCTCACATAATATGCCCATATGAACATATCATCCACATCCATAATATAAATAAGTAATTGTAACATTTAGCGACATTTGTAATAGGGAGTATATAAAAATAGAAGAAATTATACCAAACGAAAAGGAAAAAGCGACTATTATGACACAAACATGAGTGTATTTATAAAAATCAATTGCCCGGATAAAATGTGCGGTAAGGAAAATAACAATAATGCATATGATATAAACAAAGACTTAAACATGGGAATATGAAAGTGTCTTTTGCAAAATGATACTATAGCAACGGTTATACAGTTAACCTATAATTACCATTGTGTGTTGGAGTCTGAGTCTGGTAATTTATTTAATTTGCGCCTTCTATACAGTTTGTTTTGGAAAAAATGCCAGAAACTCCGAGAAGCACAAGAGAAGTCGAACGCGCTGTCCTCCGACAGCTCTTGTTGTTTTTTTCTAAGATAGTATCATTTGTATTTAAAATATCATACATTCTTTTTGTACCAGTTTAAGGTTTGGGATTGTCTTGAAAGCATGTGGTATGAAAGGTCGTTGTATGTTTAATTAGTCGTTGTCGATTTTTTCAACATGCATTATGTTCTCGTTGTAAAAAAGTGGGTAGTGTAATATGTCTTAGGCTTTAAATGTAGTTTTGTTTCCTGGTATTGCACAAAACTAAATAAGACATCCTTCCTGAACAGATTTGTAAGTTTATTCGATAGCATTTCCGGATAATGTTTTCCAAAATGTATGAGTTTGTTAAAATCTATATATGTTTTGGCTATGCTCAGCCATATTCCATTCGTTTTTTATATGCGTTTTAGCCATGTTCATTTCATCGATTGTATAAAAGCTTGTACATTTATCAATTTTAGACCTCCATCACAATATTCTTTGGTAAAAATGTTAAATTTAATTCTACACTGTCAATTCCAGATATAGTCAGTAATAATTATTATCAAACATTTTTAATCGTTAATAACAGTTTGCGGCGGATTTGGAAGGAATATGAACAAATGGTCAAACACAAAATTAACAGAGTGACTATCACTGTTATTTTACCTATTGTTTTTATTTCCATTTTATTAATATGCTCTCCATTTTATTTATCTTATCAGTGTAATTAAGTTCTAAAATAGTTTGAAAATCAACATGAAAGTATATACCTAGCATTTTAAAACTTTGTTGAGTCCACTGGAGTTTCCATTTTGTTTTTATGCTGATAAGCTAAACTTGTGTTTGCCTAATCCATACTAGTTTAGTTTTGTCAAAATTGATGTTTTATACTGAGAGACCTGAAACGTAACTTAAAGTGCTCAATGCTCCATTATTAACAAACGCCGGAATTAGTGATTTTACCAAATCGGAATCTAGGAAAAATATCGTAGGTTGCTGATATTTGTTGTAATAAAATTATCCGTGGCAGTTGTCATAATATATATAGTTAGAAATCAAGCAAAGTACCTACCGACCGTTAGATATTTTTTACAAAAAGTAATGGGTCGAATGAATCCGTTTTTAAATAATCATATTTTGTGAAATATTGTGTGATGTTTTTCAAATTTGGACCACAATGATATTAATCTACATTAGGATGTTATGATGCCCAAAAATTATTTACAAAACCCTTGATTAAGAACATATTAGTGGTCCTCCCTATTTTAACTTAAATTGAGCAGAAAAGAATGATAATACTCGTCCAACGAATTCTATATAAGGCGTTCGCACAGCATAAAACACTCTCGTGTGTCCGGTTGGCGCAGTGGTTGGCACTCACGCTTCTACCTAGGTTGCCCAGGTTCGATTCCCACACGGCGCATGCGAGTTTTAGTTAGTGGTCACCATACCGGACAGATGGGGTTTCCTCCGGGTACTCCGGTGTCCCCAACAGCACAATATCACAGCAAATTTACAGATCTTTCAGCAAAAATAAACCGAACAGGACTGGCAGATAAAGAGTAATGTAAACCAGATTGTTTTTGTCTTGTTGTAGGCATAAGGTTCATGCAAAATGGTTAATATTTAAGGTCCATACATAGGGTGTTAAGTATGTGGCTTTCATGCATATGATTTCATACATGTGATTTTCATAAATACTGTTTCATGCATGAGGGTTTAGGAACAGAGTTTTATGCATAAGATTCTAAACTTTGGATTTTGTACAGTTTTCCAGTTGCGCACACAGAAAGAAAACTGCCGTTTCCTGGACAATAAATCCTTGACAGGCTCATACATATGTTGCGTTCCGCTTACCTGGACTGGGCATAATTATTTCTGCGCTGAAATTGGTAGATCTGAAATAAAAAACAAGCATAAATTCAATATGCAAGGCAATGCTAGTGCTATAATGTTAAGATTTCCCATTATAAGTATATTTTTTTTATTTCATGTGTGATATATAAAATACTGCCGTATTGTTTCGTTCATTATAATAAAAGTACATTGACAGTGCGAAGTGCATGCAACCCACACGAAACATAATTATTTTTTGCAACACCTATTTTATGTTTAGAAATACATTCTAAATAGTTGTACAATAAATATTCGCTTGCAAGTCATTGTGTTTGCGGCTGAGGTACAGTGTGGAACATTAAACCTAATCAATATGAATGCATTACCCAAAGGCATAACGCGTTATTTTAAGAATGGACTTAATTCGATAGCATGATACGTGTATACTAATTATACTGTTTACAGGATATAAGATTAACATAAATTATGTTAATACCTAAATTTGATTGGTTAAAAATATAATTAAATAGCCCAATGCCAATACAATTCATGAGTAAAAAACGTTTGCCGTTGCTTATATGACTCATATGGCGTCATGACATTCTTATGGAACTGACTTTTATATATCAACTTTAAATTTGTAGTCATGTATTGTTTATATAAACATGATGCCAGATGTCTTTCCCATTGTAGGTTCACTCAGAGCTCCACAATAGTGACACGAGTCTTGATGCAGCTGGTGTTTCACATGTCACATTGTTTATATTTCAAGAACATGTCAACACAAGTGGCAGATACAATAGCAGTAAAAATAGCATTGATTGTGAATAGTGTACATCATTATTTAATCAATCGCATCATATTTGTCAAGCGTTTAAATAATCTTAGGGCATAAGGTATTTAGTTATATGTTATTATCTAATAATAATATTAATATTAATATACTGTTCATTGGCGTGTCTCCCTGAATAGTTTCCAACTATAGGATTAAAGTTTTACAGTAACCACGGACGATAAATTAAAATCGTTTTAAATACTATAATTGCCTGTATTTCTTATAAAAGCTCATTAAAGGCATGTTCAAAGAAGTCCCTAATTGTAGTGCTGTTTTTTTAAACAGTTCTAGTTCGACACAAAACACATGTATCTGTGCCATATTTGATCAGTAGGCCTGTATGCTTTATTCTGTATAAATATCATTGGCAGTTGATGGGTATAGTAAATATTGTACCCCGAGGCGTGATATAAACCGGGGCCGAAGGTCGAGATTGGCATAACACTTCGAGGGGGAAATATTGACTGTACCCCTCAACATGCCTTTGATATTTAATTTATTATACCGAACACAAATACTGTAATTCAAAGAACAAATTAGTCGTACATTGCAAATTAAACTTTATTGTTGGAAAATCAAGATCTTATCGACAGTTATTATTTAAAATACATTTTAATAAGCGCCTACTGATCATTAAATAATACAGATTTCTCGGAAAATACGAGTTGCTAATTTTAGGTCCACGCGCGAGGTATTTTTAGTCACGCGCGGTGTATATTAAACATTATACCCCGCTGGGCGTACATTATTTTCCAACGCCATGACATACTAAAATTATGCAGAGATGGGTATATGGGATTTTACAATGTGGAAACGAAGTGAGGTATAATAGTATATAAATAACACATGCTGAGAGGGTGCTATAAAAAATATCAACCCGAGAAACGTTATATCAACCGAGGCGGTAGTGTTTTGTATGCTACGTTAGCCGAGGCTCGACATTACCATTTCATAACACGATAATTACCTGGTTAAAATTACAGAATCAACCTTCCTTACTTTCCAATTCTAAGAAAAAATGACCTTAACCTTTTACCGGCATGACCATTGAGTGTGTACAACTATATGTAGATGTGTCAATTTTAAGGATGGCGTGATCGATATGAAGTCTCTACAGCGCGTTATTTTAAATCTCTTATCAATATTGCGAAATACGGGCATTCAAAAAGGAATAATATACAGTTAATGGAAAGTGTGTAATGGATATTTAGATCACACAACGCATACATGTGTGGCACTATATGTAAACAACATTTGCAGTGACGTCACAAACCACTTTTCAATGGACTGATATTAGTACACAAGACTATATAGGATTAGGTTGTGTCGTGTAAAATAATTTAAGTAATAAAGAAACCAACATTTGGTGATGTCTAAAATTATTTTGGACGCCAATATTGATAATCGGATAGAGGTTTGGAAACAAACTACGAATTTAAAGATAAGTTCTGACCAGTCATGACGAATTCGAAAACACATGTATCGCGTTTCTGGTTAGCACTGTTTGTAAACATGAAATAAAATAAAAGTAAGCTTTGTGAATACAAAAAGAAATTGCAAATGCTTGTAGCTGGATATTAATTGTAAAATGTTGTGGATCAACGTCAGCACTTTAAAGGTACTATTTGCATATGAATCAGTTTTGTTTTGTTTTGAAAAAAAAACGCTGTTCTATTTTTAGCGCCGCGCGAGGGTAATATGAAAAAATATTACCCTGTGATATAACATTTGGTCTATGGACAAACTACACAGAGTGGTTGTGTGGGGTAATAAATATATTATGCAGGGACGAGAATATTTGATTTTAAAATGGGAAAACGTAGAAATGTATAATAATATACAATTATTGACTAGAAAACCACTAGATCAGATCATGTTCCCTGGTCAAATAGTCAACACATGTTTTGTTCTATCAATTGCTAGAGTAAAATGTTCAGAACATGTTCAATGTCCTTCTTGTGCATATGTTTGGTTCGATGGATTATTCAAAATAAATAGTTCAACTCATGTTAATTGCCATCCCAGACTACCGAGGGTTTTAGCTGTAGCAGTCTTGAATAAGTTAACAAATACAAAACTATAACATCTTTAACCAACAACAGCATCGAATGGTTCCTGTTGCTGTGTGTGAAATTGTATGTGCAAAGCCGGGTATGACTTATGGGAAATCCACAAATGTATTTTTAGCCCATAAGTTGAGTTTAGGCCATTTGACATGTCATTTATACTTGTATTCAATGGCTCTCGCGACCAATGGAATAGCGTCTATTTATAGATTATATCAACATTAATACTATAGTGTATAGTGTGAAATAGACGCTTCCGCAAATGTAAATCATATTCAAATTAATCGGTAATGTTATCCAATCATCGCACTTAGATATTATGTGTCTAGCGGTTAAACTATTTCATACAAAAGAGCACGTGCATAATGTTTGTGATATTCAAATGAGCACTTGGTAATTTGTGTGATTTTCGATGAATGGAAATTAATCCTTTAATAATAGCTGGGAGGGAGTTCAAACTATTCGTGGCAAATCCCGGATCGGTCTATTATTAACCTGACACTCATTAATCTCCGTGACAAATCGTAAGTGTGTTCGGTTGTTTGCCTTGTTTTGGATAAGTTTCTGTTTTGGAAATGGATGTTGATATAAATTTACATACGGTATAGGGACAGTGATATTCAATGGTCGTGTGGTATGAGTGCTAGCGCTTCACGCCATCGAACCGAGTTCAATTTCCGTCTGACAGTGACCTTTTTTAATGTTATAAGTTATTCTTAAAATATGCAGGTCATGAGATATTAATTAAAAAAGGTTAAATATTTTATAGAGTTACTGTTATGTTTGAATTATTTTTATAGTACATTTACCAATGTGTCAATTACAATCAAACACTCAATGGATAAATCGTGAAAAACGTGAGTACTAACCCGCAACAAAATGTGTAAAATAAATTGTTCATAAAATGTCGTTGCCGAGACTCGAACTCAAAACTTGGCAACGCAAGTGCGGCATTTGTTCCACTACACCATTCGCGATGTACGATATCTAAACCAATACGATATCAATTTTACATTGTAGTATTGCCTACGCTACGTTGGATACATGTCGTGGTATCTATAAATAAATCCCGATTGCATTCGGAATATTCATGAGTGTCAGGTTAATAATTTCGCAAATTGCAAATTGCGTCCGTGTAGTATTATACAAGTACATCAATGTTCATGTAAATCGAATAAATTTATATGAACCTTATTATGTGTTAGGTATAACGAGGTGTATGGTAACAAACATGTGTATATTATAGTTGTTGACTGTTTGCGTCTACGCACAAACGTCCAAGGTTGTATCAAAGAAAATTGTATAAAATATGAGTGGTTAATAAATATATAATGTGTCACTGTTTATACAGTGTTATATGTTTAGTGTTTTATGAAAGAAATTCCCTGTGAAACATATGGTAAATACTATAAATTTAAAATCAAGTTATTTTGTCCTGGCCTGGTTTTGATTAAATTAAATTTTATATGTAGACACGTAAACGCGTGTACACGAATGTGATGTATATGGAATGCGAGTTTGTTCAAGAGAGCCGTTCATTTGTCGTTATAGTTTTTGACTTTCTTTACACACTTGACTATGTTTTCAATATTCTCAAACCTTGTTTTTTTGGTTGTATCAAAACACTGTGGTATCAACCCAACTTCGGAGTTCAACACCAATGTGCGTATGCTTTTTTGGTGTTGACGATGCCAACTCAAACTGCCTTGCAACGCTACATATAACTGTGAAAATGGAACGTACTTTAGTAGTATTTTGTACATCCTCATTTTGATCAATTTCAGACAATATCAAAATCATCATCGTCATAATAATAATAATAATAATCATCGTCGATATATTCATTCCATCATTATTATAATAAAATCATAATGAATTTTTAATTCGCGCGAAAAGATACATTCACCACTTTATATGTAAAAGGAAATAAATAACCAACCACTTAACCCAACATGTGTTCTGATCACTCCCATATGTAATTGATTTCTTCCATTTTACAAATAACCAGGACGATACGTTTAGTGTCATAAAATTACAATGGACCTATCCGCTACAAAGTCTAGCATTGACTATTGCTATGTTTGACATCTATTTTTATGTTGACATGTTGCCACTATGAATGTTTGAACCTGATGTATGCCAAGTGTGTGTTTCTGATCCTAACAACAACAGCAACAAAAACAACACATTCCGTATACAATAACAACTATAAAAATGCACACTCACACAATATTGATTTGAACAACGTTGAATAACTCATGCAGTATATTACAATGCTTCATTTGTTTCATATTACAACGCGTCACATAACTCTTTGCGTTAATAGAAAACATGTAACACCTCCCTGTGTTACTAGCTCAAATTGACAACTAAAGATCGTAAAGTAGTTCACATGTTCATTTATTTTCGAAGTCTAATTGCTAAGGGGGCTAGGAAGTATCACCACTCTCTAGTACTACTCCTAGCTAGATGCATGAAACGACTATGTCATAAACGCGTGTTTCATCTGCCCCTATCCCGTACTACCTATAGCACACCCTTCATTTGTATATGCAAGACCGTATTGTGATTTACAAACATAAACGTGTATCATGTATGGTTACTGAATTATTACATGAATTGTTTAACGATTCGAGTATTAGCTATGTCTCTTAACCCGTTGCTCCCATCTTGCTTGTACAGTCAGTGGTGGAGTGGTGTAAGCATTAAGAGGCTGAATCGTATACCTTTGAAGGTCAAAATGACGGCTGAACATAAACAATAATACCGGGACATATATAAGCACAAGGTGTGGTTGAAGTGATTGTGATGTTGTCACAATTGCTTCGCTACACTGTAACTATTTGACGAATCAAAACGACGGCCACTAGAAAAAAGAATTACCACCATGCCGATCGCATAAGTTGCGGTGGCAATGTTTTGATGTATTGTTAGTTTGATGCCTGGTCGTTGTAGGGCATTACTTTATACTGTTCTTCAACGCTTGCTGAGGGCTGGACATCTTCTTTCACTGGCGATTCATCCTTACACTTTGGCCTGTAACATACATGGTACATGTTTGCTTTCATACTTCCAGCAAATGATTCATCATGTATGGACTGAGTATGAATTTATTACACCACTATTTTGTGTTAGCATGATACAACATTCGAACACTTACACAAAAATCGAAATTCAAGAACTCAAGTTTGCGCGCATGATTATATTTTGGTTGAACATGAGCTTTTATTATCCTCTCAGGCGCATTTCTAGAGGCCACTTTCCTATATATGAGGTTCTAGGATGACTAGGTAAAACTATTGGTATTTCCTAGACGTTAACTGTTTTGCAGGGTGGTAGCCTTATTGTAGCGGTGTTGTTTTATACTAAATAAGAAAGAGATATGATTAAGTATTTGTACAATTCGCTTGTCTCAGCATGCGTAGAATTATTGTCGTTTAGACCATTTGAAGTTTCCCACATGGTTACATGACCGTATCTGCGGAATTCAAGAAGGATAATACACAAACTGACTTGTCGTAAGATATTAAGCATTAAGCACATCACATAAAACATGTACAGTTCTTTTCGAAAGTGAACACATCACTTACAAGAATCGCATTCATGACGGAAACGGTAATTGTTTTCACAATTTGTGAACCTGTGCATCAACATCTGCGAATAATTCCACATATGTTTCTGGTAGGAAATTCCTCCTTAACTCATTACTAATTGTGATCAACCTTAGAGTGAATGACTACAGTGTTAAACAGTACAATAAAAATATATTTCTCTTCTAAACTTGGTGATGCAGCACACATACATTGTTATCAATATAGCGATAAACGGGCATACTGGATGCTAAGGCCAGAGTTTTTATTTTATTTTTTGGTTCTCGGACATTTTTGAAAGAAAAAAATGTAAATAAAAATAAAAATAAACAGCAATACAGAATTGAGTAAATTAATGAGTAGAATTTCACAAATAAAAATGGGCAGTGATATTAACATTTGTATGCAGTATTACTTAAAACAGTCATATTACACAACATTAACTTAATCACTGCATGATAAACATGACATTAATACCAATAATAGCAACATTAAAAGGCAGTGTTTATCATATAAAAACTACTGTTAAAATATGCTAACACTTAAACACAGTACGTCAGATATCTCTGGACAGTGGCCATATTATAAGTATAACAGCATGTTTAATAAAGTGAAAACTAACTGAATATATCTTCATAGTAAATCAATATACACCAATTAAATTTTTTAATTATAATATTGATATAAAATTAGAAATGTGTGTTTAATACAATGATTAAATGATCTTAATTTGTTTTACTGAGTATTTTCTTTTAAGTGTTGCATGATGTATGCAATAACAGAAAGCATACCGTATGAATCATACAGCTATATACAGTCACAATGCATGTTACATAAAATTTAGTCATTTCTTCAGCGTTTTTTTTTTGCATTCCGTGTAACAGGTTGAAACCCTTTCACAAGGTCATTTTTACGATATCGGGTACATTATTATTATTTTTATTATTATCTGTAGTAGTAGTAGTAGTAGTAGTAGTTGTAGTAGTAGTAGTAGTAGTTGTAGTAGTAGTAGTAGAAGAAGTAGTAGTAGTAGTAGTAGTAGTGGTAGTAGTAGTAGTAGCAGTAGTGGTAGTAGTAGTACCAGCAGCAGCAGAGCAGCAGAATCTTTGGCAGTAACAATAGCAACAGTAGAGTAGAAGTAGTAGCAGTAGTAGTAGTAGAAGTAGTAGTAGTAGTAGTAGTAGTAGTAGTAGTAGTAGTAGTAGTAGTAGTAGTAGTAGTAGTAGTAGTAGTAGCAGTAATAGTAGTAGTAGTAGTAGTAGTAGTAGTAGTAGTAGTAGTAGTAGTAGTAGTAGTAGTAGCAGCAAAGCAGCAGAAACAGTGGCAGTAACAATAGTAGTAGCAGTGGTAGTAGTAGTGATAGTAGTAGTAGAAGTAGTAGTAGTAGTTGTAGTAGTGGTAGTAGTAGTGGTGGTAGTAGTAGTAGTAGTAGTAATAGTATAAGTAGTAGTAGTAGTAGTAGTAGTAGTAGTAGTAGTAGTAGTAGTAATAGTAGTAGTATTAGGAGGAGGAGGTGAAGAAGAAGAAGAAGAACTACTACTGCTTCTAATTTTTAAGCCTTTCACTGCAAGTAGGGAAAGATCTAGGGTCAGAAAAGGTACAGGTGCTGTTCAAAAGGGGCAGGGGGATTAAGCCTAACCAGTTCTTTGAAAATTTATAGTAATTAGGTAAATCCAGGTATTTTATCAGTTTAATGCTTTATGTAATTAAGGTTTTAGGCATTGACTCTGAATTTGTCATTGAATACTGGAAACAATATATGATATTTCTAAAGATATTCAACTGTTGACCTGCCCAGAAGGGCAGCAGGGAGGAACCAAAAAGGAGCAGGGAGCTGCACCCTGCTATTTAGGTCTGGATCATTCCCTACTGCAATACATCGTAGAATTTTGGAATAATTTTAGCCCAATGCGAACAACGATCGAATTTGAAGGTCCATATCAATTCGTCTGATGAAAGTAAGGTCACGATACCATTTCAATGTATGAAATACTGCCTCTATCACATTTGGCTTTTATATAGTTTTATCTCGTAATTAAGAGATAAAAAGTCGTTATAACGAGATAAGAAGTCGTAATTACGAGATACTAAGTCGTAATTACGGCATAGTAAGTCGTAATTACGATATACTTATTGTAATAACGAGATTAAAAGTCGTAACTACGAAATATAAAGTTGTAATTACAGGATACCAAGTCGTAATTACGTAATTACGAGATACTAAGTCGTAATTACTAGATACTAAGTCGTAATTACGAGATACTTAGTCGTTGTTACGAGATACTAAGTCGTAATTACGAGTTAAAATTGTTAATATTGATTAATTTTTTATTTATTTTTATTTTTACACTTGGCACCAGGACGTTCCCATATTATCGAACTGTAACCCGACTGCATTATAGAGCTGAAACCCGACTGCATTATCGAGCTGAAACCCGACTGCATTATCGAGCTGAAATCCGGCTGTTTTATCGAGCTTGGACCCGGCTAATTGTTTGAGCTTATCAGGGCGGATGCAGGTGTCTGCATGATAACAGCGAGAAAAACAAGTGCCTCGTGAATCATTTTGGGACATTGTAAGCTTGGCCAATACTACCTATCGACATAATTATTGTCGTTATTCTTGTTCAGATGACAACATCTTTAAAGGCGTCTCGCTGTGAATTGTGAGCTTATACGACAAATTGAATGGGTTGCATTTTAATAATGTGGGTTTTATTAAAAATCAATTGACATTGATCCGTTATGACAATATCCAGTTGCAAATTCCTCAGTTATTTCACAAAATCCTAACTTTACTACGAGTACTATACATGTGTATTATTATAAAAACAGCAGAATTATACTGATGTCTCTTAATAATGTTCATACTATGTGTATTTAAAAACCGGGGTAACAGTATAAAGGGCCAGAGGTTTAGAAAATGTCTACTCTTCAGTTACACACTGGTCTGTCAGGAGCAGAAGGATGAAAACACATGTTCTATTTTCTCTGGTTTTAATGATTATTTTTCTTTGACATTTGGCACGCAAGAAAATTAGCAGATAAGCTTTTGGCATATTAAAACTGAATGCTGTAAAACACCATTTACCCTTGTGGACCCCGGCGTTGAAGAACATGCAGTTCCAAGATGCACACACAGCACTGAATATTATCAGAAATAACGTTAGTTCAAATTTATAATGGGCAATTCGCGATGTTAATTGTTTCTGTGTCTGTGAAGTGTGATGCTTTATTATACAAGTCAGATGTGTTTGATTACTTGATGATGTATTGATATACATGTAAAAAAAATATAATTGCATACAATTGAAATAACTGCCATTGTTTATCAAAGTATCAGTCATACTTTTGCATCGTAAAACCATTAAATTAATCCGCCCATTTAGTCATCGTGTCATATTCTTCATATAACTTTGTTATTTAAGATGAACATTCAATGCTAGGCCTACTATTGTCGTTTAATAAATAACATACATGATGGAAATACTCGAACAATATGAACAAACGATGATGTTGTTGATTGGCAATTAAGTGAGTGATTTATCATACAAATACAGCCTTGCAATATTTTTGGTTCAATATACACATGTTATCTTAAATACATATAATGCTAGCTTATATTTCACATTATAAAGTAATAGTGATTATCAATTTAAGTTAGTAAACTAAGATGTGTAAAATACCCATACATATGTACTTGCAGTAGTACATACAGCTGAACACAATCATCATAGTGTTGTCTTATTCAGAGTCTACCATTAAAATTGATCTGATATAATCAATGAAAACTGTACATGATGTATGAAGTGATCCTTAAGTTAAACGGCTCACATTTTATGTATGTTATCATAGCCTAAGTCATTATGATGCCTCAGTTTTATCAGAGCGCATGCTTGATCGTATTTTTATGTTGCGAGTAGTTTTATTTTAACAAGTAGTCATTTGATTTTCAAACGTACATCGATGACACTGAACTGCTATAATTTAAGATTAAATATACCGTTGTTTCAGAAGGCGTTTAATAATTACTTAAAAGAAATCAGATGCACTTGTCTCAACCACGAAAGAAAAATAAATAGTTGCAAGTATTTCAAAACACAACAACTTGCATAATACTTACAGGATTACTTGTAAACGAGCATGTTTCATTTAATTTCAAGAACTGACTTTATCAAGACATACACATTTTTGTATAAATCCGGATTTAACCTTTCTTCTTTTTTATATAAGTTATTGATGTACATGTTGTGTTCAAAATTGCGATCACACGCCCTTCTTGTATCAGTATTGGATGCATTCAATTAATTTTCGTTACATGTTTATATATATTACTATGATTGGACGATAACCTTTCACTTGCTTAACACCTGATGACGCATCAAGATTTTAAGGTTATCAATGCGGTTGCACGTGTATGCACGATAACTTCGAAACATACAACTGTGTCACGAAACGGCCGGGGACATTGTAACGATCCACTTGTAATGTAAGACTGACTAGCATTACTTACCGAAATTATCAATTGCTTTAATTTTATCTAAGTTTATATTTAAGTTACATACAAATCGTGTGAAAACAGCACATGCTGATGTTTCCTTGTATTATGTTTATATCATGTAGAACCCATGAAAGCCGTTCTATGAAGCACATAACTCAATGACTATTCTCAGATATAACATTATTTCAAGTGTATGTTGGGGAATCCTCGATGTTAAAGTTTCCGAATCCGCATTTGGCATACAATGTTTAATAATGGAATGAAACGATGTTTGACATAAAATGTTTAATAATGGAATGAAGCGATGCTACCCATTGTTACGCTTTTATATAATGAAATATATTTAACGACGTTCCCTTTACCTAGAATAGTATTGTAAACCATAATAGCTGCTAAACAACAGATATGTTTTACAACTCTGAATAGGATTGACTCATCCTTCAATGTCCTAATAAGAAACATTACAATTTTTGTTCCTAGCGTGTAATATCCAATGAGACACAAGCAGTTGATTATGACGATGCAAAAGCTACACATTCCGATATTTCCACTAATTCTTTGACGTTAACCATAGTAACATACCATCAACTTTCTGTGGCACGATGAAATGGTTAAAAAACAATAACATACACAATTCACTAGTCTGGTGTCCTCAAATAAAGAGAGAAAACACTCACAACACCGCTCGTTGAAACATTTTTAAAGCGCAAAGACATGTGCATATTACAAATGCAATTACATGAGTAATGCTTGGGGAATACCCGATACTAATTAGTTCAAAGTATATTCATAGTACCCGGGTACTGATTTTTGTAGTACGAATAGAAGTATTGTATAAAAGAGTTAACGTACATAGAATTTATATTAAATATTAAACAATACGATGGTCTTTTTTATAAGGAGAATGTTCGCGGATCGCGAAAATAAGATGTAAAAAAAGTAGAAGTAGTCGATATGACGGACAGGTACAATATTTACCGTTACGCGCATGAGCGACATTGTAAATGTTTTATTGCGTAGGGGTTTCATTGATTCAAGTGTGCGATTTGTATACGTGAGTTTTAATCCAGCTAGAAACGCGTGTCCAACGTATCCATAGTGTTTGTACTTATGCACATATACGCACATACGGCGTCTTAAAAACTCTATAAATGTATTGTTGCTTTTCAAAAATATCTATTTAGGATACAAAGAAAAGTACTAGTATATAGTTTTTTTGTTAAATTGTCCGTATTGTTACCGTATTATTACCGTCGATATGCCCCTTTATTGTCATTTGTATAGTATAAGTCTTAAATGTCTCTTCGTTGTAGCTGTGTAACAATATGTTAAATCAAATAATAATGACAGCTTATAAATGGATATTTTTATTTAACTTGTTATTTTTTTTTTTTTAAAGACAACATATCGCAATGCACGTGCAGTTTTATAAACACAGCAGTATATGACACTAGATATTGAATTGCCTGAATAGAAGACCCGCGTCACAGGTAGATATGAGATATGCATGTTATTTTTCAATTAAATTGATTCAATTTGTATGTACTGCATACGTTTATATTATATAGAATGATAAATAATAATGTTGTTACCGACAAAGACTTTATTTGCATTTTGGGAGTCCGAAATTGTATTAATATTTGTTGAACCTATATATTTGGGAAAAATGTTCATGTGAATAATTTCAACGGTGTTGATATTGGTGTTTCCTGCTGTTATTGTTAGCTGATGACATTGAACTATTGTCTGAAACTGAACAGGGTTTACCAGACGGATCTAATTTGCTTGATGAATATTGTAAAAAGAAATTTAGGTGAAAACATGGTGAAAAACAAAACGTCTTGGTGTTCAAAAAAGGACATTTAGATGTTTTCTAGAATTATTAAGAATTGGAGTTTGTTGATAAATTTATACACCTAGGAATTGTTTTGGTGGATCCTGTTCACATTATCAGATCAAGCATTAATGGCAATTTTTAAAATGAAAGGTTGTTTAATTAAATACCATACCATGTCACTACTACATAGATTTGACCTTTTTGATGAATTGAATTTATCCACCTTAAGATATAGCTATGAGATCTTGATATTACAAGATAATGTACAACTGGAAAGAGTTAATTTCAATTATAATAGACTTGCTCTGTGTTAAAAGCCAAACAAAAATAAATGTGTATAAATAATATAGGCATACACTACAGTTTAAAGATCTATGCTCAACATGATTAAAATGTAAAGAGTTAAATGTGATCGAACGTTAATGATATAATGTACATTGATTCGAACGAGAATCAAAATCATACGTCCTATGTACTTTTAGTATTTGGATTTTAATCACGTATGGATATTTAAAGGTGTCAAACATGTTAACATGTTTACGACTCCAGCAAAACTACTTTTGCATGTTTATTCTCTGATATTAAAAATGGGTCTATGTAATGCTGATTACTATGTAAATTTATACTCGTGGGCATTATTGTAGCGATGCGTTCTTTACTTTGGTTCTACATGGAGTGACATCAAGACCACCGAGTTGAATCTGTACTTGCGCGATACATTTACTTACTTCAATTTGAACAGCATGCCCCTTACTACCAGGATTTTCGGTGACCCGACCATGGTTGGACCATCACAGTCAGTTGTCATAGTTTTATCGTATGTACACTTGTGTGATTCATATTCTACCATGCGAAAATTATGAACTGCTGCATGCTCGCCTCTGGTCACACGATGTCGTATTAAACTAGTAACTAATCGTACTGAGTGTACTCCATTTAGGCGTTTATCTGAACCCATGTACACAACAGTTTTAATCGATGTAAACTAACATGCGGAAGAAGTAAGATAGGACATCAACATATGTGCGGACTGCACAGGTTCATCCGGGACGATACTTTACGCACATGCATTCAGCCCTTTTTTCTCACGAAACGCCCCTTACAAAACAGGCGCTGGAGGAAACGAACTTGTTTGCGTTGACGAAACTTTGGCGGTTACATCGTACAGTGTCACTGTGGATACACCGTAATGATGTTACCTGAATGATAATATGTACTCAGAAAAAAGAGGAAGTAGTGGTACTTTGCAGTATCAACGGTTTAGAAAGTGTGTGTATCCGATAATAAAATATTTTCTTTCTTTTTTTATTTCAAACCCAACATAGCCAAACAACCAACTAGATACATTGTACATTCTTCTAATATAAGTATAAGAAAAGTAGTTAATGTTAATGAAATTATTAACGAAATAGAAAAATTCTGTGTAGAGTCAAGCAATCAGGGCCCATATTCATAAAGCTCCTTAGGAAAAACCTAAGTAAATTTCTTAAAGTCACACAATTCCTTAGGTCTCTGGCTGTTTCATATATATCTCTTTTTACATTTCAGTGTTTTAAACTAGTAAATTTTGCTCAGATGTTTCTTGTTTTACCCTCTTGTAAACAGTAATCATTAGGTTTCATGTAGAAAATGTTATCTGAAATTTCAAATTAAGTTAACATTTCGATTAGGAGCTTTGTGAATACAAGTTCTGGGCCCATATCCACAAAGCTCCTTAGTGAAAACTTAAGTTTATTTCTTAAAATAATAAAATTCCTTAAGTCTGTGGCTGGTTTATCTAAAGTTAATGAAAGTCCCAAATGGTTTTAATATGTTATATAATCAACATATGATTCATATTTTACCGATTTCAAATTTGTAATATTGATTTTCACAAGGAAAATTGTATTTGAATTTTTCCCTGAAATATGACTTAGGTTAAAATTACCCTTAGGAGCTTTGTGGATATGACCCCAGATGTCAATTAAGATATCTACTGATAATGTCCCATTAATTGCCATTGCTCATCGTTTCCCGCCTTATTCGTCGTCTGAAGAGGACGACGAAGTAGCCACGGTTACGGAAGAGCACGTGATCTTGACGCCATAATGGCCGGCCCATTTGCACGCGTCCCTCCCGCCGTGTGAATACTCGATAAAACGCACCCCAGGACCGTAGTCGGTAAATGTCTCCTCAACCTAATTAAATGATGAAAATGAAAAAAAGGAGAAATGAGGTTCAAAGTCCAGACAGGCATAAAACAAATTGAATAAAACGAACACCGGGACCGTAGTCGGTAAACGTCTCTTCAACCTAAGGTAATGAAGAGAAATGAACAAAAAATATCAAGAAATGGCCAGACAGGCCTAACACTAACATTTGATACTACTTAATATCCTTATTATTTTATTTTGGGGGACTTGACAAAAAATCTACATGATGGAGCGTTGCTACGCGAACAATAATCAAAAGCACCAATCGGCTTTATCGATATAGATTGTGTACATAAATATACACCGTTAACTACTAGTAATTAGAAGTATTTAATAAAGTGTCAATTAAACGACACTGGCAACTTTCTGTTGGACGACATTTATTTATATACTATGGAGATACTGTCCTCAACTAATTTCTTAGTAATTGATAACCATCTTTGATCAGCAAATCTAAACATATGTAATACCAACAAGAACCTTACTGCAGTAATATTATTCTTAAAAATACTTAACTACAGATGGGCATACAAATGTGCGTTTTTTGTAGTTATGCCTAAACGGTAAAAACATGCGTCAAACCATCACTTTTTGCATAGAACACGATCGAATGCTGTCAAAAACTTTATATTTCATTGAAAAATAGAAATTGAATAAGCTCGCACAGTCCTTGAACCTGGTATTTCCGATTTAAAAATACAAGCACATATTCAAGTGTGCGCAAGCGCGACTCGACAAAACTTAACAGTCACGTGATTATCCTAAATATAAACGGCAATATTTTTAAATTACTCGAAGGGTTATAAGGACGAGAAAAAGGACGAAACAATATAAAATCATAGCTTTTCAGGTAAATAAAAACATACACGTCTAATTTTTTAATGGGTTCTATGCGAGTATGACAGAAAATAATGTTTTGTTGACAATCTTCTTTCGTTGTTACGATTGGACCATCTGGAGCTCTGTCGAGTAATTCACAAAAAGCTTTAATATCAACTGGCTCTGTGGTCAAAATCAATGTCTTGTGACGTAACCTATGTTGACCCCTTGACCCCGTACTGACCTTGTGCCACTGACCATCGGCCGCCAGTGTCTTCGTAACTTCCCGTTTGTCCATTTCCGCCATATCCGAGTTCAGCAGACGAACAAGCAGACGGTACTCACAACCGGCATCGGTTCGGCTGCCGTACCTATCGGTCAACATACGCTTCCTATAACCTCTTTTTACTAAACAAGAGGGCCACGATGGCCCTGGGTCGCTCACCTGTGTTTAAGGCATCCCAGTTTACACCACAGGAGCATCATTTGAACACTCTTTGTAGAAGACTGGTAAGAAATGTTACATACCAAATATGAAACCACTGGGCCTTGCGGTTTCAGAGGAGAAGTAATTTTGCTATTGAAATCTATACAAACAATGTGACTCCCGGGGCGTAGCCAGTTTCGACCCAAGGGCATCATTTGAACAATCTTTGTAGAGGACCCCTATACAATGTTACCAACCAAATAACAAACCTCTGAGCCATGCGGTTTCAGAGAAGAAAATTTACAACGTCATTGAGCGATTTAAGTCTATATGAACCATGTGATCCCCGGGGCGTGGCCAGTTTTTACCCCAGGGGCAGCATTTGAAAAATCTTTGTAGAGGACAACTATGCAATGTTACATACCAATTATGAAACCTTTTGGCCTTGCGGTTTCAGAGTAGACCATTTTTGCAGTGATTTTGCTATTTGAGTCTTTATAATCCATGTGACCCCGGGACGTGGACAGTGTTGACCCCCGGGGTATCATTTGAACAATCTTTGAAGAGGACCCCTATACAATGTTACCATCCAAATACCAAACCTCTCGGCCTTGCGGTTTCAGAGGAGAATTCATTCAGCCATTTAATTCTATATAAACCATGTGACCAACGGGGCGTGGCCAGTTTTAACACCAGGGGCATCATTTGAACAATCTTTGTAGAGGACCACTTTGCAATGTTACATACCAAATATGAAATCTCTGGGCCTTGCGGTTTCAGAGGAGACGATTTTAAGTCATTTTGCTATTTAAGTCTATATAAACGATGTGACCCCCGGGGCGTGGGCAGTTTTGGCCCCTATGGGCATCATTTGAACACTCTGTGTAGAGGACCACTAGAGGATGCCACACATCAAATATGAAACCACTACGCTTTGTGGTTTCAGAGGAGAAGATTTTTGCAGTAATTTTGCAATTTAAGTCTAAATAAACAATGTGACCCCTGGGGCGTAGCCAGTATTGATCCCAGGGGCATCATTTGAGCAATCTTTTTAGAGGACCCCTATACAATATTACCAACCAACTACCAAACCTCTCGGCCTTGCGGTTTCGGAGAAGAAGACTTTCTAAGTCATTTAGCTATATAAGTGTACATAAACCATGTGACCAACGGAGCGTTGCCAGTTTTAACCCCAGGGGCATCATTTGAACAATCTTTGTAGAGGACCACTATGCAATGTTACATACCAAGTATGAAACCTCTGGGCCTTGCGGTGTCAGAGGTGAAGATTTGTAAAGTCATTCTGCTATTTAAGATTTTATAAACCGTGTGACCACCGGGGCGTGGCCAGTTTTGATCCCAGGGGCATCATTTGAACAATCTTTGTTGAGGACCACTATGCAATATTACATACCAAATATGAAACCTATGGGCCTTGCGGTTTTTAGAGGATAAGATTTTTAAAGTCATGTTGCTATTTAAGTCTATATTAGCGATGTGACCACCGGGGGGTGGCCAGTTTTGACCCCAGGAGCATCATTTGAACAATCTTTGTAGAGAACCACTATGCAATGTTACATACCAAATATGAAACCTATGGGCCTTGCGGTTTCAGAGGAGAAGATTTTCAAAGTTATTTTGATAGTTAAGTCTATATAAACCATGTGACCCCCGGGGCTTGGCCAGTTTTGACCCCAGGGGCATCATTTGAACAATTTTTGTAGAATCCCACTAGAAGATGCCACATACCAAATATAAAACCACTGGACCTTGTGGTTTCAGAGGAGAAGATTTCTGAATTTTGCTATTTATGTCTATATAAACAATGTGACCCCAGGGCGTGGCCAGTTTTGACCCCAGGGGCATCATTTGAACAATCTTTGTAGAGGGCCACTATACAATGTTACCAGCCAAATACAAAACCTCTAGGCCTTGCGGTTTCTGAGAAGAAGATTTTTAAAATCATTTAGCTATTTGAGTCTATATAAAACATGTGCCCCCGGGGCGTGGCCAGTTTTGACGCCAGAGGCATCATTTGAACAATCTTTGTAGAGAACCACTAGATGATGCCAAATACCAAATATGAAAGCTCTCCGCCATGCAATTTCAGAGAAGAAGATTTTTAAAGTTTTCACTTTTTAAATCTTTTTTTAGCTCTGGTGACCTACATATGCAGCGGACCGAAACGATTTGAACAATTTTGAAAGAGGGTCACCCAATGATAATTCCTGTGAAGTTCGGTGAAAATCTGCCTAGCGGTGAGGGGGAGATGTTGTTTGAATGAAAATGTTGACGCACGACGGACGACGCACGACGGACAAAAGGTGATCACAAAAGCTCACCATGAGCACGTTTTGCTCAGGTGAGCTAATAATCATCGAATGATATCCCATCCATTTTATTTCTAGGTCCATTCCATGTTAACTTTTTCAATTGCTTGATAGCTTGTCCCTAGAATAGCATTTTGTTAAAAAGTTCTGCACATGTTATGTGACTATTTACTATGGGGAAATGACCATATCACCTAAATCAGTGCCTATTGTAGATAGACGAAATTAGTTAATGATTCTTATTTACTTTTCTTCCATTTTAAATCGACGTATATGGTAATTAACTTTATAGGGTTGTTTTAATTTATGCCAATATATCTGTTATAAGATCGAACATACACTATTTAATATAAACGTCAAGAATTTAAGATATGTTAAGGCCATAAATATCTAAGCACGGCATCCTAACCATCTAATAAACTGAACGATTACACACCATTCAGTTACTCGAATTTCCGGTCGCTGATCGTCCAAGTAATCCCCGACGAAGCCGGCGAATCCCAGATCTATGGTCTGCTTTTTCATACACATGCCATGCGAGGCCGCCCAGCAAGAGTCGCCTGTAATGGTGGAATTATACAGACTGTATTAACTTTAAAAGTCATTTAGTGAAACAAACGTACTTATTGTAAGTACAGTTAATTTAAATAAAGGACATTTGATCGCATTTGCACATTAAAAGTTCCTTAAAAGGACACAGCCTTTTAAAATTGTCTTAAATTACGACATACACGTTCAATAATTAGTATATATCATAAAAGTATTATTACTAAGCATATATGTCGAAAATTTAAACATATAAAAATATTTAACAATATAAAGACATCTTATTCAAACGTAAAAGTAGGGTCGGCTTTTTAAGAGTTGGGTCTGTGTTTTTTTAACTTTTTAAACTGTTAGCATGTTATTAATGATGATAATTGATTGTAATATGTCACAGTTAAAGATGTTCCGGTCTCAATTCTTCACGACAAAGCCACATTTCAAACTCTTGTTCGTCTCCACTAGCAGCCATACCTTCAACTTCTGGGTCGAACTCCTTCAAGTGACGACTTCCGATGGCTTTTTCCTCCGCCTTCCAGCCGTCCCCTCCGTTCTCTGTCACCTCCCAGCCAGCCATACCGTCTACAAATTTGGGACCATTATAAATCAGCATCAAATGAGCTTTCTATGAAATAACATCAAAATACGCTCACTAGAAACCAACAGCATTAAAAATCCGCCCAAGTGAATATCATTTTAATGGACTTTCGTATACATATATGTCTTAAATATTCATTTAAGAAATAATTTTCAGATTAATGTTGTTTATCGTCTAATAAACAATGGTCTGAAGTTTTTATGCGTAGAAATTTAACAACAAAGCAGTTAGCACGGGTGGTTCAATAACCGCGCATCAGAACGAAAAAATGTTGTTTACTTACAGATAAACCATGACAATTGTGAAAATTATATCCTTTCTTACTTGAACTGCAATTGCAATGCAAAATACGTTTCACAGTTATGGAGTATTTTTTCGCGTTATTTTTGTGAGTTTATACCATATTTCGGAGAGATTTCTTTGTTTGTTCGGTATTCAATAACAGTGACATCAGAACGGTAACTGGTGGGCGGAGCCTAATATGCAAGCTTATTGTGCAATAAGTATTGTGCGGTATACTGAAATTTAGCTGTAATTTATAAGCACGCTACTTATTGCACGGCAAGCTTACACATTCGGATCGCATTACGGGACCATGCGACAGCGCTAAATTCAAAAAAGACACAGATGCCAATCATGTAAGACATCAAGTGACGTCCAGGAACTGACCATTGGTATCGGCTTTTATAGAACGTTGCGATGTGATTGGGAAATATGGTATAAAGCACATAGAGCTCAATATGTTAATTATTTAATCTCGCCCTGTGGGCTCCTTAAATAACTAACATATTTCGGTCAAAGTATGTTACAACTATTGCTTACTAACGGTTCATTTTGTGTTCATTTTTATTTTCAATAGAAAATTGAGCGCGGATCACGTTGGAATTGTACTTGGATTATAACGTTTTAGAAAATATCAACTCAACTTGTTTTGATATTAAAGAATAATGATCCATTTACAGCTGGCCATGTTCATCTGTAATCTGATCGATTATAATACGGTGTATGTTTAATGTTATTTGTTTTTCGTCTTTTCTATTATGATACTCGCTAATTTTCTATAGACAAAGAACACAGTTATCGTTGTTAAACTACCCAATAAACAGCGCAAAAGTAGTCCTCTTCGCCAATAAACAGCTCTTGTCGTTCTGACGCGTGGCTCCAAATCGTTGTTTGTTGGCCGATAAACAACGATAAATCGAAAATTATTTCTTAATTAAGGTCCGAAAAACAGACTTACCCCAGCCGCATGGGTTCTTCAAAAGATTATTGTTTCCAGCAGCTTTTAGACTCTACAAGTATAACCACTTAGGTAGCAATGATAAAATTAAATGAGGTGTATCGTGGGAAACCCAGGCTTTATGCATGTGTGTAAAGTGCCGTCCGCACAGGCTATTTAGGGACGACACTTTCCGCATACAGTGGATTTATGTTTAAAGAGACTTCATTGAAACAGCAAAATACCATAAAAGCGGAAAGTCTCGTCATGGATTACCCTTTGCTTACTGCACAGGCTGATTAGGGACGACACTTCACGCACGTGCATTTAGCCAAGTTTTCGCACGACCAGCATCTTATACTGGTGATTATTACTCGAATAGAACGATGATAAACGAATAAAGTCATGTAATGGTGCTTTTATGTGTTGAGGAAAACGTAATTGTATTTTGGTGAATGTTTAACCTGGTGTTATTTATAACTGGTTGCATGCATTATACATGTATAACAAGTTATATGTCGAACATATAAACTGACATAAAGGAAATAATGCAAAGCTAACAATACTCTCGTATATGTAGACTACAACTCCCTGAGTCGGATGTGTCGCCTGATGGGCATAACTCAAGTACGATATGAGCAATTATGCCGAAAACCGAACTTAACCTTCCTATTATGCCTACTAACACTTCCCTAAAGTTTCATAATTATTGCACAAACTTCCCACTACAAAAATGTTATAGAGGTCATTACCTGGTGACCATGCATGTAGTATCACCCGGCGCGCGCCCCCCTCTAAACTGAATAAATATGCTAACGTTTTTTTCGCTTGCTTCGCTCGCTCAATTTTATAAACATACATATTAAATTTAGTAAAACATACGCGACCTAGCCCGCACCCTACAATTTCTTACGTACACCGTAGTTCCGGCGCCAAAGTTAATCGAACACGATAACTATACACAATGGGTATACATACCTTTATGAGTGGATGATATCTTTTTCTTTGGTACATTCATATATTAAATAAAGATGTCAGATGCAATACACAGTTGTTACAGGACATCACATAAAAGGATGATGATGATGATGATGATGATGATGATTTGCACAGATTTATTAGATACGGATCTGTAGCTGATCACTGCACACCCACAGACAACATAAAGGGATTATAAGTTTATAAGTTAACTGCACGATCAAAACTTTACTACCCCCCCCCCCCTCAACCCGAAATCTTGGAACTGCCCCTGAGTATTTCATAGGTCTCATAAGTCACACTTAGGTCAGTTGGTTTAACTGATAAAGTATTGGTATGTATATCAACTCAGGTAGTTTTGATCTTGCTACCAACAGAGCAGATTACCTGGCGAACTAGATTTTGACTACACATTGCACATTCTCGGATTTGGCATAGAGCGAATACGCTGCAAGATTATTTGATGAGAAATACGACATTAAGAAAGTCAACAAGATGTTCAATATCATTTGACCTATTGACATAATGACACATTAAGAACATAATATTATTTCATTAAAAACACCAATATGACAAATATTGAGGTTGGCAAGATGTGGTATGCATAGCATTTCAAAACACTCTTCAGGACGACGACAGACTCTGGACACGGCCTTACAACAGTAGTTTATGTTATATTTTCTTATAATAAAATACAAATGAGGCGTATCGTGGGAAACCCTGGCTGAATGCATCTGCGTAAAGTGTCATCCTGGATCAGCCTGTGCAGTCCGCAGAGGCTAAGCCAGGACGACACTTTCCGGTTTTAAGGTATTTTCTGTTTCAAGGAAGTCTCTTCTAAACATAAATCCACTGGGGGTGGAAAGTGTCGTCCCGGATTAGCATGTCGTCCCGGACTGCACAGGCTGATCCAGGACGACACTTTACGCAGATGCATTCAGCACGATTTTCCCACGACACGACTCAAATAAGGTTGTAAACATCGCGTACCCTCTTAGCGCGTTTCTTAATCTTCTGACCGATCTTAACAGCAGAGTTGGTCATCTTCACGCCGTAGTGCCCCGCCCAGTTTTTCGTATCAGTGCCGCCATGCACGAATTCCACGTGCCGAACGCCCTCCGGATAGTCCTTAAAAACGTGCTTGACCTAAAATAAATATGAGAAAATATTCTTGCTGAAAGGCCCGTTACAATAGTTTTACTTATTACTTACTTATTTACTTCTAAATTTCTGTACTTAATTAAAAAACGAAAATGAAATGTCTATAAATATTTATCATAAATAACAAGCCGTCCTCAGAAGATTTGTTAGTTGAATTACGGGGGACAGTGCAAGATACAGGAGACGATACGTTCCAGAGCAGACCCTTTGCTTTTTAGAGGCTGGTGTGAGGCATCTAGTAAGCTGCACCTCGGTTTAACGTCTAATGCGAAAGACGAGATAGTAGGTCAGGGTATAGCGGGGGCTCGCTATAAAGCCAGTGCGTTATCACTAGACCGCGGATCCACCATTAGTTCACGCGTATTATGTGACTCTTGTACCTATGTACTTGGGGAAATCACCAGAAAGAAGAGCATCAGAGGGCTAATTTCCACTAAATTAATCGAACAGGACTTAAAATGAGCAGAAAGGATCTAAACATGACGTTTTATTCACTTTTTGCGCGTTGATTTTTGTAGCGGTCATTGTCGTGAGAAGGTAGGGTTATGCCAAGCAAACAATAAGGACGGCCCGATGGCACCATATAGTGCGAAAAAGTCGAAATGTAGACCATCGCCCTTAATACTTTAATCTCGAAACTAAAAGCAATGTGTTCCTTAAATGTGCTTATATAATACCTGTTGGTAGCTTTTAATAGACAAACAAGAATTTACTTCAATATAGCACAATGGGTATTAATTGCATTTTGGGTTTCTGATCATAAAAACACAATAGTCATTTCTTCGCGACAGGAAGTACTGAAGGAACGCACCAACATTGTGCTCCGAATTTTAAATATCAAAAAACACTTGCGACTTACAATGATTGTTTAATAGTTTTCACTATAAAGGTGAAACGCGTTTTTCCTATAATCTTCAAGCATTTAAAGGTGTTGAACATACGAAACGTAGAGAATCAATATAACATAAGTTGGCCTGTATCCGCGATATGCCGCAACCGGTCAATATCATTTATCAAACTGTGACCTTCAAACAATAACGCACTTTAGTCCAAGAGGATAATGAATAAAGGGACATAAACCGCGGTCGTCTGAATACATCTCTAGGGCAGTTACCTCGCTTTCTTCCAATCCGCCGAGGTGTCATTTGTTCCAAATATAAATGCATTCACATAAATTGAAATAACCCAGGGTCGTCTAAATACATCTAAAGAACAGTAAGTCACCTTTAGTCAGTTCCCTCTCCAAGATGTCACTCGTTAAAAACATGGACGTGCACTTACATAACGGGAAATAACCCATAGTTGTATGAAAACATCACAAGGGAGGTAACTCACCTTCTTCCAATCCGCTCCCTCCTCCAAGGTATCCTTGAACTCCCAGGAGTCCAACATTTTGGTTTTGTCGTCTGCCAACAGTCTCACTGTAATCTCGTACTGCGCACCGCAATCTCCCCGGGAACAATACCTGACATAAACTGAAATGCTTGACGGAGGTTGCGTGACCAATTAAGTGCATTTGAATAAACAATATATTCTACGTTTCACGAATCGTTTTTCTTCTCTAATATTGCTACTACTCCAATATATACTGCTGTAATTATTAATACTATTGCAGCTTCAGCAACTGCAACTTTTCTTGCAAATACTACTAAGGCCGCTCGTGCTGCTGCTAGAACAACAATAACAACAACAGAGACAGCTGAAGAAATACAACTATAACAATTACTACTAGTTCTGCTTCTTCTACTACTAGTAATGTACTGCTGCTGCTACCTTTACCGCTAATGCTACTTCTACTTCTACCTCCACCACCACCACTATTACCACTACCTATGCTTCTACTTTTACTACTACTACTACTAAATACTACTTCTGCTACTACTACTACTACTAGTACTTCTGTTACTATTACGACTGCTACTACTGCTGCTGCTGCTGCTGCTGCTACTACTACTACTACCACCTCTACAACAACAACTACTACTACTACTACTACCACTACTACTACTACTACTACTACTACTACTACTACTACTACTACTACTACTACTACTACTACTACTACTACTACTACTACTACTACTACTACCATTATCACAACCACTACCACTACCACTACCACCACCACTACCACTACTCCCACCACTACCACTACCACTACTACAGCAAATACAACTACTACCACTACTACTACCACTACCACTACCAATACTACTGCTACTATTACTACTGATGTCTCCACTTCTTCGTACAACCAGTGCATATCGATGCACATCAATACTAAAACTTAGCTATACAGTCTTTGTTCACAATCCGCACTTACCAGTCACGGACGGTTATCGGCCGTTTGCGTTCATCCAGCTCCTTCGGGTCAAAGCCACGCGCCCGAAGGTCAACCACCTGTCTCTTTACACATGGGCCGTAACTCGCGCACCAGCAGGGAAGGTCGTCTGTAATATAAGACACATTCAGAATTTTCAGTTGGTTATCAATACATTTTGACTTCGCAATATCGCAAAATATATTAGACTTAATATACTGTTATATTATAAAGATATGTAGGCATACGATTCTTTAAAAAACTAGGACTCTAAACATGTATCAATAATGTCTAAGTAAATGGCCACAAAAAGATTTTTTTTGTGTACAGACCATTTTAAAACGGAGAAATAATTATGTTTAATTTAATTTATTTTTAATAATAGCTTTTAAGGAAACTGGACAAATTCAACGGACGATTCGCGTCAAGCCCGTTTGCCATTACAAGCAAACGTATTATTTTATCGGTTTAGTTTAGTTTAAACCTATTTATATTTATTTTTTTAGCTCAGTTGCATCGAAAGCCTAAGGCTTATTGAGACACTCTCGAGTCGGTTTTCTGGGAAGAACCATTACTTGGTCTCTTTGGGTAAGATCTTGTGGGGATCGAACCCGGGACCTCCCGATATCTAGGCGGACACCATAACCACTACGCCGCCGAGACGTCTTTGTCGGTTTAATAGAATGTGATTTCGTACATATTAATATTTTGACTTGACACACATACATATATTCATATATTATGTACAGTTCATATTTGAAAGTTTATCTTTCGAACGTTTACAACTTACAATAAATACCTATCCCACTAATAATGGTGACCATTAATTTGTTAAGATTTTGACAAAGCACAGAGTAATGTAAATCATGTTTAAAAAAATGCACGCGCTCTCTTGAGTCGGCTTTTTAACAACATTAATGAGATACTCTAATTAAATGCTAATTGAATAATCTACCCATTTAATGTGTATCACGGGTAATTTCGGCATTATGAACAAAGGCAAATTTATCTAAACGTAATATTAGTAGTAATTTTACAATAAGCAATAGTCAAGTGCTAGATAGTTTGTCTTCCGTTATGTATCAATTAGGTAAATTACACCACAATTTCACAAGTATAATTTAGGCGTGTCGTGGGAAAGCCGGGCAGTCCGCACAGGTTTTTTCATGACGACATTTTCCCGCTTTTATGGTATTTTTTGTTTCAAGAAAGTCTCTTCTAAATATAAATTCACCGTAGGCGGACTGCACAGGCTAATCCAGGACGACACTTAACGCAAATGCATTGAGCCCCATTTTCCCACGACAGGACACAGTAATGTACAATTTATTAGTGTAAAAAGACCCATAATTTTTATACATTTCAATCTAGAGTTATCAAAATTGGCCTATGGGTTCCTTTTAATATAAGGAAAACTTTTGATTGGAATCCCTCAAGCCATTGTAATACTAGCTAACCGAAAAACTGTAACCTCATCCAAATAGCATGTACAATTTCTAAGCATAAAAACTAATTTTGACATATTTAAAAAATGAGTTATCAAAATTGGCCTATAGGTTCTTTTCAAAATAGGGAATAAGTGTTGTAAGTTGGAATGAAATCCCTTAAGCCATTCCATAGAAACTAGCTTACCGAAAAACTTTAACCTAGCTGGGACGCCGACGCCAACGTTAAAGCGGACACCGGGACGAGTAGAATAGCTTGCCTATTCTTCGAATAAACGAACTTAAAACCGTCGCCCAGCCTCATTGTACTCTTACGTTTGACTTTGGAACACTCGGACATCTTCTTGCATCCTGCGGGTTCGCCCTCGCATTTGAAGCCATCGCCCCCGGACTGAACCACTTCCCAATGGTCAAGGCCGTCTGTCGAGAACAAAACATTGAAATATTATTTTTCTGCAAGGCGAGTATATTTATGCAATATTGAATTAATCAACACATAAAGAGTGTCGACTTTTGCATTGTTTATCAGTGTTGGGCAAAGTAAAATAACAGTGGAATCGACGTATAGATATGTATCAGAATCCCAGCTGTACAGCCAATAACTATTTTGCGATGGAAAGAAACTAGCCCATTGTGCGTTTTACAGCAATGATTACCGGAAATGTGTTTAATGCATGGCGACTGCGTTTATATTTAGATCTTACTAGAATACGCCAAATATAAAACAGGATATTATGCTAGTATGATGTTCTGATAACTTGTATCAGCTGAGTTGGCTGCGTGAAGTCGTATCCGAAGCGTTGACACAACCAACGAGACTGATACATGTTCTCAGAACACAATGCTAGTGTAATATTATATTATTAATTTATTATATACCTTTTCAGCATAACATTCATCAAAATACCAAAACAAATTAAGAACTATTTTATTCGCGTAGACTATGTATATCTCGGAAATTAGTTGTGTAATGATGACTTCATTATATGCCGCTTAACGACTATGCCAAAACTTTAGCTCCGAGTGATGCTGTGTTCAGTGGATATTTATTATTAGGCCAAGTCATTTTAAATTGTGTTGATTAAATAGACAATAAATCACAATCGCTGTTTGTTATTCTCGTTTGCCTTTTGTTTGACGAGTGTGAATTTGAATAATAATGGTTGATCGTGATATAACAGCAGTAAACTTGTGTGGGTTGTTTGTTTTTGGATATGTTGAAATTTGCTGAAGAACTGCTGTTTGCCTTTAGGATGAAACGTTAACAGGAGTTGAATAAGTAATTGACTTTATGTATGTTCTATTTATTTGATAAAGGTAGATCTTTTTGCCAAACTAGAAATCTAGATCTCTAACAATATTGATATTGAAGTTGCAAATATGCATTCCGATAATTGCCGAATTCGACCGAGTGTTTGTGTTAACACGGGCTATTGTTAGGATACGGAAAAAGAAAACGCTAGTAGCGGATACGGTATCCTGTATTTGAGTGTTGAATACTGAACATATTGATGACAGAAAAACGACAGGTAGATCTATATTCATGTATTAAATCAAATAAACATACAATTATTGACCTTACAAGTGGTATAGTTGTTGCCGTCTATAGGTGTAGATAACACGATATTACAAGTTTGGCGAGGCGCATTCTATTGTATATGTAGATATATGCACAAAAGTTCCCATACATATGCTTTTCCAACCAGATTAGATAAATTTTTCGTTGAGATTTGTTACTATACACATGTATCTTGAAAAAAGAAGTTTCGATCTCACGAAAAAAATAATGAATTAACGGAATGTATACATTTTATTGATAAGCACCCTCAATACTCTGCAGTATTTTATTAAAGGGACTATGCCACCGAAAAGGGCCTCAATTGGGAAAGGTCTTTCAAAAATCTAAAATTCTGATATTAATACTAGCATAAAATAACGAAAAGACAGGAAAATAGTGTACGCATTCTGAGATAAAAATAAATTTATAATAAGGGTTGTGTTTGTTTCGGCATTTTCCTGTTTCCATTTTGATATCAGAATTGTGAGCATTTTGTATAACTTAAGTTTAAACACGACTCCGTACCACGCATAATATCTCAGTTGTTAAAGTTATTTCTTCGTATTGCTCTTAAATCATGAGTTCGATACCCGCTTTGGGTTTTAATTTTTAAGATTTTTTAGCTAATTTGTTTTTTATCAAATATTGTGTATTATATTGTTTTATTTATTCAATGCACATGTCTTAGTTGAGCGCATTTCTCTAAAATAATTTATATTGCAATAAGAAACCAATTTTTCGTCGACATAGTCTCTTTAATAAAGTTCTCAAAATTCTGCTAACTTTCCATGTTGATATTTAGGGTAAACCAATAACGGCTTTTCACGTAACAAGATATTATACTTACAGACTATGCTATTCAAATCGCCAATTGATAATTGATCTATATCGCAGGGTTACATTCCAATATAAGCACAATTATATTTGAAAAACAAACACAGCTTGAAGTTCATTCCACGTAAGATCATTGTAGCAAACATAGTTGAGAATTCGAGTGTTGGGCGTGAAACTGTTGTATCAGCCTAACATTTTATAGCAAATACATGTACAATAGTTTCACGCTCAACCTAAAATATTAACTTAAACTTACCCCTCTGTAAAGCGTAAAAAAAATCTGTTTGTTTCAGGTTACCCGACCTACCCTTAAAAAATGCCCCGACCCTAGAACATTTTATTGAGTTTGTCAGATTTTTTTTGTTTTATTCACCTTTTTCCAATAATCGTTTGTGAGCGACATAACAAATAATTTAGATACTCTAATAAATGACTTGAATGTTGAAATCAACAGGAATGGAGATGTGAATAGGCTCACGTCGATATTTACGAACTTTTTATGTGCTTACGGAAATAAATATGTTGAAAAAAGCTCTGTAAAACGAAATGTACGTTTTTATGAGGAGAACAACTCAAAAGATTGGTTTGATGACGAATGTTAACGTAAATATACCGTATATAAACAATCCGTTAGACAATTTAATAACACACTATCGGACGCAGACAGAGTGATATTATATAATGCAAAAAAAAACTATGAATATCAATGTCGAAAATAAAAAAATTCCTTTAATCATTAGTGCTGTCGCAAGATGAATGATCTAAGGCGGAAGTCACCCAAAGAATTTTGGAAAATATTTAAACCACGAAACAAATACACTGCTGGAGATAATATTTCAAATGAAGAATTTAAAAAATTATTTTAGTAACCTCATATCTGGTAGTGACACGCGAATTGACGATGAATATTCGGACTTTATCACTCAATTTGACGATATTCAAGAATTTAGAGCGAAGTTCGAGTCACTAGATAGAACTAGATAGAACAATTTCAGATAATGAAATTTTAAAAGCAGTTAAAAGGCTAGGTGTAAATAAATCCCCTTCCATTGACAATGTGTTATATGAATATTTTAAGGTATGTGCGCCAAAAATAATCCGTCCGTTAAACACATTTTTCAATCATATATTACACTCAAAGTCATTTCCCCGTACATGGGCCTCAGGCATTATTATCCCTATTCATAAAAAAGGCGATCAATCCCACCCAAATAATTATAGGGGAATTACGCTAACAAGCTGTTTCTCTTAATTGTTTACCATTGTATTGAACGAGAGATTAAAGTCATGGACAGATGAAAATTCAGTTCTAACGGACGCTCAGTTTGGATTCAAAAACAAATATAGCACTCTCGACCCAGTATTTATTTTACAATCGTTGGTACAAAGACAAATAAGAAAAAATTGTATTGTTGTTTTGTGGATTACAGGAAGGCCTATGACTGCATAGATAGGAACCGGCTGTGGTTCAAGCTTATTAAATTAGGAATTGACGGCAAATTATTGTCTGTTGTACGGTCAATGTATAGTGAGGTAAAGATGTGTGTCAAACATTTGGGAACATTGTCCGATTTTTTTGACAGCAACCTTGGATTGTTCCAGGGGAAGATAACCTCTCCGATCTGCTTTTCCCTCTACTTAAATGACATTGAAATGCATTACCAGAAAATATCGATGCTGGCATTAATATTGATCAAGTCGCTATATTTTTACTATTGTTTGCCGACGACGCAGTTCTTATATCGGAATCGAAAGATGGTCTACACAATTCTCTTGATAGTCTATGTACATACTGTCGTCAATAGAATCTCACGGTTAATATAGAGAAAACTAAAATCATGGTCTTCAGAAAATGGGGAGGGTAGGGGATTAACGACAAATGGTTATATACTTATCAAGAAGTTGGAGTTGTTAACTCGTTCAATTATTTAGGGGTGGTGTTTTCCAGTGGTGGATCCTTCACGCAGGCTACGAAAACACTTGCGGGAAAAGGATTGCGATCTCTACATTCATTGATGTTCTTAATTAGAAATAACAATGTGCCAATAAATATTATGTTTAATCTGTTTGATGCATACGTACTATCAGTTTTAAATTACTGCTCAGAAGTTTGGGGTTATATACAGTCAGAAGTTTAAGAAAGAGTCCATATGAACTTCTGTAAATGGGTATTAAATGTAAAACAGTCTACCAATACTCTAGCATTGTATAGCGAGTTAGGTAGATTTCCATTGTTTATTGAAAGATATGTTAGAATGATTGAATATTTTTTAAAGCTCCACACTGTTTAGCAAGATAATTGTATTTTATATACCATATTAAATGAACAGTTAAATAATATAGATGTAAACAATCCTGGCACAAATTGGGTCTCACAGGTACGTTATATATTATAGACATTTGGTCTAAATGATATATGGCTCTATCCCGGTTCTGTTAATATAGAAGCTTTCATTCCCATATTTAGAACTCGACTCCGATATATCTATATTAGCAATTGGCGGTCTGATCTAGACCAATCAACGTCTCTAGATGTATACAGAGAAATAAAACTTAAATTTGAACAATCAGCATATATAAGTCTGTTAGAAAATTCAAAATACAGATATGTCTTGGCCAAATTACATTTGTCATCTCACAAATTAAATATTGAAATCGGTCGGCACAATAATGTACCAAGAAATGAACGGAAATTAACACTTTGCGACCAGAATAATATTGAAGATTAATTCCATTTTGTCCTCAAGTGCCCTATATACACCCACATTCGAAAACAATATATCCCAAAATATTTTTATAATCGCACAAGTTTGGTAAAATATATTGCTGTAATGCAATGTGAAAATAAAACGATCATAAAAAGGCTGGCAACATATTGTCATAAAGCATTTCAACTAAGAGAAACATTAATTTAATTTATCAAATAATTTATACATTTTTTTGTTCATTCTAATTTTGACTGTTTATGTACGATATGTCTGTTAAATATTTACGGAAACAACACTATTTACGTACGTTTCCTATCATAGCCGTATTGTGCCTGTTTGTTTTTATATTGATATAGTACCAAATGTATGTTATTGTTCCTTATAGACTAGATATACATTGCTCTGTACTTATCGAACGACTTCCGACTTAAAATGATACTACTTTAGTGAAGTTAATCTACATACCTGTCAAGCTTCCAGTACTGGTGTAAATTGAAATTCAATGTAACAACCTGAATGCTGTTTAGTTTAGTTAAGTTAAATAAATATTCTGTTCTGTTCTGTTGTTGTTAATTATACATACGTGTTTAGTTTTGATCGCATCCACTTAAAAACAATGGTTAAGGATATTGCCGACATGTTAGAATCTTAAAGATGACCATTTACCAAATAAAAAACAATAAAAATAAATCCCTACCTACCCTAATTTAATTTTTTTTTTTTTTTTGGGTGGGGGGCATGTTAACTGAAACAAGCATATTTTTTACGCCTTATAAAATTGGAAAACAAAATACATATAAAAAAATATGTATGACGGTACATTCTTGCATATACCATGTTCACATATCTCGTTCTGTTCAGCGCCATCTGAAACAGCTGAGTGACACTTCTATTTATCAACAACATGAAACTTCTATTTATCATCAACATGACACGTCTATTAATCATCAACATGACACTTCTATTTAGCATCAACATCCTACATGAAACATGAACCGTTAATCTACAATAAAACAAAAGCTACAATGTACATAGAAAATTCAATGTTAAAGATTCATTTGCTGCGTATCTGATAGCCTTTCCAAAATGTATAGACGCCGTTTCTACTTTAAACAAGGATAGTTGTGAGTTTCAAGTTTGCACCATGGACACAGATAGTTGTGAGTTACAAGTTTGCACCATGGACACAGATAGTTGTGAGTTACAGTTTGCAGCATGGACACAGATAGTTGTGAGTTACAGTTTGCACCATGGACACAGATAGTTGTGAGTTACAGTTTGCACCATGGACACAGATAGTTGTGAGTTACAGTTTGCACCATGGACACAGATAGTTGTGAGTTGCAGTTTGCACCATGGACACAGATAGTTGTGAGTTACAGTTTGCACCATGGACAATAAGTATCGTGCGGTATACTGAAATTTAGCTGTAATTTATAAGCACGCTACTTATTGCACGGCAAGCTTACACATTCGGATCGCATTACGGGACCATGCGACAGCGCTAAATTAAAAAAAGACACCGATGCCAATCATGTAAGACATCAAGTGACGTCCAGATTCTGCCCATTGGTATCGGCTTTGTAGAACGTTGCGATGTGATTGGGAAATATGGTATAAAGCACATAGAGCACCCTTTGACCATAATATGTTAATTATTTAATCTCGCCCTGTGGGCTCCTTAAATAACTAACGTATTTCGGTCAAAGTATGTTACAACTATTGCTTACTAACGGTTCATTTTGTGTTCATTTTTATTTTCAATAGAAAATTGTGCGCGGGTCACGTTGGAATTGTACTTGGATTATACCGTTTTAGAAAATATCAACTCAACTTGTTTTGATATTAAAGAATAATGATCCATTTACAGCTGGCCATGTTCATCTGTAATCTGATCGATTATAATACGGTGTATGTTTAATGTTAGTTGTTTTTCGTCTTTTCTATTATGATACTCGCTAATTTTCTATAGACAAAGAACACAGTTATCGTTGTTAAACTACCCAATAAACAGCGCAAAAGTAGTCCTCTTCGCCAATAAACATTTCTTGTCGTTCTGACGCGTGGCTCCAAATCGTTGTTTGTTGGCCGATAAACAACGATAAATCGAACATTATTTCTTAATTAAGGTCCGAAAAACAGACTTACCCCAGCCGCATGGGTTCTTCAAAAGATTCTTGTTTCCAGCAGCTTTTAGACTCTACAAGTATAACCACTTAGGTAGCAATGATAAAATTAAATTAGGTGTATCGTGGGAAACCCGGGCTTTATGCATGTGTGTAAAGTGCCGTCCGCACAGGCTATTTAGGGACGACACTTTCCGCATACAGTGGATTTATGTTTAAAGAGACTTCATTGAAACAGAAAATACCATAAAAGCGGAAAGTCTCGTCATGGATTACCCTTTGCGGACTGCACAGGCTGATTAGGGACGACACTTCACGCACGTGCATTTAGCCCTGTTTTCCCACGACCAGCATCTTATACTGGTGATTAATACTCGAATAGAACGATGATAAACGAATAAAGTCATGTAATGGTGCTTTTATGTGTTGATGAAAACGTAATTGTATTTTGGCGAATGTTTAACCTTGTGTTATTTATAACTGGTTGCATGCATTATACATGTATAACAAGTTATATGTCGAACATATAAACTGAAATAAAGGAAATAATGCAAAGCTTACAATACTCTCGTATATGTAGACTATAACTCCGCGAGTCGGATGTGTCGCCTGATGGGCATAACTCAAGTACGATAAGAGCAATTAAAACCGAACTTAACCGTCCTATTATGCCTACGAACACTTCCCTAAAGTTTCATAATTATTGCACAAACTTCCCAAGTTATTGTCTGAACAAACTAAAGGGGACGCCGCCGCCGCCAAAGTAACCTCTGTATGCCGCCTTTTCAGACGATACAATAAAGTAACATTGATAGGGAAATAATTTAGTTAAAAGTCAGATGTTGTCCTACACTACATAACTTTCATAGTGACACTACAAAAATGTTATAGAGGTCATTACCTGGTGACCATGCATGTAGTATCACCCGGCGCGCGCCCCCTCTAAACTGAATTAATATGCTAACGTTTTTTTCGCTTGCTTCGCTCGCTCAATTTTATAAACATACATATTAAATTTAGTAAAACATACGCGACCTAGCCCGCACCCTACAATTTCTTACGTACACCGTAGTTCCGGCGCCAAAGTTAATCGAACACGATAACTATACACAATGGGTATACATACCTTTATGAGTGGATGATATCTTTTTCTTTGGTACATTCATATATTAAATAAAGATGTCAGATGCAATACACAGTTGTTACAGGACATCACATAAAAGGATGATGATGATGATGATGATGATGATGATTTGCACAGATTTATTAGATACGGATCTGTAGCTGATCACTGCACACCCACAGACAACATAAAGGGATTATAAGTTTATAAGTTAACTGCACGATCAAAACTTTACTACCCCCCCCCCCCTCAACCCGAAATCTTGGAACTGCCCCTGAGTATTTCATAGGTCTCATAAGTCACACTTAGGTCAGTTGGTTTAACTGATAAAGTATTGGTATGTATATCAACTCAGGTAGTTTTGATCTTGCTACCAACAGAGCAGATTACCTGGCGAACTAGATTTTGACTACACATTGCACATTCTCGGATTTGGCATAGAGCGAATACGCTGTAAGATTATTTGATGAGAAATACGACATTAAGAAAGTCTACAAGATGTTCAATATCATTTGACCTATTGACATAATGACACATTAAGAACGTAATATTATTTCATTAAGAACACCAATCTAACAAATATTGAGGTTGGCAAGATGTGGTATGCATAGCATTTCAAAACACTCTTCAGGACGACGACAGACTCTGGACACGGCCTTACAACAGTAGTTTATGTTATATTTTCTTATAATAAAATACAAATGAGGCGTATCGTGGGAAACCCTGGCTGAATGCATCTGCGTAAAGTGTCGTCCTGGATCAGCCTGTGCAGTCCGCAGAGCTAAGCCAGGACGACACTTTCCGGTTTTAAGGTATTTTGTTTTTCAAGGAAGTCTCTTCTAAACATAAATCCACTGGGGGCGGAAAGTGTCGTCCCGGATTAGCATGTGCGGACTGCACAGGCTGATCCAGGACGACACTTTACGCAGATGCATTCAGCACGATTTTCCCACAGCACGACTCAAATAAGGTTGTAAACATCGCTCATGATGAGCTTTTGTGATCACCTTTTGTCCGTCGTGCGTCGTCCGTCGTGAGTCAACATTTTCATTCAAACAACATCTCCCCCTCACCGCTAGGCAGATTTTCACCGAACTTCACAGGAATTATCATTGAGTGACCCTCTTTCAAAATTGTTCAATTCGTTTCGGTCCGCTGCATATGTAGGTCACCAGAGCTAAAAAAAGATTTAAAAAGTGAAAACTTTAAAAATCTTCTTCTCTGAAACTGCATGGCTGAGAGCTTTCATATTTGGTATTTGGCATCATCTAGTGGTTCTCTATAAAGATTGTTCAAATGATGCCTCTGGCGTCAAAACTGGCCACGCCCCGGGGGTCACATCGTTTATATAGACTTAAATAGCTAAATGACTTTAAAAATCTTCCTCTCAGAAACCGCAAGGCCTAGAGGTTTTGTATTTGGCTGGAAACATTGTATAGTGGCCCTCTACAAAAATTGTTCAAATGATGCCCCTGGGGTCAAAACTGGCCCCGCCCTAGAGTCACATTGTTTATATAGACATAAATAGCAAAATTACTTCAGAAATCTTCTCCTCTGAAACCGCAAGGCCCAGAGGTTTCATATTTGGTATTTGGCATCCTCTAGTGGGATTCTACAAAGATTGTTCAAATTATGCCCCTGGGGTCAAAACTAGCCACGCCCCGGGGGTCACATGGTTTATATAGACTTAAATAGCAAAATAATTTTTAAAATCTTCTCCTCAGAAACCGCAAGGCCCATAGGTTTCATATTTGGTATGTAACATTGCATAGTGGTCCTCTACAAAGATTGTTCAAATGATGCCCCTGGGATCAAAACTGGCCACGCTCCGGTGGTCACATAGTTTATATAGACTTAAATTGCAAAATGATTTTAAAAATCTTATCCTCTGACACCGCAAGGCCCATAGGTTTCATATTTGGTATGTAACATTGCATAGTAGTCCTCAACAAAGATTGTTCAAATGATGCCCCTGGGATCAAAACTGGCCACGCCCCGGTGGTCACATGGTTTATTAAAACTTAAATAGCAAAATGACTTTACAAATCTTCACCTCTGACACCGCAAGGCCCAGAGGATTCATACTTGGTATGTAACATTGCATAGTGGTCCTCTACAAAGATTGTTCAAATGATGCCCCTGGGGTTAAAACTGGCAACGCTCCGTTGGTCACATGGTTTATGTAGACTTATATTGCTTAGTGACTTTGAAAGTCTTCTTCTCCGAAACCGCAAGGCCGAGAGGTTTGGTATTTGGTTGGTAACATTGTGTAGGGGTCCTCTAAAAAGATTGTTCAAATGATGCCCCTGGGGTCAAAACTGGCCACGCCCCAGGGGTCACATTGTTTATATAGACTTAAATTGAAAAATTACTGCAAAAATCTTCTCCTCTAGCGTAGTGGTTTCATATTTGATATGTGGCATCCTCAAGTGGTCCTCTACACAGAGTGTTCAAATGATGCCCCTGGGGTAAAAACTGGCCACGCCCCGGGGGTCACATGGTTCATATAGACTTAAATCGCTCAATGACGTTGTAAATGTTCTTCTCTGAAACCGCATGGCTCAGAGGTTTGTTATTTGGTTGGTAACATTGTATAGGGGTCCTCTACAAAGATTGTTCAAATGATGCCCTGGGTCAAAACTGGCTACGCCCCGGGAGTCACATGTTTGTACAGATTTCAATAGCAACATTACTTCTCCTCTGAAACCGCAAGGCCCAGTGGTTTCATATTTGGTATGTAACATTTCTTACGAGTCTTCTACAAAGAGTGTTCAAATGATGCCCCTGTGGTGTAAACTGGGATGCCTTAAACTCAGGTGAGCGACCCAGGGCCATATTGTTTAGTAAAATGAGGTTATAGGAAGCGTATGTTGACCGATGGGTACGGCAGCCGAACCGATGCCGGTTGTGAGTACCGTCTGCTTGTTCGTCTGCTGAACTCGGATATGGCGGAAATGGACAAACGGGAAGTCACAAAGACACTGGCGGCCGATGGTCAGTGGCACAAGGTCAGTACGGGGTCAAGGGGTCAACATAGGTTACGTCACAAGACATTGATTTTGACCACAGAGCCAGTTGATATTAAGGCTTTTTGTGAATTACTCTTAAAGAGACTGAGCTCCAGATGGTCCAATCGTAACAACGAAAGAAAATTATCAACAAAACATTATTTTCTGTCATAATCGCATAGAACCCATTAAAAAATTAGACGTGTATGTTTTTATTTACCTGAAAAGCTATGATTTTATATTGTTTCGTCCTTTTTATCGTCCTTATAACCCTTCGAGTAATTTAAAAATATTGCCGTTTATATTTAGGATAATCACGTGACTGTTAAGTTTTGTCGAGTCGCGCTTGCGCACACTTGAATATGTGCTTGTATTTTTAAATCGGAAATACCAGGTTCAAGGACTGTGCGAGCTTATTCAATTTCTATTTTTCAATGAAATATAAAGTTTTTGACAGCATTCGATCGTGTTCTATGCAAAAAGTGATGGTTTGACGCATGTTTTTACCGTTTAGGCATAACTACAAAAAACGCACATTTGTATGCCCATCTGTAGTTAAGTATTTTTAAGAATAATATTACTGCAGTAAGGTTCTTGTTGGTATTACATATGTTTAGATTTGCTGATCAAAGATGGTTATCAATTACTAAGAAATTAGTTGAGGACAGTATCTCCATAGTATATAAATAAATGTCGTCCAACAGAAAGTTGCCAGTGTCGTTTAATTGACACTTTATTAAATACTTCTAATTACTAGTAGTTAACGGTGTATATTTATGTACACAATCTATATCGATAAAGCCGATTGGTGCTTTTGATTATTGTTCGCGTAGCAACGCTCCATCATGTAGATTTTTTGTCAAGTCCGCCAAAATAAAATAACAAGGATATTAAGTAGTATCAAATGTTAGTGTTAGGCCTGTCTGGCCATTTCTTGATATTTTTTGTTCATTTTTCTTCATTACCTTAGGTTGAAGAGACGTTTACCGACTACGGTCCCGGTGTTCGTTTTATTCAATTTGTTTTATGCCTGTCTGGACGTTGAACCTCATTTCTCCTTTTTTTCATTTTCATCATTTAATTAGGTTGTGGAGACATTTACCGACTACGGTCCTGGGGTGCTTTCTATCGAGTATTCACACGGCGGGAGGGACGCGTGCAAATAGGCCGGCCATTATGGCGTCAAGATCACGTGCTCTTCCGTAACCGTGGCTACTTCGTACTTTATGAATATGGACCCTGATTGCTTGACTCTACACAGCAGTTTTCTATTTCGTTAATAATTTCATTAACATTAACTACTTTTCTTATACTTATATTAGAAGAATGTATAATTTATCTAGTTGGCTGTTTGGCTATGTTGGGTTTGAAAAAAAATAAAAATAAAAATATTTTATTCTCGGATACACACACTTTCTAAACCGTTGTTACTGCAAAGCACCACTACTTCCTCTTTTTTCAGAGTACATATTATCATTCAGGTAACATCATTACGGTGTATCCACAGTGACAGTGTACGATGTAACCGCCAAAGTTTCGTCAACGCAAACAAGTTCGTTTCCTCCAGCGCCTGTTTTGTAAGGGGCGTTTCGTGAGAAAATCGGACTGAATGCATGTGTGTAAAGTATCGTCCCGGATGAACCTGTGCAGTCCTCACAGGCTCATCCGGGACGACACTTTTCGCCTACAGTGGATTTATGTTTAGAAGAGACTTTCTTCAAACAGAACATACCATGAAAGCGGACAGCACAGGCTAACCCCGGACGACACTTTACGGACATGCATTAAGCCTGTTTTTTTCCCGAGACTCTCATCTAATTTATTTGTACCACTACATTGGGATTCTCCTTCGGCGCCTTCCGATAGTCGCGCGTAGTTGTCCATAATTACAAACGATTTCGAATTATTTACCTTATACGACTTCGGTACATTTAATGTATTCAATTAGAACACCTGGCTGTAGAACGCTTGCATAATTCTGCTTTGAATGTTATGATCATGTGACTAAACCACGTGAGTTGGAACTACTTTCCGTGCCACCTCTATAATAAAACTCTAATATAAACTGAAGTTACATAATACCTGTACATATTACGCACATTTCCATATTATAGTTATTGCCATGATTTTCGATATGTTAAAAATCCCATTGCTCCGATTTTGTTACTTAAAATAATTTACATGATACGTCTTTGTTGTTTTTATTATGGTTGCTTGGCAACGGACTTTCATATCGAAATCCCCCGAAATCCCTCTAAATCCCCCTAAATCCCATTTTATTGTAGGTAAAAGTAATATTAAATGAATGGTAAAGCTATACAGGTCACTTAAAGGTGAATTGTATGCATACAGTTTATTTATTTAATGGTTATGTGGACTTGCGTTAATTATATAACGAGATTTAGGGGGATTTCGGTAATCACGGGGATTTCGGTAAATCTACACTTAAATAAATGAAAGGTATGCATACATTTCACTTTAAGTTACTTGTTTAGCCTTAATTTGCATTTTATATTACTTTTAATCAAAATAAGAAAGGGATTTCGGTAACTGCAAACTGAAATTAAGGGAGAGCATTCACATAAATCCTATTGTTACTACCGAAATCCCTTTATATTATTAACGCATGTCAATATGACCCTTATATAAATAAAGTGTATGCATGCATTTTACCTTTAAGTGACCTGTATATCTTTAAAATACATTTAATGTTACTTTTAACTAAAATAATTACGTGGATTTCGGTAATTCTACACAACGAAAAATATTGAGCCTACAGGCCTAAATTTACGCCGACAGGCCTTAATTTACTCCGACGGGCCTAAATTGTACCTACAAGAAAATTGTACCTGTAGGTATATTGTTTTAATAGGCCTATAGGCATAAATTTAGGCCTGAAGGCACACGATTGTACCTGGAGGCATATTTTTGTAACTGTAGTTATACCTATTTACTTTTGACCCGAACGGTACGTCATAGTTATGTAGAAATGAAAGAAACATCAACAAAACTGATATACAGTTATGTAGAAATGAAAGAAACACCAACAACGCTGATATACAAGCATGTGGAAATGAAAGAAACATCAACAGTTACGTACTTATAGAACTCAGCTCAATATGACACCGGTGTTATATGAATCAAATGCAAGTTCCACGGAGTTAAACAAATCGGAGGTATGCCTATAATCATTATGCGCTATTTTCTGCATACAACATGACTGTTATTGGCCGATGTATGCACCTGCAATGAAAATAGCTGAACAATTTTTAGATGTTGATGTCCTATCTTACTTCTTCCGCATGTTAGTTTACATCGATTACAACTGTTATGTACATGGGTTCAGATAAACGCCTAAATGGAGTACACTCAGTACGATTAGTTACTAGTTTAATACGACATCGTGTGACCAGAGGCGAGCATGCAGCAGTACATAATTTTCGCATGGTAGAATATGAATCACACAAGTGTACATACGATAAAACTATGACAACTGACTGTGATGGTCCAGCCATGGTCGAGTCACCGAAAATCCTGGTAGTAAGGGGCATGCTGTTCACATTGAAGTAAGTAAATGTATCGCGCAAGTACAGATTCAACTCGGTGGTGTTGACTTCACTCCATGTAGAACCAAAGTCAAACGACAAATGTTTACAGTTTTTGTTTTCAGAACGCATCGCTACAATAATGCCCACGAGTATAAATTTACATATTAATCAGCATTACATAGACCCATTATTAATATCAGAGAATAAACATGCAAAAGTAGTTTTGCTGGAGTCATAAACATGTTAACATGTTTGACACCTTTAAATATCCATACGTGATTAAAATCCAAATACTAAAAGTACATAGGACGTATGATTTTGATTCTCGTTCGAATCAATGTACATTATATCATTAACGTTCGATCACATTTAACTCTTTACATTTTAATCATGTTGAGCATAGATCTTTAAACTGTAGTGTATGCCTATATTATTTATACACATTTATTTTTGTTTGGCTTTTAACACAGAGCAAGTCTATTATAATTGAAATTAACTCTTTCCAGTTGTACATTATCTTGTAATATCAAGATCTCATAGCTATATCTTAAGGTGGATAAATTCAATTCATCAAAAAGGTCAAATCTATGTAGTAGTGACATGGTATGGTATTTAATTAAACAACCTTTCATTTTAAAAATTGCATTAATGCTTGATCTGATAATGTGAACAGGATCCACCAAAACAATTACTAGGTGTGTAAATTTATCAACAAACTCCAATTATTAATAATTCTAGAAAACATCTAAATGTTGTCTTAATCTCCCTCCTTTTTTGAACACCAAGACGTTTTGTTTTTACCATGTTTTTACCATGTTTTCACCTAATTTTCATTTTTTACAATATTCCTCAAGCAAATTAGATCCGTCTGGTAAACCCTGTTCAGTTTCAGACAATAGTGCAATGTCATCAGCTAACAATAACAGCAGGAAACACCAATATCAACACAGTTGAAATTATTGACATGAACATTTCTCCCAAATAAATAGGTTCAACAAATATTAATACAATTTCGGACTCCGAACATGCAAATAAAGTCCTTGTCGATAACAACATTATTATTTATCATTCTATATAATATTAACGTATGCAGTACATACAAATTGAATCAATTTAATTGAAAAATAACATGCATATCTCATATCTACGTGTGACGCAGGTCTTCTATTCAGGCAATTCAATATATAGTGTCATATACTGCTGTGTTTATAAAACTGCACGTGCATTGCGATATGTTGTCTTTTTAAAAAAAAGTACCATGTTAACTAAAACTATCCATTTATAAGCTGTCATTATTATTTGATTTAACATATTGTTACACAGCTACAACGAAGAGACATTTAAGACTTATACTATACAAATGAGAATAAAGGGGCATATCGACGGTAATAATACGGACACATGTAACAAAAAAAAGGGATTATATAAAGGGAACGTCGTTAAATATATTTCATTATATAAAAGCGTAACAATGAGTAGCATCGTTTCATTCCATTATTAAACATTTTATGCCAAATGCGGATTCGGAAACTTTAACATCGAGGATTCCCAAACATACACTTGAAATAATGTTATATCTGAGAATAGTCATTGAGTTATGTGCTTCATAGAACGGTTTTCATGGGTTCTACATTATATAAACATAATACAAGGAAACACCAGCATGTGCTGTTTTCACACGATTTGTATGTAACTTGAATCTAAACTTAGTTAAAATTAAAGCAATTGATAATTTCGGTAAGTAATGCTAGTCAGTCTTACATTACAAGCGGATCGTTACAATGTCCCCGGCCGTTTCGTGGCACAGTTGTATGTTTCGAAGTTATCGTGCATACACGGCAACCGCATTGATAACCTTAAAATCTTGATGCGTCATCAGGTGTTAAGCAAGTGAAAGGTTATCATCCAATCATAGTAATATATATAAACATGTAACGAAAATTAATTGAATGCATCCAATACTGATACAAGAAGGGCGTGTGATCGCAATTTTGAACAGCACTTTCTTGAAATACATGAAGTTATTGACACCAACATGTACATCAATAACTTATATAAAAAAGAAGAAAGGTTAAATCCGGATTTATACAAAAATGTGTATGTCTTGATAAAGTCAGTTCTTGAAATTAAATGAAACATGCTCGTTTACAAGTAATCATGTAAGTATTATGCACGTTGTTGTGTTTGAAATACTTGCAACTATTTATTTGTCTTTCGTGGTTAAGACAAGTGCATCTGATTTCTTTTAAGTAATTATTAAACGCCTTCTGAAACAACGGTATATTTAATCTTAAATTATAGCAGTTCATGTACGTTTGAAAATCAAATGACTAATTGTTAACATAAAACTACTCGCAACATAAAAACACGATCAAGCATGCGCTCTGATAAAACTGAGGCATCATAATGACTTAGGCTATGATAACATACATAAAATTTGAGCCGTTTAACTTAACGGTCATCTTATACATCATGTACAGTTTTCATTGATTATATCAGATCAATTTTAATGGTAGACTCTGAATAAGACAACACTATGATGATTGTGTTCATCTGTATGTACTACTGCAATTACATATGTATGGGTATTTTACACATCTTAGTTTACTAACTTAAATTGATAATCACTATTACTTTATAATGTGAAATATAAGCGAGCATTATATGTATTTAAGATAACATGTGTACATTGAACCAAAAAATATTGCTAGGCTGTATTTGTATGACTAAATCACTCACTTAATTGCCAATCAACAACATCATCGTTTGTTCATATTGTTCGAGTATTTCCATCATGTATGTTATTTATTAAACGACAATAGTAGGCCTAGCATTGAATGTTCATCTTAAATAACAAAGTTATATGGAATATATGAAACGATGACTAAATGGGCGGATTAAATTAATGGTTTTACGATGCAAAAGTATGACTGATACTTTGATAAACAACTGGCAGTTATTTCAATTGTATGCAATTATATTTTTTTTACATGTATATCAATACATCATCAAGTAATCAAACACATCTGACTTGTATAATAAAGCATCACACTTCACAGACACAGAAACAATTAACATCGCGAATTGCCCATTATAAATTTAAACTAACGTTATTTCTGATAATATTCCGTGCTGTGTGTGCATCTTGGAACTGCATGTTCTTAAACTCCGGGGTCCACAAGGGTAATTTGTGTTTTACAGCATTCCGTTTTAATATGCCAAAAGCTTATCTGTTAATTTTCTTGCGTGCAAAATGTCAAAGAAAAATAATCATTAAAACCAGAGAAAATACAAAATGTGTTTTCATCCTTCTGCTCCTGACAGACCAGTGTGTAACTGAAGAGTAGACATTTTCTAAACCTCTGGCCCTTTATACTGTTACCCCGGTTTTTAAACATACGTAGTATGAACATTATCAAGAGACATGACTATTATTCTGCTGTTTTTATAATAATACACATGTATAGTATTTGTAGTAAAGTTAGGATTTTGTGAAATGACTGAGGCATTTGCAACTGGATATTAGCATAACGGATCAATGTCAAATGTTTTTAAATAAAACCCACATTATAAAAATGCAACCCATTCAATTTGTCGTATAAGCTCACAATTAACAGCGAGACGTCCTTAAATATGTTGTCATCTGAACAAGAATAACGACAATAATTATGTCAATAGGTAGTATTGGCCAAGCTTACAATGTCCCACAATGATTCACGAGACAATTGTTTTTTTTCGCTGTTATCATGCAGACACCTGCATCCGCCCTGATAAGCTCAAGCAATTAGCCGGGTCCAAGCTCGATAAAACAGCCGGATTTCAGCTCGATAATGCAGTCGGGTTTCAGCTCGATATATGCAGTCGGGTTTCAGCTCGATAATGCAATCGGGTTTCAGCTCGATAATATGATCACGTCCTGGTGCCAAGTGTAAAAATAAAAATGAATAAAAAATAAATCAATATTAACAAATTTAACTCGTAATTACGACTACGAGTGTCGTAACCAATGCTAAGTATCTCGTAATTACGACTTAGTATCTAGTAATTACGACTTAGTAATTCGTAATTACGTAATTATGACTTAGTATCCTGTAATTACGACTTTCTATGTCGTAGTTACGATTTTTAATCTCGTTATTACGACTTTTTATCTCGTAAATACGACTTACTATGCCGTAATTACGACTTACTATATCGTAAGTACGACTTCTTGTCTCGTTATAACGATTTTTTTTCTCTTAATTACGAGATAAAACTATATAAAAGCCAAATGTGACAGAAGCTGTATTTCATACATTGAAATGGTATCGTGACCTTACTTATGGACCTTCAAATTCGATCGTTGTTCGAATTGGGCTCAAATTATTCCAAAATTCTACGATGTCTTGCAGTAGGGAATGATCCAGACCTAAATAGCAGGGTGCAGCACACTGCTCCTTTTTGGTTTCTCCCTGCTGCCTTTCTGGGCAGGTCAACAGTTGAATATCTTCAGAAATATCATATATTGTTTCCAGTATTCCATGAAAAATTCAGAGTCAATGCCTAAAACCTTTATTACATTAAGCATTAAACTGATAAAATACCTGGATTTACCTAATTACTAGAAATTTTCAAAGAACTGGTAAGGCATTACCCCCCTGCCCCTTTTGAACAGCACCTGTACCTTTTCTCATCCTGGATCTTTCCCGACTTGCAGTGAAAGGCTTAAAAATTAGCAGCAGTACTAGTTCTTCTTCTACTTCTTCAGCTCCTCCTCCTAAAACTACTACTATTATTACTACTACTATTACTACTACTACTACTACTACTACTACTACTACTACTACTACTACTACTACTACTACTACTACTACTACTACCACTACTACTACTACAACTACTACAACTACCACTACTACTACTACTACTACCGCTACTGTTTCTACTTCTACTACTACTACTGCTACTACTACTACTTATACTACTACTACTACTACTCCACCGCTTCTACTACTACTACTTCTACTTATACTACTACTACTACTACTACCACCACTACTACTACTACTACTACAACTGCTATTACTACTTCTACCACTACTGTCACTACTACTACTGCTACTACTACTACTACTACTACTAATGTTACTGCCACTGTTTCTACTGCTCTGCTACTACTACTACTACTACTACAACAAATACTACTACTACAATTACTACTACCACTACTATTACTACAACTACTAATACTACTACTACTACTACTACTTCTACTATACTGCTATTGTTACTGCCAATGCTTCTGCTGCTCTGCTGCTGCTGGTACAACAAATACTACTACTACAATTACTACTACCACTACTATTACTACTACTGCTACTACTACTACTACTACTACTACTACTACTACTTCTACTAATAATACTACTACTGCTACTATTTCTACTACTATTACTACTACTACTTCTACTACTACTACTACTACTACTACTACTACTTCTTCTCCTACTGCTACTATTGATACTGACAATGTTGCTGCTGCTCTGCTGCTGCTAGTACTACTACTACCACTACTAATACTGCTACTACTACTACTACTACTATTACTACTACTACTACTACTACTACTACTACTACTACTACTACTACTACTACTACTACTACTACTATTACTACAACGTCTACTACTACTTCTACTACTACAACTACTACTACTACTACTACTATTACTACTACTTCTACTACTACTACTACTTCTACTACTACTACTACTACTTATAAATAAAATTATGCTAATAATAATAATAATAATAATGATAATAATAATAATAATAATACTAATAATAATGATAATAATAATAATAATAATAGTAATAAATAATACTATTTTTATTAAAAGTAATTATAACAATTTGAATTTTTTTTTTATTTAATGAAGGTATCAACATTAGAATTATATGCTATGTATTGTTTTTCAGACAGACAGACAGACAGACAGACAGAGAGGCAGACAGTGTAATATTAGTACTATTTCAATATACAATAGCCGGCATAAATCACTCTTGGCTTATGCGTCATCGCTACTCTCTTGAGTCGTAAGTACGACTTTTTATCTCGTAATTACGAGGTATTAAGTCGTAACGACGAGATACTAAGTCGTAATTACGAGATTCTACTAGCATGTCGTAATTACGAGATAAAAAGTCGTCATTACGAGATAAAAAGTCGAAATTACTAGATTAAAAAGTCGTCATTTGGAGATACTAAGTGGTAATTACGAGATACTAAGTCGTTATAACGAGGTAAGTTTTTTTTTATTGAGCATCATTTATTTATTTTTATTTTTACACCTGGCACCAGAACGCTTCCATCAGATAATGCAGTCGGGTTTCAGCTCGATAAGACTGCCGGGTTTTATCGGTGACACCACATTGGCGACTGATCGGTAAACGATATGGGTATGTCTCATAACTGATGGGCCATCATCGTAAATAAGGCTATACTAAACGAAATAAAGATACAATCGAAATACATTATACGTTGCTGATAAATGCTTAAAATTGTACATCTATGTTTTTGTCTGAATAATACAATCGCATGATGACTGTATTTAGTAAAAATGAGAAATGCACGTGTTTATGTATTGATTTATTAAACGTACATTGTAGCAAATCAAACACATCACCATACATTATTATGCTATAATTTGAACAAGTGTGTTCCATTTATTATTAAATAACAACTTAAGCCTAACTTTGTGCATTTAAAGTATATAGAAAAGGAAAATGGAAAATTCATACTTTTAGTTTTACAAGTTACATTGATAGTCATTACATTAATGGCATGCTTTAAAAGCATTTGAGGTTAAGATCAACTCTTTAAATTATTCCTTGGTTTTGGTGCAAATCAATGCTTTATCACGTGCTCAAATAATCTTATTTGCATTAAATGGTGTTTAAATTAATAGACACAACTTATTCAAATCGAGAAATTCCCAAAGATAACTTGAAACATTTTAATTACAATCTGGTGCACATATTCGCTGCGCATTAGGATCGGACGACATCGATATGTAGATAATATATGGTGGGTATGGGACGAAGACAAAGTTCATCATGCGAGGCTTAGAAACAGAAGAACGCGAGGCTTGCCGGACTTTTTTGTTTACTTCAAACTTCATCATTTGGTAGGATGTCACATTAAAATATATAGCGTTCTAAAAATAACGATCGATTGAACTATGCTAAAATAGCGATATGATAAAGATTTAGTTTCTACAATGGGTTGTTATTCGATTGATTCGGCTGTAGTAATAGGACAAGGGGTCTTTTGATGGTCTTTCAGCTAAATAAACAGGGTTAATATTGATAATGAAGCCTTATGGGTTCTTAACTTAAGATGAGCATTAGCTAAAATTTAAATTTGTGTTTGAAATACTATACATTGTAATAGGTGCAACACAGTCATTAAATATTGGAACTATATTGCAACTTCTCTGTCAAAAACTTGTTACACAATCGTATTATTAAATATTAACGAGTTTAACATTTTTCTTAATATTTAACTAAGAGGCTGTCCAGAGCTTTCAGAGCTGAAAGAGAACCTAGATAAATAGTTGTGTGATTTTCCCGAGTCATACTTGTGCATTCGGTATGTTTCCATGTGTTGCGTTGACTTGTTCACTTATAGTCACTTATAATCATATACATGCATAGTAAATGTGTTGACTCACTTATTTTTGTAAAATATGTCGAACGTCATCAGGCGAGCACGCTAAATAAATTGTTTGGGCAACCAAAATTTAAACCATATACTGGGCATTTAGAGGACAACACTAGTGTGACTGTGTTAAGGAATTATACAATTTTCCAGCCTTAAGTAAAGTACAAATTGTTTTGTTAGCTCCAATGGTCTGACCTCAGACAAGGTCATAGTACGTGAATTAAAACACAGATACTGAAAAAAGATCAGAGCCTGCAATTTATTAGGCAAAATATTATATTATTTTGAATTACTTCGGCATATCGTGTCAGCGCTTCGGGGTGTCGTGTCAGCGCTTTGGCGTATCGTCTCGAAGCATCTGCGTATCGTGTCGGCGCTTCGGCGTATCGTCTCGACGCTTCGGCGCATCGTGTCGGCGAGTCATCGTATCGTTTTATATATTTGCCCAATTTTAAAGCCACATGTGAAAAAAAAAACATACGAGATTGCGACGTTTATATCGCTTTGGCGAATCGTGTCGGCGCTTCTGCGCATCGTGTCGGCGCCGAGACGATACGCCGAAGCGCTGACACGATATGCCGAAGTAATTCAAAATAATATAATATTTTGAATTGTTCGAAGAACAAAATGTTGATAAATTTTATAAACATATTATTATTCTAATTACTAGTCGCTGTCGCCTCGTTCAATATGGATTTTGCTGTGCACCATCACACAATATTGCACAGCTAAAAAGTCCATATTTGTATAATAATTTATAATTCTAGCATGATACTCACTAATTTTTCTATAGACAAAGAACAAAATTATCGTTGTTAAACTACCCAATTAACAGTCGAAAACGAGTCCCGATTCTGAGCATAGTTAAAAGTAATTTCAATTACACTTGCTAAAATATGTGTCCAATCGTGTTAGAATCGATTTGATTTTAGCATTACCGTTGTTTATGGGCCAATACACAACTCTTTGTCGTTCTGATGCGCGGCTTTTAAACAACTCAGACTAACGCCCTCGTGGTTAAATTCCTACGCATCAAAACTCCAAGTCGTTGGTTGATTGATTAACGACGATAACTCGAAAATTATTTACTAATCAAAACACATAAACAGTAAGCGACGAACGCTCAAGACTTATTTATTTTTATTAGAGTCAGTATACAAGCAAAGCATTATTTATGAGTTCATGGTTGAAATTGTAGCGCGAGCCGGCTGTCTCAAGATGCCAACGACCGGTATGTGCGCGGCCTCACGATGCGGCGGTGCTTCCCAACAACCAATATTCAACAGAAAAAATTACAGCAACAATTTTCTTTAGGCTGCTCACATTGCGATTAATTAATAAACGAAAACTTAATACGTCGCTACGAATATAAACATGGTGAAACTTTAAGGGCACCAATGCCTCATTGAAGCTTCAGGATTCCGCGAAGCCTTCTTTCACCACGACACACAACAGTCTTTTCCGTTGCTTCATATACCAGGTCCTACCCGGCCTGAACGACCTTCAGATTACATTTGAACAACATTTCAATCTGCAACCTAGGCAGCGCGGTTTGAAGCTCTATAGCTTACGTAGTAACCAAAATATCTCAGAATAGTTCTTCAATTTCAGAGTACTTGTATTTTCTTGAGATGTCTCTTCGATCACCTCAGCAGAAGATCTGCATGCTCAACGCATTCTCTGGCGTTTATATACTAGTCAACAGGTAAGATACCAGTAAATAATTGTGTATCCCTCCGTGGTCTATTCGCAAGGAGTGCCTATTACTAAATAGTTATTTTTATCTTCTGGTATACAAGCCATTTTGCAATCTCCGATATGCCTTTTGTGGTTATTTATTATATCCCATGTGTGTCTGCAATATTTTGGTGTATGTCATTGGAGGCTACTAGAACGGTGAATTTTGGGGTGTTTACTGTAGAATAGGGCTTTTGTCGAAAAATGACTGCCCAAACCCTGTTTTCTACCGGTGTCTGCATTCAGGTAAGACGCATTTCCTTAGAAGTAAAACATGACATATATTTTTTATTGCAATTTTTGGAAGGGGAAAGATTCATATTTAAATTGATACCATACTTGCACAATATGAAATAAAGGACAGGCTAGAAAAGTGCATTGAAAGTTCGCCGTTTTATAATGGGACACTGTGGGATTGAAATTACTGGTATCTAACCTTTAAGAAACCAGGGTCTGACCTTTTAGGGTCCACATTTACATAAAATTACCATGTAATTGTGTTATTTTATTGATTGTATTACTTTTCACGGGACTAAATGTGACTAATATCAACATTGACATGTTTTCTACATTTTAAATGCGAAACCTGTTTTTTCATTTCATTGCAGACTAACTTGAAAGGTGAACATTTGAGGTGTTTACTGTAGTATGGAGCTTTTGTCGAAAAATGACTGCCGAAACCTGTTTTCTACCGGTGTCAGGCGAGGTGCACTTTCTTAGAAGTACCATGACAAATCTATTTTTTGCAATTTTTGGAAGAGGAAAGATTCATCTTTAAATTGTTACAATGCTTGCACAATCTGAAAGAAAGGAAAGGCTATTTAAATGCTTGGAAATTTCGTCGTTTTATAATGGGACCCTATGTGGATAGACCGATCTGGGATTTTCCACGAATAGTTTTCACTCCTCCCCAGCTATTGGTAAAGGATTAATATCCATTCATCCAAAATCACAAACATTACCACGTGCTTATTTGAATCTCACAAACATTATGCACGTGTTCGTTTGATTTTCTGAGATTTTTATGAGAAGATACGCATATCCAGTCACTTATGGCAACAGAAAAAAGGCACGCAAAATATACGTAAATTAAGTGACCAATGGAAACAGCAAACTGCGATTTCAATGTAAATATTTGTAAAACCAGTGATCTATGGTTTAGCTAGTGTCAATTTCAAGTGAATATACGCATATAAAGTGTCCTATTTTCACAACAAATGACTATTTCTATGTGAATGTACGCATTTAAAGTGACATATGGTCATAGCAAATTACCATTTCAATGTGAATATGCTCTTATAAAGTGACTATGGCCATAGTAAATGGCCAATTATATGTAAATATACGCATATCAAAGTGACTTATGGCCACGACAAACAACCATTTCTTTGCGAATGTACGCATATAAAGTGACATTTGGCCATAGCAAATGGTCATTTCTACGTGAATATGTTTATCTAAAATGACCTATGGCCACAGCAAATGGCAATTTCTATAAGAATATAAGCACATCCAGTGACCGATTCCCATAGTAAAGGGCAACTTCTACGAGAAACAAGCACATCAGGTTACCTATGGCCACAACATATGGCGATTTCTATGTGCATATACATAAATTAAGTGACTTATGGCCACAGAATATGGCGATTTGTATGTGAATGTAAGCACATCCACTGACTGGCGATTTCTGTGTGAATATACGCATATCAAGTGACCTATGGCCACAGCTATTGACTATTTATATGTAGATATACGTATATCAAATGACCTATGGCCACAGTAAATGGCTATTTCTACGTGAAAATGGGCAAATTAAGTGACCTATGGCCACAGCAAATGGCAATTTCTATGAGAGTATAAGCACATCCATTGACCTATGGCCACATTAAAGGGCGCTTTCTATGAGAATATATGTGATATGCTGTTTAGATAATATTTTTGCTGCAGTAATGTTTATTGACAATAAAAAATGTTCAATGATTCAATACAAAAAACTGTTTTTATGGACCTTGTATTTTGGCTCAGTTTTCGGAATGTTAACTTCAGTGAAGACCCTCGGAAATAGTTTTTTTTTTTTATAAAGTGTATTACTGTGCTCAACGTACAAGTATTAAGTATGGAATCAGAACCATTGATGTTTGTACTACAAATGTACTTAAATATGTTTGACATACGTTAATATTATAATGTATTTATATATGTTAAATATAGTAGTTATAATTTACAAATGAGGGTGTCACATATGGCCCTATAGCGCTCACCTGAGTATGAAGATCTGGAACTTGCGGGTTCGGAAGAGAAGATCACAGTTAACTTAATACTCACAGTATATGCCCATAATCGCACGTCGTAGGATCTTTTGTGTAGCCTGTTTGCTCACCAAGGCACAAAACGGCGGCCTTTCAGATGTGACATGATCGCATGAAAAGACACACGTAGTATGCATCGCTCTATTGAAGTCTCAAATGTAAAATGTATTTGAGATGTATTTGTTTGCATGTATGAATGTTATGAATATATAGGTCACTGATTATTCATACATGCCCATTAATTTCAACATTCGGTTTACGTACATTCTCATAACAATCGGCATATGATATGACCATAGGTTACTGAATATGCATATGTTCTTTAAGAAATGGCCATTTGATGTGGCCTGTGTATATTTCTCATAGAAATCGCCCTGGGCTATGGCCATAGGTCACTTGGTTTAAGGGGACCAGTTCACAGAATTGCAAATTGACAAATAAATTGTTTTGTCATAGATCCCAAATAGGTCACTTATTGTTTATATATTCACATTTAAATCGACATTTGCTCTGGAGATGGTTACTTAATTTACGTATATTCTCATAGAAATAGCCATTTGCAGTGACCATAGGTCACTGTATATACATATACACATTTAAAAAGCCATTAACTATGGACTTAGGTAACCTGATGTTTATATATTTACATTTAAATCGTCATTTGCTGTGGCAATAGGTCATATAAGTTACGTATATTCTCAAAGAAAGCGCCCTTTACTGTGGCCAAAGGTCACTGGATATGCGTCTTTTCTCATAAATATCGCCATTTGATGTGGTCATATGTCACGTGATATGCAAATATTGACATATGAATGGCCATTTGCTGTTGCCATAGGTTACTGGATGTGCTTATATTCTCGTAGAAATTGCCATTTGCTGTGGCAAACGGCCCCTAATTACGTATATTCTCATATAAATCGCTATTTAATGTGGCTATAGGTCAATGAATGTAATAACAATAATTATATTCTCATTGACATCACGTTGTGCTATAGCCATATGTCACTTGATATGCGGATCTGAATATCAAAATGGGAATTTGCCGTGGCCAAATGTCACTTGATATGCATATATCCTCATATAAATCGCAATTTTATGCGGATATAGATCACTTCATATGCATATATTCACGTAGAAATGGCAATTATTTATGGCCTTAAGTTACTTGATATGCGTATATTCACCTAGACATAGCCCTTTACTTTGGCCATTGGTCACTTGATATGCGTGTATTCACATAGAAAACGCCCTTTACTGTGGCCATAGGTCGCTTGATATGAGTATATTCACATATACATAACCCTTTACTGTGGCCATAGGTCACTATATTCACATATAAATAGCTATTTACTGTGGCCATAGGTTACTGGATGTACGTATATTAACATAGAAATAGCCCATTGTTGTGACCATAGGTCACTTGATATGCGGATATTTACATAGAAACAGTCCTTTACCCTGGCCATAGGTCACTTGATATGCGTATATTAACATGAAAATAGCCATTTACTAAGGCCATAAGATACTGGATGTGCATTGCGTATATTCTCATTGAAATAACCATTGACTGTGGTCATAGGTTACAGGATGTGCATATATTCTAATTGAAATAAATATTTACTGTTGCCATTGGTAACTGGATGTGCATATACATGTATTTACATAGAAATGGCCCTTTACCGTGGTCTATAGGCTACTGAATGTAAGTTGCGTATATTCTCATTGAAATAACCCTTAACTGTGATCAGAGGTTACTGGATGTGCATATATATTCTCATTGAAATAACCCTTAACTGTGATCAGAGGTTACTGGATGTGCATATATTGTATTTAAATAGATCTTTACTGTGGCCATAGGTTACTGGATGTGCAAATTTTCAAAAAGAAATAGCCCTTTACTGTGGCCATAGGTTACTGGATGTGCGTATATTTACATAGAGATAGCTCTTCACGGTGGCCATAGGTTACTGCATCTTCGTATATTCTCATTGCAATAGCACTTAACTGTGGCCATATGTTACTGGATGTACGTATTTTAACACAGAAATAGCCCTTTTCTGTTGCCATAGGTTACCGGATGAGCATATATTCTCATTTAAATAACCTTTTACAGTGGCCATATGTTACTGGATGTGCGTATAACAGCCATTTACTGTGGCCATTGGTTACTGGATGGCGTGTATTCACATAGAAATAGCTCTTTACTGTGGTTATAGGTTACTGGATGTGCGTATATTAATATAGGAATGGCTCGAAACTGTGGCCATAGATTACTGGATATGCGTATAATCATATAGAAATAGCTCTTTACTGTGGCCATTTGTTATTGGATGTGCGTATATTAACACAGAAATAGCTGTTTATTGTGGCCTTATGTTATTGGATGTGCGTATATTAACACAGAAATAGCTGTTTATTGTGGCCATATGTTGCTGATGTGCGTATATTCAAATAGAAATAGCACTCGTCTGTGACCAAAGGTTACTGGATGTGCGCATATTCACATAGAAACAGCTCTTTACTGAGGCCATAGGTTACTGGATGTGTGTATATTAACATAAAAATAGCTCTTTATTGTGGCCATAGATTACTGTTGTTTACTACGGCAAATTTACAACTAAGGGAGGTAACGTATTGATGTTTTATAAAAGAAACGGTAAGCAACTAATCTGACCGTTTCGTTCCTAAACCGTTCGCAACAAAATAATTAATAACATTTTCGGAAAGATCGTCGAAACCGCATCATATATTGATAATTCATTAAATAACACAAAACGACGGAATGTAATATTGGCATAAAAATCAACTGTGATTATTAACACGTATGTTTAGAATGTTATTTTTTAACACAATTATTTTATTTATCAAGTGAATACAACTCAAACAAACACAATTTATAATATTTGAAATTGTGTCTTATATTGTATAGGGCGCAATTTAATAGTGTTTTCCTTCTAATATAGTGCCACGAATAAGATTGCCGAATTGCTAGAACATTATACCTCTTGCATTTTGAATGATGTGTTTAATTTCAAAATAATATCAGTTAGATATATTATGTTTTTTATGTTATGTTATGTTATGTTATGTTATGTTATGCTTTGCATTGCTATGCTATGCTATGCTATGCTACGCTATATATGCATGTGTTAATACTTAAGAACTGAAAGTAAACATATGATTCTTACCTTTTCGAGACGACCCATTAGTCTGCCTTTCTCCAGACTGCCTTCCTCCTCTACCATCTTTAATGATAAAACTTAATAATAATAGCATAAGCTACACATTAATATAACATGCAGCGTTAAATGGTATATCGTCAGTTGTGGGTAACGTGTCTAATTGTGCAGCAAATTAAAACAAAACAAATAGGTTACGTATCGTAGGTGTAGTGGTCTTGATATACGACATCGAAAGTTAAAATGTCATGAGGAATATCACTATTTTGCTATTCCATTTTTTTCCGACGCAATATTGATAATACAATTGGATTTCGTAGGTTTTTATCATTATAAAATTAAACAAACAAACCTTTGCATACACACATTTAACAATAAAATACACAGATGCACGGCGAACCAGATGTGAATATCTTTATGAAATATTAAACATCATATTTATCTGTTGTAACTGAAAATGATATGTTGTATCCTGAAACAGAGTGAGCGTTTGTTTAGGATTAGTTCTTATTAAATTGAACTAAACTAAATTTTAATAATTTTTGGCGCATTTTTTAGAATTAATATGTTATATATTATGGCTAAGGAACTCACTATATGCTCTTCAAAATTGCCCCATAGTATGAATGTAAATTTTGGTAATTTATTTACATATTAATCAACGTTATAATACACTCTTATAATATGAATATGAACGTGTATTCAAATACTAAGGGAATTGTGCATTGAATCGCCAATAGGATAGGAAGTTAGTAGTCAATTAATGGTGTAGCTAACTAACGAAACATTCTAACAACTGAAACGTAATATCATTTGGACCGTAAACACATTATTAAATACCTCGTGTACATGTCTATAAAATATTGGTTATAAGTGTTCGTATATTTACAGATACTATGGAAATTGTGAAGGACATGCGATATCCGTAACGGTTGAGAAGTTTCTTTTCCAAGCTATCGTAAGCAGTGTTCAGTTTGTTTGGATATATCATCTGTAATAAAACACACGTCTAGCATGATGGAAAGCCAGCAACTGTAATTATCCCAATAATTAATGTGGACACCATACCCGCTGTGTGATAAATACTAACAAAAATAAACTTTCATAAAAGAATCATATGGTTTGATGTATTCCCAAAGAACAAGCACTTCAAATGAATACTATTCAAACACAAAATACTTGATAACGCCGTTGTACAACGGTAAACTTAAAGGAAAACGCTTAAAGATTATTTACCTTCTCTTTCTTCTTACAGCGGCAGAATTCTGGAATTGAAAAAGTAAAACAAAAGAGATTAATGTAGGCAAAAATAAACAATAACGTTCACAAGTTGTCAATAGTGTTTGTATATCATATTATAAATTGTTCCAGGCAACGTGTTTCCTATTGTAGTTGTGTCAAATTAACTGTAATGAATATTAATGCAAATCCATCTCATTTTAGTAACATTATCTGAATAACAACACTGTTTCTGCAACTTTGAGTGGTTTAGCTTATATTAAATAAAGGAACGTGTACTTACTTTTCAACTTAATAATTAGGATCACGCAGATTGCAATGATGAGCAGGCCAGAACTGACAGGAAGTACTATAGTCAAAGTATTTGTTGCATTATCTGTTATGGTATCATCAGACGTATTTGCTTAAACACAAATTAAACATCATCATTTTTATTACATCAATCGTTAAATCAATCGAACGCATCAGGACATAATCATAGAACATTAACGTTTCTGGCATACGCGAATTGTGCATGATTTGTGTCATTATCCCAATATACATGTGTATAGTAATATGTCGTTGTGCAAGCAAATGCTATATTTCATAAATGAAGCATATGTAATCTATGTCAAGATTACATGTAACACGTATGAGTGAAAAAACTGCAAGGTACCTGTATAATTATTAGCCTGTACATGACGAACATATGTAGCATTATACGATGCATCATTGATATGAGCAATAATGTCAATACTGACAAAATTAATTGGATCGTATGTTTCAAAGCATGTGTACGTTCCCATTGTTTCGTCATCTAAACTGTGTATTCGCAAAATTCCCCCACGGCCAGTGTAATTAAGTGTGTATTTGTTTTTAACGTCCGTTCCGAAGATAAAGCATGCTTTAGCCATTGAATCACATTCAGCAAATGTTCGAGATTTATTTGTTCCACTGCTAGTGTACGTGAATGTGATTTCAGCGTTTGAAGAACATTCAATTGAGGTTCCATTCCCTGTGCCCAATACATCTTTTGTAGAATTGTCATCCACAAACATCGCATGCGATACAAGGCTTGTACTGGCAAAATTGTTGGCAATGGACATTTCACTACATGTATATGTTCCGTATGTGTCTTCATCTAGACTGTTGATATGCAAAATTCCCCCACGGCCAGTGTAAGAAAGGTCATATTTGTTTTGCAGAGCTGTTTCCGGCATATGACATAAATTCCTTATTAAGTCACATACTGCAATAGTTAGAGATGTGTTTGATTTTCTGCTGATAAAGTTGAATGTAAATTCAGATCTCGACGCACATTCTATTGATGTTTCCTTCCATTTGCCCAGTACGACATTTCCATGACTTTCAATGGGTACTGAAGTAATAATATAATATACATTTCAATTGCAGTAGGATAAAACGTGGATTGCAGTAAGATTGATCGTAAACAGTTTCTTCTTCTATATTCCGTTCTTGGTTTCGTATACATTTAATTGCCAATTTTATTGAGAATAGTTACGAGATGAAACGTGAGGAGCATTCATTGACGTTCAGCCAATCACATTTTCTTTTTACATGTACTACACTCAGGCAAACCTGTGGGGGAAAATTTCCCAATCGGGAAATTTGGTTAATTCCAAAGCTTAACTTATTTGTTACTATAATTACATTTTTTCTTCCCGATCGGAAAATAAAACGCTATTTCTTTTCAATAGGGCTTCTAAAATTCACCAGTACAAAAGGATATTTAAGATGCAGAAAAAATGCAGAAAAAACAAGTACTTAACATGTAGAGGAAGGATTGATCTAAACTTTTGTTAAACTGTTATGTTTTTATCCAGAATTAAAATGGTCACTTTTCAAAAAAACAAACAAGCTAACATACCGATTTTTCGAATTGAAAACAAAATTTCCTTATCAGGAAACAAAAACACCAGTAAAACAACCAATAAACCTTATATGAAACTGCGTACGATCGTCATATACTGTTTCAATGAAGCACCAACAATATGCCGTTGATATTACTGATTAAAAAAAAGATTCTATGAATGAGACATGGTAATCGCATAAATCATACAAAGATGCTTCGGCTAATTGGCTTAAAATGAAGTTTGATAAACATAAATAGTTTGAATGGTTTCATCAACTTCGAAAACAAAATATGAATAATGTTATCTTTTTACATGTATGTTAACATGTTTAAATTCCCAATATTATAACCCCAAAGGTTTAGACACATATAAATAGTTTTGACATCTCCAATCTCATAATTGTGACATCTGCTGTTCTTGTTGTTGTTTTACCTCATCTCAGCACAAATAGGTTGGTGACCTTTTGGAGAAGGAATCCGTGATAAGAACATGATATTCCATCGAATATTGTCTAAACATGCAAAGATTGTTCTGAGGTAAGTTCAAACAAGAGCAGTCTCAAGACACCGCGCTCGACTATTCATACCATCTTGGTCAGTGACCTTACATAATGACCCCGAAGACATGTGTAAAGTTTCATTGGAATATCTGTATTAGAGATATGTACTTGTTGCACGCAAACCTTAACCAGAATTTTCAAAGTACAACCTGATACTTTTAAGTACAAAAAGGAGCATTATTCTGCTAAAATACTGGTTACTGTTATGGGCCTTGGCCAGTGTCCTAATATAATGACCCCGAAGTTTTAATTGAATATTTGTGGTGGTTATAGAGATATGAAGTTGCTGCAGGCAAACTTTAAGCTGAATTTCTAAGCACATAAAAGGGCGTTATTCAGCTAAATTGCAGGTCGGAGTTATGGGCCTTCGTCTGTGACCTCACATAATGTGTGAATTTTCAATTGAATATCTAAAGTAGATATGTGTACTTGTACTTGTTGCATGCCAATCTTAATCAGAGCATTACCCTGACGCCGATGCAGACGAACGGGTGAGTAGAACAGCTCGCACTATTGGTGAATAGTCGAGCTAAAATGGGCCAGATTAGACCAGAATTACCAGAGTCAATGCCGTTTTTTAAGACAATAAATCCACATGCTTGAATGCTTGATATTTGCTTCAAGGTTCTACTTGCTTAGATTGTGTATAAACATAATACTTTTAAATGAATGTGCTAATTTACCTTATCAGTCATTTCACACCATAGGTTTGGCCATTTCGTTGATATTTGTGTAAATTCAAATTGTGTATATGCAAAATAGGGACTTATGGTCTCATCCGATCCTGACAAAACTTCCCTAGTTGGTAAATGAGTCTCTCTACTAGCTTACAGTCTGGGTAATGGGTCAGATTGGTCAAAATATACATGTATTGCCCTTTTATTGGAAAACATTGCATCCTGGATTTTGTCAATATTCTTCGATTTTTGTATTTATTTATGCCAGCTTACTAACGTTAAATTCACCCAAAAATAATGGTATTGACCATGCAATGTTTTCACTATCGCAATGTCTGTTGCACTAGAGTTATCCGCTCTGGTTTGTTATCTTTTACATGATTGGGTCTTCATTGTTTAGCCAACCTCGACTAAACTATCTCATGTTGTGTATAAAAAAATTATGTTAAATATCATTTAGCCTGAATATATCAAGACAAACTAGTATTGTTGCCAATTTTGTTAGAAAAACACATACGACTTCAAAGACATTCTTCGTTTTGACACGAATGCATAATATTTAATTGCAAGCATAAGCCCATTAACGATGGAATGAAATAAGACGCATAAGACAGTCACGGTCTCATTTTTGTAAAACTTGTTATCTTCTTACAAAGCAAGTTGATTGTAGTTATGTTATGTTTATAATGTGCACATATACATTTTATCGGATTTTAATTTTTAATTTTTTTTTTCCCGATCCGATGTTATTAAATAATGTGATTTTTTTTGTTTTATTGCCAATATATCGTTCAGCATTCTTATTCGTGTTTATCCATGCCTGTCCCTATATCCGCATCTTTATTAATAAATTGTTTATACTCGTATAAGTAAAAACAAACAAATAAGTTCATAAATTGCTTTGAATTGCTTTGTTATACATGTATTCGAAATAAAAAAACTCAAGTAGTGTATTATGTTATTTTCTTGTGCGCTTTTCTTATTTTATTGATAGTACCGCAATATTGCTTAAGACTGTCAAATGTGTGTAACTATATGTGTCTGGAGCCGGAGGACTTTATCACAAATAAAACAAATGAATGAATGAAATAATCAATTGCAATTGCATATCCTGCCTACACACACTATGGATCGTCAAATAGGCCACATACCTAACTATGTTAAGTGTGCATTGTCTCTTTACGTTGCTTTGAACTCTGGATTGCTCATAGTGCATACCATCATGTTTATTTCCCGACTGGGAACATGGAGTTCTAATTCGAAAAACTATTTGTGTTGTCTATGTTGGTGAAACCACGATTTTTAATTACATATTACTTAAAAATGGCTATGTTAAAATATCTCAAAGGTATACATTTAGAACACTGTGTCCTGAACCTTTTGAGATAAACTTATATTTGTCACTTAAAAACACTTTAGGGTCGATTTATACATAAAATCACCATGTAACTGTGTTATTTTATTGCGTTTATTACTTTTCACGGAAATAAATGTGAATAAAATCGTAACTGACACGTTATCTACACTTATTAAGCGAAACCTGCTATTTTTCGGGAAAAAAAAAAGAAAAAAAAGTACGGAAACTCGCCTTATGCAGCTCACAGCACATCGAATCATGCTACACGCGCATATTATACGTTTCATACCTTATTACATTGCATTAAAAATAAGTCTAAATGAACTGGTATGTTGACTGGTTTATGTGATTTAGGTGCGAATTTTAGTTCACGCTCCCCATACAATCCAACTGTGCAATAACAATTTTACTGAACCCATTGAAAATGCTCAAATTATTTCCCAATTATTTCTCAAATGGGAAATACATTTCTGAAAATAGCAAAAAAGCAACAACACAGATTTGGCAAAAAATCCCGAGTTTTCCGATTTGAAAATTACCATCCACTGGAAACATTTCGCCATGTAGGCAATCAGAATGTTGTAAAAAGAAAGGAAATCAATAAATGTATGTGAAGATCTGTATATACTAATGTTTTCATTAAATCACAGGCATACTTATAATACACTTGTAGGTTTTAAGTGTATCATGCCTATGATATATAATGTACATACGCATATACGTTGGTTCCTGTCAAATATGTGTATAGTCGTTAGCAATATTGCATAAATGGATTTGGGAATAATTTTTATACAATTATACACCAAAAGCGCATCTATGTTGACTTCAAATGTAAAATAAAAATTTAGAATTCGCGCTTGAATGGTATAGAGTAAATATATCGTATTTTATTTGTTGGTTCCAAATGTCAACCAGTTGAGAATCCTGATCGCTTCTGTGTCTTAATACTTTATATAGATGAGATTCCTTTCATTAACCTTTTTTTTTAGAAAACGTAAGTATGTTGTCATAATGTTATCTTTCTTTTTTACCAATTGTATGGATGTTCTAAAACAAACAGTATAGACATGTACCGTTACCGTGAATAAGGAAAAACACAAGTCCACACAGCAGCCGCATGATCTGAAATTTCATAGGAATATGTTTACGGCGAGGTAACACAATTATTGAGATAAACACATTTATCTTGTCGTTGTATTATATTTAGCAATACAATGAACGTTTAACCAACACGTATGCATATATGTATTCTAATGATTGCATTCCCCCGTCGATAAACATTAATAGTTTTAAAACGCTATTGACTTCTCTTTGTTATGTAACATTTTCAATGTTTCTATACAACATCCACGACACAAACAATAACCACGTTAACATTTAAAACTAGTATAGTAATACCATCATGAATTGTGGTAACTCAGTCTTAAATTATTACTTTAAATCGCGATAAAAAAAATGCATACACACCAGCACAATAACAGGAGCGTTTCAGTTGTTTTAAAGGGGCACAAACACTATTTAAATCTTGGCAAATGTAACTCATTACATTGCATTAATAAGTTGCGCTTGTATATTTATGTTATATACGGTTTATGCCTGTTGGTAGTTACTATGCGCAATCTAAAACTTAAAATTCATTTATTTCTGGTTGACAATTGAGCTTTTAATAGTAAATTAGTTCAAACTCACCGTAATTATACTTACCTCTATCTAGGTTGTTTAACGCAGTAGAGTCTATCCCAGCAGTCTGTTCGCTACCTGTAAATCACATGAAAGAATATATGTAGACAACTTATTAAGTCATTACATTTCCAGTTTCCCATTCTGCGTCTAAAAAGCGAACGGATCCTGCTACAATAAATCATAGAAAATGGCTAACCGCTTCCATGCATTGCTGTGTAGTTAATACTCGTCACTATCGATTTCAAATGATACACATCTATATAGCACAAAAGACTGCAAATCACGACGTAAGTACTGAGGAATACACAGACGTATGGATAATATGCGTATATTCTTAGAAAACCCGTTATACAATGTGGTTCCAGTAAAGACTAATACAGATTGTGTAATATACTATGTGCATGTTCTTTGGCCAGTTGAATTTACATGTTTAAGAAAAGAAGTTTATAATACAAAAAACTCGTCTGCACTGAACGATAGAAAGAGGACACTCCTTGTATTGTAACATCAAGTCTACGGTCAGAATTTAAATCATAAAGTACGATGTTTAAATTATATAATATGTAATGTGTTTAAATATTTGCATTTATTGACACGATCTAAATTTAACATAATGTATTTTGTACACTGTCTTGTAATAATTTCAACTTTTAATTTTATAATGGAAGCATGAACGTAACATGTTGCATAAAACCAAGAAAAATCATGGACTTTTTACCCATTTAATACCTAGTAAGGCGTACGCTGATTTCATCAAAAAGTGTTAATGTTATTCTTCCTTGTGAAAATAGTATTTATTCTTCCGTGAGAAATATTTCTTTTTTTTGCTGAAATCGATATTAATTTTGACTTAGCTTTGTGGCTTAATACGTCACAGTTTAACTCCAGCTATTTAAAAAAATACGCAAACCACCTATTTGAAACCGTTGATTATTAGCCGTTAAACAACGCTTTACTGAATTTGGAATGGTTCCGGATATTCTTCAGTGTTTTATCATAATGGTTCTTGATAATTTTGCATTCTTTTGGTGACAAATGATAATCATATCTTCAGTTTCCAGGATCACCCGAATTAAAAGATACACTGTACGATGTTCAATCTTCACTCCTGTTTTTTTTTTTTTTTTTTTTTTTTTTTTTTTTTTTTTTTTTTTTTTTTTTTTTTTTTTTTTTTTTTTTTTTTTTTTTTTTTTTCCGTTCAAAATATATTTTATTTTCCTCGTCAATAGGTGTGTGAGGGTCGAGGGCATCCCACTCCACACCGTACAGAGTTTACAAGAAATATATGCATATTATAACACATTTTATACATTTTACCACCAATAGCTTTTACATCACAATATAAACAATATTTGTTAATAAAAAGTTGACAATACAAAATTTCTAAGGTCCCATATCACAACTACTGGAAAAGGGGTAACAATAGTTCCCATTCTTTACTTTTACGCAAATCATTAAAATAGTTAATTTCATTTAGTACATGGCAATGCAAGGACAGGTACGATTTGGCTGCTTTAAGAGTGGGTCTAGTTTGGTTCATTTTACAATTATAAATAAACATTTTGATCAAAACAAATGTTAAGTTTAAGGGTCCATTTGTATTTGCATGTCCCAGTATAAAGGAAGGCATATTAAGAAAGTTCGAAAAATGATTACAACCAGAAAAAAATTCGGTTATTAAATGATTGACATGTTTACATTCCCAAAATATATGTTGAATAGTTTCACATTCAGTTTGACAGAAGGTACAATTTGCTGAAGTGGCATAACCAATTTTAAATAAGAAGGAGTTTGTACCTATGATTCTATGTACAATTCTATATTGAAACCACTGTAAATTGGTATCCTGTGTAATACGAAAAGGCATATCAAAAATATGTCGCCATTCTTTTGTTTCAATAGAATTAAAAATGTTCGACCATTTATCTATACACACTGGTGAAGACTCATTTTTGCTAATTATATCATACATAGGTTTTGTACCTTTTTTGTTTTCTAAGAGGGACCTTAGGCTAGTGGGAATAAACGGCTTCATAAAGTAAGTATCATAAGAGCTTCTAAGCTTCATGTATCTTGCAACTGCCTTAATAATTCCTAGGAAAAATAAGTAGTTTGGATGGAAGTTATATAGTTTGCAGAAATCATCATAACTATAAAAAGTTAAAAGTTCAGCATTGTGCATCAAGTCCCCAACAAAATGAACGCCTTTTTCAAACCATGATTTAAAAAATACACTTTTGTTACCAATTGTTATGTCTGGGTTATAGAATATTGGATTTTGTAGCAAAAGCTGATTTTTAAGTGATTCTTTTCTACAAAGTTCAGCAAATGATTTCAATGTATCTTTCCAAAATTCATTTTGTATCTTGTTAATTAAGTTTTCAGGATAGTGACTGCCACAGTTGTATATTTTTTGAAGATCAATCATTAAATTAACAATATTTATCCATTTTCCATTCCCAGTGACAATTCTACGGATCCATGAGCACTTCAGAGAGCTAACAAAGGAAAACAAATCAATCATCTTTAAACCTCCTTCAGTATATTCCTTTATTAAAATAGTTTTGCTAATTCGTGGTTTACCATTCCACACAAAATTAAAAAATAATTCATTGATCTCTGTTAACAAATTTTGTGGTGGATTAGGCAAGGAAAGAAAGAGATGATTTAACACCGGCAATGCTAAAGTTTTAATTACTTGAATTCTTCCTATCGGTGTTAAAATCCTTCTGGTCCAGTTTTTTAATAAGGCTTTTATTTTAACTATTTTGTCGGCATAATTTAGTTCTACCATTTTTTTAAGGTCAATGTGGAATGTTAAGCCAAGCATGTCAAATGTTTGTTGGTTCCAATTTAATTTCCATCTTGTTTTAATACTTTCGGAGCTAAACTTATTTTTACCTATCCAGACTACTTTCGTTTTGTCGAAATTAACTTTTAACCCTGAGTAGTGTGTGAAGTGTGACAATACATCTAAAGTTTCATTGAGAGATGCTGCAGAGCCATCCAGGAGTATCGAAGTGTCGTCGGCAAATTGTGACAATTTATATTCCATGTCATTAATTTTGATTCCCTTAATCTTAGGATTACACCTTATTTTATTAGACAATATTTCAGCGCATAGTATAAAAATGTAGCAACTGAGCGGATCCCCTTGTCTGCAGCCACGTTCTATTGGAAAAAAATCTGATAAAAACCCACACTGCGTGACCGCCGATACTCCGTCTTTATACAATACATTAAACCATTTTATTATATCTGGACCAAAATTAAACCATGATAGAGTCCGATTAACAAATGCCCATGACAAAGAGTCAAAGGCCTTTTCAAAATCTATTAGCAACAGCAGACCCGGGATTTCATTTTCATCTGTGTAATTAAGTATATCGTAAATGAGTCTGGTGTTCTCTCCTATGAACCTACCCTTGATAAATCCAGTTTGGTCATTGTTTATTAGTTTATCTATATACAGTTTCAACCTGTTTGCTATGCATCCAGAACCGATTTTATATACAGTATTTAGTAACGTTATTGGCCGCCAGTTCTGTAAAAATTGTCTAGGTTTGTCACCTTTTGGAATGCAGGTAATTATACCTTGTGTTTGAGTAACGGATAAATTTCCACTTGTAAATGCATGATTTAAAGCTCTGCAAACGAAGGTGCCCAATTTTGGCCAAAATGCCTTAAAAAAGTCATTTGTAAAACCGGATGAACCTGGGCTTTTATTATTTGCCATGTTTTTTAAAACAATAGAAGCCTCATTTAATGTGATTGGCCCTTCTAAATTATTTAACTGTTCACTTGACAGTTTGGGTATTTCTATGTCATTTGCATAACTATTTAAATCTTCATCGTACACGTTTACCTTTTGAGACTGGTATAGTTTTTTATAAAAAAAGGCAGTTTCTTTTAAAATGTCAGATCGGTTATCTAGTACAATTCCATTATCATTAATTAAGTTGGTCATAGTTTTTGTCGTATAATTGTATTTTTCAAGGTTACAGAATAGTTTTGAGGGTTTTTCACCATTTTGAACCCATTCAGCTCTCGACCTAATAATGGACCCTTTTAATTTTTCATCATATATATTTTTAACTTCAGATTTTAAATTATTAATATAATGAACATTATCATCTGTGAGATTTTTTTCTAGTTCTTCGATTTCGAGTTTAAGTTGCTTTTCACGATTGTTAGTCGATTTCTTCTTATAGGAACTGTAAGATATAGCTTTGCCCCTTATTTCCATAAGTAAAGTATCGAGAAAAAGTTGATCATCAATCGTGAATTGTATGTCTTGATCTTTTATATCAGACATGTTATCAAAATTATAAACGGGGACCATATATTGTTGTTTAATTTCGTTTATTTTTTTATTAATAGTGTTTAAGTAGACGATATCACCTAACAGATTATTATTATGCTTCCATAGACCTTTGCCATGGCTAAAATTAGTAAATTGTAAAGACATGATTACAATTGAGTGATCGGATTGGAAGCTTGGTAGAATGTTTACCTCGACGAATGCTGGTAATAAAAGCGGTGATAAAAGGAAAAAATCAAGCCTAGCTTGTTGTATGGGGTTTGTTCGTCTCCATGTGTATCGTTTCAAAACAGGGTAGTTAACTCTGAAAGGGTCGGAAAGATTGCGTTCTTCAATATGCTTTATAACAGTTTGTCTTGCATTTTTATTATTCACTGTTTTATAATTATCGTAATCCAGATTTGGGTCTAATACTAAATTAAAGTCTCCACAAATCAAGAAAGAATCATTACTAATTGTGTCAATTTTCTGGAAGATATTGTTAAAAAAGTCCGGGATATCAGTGTTTGGCCCATAGATAGTAACAATGGTAATTCTGGTTTCACCGAGATTTAAATCAAGCAGAATAAAGTTTCCTTGGTCATCATAATAAACGTTATGTATTTTGTACTCAAGTTTCTTTGAAAGGAAAATTGCAACACCGCGGGAATTAGAAGAGCCATAACTCATAAAACATTCCGCCCCCCATTCTGAGTAAATAGTTTTATATTGGTCGCAAACAAAATGTGTATCTTGAAGACAGAATACGTCACAATTTGTATCTTTTAAATATTGAAATACTTGTAATCTTTTCTTTTTGCCCTGGATGCCTCTGCAGTTTAAACATAATATTTTAAGGGAACACATTAACAAGAAACTGAAATAGTTGAGTATAGAGATATGTAAAAGCAAGTGTATCTGTTCGAACGCAGTAAGCAGGCTCTCCATATAAGGAACGGAAGCAACAAATAAGTAGAAACAATAAACAAATAAGTATGAAAGAATACTGACTACTTTGATACATGATCTTAGTCAATTGAAAAGCATTTTTCATACTGTTTTGTATAAACACAAGAAAGAAAGAAACAAAAAAACAAAAGTAATTATAAGCACACTTGACGGTCATCAAGGAAAAACAAATCGTATTCCTTGCCAAGAGGTGTGATCTGAAAGTATATATATGTTCTTATACAGTACATTTAAACAATTTATAAATGTACACAGACAATATGGAATGTCATCAGTAGTACCTATCTATATAGGTTTTAAATTAGTAGCTTTAGCATAAATCTCATTTTGTTCATATATGGAAGATAATTCATTTTTCCAAAACTTTCAACAAACAATCTACAATATAAATTAGTTAATAAAAAAATAAAAAAATAAAAAATAAGAAATTAAATTAAATTAAATTAAGTAACGTTAAATATGCTTAAGAACTTAAAAATATGGAAGCTTAGATAATTTATTTTGGTTTAACAAAAACTAAGAAATTAAATTTAATTAAATTAAATGACCTTAAATATGCTTAAGAATTTAAAAAAAAAAAAAAAAAAAAAAAAAAAAAAAAAAAAAAAAAAAAAAAAACCGTGGAAGCTTGGATAATTTCTTTTGGTTATCCATGCATGGTGACAACCCTAAAAAAAAGGACAATACAAAGCAAGAATTGGTTTTTAGTGTTACATGCGACAATATCTGGCAGATTATTTTACAAACGAAATACCATCAAAAGATAGACACCTTGCATATTAAAATAACAAAAGTCTATTTACAGAATAACATGGAAATACATACACTTTTCTCCAGAAAAAATATTGTTTTGGTTTTTCAAAAAGAGAGAAGAGAAAAGATAGTAAATGAATATGAAAATTCCATTTACAGAATATCATGCGAATATATACACTTTTCTGTTTTAGTTTCAGAAAGAAAGAAGAGACAACATTTGCACCGCCATCTTGTTTTGTAACAATAGCATCAAGTGTGATAATGCAATGGTGTAGATCACATTTTGTGTATATATGAAAGATTTCCATTTTACCAGACCTTCCCACTACCATCTAGATTACAAGTCTGTTAATAAGGAGGTATTCGCTTTAATACACAGAAATTAAATGTATGGAAGATCTAGCTTGGATAGTCTCTTTCAGATTTCAATGCATGGTGATAACACTCAAAACAATATGAAAACGAAAGTTTGTTTTAAGTATTACATGCTACAATATTTGAAAGAACAAAATACCATACAGAAAAAGTTTTGTTTTAGTTTTTTAAAACAGAAACAGCATTTATAACACCGTCGTATTTTAATACACAGACACAAGAGTGATGCTGATATCGATACAGTAGTCATTATGGGTTTGCGGTGTTAAAGACTTTGAGTAGCATTGGGAGAGGCTACAATTATCATTACAATAACTCATTTACTGAAAGGCGAATAGTTATTATATATTAAAAAAATAATAGTACATAAACACTATTATATATAAAAAAATTATATCTGTATTTTATTTATCGTATGTAATGTTACGCTATCAATGTTTACCTTCGACAACAAGTGTAAGGGAAGTAACTATGTCAAATCGTGGCAGTTAGTAATGAATAGGTTAGCTTGTTTGTTTCTTGTAATAAACAATTAAATTTCGTCGCTGAATGAATTTGTTTAAATATGTATACATGATCATTTTGGATATTTAATATATAGTTACAAAAACAGAGAACATACTTTATTGCTATTTATTTTTAGAAATAACTAAGTGCATTGTTATTAAGCGAAGTTATCTTAGGATACACCTAAACAATAGGTCAGGGGGCGTATCTACAAAGTGCTCAGAAGCACATCTTAAGTCATACATATAAAACATCGGTATATTTAGGAAGATTATTAAGATTCCATCGCCCAAACGAGAAACGCTAAGTATCAGGTTAATATTGGCGAACTACAAATGATATAGAATTAGAACACCTAATATTGTTTAAATATGTATACAAGAACAATTTGGATATTTAACATATAGTTTTTTATTTTTACAAAGACAGAATACATGCTTTATTGCTATTTATTTTTAAAAATAATCAGAGTGAATTGTTATAAAGCGAAGTTATCTTGCATATACCAAGACACTAGGTCAGGGGCCGTATCTACGCCTGAACGTTTAGACACAATGTCCTGCGCTGTGTTTGAGCTTGTGGTAGAATTTCAAGTTCTGGGACGGTTTCTGACTGTGGCAACTTTTCCAGCATATGTTTGGTTACCGGAAGTAGCGTTCTTCTGTGGCCATGGTTTTTCTAGCCAGGTGTGGTAATGTTCGTGTGTAATATGGATAGAACGTTCGTTGCCTTTGAATCGCGCGTAGAGCTTACCCTCGAAGGACCAAGCCCTTTCTACCAGGCCTGGCTCCTTAAGCCTCAGCGCGGCGAGTACTTCGGCGTTAGTCTTGGTTAGGTCCTCATTGATATAAATCCCTGAGCCTTTGAGACGGTTTGAATTTACCATGACGTCAATCTTTGTTTGTCGCCTGACAAACTTAGCGATGACGGGCCTGTTTTTGTTCGGTGTGAATTTACCGAGTCTATGCGCAACATCGATATCTGTCATGTGGATTTGGACACCGGTCTTTGACGAAATTACCGTGGCAACATGTTCGATGACTGCGGTAGATGATTGGTGTTCGGAGTCGTTGGGTAGACCCGTCACTCGGATGCTGTTCCGCCGCCCATTCTGTTCTAGGGCGTTCAGTTCATGTTCGTGTTTCCCGGTAATCTCGCCAAGTTTCTGGTTCAGTTCGGATATTTCGGCGTCCTTCTGTTTCGCTGCTTTTTTAAGCAAATCGATCTCCTTTGCTTGGTCGAAAATGGACGATTCCAGGAAGTCAATACGTTTTGTAATCGCTCCTAACAATTTGTTCTTTAGCTCCTCCACCGTATCTCTAATGATGTTTTTTATGAAAAGATTATCGTCCTTTGTCAGGACTTTTGAAAGTTTGGCGTTAATTTCATCCAATCGAGTTTCTATTGATTTAGTTTCAGCCATTTCCTTTACACTGTCTAATGATTTCTTTTTCAAAAAATCGGTTACTGATGTTTGCTTTGAAATAACTTGACTAACTTGCCCATTTTTCTTCTTTTTTCTGCCTTTCTTTTTTTTCTGACTTTCGCTCAAGTCTTCAAAGACAGAGCCATCCAGGCAGCTCGTGTCAGTATTGTTAGTTTCGCTGGCTGTCGAGGAGTGCGCACGCTTACTCATATCAAGATGTCAAGTTTGCGGAACAAATTTGATTGTAAGACGCATACCAAATAACCGGTTTTTACCGGTTTTGAGTTTCGATCCTTCAATTCAATAAGTGCACTCATGCGTGACGAGTCAAATTAGCCAGGATTATCCTAGCTGTAAAAAACGTCGTTTCAGTTACTTTGTATATGTACTTGAGCTTGTTTTCGTTACCCCACCACTGTTTGTGGGGAGCGATAAAAGTTATTTATTTATTCAATAAACTCTTTTGATACATTATTTTATAGCAACAATTTAATATGCATACTTGATACGTGCTAGTCCTGCATTTACACTATTCCAATCCTCGATAATATTCAGATCACACACACTTTTAGTGAGATTTACATTTTAATTTTTGATCACTGTCAATATATTTCCGCCATTTTACCATCTTCACTCCTGTTAAAGTCATATTTGTTTATGAAAATTTCAATGTATTCGAAATGCTTGTAAGATTTAATAATATGCAGTTAATTATGATCAGTGACTGATGAGTGTTTTTTTTTCAATCTAAAATCAATCATTGTTGCTTGTTGTAAGTTGGAATCTGTCTGGGTATCTTATTAGCATTTATAAGCTGTAATAGTTGCTTGTTTTGTTATTAATAACAAGCATTTAAAAATAATGATTAATACACTAGCTATTTAATATACCATTTTTTGCAATATTAGTTCCATTAGAATTGCTAATGCCGAATAAGCTATTCAACATGAATCAGGTACTGTTTTGTTTTATACTCGTCAATCAAATATCTTTTGCGTGACACATATTAAAATTGAAACACGGTGAAATAATGTTTAGTAAGGACCGTAATATCTAGCAATGACCAACACGAAGAAGCAATGGGTATGCATGTTGTTGGAGTGTTTGTTGCTATATTGCTGATCAACACTGTTCATATGCGTTTGTAAATGAAATTGGTATAATTCTGATATGGCATTATGTGATTATTGATAAGATGAATATCATGCTATGAACCCTTGGCGAATAATTCATAAAATTATATCGTTACGGCATTTTTATTAATTTATTTATTTGATATAATATGAATATATTTTGAATAACGTACTTGCTCCAACATAAGCTCCTTTTGGTAAATGACTTGATAATGTGGGCTTTATAGCTGATATGTTCTGATTTGATGAACTTAATAAATATTGATTGTTGTTTTCTATGGAATAAAGATTTGTCGATTCTATGGAATGATACTATGACTTGTTTCATATATTTATTAATATCGGACCTTTTTGAAAATATGATTCATTGACATATTCGTATAGCCATTTATAACAGTCAAAGCCATTGCAAAGCCAGTCCTTACCTATTTGACATAATCTAACAGGTCGTGCTCTTGCATGTGCCTTTAATCATGAAGATGGACTCTTACTTCGCATGTTACACGATAAAGGGCTGTTTCCAATGATTATCAGCTAATATCAATGTCATATTTTAATACCACTATTTGCAATGTGTATATTTGTCGAATATGATAATCAGTCAACTTAATGTAATCTACCATGTTGAAATGTATAAAGATATGTATAAGCCTTTTGTTTCGAAGAAGTATGTGAACATAATAAAAACTATAAATGACTATTTATTACGAATAATTTTTTAGACACAATCATATATTTATGAAATCATAAAATAATATATAAATATATATATTTGTCAATTGTTTAAAAACTTTATTAAATACTGTAATTAACTCTTCAACAAGTTTTACTTCTAGCCACTTTTAAGTGTACACTAGTATTGAACAGATTTTTATCCTATTACCACAACCGGAACGATTAAATAACAACCCATCGTATAAACTCTAGCTTTATCCTATCGCTATTTCTAGGACACGTTTATTCGATTTTTATTTTAGAACGCAATGTATTTCAATGTGACGTCAGTCTAACTAATGACGTTTGTAGTAAACAAACAAACCCAGTGTTACAATTGGGAAACCAACGTTACATTTCACGCCGTTTAAATGATTTATGAGCATAGCATAATAGGATAAATAGAATATTAGGTGAGTGTTGGACAAGATGAAGTTTATCATGCTCGGCACGACACATTCGAGATCTCGGCAAGCCTCGCGCTTATCCGTTTCTAACCCTCGCATGATAGACTGCATCTTTATCCAACACTCACCTATTATTCTCTTTATTCGCTAACTCATCGTTATATTTAAATGTCACAAACATTGTAGCTGTTAAACTAGAATCATCTTGACTTATAAACGGAACATTTTCAGGACACCTTTACCTGACTTTAATTTATGACATTTTTGTGAGTTGCACAGTACGTTAATAAATTTTAAATTTCACTTCTATTTAACGTACAGCGTGCAGAATAACGCGTCGGCTTTGGTCAAAATATGCGTATTAACAATTGTAATGAATATATATATCAATATAATGATAAATTGTATGACAATGTATTGCATTGATCATTAAGCATCTGATTAAATGTGGGTTTTATACAGTACAAATAAATTGATTTGGATTTTGGAATGATAACTCACATGACACTCGCAATTTGTTTGTATGCAGAAGAAAATAAATGTTCTCATGTGATTACACTAATGCATGCGTTCAAAACTACCGTAAAAGAAAAGTAAATAAATTATAATTATATTATGAATTAGTAAACCTACCGTTCAAACGAAGCGAATTTCGAGTATTTTTCCTTCGGATGTCTGATATTAACAGTCACGAAAAGGTCAGGCTGTTGTCTAACGTAAAAATTGATTGTCGTTATCGCGCGTAACAGAGACATTCAAATGTCGGTCTGTTCTAGAATGATAATTTCTAGAGGGTTCAGGGATGAAAACATTCCTATATCAATGCATATAACGGTGACACTTTATGATTATAACTTCACATTTGATTTGAAAAGCAAATTCCAGCGGAAGAAAGTAGCCACGTGGTTATTTAAATGTAAATTAAACAGTTTTCGTTTTTCAATATTTTGGCTACAAATTTAATTGACAAAGCAATCCCAACAAAATAAAAGTATACATGTGCCAGTAACATATCCACTGAATGGAAATATTAGCACGTTGACCCATTGGTTTAACTTTTAATACAATCGCAGCCAACATTATTTTATATCGATCTCAGAAGGCTATACAAGCGTATTTGTATTGCAATGTGCTAGGGGTCTAGTGGACGCAAAGTATTACCGCGAGTATATATATAATATTAATGATTAGATAAGCAAATAATGATTAATAAAAAACTCAATATATAAACAGAACGACTGAGCAATTGGCGTTACAATAGTTCCATTTTTATTGCACACAGAAAAACTTTGATGTTTAAAAGTTTTGTACAAAATCATGGTTTTCGCAATAATATCATAATAATGATAAGAATATGGAATCCGTGTCAAAGGCATAATGATTTTCTTCCTATTATAAATAAATCTGAAGCAAGGAAAGCATTAACGTACGTACACACGTATTTGTCAATCATGAAATCACAGTTATATATGCGATTTAAAATCTAGATATGTAATTGTCTTCATGACATTTTTATACATCTGAAATCCGGTTTCATTACTGACATTTTATATAAGCAATACTTCAAGTTGTTTTACGATTATTGGTTTTAACACAACCAGTAGTCATTGTAATTTTATCATCTTTCGTTTTAGAACACATGTTTATTCTGCAAGAATATAAATATTAGAATATTTGTTGTTTTTTTATACATAGTGCTGAAAAGTATAAATAATAATGAATATGTATTATAAACTCCTTTGTATGACATGTTCAATCGCAGGGTTTCAGCAAACCTGAATATGCACGTGCATGTAATTAACAATGCGCGGGCAAACATTGAGTCATTGAACATTGAGCGGAAAATGAGACATAGTTTATTCAGGTATAGTACAGAGCGCTAATGCTACACAACGATTTACATACATTAGGTCGCTTATACGATAAAGAAGACAAGAATGACCTTGAACATATTCAAGGTTGAATTGTAACAACTATGTATATATTATTTGACTCTTCAAAGCGGAATGAACTAAACTAAAACACAGGTAATTTAAATGATCCTTACACTGATTTCCTGATGATTACTTTACAGTTAAAAGCTATGAAAGTCAACACGCAATACGTGTGTTTTCCGATTTGGCTTATTTACCACGGTTAAACACTATTCATATATGTGAAAGGATGTGGGTTTAATATATTTTTACCACGAGTAGCCGTTTTCTATAAATTTAAAAAAAAACAAGCGTAGCCTATAGATAACGCGAGTGCCTATTTGTTGTTGTTAATGTTGTTGTTGTTTCATTCCCAAAACATAATACACACATAATCTGTGTTCCAAAAGAGATCCACCCGACTTACAACACATGTATAAAAATGCTTGTTTTCTACGATTAAATGCTATTGAATAACTTATAAGTTTGACCTTTTATTGATAGCAACCAAAATTGTCATAGTTTCTGACCTGAAAAAAGGCGCACAAGTAATAGTATGTTTCCCAAACACGGTTACACTATCTGGACAAAACAACTGGACCAGTTAAGGACGTCAATTTTGTTACTGATTCACTATGAATAATACAATACGAAACGAAACTTTTCGCAATACGTTAATGCTAAAAAGACAAATAGCCTATAGAGAAATGTCGGCATTGTGGTGGCTAGAGAAATATTATGTACATTTACACTTATATAACTAGCATTAACATTTATGGGAGTAAAAACATTACATGTGTTGCAATTTTTAATGTCACACCAGTACAGTCGCACATTTCGTATTTTGAAATTTAAAGTTATCTTTGCTTTACATCATTATGCATAAGAATACAGATAATATAATAGTTAAACAAATGATGTTACATTGCATTACATGATCTTATATCCATAACAATATATATATGGTATTGAAAACGGCGATAATCATAATAAAGACAAGAAAATATCATAATCAAATAACATAATAAATCTCTGATCATAATTATCAAATGTAGTTAAATATTATTTGTAAGTAAAAGTCAAATATAACTATGACATATTAAATATAATTACATAAAAAGAGCGAAAATGTTTCTTCAAAAGTGTGGTTACATTTTGCGTTATTTCAAAATAAAGTTGTTTTCACTATACCAAAATGTGTGCCTCTTTTTAAACCCAATTAAAATTATTCTTACTATATTTAATCATTACTGTATATTATATTCGCATTTTGTACTAAATTAAAGGGTAATGTATCTTTGAAAACCTCAAATTAAATTTAACTAATATTCAAAACTGGTGTTTTCAAGTTTATAAAAGAAATATGCAGTATTTATACTAGTTTATAACTATGCATTATAATTAATTTAAAGATTAATTATATTTCGGACGATAATTCCATATGACAGAGTATACAAACCCATGGCCAAATTGAGTTGGCCTTTTGTTAACATAAATACAAATAACCGTAATTAAAGACAGTGCGGGTCACTTAAGCAAGACTATGGCCGTTTACTATGGGACTTAGTAAACGGCTATTCTTGCCTGTGATTGGCTGGCTGAAAGCAACTGTTGTCTAATGAACAGTACACATGATTGGCAATATATCTTTTAATAAACGGATTAAGTAAACGGTGTTTAAATATATCGTTATATGTAAACGCGCTAGAATGAGTATCATTGATTTATTCAATTACATTGTATAAAATATACTTTCTGTCCAATACGGTACCTGATGTGCTTTGTATCATACCGCGGTTTCAAGAATACTACAGCAAATGAGGTGAGAAATATATACTTAAGACAAAGAAAGGCGCTGATTCTGCTGAGCTCGCTTTCACAGAAATTCGCGTATATGGAGTTTCTAAACATATTTATTAATATTCACTGCAATATATCATATTATTTATATTTCTTAAAGATGCATGGACTATATTAACTACGAATGAAGAAACTACACATTTCGTCCGTTTGGCGCAAACTTTACTGTAACTGACATTTTAGAAATTTTCAAGAGAAACAAAAAACTGTTTTTTTTAAATATTCTATGTAAAACTAAGTTTTTATTTTATAAATTATGTATACATTAAACTAAGCCTCTAAAGGAGCAGTTGTTATTTGTTTACATTTTAATTCGAATAAATTAAATATTTGTATATAACTGTTCAGGTACATGATCTTTTTCGCTGAATCTTTTTGAGCGCAAAGAGTATTGTAAGTGCACATACCAGAGTATTTTATTTATATGATATTTACAACATTAACACCTTTTGACAAGTTTTTTTAATAATCAATAGTAGTATTATTAACTAATTTCATCAATTTATATCAATTCATTTAATTATTTGTGAGTTTTTTTTATCAGAATATAATTTTTAGTGCACAAAGCTGGTTACTAAGTGCACTTACCATACTTTTTTCGCCAACATTTCAGACAAAATGTGTCTGTATGCAAAAGTGAGGATTTTCAGACAGGTGGATTTCAATCATAACATTCAAATATGTTATGAGATATGGTATACAGCATCGAAATATGCAAAAACGTGTATTTCCTATAAAATGTCTGTTACATCATGTTTTTGCGCCAAGGTGACGATATGCCCGTTTATATATTTTTAAAAAGTATACATGCAATGATAGTAGAGATCAATTTAATCGGATAACACATGTCGCGGAATTGATTTGAGACGTCAATTTACAATTGTGCATTGAACTCGACATATTTTGATTACAGTGTGTTTAAAGATTTATTAAAATGTTCGTCACTAAGCATGACGTGAGTTTGCGTAGTGAATTTTAGTTATATCAATGACAGAATGACTGGATGATTCATTTATTTTCATTTGCGCGTTTATGCGATATATTTTACAATATTTCAGATACTCAATAATATCAATGCATTATACGGGTGACTACAATTTAACGTACATCGTGCAAAAAAAACTTCTCTTTACATATACTTGCATTTAAAATATATACTCTCTAATATGACAAAATGGCGCTAATTGTATCGAGTCCCCATAAACAGTTTATATGTGTTGAATTTTAGATCAAATACATACGTTTACAGTTGAAAATAATTTGATTTTGATTGTATAATGATTACTGAAATGACACTCCCAATTAATTCGCGAGATAATGTGTCAGAACTCGCGATTTTAAAAGATGCTAGACAACAAAAGCGTCCTAACGTGAAATTTTAGGAAGGCTAATAAATAAATAATAATAGTATAACGAACGAATAAAGAAACATACCCTTTAACCGAAACCTATTCAAGTGAGAACCGGTGTCAACGCACAAGCAATGTGGCACGGTTGTATTCTTAAATAACAACTTATGGTCTCTGTCGCTCTTAACATAACACGTTGCATAACCTTGATATCGAATTGCGCTCTGAACTAAAAACATATTATCCAGCGCTTGACACTCAGGTGCACAGACATGCGTTAGGACATGTGAATGCAAATAAAGTTGAACAAGAGGAATTGAACCAGACCAAACGCGTTACTGATAACGCACAACGCAACTTTGACTGTAATCTCAGCCAGTCCACAGCGACTATCAATTTGATAGGTTAACCGCTATTACGATTTTAATGTTCACAGCCTTATGTCCATGTAACCGTAACACGTGTTGAAATGTTTTATGCGATGTATGTACACATAAACGAAGGGAACATATACTGTAAGAATTACTTATATACTATAAGATTTACTTTAAGGCGCGTACTTTTCTATCCTGATGCTACTGTCCAAAGGGTAACAAGCATTCTCCCACATTGCCAGTCTTAAACAAAGGTCATCGTTTGAAATGTATAAACCGTTATTTTAAAGAACTAGTTTTCGATTAAGCGTTGTATATTGGCCCATAAACCACGGACTGGGGTTCTGATGTGTTTTGACAACTAGACTTTAGTTAACTAGTTCGATTCTAACATGATTTGAGATATACATTCTGCAATTATAATGGCAACTACATTTTACTATGTTCCGCTCAATTGACCGCGTGTACGTCACATTTACAATGAAGGCATGCATTGATACCCATCTTTTGCTACGTCACTTTAATTGAAAAATTCTGAACAAATGACGTCAGTTTTGGACATAATGTAACAAGTTATTTGTTTAAGGTTTGACATCTGTCACATGTGTCTATAGAAATATCCGATCACCTCTCATGTAAGCATTTTATATATGTGTGCACGTACATCGGTAGCAATTCGGACATCCGTCTACTTTATAAGAGTCGCATCCCCATAATTTATAGACACACTAAACACCGACTAAAAGGTACGGACAGACAAACGCTAGCAATTTCGTAACATTGTTACGTAGACTGTGTAGTCAAAAATAACTTAAACATAATATTCGAATTTTTAGCCAACTGTTTTAAGGCAAACTCATATGGTTGTGTGTTTTACAGTTAAGAAAATTAATTCGCATATTCGTATTCAGGGTTAAATATCTTAAAAGGTGCGTCAAGTATTCATAATATTTTTGAAAATGAACAAAAATACTTCTTTTTACATCCTACGTTCGTCGGGTTGAAAATTAGTAAGTAAGTAAATACAATAATACTTCTTTTGGAAAACACATTTTATTAGGATCCTTGCATTTCCGAGTAATGAACCTTTTATTTTTCAGCATTTGAGAGTTTTCTAGTTAGCATTTCTGAAAAGAGCTTTTAGACTTAAGGCACGCGAGTCAATTTGTAAATCATTTCATATGTCTCTGGGTGTGAGGTTAGCATTTAAACACTAACTACTTGACCATTATTTGGTGCTTTCAATGATTATAACTAAGAATATAAGGTACTGTGTGTGTTTGGTTTTGCTTGTCGGTTTTCAATTCGAACGGATTTGTGTTTTCTCAAATGTTTTGCGGCCTTTTGTTATATAAATTGAGTTCATTCTATATCGGAATGACGATTTCATGTAGGATATGCTAAGTGTTTGGAAAAAAAAACCATAATGGTACAAATCTGCTATACATTAAAAAGGAAAACAGTAAGCGATTAACGTTTCATCAGTGGAAAGCTATGCACATAGCACAATGCGAGTTTTTGTTTCCGATTTTGAGAAGGTGGATCATTCAGTCTCCAGCTTAAACACAAATGACTAACATTAATTTCAGCGTCTAGATTCATTGGTTCCACTGGATTTCTAGAAAACACCTGGCATGCTGGAGACGTCGACCAAGTGTTTGTTATTTGTAGTAATTGTAGGCTTGTATCATTTCTCAATAAGTATGTTTCGTTTTCTGCTTGGCGTTTTCTCCGATTCCTAGGAATTTTAATGCTGATAATGATTATAATACGGGTTGAATATGATCATTGGATAGCATCTGAAATCGTTTAATAATAATAAAATAACAACAAAAACACCCTTTAAAATCGAGCTAATGTATACAGATTCGTAAAATGGGCGTCATGTTCAATGTTTTTCTTAATTGGCGCCCAGGTTTCGCTTTTAACTGCTGTGGGCTCAACAATAGGCTGGTTCCTGTTATTATATTGATCTATAAAATCCTGGTCCATATGATTATATGTAGCGCAAGTTAAGCTCAACAACAAATAACAGCCTGCATGTTTCTGACAAAAAATCAGTTGCTAGTCATAGTGTATAGATAGTTTGTTGTCCTGTTTATCATTGCACAGGCTACATGACGTGTTTTTAATATGAGGGACATTAAGATTTCGGTGCGCCAATGAAAGAGTTTGTTTTGTATGTAATAAGGAGCCGCGGTGGTCTGCACTGAGCTGATGGTGTGAGTTATGTGGCACACGGTTGGATCTGTGTTGAGATGTTGATGTGAATTATGTGATACACGGTTGTCTCGAGATGTTAGATTTTGTGTATTAATGTCCGGATGTGTTGTCTATATAGTAAATATCCACGGGATGTGTGTTGATATGTTGATGTGAATTATGGGATACATGGTTGTCTCGCTATGTGAGTTTTTTGTGTATCGATGTATAGATTATGTGTATATAAATATCCACGTGATCTGTGGTGAGATGTTGATGTGAATTATGTGATACACGGTTGTCTCGAGATTTGAGATTTTTGTGTAGCAATATCTGGATGTGTTGTAAATATATTAAATATCCACGTGATCTGTGTTAAGATGGTGATGTGAATTATGTGATTCACGGTTGTCTCGAGGTGGGAGATTTTTTAGTATCAACGTCTAGATGTGTTCTATATAAAGTAAATATCCACGGGATTTGTGTTGAGATGTTGATGTGAATTATGTGATACACGGTTGTCTCGGGATGTGGGATTTTTGTGTTTCAACGTCTGGATGTGTTGTATATATAGTAAATATCCACGGGATCTGAGTGAGATGTTGGTTTGAATAATATGATACACTGTTCTCTGGAGATGTGAGATGTGTGTGTATCAAATCTGGATGTGTTGTATATACAGTAAAGATCCACAGGATCTGTGTAGAGATGTTGATGTGAGTTATGTGACACACGGTTGTCTCGAGATCTTAGAGTTGTGTGTCGATGTCTCGATGTGTTGTTATATAGTAAAGTCCCACAAGATCTGTGTTGAGATGTTTATGTGAATTATGTGATACACGGTTTTCTCGAGATGTGAGATTTTGTGTATCAATGTATAGATATGTTATGTACTAGTATGTAATAAAGGATCCGCTGTGATCAGTGTTGGGATGATGCATTATGTGATACACGGTTGTGTCGAGATGTGCTGTTACATGTATCAATATAGTCGGTATTTAGGATATATATGAATATTTTAATTTAAACTTTATACAAAGAATAGATAGAATATTTAATGAATTATGTTGATATTGTTTCAGTTACAATGCTGTAGCTGCGTTTGAGACGGCATTATTAAAATCCTAATTACGGAAAAGCGGTCCAGAAGATCCAGGGCGACCCAAATCCAAGAGTACACAAGCTAAACGCGATATATAAAAACAAAATAAATGTAAAATGGTGGAATTAACATAGATGTGATTCTCTCCCGACGGAAGAAAGCCAGTGTAAGTGTTCCTGGGTGACATGATGCACACACATGTGTCGACTGCGGTCGTGAATCAATGCCGCTACACCTTTACAACATCGTTGGATATGTAATGTGTTACTTTTAAATTTCCGTATGCGGATAACCTTGTGAATTTTATTTTTGCCAGATGCAAATAATTTTTGTTTAAGCCTTTTTCTACGAACAAAAATAAATCCAGAAATGTTAAATAAGACTGTCTATTACATTAGATATTAGTTAAAAAGCAACAAAATGAGATTATATGTTGTACGTGTATTCTAGGATTTTACGTTTATATATATTTTTAAAAGATACGTTTTCTTTCAAGTTTCACTTTTTTTCAGTTTATTTTTGTAAGTAGCAAGTGTATCAGTGTTTAAATTGGGTATTTATCTTTTTGGATTAATCAGGAAGTAAGCTATGTCCGGTGTGTTGGTTAGAGTAGTATATTGCCGCAGTAGATATCCAATACATGTGTTTTTCCAATGATTTGTGTTTTACATAAGAATGTTCAACATGCAACGCGAAATACGTTTTTGTGTGGCACCAGTTCACCCTTATATTATAGAAAAGAGGGATGTTTTAGAAGTTAAATTCAGTAGATATGTGAAACCAAACCTATTGTTATTTTCGTCTTATGTCCGCATCAGCGAATAACAGAGGCATTATTTTAGATATTACATATACTGTTAGTTAATGAAGATAGATGCATATATCATGCGTCCTAATACGTGCGATTAAAAAAAAGAAGGTAGTTTCTATAAAAGTTAAAGAATGTTAGTTATTTTATTTTATATTACTTTTTTACATTTTTCGTTGTTCATTGGAGAAAAGCGGACCGCCTCCGAAAGAACTATGTGTTTTTTCTCTTTTATGGTTGTATAGGTGCTGTACTTGTTGTAGGTAAGGAAATAATTTATTTATTTTCGGACGACCATAGGGAGAAAATAATTGCTATTCTTCTCGTCACGCTTCAGTAAGCATTCGGCATTTCCCTTTGTACGAGTTTTTCGTTCTATTGGCTGGTAGTCATTCGAGGTTGGCTTACACAGCAGTTAAAACGTGGTTCAGCATATATTCAAATTACAATAGCAAATTAAACAGCGAAGGGTAATCAGGAGATAAAATTTATATTTAAATATATGTATGTCTGTTTTTTTTTCATGTCAGTTGTTGTTGTTGTTAATGTTCAGAACGGTATTTTATACATTAGATTTCTCGTATATTAATTTACGTTATTAGTTCATTCTGTTTGATAATGTATACAATTCGTTATATTGCAAAGTAACTAGTTTCGATATACAAGATGTATCCGTGATGATTGTTAGTATGGGTGGGGCCCGACACTCTGCAATGTGACATTTGACAAACGGGCACAGGTTTCCAGAGTGTTTTCCCAAATGCTGTTCAACGGGTTTTATCTCTGTTCTTTTCAGGGGCGAGTATCATTGCACTTTACATTAATTATTTAAAGAATTACGCATAATTACTATGCTATGTTTATGCGTTTGTTAGTGTGTGTAGGGATTTGTTTTTGTGCGTAGCAAGTTAGCTTATTTTCGAGAACTTTTGTTTGGATTTTTCGCCGTATTCAACAAGTATTTCAGTCATATAACGGTGGTCATTTAACCTACTCATTAACCCACTTTTCCTAGGTAAGCTGGTTTACCAGTACTAAGTGCACATACATATTCCTGACAACTGCCCTACTTGAATCAGATGTGGGGGGGGGGGGAATTGCCGTATAAATAATGTCATGACCAATAGCCACATAAGCTATGTGGCCGGGCTGGGAATCGAACCCGCGATCCTCGGATTTGTAGTCCAGCGCTCTACCAACTGAGCTAGCCGGCCCGGCTTTATCGTGTACGATATGCATACTAATTGTATACTAATGTATTATATATGCGTACAATCAAATGGTGTTACAAATAAAAAAGCGGACCGCCTCCTGAAGAACTATGTTTTTGTCGTTTATGGTTGTATAGGTGCTGAACTTGTTGTAAGTAAAAATTATAATTTTGTTATTTTCGGACGAACGCAGTGAGGGAGAAAATTAGTGCGCGTATTTCTTCACGGGCACTCGATACATAAATCGGTGATAATGAACGATTCAGGTAACTGCGAGCGCGATACGCACAAGTACTGGTCATTCTTTTATATATTTATTTTCTTTTCTATATTAATGCCAGAGGGGCGTATGAGGACCCATTGCTCTAGATCAGTGTAAAGGTGCCTTCATCACCTCCCAAATCATCTAATTTAAGAGAAATCAGCAAATATGCAGCTATTAATAAAGCGGCGACCGTCAGGAGTACTTTTACACAATACATGAACCGAACACGAGGAACATTTCCATATGCGCAAATAAGAGAATATACTAATATATGAATAAATAGCGTCCCGTATGCACTTCTTAAATCAACAATAAACAGAAAACATATTTTCAAGCTAAAACATACATACACAAAGAGCTATAAATATTGAACTGAAACATACATCATTATAATTGCACTAATATAGTAACACATATTATGACATATTACGGCATCTACATTAAACAGACGTTAACAGCTAGACAGCCACAGCAATGGGATGATAAGTTACCATCGTCTACAAAAAATAAAAATAATTATTAGACAATTAAAATCACCGTGTACAAAATAATAAAACGGCGTGTGTGTTGCCGACATCTAAAAAGACTACTAATTCAATCATTTTGCACGAGATATGTACTTCAAGATCTCAATTAGTCTATATACAAAGTAACCGAAACAAACAGAAAAAAGATGAAACAAAAGCATCCGCTTTTACTTATTCTTAGTGACCTTAATCGATCAAAGACGTTCAATCAACCATACGCTTAAACCTCAGGAACTGAAAAGATACGAAGATTAATACAAGAAATATTTCTCATACAAAAGAAGTCCATTAACCATTGCAAACAGCAACAATACGATAAAGTAAAGCAATACATGTAAAAAAACGGGTGGGTGGGCGGGCCATTGACCTTGCTTTGCTGTCAATAAAACATCGAGTGACAAACAATGCAGTCTAACGATTATATATCCACAAAGAACCATGCAATCGACGAAGTATTTTCCCGCTTTTAACGAAAAGCATAACGAATAATTCCGTACAATACCGACTACTATAAATAAAAACAATTTAGAAAGGTGAATAATTTTATTTACTCCTTATTTCATTGTGAGTAAAACAATTATTCCCTAATAAAAATAGTTTCAGCCAACAAAAGCAGAAACAATAAAGCGAATAGGTATAAGGCTTGTTTTTGGCAGAACTTCGAGTAAACAAAGAAAGAAATTATTTACTTTTCAGACTAATATTCTTGTAAAATGCCGACATATGTAAAAGAGAAAATATATAAAAGTATACTTAGCCAGTACCAGTTCGTTCCGTAAGACTAATGATCACCGTCAGTGACTCATCGTGGACGTCTGGCCGTCTAATTAGCACGAGACACCATACATTCGAAGCACACCAGGATGACCTTCCGTCAATTGCAGAGCACATAACTTTTGCATTCCGCCATTTGCAAAGCACATAATTTGGCAATCGGCCAAAAAGCAGATCAAATAAGCTGGCATTCCGCCAATTGCAGAGCACATAACTTAGCAATCCGCCTATTGCAGAGCAGATAACTTGGCATTCCACCAAATGCAGAGCAGATAACTTGGCATTCCGTCAATTGCAGAGCATATACCTTGGCATTCAGCCAATTGCAAAGCACATAATTTGGCATTCCGCCAAAATCAGATTACATAACCTGGCATTTTTCCAATTGCAGTGCATATATATTGGCATTCCGCCAATTGCAGAGCACATATATTGGCATTCCGTCATTTTACAGAGCACATAACCTGGCATTCCGCAAATTGCAAAGCACATACAAAATAAGTCAAGGCATTCCGCCCAGAATACAAACAAAACCTGATAAATGCCAAAATAATCATCGATTTCTTATCTTCTCACGCTTAAAACATCAGAGACGATCAAATGAGATTATGTAATAAAAAATATCAGTCAATAATATGCTATCAACATTTCAACTCATGCACATATATAATTAATTAAAATATATATTAAACTTTTGACATAATACAATAAATCACTTCGAGCATAAGCAATATTAATATATGCGTCTTCACAATATATGCAATTCATTAATATAATAATATTTAATTTTATATAAAGTATACTTAAAAAATCATATTCAGTCCGTTATATGATAGAGGTTCTGACACATGGACCATCATAAGAGACACACTGGCTGTCTACCCGCCATTGAGGACATTTCATTGCAGATAACACAGAATGGCAGTCCGCCTGTTACAGAGCAAACACGATGGCATTCAGCCAATTGGAGAACACATAAAATGGCATTCCACCAAATTGAAGAACACATACAAAATAATAGAGGCATTCCACTCAGAATAAATGCATCCCCTTAATCATATTAGATAAACATGAATTTATTTCTTAAATATTCACATATTGCATCTTAGAGATGACCATCTCAGCTGAGCAAATACAACCATATTTATTATCGATAACTTTCAGAAGGATTCATATATTTACCAGTATGGGTTCGTGTGATAACATTAACATTACTAATCAATTTAAACTTGCTGCTAGAGTCGAGCTTATTTGTCTAAATCCCCTCAGTGGGAGATGCTATATATCTCTCAAATGGCCCGGGGCCTGTATTACCAGGATCTAAAATCCCACCAAAGTCTATTATCCCATGACGCGGAATCATTCGGAACGTTAAATTCCCGCCTGCCGAGAATTGCTTTCAGTCTTAAGTCCCCTATATGCCTGCCGCTGCCCCCCTGGGGGAAAACATTGATAGGTGCATTAGAAACTGTAAAGACATTGGCATTATAGGAGGGCTGGTCAAAGAAAAGTGAGCATGGCATATTTGTAAAGGTTGGGAAAAACATGCAGAGCACTGTCACTTTGGTAATTGTTAGTACAAAAGTGTAGAGGTGAGGTTGATCAAAGCTTTGCAGAAAACTTTGACCATTGGTTTAAACAGTATATATTAAGAGACTTTGACTTTGATGAAAGAGGGATATTTGATTGGGTCTGTATAATTATTGTAGGGCATTGTTTTATCTCTATAAGACAAGAGTATTTTGTGAGGGTCAGTCAAGAAATTGCAAGAATTGAGTCCCTGATAAACACATTGGTACATTGTATTTTAATCAAAGAGTTGCAGAACTGAGTAAATTTGTCTGATGAATGATATGATGTTAAAATACATGTATGAGTGTTTGTGGCAATTCCACGGCATAATGCCCATTCTTAGCACATTGAACGATACCTAAATCCACTGCTACAAAGACCACAGGCAATAACACCACATACATACGGTGCGTAGGCTAACATGCAAGTCCGTGAATAGTGGAAACTATAAATATGTTGTGAACACACTTTATCGTATTCGTACGTTCCTTTCAAGTCATTGAAATAAAATCATATGCAAACACAAATTAAAAGCAAAGTTCTATAAAAGCATGAGTATAAGCTACAAAGACGAGTGTCGGTACATTCCTTTTTATATTGGAGAGAAATAAATTGATCAAAACAAGAATTTAAAAAATATAAGGCTATACAATAAAACACTATTATATAAGTAACTAGTGATATAGTTAAAATTGTGTGAAAGTTACATACATATCGATATTTTCATAATTGTCCGGATTCATAAAAGTTGAACACAAAACAGCTCTGTTTAACTATAAAATAAGAATTCAACAATTGTACGGAACTTTCCAACATATTATATACAGTAATTGGCGACCTACAAAACATGTCATTTGCCGACTGACTCATTGTAAATCATAAATCATAGAGATTAACAGACTTTTGTTAAAGATAAAACTATTTGGGACAACGTTCAAACAATATGTACATAGTGGCAATATGTTCACTAATAAATATATGCACTTACGGACACAGCAACTTAATAACATTATTTTGCACAAATACAAACTAACATTAATAAAACTTGTATATACACACACGTGCTTCCCTGTGTAAAATGGAATGCACCATTTCCCCAAGGTTGTTTGCTTATGTACGAAATATATTTCCCAGCAAGCAAGCCCAGATAGGACCCATATGGGCCCCTTGAGGGTTTACATATGGGCCCCATGTGGGCTACCAATATGGGACCCACCCCATAAAGTGAAACCAGGATTTACGTGGGTCCCATATGGGTTACAATATGGGTCCACCATGGAACCCATGTAGTCTCAACATACGACCAGAGTGGGCAAACACAGATGGGACCTTGATGGGATACCCACATGGGCCCCACCCAAGAAAGTGCAACCGGGATTTACGTGGGTCCCATATGGGTTACAATATGGGTCTTAAATGGGACCCCAGTGGCCTAAGCATGGGCCCATAATGGGCAAATACAGATGGGACCTTGATGGGATACCCACATGGGCCCCTTCCCAGTTCAACCGGGATTTACCTGGGACCTATATGGGTTACAATATAGGTCCACCATGGGACTCATGAGGTCTCAACATGTGACAATTATGGGCAAACACAGATGGAACCTTGATTGGAGACCCACGTGGGCCCCATCCCAGAAAGTGCAACCGGGATCTACGTGGGTTTCATATGGGTTACAATATGGGTCTACCATCGGACCCATGTACTCAACATGGAACCATCACGGGCAAACAAAAATGGGACCTTAAGGGAAAACCTGAATTAAAGCTTTACTGAAAAAGTCCAAACATGATTCTCTTCATAAGTTGTCACTCATACACAGGTAGTTGTTGCGAAGCTGTGTGTAACATTCTATGGTTGTCAAACTTAAAGGACAGGACAATATAAATATAGGCTGTTAATGGCCACAAGTAGCTTTCCAGTCTGTAGTCCTGCTAACAATGTATACTTCTTGACAATCACATGTCTGTCAAATACAGCTTTACAACAACCAACACTTAAAAAATGACATATTATTTGGAGTATAATTTGGACCATATCATCGAAGCTTTCAGTTTGTGTTAGTTATGAAGGTGTTGATAATAAAACACTTAATATCATGTTTTCAAACAAGCTATATATCCTACTCCGTAAACTTGACAAAACAGATTATTTTAATAATAATAATAATACAAGAACACAAAATGCATCATGTGAGAGAGATGTTCATATAACCATATCTAGATCTACGTGTATGTCTAATGTACTTTGCATACCATCTTGTAAATATTCCAGGTTCTCATTTGGGCTTAAAAAGGGTGCGGTATTAAAATAAAGACAGATTTTAATACAAAACTTAAGCAATGGCAAATTACTTAAAACACACAATTATGTGTTAATGTATCTAATATAATTTTAAAATCAACACGAAAGTGTGCATAGTAATTTATATACAGAGCATTGCCTTGTAAATATTATCAGCCAATAAACATTACTTTTTAAGTTTGGTCATAAACATAACTCAATCCCGTTTAAAAACATTACAAAAAGTATTTGCGTCAACAACTTAACTGGCAAACAACATTGTCTAGATCCAGCTGGTATTCCCTGAAGTTTTAAAGGGACTTGTTTACAGATTTTCGCATTTTTTGAAGTATGCCATTAAATGTATTAACTAGACAGATTTAGGCATCGGAACTAAAAACTCCAGTATAATAACAAGAAAGTATTTAGAAAAAAAACAACAGAAAATACAAAAACTGGTCCCACCGGGGTTTCAACTCGGCACCTGCGTGTTAAAAGGCTATAAACCTTAACCACTCAGCCATTCCGACTGTATACACTGTTCTTTTATTTTTGGAATCGGTAACAAAAAGTTGTAAAATTGTCAATTTGTCGAACTGTGAACAGGTCCCTTTAATTAAAAAATAACAACAATAATAACAGTTAAAAGTCAGTACCCATTCCTGTTATTATGAGAAAAAGCCGAACTGAACACCGAAATGTAAAACAAATTGTGTTTGGCACAGTAGAATCTCTTGGGCTGATTAGGCAAATATTTTAATTTATGTATTAAATCATGATTGTAAATTTTAACATTTTTGTACAGCAAAAATGAATCTTACAATTTTCAAAACCTGTTCAATAAACAATTATTACCAAAATGCTTTATTGCGCACATGTAGTAATTATATATGATGTTAATAATATTATCTTGAACGACACAAACTGTCAACACATTCTCAACTTGAAGAAAAACAAATATGTCAATTCTTGTAAGTACTACACTAGCATTTAAAAACGTTTGGCCTAAAGAAAAAAATTCTGTGTTTCGGGCAACCCACCTAACGAAAAAAAACCAACCCTAAAGTTTTTAGCGACATGAAAGCCGTATTCGTCAGAATTTAGTTTGTGTTCAATGTTTTTTGACCGAAATGTGTCTTTAAAAAATAAATAAATAAATAAAACAACAACTAAATCCCGACCCTACCTAACTTTTTTGAGACCGTTGCCCGAAATACACATTTTTTTGTTTGGCCTTAGCGGGCAGTTATACAGGCAGCGCCTAAAATAGTTCTTTCAATATCATATTTAGAGCAGTAACCAGTTTTGATCAATTTGTATTTATTTATCTACAAGGAACAACTTATAACTGTAATGCATTTTTAAATTATTCTGGTAAAGTAAATTACACTGACTTATATATAAACAAGAGCTGTCAGAGGACAGCGCGCTCGACTATTCGAAGTATTTCATATGGTACATATTTTGGAAAGTGGAAGGGTCATAAATTTGTTGAAATACAAAACTGAGTTTATAGTGGGGCAATTATTCCAAGTTTCAAGTAAAAACCTTAAGTAGTTTATTGGAGGATTGCCGAACCGATGAAGTTTGGAAGTTACAAGACATTGGAATAAAAATAAATAATCTAAAAATATATATATATAACTCTTGCAAAATACAAAACTGAGTTATAGGGAATGTAGCCCTTGATGTTGGAGTCGATGACAAATGTATATCCAAAGTTTCAAGTGAATAACTTATTTAGTTTAAAGCTATAATACGTCTGAATATAAATCAGAAAATCTATGCAAAAGGGGGCATAACTGTGTCAAAAAACAAAACAGTTATTCAGAATGTTGCCCGTGACACTGGAGTTGATGAAAAATGTATATTCCAAGTTCAAGTGAATAACTTGTGTAGTTTTGCAGTTAAACACTTTTGAATATTAACTTTAACCAGAAAATCTATTTGAGAAAGGGACATAACTCTGTCAAAATACAAAACAGAGTTATGGGGAAAGTTGGGCCTGATACTGGAGTTAAGACGATTGTATTATCCAAGTTTCAAATAATATACATTATATTTATGAACCATGAAGTTTTGAAGTTACAAAACTTTGGAATATAAACATTAACCAGAAAATCAATGTGAAAAAGGGGCATAACTCTTTTAAAATACAAAACATAGTTATGAGGAAAGCTGCGCTTGATACTGGAGTTGATGACAAAGTATTCTCCAAGTTTCAAGTGAATGACCCATGAAGTTCGGAAGTTAAAAAACTTTGGAATTAAAACTTTAACCAGAAATTCCATGTGAAAAAGGGGCATAACTCTTTCAAAATACAAAACATAGTTATAGGGAATATCCCCCCTGGCACTGGAAGTGGTGAAAAAGGTAAAATCCAAGTTTCAAGTTAATACATTATGTAGTTTCGAAGTTACACAACTTTTGAATAAAAACTTAAACCAGAAAATCTATTTGAACAAGTTGGAATAACTCGTTCAAAATACAAAATAGAGTTATGGGGAATGTTGCCCCTGACAATATAGTTGATGACAAATGTATATTCCAAGTTTCAAGTCAATAACTTATGTAGGTTTGAAGCAACACAACTTTTGAACAAAAACTTTAACCAAATTCAGACGCGGACGTAGTAGTAGGAAAGCTCACCTATTCTTCGAAAATTCGAGCTAAATCAAACAATGTCATATCCATTGATACATAAAGTAAGACAATTTCTGCAAATATTTAAAAATGTGACCTCATTCAGATAACTGGTTTTATCTTCAATTGGCGATAGCAATAAACGAGCAAATGGACATTATTAAGATATCTCATAATATTTTTGTGTGTCCCCATAAAAATCAGAATGATCACTATTATTTTGCAAATCTACTTGTTTGGAAGCTTCTCAATACATGTTGTATTGTTACACGGTCCTTTGTTTCCTTTCTCTTTTGCAGTCACATTGTTCTGTAAATTAATTCAAGTAATTACTGGAAGCATTATATTTAGAAATAAGGTTGACATATTAGCACAGCTAGAGTAGTTTTTCCCGAGTTCACACAGTCTGCCACAACGTAGTGTTGTGCGAATTCACACAGTCTGGCACAACACTACATGCAATATGTGATTATCACGAAATGACTGAACATCCTTTCATCTCTGGAAAGCCTGCACTGTTGTTCTTGCACTGTTGTATTTTTTCATGAACTTCACCATCAACACATTTTACTTATGCCCTTAATTTATCTCGGTTGGTGACAACGATATAACATAGTCATTAATTTAATAATCCAAACTCAATTTATTTCCTTCTAGCGCCATAAATTGTAGCAACCCTCGATTTGTAGGAGACACATTTCTTTGACTGCTTCTGAGGGAAGAAACAACAACATATATTTTAGCCCAAATTTCCTGCGGCGGCTTTACATGTACACTAAGTGAACTTAATACACACATTTGTTTTAAACTATACGTGTTTAATTGTTATTTTAACTAAACATCTGGGCCCGTATTTAACAAACTAGTCTTAAACTTAAGACTAAGAATAAAGAATATTCTTGAAACTCTTTTTTACAGCGCTGTAAATTTGAATCTAACTCACTATTCAATCATTCTAATCACATCATTCCTTATTTAGAACTATTTGTTAATTACATAAGCAACATTACCACCCAATATATTTGCAAACAGATTATATTTTCTATAGTCTAAGTCTTAGAATGGGTTGGTGAATACGGGCCCAGGTCCACAATTTTAAGTTTAAATTTTAAACAGCTGTTTGTTGGGAATTGAAAATGTTAAGCATTTTGCAATAATACCAAGACACATACCAGTACCAAATTTGATTATTTAGTTGCATGGTTATTCGCAAGCGTTTTACACCAACCTCATTTTGCAGAACACCAACCAATTACTGTTTAAACCAATACCAATACTGATACCAATAGTTTATTGTAATTCAAGGTCACCAGCCCAAAATACACTCGATCATATCTTTTGTTAAACAATATAAAAGTTATAGCAGATACCTTACAATTTTAAGTGTTGCATATAATATGGTATTTAACTATTAAACAAAAACATTTATAACCCGGTGATAACAAGGCAAAAACGTGGATAAACATCGATATAATATTGGGTAGATATGAATATATGAATATATCCATTGACTTGTTCAAATAATATATGACCGTGTGTAGACACTAGACACATTTGTCTGATTTTCATTTTCCTGGAGATTGTCTCTAGCGATACCACAATGATGAACGAAAGATGCAATGGCGCGAATACTCTTATCTCTTACGTCTGACATAATCGATTTAAATAGATTATGTACACTGGTTTTCCATTCGTCAATAAGTATTATCTCTTATATTTTCATATAATGGGCATTCAAAAACATGTGGAATTCACCTTCAACCATCGCGACATTACGATTTAAACAATATTCACATAACCTCATTTCTCGGTCAATGTTATGGTGTCGACCGGTTTCTATCATGAGTTTGTGTCCGGAGCATCGAAAGTTCGATAGTGACCGTTTGAGAATATATGCGAGGTTTATATCAATATATCGTTCTGCGTTTAACAATAGTTTGTATTCACGATAGTAAAATACTTGGGGGAATTGTTTATATCCAACTGAAATTTCTGTAGAGCACAATCCTCGAGTCTAGATTTAAACGTGTGAAGGAGTATATTGACGTCCCCAACAGCGTCTGAGATCCACGTGCGTTTTACGTGCAAAGCCCAGTTCGTTCTTCCAGTAGCATCGTGATCTCTGAGCATAAGATAACATTGTCTCGGGTACCTTGGGTACCTCGTTGATGGCATATGCAATAGATGTAGCCAGTATTTTATGACACGAGTCTGGTATGTAATAGATAAAGGACGTTCTTGTTCAGCCCACATACTCGTTTACAGAAGTTGACTTGAATTATTTCTGTTACATAGCTTATGTTATATCCCCATATTTCTGAAGAGTAACATAATATAGGTGTCAATACTGCGTCAAAAATCTTGTTGTAAAGTTCCCAAAATATTTTTCTTAAGAGAACATGTTAATCACTGCCTTTTGGGCTTGTTTAGCTAGCGTTTCTTTTGTCATTGTCCAACAGAGTTTAGGGGTGAAAAACGCTCCTAAATATTAATAATTTATTATCCTTTGTAGGTTTATAGTAGTGTCGCCATAACTTGCGACGTCGTCGGCATACATGAATGCATACACATCGTTTGCATCGTTCGAGATGAATTCACCGTTATTCATTTTCATTCGAATGTATTTAATTAAATCATCCATAAACATGGCAAAAAAATCGGCGAAGACAAGCAGCCTTGTTTTGTGCCGACCTCACATGCACATACGTCAGTTAAACCCCTCGGAACGTTTACATAGGCTTTCATTTTTCCATACATATACTTAAATATAGATAAAAAACGTCCATCTATACTGTTTCTGGCCATACATTCCCATATTTTACTGTGTTTACAACTGTCAAATGCTTTAAAATAATCCACGCAAAACACATAAAAATGCCCACGTTTGCGCGTTATATATTTTTGAATTACCGACTGCAGGGTGAAAATGTTATCAATCTTAGAGTAGCCTTCACGAAAACCCGCCTGCGATTCGTCTATAATTTCGTTCTCATCGCACCATTTAACAAGTCGCTTGGTCAAATATTGATACAAATTTTGCTGATACTGTTTGATACGGATATTGCACTGAAGTTGTTGGGGTCCGTTTTGGGTCCTTTCTTATGCATTGGGACTATACTGTTGTGGCTCCATTCATCTTTGAAATCACCGCTTTCGTGTATGTCACTATAATGTGTGAAGTATTTTTAAATATTTCCATACATATTTCGTCTAGGCCTGCGGAGCCGGTTCCACGCACTTATACTATGGCGCATTTCGATTTGAGATATTCCTTCGTTCAGGAATTTTTAATTATCTCCCTTGTTGGAATATTTACAGTGTTGCGTTCATAATTGATACGAGTTTCATCTCTATGCGAGTACACGTCTTTAAAATAGGACGTCCATTGATCGTTTGGAATTACATTATCTTCGTATTTTTCTGTTTCGCTCGTTTAATTTTATTCCAAAATCGTTTTGGATCGTTTCGAGAGTTTATCAATTTTTTCAAGGCGCTGAGTTGCTATTATAGACTGTTTACGCTTACACGTGTTTTTGAACCGACTTCTATTATCAAGAAATGTTTCTAAATCGCTATCAGCATTTTAAGTTCTAAACATGCGAAGGCTTTTGAGCTTATCATGCTTCAGTGATTCGCATTCCTGTTTCCATCATTTTTCTGGTTGACATAGTTTTTGGTACGTAGAAGGTGACACGCAGCGCGATTTACGCATATCCTCAATTGCGGTTTCCTAGTTTAGTTCACCAGATAATCTCCCAATTAATGTGTGGATGTCCAGACTGCAATACAGTTCAATTAAGGACCTCTCAAAGTTGTTAAGTTTGGTATCGTTGGTATTTCTTGGCGAATTGAAGGGTTTGGATGTGTCCCCATAAATGTAGTGAAGATCATCATTTGGTATATAGTCCAGTAGTTCCGCGATGCGTGCATTGAAATCACCTGCACACAAGATGTTTATGTTTGGGATGTCTGACATGATTGACACAATTTTATCATATAGTATATCTCCGTTAGTTGTTTTTTTTCGCATCGTTTACTACAGATCCTTCAGGCGCAACATATACAAATACGAATGTGATATCTGTTTCGAGTTCAGTGTAACACTTGTCCATACGCAATTTCACATATTCTTCGAAATTTTCATTATTTCTAGTGAAGTAGTTCGATAAATCAATTTTTACATATATCGCTATCCGACAGGAGCCACGCTTTCCTTTATTTTTGCGCATGTTATAGTAACATTTGTACCCATGCAGCATCTCATCGAATTCCTTTTCTTGCGTTGTCAAGTCTCGCACGTGGCAATCATATCAAACTTCTTACAAAACAGAGTGAATGCATTTGTTATATACATACTTTTTCAGTCCTTGTATATTTACACAACATATATCTAATTAACACAATTGATTTACATGTTGAGCATATTTCTATGTCTTAGAAAAGCTGAGAGAGAAAATGCTACAATAATGTTAACATTTATTTTGATTATAGAAGCCAAAATATTTTATAATTTTCTTGAAACTAGGTCTGGCAATATAATGCCTATGATATGCATGCGAATCAAGATACATCGCAATTTTAGATAAATAAGGCAATGATATGTATTAACATATACATCTATCATTGGAACTTGTTTCTATATTACTGTTATGCCAATAATTATAAATTATATAGCAAATTAACTCACCGTCAATAATGTCCAGTATTGTATTTGGATGGTTGCTGCAAAGCAGTTTGCATCCTGACCAAGGGCAAGGATTGTATGTTGGACTTGATTAGACATGTTCTTCATTTGCCTAGCTGCTTTCTCTTTAACCCTGGTACTGGTAAAGCAGCAAACAATTAGATATTGTGCCTATAGTAATATTAAAATTATAACAACGCAATATTTTGATTGCACAGAAGCTAAAATTCGTGTTCTATCTCGCGAAATTGTGTGACAAATTTGAGTTGCTTTATAAATATAACGTATATTATTAACACTTTGTATAACTTACCTATCTTTTTTTATATAGAAACTGCCTTACATGTTTCCTGGGTTAATTTTCATGAATCAGGGTCCGTTCGCCCCAAAATCTCTTCGCCCTTTGTTCCGTTCGTACTTTATCCCGTTCGCTCTGGGTCAGTTCGCCCTACTTTTATGTTAATGAAAGGGTATATGTGGAAATGTATAAATGCATCAAAGAAATTTAATTCCTGATGAAATTTAATCATTTCCAAATATAAAAAGGGTGTTATTTAAATAAACATTAATCAATCAACAACTTCATTAGCAAATGCAGATACATAAAACAATATCTTCGAGATGTGGTCGACGTAATACAAATTCACATAATTACTAAAATTCAAAATTTAAACGTTAGCTATTGATTATATAATTATACGATGTATATAACTTTTTGTTCGATTAAACACATTATTGTATTATATAAACAGATTAATATAATTTGAACTTAAACTTATATCTTTTTAGATGTCTTCACTGCTTTAATATCAAATGATCAGAAAAAAAAGAACAGAACCATTACTAAAAGTATGCTACCTGAACATTTTGATCACATATCGAACTGATATGGGCAAATTTGGCCATATGGTATATTTTCTCAACTATAGCCCATATGGGTTTGCTTAACTGGAACCTAATATGTGTCTGATATGGGCAAAAATCATTTTTGGGACCCACATGGGGCCAATATAGGTATATTAGCCCAGATGTAGCCCATTCTTGAACCATATGGGGTCTTGCTTGCTGGGCCCATATTGGCTTTCTTCTTGGGGGCCATATTGGTTTGCTGGGCTGGGGCCCACCTGGGTTTTGTAGTGGTATAGTTTATCAGCAAACGTAAAGCACATATCTTGGCCATATGTGATTGTTTGCATTGGACTCATATGGGCTTGCTTACTGGGTCCAATGTGGTATATTATTTGGGATTCACATGGGGCCAATATGGTGTGTTTACCCAGCTAATGCCCATATTGTGTCCATATTGACTTGCTTTCTAGGACCCATATGGGTTTTCTAGTCTGAACCCATGTGGGTTTACTTTACTTGGATTTTATAGTGGCAAGATAACGCATATGAGTCCCACACTGAGTCCATGTGGTGTATATGCCCCACATTGAGTCCATGTGGTGTATATGCCCAGGTTAAACCCATATCGTGCCCACATGGGGTGGCTTGCTGGGACCCATATGGGCTTACTTGCAGTGGACCTACATGGGCTTCCTTTCTTAGATCCATATGGGTTTGATATGTAAAAAATTATTATTTGAGACCCACATGGGGCACATATTGTATTGTTTGCCCAGCTATAGCCCATATTGGGCCCATTTGGACTTGCTTTCTGGGACCCATATAGGCTTTCTAGTAGGGACCCAAATGGGTTAACTTTACTTGGACACATCTGGGTTTTATAGTTGCAAGATAATGCATATGGGTCCCACACTGGTCCCGTGAGGTATATTAGCCCAGGTAAAACCCATATCGTGCCCACATGGGGTGGCTTGAAGGGATCCATATGGGCTTACATGCAGTGGACCTACATGAGCTTCCTTTCTTGGACCCATATGCGTCTGATATGGGCACAAATATCATTTAAGACCCACATGGGGCCCATATCGTATTTTTTGCCCAGCTGAAGCCCATATTGGGCCCATATTGACTTGCTTTCTGGGACAATATGGGCTTTCTAGTAGGAAACCAAATGGGTTAACTTTACTTGGACCCATCTAGGTTTTATAGTGGCAAGATAATGCGCATGGGACCCACATGTATTTGTTGACCTGCTATAGCCCATATTTAGACATATGGACTCTGAGACCCATAAACACGTGTTAGTAGGGACCAAAATAGGTTTACTTTATTTGAACCCATCTAGGTTTTATAGTGGCAAGGCAATGCATTTGGGTCCCACACTGGACCCATTAGGTATATTAGCTCAGGTTAAACCTTTATCGTGCCCACATGGGTTGGCTTGCTGGGACCCATATGGGCCTACTTGCAGTGGACCCACTTGAGCTTCCTTTCTTGGACCCATATGGGTTTTATATGGGCAAAAATATCAATTGGGGTCCATATTGCATTTTTTACCTAGCTATAGCCCATATTGGGCCCATATGGATGTGCTTTCTGGGCCCCATATCAACTTCCTAGTAGGGACCCAAATGGGTTTAATAACTTGGACCCATCTGGATTTTATAGTGGCAAGATAATGCATATGGGACCCAAATGGAGCCCATATTGTATGTTTTGCCCAGTTAAAGCCCTTATTGGCCTCATATGGACTTGCTTTCTGAGATCCATATGGGGTTTCTAGTAGGGACCCAAATGGGTTTACTTTACTTGAAACCATCTGGGTTTTATAGTTGTAGGATAATGCATATGGGTCCCACGCTGGGCCCATGAGGTATATCCGCCCATAAAAATCCGATATCGTGCGCACATGGGATGGCTTGATGGGACCCATATGGGCAAACTTGCAGTGGACCCACATGGGCTTCCTTGCTCGGACCCATATGGGTCTGATATGGGCAAACAAATACCACGTGGGACCCATATTGTATTTTTCCCAGCTTTAGCTCATATTGGGCCCATATGGACTTGCTGTGGTTCAGGTGTCGATTCAAAACTAAAACTACCAGTCTATACACAAAAACACAGCGGCAACCTACACAAGATCCATGCCTTTCATGAACCAGTGTACTTACAACAGCAACATCAATTGTCACAAACTGAACAAGTCATTCCGAGGGCCGACCATAAAACGTGCTGTACAGCATCCAAAGCCCGAAAAATACAACGAATTTAAAGATCCACAATTTCAAAAAAATAACCCGGTAAGTCTCTGACCGAAAACAAACAAGTAAGCGCAGCAAAAACACATTGCCGTGTTAACAATTAACAATGTGTTGTACCAACATCTTTATTCAATCTTGATACCATCTAGTAAAGATTTATTACACGTCCCTCGCAATTGAAACATTTCACTGACCACAACGACAGGACCTCTCCATGCAAAAATCGTGCATGGCAACAACATTACCCATAACCTGGAAACCATAACACCAAATGTCTTTAAATCTACCAAACAAAACAATTTAGTCTACCAATCCGAAGACAAATACAACACTTACACACAATTGTAGAATAAAATAATTTTATCTGCGTAATTTCGAACAGTAATCAAATGCGACCATGTGGTCCTTGCCCCGTAAGCACAGTTAAACATTGTAAAATACCTGGATGTTCAACCTGAGAAAATAAAGTTACCACTATTTCCCCAATAATTACCCTCTACCTGGCGCTCTCAGCAGTCCGGTCGGATTTCGTCTGATGTTGTTTTTCACTTAAACATCGAAATATTCACTAGCAGTTTTACTTTAGAATTCGTTAAATTACGCGTACTGAAATGTAAAAACTTCTTTGACCTTACTTTGCTGCCAATAAAACCTCGAGTGATAAACCATGCCGTATGACGTTTATATATCCATACAGAACCATGCAATTCACGAGATATTTTCCCGCTTTAAACGAAAAGCACAACGAATAATTACGTACAATACCGAATACTATAAACAGAAACAATTAAGAAACGTGAATAATTTTATTTCAGTGCATATGCATTGGATATTTTTTTACATGTTTATTGGATAATTGTTAAAAAAATAATACAACCAAACTAGCTTTTTGTTAAACATAATTGATATTAAATAAAAATATTTTGTATCGTTCGTATATAGATCTATAATAAAATTATTTATTCTACAGCACGGACAGTTCCATTTTTAAACACATAATTCGACATGTAATAACTGTAAACATTATAAAAATATTGACTTCCTTGAGGCTGACCCGAGTCAACCCGAGGCAACACTGTCGGCCCGACCGAGGCTTTAGCCGAGGTCGACAGTGTTTGTCGAGGGTTGACGAGACGCACTGTCACTCTCAAGGAAATGATAGTTATTTTATTATACCGAACAAAATCAAAGTAAATAAATCAATTACAGAAGTTTTATATTTACAGAAATATAAACAATCAAACCTCTACATGACAGAGACATTAAATTAAGCTAAAGCCCGTATCATTTGCGTACCGGGCGACATAACGGTAGCGAGCGACATTTCCAGGCGACATATTAAATTGCTGCCCGTTGCACTTTATATGCATTATATAGATAAATAATCAAGCGAGGTATAATAACTTAAAATTTGTTATAAAATACTATCTCACTCAGTACACGATGTGACAGCTACATGTACACTCGTACATTAATAAAAATCGAAGACCATTTTACAAAATGTTATTATGTTATAGTGTGTGACTTTAATATCGGTATTTGTATCTTGTTTTTAAATAAGCCGTGCTAATGACAATCGATGGTTTAATGAATACGAATGAAACATTCACGTTTGTAACTGCGTTTGCACGGGTTTTGTTTTGCTGGTCAAATCCTGTTGAGTAATGGGAGATTTTATACTTACATAAACATATACATCAAATTGCAACATGTTTTAGTCTCTTTTAAAAGGACTCATTTATTGATTTTTGTTTATTGAGAAAATGTTTTGGCTGCAACTACTTATGTACGTCTAATAACCACAACCAAAAATTTAATACGTCCAACATTCGCAGATGTTTTTATGCAAATTCTTTCTTAATGTTTTGAGTAAAATTGCTAAAAGCAAACAAACCTATGCCGGCAAAACATAACCTCTTTAGCAGATGGAATGATGGTAGGTAAAAACAGTGTGGTCGCATTTAATAGTGCGTCTGCTTTTTCGAATCGAACTCACGACTTTTGAGCCATACGAAGAAATTACATTTGACAACTCTTTAACCACACCAATAGCGATACTGCGCAATGTAAGATAACATCTGTAAACTATGTTTATACAAACTATTCAAAAATATCTGAGAAACTATAAATAACAAATGTTTGGCAACATCATGTCATTCAAAATTCGAACACACGCGTGTGTGAACAAAACCGAACATACTTTATACTTTAAGCCTGAAATGCTTCTATACTAGGTTCATTGATGTTAGGTCAGTTTGTCCGAGAGAGATATCGCATTTCTCTGATATAATGAACAAAAATCATTTGTCAGATCCGATAAAGGATATTACAACGCACGTATGTATTTAATATTTAATGTTTCTTAACTGCAATAATTGTCAAACATTAAGTATAAACGTCTTGGCTGCCACTACTAATGCATGTCTAATAACCACAACAAAAAATTGAATAGGTCCAACATTCGCAGATCTTTTTATGCAAATTCGTTCTTAACGTCTTGCGTAAAGTTGCTAAAAACAAACAAACCTATGCCGCCAAAACATAACCTATTTGGCATATCGTAGACATCATTCAGATATATTCCTTGTTTGTTATATCAATGAATCAAAATATTTAACACATTTAAACTGTCCCATACTACTATTTTTAGAAAAATGTTTAACTTATTTTTATAATAATAACCACATACTCCACTTATCTTAAATCCAGTATGTCTCTGTGTCACCAAACACATCTTGTGTATTACTATCATGGTGAGATAACACCAGTAGCCAACCCGGGTGTCTCACCAGATAAGCCACGGGAGGTGCCATAAAACTTGAACCGTGTGTAAGATTCGACAAAATTTCAATGCATTTTCAAACTTTAACATTAACGTTACTAATATACAAAACTTAACCATTGTAGAAATTCGATCCGCTAAAATCTAAGCGATACACGTATCAGTAATGATAAAAATCAAGATAGAATAACACAACCCACCAACAGAATCATTCATTGTGTTCTTTGTTTATATTGACAGAGGGTGAGTGTTTATAACTTCAAAAAGGACCAAAATATGTTTTAAAATATTAATTTTAAAAACACATCACTAGATCGGTTAACTATCATTTTTTCAAAACCAGTTGGAACCTAAGCGATATCTGATTGCGTTTAAAATGTATTTAACATTGTCTTGTCCTCTCCATGAATTTTCCCTATACCCAGAAAATCGATTCGGCAAACGGGACCGGAACGAAAGTTGAGTATGCCAAATGTAAACATAAAAATGGGCCGAACAAACACGACCCTGCACACTCTTGATTCACAATGCCCAGTGAAAGTCTTTTTTTTTATTCACTAACAGCTAAATCACTACACAGGAAAGCAAGTCCTCTTCCAATATCACATATGACATTGTGAAAGAAAGGGGGGCGTGGTACTGTCTAGTAGTATTATGACATACGAAGCACAGCACGCTCCTGTGTTCATAATAAACCCAATTGTGCTACTTGTGAAGGTGTCGGAAATACAGCCGTCTTCTAACCACACGACACATTCCATTACATATTGTCCCTCTCAGCGGACAAAACAATCGTTCTTGGGGCGGAAGCTCAGTCTCTAGTCTAATTCACTTTGCATACGCATCTCTTCGTGGATGTATGATGTCCGGCCACTAACCGAACAAGTTCGTGACGGTGCACGTCCCAAAGGAGGAATTTTCATAAAGAACTGAAATAATGTTGGGAAAAACGATCCGATCTCAACCATTTAAATATTAAACTTCGTAAGGAATAAACAATGCTAGAAGTAACTTAAAAAAATAACGTTTTATTTTAAAACCCAAAAGCAGTACATCCTAAACAATGCATACAAATAAACAGGAATTACATCGCAGTATTCAATATTAAAATAGTTCACATGTAAAAAAAAATTGTCCTAATTATAACCAGTATTCATGGAATCAAAGTTTATAAGTAATAATAATTCAATGCTGATAGTAGTAGCAGCAGCAGTAGCAGAAGTAGTAGAAGAAGTAGAGATAATACTAGTAGTTGTAGTAGTAGAAATAGTAAATGTAGTAGTAGTAGTGTATGTAGTATTAGTATCAGTAAAATTATAAGTAGAAGTTGTAGTAGTAGTAGTAGTAGTAGCAGTGATAGTAGTAGTAGTAGTAGAAGTGGTAGTAATCGTAGTAGGAGTAGTAGTAGTAGTAGTAATAGTAGTTGTAATAGTAGTAGTAGCAATAGCAGTAGCAGAAGTAGTAGAAGTAGTAAAGGTTGTAGTAGCTGTAGTATTAGTATTAGTTATGGTAGTAAATGTAGTAGTAGAAGTAGTAGTAGTAGTAGCAGTAGCAGTGGTAGTAGTAGTAGTAGTAGTAGTAGTAGTATTAGTAGTAGTAGTAGTAGTAGTAGTAGTAGTAGTAATAGTAGATGTTGTTGTTGTAGTAGTAGTAGCAGTAGTAGTAGTAGTAGTAGTAATAGAAGAAGAAGAAGAAGAACGAATTGTAGTAGTGGCAGTTTTAGAAGTAGTAGTAGTAGTAGTAGTAGTAGTAGTATAGTAGTAGTAGTAGTACATGAAGCAGTAGTCGTAGTAGTAATAGTTGCAGAAGTAGTAGTAGTAGTAGTAGTAGTAGTAGTAGTAGTAGTAGTAGTAGTAGTAGTAGTAGTAGTAGTAATAGTAGTAGTAGTAGTAGTAGTAGTAGTAGTAGTAGTAGTAGTAGAAGTAGTAGTAGTAGTAGTAGTAGTTGTAGTAGTAGTATTAGTAGTAGTAGTAGTACAACGAGAAGTAGTAGTAAAAAATAGTAGTCTTATAAGAGAGTGACGCCTGGATCGCCTGCTGTTGCATGGTACCCTTTCAGAGTCGGATACGCCTACTTCAGTCATCTGTTCTATTGCATTTTAGTATTTAAGGTAAACACACCTGGCAAATATTTTAAAAACTACTCTCGAAGAAATATGTTTATAATTCATCTGATGACTTAGAGGACACGGATTCGTGCTACAACTGCAAATCGAAGGAAGTGAATTGATGCAATGAAATGCAAATGTGAAAACTATTTAAACGTTACCGCCAAAATACTAATGTATGTTTAAGCATAGTTGTGTACTAATATGTATTAAAAGAATGTACACTATTGTTAAGTACTATTTATAGAAAAAAGTTAAATACCTGTTAATTTGTTTGAGTCAGTGTTCACGTTCGTCCTGCGTATATGGACAATGGAAGAGGTCGCACTGGAAGACGGTGTACCGACATAATGTGAACATAATCACATGGCCATAGTGATGGACATACTGGAGCCAGGTTCGTTGATAATGCTGCGATTGAAGAAGTTACGACGAGCCATAATCTCGTACCCGGAGCCACTATTGTGGTACAGCAATATGAGAAAGGAGCTTGAGATGTTGCAGCTGGAAGGTAAAAACAGAAACCTCCAATACTTGGATGAGAACGGGCTTATTAATGAGTCAGATATAATCCATAATGGAATGTGGCAATGTATGGTGGAGATACCTAAGAAGCTCCTTCAGCGACTTCGGATTACTTGGAACCGTCTTAGTGATTTCAACAAAACATGTACATGTACTAGACATACTAATTTACTTAAACTAACCTATAATATACTTAACTGGTTGTTTAACAAGTTGCTGACCGTGAAGTGAACCAGGTGATGGGAGGTAAGTATATAAGGATCATTTGCACATTAAATCACCATTTACCGAGTGCTTGTTTGATTTTGTTGTTTTCTTTTTGCAGCGAAAAGAAAAAGATTACAAATGATTCCACATTCGGAGGTTCGTTACCATTTGTCAGGCTGTATCTGCTAAAAAGAACGAAATCGGACTTTTAACACCTTGCAAACGCTTGCAAAAGGCCGGATCTGCTAAATCTCAAATATTATCGGTTTATACTTATAATTAATATATGTTAATAACATTAACAAGTGTTAAAAATGCAAAAATTTCGATTTTATTTATTAGACTGTGATAAAATAATTGGCTAACACTACCCTTATAAGTCCAGCACTGTTTAAACACAGACAAGAAGGCTTATCGGTTGCCGTTGTTTGTGAAACATGTCTAATCTTAAAATAGAGTTGAACGTATGCATGCGTAGTATAAACTTGATTTAACATGTTGTCACAAAGTGTGCGAATTTCAATTAAAAATATTGAGTTGTGTTCTATTCAATCAACTGTATTATAATAGTTGCACGTTCAGACTCGGGAACAGTAGTATGTATCACTATTAGATACAAACGGGAACCACAGTATTTTCGAAAACCTCATTATAATACAGAACCAACGACGTTTTGCTCTTTTGAAGTACAACCCAAAGTGGTGTGAAATTAATGACTCTTGACCTGAAGGTAGTTCTCGCGACGCTTGCCCGCTTGAGGTTGTTGGCTTCGGAATTCGGCTTTTAAACCGAGTTATAAAATAAAGTATTATATAATTTCGCAATGACATCATAATGCTACCTGCAAACTAACTAATATAGGTTATATATATTCAATAATTGTAATCGAATTTCGTGTTATTTCTATATTACGCAACTTTAATAAGAACGATTGGTTCCATTTAATGCTTGATAAGAGACACTTTGATACCGCCCCTTGCTGTTTCTTAACACGATTAATTATTTTAGAAGAACGAAACCATATTCCATCATGATTATAACCATATGATGCTTATTATAACAATATGTTTGTGGAAAGATCGGCTAAATGGAATATAGTGTCCATGACTGAAAACAACCAGTGAAAATAATACCAAACTCCCTGTAGTTGATTTCCTAGGTTTTATCGTATTAACTTTTACCATCTGAGAATATCACATTTGACGTGAGTAATGATTTTACAAAATGGATTTGATTCTATTGTGGAATGCTTGCTGTAAGAATTGTGTTGACCAAGCGTTTATGTCATTGTTTTGAAAAATATAGCTTGATATTTAAAATGACCATACACATTTTTATAACTTTGTGACGTATTATGTTGGCAAGTATTGTTTTTAAATGGTTTTCATCATATTAATTTTGACTCAAGCTTTACAAACAACATCAAACTTTACACCATTTATTGTCAGTCGCTTCCAATATTGTACCGATATGTCAATACTATCAATGGAACACACTCTACCTGGTTAGTTTTAATATAATAATAATGTTCAGTATCTGCAAAATCAATCATAGATTGTCTAGATCAAATTTGTTTGAAATATTTATCTCAGCATATAAAGTAAATATGTTATGATGTAGATGTGAACTGAAATATCTTTTAAATTGAGTTTATTTATGTTGATATCGTATCCTAATAATAAAGATCAATGAATTATTAACATGCCACTGCTTTTGCACGGTTTGATTCATCATACCATCTTTACTTATAATGCCAGTTATTATGTTTTGTATGTTGTTGTAATATTTTTATTTCAAGAGAATTATGTTATGCAATGTATAGAATATTTAATGCAAAATATCTATTGTTCAGGTGTGTTTTTTTGTTTAAATTACTGGACTAAACATATATTTCTACAAAAAGTGTTGAACCAAATACAACACCCCGTTACCCTCCGTTTCGCCTAGTATTGACATTCTGAATGTGTTTTGTTTCGTAAAACAACTAGTTGCAGTTTATTAATTGTTTTTATAGTACTGTGTATAAATGAAAAGACGTAACGCCAAAAGGTGGCGTACAAAGCGGAACATACTGAACGTCATTTTGATAGAAAAATAATCTTTTACGTCTACTTGTGAACATAATATGCACTGCATTATGCTTCGAAATGAATAAAAAATACAGGTTTATTTATTCCATATAGTATTGTCGTACATACATTTTAAAGGATTTTAAAAAAAAAATGAAGCACAAAAAGCTGCATTTTTAAAGATGGAACATTCGAGGCGTATTGTAATACATTTCAAAATAGTTTTAGATAATGTTAATCTTGAACAAACTGTGTACTATATAGATGGATAGTTTCTTCTTTTTATTCCTCCATATTTGAAGAGATTAACATATATACACCAACGAATTAGCGTAAATATTGAATAAACAAGCCTATAAATACATACTGCAGTTTGTATAATCAATACTAAACAATTATGATACATTTCAACACGAATAAATGTAGGTAAATATATATACATGTACGAAATAGTAAGTTGTATTACTATATACAAATATGAAAGTTTTCAAAAAGAATCGATATAGTTATAATAGATAACATAAAACAATATTAGCTATGACATACAGCCAAATATAGTAACCTAATATTGCTGTAATCCGTAAGGGGCTATTTTCGTTAGCTACAAAATACATTTGCCTTACTAACATAAATGGTATGAAGACAAATTAAGTAGGAAGCTACGTGTGAATATTGGATGAAGAGTCTGGCTCATGATGTTAAGCCTTAAGCGAAATCGAAATTTAAGACTAATTTAGGGAAGAGCCAACATACTTTTAAAACTAAATTCTAGCAGTTAAATCCTGCGTAGCATTTTCACTAGAGCAAATGTTAACGGATAGTTGCAGAAACAACCATCGTTGTGGTCTGCACACAGAGCAAAAATTTATGTGCACTGGTCATTGCCTTAAATCAAGATAATCGACTTTTATTTTTTAATGACCACAGTGTTCGATAATTGCATCCCACAAGTTCAATCGATCACTGTCTTTCATGTGACAAAATTTAAGTAGATGCAAAATTATATTGTCTTTCAATAACTGATAAAATGCACACGTTTGTCTATATTGTTTAGACATAAATAGTTCAATGTTGGCCAACAACACTTTGCACACAGATAGTAATTTTGGTTTTGGTTTGGAATTCTTCCAAAGTGGTGAGCAACTACGTTCGCTTATCACATTTCAGATTGCGAGTTTCCTGATAGTCAAGTGTTCATAAGCTCCCCGCTCAATTGGAATTACCACCTTACAACATAGAATTTCTTTCAAGCATATTTAAAATGAAATACACCGAATTCAACGTAGTGCAACAGATAAATAACAAGATTGTACTTCTGAAAGAGGCGATATATTTTTGGTACAAATCCAATAGTTTATCAAAGTTTAAAAATCGAATAAGCCGGTGATTGAATATTTCCTTTGCTACATACTGACATAGTAATCCGCACAGCTACCACATGAACAGAAACTTTTTATTGTCAATCATAGTTTCAATGGGAGTTATTCTGTGCGTTGACAAATCATACTCGTTATGTATATTATTCTGGAAACCTTGCATGTGTTTAGTATAAAACCGATGCCGGTGTTTTGAACATTTGAAAAGTAATAAATCCATAATGTACAGCCATACAATGCCTTAGGTATAACGGCTGACTGATAAATAGTTTTAAGGGTCTTTCCTCTTATGTTATCGGGGCAAACACCATTACTGCACACATTTAAGTAGGTCCCTTTCAATGTTTTGCACACGTTATCTGTGGATTCCTTTACAGACAGCGTTCCGTTACTTTTTAGTCCCAAATGTATATATATAACAGTATTAGGAATTCTCTTCTCTCCTTAATAGCACGACAGCAGCTTAGTCGATGAATTAAATAGCACAATGCTAGGATTGTATAAAATCTGAATTTTCTTGAGTATTCATTACATAGTTGCATCATATTATACATACCATTATTTGAATAGGGAACAAGGACCATGCCGTCAACCACCGTCGGCGAGCACATATTAATGTCATAAATACAAAAGCAACTCCCACTCCGAGCACGTTGATTAATTAAGCCGTTGATGAAGACAAGATAGAAAAGCGGCGAGCGTTTACCTCCCTGTCTGGTTCCCTGATATACCGGAAATTCCACTGAATATATTCATCTACATCTTACACGACTTGAGGCGGTAATGTGTATATTTCTCATGGCTAACATTGTGTTCCCGTCGATTGTTGTTTTTGACTCACGAACGTCTAAGGTCAACTCTTATCAGTTTTGAAAACAGATCATCCTGCCGGACGTCCAGGAAACACATGTACACGGTGAGAGAATAGTCCTGTGCAAAATAAAGGCATTATCTAAGTTCAAAACTTGTCATCAGACACCCTAGCTGTTTTTTGAATCCGCACTGTGGCTTATTCAATTATGCAGTAACATTTTTTTTATCGCACTATTAAGACATATTCGTAAACTTTAAGGACACACGATGACAATGTGATTGCTATGTAGTTGTTCGGGTCATCTTTTCTTTTGTTGCCACCTGTTTGTAACGTAATAATCTCCCCCTATGTCATGCGGTCAGGAATGTAGCCTCCCCTTGACAGTGTTGTGTACATAACCGATAATGGTTGACAAATAATGTCTCTAGCATACAGTAAGTGTTCATGGCTTATTTTATCTGCAAGTTTTCTCTTTCGGCAGCGTGTTACTGCATTTCGCTACCACTTTCGGTAAAACACTAACCTCTGGATCAGGTTAAATAGCAGCTTAAGGTTTGACTGACCGTCTTCTCTACCGTTATTTTCCATTTATTGTCAAAATGGGGATCCTCCGACGGCATATATAAATATTTTAAATAACCTCCCCATTGTTCTACTATGTATTTTCTATTCCGGTACACAACACCATTAAAATTCATTCCTTCGCCAATTTTCATTTGATGTGCGGGTCCTGCTTAGCACGTTCAGCCCGACGCCAGTGATCACGTGATTTCTCCATTACTTTATGCAAGTCAGAGAGTTCTTCATTCCAGTACGGTTTTAAGAACGTTCGTAATTTCTTGACAGTTAGAGACACAAGTTTGCATTTTTTATGGATCACACTTAGTCTACACTGAGTCTCACAGAATATATATATATATGTCCTTATTATTCGATAAAACATTTTCCATGTTTGCAATATCAGAATTCAATGATTTTCACAAATGGCACAATGTCTGTAATCATTATGTTTTGAGTCTATGGCGTGTACATTCCCAAGATTCGGAGAGTCCACAAATATCATGCCAATGTCTGTCAATATATCACTGAGGTAGGCTGCACTGGACATAATACTGATTATGTTCCAGGTCAAAATGTTAAGGCCTAGCACAGTCATAATAAACACCATGTTAACAAAAGTCATTTCCATTTTTAATCTGATTACTAAACAGTTTCAACAGCCAATCAATGTCGCACGATAGCACACTAAAATCATTTCGTCACTGGTCCTCGTCGCTCCTACTTCCGGTTATCTTCTATTCATCGACACCACATACATTTGTTCGACGCCCGTCGGTCTATAGGAACCTAGAAGTGACATCAGGTTACGTCGACCTCATTCCGCCTTGTTCGTCGTCAGCATCGCGTGTCTATCGGCCCTTCCGGCTGCTTACAGATGACTCAGCATGGCGTTTTGATAAGTCACGGTGACGCGATTCCCATGACCGCCACGGCTTGCATTTCACGTAGTCCGGCCAAAATTCATTTGATAATACACGACCAGTGTTCTCATTGGCTACTAATGTCAGTTTTACTAATGTTCGCTGGCGGTAAGCCCTCGGATGAAACGCTTTAATTAATTTCACTGATACTCCTTTGATTTCGATGACTGATGTCAGTACTTCAGTGTTAACTGTTGCACTAAACCCAAAACACAAAACCGTTCAACACGCTATCCTTAAACAAGGCGGAAGCCATCGTCAATTTATCTTGCAGTGATTCTTACTGAAATTGGATTATTGTCATCGCTTCATGTATTTATGAACGCAACTTGTTCGTAGCTAGAATTTTGTGTTTCTGCATTATATTAAGTTATATTATGTATTACGCTATCGTCGTATTTCGCATCCGGTTCTGTATTTTACATGTTCTCAACGAGCACTCCATTTGTCTGTACCTGTCCTCTACCTCTGTTATTATGCCCATTAATGATGTTGTAAGGTTCCTTAATGTATCTACTGCTGTAGATGTGAATAAGCTAATGGATTTGGTACAGTCAATGATGTATTGTTTTATTTTCAATTAACTCACTTGAACATGTACATATCTCTTACAAATGATGTTTCCCTGCTTCGCTGTTGAATAACGGACATTCTACGTGACTTGCCGGCACTAATCATCTTCTGGAGAACACAAAGGTCACCGCCCTCAGTCATCCCAATAATACTGTAAATGTCCTGGCAAGTCGAACGGAAATATGTACGTGAGGTCATCCTTCGCTTTTTGAGTTCTGAGTTCCGGTCTAACGGAAATTCATCGGTGATATCTTTCAAATGTTCAAAACACCGGCATCTGATCCGATCAAAGTCACTTTCACCAGATGAATAATTCCGAAGAATATGTTATATGCACATATCGTTTGATTAATCACGATAGAGCTTCACGAGTGCCAAGTATTCCTCGTCAAACCGGAAGTCAACGTGTTTAAGATCACAGTCCTGGTTTTCACCATCAGACTCACTGGCGTGACTGATCGGTTAATATTGCCGTCATAATAATGTGATGTGAGATCTCCATATGCTATTTAGTATAACATGATACTACGAGGCCTGAGCAAAAATTTCGCGGAATTTATGTGTCAAATGTTTATTTGACCTTGTACGTGGTTCATATTTTCTAAACACTTAAAATGATATAGAAACATTATTGCATTCCAATATATTTGCTATACTGATACAACAATCAGTGTTCAGTTCAGAACATCAGTGTTTGGTGGACATGACGTGTTAAATTTAAAATGTAAGTTGTAAACGGTATTTGTCGCATGAGTAGGCATGACACAAATGACGTTGTGTTATTGGAGAATGGATGTAATAAGTTACATTATTCAGCCACAATTTACCCATTATCTTATACGGTCCATTATAACAGTATAGTTTGATTCAACAACAGAAAACAATGGTAACCACTTGACCTACGTTATTCACTCCTATTCTGAACCCATTGTGTTCAGTTTAAACATTTTGAATATTTATTTGGTCTTGAAAATGTTCAACTCAACAAAGGAAAAGAACACATTTGCATTGCCATTATTATATATATAGTTAATATATAAACTATTTGAAATGCAGCAAAACAGTGTTTGTTTGTGGGAATTTGTGTGAGTGTTGGTTTCCTCTTTGCTGATCTCATTGTCATTTCATGTATATCAGTAACATACAAATGGACTTAGATAAATGAAGTGCAATAACTAACATTTTATTATAGTAAGCATATGGTTTCAATAACGGGTTTAGACAAGTGTAGTAAAATAACATAAATATATATAATGATATTACTTGTAAACATCACCAAATAAACATAAATGTTTAACACAATTCTCAGAACTCAATTCTGGTATTGAAACTGAATGTTGTACTGCGCACTATCCGTACGTCTTTGGAGCAAACTCTCATAGCGAACAGTGGATGCCCTAAATTAAACACAAAGTACAATGTATTAGTTTGTATGTGTTAAAATATAACATTAAACATTTAAAAAGGTTTTGGCAAGTAGCATAACAACTGAAATGCATTTTAAACCAATGTGAACACAATTAATTTTGAACGTAAGTAATAACTATGCGGCAACTGTCGCGGTTATGTGTTGACGAGCGCAATGTAGACCGGATTGGCATTATTTCATAATGAATAAACTGTTGAATACAAAACAATATCGAGACAATAACCTTGATACTATCAATTATCAAACACCTTTTAACTTGAACGACTGTCGAGCAGTCAGAATACATACCCTTGGTGTTTTAAGGTCTCGCCATCATCTATAAATAATGTTAGACTTCAAGGTAAAAAAAGTTAAGTATATCAAACAAGTACAAACGATATAAACTTAAGCGTACTTAAACTATGATAATGAGAACACAGCTATACATGCCAAGCTCTATGTATACGTAAATAGCCTTAGCTTAATATAGCAATTTATTATGCCACTAATGCACAATTACATTGGAGACGGTGACTAAATATTTTTAAGCGTTATTGCTCCTGACCGATAACACCAATTAACTCCGCCCATTTCCAAAATTATTATGTCCCTGACCGATAACACTTTTTAACTCCGCCCACATTAAAGAATATCATGCCATTTTGTCGCGTGCGATGTTTGTTTAGTCCCGCCTACACTGAGAACTACTTTTTTTGTAGGCGTGGAATGTCGCTTATGTCGTTAAAATGTAAACAAACTATGCGATTCATATTTTATTCAGAAAAATAATATACAAGTAGTATTTATTTGCAAAAAAACCCATAGCATTTATAAAAAATATACAAAAAAGGGAGACATGAATAAATTGAGCCTTAATCAATGGAAAAAAATACAATAAATAATTAACAATACCAATTTGGGCCGCTACCATCATTTGTTGCAGACGAACATAACGGATTGAAAATTAAAACAGTAATAATAAACATTTTATTACACTTAAACAACTAGACTAAACGCGTTTTTAATTTAAATTAATAAATATGTCAGACTTTCCAAATTTCATCATTGATTGGGATTGGCAAAATGAATCTGAAAGTAAACAGGTAATTTTGAATGTGAGTGAAGTGAACTCAAACGTACTGGCAGAATTCAGTATCGACCCTTTTTTTTTCGATGATGACATGGAAATGCCAGCCTCTAATGCGATCATCGACAATGAACAAACATCAACAGAGGTGCAAATGCCAGTCTCTATTGAGCTCAATAAAACTGAACACAAATCAAAAGAGGTGAAAGGGTTTGTTCCAATAAGCCTAGGAGACATTGACAAATACAATGCTCAGCAAAAAAACAAAAACACAGTCAGAAAGCATGACTCAAATCTGAAAAAGCTTAAAACATTTTTAAAACAGCAAGAATTACCATCCGATATCAAAAAAGTTGAAATGAAAGAACTAGATGACATCTTGTGCATGTTTATTTTGTCGATAAGAAAAGAAAATGGTGAGGAATATGAAACAACTTCACTCAGATCCTTTGTATCAACCATTGAAAAGGAACTGCAAATCAATCACTATCCATTCACCATTGGTAAGGGTGAGCGCCAAGGATTCCCAAGGTTCAGGGAAACACTTGCTGTAAGTCTAATAAAAGCCAAATAATAAGCTTCGTTAAAAATGTTTTTTGTTTTTTTTTTAAGAAAAATAAATACAAATCTTTTTAAGACAGCATATTTGTAAAACTGACATTAGCAATTTATCATATTAATTAATTACATAAAAAATATCCAGAATATTTTTGACATCATTCAAAATGATTGAATTGTCATTGATTGTTTAAAGTTCTTTCAGTCTAAAATGAAAAAAGTTAAAAAAGAAGGTAAAGGAAACAAGGGTAATGCGGCCCAACCAATAGAAGAGCATGAAATTGAAAAGCTCTATAATGAAGGGCAACTAGGGAATGGCAGTCCACAGGCCATTATCAACACATTATGGTTCCGATTCACCACCAATTTTGGCATGAGAAGTGTTGAGGAACACTACAATTTTCGGTAAAAAATACAATTTCTCGACTTGTTCAAAAGAAGAATTGAGGGACAAATATTCACAATGCATCTTTATTATATCAAACAAGGTCTGGTAAAATCTGATGAGGTCCTGTAACAGGACCTCATGTCCTATGGATTTTTTGTGTCTTTCGCATGGGTTGAATTCAACAATTTATTTTAATTTAGATCTATAAAATTCAAAGATAAAACAATAATATAATATAATATAAAAAAATACACTCAAAATTGAATTTTTGAAAAACAATTTGTTTCACCTTTCCGACAAATTAATTAGATGGGGTGATGTGAACCTGTGCCGAGATGCAGAGGGAGACGAATATCTCGAGTTGGTCGAGAGGCAGACGAAGAATCGGACCGGTGCAACTGACGAGACTAGGACTGTGCCGCCAAGAATTTGGGCGAATGATCATGACCCATCGAAATGTGTGGTCGCAACTTACAGGTTCGTGTCACTGCCATTAAAAAAAAACAATATTATAATAAAATATAACAAAAACAACATGACATAAAATGTCAAAATAGTGTTTATCCATAACATTTTTATAGCGTGACTAGAAAGAATTACAACTTAGACCAAATATTTTGTATTAAAAAATGATAATGTATAAGCTGGCAATACACCACTTTATTAAATAAAAAAAATATTTAGCATTTCTTTAAAATTAAACATTTTTATTATAGACTATATGCGTCAAAACGGCCCCATGGGTTATCCGAGCTAAACGACCCATTCTACCTGTCAACAAGCACGCAGACCAATGACAGTAGGACCACTGGCATTGATCGTTGGTTCATCAGCATGAGAATGGGTGTCAAAAAAATAGCACAAATAATGAAACATATGTGCATTTGTGCAGGTATAACACGGAAACTTACCAACCACTCGGCCAGGAAACACATGGTGCAGAAGCTGCGGGATTCAGGATGCTGTCCCACTGATATTATGCAGCTCAGTGGTCACAAAAACGTACAAAGCATCATCAACTACAGCAACATATCTCTCCAAACACAGAAAAAATGTTCCAGTATTTTATCAGGCAGTCGCATTTCAAACAGCAATGAATCCATCATTTCATCCAGCAAGTCTCAAAACACCATGCAAAGCAAAAACGTCTCCATTTCAGCATCTTCGTCTCACACACAGCTGACAGCATCTGTGAACCCCGCACAAAAGCAGCTTCTTCAGGAAGTTCCTGCACCTCGAAATCCAGCAGCAGTCGCGTTCCCCACCCACTTAGACTGTACACGTGGAGGGCTGTTTTTCGGGGCAACCGTTAACATTTCACACTTAAACGTATACTGCGGAGATGCACAAGTTGAAAAATAAATCACTGTTATCAATTCCAATGTGCACTTTACGTTAAAATCCCGTTTCGTTTTGTTATTAAATTTTGTTGTTTCAATTTTCACACTACACGTTCGGTTTTAAAAGTAGCCGTTAGCCGGTACACAGCTGGTAGAAGTACATGTCGAATGTGTAAATATAAAACTATTGTAAATGTATTTGTAGTAAAGAAATTGTAATTTTAAGTATCGATTTCTCACTTCAATATTTTTATTTCGTTAAATTATGTGCGTTAAAATGTTATTGTTTGTTGTTTATTTGCGAACTATTTATTATGTGTAAATATGCACAGACGCTAGCGGATGTCATCAGGTCGTCCCTCATTTGCATATTCTACTACTGTAAATCAATAAAATTTAGATGTTATTTGTTTTTTTCTTGTTTTTATTTATTTTTAATTTGCATTAAATGTGGCATACTAAATAGAATATATGGTTGGTGACTTTTGATATCATGTGATATCAGACTCGTCCGATATGGCGTGTGAAAAGGCTCGGCAAGCCTCGCCTTCCTACGCCATATCAGACTCGTCTGATATCACATGATATCAAAAGTCACCAACCATATATTCTCTATTTATTACGTTAAAATATAAATTATATAATTAAAATCGGTGTACAGTTGATAATTTAAAAGCGAGTGGATGTAAAGCTTCTACATTACCGGGTAAATCCGGTATTTCGTCATAGGGCGTGTCAGGAGGCGTTTCGGGGATGGATTCGTAGTGGACGCTTACGACTGTTTCTTCATTCTTGTTTTCTTCGAAATCAGTTGTAGAACGCGTTACTAGTATATTTGGCCCTTGGAAACTTTCAGCAATAGGCGAAAGGTACATAATAGGAATCCTTTCAAAGTGATGCAGAGTATTTTGTCCGTCTGCAGTTGGTTGTTGAGCGGTGATACATGAATGTTTTGGTGGATTAACTGTTGCTAAAAGACATGTATAATACAGAAGTGATTCGACAGAGTGGTAAACAGTAGAAATTTAAATAACACTTGTATCATGAGCAGATTGTCTAATGTTAAAATGTGTCTCCACCGTTAAAACAGTCACATCTGTATAACAGGTTCTTAATATGGTAGTATTGTAATTGGTTAAATATATATAATGGCATGGGTGAAACTTCAAGACAGTTTACCTGAATTATGTCTGTATTTCCGGTACATGCAGATAACTGCAATTCCAGCTATGATGACCAAAAGCCCCATGCCAGCATTGATGACAATAACAACTCTTTGATCTAAACTAAACGTGTACGTATGCAAGCTATATACAATTTAATAATGCGACAACACCGAGTAGTCTAATAATAGTTTCAAAGCCAACGTATGATATTTGAACAATATAAACTGACATTAATCAAGTCAAATGCATAACTGCTATTAAAACATCAGAACAAGTCGGAATCGGGAATCATAATAAAAATTTTCTGAGAAGGGCGACACTTTCGACAGGTTTATGTATTTATTCATTATTATTGTTCTGATAGTGGTAATAAGACTGTGACCACACTGTGACGACAACAAGTGCCAGTACACAAGAGTAATCAGATAAAAAGCAGCTGCTACTCGTTGACGTTTATATGCAGCATACTTCTGGCGCTTGTTCTGTTGGTAGAAGGACGGTGAATTTTTTGCAAGTGGATTTGACCGTCTTAATTCACTAAGATAATCAAGTCAATACACATTAACTGTAGAAGTGGAGATACACTGTACCTCTGTAAAGGTACCTCTGTAAAGCAGTTAATACTACTGAAGAACGTTCCGCTAACGTCTGGTTAGAGTTTGCCGATCACATATTTTTCTTTCATCAATTTATATATTCGCTCTTCACATTCTAATCACTTGACAAATCGCTATTCCGAGGATCATCTATCAGGTACATTAATTTCCTTTTTCATTTCTGGAAGCAATTACTTGTGTTTGGTTTTGTTCAATGATTTTGATAATAGGCAAACTTTAAAAACATGGCACATATAATTATGTTGTCACTACATATCAAGACTAGTTCCACGACAAATACTGAGTTACAAGAACAACGAAGGTATTAATTGCCTTTAAATAATAACACATTTAGTACTAAAGGAAATCAGTTTCCGCATTGACGAATTTATCCTCTCCAAAATAAAATGTCAACACTATGAGACAACGTTAACATGTGATGTTAAATGCCGTAAGTGTGATGCTTTTCGTGCAGACATTCTATTTCCATAAATGTTCATAATGCTCACATAATATGCCCATATGAACATATCATCCACATCCATAATATAAATAAGTAATTGTAACATTTAGCGACATTTGTAATAGGGAGTATATAAAAATAGAAGAAATTATACCAAACGAAAAGGAAAAAGCGACTATTATGACACAAACATGAGTGTATTTATAAAAATCAATTGCCCGGATAAAATGTGCGGTAAGGAAAATAACAATAATGCATATGATATAAACAAAGACTTAAACATGGGAATATGAAAGTGTCTTTTGCAAAATGATACTATAGCAACGGTTATACAGTTAACCTATAATTACCATTGTGTGTTGGAGTCTGAGTCTGGTAATTTATTTAATTTGCGCCTTCTATACAGTTTGTTTTGGAAAAAATGCCAGAAACTCCGAGAAGCACAAGAGAAGTCGAACGCGCTATCCTCCGACAGCTCTTGTTGTTTTTTTTCTAAGATAGTATCATTTGTATTTAAAATATCATACATTCTTTTTGTACCAGTTTAAGGTTTGGGATTGTCTTGAAAGCATGTGGTATGAAAGGTCGTTGTATGTTTAATTAGTCGTTGTCGATTTTTTCAACATGCATATGTTCTCGTTGTAAAAAAGTGGGTAGTGTAATATGTCTTGGGCTTTAAATGTAGTTTTGTTTCCTGGTATTGCACAAAACTAAATAAGACATCCTTCCTGAACAGATTTGTAAGTTTATTCGATAGCATTTCCGGATATTGTTTTCCAAAATGTATGAGTTTGTTAAAATCTATATATGTTTTGGCTATGCTCAGCCATATTCCATTCGTTTTTTATATGCGTTTTAGCCATGTTCATTTCATCGATTGTATAAAAGCTTGTACATTTATCAATTTTAGACCTCCATCACAATATTCTTTGGTAAAAATGTTAAATTTAATTCTACACTGTCAATTCCAGATATAGTCAGTAATAATTATTATCAAACATTTTTAATCGTTAATAACAGTTTGCGGCGGATTTGGAAGGAATATGAACAAATGGTCAAACACAAAATTAACAGAGTGACTATCACTGTTATTTTACCTATTGTTTTTATTTCCATTTTATTAATATGCTCTTCATTTTATTTATCTTATCAGTGTAATTAAGTTCTAAAATAGTTTGAAAATCAACATGAAAGTATATACCTAGCATTTTAAATCTTTGTTGAGTCCACTGGAGTTTCCATTTTGTTTTTATGCTGATAAGCTAAACTTGTGTTTGCCTAATCCATACTAGTTTAGTTTTGTCAAAATTGATGTTTTATACTGAGAGACCTGAAACGTAACTTAAAGTGCTCAATGCTCCATTATTAACAAACGCCGGAATTAGTGATTTTACCAAATCGGAATCTAGGAAAAATATCGTAGGTTGCTGATATTTGTTGTAATAGAATTATCCGTGGCAGTTGTCATAATATATATAGTTAGAAACCAAGCAAAGTACCTACCGACCGTTAGATATTTTTTACAAAAAGTAAAGGGTCGAATGAATCCGTTTTTAAATAATCATATTTTGTGAAATATTGTGTGATGTTTTTCAAATTTGGACCACAATGATATTAATCTACATTAGGAAGTTATGATGCCCAAAAATTATTTACAAAACCCTTGATTAAGAACATATTAGTGGTCCTCCCTATTTTAACTTAAATTGAGCAGAAAAGAATGATAATTCTCGTCCAACAATTTCTATATAAGGCGTTCGCACAGCATAAAACACTCTCGGGTGTCCGGTTGGCGCAGGGGTTGGCACTCACGCTTCTACCTAGGTTGCCCAGGTTCGATTCCCACACGGCGCATGCGAGTTTTAGTTAGTGGTCACCATACCGGACAGAATGGGTTTCCTCCGGGGTACTCCGGTGTCCCCAACAACACAATATCACAGCAAATTTACAGATCTTTCAGCAAAAATAAACCGAACAGGACTGGCAGATAAAGAGTAATGTAAACCAGATTGTTTTTGTCTTGTTGTAGGCATAAGGTTCATGCAAAATGGTTAATATTTAAGGTCCATACATAGGGTGTTAAGTATGTGGCTTTCATGCATATGATTTCATACATGTGATTTTCATAAATACTGTTTCATGCATGCAGTTTTCGAATAGAGTTCATGCATGAGGGTTTAGGAACAGAGTTTTATGCATAAGATTCTAAACTTTGGATTTTGTACAGTTTTCCAGTTGCGCACACAGAAAGAAAACTGCCGTTTCCTGGACAATAAATCCTTGACAGGCTCATACATATGTTGCGTTCCGCTTACCTGGACTGGGCATAATTATTTCTGCGCTGAAATTGGTAGACTTTGCACATTTCCATCGGTCACCTGTGTTAGCAACGATAACATCCGATATGTTGCGTTTGACAAGGTTCCCATTCATGCATATTCATTTCATTGTTTCAGTATAATTTAAACTTTTTAAAACGCTTTCTGAATCACTGTATATGATCTTCTCTTTCGACAAGCCGTAACTACTACTTATACCACTACAGCAGGAAATTTTTAGATTCGATATGCCAATTACTTTTACGTCGATAATCGGTTCTGTCGAAACTGAAATAAAAAACAAGCATAAATTCAATATGCAAGGCAATGCTAGTGCTATAATGTTAAGATTTCCCATTATAAGTATATTTTTTTCATTTCATGTGTGATATATAAAATACTGCCGTATTGTTTCGTTCATTATAATAAAAGTACATTGACAGTGCGAAGTGCATGCAACCCACACGAAACATAATTCTTTTTTGCAACACCTATTTTATGTTTAGAAATACATTCTAAATAGTTGTACAATAAATATTCGCTTGCAAGTCATTGTGTTTGCGGCTGAGGTACAGTGTGGAACATTAAACCTAATCAATATGAATGCATTACCCAAAGGCATAACGCGTTATTTTAAGAATGGACTTAATTCGATAGCATGATACGTGTATACTAATTATACTGTTTACAGGATATAAGATTAACATAAATTATGTTAATACCTAAATTTGATTGGTTAAAAATATAATTAAATAGCCCAATGCCAATACAATTCATGAGTAAAAAACGTTTGCCGTTGCTTATATGACTCATATGGCGTCATGACATTCTTATGGAACTGACTTTTATATATCAACTTTAAATTTGTAGTCATGTATTGTTTATATAAACATGATGCCAGATGTCTTTTCCATTGTAGGTTCACTCAGAGCTCCACAATAGTGACACGAGTCTTGATGCAGCTGGTGTTTCACATGTCACATTGTTTATATTTCAAGAACATGTCAACACAAGTGGCAGATACAATAGCAGTAAAAATAGCATTGATTGTGAATAGTGTACATCATTATTTAATCAATCGCATCATATTTGTCAAGCGTTTAAATAATCTTAGGGCATAAGGTATTTAGTTATATGTTATTATCTAATAATAATATTAATATTAATATACTGTTCATTGGCGTGTCTCCCTGAATAGTTTCCAACTATAGGATTAAAAGTTTTACAGTAACCACGGACGATAAATTAAAATCGTTTTAAATACTATAATTGCCTGTATTTCTTATAAAAGCTCATTAAAGGCATGTTCAAAGAAGTCCCTAATTGTAGTGTTGTTTTTTTAAACAGTCCTAGTTCGACACAAAACACATGTATCTGTGCCATATTTGATCAGTAGGCCTGTATGCTTTATTCTGTATAAATATCATTGGCAGTTGATGGGTATAGTAAATATTGTACCCCGAGGCGTGATATAAACCGGGGCCGAAGGTCGAGATTGGCATAACACTTCGAGTGGGAAATATTGACTGTACCCCTCAACATGCCTTTGATATTTAATTTATTATACCGAACACAAATACTGTAATTCAAAGAACAAATTAGTCGTACATTGCAAATTAAACTTTATTGTTGGAAAATCAAGCTCTTATCGACAGTTATTATTTAAAATACATTTTAATAAGCGCCTACTGATCATTAAATAATACAGATTTCTCGGAAAATACGAGTTGCTAATTTTAGGTCCACGCGCGGGGTATTTTTAGTCACGCGCGGAGTATATTAAACATTATACCCCGCTGGGCGTACTTTATTTTCCAACGCCATGACATACTAAAATTATGCAGAGATGGGTATATGGGATTTTACAATGTGGAAACGAAGTGAGGTATAATAGTATATAAATAACACATGCTGAGAGGGTGCTATAAAAAATATCAACCCGAGAAACGTTATATCAACCGAGGCGGTAGTGTTATGTATGCTACGTTAGCCGAGGCTCGACATTACCATTTCATAACACGATAATTACCTGGTTAAAATTACAGAATCAACCTTCCTTACTTTCCAATTCTAAGAAAAAATGACCTTAACCTTTTACCGGCATGACCATTGAGTGTGTACAACTCTATGTAGATGTGTAAATTTTAAGGAAGGCGTGATCGATATGAAGTCTCTACAGCGCGTTATTTTAAATCTCTTATAAATATTGCGAAATACGGGCACGTTATCGTGTCATTCAAACAGGAATAATATACAGTTAATGGAAAGTGTGTAATGGATATTTAGATCACACAACGCATACATGTGTGGCACTATATGTAAACAACATTTGCAGTGACGTCACAAACCACTTTTCAATGGACTGATATTAGTACACAAGACTATATAGGATTAGGTTGTGTCGTGTAAAATAATTTAAGTAATAAAGAAACCAACATTTGGTGATGTCTAAAATTATTTTGGACGCCAATATTGATAATCGGATAGAGGTTTGGAAACAAACTACGAATTTAAAGATAAGTTCTGACCAGTCATGACGATTTCGAAAACACATGTATCGCGTTTCTGGTTAGCACTGTTTGTAAACATGAAATTAAAAAAAAGTAAGCTTTGTGAATACAAAAAGAAATTGCAAATGCTTGTAGCTGGATATTAATTGTAAAATGTTGTGGATCAACGTCAGCACTTTAAAGGTACTATTTGCATATGAATCAATTTTGTTTTGTTTTGAAAAAAAAACGCTGTTCTATTTTTAGCGCCGCGCGAGGGTGATATGAAAAATATTACCCTGTGATATAACATTTGGTCTATGGACAAACTACACAGAGTGGTTGTGTGGGGTAATAAATATAGTATGCAGGGACGAGAATATTTGATTTTAAAATGGGAAAACGTAGAAATGTATAATAATATACAATTATTGACCAGAAAACCACTAGATCAGATCATGTTCCCTGGTCAAATAGTCAACACATGTTTTGTTCTATCAATTGCTAGAATAAAATATTCAGAACATGTTCAATGTCCTTCTTGTGCATATGTTTGGTTCGATGGATTATTCAAAATAAATAGTTCAACTCATGTTAATTGCCATCCCAGACTACCGAGGGTTTTAGCTGTAGCAGTCTTGAATAAGTTAACAAATACAAAACTATAACATCTTTAACCAACAACAGCATCGAATGGTTCCTGTTGCTGATTGTGAAATTGTATGTGCAAAGCCGGGTATGACTTTTGGGAAATCCACAAATGTACTTTTAGCCCATAAGTTGAGTTTAGGCCATTTGACATGTCATTTATACTTGTATTCAGCCACCGACGGCTCTCGCGACCAATGGAATAGCGTCTATTTATAGATTATATCAACAATAATACTATAGTGTATAGTGTGAAATAGACGCTTCCGCAAATGTAAATCATATTCAAATTAATCGGTAATGTTGTCCAATCATCGCACTTGTGTTATAGCGGTTAAACTATTTCATACAAAAGAGCACGTGCATAATGTTTGTGATATTCAAATGAGCACTTGGTAATTTGTGTGATTTTCGATGAATGGAAATTAATCCTTTAACAATAGCTGGGAGGGAGTTCAAACTATTCGTGGCAAATCCCGAATCGATCTATTATTAACCTGACACTCATTAATCTCCGTGACAAATCGTAAGTGTGTTCGGTTGTTTGCGTTGTTTTGGATAAGTTTCTGTTTTGAAAATGTATGTTGATATAAATTTACATATGGTATAGGGACAGTGATATTCAATGGTCGTGTGGTATGAGTGCTAGCGCTTCACGCCATCGAACCGAGTTCAATTTCCGTCTGACAGTGACCTTTTTTAATGTTATAAGTTATTCCTAAAATATGCAGGTCATGAGATATTAATTAAAAAAGGTTAAATATTTTATAGAGTTACTGTTATGTTTGAATTATTTTTATAGTACATTTACCAATGTGTCAATTACAATCAAACACTCAATGGATAAATCGTGAAAAACGTGAGTACTAACCCGCAACAAAATGTGTAAAATAAATTGTTCATAAAATGTCGTTGCCGAGACTCGAACTCAAAACTTGGCAACGCAAGTGCGGCATTTGTTCCACTACACCATTCGCGATGTACGATACCTAAACCAATACGATATCAATTTTACATTGTAGTATTGCCTACGCTACGTTGGATACATGTCGTGGTATCTATAAATAAATCCCGATTGCATACGGAATATTCATGAGTGTCAGGTTAATAATTTCGCACTATACTAGGATAATTGTTGCGTCCGTGTAGTATTATACAAGTACATCAATGTTCATGTAAATCGAATAAATTTATATGAACCTTATTATGTGTTAGGTATAACGAGGTGTATGGTAACAAACATGTGTATATTATAGTTGTTGACTGTTTGCGTCTACGCACAAACGTCCAAGGTTGTATCAAAGAAAATTGTATAAAATATGAGTGGTTCATAAATATATAATGTGTCACTGTTTACACAGTGTTATTATGTTTAGTGTTTTATGAAAGAAATTCCCTGCGAAACATATGGTAAATACTATGAATTTAAAATCAAGTTATTTTGTCCTGGCCTGGTTTTGATTAAATTAAATTTTATATGTAGACACGTAAACGCGTGTACACGAATGTGATGTATATGGAATGCGAGTTTGCTCAAGAGAGCCGTTCATTTGTCGTTAGAGTTTTTGACTTTCTTTACACACTTGACTATGTTTTAAATATTCTCAAACCTTGTTTTTTAAGGTTGTATTTTGGTGTTGACGATGCCAACTCAAACTGCCTTGCAGCGCTACATATAACTGTGAAAATGGAAAGTACTTTAGTAGTATTTTGTACATCCTCATTTTGATCAATTTCAGACAATATCAAAATCATCATCGTCATAATAATAATAATAATAATCATCGTCGATATATTCATTCCATCATTATTATAATAAAATCATAATGAATTTTTAATTCGCGCGAAAAGATACATTAACCACTTTATATGTAAAAGGAAATAAATAACCAACCACTTAACCCAACATGTGTTCTGATCACTCCCATGTGTAATTGATTTCTTCCATTTTACAAATAACCAGGACGATACGTTTAGTGTCATTAAAATACAATGGACCTATCCGCTACAAAGTCTAGCATGGACTATTGTTATGTTTGACATCTATTTTTATGTTGACATGTTGCCACTATGAATGTTTGAACCTGATGTATGCCAAGTGTGTGTTTCTGATCCTAACAGCAACAAAAACATCACATTCCGTATACAATAGCAACTATAAAAATGCACAATCACACAATATTGATTTGAACAACGTTGAATAACTCATGCAGTATATTACAATGCTTCATTTGTTTTATATTACAACGCGTCACATAACTCTTTGCGTTAATAGAAAACATGTAACACCTCCCTGTGTTACTAGCTCAAATTGACAACTAAAGATCGTAAAGTAGTTCACATGTTCATTTATTTTCGAAGTCTAATTGCTAAGGGGGCTAGGAAGTATTACCACTCTCTAGTACTACTCCTAGCTAGATGCATGAAACGACTATGTCATAAACGCGTGATTCATCTGCCCCTATCCCGTGCTACCTATAGCACACCCATCATTTGTATATGCAAGACCGTATTGTGATTTACAAACATAAACGTGTATCATGTATGGTTACTGAATTATTACATGAATTGTTTAACGATTCGAGTATTAGCTATGTCTCTTAAACCGTTGCTCCCATCTTGCTTGCACAGTCAGTGGTGGAGTGGTGTAAGCATTAAGAGGCTGAATCGTATACCTTTGAAGGTCAAAATGACGGCTGAACATAAACAAGAATACCGGGACATATATAAAGCACAAGGTGTGGTAGAAGTGATTGTGATGTTGTCACAATTGCTTCGCTACACTGTAACTATTTGACGAATCAAAACGACGGCCACTAGAAAAAAGAATTACCACCATGCCGATCGCATAAGTTGCGGTGGCAATGTTTTGATGTATTGTTAGCTTTGATGCCTGGTCGTTGTAGGGCATTACTTTATACTGTTCTTCAACGCTTGCTGAGGGCTGGACATCTTCTTTCACTGGCGATTCATCCTTACACTTTGGCCTGTAACATACATGGTACATGTTTGCTTTCATACTTCCAGCAAATGATTCATCATGTATGGACTGAGTATGAATTTATTACACCACTATTTTGTGTTAGCATGATACAACATTCGAACACTTACACAAAAATCGAAATTCAATCACTCAAGTTTGCGCGCATGATTATATTTTGGTTGAACATGAGCTTTTATTATCCTCTCAGGCGCATTTCTAGAGGCCACTTTCCTATATATGAGGTTCTAGGATGACTAGGTAAAACTATTGGTATTTCCTAGACGTTAACTGTTTTGCAGGGTGGTAGCCTTATTGTAGCGGTGTTGTTTTATACTAAATAAGAAAGAGATATGATTAAGTATTTGTACAATTCGCTTGTCTCAGCATGCGTAGAATTATTGTCGTTTAGACCATTTGAAGTTTCCCACATGGTTACATGACCTTATCTGCGGAATTCAAGAAGGATAATACACAAACTGACTTGTCGTAAGATATTAAGCATTAAGCACATCACATAAAACATGTACTGTTCTTTTCGAAAGTGAACACATCACTTAAAAGAATCGCATTCATGACGTAAACGGTAATTGTTTTCACAATTTGTGAACCTGTGCATCAACATCTGCGAATAATTCCACATATGTTTCTGGTAGGAAATTCCTCCTTAACTCATTACTAATTGTGATCAACCTTAGAGTGAATGACTACAGTGCTAAACAGTACAACAAAAATATATTTCTCTTCTAAACTTGGTGATGCAGCACACATACATTGTGATCAATATAGCGATAAACGGGCATACTGGATGCTAAGGTCAGAGTTTTTATTTTATTTTTTGGTTCTCGGACATTTTTGGAAAAATGTCTGGTTGAAGAAAGAAAAAAATGTAAATAAAAATAAAAATAAACAGCAATACAGAATTGAGTAAATTAATGAGTAGAATTTCACAAATAAAAATGGGCAGTGATATTAAAATTTGTATGCATTATTACTTAAAACAGTCATATTACACAACATTAACTTAATAACTGCATGATAAACATGACATTAATACCAATAATAGCAACATTAAAAGGCAGTGTTTATCATATAAAAACTACTGTTAAAATATGCTAACACTTAAACACAGTACGTCAGATATCTCTGGACAGTGGCCATATTATAAGTATAACAGCATGTTTAATAAAGTGAAAACTAACTGAATATATCTTCTTAGTAACAATTAACAGCATTTTTAATGAAGTGAAAACTAACTAAATACATCTTATTAATAAATCAATATACACTAATGAAATTTGTTAATTATAATATTGATATACAATTTTAAACGTGCATTCAATACAATGATTCTAAGAACTTAATTTTTTTTACTTTCGGTATTTTATTTTGACTTTAAGTGCTGCATGATGTATACAAAATCAAAGAGCAGATCATATAAAACATACAGCGATATACAGTCACAATGTTACATACAATTTTTATATTCCTCAGCGTATTTTTTTTGCATTCCGTGTTACAGGTTGAAACCCTTTGATTTAAACATATTTATTTCTTTTAGCAAATACATAATATATCAAAATACACAATACAATGAGTATTAGAAGAGGATTGAAACGGAAGAAATAATTCTTATAGAGTTTCTCTCCTCATGGTAATATTTACACATAATTGGCAGTGTGTTAAGAACAATAGTACATGGTTTATGCCAGATATAGGAAATGTGAATGGTAAATATGCAAATGTTTTGGAAAAAAAAAAGAGTAAAAATAAAAATAAGGACGAAGGATTGTTGGTGCAAGGACTTGAACATCAAGTAACAACAACTACTCATAACCGGATTGTTAAGAAAATCGCCGGGATTCTTTTATAAATTGTTGGACATGTAGAAAAATTTCAGAGTTTTCAATTTCGTCAAGATATGTATTGCCGAAAAGCAAAATATTGAGCTCAACAACGCTAGTTATTCCGGAGATACTGTTCATTAATGTAGTACGTATTGCGTTATAATAAGGACATACGAAAAAGAAGTGGTAGTTAGATTCAATATCTCCACACGAGCATAGTGGAGACTCGATGATGTTTTTTGCGTAAAGATGTTCGTTAAGCGCACTCGATTTGGTCCTTAACCGCGTGTGGAGTATTTGAAGATAACGTTGTCCTATATAAAAGTACGATGGTGTTTTTACCATGCCTCTTTTAAGCTTGGATTTAAAAATATTCAACGATTCACTATTTTTTACATCTTCTGGTAATATATTCCATTTTCGAATAACTGCAGGTAGGAATGAATTATAGTAAAGGGTTGATCTAGATTCGGATGTGCGCAAGTCATTCGCATTACGGAGATTGTACCTAGTAGCAGCTCCGACATGTTGAGGTACCAGGTCGGTCAAATACTGAGGGGTAAGAGAGTTTTGCATTTTGTAAAAAAGTATTAGTTGGTGTTTGTCGCGTCGATCTTGTAGCGGTTCCCAGTTAATTTCTTTTTGCAATTCGGTTATAGATACTAGTTTTGATGACCCACAAGCAATTCGCGCTGCTTCGATTTGAATTTTGTCAAGTTCACGTTTTTCTGCTTGAGTGCAATTATCCCATATTACATCTGAATATTCTAATAGCGGTCGAATGAAGGATGTATAAATTATTTCAAGCGATTTGCGGTCAAGTTTAAATCTCAGTTTGCGCATAATATTAATTCGACTCCATGCTTTATCAGTTATATATTTAATATGGATGTGCCATTTACAATCATTCGAAAGAAAAACTCCTAGATGTTTGTGGGAGCAGACATCCGGTATTGGCTTAGACAACATTTTAAAGCTATATGTATTCGGTTGTTGCTTTCTGGAGAATGTAATTGTTTCAGATTTAGAAGGATTAAATAAGACATGCCATTTTAAGGCCCAATCAGATATTCTGTTGATATCGTTTTGTAATATAGCATTACGAGTATTTGTGTCATCTATGATAATGTATAGGGATGTGTCGTCAGCAAACAGACGAATGTCACTTTGAATGTCGTTTACAATATCATTTATGAAGATTAGAAATAATAGGGGCCCTAATATAGAGCCCTGAGGGACACCGGCCTCTAGTGTAGCCCAGTTAGAAACTGCGCCTGGAAGTACTACACGTTGACGTCTTCCATTAAGATAATTTACAAACCAAGAGTGTAACTTTCCACGGATGCCAATAGCATTGAGTTTATGTAATAGACCCAGGTGCAAACCCTTTCACAAGGTCATTTTGACGATATCGGTTATATTCTACGTTTTTTTTGCTTTTTGAAAAAATCAGTTAGGCGAATCCGAGAACAAATAAATTAAAAAAGCTCTCACCTAAAATTCACGAAATAAATAAATGCTTATGACTGTTAATAAACACTTGAACTCAAAATCTGGCTACATAGGAAAGTCACATTTATGATGAAGGGACAAGTAAAAGTAGAATTGTTTGACGATTTTGACATAGAAGTTGCAATATAGTTCTTAATGCATTATTTTTAATGTGTGATGTATCTACTACTACGGTCGTCGTCAGATCCTAATGCGCAGACAAGTTTCGGGAATGAATATAATGAAATTATTTCAAGGTTATTTTGGGAAATTCCAGATGTCAAATCGTTGCGTGTCTATTTTTAATTAAAAACCCATTTTATGCAAGATAAAGTAATTGAGTACGTGATAAATCATTAATGTCTAAATTAACAAAGGAATACTTTCCAGTTTATCTAAACATCAGATGGTTTTAAGACATTCGATTATTGTCTTGTCTTGACATGTAAACTATCAGTAAGTATTGTCCAATTCCATGTACTTAAAGTAAACATACAACGTTAAGCTGAAGTTGTATAATAAATTAAAACAACATACAATGACTAAAGTACTAAAAGCGTTTAGTTTATAAAAAGCGACGGATTTAGTGATGGGCGAGTATGTGAACCGCTCGACTGAGCGATGAAGTATACTAAACAGTGACTACTTTAAATAATAAAATAGTAATGTCTTACGATGTATTGTTATATTAAATTAAAACAAATATTAATCATACGATATGTGATTTTATAATAAAATTATAAATAAACGTTATTTGATAGGCTCAGCGACACACACTCGAAAGAAAATCATACATATTATTGCGCAGCTTTAACCTCACCCGTGCAAATATCAGACGATATTACACAGGATGTTGTTTTGTACAAAGATGACGTCAAAAAGTGACGTCATTTAGGACTATGTCGAAATATTAGCTCCGGATAGATTTGTGATGCTATGTGTTCAGTAGATATAATTGGGTCATTTTTATTTATGTTGGATTAAAAGCACAATATATCGCAATCGTTGACTGTTATTCTCATGTGCCTTGTCTTTAACGATGGTGTATTTGACTAATAAACGTTGATTTTGATAAAACAGCTGTTGTAACGGTGCCTCTAGGAAGAAACGGGAGTTAAGATAAGCAATACATTTACTTGCTTTACATGTATTTTTGTTTTAATATTATGATTGAAACAATCAGATGTGTGTTTTGTTATTATTTCATCAGCTGTTGTTTATTTTCTAAGTCAATGAAACAAGTTTAGACTTTTTAGCTGTGCAACATCGTGTGATGTCGCCTCGTTCAATATGGATTTTGCTGTGCACCATCACACGATATTGCACAGAAAAAAAGTCCATATTTGTATAATAATTTATAATTCTAACACGATACTATTTTTTCTATAGACAAGGAACACAATTATGGTTGCTAAACTACCCAATTAACAGCACAAAAAGAAGTCCCGCGATTCTGAGCAGAGTATGGTTAAAAGTAATTCCAATTAAACTTGCAAAAATATGTGTCATATCATGTTAGAATCGAATTAATGTTAGCATTACCGTTGTTTATGGGCAAATACACAACTCTTTGTCGTTCTGATGCGCAGCTATTAAACAACTCAGACTAACGCCCTCGTGATATAATTCCTACGCATCAGAACTCCATAATCGTTGTTTTTATTGATAAACGACGATAAACTTTTAGGGGACCGATGCCTCATTGAAGCTTTAGGATTCCGCGCAGCCTCCTTTCACCACGACACACAACAGTTTTTTCCGTTGCTACACATACCATGTCCTACCCGGCCTTAACGATCTTCAGATTACATTTGAAAAACATTTTAATCTGCGACCCGAGCAGCACGGTTTGAAGCTCAAGCTTACGTAGTAACCAAAATATCTCTGAATCGTTCTTGAAATTGAGAGTACTTGTATTTTCTTGCGATGTCGCTTAGACCACGTCAGCAGGAGATCTGCATGCTCAACGCATTATTCTGGCGTTTATATACTAGTAAACAGGTTAGATACTAGTAAATCATTGTGTATACCTCCATGGCCGAATCGCAAGTACTGCCTTTTACTAAAGAGCTCCTGTTCTATTATGGAATAACAGCCATTTTGAAATCTGAGATATGCCTTTTGTGGTTATTTCTTATATCCCGTGTGTGTCTAGAACATGTTGGTGTATTTCATTGGAGGCTAACTTGAAAGATGAACTTTTGGTGTGTTTACTGTAGTATGAGGCTTTTGTCGAAATATGACTGCAGAAACCCTGTTTTCTACCGGTGTCTGCATTCAGGAGAGATGCATGTTTTTAGAAGTTAGATGACATATCTTTTTAATTGCAATTTTTTGAAGAAGAAATATGCATATTTAAATTGATATCATGCTTGCACAATTTGAAATAAAGTACAAGACTAGAAAAATGCCTTGAATTTTCGCCGTTTTATAATGGGAATATGTGGGGATTGAAATTAATGGTATCTAACCTTTAAGAAAACCAGGGTCAGCCCCTTTAGGGTCCACATTTACATAAAATTACCATGTAATTGTTTTATTTTATTGATGACTTTTTACGGGAAAACACGTCAATAATATCAAAATTGGCATGTTCTCTATAATTTTAAAAGCGAAACCTTCGAAAGTAAGCATATTACTAAAGAGTTCCTTTTTCTTCTGATATAAAATCCATTTTGCAATCTGAGACATGCCTTTTGTGGTTATTTTTATAGCCCATGTGTGCATGGAACATTTAGTTGCATTTCATTGCAGACTAACTTGAAAGGTGAACTTTTGGGGTGTTTACTGTGGTATGGGGTTTTTGTCGAAAAATGACTTCCGGAACCCTATTTTCTACCGGTGTCTGCATTCAGGCGAGATGCATTGTTTTAGAAGTAACATGAGATATATATATTTTTTGCAATTTTTGGAAGAGGAAAGATTCATCTTGAAATTGAAACAATGCTTGCACAATCTGAAATAAAGGAATAGCTATTTACATGCTGGGAATAGACCGACCTGGGATTTGCCACGAATAGTTTAAACTCCTTCCAAGCTAGTGTTAAAGGATTATTATCCATTCATCAAAAATCATAAACATTACCACGTGCTTATTTAAATCGCACAAACATTATGCACGTGTTCTTTTGATTTTATGAGATTTTTATGAGAAGATACGCATATCCATTCACTTAGGGCCACAGAAAAAAGGCACGTAAAATATACGTAAATTAAGTGACCAATGGCAACAGCAAACTGGGATTTCAATTTAAGTATATGCGCAACCATTGAGCTATGGCCACAGCTAATGTCAATGTCATGTGAATATACGCATTTACAGTGTCCTATTGCCACAACAAATGACTATTTCTATGTGAATGTGCGCATATAAAGTGACATATGGCCATAGCAAATTACCATTTCAAAGTGAATATGCTCATAAAGTGACCTATGGCCATAGCAAATGGACAATTATATGTAAATATAAGCATACCAAAGTGACTTATGGCCAAGACAAATAACCATTTTTGTGTGAATGTACGCATATAAAGTGACCTTTGGTCATAGAAAATGGTCATTTCTACATGAATATATGCATATAAAGTGACCTATGGCCACAGCAAATGGCAACTTCTATAAGAATATAAGCATATACAGTGACCGATGCCCACAGTAATGGGCGATTTATACGAGAAGATAAGAACATCCAGTGACCTATGGCCACAACATATGGCGAATTCTATGTAAGTGTAGGCACATTCACTGACTGGCGATTTCTGTGTGAATAAACGCATATCAATTGACCTATGACCACAGCTATTGACTATTTCTATGTGAATATACGCATATCAAGTGACCGATGGCGACGAGAAATGAACATTTCTTTGTGAATGAACGCACATAAAGTGATATATGGCTACAGCAAATGGTAATTTCTACGTGAAACTATGCCTATGAAGTGACCTATGAGCACAGCAAATGGCAATTTCTATGAGAATATAAGCACATCCAGTGACCTTTGTCCACAGTAAAGGGCGCTTTATATGAGAATATATGTGATATGCTGTTTTGATATTATTTTTGCTGCAGTAATGTTTATTGACAATCAAAAATGTTCAATGAGTTTATACAAACAACTGTTTTTAAGGAGCTTCTGTTCTGGCTCAGTTATCGGAATGTTAACTACAGTACAGAACCTCGGAAATAGTTTTTTTTTTCAAAAGTTTATTAGTGTGCTCAACGTACATGTATTAGGTCTGGAATCAGTGCTATTGATGTTTGTACTACAAATGAACATAATTACGTTTGGCATACGTTAATAGTATAATGTATTAATACAGTTAAATATATAAGTCATTATTTACAAATAAGGGGGGCACATATGGCCCTATAGCGCTCACCTGAGTCTGAAGATCTGGAACATGCGGTTTCAGAGTAGAAGATTGTTCAAATTATTTGCTACTTAAGTCTATATTAACCATGTGTCCGCCGGGGCATAGCCTCTTTCAACCCCATGGGGCAAAATTTGAACAATCTGAAGAGGACAAATACACAATTTTACAAGCCAAATATTTAACCTCTGGGCTTTGCAGTTTCTTAGAATAACATGTTTAAAGCCCACTTGCCATATGTCTATGAAATCATATTACCCCCAGGGCATGGCCATGTTTACCCCAAGGGCATAATTTGAATTATCTGTGTAGAGGACCACTAAATAATGTATTATAACAAAAACGAATTATCTAGGCCTTGCTGTTTCAGAGGACAATATTGTTAAAGTCTTTTTGTTATTTAAGACTTTGTAGACCTGGGGAGTTGCCAGTTTTGACCCCAGGAGAATAATTCGAACACACTTTGTAGAGGATTACTAGACGATGTCACATACCACATATGAAAATGAAGATTTTTAAGGTTTTAACCTTTTAAATACATTGTATATCTTTAGCTCTGGTAACCTGCATATACAGCGGGCCGGAACGATTTGAACAATTTTGGAAGATGGTCATCCACATATCTCTCCTGTGATGTTTTTGGAATATCTGGCAAGAGGTTTAGGAGGAGATATTGTTTGAATGAAAATGGTGACGCATGACCAACGGCGGACGAATAACGACGGACAACAGGCAATCACAAAAGTTCACCATGAGGACGTTGTCATAATAGGGTCGAGGCGAAGGCATTTTTTTGATTATTAATTTTGTTCTTAGTGTTATACATGAATTTTTTATTTTTGTTAATCCAACTGTTTTAGTTTTTTTCAGTTCGAACATTAAATGACATTTTAAAAAATATGAAAATCTGCGAACAATTCACTTTCAGTATATACTCAAATAAATGGTCATTTGCGGTGGCTATATGTCACTCGCTGTACTATTACACATTTCAATAGCTCTTAACTATGGGTTAAGGTCACTAAATGTTACATTTAAATCGACATTTGCTGTGGAAATGGTTAGTTAATTTACGTATTTTCTCATAGAAATAGCCATAGGTCACTGTATATACATATACACATTTAAATAGCCCTTAACTATGGACTTAGGTCACCTGATGTTTATATATTTACATTTAAATCGTCATTTGCTGTGTCCATAGGTCATATAAGTTACGTATATTCTCAAGGAAAGCGCCCTTTACTGTGGCCATAGGTCACTGGATATGGGTATTTTCTCATAAATATCGCCATTTGCGGTGGTCATATGTCACTTGATATGCAAATATTGACATAGTAATGGCCATTTGCTGTAGCCATAAGTTACTGGATGTGCTTACATTCTCTTAGAAATAGCCATTTGCTGTGGCAATATGTCACTTAATTTACGTATATTCTCATATAAATCGTTATTTACTGTGACCATATGTCAATGAATATAATATTCATAATTATATTCTCATTGAAATCACCTTGTGCTATGGCCATATGTCACTTGATATGCGTATATGAATATCAAAATTGGAATTTGCTGTTGCCATAGGTCACAGAATAGGCATATTTTCTCACATAAATCGCCATTTTATGTGGATATAGATCACTTCATATGCATAGGTCAATTAATGTGCGTTTATTCACAAAGCAAAAAGCCCTTTACTGTGGCCATAGGTTACTTGATATGCGTATATTCACATAGACATAGTCCTTTACTGTGGCCAACGGTCAGTTTATATGCGTGTATTTACATAGAAAAAGCCCTTTACTGTGGTCATAGGTCGCTTAATATGAGTATATTCACATATAAATAACCCTTTTCTGTGGCCATAGGTCACTATATTCACATAGAAATTACTCTTTACTGTGGCCATAGGTTACTGGATGTACGTAAATTAACATAGGAAAAGCCGTGTCTTGTGACCATATGGAACACGATATGCTTATATTTACATAGAAATAGCCCTTTACTGTGGCCATAGGTTACTGGATTTTCGTATATTGAAATAGCCCATTTACTGCGGTCATAGGTTACTGGATATGCGTATATTAATATAGAAATAGCCATTTACTGTGGTCATAGGATACTGGATGTGCGTTGCGTAAATTCTTCTTTAAATAACCATTTACTGTGGTCATAGGTTACAGGATGTGCATATATTCTAATTGAAATATTATTTACTTTTGCCATTGGTAACTAGATGTGCATATACATGTATTTAGATATAAATGGCCCTTTACTGTGGCCATTGTCTACCGAATGTGAGTTGCGTATATTCTCATTGAAATAACCCTTAACTGTGGTGAGAGGTTACTGGATGTGCATACATTTCATTTAAATAGCTCTTTACTGTAGCGATCGGTTACTGGATGTGCATATCTTCAAAAAGAAATAGCCCTTTACTGTGGCCATAGGTTACTTGATGTGCGTATATTTACATTGAAATAGCCCTTCACTGTGGCCATAGGTTACTGGATCTTCGTATATTCTCATTGCAATAGCTCTTTACTGTGGCCATATGTTACTGGATGTACGTATATTTACATAGAAATAGTCCTTTACTGTGGCCATCGGTTACTGAATGTCCGTATTTTAACATAGCAATAGCCATTTATGTTGCCATAGGTTACCGGATGAGCATATATTCTCATTAAAATAGCCCTTTACTGTTGCCATAGGTTACTGGATGTTCGTATAATAGCCCTTTACTGTGGCCATTGGTTACTGGATTTGCGTTTATTCACATAGAAATAGCTCTTTACTGTGGTTATAGGTTACTGGATGTGCGAATATTAACATAGAAATGGCTCTTTACTGTGGCCATAGATTACTGGATAAGCGTATAATCACATAGAAATAGCTCTTTACTGTGGCCATATGTTACTGGATGTGCGTATATTAACACAGATATAGCTGTTTATTGTGGCCACAGGTTACTGGATGTGTGTATATTCACATAGAAATAGCTCTTTATTGTGGCCATAGGTTACTGGATGTGCGTATATTCAAATAGAAATAGCACTCATCTGTGACCAAAGGTTACTGGATGTGCGTATATTTACATAGAAATAGCTCTTGACTCTGGCCATAGGTTACTTGATGTGCGTATATTAACATAAAAATAGCTCTTAAATTTGGCCATAGCATACTGTTGTTTACTATGGAAAAACCAAGGGAGGTACCGTATTGATGTTTTATAAAAGAAACGATAAGCAACTAATCCGACCGTTTCGTTCCTAAACCGTTCGCAACAAAATCATAAATAACATTTTCGGGAAGATCGTCGAAATCGCATTCATATGTTGTTTTCCATAATATTGATAATTCATTAAATAACATAAAACGACGGAATTTAATATTGGCATAAAAATCAACTGTGATTATTAACACGTAGGTTTAGAAGGTTATTGTTTTACACAATCATTTTATTTATCAAGTGAATACAACTCAAACAAACAAAATTTATAATTGTTGAGATTGTGTCTTATATTGTATCGGGCGCAATTTAATAGTGTTTTCCTTCTAATATAGTGCCACGAAAAAGATTGTCAAATTGCCAGAACATTATACCACTTGCATTTTGAATGATGTGTTGCATTTAAAAATAATATCAGTGAGATATATGATGTTTTGTTCTGTTGTATTATGTTATGTTATGTTATGTTATGTTATGTTATGTTATGTTATGTTATGTTATGTTATGTTATGTTATGTTATGTTATGTTATGTTATGTTATGTTATGTTATGTTATGTTATGTTATGTTATGTTATGCTATGCTATGCTATGCTATGCTATGCTATGCTATGCTATGCTATATATGCATGTGTTAATACTTAAGAACTGAACGTAAACATATGATTCTTACCTTTTCGAGAAAACCCATTAGTCTGCCTTTCTCCAGTCTGCCTTCCTCCTCTACCATCTTTAATGATAAAACTTAATAATACCATTAGCTACACATTAATATAACATGCAGCGATATATGGTATATCGTAAGATGTGGGTAGCGTGTTTAATTGTGCAGCAAATTAAAAAAATTAATAGGTTATGTATCGTAGGTGTAGTGGTCTTGATATACGACATCGAAACTTATAATGTCATGGGGCAAATCACTATTTTGCTATTCCATTTTTTTTCAGACGCAATATTGATAATACAATTGGATTTCTTAGGTTTTTATCACTATACAATTAAATAAACGATCCTTTGCACACACACATTCAACAATAAAATACACATGCACAGCGAACTAGATGTGAATATCTTTATTAAATATTGAATATTATATTTACCTGTTGTAAATGATCTGTTGTATCCTGAAATAGAGTGAGCCTTTGTTTAGGATTAGTTCTTATTAAATTTAACTAAACTAAATTTTAATAATTTTTGGCGCATTTTTAAGAATTATTATGTTATATATTATGGCTAAGGAACTCACTATATGCTCTTCAAAATTGCCCAATAGCATGAAGGTAAATTTTGGTAATTTATTTATTTTGTCATTGAATAGCCAATATGATAGGAAGTCAGTAGTCAATTAATGGTGTAGCTAACTAACAAAACATTCTAACAACTGAAACGTAATATCATTTGGACCGTAAACACATTATTAAATACCTCGTGTACATGTATATAAAATATTGGTTATAGTTGTTCGTATATTTATAGAAGCTAAGGACATGCGAAATCCTTAACGATTGAGAAGTATCTTTTCCAAGCTATCTAACGTATGCTTGGATACATCATCTGTAATAAAACACACGTCTAGCATGATGGAAAGTCAGCTACTATAATTATTCCAATAATTCATGTGGACATCATACACGCTGTGTGATAAATACTAACGAAACTAGCAAACTTTCATACAATAATCATATGGTTTGATTTATTCCCAAAGCACAAGCACTTCAAATGAATACTATTCAAACACAAAATAGAGTACTTGATAACGCCGTTGTACAAGGGTAAACTTAAAGGAAAACGCTCAAAAATTATTTACCTTCCTTTTCTTCTTACAACGGCGGAATTCTGGAATTTAAAAAGTAAAACAAAAGAGATTGAGGTAGGCAAAAATGGACCCTTACGTTCACAAGTTGTCAATAGTGTTTGTAGATCATATTATAAATTGTTCCAGGCAACGTATTTCCTATTGTACATGTATTTGTGTCAAAGTAACTGTAATGAGTATTAATGCAAATTCATTTCATTTTAGTCACATTAGCTGTATAACAACACTGTTTCTGCAAGGCCAGAACTGACAGGAAGTACTATAGTCAAAGTATTTGTTGCATTGTCTGTTATGATACATCAGAAGTAATTGCTTAAACATAAATTAAACATCATCATTTTTATTACAATCGTTTTATCAATTGAACGCATCAGGACATAATCATGGAACATTAACGTTTCAGGCATACGCGAATTGTGCATGATTAATACCATTATCACAATATACATGTATATAGTAATATGTCGATACAGTTGTGCAAGCAAAAGCAATATTTCATAAATGTAGCATATGTTCTCTATGTCAAGAACACATGTAACATATATGAGTGGCAAAAACTGCAAGATACCTGTATAATTATTAGCCTCCACATGAAGAACATATGTAGCATTATACGATGCATCATTTATATGAGCAAAAATGTCAATACTGACAAAATTGACTGGATTGTATGTTTAAAAGCATGTGTACGTTCCCATTGTTTCGTCATCTAAACTGTATATTCGCAAACTTCCCCTACGGCCAGTCTAACTAAGTGGGTATTCGTTTTTAACGTCCGTTCCGAAGATAAAGCATGCTTCAGCCATTGAATCACATTAGGCAAATGTTCGAGATTCATTTGTTCCACTGCTAGTGTACTTGAATGTGATTTCAGCGCTTGAAGAACATTCAATTGAGGTTCCATTCCCTGTGCTCAATATATCGTTTGTAGGATTGGCATCCACATATATCATATGCGATACAATGCTTGTACTCGCAAAATTGTTGGCATTGGACATTTCACTACATGTATATGTCCCGTACGTCTGGACTGTTGATATGCAAAATTCCCCCACGGCCAGTGTAAGAGAGGTTATATTTGTTTTCCAGAGCTGTTTCCAGCAGACGACATAAATTCGTTATTAAGTCACATACTGCAATAGTTAGTGATGTTTTTGATTTTCTGCTGATAAATAGAGAATATATGGTTGGTGACTTTTGATATCATGTGAGTCCGATATGGCGTAGATAAAAGGCGAGGCTTGCCGAGCCTTTTCCTATGCTATATCGGACGAGTCTGATATCACATGATATCAAAAGTCACCAACGATATATCCCATTTATTATGCCACGTTTTGCAAATATTGTTTTTTATAATTAAATAAATACATTAAACTAATTAAATCGCAAACATTTAGCAATTTACAGTACAAACAATATGCAAATGAGACAGCCTGACGGCGTCTACTAGCGTCGAAGCATAGTTACGCATAACAAATGGTTCTTTATAAAATCATCAACAATTTAACATTTTAAAACACATTTAACCAATGAACCAAACATTGAAGCGAGAAATTGCTACTTATTGGAACATTGAACATGATATAAATACATGTACGTCATTTTATCTATTAACACACACACAAGAAGGAGACTGCAGTCGACATAACGGATACTTTTCAACTGTTTACAGTACGTGTGTAATGTAAATATTCAACAACGAAACAAATCTAAAAGTAAAACAACCAGTGCATTTATTATCAAGTGCGTCGTTAATCAACTTTTCCATCAGTTCATAATGCATTCAAAGTTGAGAGGTTGACGATTGCTCTGAAAAACTGTCCTCCAATTGTGATGTCAAACTGGGTGGGGAACGCAACTGCAGTCTGCAGGAATCAGAGATGCAGCCTGTCGTGTTTGCGATGTGGGCTCGTAGTAAAGCTGCAATATATTGGTGGGACAGCAACGGGTATCACAAAACTTTTGTATCACATCCTCCCTAGTAGAGCTAGCAATTGGTAAGTGCCCAGGTAAAACCATCTTCGAGTGCACAAATAAAAGTCAAATTATAATCTTTTGCCTTCTGTTTTGCCTTATTTTAGAGCCATCGGTGCCTATATTTAAATATGTATTGAATTAATTTAGTCATTTATTAACATATGCTGTTTTGCTTATTTTATTGTGAGTTACCGTATTTTCAAAAGGTCTCAGAATTTCTTTCATATTTTCAGGTTCACAGCCACTGAAAGTTGTTGCAACAGACAGAGAGTAACAATTTTTGATGTGACATTTTCTACACACTATGTTTAGCTAGTGGATATGTGTTTCTCTATCAAAAGGCAGATTATCTTGTCTATGAATTCCAAACTGCATTTAACTAGTTGTTATGACTTTAAATTGAAGAATTCCTGGTTGACCAGCATAATGAGATCTATTTTGTCAGTTTCATATTCTTCAAATGGTTTTGCTTCATTTACTAATTTTCTCTTTCTCATTTAGATTCTATTTCCCTATTTCATGTTTTAAATTATAACATATTGACTTTTCTGCATGTTATTTAACTAAACCTATTGTTTATAACTTTTGCAGCCATGTTTTTATTTACATTTGACATTTCATTTAGAAATAAATTAATTTGTTGTGAATCAAATTATAATGGCAAGTATTTATTTGGATGTCTCATAAAGAGTTCATTTTTATTAAAATGACCATAATTTCTTGATCAGCATGTTTATTTTTGTATTTTATTTATATTTGTTTACCCTTCATTTCAAACAAAATAATTGTTGTTACCTGGCTAGATTCTAGTATTTGTTTGCTTTCTTATGATAAAAACATTTTAATTAATAATATTGTCTATTTAAAATAATTGTTATTAATAGCATTTTTCTAAAACATTGCCTTTGTAATAAAGTGACACAAAATACATTATTTTAGTAGCTCCTTCCTTGGTAAGACTTACACTTACAGTACACTGCAACTTACAGCAATAGTGTCACTGAATTTTATGTTATGGTGTATCCATGGATATTGATTAATAATTAGGGACTTTGCAATTCCTTTTCACTGGTTGATACAATTAATTGTCTGAGTGATTTGGTTTCATATCCATAGCCAAATGTTCAGTATAGATATAAAAAAAAGCCACAAAATGTCATCGAATTCTTTCATGAATTTCAATTTTTGTGATATCTGTAATTTTTCAGCTTTTACAAATATCAGCTTTCGAATATTGTATTGACAGGTTTTGTATGTTGTGCATTGCATGTTTTTGCATAATGCTTATTTGACATAATAAATATATTCGTGTAAATTGAATAATGTTTAAATGTTGTTTTTTCCAGTAAATTTTATTTCTGTGAATACAATGTTGGCATTGTATAGATCTATACAATGTTGTGAATAAAATGTTGGCATTGTATAGATCTATTCTTTGTTTACATTCCAACCATGTAAGTGACATTCCACGCCTACAAAATGTAGTTCCGAGAAGTGGGCGGGATTAAAGAATCCTTGCACGTGACACAGTAGCATGATATTCGTTAATGTGGTCGGAGCTAAAACGCGTTATTAGTCAGGGACATGATATTACAGAAAGTAGGCGGGGTTAATTTGTGTTTTCGGTCAGTGGTATAATAACGCTTAAAAATATTGGGTCAACATCTTCAACGTAATTGTGCACTGGTGGCATAATAAAGGTGAATGTAAGGTCAGATCTCGACGCACATTCAATTGATGTTTCCTTCCATTTGCCCAGTACGACATTTCCATGACTTTCAATGGGTACTGAAGTAATAAAATAATATACATTTAAATTGCAGTAGGATAAAACTTGGATTGCAGTAAGATTGATCGTAAATAGTTTCTTCTTCTATAGTACGTTCTTGGTTTCGTATACATTTAATTGCCAATTTTATTGAGAATAGTTACGAGATAACACAACGAAACGTGAGGAGCATTCATTAACGTTTAGCCAATCACATTTTCATTTTACAGTACAATTACATATACTATAGCACACTCATGAAAACCAGTGGAGGAAAATTTGGTTGATTCCAAAGCTTAACTTATTTGTAACTAAAATTAGATTTTTTCTTTCCGATCGGAAAAAAAACACTGTTTTTTCAATAGGGCTGTTAAAAATTCACCAGTAAAAAATGATATTTAAGATGCAGAAAAAAACAAATACTTATCATGTAGAGGAAGGATTGATCTAAACTTTTGTTAAACTGTTCCGTTATGTATTTATCCAGAATAAAAATGGACACTTTTTCAAAAAATATCACAAGCTAACATAAAGATTTCCCTAATTGAAAAAAAATTTCCTTATCAGAAAACAACAACACCAGTAAAACAACCAATTAACCTTATATGAAACTTCATAAAATCGTCATATACTGTTTCAATAAAGCCTCAACGATATGCCGTTGATATTACTGATAAAAAACAAACATGCTATGAATAAGACATGGTAATAGCATAAATCATGGAAAAATACTACGGTTAATTGGCTTAAAATAAAGTTGATAAACATAAATAGTTTCAAACGTTTCATAAAAATCGAAAACAAAATATAAATAATGTTATCTTTGTGCATGTATGTTGACATGTTTTATTCCCAATTTTATAACCCCAACGTTTTAGACACATATAAATAGTGTTGACATCTCCAGTCTCCTTATCGGGACGTCTGCTGTTCGTGTCGTTGTTTTACCTCATCTCAGCACAATTTTGGAAGGAATCCGTAATAAGAACATGATATTTCATCGAATATTGTATAAAAATGCAAAGGTTGTTCTGAGGTAAGTTCAAACAAGAGCAGTCTCAGGACACCGCGCTCGACTATTGGTCAGTGACCTTACATAATGACCCCGAAGACATGTGTGAAGTTTCATTCGAATATCTGTAGTAGAATATGTACTTCTTGCACGCAAACCTTAACCTGAATTTCAAAGTACAACCTGATATTTTTCAGTACAAAAAGGAGCATTATTCTACTAAAATGCTGGTCAGTGTTATGGGCCTTGGCCAGTGTCCTAATGTAATGACGCTGAAGACATGTGCGAACTTTTAATTGACTAGTTGTGGTGGTTATAGAGATATGCAGTTGATGCAGGCAAACTGTAAGCTGAATTTCTAAGCACATAAAGGGGCATAATTCTGCTAAATTGCAGGTCGGGGTTATGGGCCTTGGTCTGTGACCTTACATAATGTATGAATTTCTGATTTAATATCTGCAGTAGAGGTATGTACTTGCTGCATGCAAACCTTAATCAGAGCAATACCCTGACGCCGATGCAGACGAATGGGTGAGTAGAACAGCTCGCACTATTGGTGAATAGTCGAGCTAAAATGGACCAGATCAGACCAGAATTTCCAGAGTCAATATCGTTTGTTAATATAATAAATCCATATGCTTGAATGCTTGATATTTGCTTCAAGATTTTACTTGCTTATATTGTGTATAAACATAATACTTTAAAATGAATGTGCTAATTGACCTGTTCAGTCCTTTCATGGCAGTGTTTTTGCCATTTCTGTGATATTTGTGTTAATTTAAATTGTGTAGATGAAAAATAGGGAGTTGTGGTCTCATCCGATCCTGACGAAACTTCCCTAGTTTGTGAATGAGTCACTCTACTAGCTTACAGTCTGGGTAATGGGTCAGATTGGTCAAAATATACATGTATATCCCTTTTATAGGAAAACATTGCATACTGGATTTTGTCAATATTCTTCTATTTTTCTATTTATTTATGCCAGCTTACTAACGTTAAATTCGCCTAGAAATAAGGGTATTGACCAGGCAACGTTTTCACGATATCAATGTCAGTTGCACTAGAGTTATCCGTTTTTGTTTGTTATCTTTTACATGATTGGGTCTTCATTGTTCAGCCAACCTCGACTAAACTATCTCATGTTATAAAAAAAAATATGTTAAATATCATTTAGCCTTAATATATCAGGACAAACTAGTATTGTTGCCAATTTTGTTAGAAAAACACATACGTCTTCAAAGACATTCTTCGTTTTGACACGAATGCATAATATTTAATTGCAAGCATAAGCCCATTAACGATGGAATGAAATAAGACGCATAAGACAGTCACGGTCTCATTTTTGTAAAACTTGTTATCTTCTTACAAAGCAAGTTGATTGTAGTCACTGTTATACTTGTTATGTTTATAATGTGCACATATACATTTTATCGGATTTTTATTTTTGTGTTTTTCCGATCATCTTACCCTAAGGTTGAGTAAAACAAATCTGAGAAACAAAAAAAAAATTAAAAAGTTGCCTTATTGCATCTTTTGAACTTTTTCAGTTACGTTAAATTTGATTTATAGAAATAATTAAGAACAAAACATTTAACTGAAACGACATTTCTATCTTTTGTATTTCTGACTGATATGAACATTCATTTCTTATAAACTAAATGACAGCATCCCAGTTTTACATTAAGACTGTTGTTACGAGTTTAATATTGTTTTCATGTAAGAAATAATATTAATACTCTAGCGGTTTTTAACGTCATGATTACAACACAACATCAGCTGCATCAGTAAAAAGAATAATTTAAGCGAGTAGCACTCGTATACAAACTTAAATCTTTATTTGCATTGGGCCCATGAAATAAAATATTTGTTGAAAAAACATGAATTCCAATATATTTGGTCAAATCAATGTGTTTCAAATCCACATAGATTTATATATGAATTCAAAGAAAGAACCAAGGCCCAATTAGTACAGAACTGGTAAAATATAGTCAATACTTCCCGGAAATTAGAAGTATACAAACAAATAAAGTCAAGATACGAACATGAAACCTACCTTGACGTTTTATTCATACGCAAATAGAGACGCAGTAATGCACAATTACGTTCCTGAACACTTTCATTAGAAATTGACACAGGCAGATACCATGGCGGAACTATAGCAAAGGCCTTGTTCAATTTGCAACACTGGTACAATTGAAAATGAACTACATTTCTTATTAAAGTGCCCTGTCTTACACGACATAAGCAAATAATATATTCATAGCAAATTTTTCGTTAGCCCAAATATTCATAAATTATTTATACTTTTATCGAGTAAAAACGATTTTTTTTTAGCAAACTGCCTCATAGATCGTGCATGCATTTGAAACAAGAAATGAAATTCTTGAACTATGATATTATCTAATGTGATTTTTATGTTTTATTGCCAATATATCGTTCAGCATTCTTATTCGTGTTTATCCATCTTGTCTCTATGTACGCATCTTTATTAATAAATTGTGTATATTCTTTTAAGCAAAAACAAACAAATAATTTAACAAATTGCTTAGAATTGCTTTGTTATACATGTATTTAAAATGAAAACCTCAAGTATTGTATTTTGTTATTATCTTGTGCGCTTTTCTTATTTTATTGATAGTACCACGATATTGCTTAATGCTGTCAAATGTGTGTAACTATGCTTGCCTTTATATATGTATCTGTATGTGCACACATCATTGTATTTATCTACATTGTATTATAATGTGTCAGTGTGTCAGGAGCCGGAGGACTTTATCACAATAAAACTAATGAATGAATGAAATAATCAATTGCAATTGCATATCCTGCCTACACACACTATGGATCGTCACATAGGCCACATACCTAACTATGTTAAGTGTGCATTGTCTCTTTACGTTGCTTTGAACTCTGGATTGCTCATAGTGCATAACATCATGTTTATTTCCCGACTGGGAACATGGAGTTCTAATTCGGAAAACTATTTGTTTTGTCTATGTTGGTGAAACCATGATTTTTAAATACAGATTACTTAAAAATGGCTATGTTAAAATATCTCAACGGTATAAATTTAGAACACTATGTCCTTAACCTTTTAAGATAAACTTATATTTGACACTTCAAATTTTTTTAGGGTAGATTCATACATAAAATCACCATGTAACTGTGTTATTTTATTGCGTTTATTACTTTTCACGGAAATAAATGTGAATAATATCGTAACTGACCCGTTATCTACACTTTTTAAGCGAAACCTGTTTTTTTCGGGAAAAAAATGAAAAAAAGTACGGAAACTCGCCTTATGCAGTTCACAGCACATCGAATCATGTTACACGCGCATAATACATGTTTTATACCTTATTACTGTCCATTGCATTAAAATAAGTCTAAATAAACTGGTATTTTGACTGGTTTATGTGATTTAGGTGCGAATTTTAGTTCACGCTCCCCATACAATTTAACTGAGCAATAACAATTTTACTGAACCCATAGAAAATGCTCAAATTATTTTCCAATTATTTCTCAATTGGGAAATACATTTCTAAAAAAAGTAAAAAAGCAACAACACAGATTTGGCAAATCCCGAGTTTTCCGATTTGAAAATTACCATCCACTGGAAGCATTTCGCCATGTAGGCAATCAGAATGTTGTAAACAGAAATGAAATCAATAAATGTATGTGAAGATCTGTATATACTAATGTTTTCATTAAATCCCAGGAATATTTATAATACACTTGTAGGTTTTAAATGTACCATGGCTATGACATATAATGTACATACGCAAATAAATTGATTCTTGTCAAATATGTGTATAGTCGTTAGCAATATTGCATAAATGGATTTGGAAATAATTTGTATACAAATATACCTCAAAAGGGCATCTATGTTGACTTCAAATGTAAAACAAAAATTTAGAATTCGCGCCTGAATGTTATATAGTAAATATATCGTATTTTGTTTTTTGATAAACTGATAAAATGCACACGCTTGTCTATGTTGTTTAGACAAATATAGTTCAATGTTGGCCAACAACACTTTGCACAAAGATAGTAATTTAGTTTTTGGTTGGAATTCTTCCAAAGTGGTGAGCAGCTACGTTCACTGATCACATTTCAGATTGCGAGTTTTCTGATAGTCAAGTGTTCATTAGTAATCTGCATCCCATGAACTGCAGCTTTTTATTGTTAATCATAGTTTCAATGGGAGTTATGCTGTGTGTTGACAAATTATACTCGGTATGTATATTATTCTGGAAACTTTGCATGTGTTTAATATAAAACCGATGCGCAATGTCTCATTTAGTTATGTCTTTCTCCGAGTAATAAATCCATAATGTACAGCCATACAATGCCATAGGTATAACAGATGACTGATATATAGTTTCAAGGGTCTTTCCTCTTATGTTATCGGGGCAAACACCATTGCTGCACACATTTAAGAAGGTCCCTTTCAATGCATTTCACGCGTTATCTGTGGATTCCTTTACAGAGAGCGTTCCGCTACTTATTAGTCCCAAGTGTATATATATATAACAGTATTAGGAAATCTCTCCTCTCCTTAATAGCACGACAGCTGCTTAGTCGGTGAATCAAATAGCATAACGGCGCACTTGCTAGGATTGTATAAAATCTGATTTTTCTTGAGTATTCATTACATAGTTGCATAATATTTATACTTACCATTATTTGAATAGAGAACAAGGACCATGCCGTCGACCACCGTCGGCGAGCACATATTAAAGTCATAAATACAAAAGCAACTTCCACTCCTAGCAAGTTGATTAATTAAGCCGTTGATGAAAACAAGATAGAAAAGCGGCGAGCGTTTACCTCCCTTTCTGGTTACCTGATATACAGGAAATTCCACTGAATATAGTCATCTACGTCTTACACGACTTGAGGCGGTAATGTATATATTTCTCATGGCTAACATTATGTTCCCGTAGATTGTTGTTCTTGACTCACGAACGTCTAAGGTCAACTCTTATTTGTTTTGAAAACAGATCTTCGAGCCGGTAAATGGCCTGCCGGACGTCCAGGAAACACATGTACACGGTTAGAGGATAGTTCTGTGCAAAATAAAGGATTTATCTAAGTTCAAAATTTGCGATCAGACACCCTAGCTGTTTTTGGAATCCGCACTGTAGCTTATTCAATTTTGCAGTAATCTTTTTTTCATATCGCACTATTAAGACAGATTCGTAAACTTTAAGGACACACGATGACAATGTGATTGCTATGTTGTTGTTCGTGTCATCTTTTCTTTTATTTCCACCTTTTTGTAACGTAATAATCTCCCCTTTTTCATGCGGTCAGGAATGTAGCCTCCCCTTAACATTGCTGTGTACATAACCGATAATGGTTGACAAATAATGTCTCTAGCATACAGTAAGTGTTCATGGCTTATTTTATCTGGTCCGCAAGGTTTCTCTTACGGTAGCGTGTTAGTGCATTCCGCTTCCACTTTCGGTAAAACGCTAACCTCTGGATCAGGTTTAATAGCGCTTAAGGTTTGACTGACCGTCTTTTCTACCGTTATTTTCCATTTATTGTAAAAATGGGGATCCTCCGAAGGCATATATAAAGATTTTAAATAATTTCCTCATTGTTCAACTATATCTTTTCTATTCCGGTACACCACACCATTAAAATTCATTCCTTCGCCGATTTTCATTTTATGTGCGGGTTCTGCTTAGCACGTGGACGTCCAGCCCGACGCCACTGATCACGCGTTTTTTCCATTGCTTTATGCAAGTCACAGAGTTCTTCATTCCAGTACGGTTTTAGGAACGTTCGTTATTTCTTGACAGTTAGAGACACAAATTTGCATTTTTGTGGATTACACTTAGTCTACACAAAGTCTCATAGAATATATATATGTCCTTATTATTCGATAACACTTTTTCCATGTTTTCAATATCAGAATTCAATTATTTTCACAAATGGTACTATGTTTGTAATCATTATATATTGAGTGTACGACGTGTACATTCCCGGACAGAAGCTAATGTTCGGAGAGTCCACAAATATCATGCCAATGTCTGTCAATATATCACTGAGGTAGGCTGCACTGGACATAATACTAATTAAGTCAAAATGTTAAGGCCTAGCACAGTCATAATAAATACCATGTTAACAACAGTCATTTCCGTTTTTTAATCTGTTTACAAAACAGTTTCAACAGCCAATCAATGTCGCACGATAGCACACTAAAATCATTTCGTCACAGGTCCTCGTCGCTCCTACTTCCGGTTATCTTCCATTCATCGACACCACGTGCATCTGTTCGACGCCCGTCGGTCTATAGGAACCTAGGAGACACATCAGGTGACGTCGACCTCATTCCTCCTTGTTCGTCGTCAGCATCGCTTGTCCATCGGCGCTTCCGTCTGCTTACAGATGGCTCAGCATGGCGTTTTGATAAGTCACGGCGACGCGATTCCTTTGACTGTGTTCTCATTGGCTACTTATGTCAGTTTTACTAATGCTCGCTGGCGGTACGCTCTCACTTTAATTTATTTCACTGATACTCCTTTGATTTCGATGACTGATGTCAGTACTTCAGTGTTAACTTTTGCACTAAACCCAAAACACAAAACCGTTCAACACGCTTTCCTTAAACAAGGCGGAAGCCATCGTTAATTTATTTTGCAGTGATTCTAACTGAAATTGGATTATGGTCATCGCTTCATGTATTTATGAAAGCAACTTGTTCGTAGCTAGATTTGTGTGTTTCTGCATTATATCAAGTTATATCATGTATTACGCTATCGTCGTCTTTCGCATCCGGTTCTGTACTTTACATGTTCTCAGCGAGCATTCCATTTGTCTGAACCTGTCCTCTATTTCTGTTATTCTGCCCAATAATGATGTTGTAAGGTCCCTTAATGTATCTACTGCTGTAGATGTGAATAAGCTAATGGATTTGGTACAGTCAACGATGTCTTGTTTTATTTTCAAGTAACTCACCTGCACATGTACATATCTATTGTGGACGAATTACAGATGAAGTTTCCCTGCTTCGCTGTTGAGTAACGGACATTCTACGTGACTTGCCGGCACTTATCATCTTCTTGAGAACACTAAGGTAGCCGCCCTCAGTAATCTCAATAATACTGTAAATGTCCTGGCAAGTCGAACGGAAATAGGCCCACCGATACGAGAGGCAATCCTTCGCTGTTTGAGTTCTGAGCTCCGGTCTAACGAAAATTCATCGGTGATACCTTTCAAATGTTCAACACACCGGCATCTGATGCGATCAAAGTCACTTTCACGAGATGAATAATTCCGAAGAATATGTTATATGCACATATCGTGTGGGTACTCACGATAGAGCTTCGCGAGTGCCAAGTATTCCTCGTCAAACAGGAAGTCAACGTGTTTAAGATCACAGTCCTGGTTTTTACAATCAGACTCACTGGCGTGACTGATCGGTTAATTTTGCCGTCATAATAATGTGATGTGAGATCTCCAGACTGGGGGTCATTCGTCATTATAATTATTGATGTAACGGTCTCAATTTGTGAAGGTGCACTCTGTCCTAGTGGTGAATCCGATAATTGAGCGGAGAAATTGATCGTTATATTATCCATAACTGTCTTTATTATGTGAACAATTCTTGCGAACTTATTCTGTATACTTGTCAATTTATAAACAGAACAAAGATAAATTTAAAAAACATTAAGTTATCTACACTTCATAGTTTTGTCACATAAAAGCACCAGGTACGCTCGAGCGACTTTATTTCCTGGGCATGCGCATGAATAATGTCAATGTTGGTTTGTTATAAAAGATGAACACAACACGCATTTTATAAATCATAAGTTTTATATGTGGATTCGTACTGATTGTTAAAACTGGTTTTAATATTACAAGTATTATACAAATAGACAATTGCAAGCTTACCTTCCACACAAAAACACTTAACAAGCTAATATATCTTTAAGTTTATAAGATAGCTTATGATAAATATTTAAACACGAATGTCACTAAACATCTATAAGCGTCAGTCGACGCGAAAAGAAAACAGTTTTAAGAATGCATTATTTATATAGTTGCACCTAATACTATAATAGACGATTATAATACTGAACTATTCCAAGCAGATACAGATATTTTGGCGAAGCCATTCGTCTAACGCAAAATGATATCAGTACGTTGAGTAAAATAGGTTGTTGGATATTATTTGTTACTAATTTAAATAATATGCATGTCAACTAGTATAACATGATACTACGAGGCCTGAGCAAAAAATTTCGCCGAATGTATGTGTCAAGTGTTTATTTGACCTTGTATGTCGTTCATATTTTCTAAACACTTAAAATGATATAGAAACAGTATTGCATTCTATTATATTTGCTATACTGATACAACAATCAGTGTTCAGTTCAGTGTTTGGTGGACATGACGTGTTAAATTTAAAATGTAAGTTGTAAACTTACATGAGTAGACATGACAAAAATGACGTTGTGTTATTGGAGAATGGATGTAATAAGTTACATTAATCAGCCACAATGTACCAATTATCTTATATGGTCCATTATAACATTATAGTTTGATTCAACAACAGAAGACAATGGTAACTACTTGACCTACGTTATTAACTCCTATTCTTAACCCATTGTGTTCAGTTGCAACATTTTGAATATTCATTTGGTCTTGAAAATGTTCAACTCAACTGGAAAATAACACATTTGCATTGCCATTATTATGAGTGTTTGTATTCTCTTTGCTGGTCTCATTGGCATTTCAAGTGTATCAGTAACATACAAATGGACTTAGATAAATTTAGTGCGATAAATAACATTTTATTATAGTAAGCATATGGTTTCAATAACGGGTTTAGACAAGTGTAGTAAAATAACATAAATATATATAATGATATTACTTGTAAACATCACCAAATAAACATAAAGTTTTAACACAATTCTTAGAACTCAATTCTGTTCTTGAAACAGAATGTTGTACTGCGCACTATCCGTACGTCTTTGGAGCAAACTCTCATAGCGAACAGTGGATGCCCTAAATTAAACACAAAGTACAATGTATGAGTTTGAATGTGTTAAAATATAACATTAAACATTTAAAAAAGGTTTGGCAAGCAGCATAAAAACTGAAATGCATTTTAAACCAATGTGAACACAATTAATTTTAAAAGTAAGTAAAAACTATGCGGCAACTGTCGCGGTTATGTGTTGCCGAGCGCAATGTAGACCTGATAGGCATTATTTCATAATGAATAAACTGTTGAATACAAAACAATATCGAGACAATAACCTTGATCAAACACCTTTTAACTTGAACCACTGTCGAGCAGTCAGAATACATACCCTTGGTGTTCTGAGGTCTCGCCATCATCTATAAAAAGTTAATGTTAGACTTCTAGGTAAACAAAGTTATGTATATGAAACAAGTACAAACGATATAAACTTAAGCGTAGTTAAACTATGATAATGAAAACACAGCTATACATGCCAAGCTCTATGTATACGTAAATAGCCTTAGCTTAATATAGCAATTTATTACGTTAAAATATAAATTATATAATTAAAATCGGTGTACTGTTGATAATTTAAAACCGAGTGGATGTAAAGCTTCTACATTACCGAGTAAATCCGGTATTTCGTCATAGGGCGTGTCAGGAGGCGTTTCGGGGATGGATTCGTAGTGGACGCTTACGACTGTTTCTTCATTCCTGTCTTCTTCGAAATCATTTGTAGAACGCGTTACTGGTATATTTGGCCCTTGGAAACTTTCAGCAATAGGCGAAAGGTACATAATAGGAATCCTTCCAAAGTGATGCAGAGTATTTTGTCCGTCTGCAGTTGGTTGTTGAGCGGTGATACATGAATGTTTTGGTGGATTAACTGTTGCTAAAAGACATGTATAATACAGAAGTGATTCGACAGAGTGGTAAACAGTAGAAATTTAAATAAAACTTGTATATAGGGCAGATTGTCTAATGTTTACATGTGTCTACACCTTTAAAACAGTCATATCTGTATAACAGGTTCTTAATATGGTACTATTGTAATTGGTTATATTATATAATGGCATGGGTGAAACTTCAAGACAGTTTACCTGAATTATGTCTGTATTTCCGGTACATGCAGATAACTGCAATTCCAGCAATGATGACCAAAAGCCCCATGCCAGCATTGATGATAATAACAACTCTTTGATCTAAACGTGTAAGTATGCAAGTTTAATAATACGACAACACCGAATAGTCTAATAATGTTATAGTTCCAAACCCAACGTATGATATTTGAACAATATAAACTGACATTAATCAGTCAAATACCTTTGTGCTATTCAAACATCAGAACAAGTCGGAATCGGGAATCATTATAAAACGAACTGAGTATATATTCCGTATAGTTACACATTTAGCGAAGGCGGTAATTTGAAAGAATACTATTACTGTTCAATTACATACCTTCGACTAGGACGAGTTTAGGGTCGTTAACTGTTGTATCGGGTTCGACATATGATAGGTTGTTGCTATATTCTGTCGTGGAAATGGTGGAGGTGTTTCTGGTTTCACTATGATCTGTTAATATAATGAAACACTGAATGGTATATACAGGTTTATTACAGTCGATAAAATTGCATTTGGGCAATTTGTTCGAGGGTAGACTGTTAGTGCACTGCTTACCATGATAACAAGTCCCTACAAGTATTCAATCAATAGTTGACAACAATCAAAATTCTTTGGAAATGATAAAAATGAAAGGTGTAATGCATATATTATCATTACATTGTATTGTTCATTTGTGTTAAAATGTTCAAATTATTTACATTGCTATAGTATTATAACATAAATTTAACCTCTGTATTAGATGTCGATATTTATATGGAAGCACCTTACTGCCATTTTGTCTTCGGTGACATTTTGTCTTCTGTGGAATGCCTTATTTATGGGTGTTATTATTTATGTGTTAGTTTTTTAAAGCATTGTGAAATGTAAAGGTTTTAGCAACATGGCAGAGGGTGGCATTGATTTGTTTAAAGCGAGAATGACGTATTAAAATTATGAATAATAAATCGGACTTAAAGTGAAATTATGGCATGTCTTCCATGATATGTTGTGTACGAAATTCTAAAAGAACATCAGCGGGTTACGTCATTTGTACTGAAACAACAACCGGATATCCGAATATATTTGTTGTAATTATCAATATTGACATTTTAAATATTTCTGAGAAGGTTTACACTTTCAACAGGTTTATATATGAATTCATTATCATTGTTCTGATAGTGGTATATAAGACTGTGACCACACTGTGACCACAACAAGTGCCAGTACACAAGAGTAATCAGATAAAAAGCAGCTGCTACTCGTTGTCGTTTATAGGCAGCATACTTATGCTGCTTATTATGTTGGTAGAAGGACGGTGATTTTTTTGCAAGTGGAATTGACCGTCTTAGTTCGCTTAGATAATCAAGTCAATACAGTTTAACTGTAGAAGTGGGGCTACGCTGTGCCTCTGTAATGGTACCTCTGTAAAGCAATTAATGTTTCTGGAGAACGTTCCGCTAACGTCTGGTTAGAGTTTGCACATCACATAGTTTTCTTTCATCAAATTATATGTTCGCTCTTCACTTTCTAATCACTTGACAAATCGCTATTCCGAGGATCATCTATCAGGTACATTAACTTCCATTTTCATTTCTGGAAGCAATTACTTGTGTTTGTTTTTGTTTAAAGATTTGATAATAGGCAAACTTTAAAAACATGGCACATATAAGTATGTTGTCACTACGTATCAATACTAGTTCCACGACAAATACTGAGTTACAAAAACAACGAAGGTATTGATTGCCTTTAAGTAATAACACATTTAGTACTAAAGGAAATAAGTTTCTGCATTGACACATTTATCCCCTCCAAAATAAAGTTTCAACACTATGAGACAAAATTAAGTAAAGTTAAATGCCGTAAGTGTGATGCTTTTCGTGCAGACATTCTATTTCCATAAATGTTCACAATGCTCACAACATATGCACATATAAACATATCATCCACATCCATAATATAAATAAGTAATTGTAACATTTAGCGACATTTGTAATATGGAGTATATAAGAATAGAAGACATTATACCAAAGGAAAATGAAAAAGCGACTATTATGACACAAACATGTTCTTTTCATAAAAATCAACTGTCCAGATAAAATGTGCGGCACGGAAAATAACAATAATGCACATGTTATAAAAAAAACCTTAAACATGAGAATATGAAAGTGTCTTTTGTAAAATGATACTATAGCAACGGTTATACAGTTAACCTATAATTACGATTGTGTGTTGTAGTCTGAGGTTAAACAATCTTGTTTAAATTTTACGTTGTCTTATTTTTTCTACATAAGGTATGTATAGCTTATGATAGGGAAAAAACAAGAAGTAACCACAACTAAACAATCTGTGATGAGAGCAGAATATTTGCTGAAGTATATATCCATGCAATTTCGAAGCTGTCAATTTTTTTCTGAGAGATTGCGATACTCTTTAAGATTTGATATTATATTTATAAACGTTCTTGTATTTTCAATATTTGGTTATACATAAGACATTTTACATGTATACAGATATAATAGTGTATAAAATAAAGAAATGTTGACAGAGTCGTTATAGATTCAGTCTACCTAACAAGAAAGTGTTCATGTTTCAAAGTGGGAAAAGTCGCTAGGGGAAAAGCTCGTCAATAATAGTTTTTTGAAGATGGACATTCCCAGAAAATATGATTATTTGTTGCATCACTACTTTTACCAAAAAGTACAGCTAAAAGTATATGTTAATTTCATTTCGAAAAGTAAATGGTTTGTACCGATTATTCCGTGTAATATTCTATATTGAAACCATTGAAATTTTACATCGTTATTACTTGTAAATGGTATAGGACAAATATTTCTCCATTCAGCTTCACTGATTTCTAAATCTATATATTTCGGTAAGCTAGATTCTCAGGAAGAGCTGGAGGGATTTTATTCAAACTTATAAAACTTATTACCCACATTAAAATGAACCTAAAAGCCAAGTTTAGTAACACTATTTGTCAAAATATGGGCCTTTTTATACTTTGACATTTCACGTATAAGCTATATGGACAGGTTAAAGGTTTTCGGTAAGCCGGTTTCTTGGGAATGGCTTGAAGGACTGCATTTAAACTAAGAACACTTATTCCCTATATTAAAATGAACTCATATGCCAATTTTGATAACTCTTGTTTGAAATTTGTCCGAATTATGAGCCTTTTTACACTTAAAAATTTCACATATAAGCTATTTGGACAGGTTAAAATTTTTCGGTAAGCTGGTTTCTCAGGAATGGCTGGAGGGATTGCCTTCAAACTAAGAACACTTATTCCTTATATTAAACTAAACTCATAGGCCAATTTTGATAACTCTAGTTTCAAATATGTCAAATTATGGGTCTTTCGCACTTATAAATTTTACATATAGTTTATATAGACAGGTAAAAGTTTTTTGGTAAGCTAGTTACTCAGGAATGGCTTGAGATATTTCATTCAAACTTCGAACTCTTACTCCCTATACTAAACTAAATCATAGGCCAATTTTGATAACTCTAGTTTGAAATTGGTCAAAATTATGGGCCTTTTTATACTTTAAAATTGAACTTCGAACACTTACATGTATTCCATAGATTAAAATGAACTAACATGCCAATTTTGATAACTGTAGTTTGAAAATTGTCACAATTACTTGCCTATTTACACTGAAAACAAATAAGTGGTTGAAATGACGGCGTCAACTTTTGGTTTCCACTCTCTAACTTGAGAATCAATTTTCATACATTAATACCAAAAAGCAACACTTTACTCGGGATTGCATTTGTAGTGGGTTGGGTAAGGTCAGGGTCAAGGTCACTGTTACTAAAATAGAAAAAATATTCTGCTTTATAACTCGAAAACAAATTGGAACAGTTTAATACCATTCAATTTATATAAACTGTATAACGAGACATTGCATGAGATTGCATATAGGGTTAATTTGGTAAAGGTCAAAGTCACTGTTTTGAAATTTATAAAAATGCTCCGACTCAGTAACTCGAGAAAGAAATTAGTTTTGTTTATTTTGCGCCTACTATACAGCTTGTTTTGGAAAACAAATGCCAGAAACTCTGACAAGCACAAGAAATATCGAGCGCGCTGTCCTCTGACATCTCTTGTTGTTTTATTTCTAAGATAGTATCATCTGTATATAAAATATCATACATTCTTTTTGCACCAGTTTAAAGTTTGGAATTGTCGTGAAAGCATGTGGTATGAAAGGTCGTTGTATGTTTAATATTTTCGTTGTCGATTTTTTGTTGTAAAACAGTGGGCAGTGTAATAAGTCTTGGGCTTTAAATGGTAATTTTGTCCTGGTATTGCACACAACTGAATTAGACATCGTTCTTGAACAGATTTGTAAGTTTATTCGATAGCATTTCCGGGTAATGTTTTCCAAAATATATGAGTTTGTTAAAAGCTATATATGTTTTGGCTATGCTCAGCCATTTTCCATTGTTTTGTATATGCGTTTTAGCCATGCTAGTTTCACCGATTGTATAAAAGCTTGTACATTTATCATGTTTAGACCTCCATCACAATATTCTTTGGTTAAAATGTTAAATTTAATTTTACTCTGTCAATTCCAGATATAGTCAGTAATTAGTATCAAACATTTTAAAAGTTTATTAACAGTTTGCGGCGGATTTGTAAGAATATGAACAAATGGTTAAACACAAAAAATAGCATAGTGTCTATCACTGTAATTTTACCTTTTGGGGTTATTTTTTTTTCTATTTAATGAATATGCTCTCCATTTTATTTAACTTCTCAGTGTATTTTAAGTTTTAGAATATTTTGCAAATCAACATGAAAGTATATACCTAGCATTTTAAAGCTTTGTGTATTCCACTTGAGTTTCCATTTTGTTTTTATGCTGCTAAGCTAAACTTGTGTTTGCCTTATTGATACTACTTTTGTTTTGTCAACATTGATGATTTATACTGAAAGACCTGAAACGTAACCTAAAGTGCTCAATGCTCCATTAAAAGAGTTTTCAAAATCAATTAGCAGAAGCAGGCCATGGATATCTTTTTATTTTTTAATGTGCCTGAGATTATACACAAATGTTGTGTTTTACCGATATAGTAGACTGTATTTAGGAGTGTTCTTGGTCGCCAATTTTGTTTAACAATCGTTATGGTTAAGTTCCCTTCTACAAATGATTATTTTAGGGATCGTTTGACAAATGTACCTAATTTCATCCATAACATTGTATAAAGTTCCGCAGTAATTCCGCAGTCGGTTCTTGTCTTACCAAGTAAAGAAAACATACGATAAACAGAACACTAGGTACGTGTTGAATATAAAACCTAATATAAAAAGATATCAATGTCGACAAATGTTACACAACTGAAAACAGTTGTTATTATAGTGTCAAACATAACGTGTGTATACATGTCTTACCTCCCTCCTGTGTGAACGTATCCTCCGTGTCCGTAACTGTTTCCATTCCAATGTCCAAACGTGTAGTAAGGTGTAGAAAGGTGCTTCCTGTCTCGGTGACGTGCTCTGGAACCGTCGTCGCTGTGCACTTGATTATTCCTAGGAAAGAAATTCATCTTTTCACAAATTAACCAGCACAGTTTATATTCGATGTGGTAGCATTCTATGGCAGATAATAAACGCACGGTCACAGTTATTTCTGAAAATAACGAATATTAGGTTTGTGTATTTAAGTTTATCCAACGAGTTTAAGAAAGGTTTACACGGCGAGGCTTTATCCTAAACATTGCGTAGAAATATGGAATCTATTTGCGATTGTTTCACCTGTAATTATAATATCAATGAACAAATACACGCAAAACACGTCGTAACAACAAAATATATCGCTATATGATTGGAATAAAGTTTACCCTACATACAAAATGCTACAGACTGCGAAATCTTCAACAAGAATTTATTCCAATCAAATTCTGAGTTTCGACCAAAAATGTTGGCAAGTTGGCTCGCTATTGAAACTAACAAATATCGTTACATGCAAGACTGACCTTCGTTTACTTAAAAACACAATTGCATACACACATTATTGTATGCTATTGGCCGGATTGGTACGTGTAATTATCATTGGATTATCTTCCTCGATTATGTGTGTCGAAGCTGTCAGTTTAATGTGCAGTGTTGTCCGTGGTTGGGGAATAGGTCATGTATTGTCAAATGTCAAACTAAACCAACCTTTTTATAAGACTAAAGTATTGTTATATACTTGGTGTCGTCCGGATATGCATGGAGAGATGGGTAAATAGCAACAAATTTTCCTACGTTCAGAGAATGGATTTAGAGGCTAAACTATCAAATCAAACAAAATCTGAAAAATGAAACATCTGATGACGGTTTGGCAGTCAGTGAGTCACCCTTTGTTAGAAGATTCAAAGGCACGAGCAGCTGATTGATTGGTGCCTTGAAGTTTAAATCTTTGTTATAATAAAATATATGAAATATAATTGGAGTGTTTTAGTTGAACAACTGTGGGTCAACCTGATTGCTTGTCTGCACTGTTAGTATTCCTGTTTCAGGAAGGATAATCGGAGTTATGATTGCATATATCAAAGGAAATTGTGTTTTCTTTCAAATAGTTTTATTTATATGATATATGATTTTTATTTGTAGTAGATTTTACTATGAAGGTGAGATGTCATTTAATGAATATCATAGATTGGCGTTGTACATGTTCTTTATTTTGTTTTACTGCATAAAATTGTTTTTTACAATGAAAGTGCATTTATATTTTCAGATATGAGATGCCGTGCAGTACTTGAAATTATGTAAATTGTGTCCACAAAGGTATAGTTGTTTGTATGTCATTAAAACGTATTGAATGTTGTGTGTCTTATTTCCATCAATAGAATAACTGTTTAATACAGTCCCATTCCTTAACATTTGACAGAACTTGTTTTTGATGTCACGCATTTTCGTGGACAAAGTAGTCTTTCAATATTTGTACATTTAGGGGTCGAATAAAGATTGATGGTTGCATTAAATTTAAATTTATGTTACCATTGGGTTTCCTATGACAAATCATTTAGTGGCAATATAAACTATATTAATATGCGACAATTTAATGTACACGTTGTAAATACATCGCGGGAAGTACATGCAGATGACCTTTGCTTATAGTGTTAACATAGACCAAATTTGCTATTGCTATGTATTACATGGATTTAAATTTTTATTAACCTTCACTTCACAGTACAAAATAACAGCCGTCATGAATGCGTATATATATATATATATATATATATATATATATATATATATATATATATATATATATATATATATATATATATATATATATATATATATATATATATATATATATATATATATATATATATATATATATATATATATATATATGCACATGTTACTACATTGATCTTCAGGGTCACGTTTATGGGCTTAATGACTAAAAAGATTCCAATTCAAATAACAAATAACGTGCATTACACTTTATATACACAGTCATTAGCCAAAGACACAAGCAAAATCAAGGCATAAGTGTTAAATGAAATCTAAATAAATCGTCAGGAAATTCAGATGAAGTCGATGCACCGCGTGTAAACTGTATACTTTATCAAGTAAGAGCATCATTTATTAGATATGATCCTTAATTCGGACAGAGTGCCACCCTTTCATTTTTGACAAAAAAAGGGCGGAATAAGTGATTTTACCGGATCGGGATCTAGGAAAAAGATCATAAGCGAAGTTTGATGATATTTGTTGTAATAAAATTATCCGTGACAGTTGTCGCTGTATATTAAGTTAGAAACCAGGCACAGTAGCTACCGACCGTTAGATATTTTACAAGAAGTAATGGGTCGAATAAATCCGTTTTAAATGATCATGTTGTGTGAAATATAGTTGTATGTTTTTCAAATTTGGATCACAATGATATTAATCTACATTAGGAAGTTATGATGCCCTAAAATTATGTACATAACCCATGATTAAAAACATATTAGTGGTCCTCCCTATTTTAAATTAAATTGAGCAGAAAAGAATGAACTCATCCAACGAATGGTATATAAAGCGTTCGCACTGCATAAAACTATCTAGGCTGTCCTGTTGGCGCAGTGGTTGGAACTCACGCCTCTACCTAGGTTGCCCAGGTTTCATTCCCACACTGCGCAGGTGAGTTTTAGTTAGTGGTCACCATACCGGACAGGTGAGGGTTCCTCTGGGAACTCCGATGTCCACACAGCACAATATCACAGCAAAACTACAGATTTTTCAGTAAAACATAACAGGACAGGCAGATACAAAGTATCGTAAACCAGCGTGCTATTGTGTTAAGTTTAATGCATACGGTTCATGCATAAGGGTTAATACTTAAGGTCCATACATAGGGTTTTAAGTATGTGGATGTTATACATGTTATTTTCAATCATACCGTTTCACGCATGCAGTCTTCGAATATATTTTATGCATGAGGGTTCATATTTAAAGTTTAGGAACAGAGTTTAATGCATAATATTCTAAACTTTGGATTTCGTACAGTTAATCAGTTGCGCACACAGTAAGGACATTGCCGTTTCCTGGTCAATAAATCCTTGACAGGACCATATATATGTTGCTTTCCGCTTACCTGGAATGGGCACACTTATTTCTGCGCTGAAATTGGTAGATCCATTGGAGAATTTTGCACATTGCCATCGGTCACTGGTGTTAATAACGACACCATCAGATATGTTGCATTTGACAAGGGTCCCATTCATGCACATGCATTTCATTGTTTCAGTATTATTTACATCTTTAACAATGCATTCTGAATCACTGTATACAATTTTTGCCATATTTTGAATGTTTTTGTCAACAGTTCGAGTTCTGTAAAACATCCAAAACCCGTGACTACTTCTTATATTACTACTGCAGGATATGTCTAGTTTCGATATACACATAACCCTAACGTCGATCATCGGTTCTGACGAAACTGAAAAATATATAAATCCAATACGTCTCGCATATATCAGCGTTACACTTCAAAATATATCGTGCATTAAAACAGTGACCTATCAGACTAACAACAATTTAGTATGTTAATATGCTGATTTAACAGGTTTAACCATCAGTAAATTGAAACTATTACATATCAAACAAACCGAAGACACATGTGAAATGAAAATACCGTTCGAACTTACCTGCGTTACATACGACATGCACAGCCATTGCCGTAAAGCAAAGCGCTTTAATCCGATTCATGTTAAAAATTTCCAGAAAAAGGCAAGTCAATGCACAAGGTTCCGCAGGCAACATTTATAGTTTGCAAACATATGAATATATTTATTTCAAGCTGATCAATTATGTAACGAAACAGGAAACAAAAAACATTCGCAATTATGTCAAGTGGATAATGGATCTTCAGTGCTTGTTTTTTTTTTTCGCTGTAAAATATTGTTTTTACATATAAGTTTGTTTTCTAAACTTTGTAAAAAAAATCAAACCAGCGTTCGTGTTTTGGCGTCGTTTTGCGAATAGGATGGTTGACTATTAGTATCCATATGCGTCTGCTTTTTTGTGGAACATAAATTATTGCAATATCATTACGTTTTCAAATACTTTAGATTTGTGTAGTGTATAATTATGATCCAAATAAAACACGATTCTGTTGTTGCAACATCTATTTTATGTTAACAAAATACATCCTATATAGTTGTTAAAAATTATGTTCAGTCGCAATGCATCGTGTTTGCGCCTGAGGTATACTTGGGAAATTTTACCACTGCCAATACAATTGCATGCCCAATGGCATTTTCAATAGATTAGCTTGACCTGTGTTTCTATACAATGTTTTAAAAATATATAAAATTCAGGTCACCTACGGTACATGTATTGTTTTAATAGCGCAGTCTATAAATCGCAGGTTCACACCTTTAACTGATTGATGAAAACATATATGTAGATCTAAATGTCAGTGTACATGTAATTCAGGAGGAGAACAATTTGAATCATGATTTCCTTACAAAGTTGGGTTTAAACTTACATGTACCAGTCTTTACGTAGTACTATTGTTTAGCCAATGTACATATATATTTGTAGTGTATAATGCCAATGCAGTTAAAATCTATGAGAACTTGTTTCTGTTTGCATATATATAATACTTTTTTTCAGTTCAAAGGACGCCCTTCCGTTCTTTATCCCTGTCACTCTTGTCAGCTGGACAGACAAACAATGCATTTAGTTGCCATATCGGCTTGCAATATTCCATGCGCAAAAACTGTTTTCACTGTCAGGCGTAAAAAATATGTTTGTTTCAGGAACCATGCCCCAGAATATTAGAGTAGGTAGGTAAGGATTTATTTTTTTATTATTTTTTTTTTTTATTTGGTAATTGGTCACCATGAAGATCGTAAAACTGAATAAATATTCAAAACATTTTGGCAATATCATTGAACACTGAAATGAAATGGTTGCTTTAAACACTTATTTATTTACACACAAAAATATTGGAATACAGTGAATAAAACAAAAATATATCTGAAAACCTCAATAAAATGTTCTAGGGTCGGTGCATTTTTTAGGGTAGATCGGGTTATATGAAACAAACATACATTGTATTACACCTAATTTAATTTTTTGTACTGGATAACAATGATTATTCTATGGGTTTGACACACTTTCAGATTAAATTATTAGCTGAAGTAAATATCCTACAGACGCAAAACCACTTGCCGTAGTTCATATTGCGTCAAGAAATTCAAACTAACTTTAAGAATCAGCTTTGAATTATGTCTGTAATTATGATAGTTGAGTATTAACAGAGTGCCAGGTGTCCTTTCCATTGTAAGTACAATCAGAGCCTCACAATAGTGACACGACTCTTATTGCAGCTGGAGTTTCACATTTCACATTGTCTATATTTCAAAACAAGTCCTCACAAGTTGCAGATACAATAGCAGTAAATGTAACATTATTTAGACTGGTATATACTCCATATACTTGTATTATTCTCAAACAGTGACAGTTGTTCCTTCTTAACACTGTGCTAATTAAAGGACGTTTAAAAAAGTCCCAAATTGTAGTGGTTTTACACAGTCCCAGTTTGACAACAGACACATGCATATGTGACAAATTTAAAAGTTAGCCAGCATGTCATATTACAATATTATAGTGTAATAGGATAATTGTAGCATTCATCCGTGTAGTACTAAACATACATTTTCATATAAAAAATATACATTTATATAAACGTTATTATGCGTTAATGAGAATATGGTATATGGTAACAAATATTTTAAATTATAGTGTTGTTTTTTTAATGTGTGCTTATACGCATTAACGTTAAAGGTTTTATCACAGACAAATAAGTATACAAATACCCTATCCTAATTCGTACATATATAGTATATCAATTATAAATACACGATGCATCGCTGTTTATACAAGATATAGTATTTTAGGGAAAAAAACTCGCAGTAAGACATATGGTGAATAAAATAAATCAAGATCAAGTTATTGTGTTATCTTATTTTTATTTTTTTCAACGCGTTTACACATTTAACAGGTAATCTTGGTCCTTATTCACCGACCCATTCTTAGACTTAAACATAAAGAATATACTTAGACTCAATAATACATACTTCAGCCTTTGCAAATATACAGGGTACCAGTGTGGCATATATCATTCGTTCTATATAAGTAACTGGGTAATTAGGGATGGTAAATACCAAGTGAGATTCAACACTAAAACGCTCTTAGAACAGTACAGTTTCAAGAATATTCTTTATTCTTAGTTTGCAGTCTTAATAATAGATTGTTGAATGCGGGCCCTGGTGATAAAATTACAAATACAACTAATAATAAAACTACAACTGTGACATTATCACCTGTAAATCGTGCGAATAGATACATACAACAATTCATGCTGAAAGCAAATTGTTCACCAACCACTCAACCCAACATCTGTTCTGTACACTCCTATAAGTAATGTGTCCTTGTCATTTTATAAATACACGGACGATACGTTGAAGTGTCATGGAAGAACTATGAAGCTTATCCGCTACAAAGTTTAGTATTGTTTATTGTTAAAGATTGTGTGGACGATCTTGCAACAAAAATATGGGCTTAAATTTGAACAACCCGATAAAGTTAATCACCATATACAGTACACCATATATTTTAAAATGGAATGAACGATAATAATAACCATTTTGAAAAACGTATAATTGGCTACTATTTAATCAGAAACTAGTTATCGACTGCACAGCCGGATACTTCAATACGTGTATATACTTTGACTCGACACATCACTTTCAACTCCTTATTCTGCGTTTTAGAAAATAGTTGATACAAATGATCGTACATACACACTTTAAGTTTTACATACATTGTGTATGTAAACCCTTGTTGCCGATATGGATGTTTGAACAGAACCTGATATACGCCAACAACAAAAGCAACACATTCCACATACAATAGCAACTATACACAAGAGTTGTCGGAGGACAGCGCGCTCGACTTTTCTTGTGCTTTCAGAGTTACTGGATTTTTTTCTTAAACAAACTGCATGGATAGGGACCAATTAAACACAAACAATTACGTTTTCCAGTTACTGATTGGAAATCATTTTTCTAATTTTCAAAATAGTGACATTGACCTTAGCGCCACCCACCCCATATGCAATCTCATGCGATGTCTAGCTATACAGTATCTATAAAGTTAGTTATTATTATTTCATTATGATTAATATTTCAATTTGCTATATAATAATTGAACGATTTTTTTTTCTATGTTTAGAAACAGAACTTTTACCTTGAAACCAACCACCCCACTCCAAATGCAATCCCAAGTAAAGTATTACTGTAGGCTATTTATGTATAAAGATTCAGTCTCGATTTAGAGAGTGGAAATCACAAGCTGACGCCGTCAACCCACCCGCGGGAATGAATAAATGTAAAAAGGCACATATTATGACAAATTTAAAACACGAGTTACCAGACTTGGCATGTAGGATCATTTTATATTTGGGAATAAATGTATCCAGTTTGAATGAAATCCCACAAGCCATTCTTGAGTAACTAGCTAACCGAAAAATTTGTACCTATCTTAATGGCTTATATGTAAAATTTCAAAGTGTAAAAAGGCCCATAGTTTTGAAAATCCCATAAGCAATTCCTGAACTAGCTAACCGTAAAACTTTAACCTAGACGGGACGCTGACGCCAACTCTACTCCTAGCTTGCAACGACTACACCACGTATACACGTGATTCCTCTGCCCCAATCCCGTGCTACCTTTAGTACACCCATCACCTGTATATGCAAGACCATGTTGTGTTTTACAAACACGATCGTGTATCAAGTATGGATATTGAAATATTACATGCATTGTTTAACAATTTGTCTATTAACTTTGACACTTAAACCGTTGCTCCAATCTAGCACGCATTGACTGTCAATGGTGGAGTGTTAGCATTAAGAGGCCGACACGTATACCTTTGAAAGTGAAAATGACGGCTGAACTTAAACGAGAATACCGGGCCACATATAAAGCACAAGGTCGGGTGAAAGTGATTGAGGTGTTGTCATAATTGCTTTGCTACACTGTAACTATTCAAATAATTAATACGACGGCCACTGGAAAAAGGAATTACCACCATACCGCTAGCATACGTTGCGGTGGCAATGTTTCAATGTACTGTCGGAATACAAGCAGGGTAATACACTAAATGTCTTGTTTTTCGATATTTAGCACGGAATTCCACCAATGTTCTCACGCGACTTCCAAGCCTGGTTCCTAGTTTGTTCTGACAAATCATTCCCGACACAAACGCAATACATGTCGGAGTGATTGTTTGTCCGAGGTATACATCTTACACAATAAAGTCACGAAGACAGCTCACGCCTTATTAGAAGCAAAGACACGGTATATGTAAGTGTAATGTATCTTTTATGCAGCTTACGTTTTGATTTCCAATTAAATTCAGGTATGGGACGTTAGCGAACAAATTGTCATCAAAAAAATTCATGTACATCATATAAAAACATGTTCTGGTATTTTTGAAAGTGAAAGTATCACTTTGAAGAATGGCTTTTATGACGTAAACGGTAATTGTTTTCACAATGTCTGCACCTGCGCATCAACATCTGCGAATGCTTCCACATGATACATTATTATGTTTCTGGTTGGAAACTTCTCCTTAACTTACCATTAATTGGAATAACCCTTACAGTTAATGGCTTCAGTGTTCAGCAGTAAAATATAATTATAATTCCCTTTTAAACTTGGTGGTGCGGAACACATACTTTGCTATCGGCGATATTCGGGCATACTAGATGCTAACCATATACGAATGTAATGATCTAGCGGCCGATACCAGATAATAAAGTGAAACTAAAGTGATTTTGCATCTTTAGTTGAATGAGCTTTAGAATAGCAAGATTTGTTTACTTTATTTTTTACTTCTTTTACAATTGAATTTTGACCAAATCTGTATAAATAATGATAACTAGATAATCAAATTGCCCGGAGCTTTTCTAAACTAAGAAGAAACTAGTCATTTTGACTAAAAAATTTAAGTATAAAATATTACAATTTTGCAAAATAAAATTGGGCCTGATTTTGCAGTCTTATGTATGTTCTGTATGATTGTGTATAGGGTTTTCACAAAAAAATCTGGAATGATAATGCAATCTGACCCTTTTCTCTCTTGGTGAAAATTTTGCAATAATTCAAGATGGCTGCAAACACAAGCTGGCATGAAAAAGATTAGACCCATATTTGTGAAAAATAACACTAACATTTTGTAGTGAATAGTAAAATTTGTGACAGTATTTTTTTAAATGTTTATTTAGTGTTTAAAATATAATTATTAATTTGTTTTAAACTTTGTTCTTCAGCCTGAAGTATGAAGTAATTCAAAACCGAAAGTAAAAGTAACCAAACCTATCGGAATTCAAACTCCATACCAGGGCTCGAGATTATAAATCTTTCATTAATATCAGCTCAAAACTCAACTCACAGCTCAATCTCCATGCTCAGCAGAGATTCTTTTTCAGTTTGAGGTTATTAAACATTTGGAGATGAAACTCAGTGGAGATGATTTTTGATGTTTAATATATTTAAGCGATAATTCGGTCATCCATATTTACGTGGTATTGCCCTAAGCAGCCCATTTGTGTAAACAGTGGTATATTTGTACCGCAGTTTCTTTGTTCTGTCCAAGTTAATTACCATACAGCTAAAACAGTGCTTATAAACGCTGGATTAAGTAAAAAAGTTGCTTTATAAGGGCAATGGTCACATAAACTAATTTACACTTGAAACTTGCAATAACCATGATGAAGCTATGACGTACTTATATTGCGTCATTTGTGCGATTATTTTCATGTTCATGTGTAGATAAAATGGCTGCAACAGGGTGAACACAATTGTTTTTACAATAATGTGTATTACACTGTTGCAAGAACGACGTGAATATCAATAGGGTTTACACTACAATTATAACAATGGATATTTTATATAGCTCTATATATAAAGGTAAGAAGTTTCATACGTGCATTAAACATGCAATTTTATGTTGTGCTGTTTAATTGTTGAATTGGAATTTAGATTTTATCTCAGTGTTGCAAAATACTTAAAGTATAGAATTATATACGTAAAACATGTGTTGATATCATCACTGTTTACATAATTATTTGTCACATTTACATGTTGAGATCGACTCTGAGACAGGTAGCAACCAATCTCAGGATTTCTTGATCAGCCAGAGTTTGAACTCAGAGTTAAATTTTTATAATCTCACATTCCCTGAGGTCAGTATCATGCTGAGCTAGTAGTTGAGATTTGAGCTGGGAGATTGATCTCAAGAGTTTTATAACCTCGGTTCCAGTTCTAGACAGAAGGTTCATTTAAGTATATATTTTACTATATATAAAATTGGTATATTATTACAAATAACCTATTTATCACCAACAGCCTACTCATTTAAACTTTTGATATGCTCTGGTAAAATTGCAGTATTATTTTTTGTGATACAGATATATGCATTAATTTTGTTATAAAAATCACACATTGTTAAACTGATGATGATCCACGAAGAAACATTAATCATTGTTTTTATAAATGCATCTTTGGATCTATATCCTTTCATGCTCTTGTTTCTGTAAATGAAAAACCTAATTTACAGACACATGTTTAACACTGGATAATTGTTGCCGTTTCAAGGTATCTGTTTAGTGAACTTCAAATCTTCAAATTATTAAGCAGCATTTTTGACATCCTGCATTCGTTCTAGTTGTATTATCTTATCAATATTGAGCCTAAATAATTAAAAAACATATTATAGTAAGGCTGTAACTATTTAAGGTGTCTACATTTCCCAGTTATGTACTTACTATGAATTTGACCTTTACCTAATTCCTAAGCGTGGACGTCAATTAGTAGTACTATGGACTATGGCAAAATATGAGAAACAAGAAAGGTAGAAATTCAATGAATACCAGTTTTGTATAACCAAATGCATTAAAGACAGATAACAAATTTTAGTAATGTTGACCTTGACCTTGACCTCACCCATACCATATGCAATCGCAAGTGAGGTCTAGATATAAGGTATCTACATATGAAGTTATATTAAAATATCTCTATGTCTTTTCAAGCTATTGAGCTGAAACCATTTTTTTTATTTTTAGTAACGGTGACCTCGACCTTGATCCTACCCACCCTATACGCAATCCCAAGTGAGGTCTTGATATAAGATATCTAGATGTGAACTTTCATCAAAAGATGTCAATGTGTTCTCAAGTTATTGAGCAGAAACTGTTTTTCTTGTTTTAGTAACAGTTACATTGACCTTGACCCCACCCACCCTATATGCAATCCAAAACGAGGTCTCGCTACTAGTGTTCTATGTATGAAGTTCCATTACAATAGCTCAACCCGTTCTTGAGTTAGAGATCTGAAATGAAAAGTTGACGCCGCCACTACCAAAAAACGACGAACCCAATTCTAATAACCGAGATTGTTCTTCGAAAAATTACGTTAAACACTTACTGATATGATGTTATATACAGGATTTTCTGTTAATTACGGTTGTTTATTACCTTTTGAAACTAAAACGACTTAAGTTCAAACAGTTCGGTGTTGTTTGTTTTCATGACATTGAGGGTTGGGTCATGGTTTGTGTCATTTTTCCTGTTTGTGCATTTAAATGATTGTTGAGGGTACCATTATAGAAAATCACGTAACTTTGTAACTAGATGAGATATTTGAAAAAAAAATCTGTTTTCTGTATGAGACAAATTTTATTTCTTGATAAAATAATTATTGTTTTAGTAGCTAAGATTTAAAAAATTGGTGTTGCATTGCAGCTTTAGCCTTCTTGCAATAAGTTGCTTTACTTTCACTAATGTTTGTTTATCAGCAGTTTGCTAGGGTTAATGTAAGGTTTGGCGCAAGTATTGACAGCTACGTGACCATGCCTTATAAAAATCAGGCTCTGACCGATTTTTCAGTGTCTGTTTAATATCGCACGTACTTTGACCTTGTCTGCGGTCAGACCATTGGAACTTAAAATTGTATAATTCGTTAACAAAGTCACACTAGTGTTGTTTTCTAAATGCCCATTATATGCTTTACATTTCGGTTGTCAATACAGGTTATTTAGCGTGCTTGCCTGATGAAGTTCGACTTATTTACACAAATAAGTGAGATTACAAATGTGGGTCAACACATTAACTATACATGTATATAAGTGAACAAGTCAAAGCTACACCTGGAAAAAAAAAACGAATGCAGAAGTATGACTCAGGAAAAGCAAGCAACTAATTGCCTACGTTCACCTTCATGAAAGCTCTGTAAAGGTTTTAAGACTCTTAGATAAATATTAAGAAAGCTATTAAACTTTTGTTTGTGATATAATAATACGATTTTCTAACAAGTTTTCGACAGAGAAGTTGCGATATAGTTCCAAGTGTTTTAATATTTAATGACTGTGTTTCACCAATTTTCAATGTATAGTATTTCAAACACAAATTTAAATTTTAGTTAATCCTCATCTTAAGTTTAGAACACATTAGGCATCAGTATCAATAAGAACCCTTTTTATTTAGCTGAAATGCCACCAGATCACCTTTTATTATACTACAACAGCCGAATCAAGCAAATAACAAGCAACCCATCTTTTAACCTAATTTTAATGACGTTCTCAAAAAATGAAAATACTTGGGTTAATTTCTCCTTTTGCTTCATTTTTTTCTATTGTATATAGGTTACAATACACTATTTTTAATCGATAAATGTATATGTTTGTCAGTCTTTAAGTTCCAGTCATGGTTACGCATGCTCAAATAAGTTCCTTCTTTTTTCCATATAAAATATTCAGAGTTTGATCTCACTTTTCACCATGACCAAGCTACTTTCCTATATATCATCTTACATTGATGAAAAGATAAGGTCCTAACCTTTTGAAAAAACAGCATGTCAAAAATTTATATGCGTTGTAACTCAAAATATTTACCTTAGAATAAACACACCGGTTTTTACAGGCACGTGGGCGGCCATTTTGTGCATGAATACATGAAGCAGGGAACCACTAAGACAGTGTAGTGCCTAAAACTGTCGTTGTTCTTATTTCTTACATATATACCTTTAAATTGATACCAAAACATATCATTTAAACTGTATTTTAAAAATCATATGCATTATACACTGAACCCTATGTGTTTATTATCTAACTGACAGGAGGATGTGACTTCCGTGTTGGTGTAATTTGACCTTGATCAATGGCTAGTGTATATGTAGTGTGTCATTAATGACAATATCCTTACACACATGTACTGTCAAAACGTGAAACCAATTTAAAATATACAGATATTTTCAACCCATCTTTTGAAAAGTTACACTTTAAAGACGTAGCGTAAATGATGAAATGGTTCATCAGCTAACATGTTCAGAGTCCACTATTTCCCAAACAAGCACGGTGGCCCATACTTTTAATGACTGCTTTAGTTTTGGTCTACATTGACACATGTCTGAGCCACGTTTGAAGAAAATCAGAGATTTGGAACTCAATATTTTTATACAGTTATTCATTTGTGTATTCTGATGTTTCAACATATATAGTCGGTACATTCTCGTATTTGACCATCTCTAATGACCATTCAAATACATGTTTCAATACTTGAAGCTCTAAGGGCATATATAATAATATAAAACACACCATGTATTTCGAAACAAATCAGATCATAAATGATATATTAAACATCTCCATTCTATTTCGGCAATCGATGCATTGTTTACGTACGCCTTGTTAAAACGAAACATGATAAATGCTGCAAAGGTACCCTATTTAAAGTCCAATATCTCCCAAACCTGTTTGGTAACCCATGCATTTTATCAATGTTTTGGTGGAAGTATACATTGCTGCATGTATGTGCGAAATTTTAAGAAAATCTGTCGTTTGGAACAAAATATAATGACGCATTTGATAAAAAAGAACGTTTCATTTTACAATGATGGCCCATCAGTTATTAGATATATTCATATCGTTTACCGATCAGTCGACAATGTTGTGTCACCGATAAAACCCGGCAGTCTTATTGAGCTAAAACCCGGCTGCATTATCGGGCTGAAACCCGACTGTCTTATCGAACTAAACCCCGGCTAACTGTCAGGGCGGATGCACGTATCTGCATGATAACAACGAGAAAAGTGTCTCGTGAATCATTGTGGGACATTGTCAGCTTGGCCAACACTACCTTTCGAAATAATTATTGTCGTCATTCGCGGCAAAGTATCAGTTATAACTAGTCGCGTTTAATCAGTCATACACAATTATATACAATCTTTGTTTTTACATAAAGTATTCTTGTTCTGATGACAACTTCTCTCAAGGCGTCTCGCTGTGAATTGTGAGCTTATACGACAAATTGAATGGGTTGCATCTTTATAATGTGGATTTTAATTAAAAAAGCAATTGACATTGATCCGATATATCCGATCAACCGACCCAGGTGAAAATTCCTCTGTTATGTCACAAAATCCAAACTTTACTACAAGTAGCATACATGTGTATTATTAAATCCATACACGTATAAAAACAGCATATTTGTACCGATGTCTTCTGATAATATTCATACATGTTATAAACCGTTGTTAATAAGATTTATTAAAAACCACCTTAAATCTGAGCAGCCACAAACATGACGTCTGAAGAGCAATCAGAATTTCTCGCACTGAAAAAGTTTTGTAGCGACATTGGAATTCACCAAGAATTGCATTCTTAAAATATACAACAAGAACGAGGTAAGTTTTCGGTGTCACGAAAAGTGATATTTCAGCTGCACAAACGTTTTAATGAAGTAAGAATGGTTCTGAAGGCGAAGGTCATTCTAGAAAATTAGCGTCGGTCAGAACGATGCCGACCTCAAATCAAGACTATCCCGCTATTGTCAGAAACCATATATAATATAATCAACAAACAACAGATAAAAAAACAACTTGAAGAAGTTAACTTTAATAGCAATTTCAATTTTAAATCATACTTTTAGAAAATCAGAAAACTTCCTAAATTTGCACTCACGTTTGAAAGGACCTGTCTTTTAAGTTATCAAAAAGATATAAATACTATATACAATTTTGTATATATTTAATTAGGTTTAAATTACACATTCATTAATATATTTTAATAAATTGAGTTATCATATTAATTAAGTAATACTATTTTTGATTTTTGTAAATAATGTTGTATATTGTGTAAGTTCAGTGACTAAGATCACACCTTTAAGAAGGAAAGACCGGGAATTGCAACCTTAAACAAACTCCGTTATTTGGTGGATTTCAGTTGGCTTGTTCTGTCAGGCGGTTATCGTTAAGTGGATTTATCAACACTAGTGTCTTTATGGGCAGTATTTTTAGATATGCTATATGTTGTACGGAGAACCAAGAGGACGCTTTTGACGTTCATCAATGACGTGACATTTCAACGTGACGTGGTCCGGTAGAGCTGTGGTGTCCGTACTTTAATGCCTGATGTTGTTGTGTAATTTAAAGCAACATAATATACGTCATATATAAATGTAGAGGAAAAATGGAGCATTCCATACATATCAATTGTTTATGTTTCTGGCAAAAGATGTGAGAGCAATTCAGGCAGTACACGAACTTGTTGGACACATCTCGTATAAAATGACCGTTAAGTTCAATTTTTTCTCTATGTATGTCATCATAGTCTAAGCCATTATAATACCACAGTTTTATCAGTGCGCATGCTCGATCGTGTTTTCTGTTTACAATTGGTCCAATGATTTACAAACGTCAATCGATAACACTGAACCGCTATAATTCAATATTCAATATGCCGTTGTTTCAGATGGCGATTGATAATTATTTGAAAGAAATCAGGTCCACTTGTCTCAGCAACGAAAGATTCATAAATCGTTGCAAGTATTTCAAAACACAACAACTTGCATATTAATCACGGGATGATTGTAAACGAGCATGTTTCATTTGAACCCAAGAACTGACTTTACCAAGACATACTACATTTTAAATAATCCGGATTAAACCAGATTTTTTTAAAAATATAATTTATTGATGTATATTTTATTTTTAGCAACTTTACGTATTTCAAGAAAGTGCTATTCAACATTGCGATCACTTGCTGTTCTTGGATCAATATTAGAAGCATTCAATTAATCTCTGTTAAATTGTTATACATATTAATAGGATTGCATGATAACTTCTCAATTGCTTAACCCCTAAGGACTCATCAAGCTTTCAGGTTATCAATGAGGTTGCACGTGTATGCATGATAACATAAAGAAAACAATTGTGTTACGAAACGGCAGGGTGCATTGTAAGGATCCAATTGTGATGTAAGACTGACTAGCATTACTTACTGAAATAACGAATGTTCCTATTTTATTAAGTTTAGACTTAAGCAATTGGTCACTGGCCTCAAATAGAAGACCAAAGGATGGTAATAAGGATTTCTCTCCTGATGATGTCCTTGGAGTTTCATTATTCCTATATCTATTAATAGAATGAATGACTAATAAACAATAATAATTATCCAGTTATTCCTCATTTTCAAATGAATTCATGTTATGTCTATTCACACTGTTGTTAAAAGTAGGCATACGATGTAATACGTACGCAGTTAATTTACGCAGTACATTTAGCGGAATATTTGTAACCATTCCATGGACGATTGCTATTATTTTTGACGTATGCATAAAAAGTGCGGAAACGCATTGTACTTCTTAAGATAGTTTTGAATGTATCTTACTAATTTAACATATTTTTAATTAAATCGATATTTACTGAGCATAGCGCTTCTGATAAAAAGCACTGGACATCGATTCGAACTTATACATTTCATCGACTATTTGTACCCGTTGTAGATATGAATTGTATAATTCTGTTTGCTTTTTAAATAGTTTGCGCAAAAATATTTGCCTCCCTCGAATTACAAAACAATAATGAGTTTGTCGTATACAAATGTCATTGTATTAGACGCGTGCTATATAAGTTTGAATCGCCATCTTCAATTTCGTCAAATAACAGCTTATACCAATTTATTTAACTAGAGTGTATAATTATGAGTTTCGATATTTGTTTTGTAGAAATGATATAACAGGCTGGTGACTTACTTCAATAAATGTTCCTTATGATAAAAAATAATCTCATAATTCATTTGCCTTTTATTTCTTCTCTCGCCAACAGTCTTTCTACACTGTCAGCGTTTTGATTATTTATTGGATAAAACAAAAACACACAACCTAGTGTACTGATGGTTGTAGAACAAATAGGAGTCTTGTTTAAAAAAAAGTTAAAAGTACAGTAAATTGGAATTAAACATTGAGCACTATGATGGTCTTGATTATAAGAAGCAAGTTCGCAGATCGGAAAAAGAAGACTTAGTACGAGTAGAAGTAGTATATATGTTGACAAATACAAGATTTACCGTTATGAGCATGAGTGACATTGTAAATGTTATATTGCGTAGTGGTGAATCAAGCGTGCGGTGTTGTATACGTGAGTTAGAATCCGGCTAGTCAGAGTGCTTGTACGTATGCACATATATGCACATATTGCATCTAAACAATTATATAAATGTATTGTTGCTTTTTTTATTATCTGTTTTAGATACATAGACAAGTATATAGTTTGTGTTACGTGTGTCTGTATTTCTACCGTCGATATGTCCCTTTATTGTCATTTGGATAGTATAAGTCTACATGTACGATATTTCTTCGTTGTAGCTGTTTAACAATAATTTAAAGCAAATCATACTATTTCAATGACAGCTTATAAATGGACATTCTAATTTAAATGGTACTTTTTAAAAAAAGACAACATATCGCAACGCACGCGCAGTTTTATAAATACAGCAGTATTTGACACTATATATTGAAGTGCCCGAGTGGAAGGTATGCGTCACACGTAGATATGAGATGTGCATGTTCGTTCTCAATTAAATTTATTCAATTGGTATGTATTGTATACGCTGATTTCATATGGAATTATATATAATAATGTTGTTAGCGACAAAGACTTTATTTGCATTTTGGGAATCCGACAAGGTGAATCATTGTGTTCATATTTAATGTACATATGATAATGCGGAACATTTTCATGTGAATAATTTCAACGGTGTTTATATTGGTGTTTTTCTGCTGTTAATGTTTGCTGATAACATTGCACTATTGTCTGAAACTGAACAGGGTTTACCGGACGGATTGAATGTGCTAGAGGAATATTGCAATAGATGGAAATTAGGTGAAAACATGGTAAAAACAAAAAGTCACGGTGTTCAAAAAGAAGGGAGATTAAGAAAAAATTCAAACGTTTACTATAATTATCAAGAATTGGAGTGTGTTGATAAATGTACATACCTATGAATGTGTTTCACTACTGCTGGATCCTTTTCATCTACTTGTAATACATTATCAGATCAAGCATTAAAGGCAATTTTAAAAATTAAACAGTATTTATGTAAATGCTCTTGTCGACCGACATGTAAGGTCGTTACACCCCTTCAAGCTGGGATAACAGTCCTTATTATAATACCCATGTAAACAAAACTGCATTTCTGACCATGTGTAGTCCTTATTATAATACCCATGTAAACAAACAAAGCAAATCTGACCTTGTGTAGTCCTTATTATAATACCCATATAAACAAACAATGCATTTCTGACGTTGTGTATACCTTATTATAATACCCATGTAAACAAACAATGTATTTCTGACCTTGTGTAGTTCTTAATGTAATACACTTGTAAACAAACAATGATTTTCTGACCTTGTGAATATCACACAGAGGATGAAGTCATCACGCTTGAGATCAGCTGATTTAGGCGATGCAAGTTTTTTTACTTGCATATTTCAATATATATTACAATCCAACTAATTGATTGTAGCTTTAATAATAGATCGCATAATCAAAGCAGTTACTATTTAGCCATTTGATAGAATTAGTAATTTTAACGCAGACTTTTATCAATGGGACGCAACTCGAATAGAGTATTTAAAATGAATCAAAAGTGGTCTCTCTCGACATGTCCTTATATAGTGTAGCTTCGAATATTAAAAGCATTCAGGTGCTTACTTTGTTAATATATTGCATGGATGGTGCGAATACAATTTGTTTTTGTACACAATTTAAAGTAAATAAATAAAGGTAATTATATGAAGAATTCAACACATTTTTTTGTATACAAAGCTTACATAAAGGCTTTGATAAATGAAATGATATTACGAACATTATTTTAAATCTTGCTTTTGAAGCTTAATGGTTTCATAAGATGGGCGAAAAATTGGTACAGTTGTTAACAATTATTTCTCCAGGCGCGGGGGCGGGTTACAGGCTGTCCCAAGGTTAAAAGTATGTGTGGCGTCGTTTATCAAATGTTTCAGTACTGGTTCTTCGCAGAGTTCGACTTGAAGTCTATGGGACGTTGTCGTTTACCAAATGTTTCAGAACTGGTTCCACCCTGAACTTAGACTGAATTCTACGTGACGGTGTCATTTACCCAATGTTTCAGTACTTATTCAACCCCGAGTTTAGACTGAAGTCTGTGTGACGGTGTCGTTTATCTGTGTCTGTTTGCCGTTAAAGTTTATCTAATGTTTCAGTACTGGTCCTATCCTGAGCTCCAACTGAAATCTACGTGACGGTGTCATTTACCAAATGTGACGTAATAGATTATCAAAGGTTCAGTATTGCTATTACCAATAGTTTGGACTTCAGTCTGTGTGACAATGTAGTTTAACAAATGTTTCAGTACGGGTTCTACCAAGAGTTTTGACTTCTATTTGTCATAAATATATTTTGATATCATGCATTTGGCAACATATATTTGTGTATCAATAGTTACGAGTAAACGCAAACGTGGTGTGTAATGGGAATATTTTAAAACACGGAATCGTATTTTGTTCCATTATATAGCGTTAAATGTGTTTATTTTGTACATAGGATCAAAAACTGGTTCTACCCAGGGCAAGACAAAGAAATACTTTGTCATCATCATCACCATCATCATCTGAGGCGTTGTCGTCGTCGTTGTTATGGTATCGTCATTATCATTATCATCGTCGTCTTCGTCGTCGTCTTCGTCGTCGTCATCATCGCCATAGTCATAATAATAATTATAATAATAATCATCACCATCAGCAGCAGCGACAGCAGCATCTTCATCATCACCAGCATCATCATCACCACTCCGTCACAAACACGCGAACAAAATCAAGAACAATGCAGTTATCATTTACACGTAATTATCATAAAAACAGAAACAATAGCAACAGTGGCGAAGTCGATATTGTGTCCGCCTAGCGAATGAGAAGTTCCGGGTCCTCATGATCTTCCCCACAGACACAAACTACTAGTTCTACCCACAACCGGACTCGAGAATGTCTCAATAAGCCTTCAGCTATCGATGCAATCGAGCGAAAATAAATAGGTTTAAACTAAGCTAACAATAATAAGGACGTAGCAAATGGAAACGATTTTAATAAACGCAAACACTACCAGTACGTATGACTAGTTATAAATAATAATAAAGCAGTAGTACACGTAATACTTCAAGTAAGAAGTAAGAACGTTATTTGTCATTGCTTCAAGTCTTTTATGCAAATAAATAATGCACATGTTTGATGAGACAAATCTCATGTCCTGACTCTTGTATTAATTCATGAGGTCCAGGCTAGGCGCTGTCTACTCTTAATCTGAAGTCGCAATGAAATACGATTAAGGCCATTTGTATTCATATATCGTACGAACTTTTTATATCGTTCATCAGTAGCGAAAGCTTAATCATAATTATCATCACCATCAACAACAACGTCACGTACAGGCTAGGCAGAAGCAGTGTTTTTAATGTCACCTGTCCTTTCATATATTCGAAATCGTTTAACTTCAACATCCTCCAGCGCATCCAGCTCGTGCTTGATTTGAATGTATTTCTCCAGTTCGAGTCCTTGTCTCCTGTATGGAAAAAAGTCGTCATAACGAGCACAACCAAATTCCAGCCTACATTCAACTGTTTGATTACATGCGGACAGTGTGTCCACCAGGGTGCGTAGATGGGATGGAGTAAGTGCATTAATGTAGACAAGATAATTCCTAACTGACGGAGGTAGCTGTAGGTCGATATATTGATCCCAAAACATGTTAAGCGTGTCCAACTGCGTGAGGGATAATAGTGAATGCGGAAACGCTGATTCAGAATTCACTATTAAACCTCCAGGCGTACTCAGATACAGACTCGCGATATCGAGACCGTGCAGAGCCTCCCACAGACCACGGCTTTCATTGCTAAAATCGTGCATTTCAAAGGTTTTATTCAATTCCGTTGTTATTTGTGCACTTGTTAATATGCTGTGTAAGGCCTCTACACGCGATAGTATGTTACAGCCCCACAGCATACACTCCACCTTATGACCGAGTGACAGCAGCGTGTTGAACAGGCCCTGTAGCCATGTAGAGGTACATGTGACATCCGACAATTCAATGTGTTCTATGGAGGGCAGTACTGGAGGAGAGTCTGCACACAGTGCTGAATCTGCATTGTTTAGTAGACACCACGTCTGGATGTGCGATGTTTCCGAACCGGTAAAATCAAACTCATGTAATGTAATGTGTTTCAGTTTATTACGCCTACGAAGTGGTTTCGGTAACAATTTCAAAGTATTGCTGATACATATTGATTTTAAATTTTCAAACAAGGACAAGTCCAGTCCGTCACAAGGGCTCCTTATACTAACATGTTCCAGAATCTTATAGGTATTGGGGGAGATAGGTAGTGTTACTCCCTCAGTTAGATCCATTGATTGTCTGTTTTTATAGGAGTGTACTACGTTCTGTACGTGACGGATAAATGGACCTGGTTGATCACCGTGCACAGGTTCAAGTCCCTGACACAGTGCAGACGACAACTCTTGTGAACGTATTGTTACGGGTATTGTATTAACAATAGTTAATGACAGGACTGGTGCCGTGTTCGTCATCTAGATGTGGAGCAAATCTTCCCAGTTATCGTTATCAAACTTAAAGTGACTGAGATTCACATGAATACCCGTCTGGCTGTTTGCTGCAGCCTCCCTAAAGCCAGACATGATGATGCGCTGAAACTCCAAGTGTTTATCGGAAGTCAAATCAAGAGCTGCGTCGTGTTTATTCATCAAGCAAGATAGTGTTTTAGCCTCCGTGTGGTTTAATCCACATAGAAATATAAACACTTGTGATATATCAAGGTAGGCACCCGTATGGCTACTAAGATATCCGGAAATGACGTCATCAATGACATGGGTATTGCAGGCGATATGATATGCAGCTAGGAACTTCTGCACACTTTTATGAATGAATGAGTATGACCCATCAGTACACCTTTTATCTTTTCTCTTTGATAATAGTCCTGCATTGAGTGCGAACTCCTTTTCAGATGTAGAAATAAAGTTCGACAATTGTATATCGCTGAAAACAATAGAAGTTTCCCTTGCAGTGGAGAACAGCAAATAGCAAGCCGCTTTAGAAATGGCATCTATTGTTTTCATGTTTGGTTGGAGGTATCTAGTGGCAGAGAAACAGTTTACCGGCGGCGGAATCGATTCGTTGAAGTAACCAGTTTTATCCCCAACATTTTTACCACGACTTTTAATCACCATACCCTTTTTACAAAGACTTTAAAGTAGAGTAGTGTATAGTGCGCACAATGACGATAAGGTCAAAGGTTCCATCATTTCTTCAACCCATGTACAGATGTCCAGTGTATACAACATTGGTGAAGATGATAACGACTCGAGTCTACATCGTTTCGTAATGAATCTCTTAAAGTTCTGCACCATTTCTTTAAGGCAGCTCGTCTTGTCTATTAAACATTGCAGTAAATGTTCACTAAATTTATCAGGGTCTTTAATACCATCAATCTCTAACAGAGTGTCGATTTGAGAGTCCTTAATGCGTTCGTCAGCCAGTTTCCATGGTCGAGACGTTGTAAGTACAGTGCACTTGTCTTTGGGGAGTCCCTGCCATGGCCGGTTCAGCTAGGCTACCATTAGGATCCGCCCATTCCTCTAGGCCATCTCGAACCACAAGAAACGAGTCCGTTTCCATGATTTGTTGCAGTAGTTTGTATGCATGAACGCGGTCATCTTTCGCATATATCTGGTCTATTACTTGGGCTCTAATCATATCTTCTACATCCGATTGGTTGTTCGAGTTTCTTAACGAGATGAAAAACAGGAAATTGAATTCCTGAAGGGTGTCCCCATCATCGAACGCTGTTTGCTTACTAGAAGCTGCTGATGCAGGCGGGTGTCCGTTGCACCAATCATGAACTAACTTTGTAGCAAACGTCGACTTTCCGCTGCCGGGTTCGCCTTGTACGTATATACGTTGATTTGAATTAACAAATTGTGTCTTAAAGATATCACTGTACGAACTTATTGCTTAACCTGGCATGCGTTTTCCATCTTCCCTAATATCGAGCCGACGTACTTTAGGCGTGGCATATATGTCTGTTAATCGTTTTTCAAAACTCTGATCCAATGCAGAAAGAGACACGAACCAGATATGTCTTTGGAATATTTCTTCAAACGTCGGAAAAGATCTGAAATGATAATACACCAGCGTTTTCCACAAGTTATGACACATCAACAATATTATTTTGTTTTATACATGCTGGATAAGAATACATTTCTGAAAGCAATAACCGGAGAAGTGCACATGTGAAAGCAATAACATGAGAAGTGTATATGTAATAGCAATAACAAGAGATGTGTACACGAGATAGCAATAACAGGAGAAGAGCACATGCGATAGCAATAACAGGTGAATAAACATAACAATACCAGGAGAAGTGTATATGCGATCACAATAACAGGAAAAGTTTACATTTGAAATACGTGAATAGAAGTATACATGTGAAAGTAATACTGGATAAGTGCACATGATACAGCAATAACAGGAGAAGTGTACATACGATAGCAATAACCGGAGAAGTGAAATATGCGATAGCAATAACCGGAGAAGTGAAACATGCGATAGCAATAACCGGAGAAGTGAAATATGCGATAGCAATAACTTGGAAAGTGCACATGCGATAACAATAACAGCTGATATGTACATGTGATAGCAAAACCCGAATACGTATACATGATGATGATACGTACATGTGTAAACAATATTGGTGAAAATTACAAGCGATAGCAATATTGGTGAAGTACACATGCGATAGTATTAACAGGAGAAGTGTATATGCGCATATTGGTGAAGTGGGCATACGATAGTAATAACGGTGAAATGTGCACGTCATAGAAATAACAGGTGAATTGTACATGTGACATCGATAACCTGAGAATTTTACATCCGATAACAATAAGCGTACATGTGAAAGCGATACTGGAAAAGTGTACATGCGATAGCAACAGCAGGCGAAGACTGCATGCGATGCATCGAGCAATATCGAGATACATGCCATTATTGCTGTATGACTTCGGACAAACAAATATTCAGCCACGCCCTATTTAGCCAAAATCATTATTGTATGTAACTCTTTTTTTTATCCGCACAGTCAGTTTATTACCTGTTATTTATTATATTTTTCTTTTCGGATACATTTTTAAGATATATTAATTTTATCAGTTCTAATGTAGAATCATAATAATCAAGAGTTACTTAAATTTATTATCTCCAAATCTTTCAGATGTGTAACGAAGGTTTTAAACGCGTATACATTCATGTATAAAGCTCTGATTTCCTACTTGACCTAACATAAAGGACAACGAAAACATGACTCCAGTTGGACAAGTATTGCAATTCGCATTCAATATATGAGTTTGCACTTTAAATATTGAACAGTTTTCTAATATAGCTTTAAGTGATAGAAATAAATTCATAGCATGAAAGTTTGTCAATACGCTTACCGTTGCGTTGTTGGAGGTAATTATCGTCCTTTTTATGTGTATCATTTGACGTGTCGTTGTCGTCTTCTTTGTCGTGCTGAAAAAAAGAATAGTTCACTTTATAGACACACAGTCTTGGCAAACATTTCGAAAACACACTCAGAGCATACGTTGCAAAATCAAAATGGCTTTAAGTGGCTTTAAATTCAAAATGTATTGTACGGTGCGATGTTCATGGAATCGGGAATAATCGGGACATGTTCGGCAAAGCACTACCGACAATTAACTTTGTCTCGTTAACATTCAGGAGACTCGAACGAATTTGCATAGTCGGGACTCTGTCAGCATATATTCGGCTGTATCGGTTCAAATTCAATACGGTGTTGGGTGGGAAATATTCCTTCTTTTGATCAAACACTTAATGTTGAGCCCCGAATCTCAGAATATTGCCCCAACGTTTGACATTCGGAACGCTGTCATCACAAGAACGGTAGCACAATGGGGAATGTGTGACTGGGCTTTAGAACCTATTGTGGGGCACTCAGTGCTTATGCAGTTGCTTGTTTATAAACCCACGCAATCGATCCAGCAGAATAACAAATGTGTACAGTATCATGGACACAATTTTGAGCAACATTAATAGTACGACGTAAATACGTGATTTATAATTACATTATGCGGCTTGCATGGTTGCAAAGTATTTCATAAACATATGTTGCTATATGTAACACAAACTTGATTCCAAATATCAGTTATATCAGTCGGTAATAGTTCCAATTGTCTAGCGTATAAAAACAACATCTAAATTTTAGGTGCAGTCATTATATTTAATACAATGTGATGAAAGATTGAATAATACCGGTTAATAATAGCTCTGTAATTCCACTCTTGGTCAGGCGGAATTATAGCCTTTGATCATTTCACTCTGGGTTATAAGGAATTTCTTTCCATTCGGCGTGTATAATGTTTGTTATAGTACTTGAATATTTTGGGTAGTGAATAAGTCGGCTTTCGTGTAACAATGAGCATACTCAATATAGCCATATAGTCAATTACCACTTCCTCTGGCGTCCGTGTCTTTTGTTTACAATTTTAAATGATCTGAACTAATTTGGTAGAGGGTCAACCAAGGAACCTATCTCCGAAATTATCTTAAAATCCAGTAAGTGGTTTCAGACGAGAAGAGTTCCCAATAATGTCACATAAGTATCCCGCCCTCTTGCGTTCAAATTTTTTAACTAATCAAAGTCATTTGAATTGATTTTGTAGAGGACTATCCTAGGAGCAATTTTGTTAAAGTATTTACGAATACAAAATTCAACTTGTAGTTTCTGAAAAGACGATGTTTACAAACCATATTACGTAAAAAGGCCATGGCCAAGGTCGTATTGTTTTTGTATTATTTGTTTAATCATATTGTTTTGTGGTAGTATTCAGGTAGAAGACCACTCAAGGAACGTTTTTATCCACATTATTGGCTAATTCCAACAAGCGATTTCAGGGGAGAGTACATGGTTGTTGAAGACGACAACTACTCATAAAGTTGCGCACTGTTTCCAAAGCGTAACAATGAATTATTTGTGATGGCATTTATAATGTCGGAATACACACAATTTGAGCGCAGATGGCGAAAGGTACAATTTGTTTAAAAAAAAAAGATTGTTGTGTAATTCAGTGTAAGGTTGTATTTTGTTTCATTCGTGGTCATAAACAATCACGCACAACACGTGAGCATTGTAAACAACATCAATCACATAACTCAAAGTTCTTTTTAATTACATGTTTAACATGAAAATGTTATTTGTGATAATAATATAATACATAATATTCGAAGTATGAACTATTAGTTAAACGTTTATATATGTAATACGATCGACTATGAGAAATAACTTGACTTTTGTTGTTTTTCTAGATTTCTAAAAATAACTTTCAGTAAATATAATACATATTGCTTTATTTCTAGACTAACGTCCTACTATATATAGCGCTACCGGGTTAATTCCAGCCGACAAAAATATGAAACGTCGTGATTTTTCGTTTTGATATTGTAAAACTGATTATGACATACAGTACGCGCCACGCGAAACCCGCAGAATTCGCACTATCGTGACGAGCTTTCGATCAATATTCGCAAAGCGACGTCACGAAAGTTCGCGACGATTCGCGAAAGATAGCGGACGGCCACATTGCGATATTTCGCGACGCAATTACAGGTACGTGTGCATCTGCTCTATACTATGAAATTTAATAGTTGTACAGTTGCACGGTATTTCTAGATTGCGTATGCTAAATGTAGATTGTAAATTGTATGAACTTAATGTCACGTTTAATTAATGAATAATTATATTATAAAGCAATATTTTTGACAGCTTTAGTCTAAGAAAACGCATATAGCAATCACAATGATTTTATATTGTATATACGTTTAAGTTATAACTTACTATTCAGCCAAAAGTCATTAAACTCTACTTAAAATTATGAATTACGGATTGTTGTTACAATGAATTTATATAAATGTTCGAATATAGTCATTTAATGTTCAATTGTTAATGAATGTTTACTGACTTAGTTACTTATAGTCTGCATAAGTTCAAAGTACATAGTAACAGTTTATCTTCATATCAAAATACTATAAAAAAAAAGTAAGGATGACCACGAATATCCGGTTATCCGATTATTAAGGCGGCAGTGCGGCTATTCGTAAATTTGATATTATGGTATTCGCGTTCAAAACTCAGGTTTCTAATGAACAAGATATAGTTTAAAATAATCTTCATATGCTGATAGGCGTCAATATCCAACCCGTGGACTGATCTGCAATAGCTCTCCTTAATTGATCAACAGTGGTCGTGGAAACGTAGAGGGAGCAACCACATTTTATGTTTAACTTTTAGTTTTTGTTTGTCATTTAACATTGCATAATTTCCCATTTAAATGCGTTTGATTTAACTGTTTCTGTTGTTGATAATCTATACGGCACGATACACGATTATACATAATTTAACGTGTATTATCAACAAAATAAAATATATCTTGTAGAATTAAATAACTTTCTCATTATTCTTTCTTTTTATATTTTTATTTATTTATGAACCGATATATTATAATATTGCTTAATTATACTTTCCACAAACATGTCGTTATTGTGTTGTCAGAAATGTATGAATGATACTGTAAATAAGATCATTCAAAGTACTACATTTATATAACCATTCCGGAAAGTTCTTTGAAAACGAATATTAATTGACCGCTGAGTGAAAATATCACGTGCAGGTGTGCATTTTTAATACATACTTTCTCGTCGCGGGACTAAATCCTTCGCCACGACACTTTGCGAATACGCGCGAAATTTCTTCGCGAAGATTCGTGACATCGCAAGCGAGCGCTCTGCGCTTCGCGATAAAATCGTTTCGTCGCATATTGCAAACTTTGCGGGTTTCGCGTGGAGTGTTCTGCACGATATTTTTTATAATGTTGATTTTCCTTTCATTTATGTTAATATTTAGCAATGTCCTTCGTGTGGTATAAATAGGGAATATTACATAACTGGTGTTCCGGTGAATTGTATTGCTCGAGTTGATTGTGTAACCCTGCGGGCTCGTGGAAAATGACTTTACATAATCAACGAGAGCGATATAACCCACCTGCACACAACAGTCATGTAGTATTCTATTTATTATATACCTCGTTAAAATCAACACACCGCAACAACTATGCTACGAAACAAACACAATGATAACAAGATAATACTGTTAAAGAACGCGCATGAGTACATGCCATGTACATCAATGATGTCATTCAATAGAAATCAAAATGTCGCAACGGCGTCGTCGTGTCTATAAATAAAACTGGGGCGTCTCACAATGTCGCTCGGATCGTTACGGAAATATACGATACTCTACGTATGTAAAAGTAGTCCGTGTTTACCAGCCGTTGAATGCGGATTTTTCTTCCCCTGTATTTGAGTCGGATTATCTATAGATATATAATAAATACATTTACGTTATGGGTCGCACTTATTTCATTCGTACAACTTAAAAAGATGTACATATAGGTTAATAACGAAATGGAAATATGTTGTTGTTGTTTTTTTTTCAAAAATATACTTTGATTTGTTATATGACAAAAAGTTGATAAATTAAATAAGCATGTGTGAATTACTAGTCGCTTTAACAGAGCCATCAATGCCGTAAAAAAACCAGGAAATACATTACCATTCAAATTATGGAATTAAGGATATGGGGTTGGTTTTGGGTCATTTATTAACGAATTACTACCGGACAACAAATTCAGCAGATTCGATAATTATTTATATAGGAGAAATACAAGGGGATGACAAGAACTATTAAATATCGTTTGAACTGACCACAAAGATATTCCGTTTTCAAACAATGAAATATTATAATGTCCGTACTAAACGGCTAGAAAACCCGGACTACTATTACGTTAGTTGAGTACTGTAAGACAAGATGACGCCGTCACAACATGTTGATTTGAGTCCAATGACGTCATAGCTGTACATGAAATTTATCCGTGCGCGTTCTTTAACAACACTGTTTTGTTTCCATTGTGTTCATTTTGTTCAGATTAAATTAATCATTTGTTTCTTAGCATATTTCATCGCCTTTTTTTTCAACTTGTATTCGACGTTACACAATCAACAACCCACAGAAACATCACAGTTAGGTAATATACCCGATTTGCTTTGCTTGACGATTTTGACATAGAAGTTAAAATATAGTTCCAAGTGTAATAATATTCAATGACTGTGATTCACTTATTCCAAACACAAATTTCAATTTCGACTAATGCCTAAATGAAGCGGAGAATAACATTAGAATCTGTATACATACGAAGTCTGTTTGGTGGCTGCAATTTTACAAGAATACCATATACCGGTCGTCGTCAAGTCCTTATGAGTAGCGATTATTAGGACCTGATTGTGATTGATTGTTAAAGTTACTTTCTGGAATTTGAACACCATTTTATGCAAGACAGAGACATGGAATCCGTGACGAAATATTGATGGCCACCTTAACCAATGAAGAGTTGCCAGTTTATTGTAACGCATTCAACAAGTGTCTTGCCTATACGCACATGACTTTGTAAAACCATCTGTAATTAATGTCCATGTCCATGTACTTAAAGTAAACAGACAAAGTTAGGCTGACGTTGTTTGATACATTAAAACAACATACAAAGATTGAAGTACATAACAAGAAACGTGGAAATTCCACGAAAACCAAATGTTCTGAACGAATTGCATAAAAGTCAGCACAATAATGAAATAAAGCTCTGGGTATAAGGTAAAGGTCATACACGTTAGGACATTTTTAGTTATTAGTTAGGGCATTTAAGAATATTGACCCTGAACAGAAGTAAGTGTTTATGTAAGTGAACAAGTTTTACCGGATTAACAATACATGTAGCTCAATCCACTACTGAGCTATTGAGCAGAACACAATTTATATATTTTAAGTATAGTAATGGTGACCTTGACCTCATCGATCCCTTTAGTAAAAGCAAGCGGCATCTTTTGATCTTGACCCAACACAAACGATATGCATTCTCATGCAAGGTCTGGCTACAATGTATCAATGTATGAAGTTTCATTACAATATCTCAATTTGTTCTTGCGTTATTGAGCCTACACCGTTTTTTTTTTATTTTTAGTAACAATAACACTTGCCCCCGTCTATCCCATATGCAATCCCAAGTGATGTTTCAATATAAAGTATCTACATTTGAAAAAAAAGGTTGCAATACCTCAATTCGTTCTTGTAAACCGTTTAAGTTTTAGTAATGGTGACATTGATCTTGCAGTCCAAAGCGAGATCTCACTATAATGTATCTACATATGAAGTTTCATTAAAATATATAAATTCGTTCTCAAGTCATTGAGTCCACACCTTTTTTTTATTTTTAGTAATGGTGACTTTGAACACAACCGCCCCATATGCAATGCCAAGCAATATCTATATATAAGGTATCTACATATAAAGTTTCATTAAAATATCTCAATTTGTTCTCTAGGTATTGAGGGGAAACTGTTCGTATATGTTTAGTAATTGTGACTTTGACCCCACCCATCCCATAGGTAATCTCAAGCGAGGTCTCAATATGAGGTATTTACATACGAAGTTTCATTAAAATATCTAAATACGTGTTCAAGATATTGAGCCGAAACAGGTTTTCTATTTTTAGTAACAATGACTTGGACCTAGATCCCACCCACCCGATATGCAGTTTCAAGCGAGGTCTTGACATTCAAACTGTGTAGAATTGCTAATGGAAGGCTTGGAAACGATTATAATATTGGAAATTTTACTTACGTGTGTGCATCGGGATCGAGTGTTATTGATTATCTATTGTTGAGTGAACGTGACTTTGGTAAATTGAGCAATTTTTGTGTAAACTCTTTTAATGAATGGTCGGAGCATGCATCACTCTCTTTTCAAATTAATTGTGACAATGTGTATTATAGTAATGAAAATAATTATACACGAACTAGTATTAAATGGGATGAATGTCTGAGAAATGAATTTAGGCGTGGTATAATCTCAAAATTGCCTTTATTTAATTCTTTAACACTAGGCACAGATTTTGTTGATAGAGATTCTGTTAACAACTGTATAAACAATTTTACCAAAGAGATCCGCGATGTTGCTGATCCTCTTTTTGTAAGATAAAGACAGTTCATTATAGTGTATATAATTGTAAAAGTGTTTCCAAAAAATCTGAATGGTTCGACGCAGAATGCTTTGAAGCTAAACAAACATATATCACAGCTTTAAATAGATATAATTTTAATAAAAGTGATATTAATAGAAAAGATATGATTGAATGTAAGGGCGTTATAAAAAATTAGTGAAACGAAAAAAGCGGAAATGTGATGTTAATAAGATGAAAAACATTGAAAGCTTACGACATTCCAAACCTAAAGATTTTTGGAAACATTTTAGAAAGAATAAAAATAATTGTAATCATAATATAAGCAATGAAGACTTTTTTGAATATTTTTCAAATTTAAGCCAAAACTTTCCAAATGTTTTTAATGAAGACGCAGAACATTTCTGTAGCAATACTAATAATACCAATACTAATAATACTAATAATAAGGCAAATACTACTACTACTACTACTACTACTAATAATAATAATAATAATAATAATAATAATAATAACAATGACGATGATTGTATTTTTGATGAATTGGATGTACCAGTTACAATCCGAGAAGTAGAATCCGTTATACATAACCTGAAAAGGAATAAATCATTTGCAGCGGATCAACTCTTAAATGAATACTTTATTGAATCATGTGATATTTTAGCTTCGCATTTAGTCGATATTTTTAACGGTATCCTTAATTCGGGCATTTATCCAGACTCATGGATGAATGGACTTATTGTACCTATTTTTAAGAAAAATGACCCCATGGATGTTAACAATTACAGAGGCATTACGTTGAATAGTTGCTTTTCCAAAATATTCACTGGTATCATTAATAAACGTGTCTCAAAATGGGCTGCAGATAATAATATAGTAAGTGATGCACAATTTGGTTTTAAAATAGGGAGTTCCACAGTAGATGCTATATTCGTGTTAAATGCAATAATTAGTAAAATATTAAATGAAAATGGGAGACTAGCATGTGCGTTCATTGATTTTAAAAAGACATTCGATAGTATATATAGGAATGGTTTATGGAGTAAATTATTTAAACTTGGAATGAGAGGTAAAACATTACGGGTAATACGGGATATGTACTCGAAAGTGCGCGCATGCATAAAAGGATATAAATCGTATTCAGAATTCTTTGAATGCTCAATAGGTTTAAAACAAGCTGAAGTAATGTCCCCAATATTGTTTTCTCTTTTTTTAGAAGACCTAGAATTATTCCTTTGCGACGATGTTAATAGTGGCATATCCATAGATGATCTTACATTTATTTTAATGCTGTTTGCAGATGATATGGTTATCCTTGGGAAAACCCCAACAGATCTCCAACATAGTCTAAATCTTTTACAAAATTACTGTCATACGTGGGGACTTGAAGTAAACCCGGACAAAAGTAAAGTTGTAGTGTTCAGAAAACGGGGTCCTTTAAAGGCTGATGAAAAGTGGTTTTACAATAACATCCCATTAGAAACTGTAGACAATTTCAACTATTTAGGAACTGTTTTTAACTATACAGGTAACTACATACTTAATTGTGAAACCATTTCTGGCAAAGGACTAAAGGCACTAAATACCCTTACGAACAATATCAATACAGCCCTTCTAAAACCTAGTACCATATGTCAATTATTTGACGCATTTGTAGGATCAGTATTGAGCTACGGTTGTGAAGTATGGGGTTTTGGCAAATCTGCAAAAGTAGAGAGAATTCATTTAACATTTTGTAAAAACCTTCTTAAAGTAAAACAATCTACATGTTCAATTGCTGTTTACGGAGAACTTGGCCGATATCCACTGTATATCACTAGACACACACGCATTATTAAATATTGGTTAAAAATATTAAATAGCGACAATATTATTATTAAAAAGTTATACCAAGCATTGTTAGATGATTGCATTAAAGGTAAATCTAACTGGTTAACCAATGTTAAATCTCTTTTAGATAGTAGTGGTTTCTCATATGTTTGGGTTACCCCCTATTTAGTTAATACGAATTGTTTCCATCTAGATTTTAAACAAAGACTGCTAGATCAATTTAAACAGTCGTGGTATACTGCTGTTAATAACAGTCGAAGTTTGTACACTTATAAGATGTTTAAAATTGATTTTGACTTTGAATATTATCTTGATAAAATACCTTTAAGATATCGTATTGCATTATCTAAACTGAGAGTGTCATCTCACCAATTAAAAATAGAAACAGGCCGACACGGCAATAACAGAATCGAACATTATAACAGATATTGCACGTTTTGCAATAAAATTGATTTGGAAGACGAATATCATTTTATATGCATTTGTCCTCAGTATAGTGACATTCGGAAGACATATTTAAGTAAATATTACTATACTAAACCTAGTGTGGTCAAATTTATTAGCCTATTTAAATCAAAATATTATAAAACAGTATTGAATTTGTGTAAATATACATTCCATGCTTTTAACAGACGAAAAGGTATGATTAATACTGTACAATAGTTGCAATAATTTGTGTTCTCTACAGTTGCATATATTAGTGTACATATTGTACATACATTGATTAAGCTGTCTCGTATTTTTGTCTTATGTTTTCGTATGAAATCTACAAGTCCCTCCTCTGGGCAAGTACTTTATTAAAACACACTTGTCGTAACTTTCTCTGGATTTTGTTTTTTTGCTTTGCGAACTAGAAATAATAAATGTTATTTGTTTTATATACATATTAGTATTATAAACTGTGTATATATGTACATATGTTATAAGGTGTCATGTGACTATTACTATTATTCATTGGATCATGTTACGAAAAACATGTATATGTTTAAGTAACGAAATAAATATGTTGAATCTGAATTGAATCTGACATAAGGTATATATGTATGAAGTTTCATTAAAATATCTCGATGCGATTTGAAGTAATTGAGTGGTATTTGCAATCCCAAGCGTTCGTATATTTTTAATAATGGTGACTTTGAGCCCGCCTAACGCCCGCCTAACGACATACCCTAACCTCATGAACCCGTTAAGCCGATAAAAAAGCGCTGGATGTGGTTATGGGCGATTATGTGAACGGCTCGGATATTTCCGCGATGACGTAAACTTATTATTGACTACTTTAAATAATAAAATAGTAATGTCGGACGATTTCCTGTAAAATTAAATTGAAACCAATAATAATAATGAGTTATTAATAATCAATACAAAAAAAGTTATCGACGAGCGGTTACGACCATTTGATTATTTTTAGAGTCAGTTAAGAAGCGGAACTTCATTTATCAGTTCATGGTTGAAATTGTAGCGCAAGGTCGCTGTCTGATGCCGCTCACGATGCGGTGGTGCTTCCCGACAGTCAATATACACAAATAATAATTATATAAACAATTGTCCTTAGGCTGTCTGCCTTGTGATTAATTAATAAACTAAAATTAATTAAGTTGCTACGAATATATACAGGGTGAGACTTTAAGGGGACCGATACCTTACTGAAGCTTCATACTGCCGTGAAGCTCCTTTCAAAATAGATGCCTCATTGAAGCTTCAGGCTTCCACAAAGCCTCCTTTCACCAATACATACAGCAGTCTTTTGCGTGGCGTCACTAACCAGGTCTTTCCCGACCTTAACGACCTTCAGCTTACCCTTGAAGAACCTCTCACATTAAAAAGGAAATCTGCGACCCGGTCAGCACCGTTTGAAGCTCCATAGTTTACGTAGTCACACACATATATCGGAATCGTTCTCAAATTGAGAGTACTTTTGTTTTCTTGCGATGTTGTATCGACCACATCAATACGCGATCTGCATGCTCAATGCATTCTTCTGGCCTTTTTTTACTAGTCAACAGAGCGCCGCCAATCCAGTGCACTTACGGACTCTACCGTAAACTAACGAAAATTCTCGATCATTTATTTCCAAATAATTTACATGAGTCAGTCTATTTTACGAGAACGTTGTAAAACAATATATTCGTCAAATATTACTGCTCAAAAATATATTTATTAATGCTTATCAAGTAATACAAATAAGAATATAGCTTACTCCAGGAATGACAAAGCCTACATCCGTGTTGTTTACTACGGCAAATTTACAACTAGGGGATATAACTAATTGAGGTTTTATAAAAGAAACGGTAAGCAATGTTTTTGTCCCTAAACCGTTCACCACTAACTAATTAATAACCTTTTCGGAAAGATCGTCGAATCGCATGCATATGTTGTTTTCTGTCATATTGATAATTCATTAAATAACATAAAATGACGGAATGTGATGTTGACATAAAAATCAACTGTGATTATGAACGCGTCTATTTAGAAGTTGTTTTTTTTAACAGAATAATATTATTATTTAATTGAATACAACTCAAACTACCACAACTTATATTTTTTAATAGTGTTATTTGTTTTTCCTTTCTAATACAGTGCCACGAATAAATAAGAATTGTTTGCATTATTGCCAGAACGTTATACCACTTGCATATTAAATGTTGCATATTAAATGGTGTGTCTCATTTCTAGATAATATCATGTCGTGTCACATTTCTAGATAATTATGTTGTGTTGTATTGTGTTGTTTTGTGTTGGTGTTGTGTTCTTTTATGTTATGTTATGTTTGTTAATAGCGAGCAACGGCTCCTCGGAGAGTTGAACGCAAAACAATGATCCTCACCTTTTGGGGACAACTTATTAGCCGGCCTTCCTCTTCTACCATCTTCAATGATAAATTAAATAATAGCATAAGCTACACATGAATATAACATGCAGCCTTAAATTGTTTATCGTCAGTTGTGGCTAGCGTGTCTTATTGTTCAGCAAATTAAAAAAAATGGTTATGTATCGTGTAGTGGCCTTGATATAAGACATTAAATGTTTGAAATTGTCATGTGGCAAATCACTATTTGGCTATTCCATTTTTTTTCCGACGCAATATTGATAACAAAATTGGATTCCTTAGGTTTTTATCATTATACAATTAAACTTTTGCACTCACACATACAGCAATAAAATAAACATGTACAGCGAATTCAATGTAAAAAGCTTTATGAAATATTAAACATTATATTTACCTGTTCTAATTGAGACTGATCTGTTTTGTTCTGAAAGAAAGTGCGTGTTTTGGTAGGATTAGTTCTCACTACATTTAATTAAACTAAATTTTAATGATTGTTGGCGAATGTGTGGACATTTTCTTAGAATTTATATGTGATATATTATGGCTAAGTAACTATCTATATGCACACTTTATTATAATACCACGCGCTTCAAAATTGCCCTATAGCAGGAAGGTAAATTTTGAAAATTTATGAACATATTAATCAACGTCATTACATGCCCGTACAATATAAATATGAACGTGTATCAAAGTTGTCCAAATACTACGGAAATCGCTTATTTAATCGCCAAAAGGATAGGAGGTAAGTAGGAAATTAATGGTGTAGATAAACAACGAAAACATTATAACAACTACAAATGATATCATGTGGACCGTACATACATTATTAAATACCTCGTGTACACGGATATAAAGCATTGATTATAGTTGTTTGTACATTTATAGCAACTATAGAAATTGTGCAGGACGGGCGATAAGCCTAACGGTTGAGAAGTATATTTGCCAAGCTATCGTACGCAGTGTAAAGTATGTATGGATATATAATTTGTAATAGAACACTCGTCTAGTAATATGGCAAGTCACCAACTATACTTATTCCAGTAACTGATGATGACAACATACACGCTGTGTGATATATAATAACAACATTAGCAAATATTAATAAAAAACATATGGTTTGATGAGTTCCCAAAGAACAAGCCATTCAAATGAAAACTGGTAAAACAACACTGGAATACTTGATAACGCCGTTGTACAAGGGTAAACTTAAAGGAAAACACTATAAAAATGTTTATTACCTTAATTCTCTTTTTACAACAGTGACATTCTGGAATCGAAAAAAGTAAAAGAATACAAAATTGATGTAGGCAAAATAAACAATTGCGTTCAAAGGTTGTCAATAGTTTGTTTATACATTTTTTATAAATTGTTTCAACCAAAATGCTTCCTATCTTAGCTTTGTCACACTAACTGTAATTAATATTACTCCTAATACATTCCATTTTAGTCTCATCGGCTGTATCTGAAACTGAGTGCGGTTTAGTTTATAGTAAACAAGGAATCGTGTACTTACTTTTCATCTTATAAATTACAATCACGCAGATGGCTATGACGACCAAGGCAGCACTGGTTGGTAGCATTATGGTCCTCATATTCGATGCAATTTCTGTTGTGTTTTCAGTAGTAGAGTTTGCTAAAAGATATAATGCATATCAACAGTATTACACCAACTGTTAAATAGCATAATCGTAGAAACAATTGTTTCAATGAATCTGTATAAAAATAGGGGAAGCAATGTATGTGCGAATTGTGCATGCCTTGCAGCATTATCATTATTTGTATTGTTATAAGTCGTTGCAGATTTGCAAGTAATTACATTATTTCATTAATGAAGCATATGGAATTTATGTCAATAACAGTATCACACCAATTGTTAAATCAATCGAACCAATCAGGTCACAATGATAGAGCGTGAACCGTTCAACTGATCTGTATGAAATATTAGAATACACGTATGCATGTATCGTTATATAAATTTATATTTTAATAATTCGTTGCAGATTTGCAATTAAATAAAATAAATAATAAATGTAGGTTATGGAATCTATGTCAATACATTACTAAGTATGCATGTAACACAAACCAATGACAACAGTTACTGCAACATACCTGTATTATTCTGAACCACTACACGAACAGTATCTGAAGCGTTATCCGATGCATCCATGCTATGAGCAAAAATATCAGTACTGATGCAAATGCTGGGATTATATGTTTCACAGCATGCGTACCTTTCCATTGTATCGTTGTCTAAACTGTTTATGCGAAACATTCCCCCACGGCCAGTGTAATAATGTGTATATTTGTTTTGAACGTCCGTTGCTAACATATGACATGATTTTATCATCGAGTCACATTCTGCAATTGCTCGAGATTTATTTGTGTTTCGGCTGATGTATCTTAATGTGAGTTCAGCGTTTGAAGAACATTCTATTGACTTTCCATTCACTTTGTCTAACACATCTTTTGTAGAATTATCACCTACAGACATATTTTGCGATACAATTTCCGTGCTGGCAACATTGCTTGGAATGTACTTTTCACTGCATGTATATGTCCCGTATGTGTCGTTGTCTAGACTGGTGATGTGCAACATTCCCCCAAGACCAGTGTAAGAAATTTTGTATGTGTTTTTTTCTAGAGCTGTTTTCATCAAACGACAGGATTTCAAAGTAAAGTCACATTCTGCAATCGTAAGAGGTTTGTTTGTTTGACTGCTGATATATATGAACGTCAGTGTAGAGTTCGAGGCACATTCTATTGTTGTCACATTCCATTTGCCCAGTAAGACATTTCCATGACTTTTCCTGGATACTGAAAAAAATATTATATATATTTCAATTTCAGTATGATATAGCATGGCTTATAGTAAGGTTGATCTTACATGTATCTGCTTTCTAGAGTTCGTTTTTGATCTCTTATATATTAAATAACCGAGTGCATAGGATGTAACACTGTAATTACTATGTTTAGCACAGACACACATTGGACTATGAACCGATGCTTTTTCGCAATTGTATGGTATCAGCGTGTTGTAGAAAGGCTGGAAATCAATTAATGTATGTGAGTCCTGATCTCTTTTGTCACTATGTTGACGTAATAATGTATACAATTTATTTCATTAACAGTCCAGTGTATATTCGTCAGTAAAATTTTTTATTTCATGCAAATGCACACGGTGAATTGTAGGTCCATTATTATTGTCATACTATTGTCGTTTTACACTCGCTCTCAAACAAACATAATACAATGATTCGTTACAGTGAATAAGGTAAAACACAAGTCCGCAAAGCAGCAACATTATCTGAAATGTCATCAGAACATTTTACAAGGCAACTCACATTATTGAGAAATAAATAAATAAAGCTACCTGTATGCATACACGATTTCTTGTTACATTAAACATTGATACTTTCAAAACGTTTTGCCAATATTTATTACTTCAAATAGCGATTAAAAAGTACATACAAATTAACGCGATACAGTTATTTCGAGTCGCGTTTCGGTTGCTTTAAATGAGTTTAATCACAAGCAGTCTGCACAAAAAGTATCACTTTAACAAAGCTCCATTACACAAAAGTAGAAATCTTCATGTTGCAATTTTCGTGTCAAAGATTGTTTTTTCAGTGAATTTACTAAAGATGTTTGTCAGACAACAATGGTGTTAAATACCAGTTCCTTTCAACGGGTTATAGCTTTTTATTACCAAAACTGTGTATGCAGACATGATGGATAAATACCTTTGAACAATCTACAAACATTGATTGTATGCCAACTCAAAATTTGAGACAGGCATGTATCTGCAACTTTTTCCAAATTGTTACTATTACTACGTACAACATACATGTATCATTTTTTGAAATTTAAACTCAATAAGGATTGGAAATGAATATGTTGTATTTTACACACGCGCGTTATCAATCGGCATGAAAACCGCATTTACAATTTCTAGTTCAACTGGTTCAAATAAATTAACATTTACACTTCCAAAACAACAATTGCATAAAACAACACTATCGTTCAAAGTACTTTCTAAAAGACTTAAATGCGTCAGAGTTGCTACTTTTCATGCTGTTACTATACGACATGGTAACATCAATGTAAATATGATAGCATGGGGACATATTTAAAGTTGATTAACTTCGCTGGAATGTCAAAATTAACTTCCTTTAAACAACCTTCTTTGCCATATCAGACATGTAAAAATCGACGTAAATGTCCTTGACTACAATGCCCTTTTAGAATTAGAAACGAGACAACAAACCATATGTTAAGGTTTACCTTTGGATTTATTATTTTTCAGCACGGCGTATGCAACCGATTACTTTAGAACTTAAAACTCAGTACAGAAAAATAGATTTTCCTATAACGTAATATATCCCGTGTGATGGGCTGTTGTATGCCTTTAAATGACGTTAGCATGCAATTAAATAGGCATATATGATATTAACATATTTATAACTAAACGTGATAAAAATAGGCATATATGATAGTAACATATTTACAGCTAAACGTGATATTCCTATAATAATTCAACCACACTTAGTATGTTTCTGCAGATGCAAGTAAACGTGTGTTCTTCTTTACAGGTAATATACATGTATATTTGGTTTACTAGTTCTTTCTGTATCCGATATGCTAACAACCTGTTAAATGTTACTTGAAATGTATTTCAAAAGTTGTGGTTTCATATCAAATTACGTAATTGATTTGCATGTTTTCATTTCAAAAATTTAAACATACCTACGTTGATATTTAACTTTTTGTGTTTTGCTCCTTTTTTTGCAGTGTCTGCCACGGCATTTGTCGATTTATGATTTATTAATTATCAGAAAAACTGCGTTTGAAGTTAAATGGCAATTTTCGTGATACAGACAATTAAAAAAAGGTTGGTGATTTGAAGATGTGGAGAATTAAGTCAATTCACTTATATGTAATATTATGTATAAGAGTAGATTGTACTTTACCGGTACGCCGCCATCTTTGTTTTGATTGCAAACAGCTGTTTTTGACGTCGATAGAAACGCAAAAATGAAGTGGACGCCGCCATTTTGTTTGTAAATAACTTAGCGGTAGTCACATTTTATTTCCATTTTTGAGGATTAAAATATTATCTTAACCAATAAAGAGGACGTACAGAGAGCGACAGCCTCATAATGTACACATACAACAATATAAAGCAATAAAGCGGGGTGGGGTAGCAGCCCCCGTACTGCAAACTATCCTATATTAATTGTCGAAAAGATTATTGCAGTTCCATTATTAAATGTTTACGCCGTTGGCAGGTGTACACACGTTTTATCAAGTATGGGAAAGCAATTAACTTATAGGGTGAATCTTTGAAATACTTAAAGATATAACGCTATCTGCGTATCATTAACTCTAACCAATAGGCATGCAAGAATTGGTCACATGGACGTTTGGGATATATCACGTGACCATAACGTCATGATTTTGGAATTCCGTTGATAAGACGGAAGAAGGTGTTTGTTATCGTTCTGAATAGAATTGTAGTTAGTAACCTTGGTTTAAAACCTTATTTTTCGACGGGGAGTTCGAAAATGGCCTTATTATTTAATGTTAGCTATTTGTTAAGGAAATCAGCGCGATAGCACGCGCCACTTCTAACAGGCCCCGATATTTTTTCCCGTACTTTCCGCGTCCCGGTAAAGTGCAATCGCCCAATGTATTACGCTAATATCAACTTAATTCCAGCACGCAAGCCCATATGGGCACAATATGGGATTTACCTGGGCAAATATACCATATGGGCCCCATGTTGGGCCCATACAATATTTTTCTGCCCATACCGGGCCCATATTGGACCAAGCAAGCCAACCCACATGGGTTCCCAGAAAGTATGCCCATATGGGTCCCAGTAAGCCATCCCATGTGGACCGATATGGGCTATACCTGGGCTGGTACACCACATGTGTCCCATGTGGGACCCATATGCGCTGTATTGCCCATATCAGACCTAGTTGGGTCCCAGGCAAGCAAGCCCATATGGGTCCCTGCAAGAAAGCCCAAATGGGCGCCAACCATGTAAGCTCCATATGGGTCCCGACAAAAAAGCCCATATAGGTCCCCAACAAGTAACTCCATATGGGTACCAGCAAGAAAGCCAATATTGGTCCCCAACAAGCAAGCCAATATGGGTCAAGAACAGCACGACCATATGGATCCCAGCCAGAGAGTCCACACGGGTACCAAACAGGCAAGCCCATATGGGTCCCGGTAGGAAGGTCAATATGGGTCCCCGACGAACTAGCCCATATGGGCCACAAAGAGCATCCCCGTATAGGTTCCCAGCAAAAAAAAAATATATCGGTCCCCAACAAGTAGTCCCATGTGGGTCCCAGAAAGACAACCCATTATGGGTCCCCAACAAGCAAGCCCATATGGGTCAACAACAGTCATATCTTATGGGTCCCAGCAGGAGAGCCCATATGGGTACCAAACAAGCAAGCCCATATAGGTCCCGGCAAGATGGCCCGTATGGGTCCCGAACAAACTAGCCCATATGGGTCACAAAGAGCATCCCCATATGGGGTCCCAACAAGCAATCAAAATGGGTCCCAACAAGCAACACAATATATGTCCCATCAAAATAGCCCACATGGGTCCGAGCAAGAAAGTCCAATTCGGCGCCCAACAAAAGAGCACATACGGGTCCCAGCAAAAAAGGTATACATAGGTCCCCAACAAGTTATTCCGTGCGGGTCCCAGAAAGATAGCCCATATTGGTCCACAACAAGCAAGCCCATATGGGTCAACAACAGCAATATCATATTGGTCCCAAACAAGTAAGCCTTTATAGGTCCCCGAAAAAGGCCCGTAAGGGTTTCTTGGTTTAATTGCTTCACATCAGAACTCCAAACTTTTGGTTATTACGGCAATAGCAAACGCTAACCTGTCAATTATTTCGATTCTAACATGATCTTCTATAAAATTAAATTATATCTTAATTAATGAGATGATACATATTAATTGGTACACCGGCTATACATTATTAATTATTAAATTCAAAATATTTACGTGTAGATCTATGATCATATATGATCTTCATCTTACATGCTGTAAACTGGCCATATACCAGTAGTTGCAATTGCATGAAAATATGTTTCTTTTAAAGGGACTTGTTCACACATGTTCGTATTTTTGAAAAATGTCACTTAACGTCTTAACTGCAATTTAAATTAAAGATGTTGGATTGACCAAAAAAAAAAGTATACCAAGAAGTTAAATACATAAACATTGCACTGGACGGGACTCAAACCACGTCCGCCAGGATAAAAAAAAAACTTTCACTGTAGCCAGTCGGCTATTCTGACTGCCGATCATTGATTTTTACTTTTGGGACCTATGAAAACATTTGGAAATGGTCAATTTGCCAATCTGTGAACAGGTTTCTTTAATGCTCATTTGTAAATATCTGATAACAGATATAAAATACATACATGTATCTCCTTCTTCACACCGGTATGCAGATTATGAAAGAGCATTTGATTATGCAGAACAACTTCAGCAGAAATGATGGAAAACAACATTTTGTCCAACTTCAACTTGTCCAAGCTTGATATAGTAAGTTTGATATTTTGAGAAAATTAAATTGCTGTTTAGTTTAAACCTATTTATTTTTTAGCTCGATTGCATCGAAAGCCGAAGGCTTATAGAGACACTCTCGAGTCCGTTTCCTGGGTAGAACCAGTACTTGGTGTCTTTGGGGGGAGATTTTGAGAACGCTCCCAGTAAGGTTCGAACCCGGGACCTCCCGATCGCTAGGCGGACACCATATCCACTACGCCACCGCGACCTTAAAATTGCTGTTTATTTCATGAAAAATATAATTGTTGTTTGTTTATAAGAATACATAAAATGTATATCAACTTTATTCAGATGTTTTTGTTGAATCCCAGATTCCGTGGACCTCTAAGTCAGCTGTCAGACAATGATTTGTAAAGCATACAAACCATGTTGAAAACATGATATATACTGTTAACTAATTGATTATTATTTATTTGTCTGGCATACCATAATGCATACACTGAGTGTTGCAGTCATAATTCCTTTATATATCAAACAAAAGTTTAACTAACATTAAATAATAATATGTATAAGGTTTGTCCAGTATTTTCGTGCTCATTACAAGAGACAGTCATTAGCCCTCACCACACTAAATAAGAGAAACAACGCATGGCATAATTAACAGTTATTGACCCTTGATACTTATATCCAGTAGTTGTTAATTGGAAAACATGCAATTGTTATTTGTGATTTAAATGATTGCAATCATAGTCTAAAATGTTGTATTACATCGACCTAAATTTTAAATAATTATATGTGTTTTAGCTCGACTATTCATCGAATAGTCTATCTATACTACTCACCCGTTCGTCGGCGTCGGCGTAATGCTCTTGTTAAGGTTTGTGGGCAACAAGTCCGTATCTCTGCAACTACTACAGATATTCAATTGAAACGTAATACATGCCTTCAGGGTCATTATATAAGGTCACTGGCCAAGACCCATAACTATGACCTGTAATACAACAGAATTATGCCCCTTTTTGTACTTTTCTGGTTAAAGTTTGCCTGCAACAAGTACATATACAAATAACTACAGTACTAGAACATATATTGTATTTAAACTTCACACATGCCTTCTTGGTCATTATCGAAGGTCACTGACTAAGGCCCATAACTATGTCCTGAAATTTAGCAGAATTAGGCCCTTTTTTGTTCTTTGAAAATTCAGGTTAAGGTCTGCGTGCAATAAGTATATAGATCTGTAACTACTACATATATTTAATTGAAACTTCACACATTTTTTCGGGGTCATTATGTGAGGTCTGTGACCAAGGCCTATAACTCTTATCTGCAATTTAGCTGAATTCAGATATTCAGCTGAACTTCACGCATGTCTTCAAGGTCGTATTCAAGGTCGTATTATAAGGTCACTAACCAATGCCCATTACTGTGACCAGCATTTTAACAGAATTATGATTCTGTTTGTACTAAGAAATATTCAGGTTTAAGTGTGTGTGCAAGTACATATCTCTGTAACTACTACATATATTAAAATGAAATTTCACTTCCGTTTTTAGGTCATTATGTAAAGTCACTGACATAATATATTATAATATCAAAGATTTTAATTGAAGTGATAGTAGAATGCACTGTCCTGAGGCCGCTCTTGTTAATTCACATATTCCCTGTATTATTTTCAGGCTTGTAATTTAACATGTTTAAAAAAAGATTATATGCCAATATTCTTTAGAAACGGTTTAGTTAAACCAGCAGAACTTTTTAAATATTGAACGATATTTTACAAAAACTTGATAGTTTAGAATTGTTAGCTTATATTTTGATTTCAACACATCAGTACTCTTTATATTTTACATTATCTTGATCATACTTTATGTTTTGAATCAATTGTTTTTTAATGAAGGCCCGGTATTAAATGTGACAAAGCTTAAACCGTGTTTACATATTGAATGTTTATGCATGATCAAGTTAGTATCATTGAGATGTGGCTCTTACAAATTTACATAACACTAACCATATGTATACTTCAATTAGTTTGTGAGCCTTAGTCTTGTGACCATTAGTTTGTGAGCCTTAGTCTTGTGACCATTAGTTTGTGAGCCTTAGTCTTGTGACCATTCTTAAAGGTTTATAAGAATGGTATATGCAATGACATGTATCAAACTAACAGGCTTATCTACTGATGGTATATGCAATGACATGTATCAAACTAACAGGCTTATCTACTGATGGTATATGCAATGACATGTATCAAACTAACAGGCTTATCTACTAAAAATAATAATGTGTTTGTAATTGCTTGACAGTTGTCTATTTTGAAGTAAATGTATTGTATTACTATATATCTCAATCTATGCTTAATATATATTTATAAGTTAACACATTGGCCTATTCGAATTATTTGTATTGCAATGTTATAACTATGCGGTACTCTAATTCGGAACGATACATTTTAATATTGGGATTTTGAAAAAACAACTATCTGAATTGTTTGAAACTGTTTATGTTGTAGTGTGGGTTAGATATATAAATTATATTGCCAATATGAAAACACAATGGTATGTCTGAATTGATTTGAAACCATAATATACACGTATGTTGTATTCTTGGCCAGACAAGTACATTGTAATCATTCTATGATAACACAGTTGTCTATTGGAATCAAGATTGAAACTGGTATATATGCTGTATTATGCTGTATTCTGTGCCTGATATATACAATATTATTAATATTATGAACGCAAGGTGATATATTTCAGAATGTATTATAACTGGTATATATGTTGTATTCTGGGCCGGAGGCCTATATTAACATGTTTACTTTTTTTGTAAATTCTGATAATAAAGTCATACTAAAACGTCTTTGTTCGGTTAATTGGTCCATACTATGCAATACTGTAAGATTGGTATATCTAATGGTAGAGTTGTCTCGCATTTGATTTCATTATCATACGTGACTACCAGTAAAGGCTGAGTGCTATAGAGTTGCATCAAGTGTTATGTTTGTCTACACTGTGTTTGGCTTTTAAATGTGTCTGAATTTACACATAATGTGTTATTCGTTTTTTATTGCATCATGTATATATAACAAACAGTACCTTTACATAAACGAAACCTACATGAGACCCATGCAAACAGTATTAGCAAAACCTAACTGGGTCCCATATAGGATGCCCATAGAGGATCCATATCGAAACCTGGATGGGTCCTAATTGGGAAGCTCATATGGGGCCAAGTGGGATTTTGCAAACCCCTTTTGCATGGGAATCATATAGGTAGTCGATAATGGGGCCCATTTTGTATCCATATAGGGACAACACGGATTCCATAATGCAGCCCATATGGAATCCATGCGAAAACCGTTTGCAAAATCCCACATGGCCCCATATGGGTTGCCTATAAAGGACCCATACCGAAGCCAATATTGGACCCAAATGGGTAGCCGATGAAGGACCCACATTGGGTCCAAATGGGACCAACATAGGTCCAAATCACAACCTATCTGGGATCCATGTAAAAACGGTTAGCAAAATCCACCTTGGCCCCATATGGGTTGCCAATACAAGACCAATATCGAAGCCCTTAATTGGACCTATATTGGTACCCCATATTGGACCCACCTTGGGTCCACATGGAACCCACATAGGTCCCATATCGTAACCCATCTGGGACCCAGACAACTACAGTTTGCAAAATCCCATTTTGCCCCATATGGATTGCCCATACAGGACCCATATAGAAGCTCATATTGGACCTGTATGGGTATCCCATATAGGACCCATCTAGGGTCAACATGGAACCCACATAGGTCCCAAATCGCAATCCATCTGGAACCTATACAAATACAGTTTGCAAAATCCCATTCGGCCCCATATGATAAGCCCATACAGGCCCCATATGGTAGCTCATATTGGACCTATATGGGTCCCATGTATTCATGCTGGCTGGGATGCGTCTGGTTGGTTTTCGTTTAACGTTGTTACGTTTGCTAATAGAACATATCACGACACTACATTTTAATGTTTAATTTATTCAATTAATACAGCGCTATTCAATGTGAGTTTTTTACTGTCAATTATTTTAATATTTTTGCAGTTTGTTTGTAACAAGGTATTGCAATAAACGTTTAAAATAATACGCCTAACCTGTTTAGCAACTCTCATCCACTCACATACATGTACATATTCGCCGACATGACGCAATTTGAAAACGGCATAAAAATGTCTCGATTTTAATATCATTATTGCTATCAACTAACAAATTAACACCAGTGTTGAACAATTTGCCTGGTGGTATTGTATTCAACTTACTGATCAAGAATTTCATCTCGAGTATTATGTCCCAATTAAATATAATTCCTGAACAGATTACATAATGAAATGTCCCCAAATAACATTGTTTATCAATTGTAATAGTTGTATGATACAAATGTATAAAAAATGTATGAAATAATTGTTTCGAGATCTATTTTCAGAGGGAGCAGGGCACCCCAATGGCCAGTTGACTGTTCCAACTGTATCCGCTTGTATAACTTGTTAGAATATGTGTTAATAAATGGACAGCGACGGAACAGGGAGCCCGATCCGCCTATTCTGCAAAAACAAATAGACTGCGTCCACTGCATCAGAAACATTCCCATCGATTGGTGAATGACCCCCCCCCCCTATGATAACACGAACAACTGCTTTAATTATGCTTTAAACATCAATAGTCATTCAGATAATAATGCGTTAACCATCAATAGTCATTCAGATAATAATGCGTTAAACAGCAATAGTCATTCAGATAATAATGCGTTACTTTACAGATGCAAAGCACGTAAGATTCATTTACCGAATTAAAACGAAACCAAACAACCTGTTAGATAAATATATCAGTGTTCATGTGCCTAATAATAATAATAATAATAATAATAATAATAATAATAATAATAATAAAATAATCATAATCATCATCATCATCATCATCGTCATCACTAAAAAAAAAGCGCTTTGAGGGACCTTTGTTTTTCGATGTTATGATCATTTGTTCATTGTTTACCTATCGTGTTACATTAAAACACACATTAAGTTGACATGAGCGTGTTCATGATATTTAACAATTGTCAATAGTCATTGTTTCATAGGGTAATGTGGGTACTGCAAATTGAAGCAATGGAACAGTGTGATTTACAAAAGGACAATAATTCATAAACAATCATAATTGTGGTATAGCTTTATCCACCGACGCCAAAATATAAATGCGTGTCTGTATGTATTTACTTTAAGCCGACTTGATTTTAATCTAGCAAACTATTCATATTCGTCAAGACCTCTTTTATACGTACTATTTCATAACTTTACAAAAGACGCACGTAATTGTAAACCTACGTGTTTAAACATGGTAGGTATCGATAAGGAAACACCGGTGAAGCGACGTGTTTTTACAATTTTAAACTAATGAAACACACACATACATTATATACCGTACTCATAGATAAATAATATGGGACTTATCTGCACTTTAAAACGTTGTTTTTCATCGTGTATTATACAATTTTAATAAGAACACAAAGAGCATTATTTATTTGTTCATTTATTGTGAAATGTTATAGTTAAAGGGACTATGTAATCAAAAAAGGCCTCAAGGGGGCAATTTCTTTAAAAAAATCTTAAATTTAAATATTGATACTGACATATTATAATGGTTAAAACAGGGTATATATAATGAAAAAAAGAGTGCACGCATTCTGAGATCAAAATCAATTTGTAAAATGGGTCTTGTTTGTTTGGCCCTTTTATGTTTATATGTTGACGCCATAATTTTGAGTATTATCTACAACCATAGCTGACACCCTGCTATTTACCAAACATGATAGCGCAGTTGGTTAAAGCACTGTCTACTGTCATTTCGTCGTGTAACTCCTAAGTCGTGAGATCGATCCTTGCTTGGGGTTTTAATTGTTCACACTTTGTGCGAATTTGTTTTTATCAAATATCTCATTGTGTATTATATTTAAAGTGTAATAGAAATCCAATTTTTCGACGACATGGGTTGAGTCATCGGAATTTAAGTGGAAACCCCGGTGTAGTTTATTCTCGGCTTGTATTCAAAGTTATACCTCAGTTTACACGGCTTGCTTTAGCAGATATAAAAACGAATTTATGCTTTAAGCAGACCTGATATTTTTTTTACACATATTATAAAAGGCAGATCTGCTCTATATCTCGAGGCTCCTTCCTGAAAATAGTCACGTGATGACGACATGAAGATTTAATAAATAACTGCAATGAATACAGCAATTTATGATTGACAAATAGATAAGCACATCAACAACCACAACGACAATAATACAATAACTACACTAACAATACTACTACTAGTACTACTACTACTACTACTGCTGGTACTACTACTACTACTACAACCACTACTTCTACTACTACTACTACTACTATGACTACTACTACAACAACTACTGCTACTACTACTACTTATTATAACAATAACAATAATAATAATAATACTAATAATAGTAATAATAATAATAATAATAATAATACAAATAATAATAATACTAATAATAGTAATAACACTAATTTTATTGATATAAAAAATATTCAAATTTGCTATAATAATACAAACTTTTGGATCTAATTTAATTTAAACTTCCAAGTTCATTATTCATTATATGCTTAAAGAAAATTGTGTCTGTCATAAAACCACATAATAATAGCATGTTCTATTTGCTCTGGTTTGAACATCTGCTAGAAGTCCCAATGTGCAGTGTTTTAGCAATTCTGCTAAGACCGAATAAAATGGACTTTACACAGTATGTTTCAGCATATATGCTTACCAGATATGTTAATCCGACCGTATACACTGGGCTGTATTCGGTATGTTTTAGCATATATGCTAAGACAGAAATGTAAAAGACAGATATGTAAAAGCAGACCTTGTAAACTGTGCTTTACGCGGAATGTTTTAGCATATATGCTGAGACAGATTTGCAAAGACAGATCGTGTATACCGCGTAAATGTTTATTTACCTAATAAGCGTCACTTATATAACAAATACTGCAAGGCGCATATACAAATTACATCTAACGTAAACTTGGTTGGCATTGCATTGAACCAAATCGACTACCTGTGCAGCTCTCTTGACAATCAATGTTGAATATTGGCCGGCGATTTTTCATCAGAATGTACTTATATGAATAAAATAATGCCCAAATCGTGAGTGTGTATATTTAATAAGACAATACAAAGAACAATCTAATTATGATGCACCATTATACATTTATGAACAATTACTGATTTTGTACAGGCACATAACCCGTTTAAAGTTTTGATTGTATTTATGAGTTCATTTAACTTGGGAACTTGAGAATAAGTTAAAATTAACCTTCACAAATATAAAACGCAAGTATTCTCCTCATTAATGTAATTATCTCAAAATATATAAGAAATAATATGTTACGTATCCGCTATGACATCATTACTGTGTCATAATTAATATCACAACATAAAACATGTTGCATCAAGTTATACAGTTTTCAGCGTCCACACTTTGCTTTCATAATGGGTCGATTGCTGTATATTCAGACTGCTGTGTAAAATCGTTTTAAATTTATCATATGCTCTATGATATACCTTACGGAGTATGCATGTTATTTGAGTGCTTCTCTTTCAGTAAATTCTGTAACATCTACATTTGTACTCTCCGTTCCGTCCCAATGTGTGTATACATGTGTAAATCATCGATGGATACGATGATTTCCATATGTATATGTACACATAAGAAGATAAAATATAAGTATTCTAAAAAAACTTTTTCTGTATTAGGTTTAGTATACGGGTGACTAAAACTTAAATTCTCGTAAATAGTTCGGTGATGCGTACTGAGTTTAACGAAATTATATCAGGTATGTATATTTAGCACAATGTAAGATAATCAAACCCAGGAATCAGTTTATAAACAACAAATACACACATCAGTTAACTTTATTTAATATTGTCACGTTCTACCTTTTTCCAATTTAAGGAAACGTGATTAACACGCCCAAGGAATGAAAAAGGCTAGTATAACGTGTAAGGATCTGAGCATCTGCTGAGATATTTTTCAAACAATACAATTAACCATATATCCGAATTACCTTTTCTATGGTGGAAAGGTCTCGTAATATTGTAGCAATTAAAATGTTGGCCTAATTTTATGAGGAAATAGCACGGTTTGCTGAGTTAGCATTTTGTAATAATGTTAACAAACCTGTCAAGAGAACTTCAACAATATTGCATCAATATATATTGTTTGCATACAATTTCAACCTACAAATCATCGCATTTTTATAAGAATTGTGAATACGGCTGCTGTAAGGACCAACACGGCTGCTACATACCATCACGGTTTGATCGACCTTCGCGGACCATCCCGGCAGTTTTAAACATGTATAAAGTTTCCCGGACAGTGCCCGGATTAAGAAGGACCATTAAGGAACATTAAGGACCAACAAGGATCAAATACGGTTGGCCCTAAGTACCCAACACGGATAAGACCCAGGATCCAGTCCGGGATCGTCCGCCACAGTCCGGGACGTTGGTGTGACTGTAGTTTTCGGTTCATCACGTTTCTGCGTGGGTTCTAAATGGTATCCATTTTAACCATTTGTGTATTAATAGCTTTAGCTTTGAACAACAAAACAAAACAACCAAGACAATAAACTTACTCATATTGAAATAATTTGAATAATGGATATCAGTGTCAAGTTATATTTTCTTCTTAATATTATACAACTAAAGCAACAAAAGCATTAGTTTAGAAAGGTGTCTCTTTTACGAACGTATATACGTATTTGTCAAGCATGTATCACTGTTAGGTACGATGCAATATCCTGGCATGTGCTTTCTGTCATTACATGTAAAAACATCTAAAATACGGTGCCGTGGATGACATTTTTATTTAAGCTACTTAAGCATACTTTTAAGTTGTTTAACTACAATTGCATAATCTTAGACTAGTCTTTATCATTCAATTTTTTTATACACAAGAATGCTGAACATTATGAAGAATAATGAATACTCACTGTGTTTTATAAACTATTTTTGGTAAACGATCACAAGACATCAGACAACCCGAATATGCACATACTAGTACGTGTCTTAAACGTGTTTAAGTACTACCTGCATTCGATAATACGCAGGTGAACGGCGATTCATTGAAAATTTCGTGGAAAATTAGACAAATTATTTTTCAGGTATTATACAAAGCGCTTATGCTATACAGCAATTTACATAAATAAGGTCACTTATACGATAAAGTAGACACAAATGACCTGGACAATATAAAAACCTGTTGTTTGGCAGTTTCTCCCGCGGAATGATCTTCAAGGCTGCATCGTAACAACTATATTTATTGGCATGTATTGTTTCACTGTTCAAAGCAGAATGACCGAAACGAAAACAATGGTAATTCGAATGATCCTTCATTCACTTTCCCGATGATTTCTTTACAGTTACCTGCACAATACACGTGTTTTCCGATTCCTTGTGTCTGTTAAATAGGATATTACACATGTGCAAAACGACAATCAAACAAGAATAACACAGTTTATAAAACAATGTTTAAGTATTTGTGATAAAATTATTTCTTTGTGAGGGTATAATAATTGTTCTACTTCTCATTTTGTTGTAATATTGAATACCATCGAAGGGCAGAGAAAGTGAACAGATATCTAGATGTATATTCAATTTCTTTCTCTTATTGGTCACATAAATTATACGTTACTTTTACGAAACTCAAATGTATATGTGAATGCATACTGCAGATTAACCGTTTGCAACTATGTGTAAAATATGTGGCCTACTAGTTTGGATATATGTTGTTGGATGTAAGTTACACCGCTATAAAAACATTATGTTTTGAATAACATTGTTTAGAACGTTCAAAATTAATTCATACATCTAATATATTTACAAACACATAGTTTTAGAAGACGTGCCATACATATATATTAAGATGGACGTTGAACGCCAGACGTCCCCATTGCATCTACATTGTGCAAAACTGTTCTAATTACAGTTACTCAGCGCTGACTCGTTTTATCAAATAGAATAAACAATCATGAAGAACCCGTTACGGTGAGAATAAATTAAACGTGCGCACCATCCAATTATTAGATACATTAGCATATTCAATTCATATCATCGTTATTATGTAAAGATAATGTTGGCCTAGCAGGCAGTCTTTAATACATAATAAATTCGCTAAATCTAATACATGTCCGTAATATTTAAATTAATAGTATTCGTAGTTGTGCGGTTGTATTAAAGTTTGTGTTGGTAATGAATACTTGAAGTAAGAACGTGTGTCAGAATGCATATTTGTAAGAAGAACCTTGTTCAAAAATGAATGTACATGTAATTCTAACTTAACAAATTACAATTAATAAAACTGGAACAATTGAATACACGCATTACAACAAAACAGAACATCAACTTACACGTATAACTAATAAAACCATTGAATGCTAATATCATGCATTATCCCAATGCACACTGACAGAAAAATTCCATACAGTGCATGCACACAAAAAAACATGAAACAATACACGCAAAATGTGAAAAACAAACAATGAGCATATTGTCATTATGAAAATAGCAATTGAATGCACTTTGTTAAGCGTGTGTAGTTAAATTGGACTGTATTGACAATTTAGCATTCACCTTAGGATGAGTTGGCTGTTTCCGCACTGAAACATACAACTACATAATTAGAAGATATAGAGAATATTTGTTGATTTCGGTGAATGATCGAATTTTATTTCATGCTATGCAGTGAATGAGTGGAGAATACGAGTGAATGATAACCTGCTCATTTGACTCTAGGTCGAGTGACTTGAGAAGGTTTGATCATGTCACTCTTCCGTTTTGCCAAGTTTTTGGTACTACTTTTTTAAAGAGTAAGAGTTGCTTCCCTTGTCCATAAACATGGTAGTCGTCTGCATTCTAATATCAAAATGAATCAATATGAATTTATTGGAGATTTAGAAAATTTATTTGACTTTGAGGGCTTTTTCAACACAGACTTTGATGACTTAAATATGGTGAACACTAATAATGAAGTACACAATCAACTGAACAGTGAACACTATGAAAACGATAAAAAGCGACAGAAACTGGATGTCAATGATAAAAATCAAGTAAGGTTTAAACCTGTTGATGTTGATCAATTTCTTTCTAAGAATATTAATACATTAAACAGAACACACAGTGACATGAACGTTATCAATGACGTTTTGCTGTCAAAAAATGAAATGAGAGAATTGCATTGCATCGCACCAAACGAGCTAAACAACTATCTTTGTGAATTTATATTGTCTGCACGGAAACAGAACGGTGATGAATATGAGCCAACAATTCTGAGAAGTTTTGTCAGTTCTGTCGAAAGGCATCTTCGTATGGAAAATTCAAGTAGGTCTGTGATCAATGATTTCGTGTTCACAAAAGCTAGGCAAACTCAAAAGAGTAAACACAAACAACTTAAAATGTTGGGCAAAGGCAACAAGTCCAAGGCGGCAGAAGTCCTCACTGATGCACACATCGACCAAATGTACAAGACGCGTGCTCTCAGCGATGCAAGTCCTAGGGCGCTTATCCACTCAATGTGGTATATATGCACCACTTTCTTCGGAATGCGAACAGGAACCGAGGTGCGAAACATGCGATGGGGAGATATGGAGCTCGGTCTTGACCCTGACACTGGCCGGGAGTTTCTTGAACTGAAAACAGACCAAAACAAGCACTGGCGAGAATGCACGGAATGTGAGGTAAATGAATTATTTTTAAAAGAATCTTATATTATTCAATTTAACAAATTGTATTTATGCAGTGATCATTTTATGTGCAACATGTAATTTTCATGCATAAATTATTTGATTAAAAAAAAACATAGTTTTTTCTTATGACCTTTTGTGCATCCTCAGGACTAATTCTTTGTGGAAAAACTAAACGTATGTGCGATAGTTTTTATATTATGTGCATCTGAAAAACCTGTAGGTTTAATTTGAAAAATTATTACTTTTAGCGTTATGAGTGTAAATAAATTTTATTTTATTGTACAGTATAGTATTTTTTTCATGCAAAAGTAATAAAATTATATCCACACAAATGTGTTAATAGTAATACCCTTTGTCATGCTTCCACCACACACAAGGTATGTTTATTAGCAAGATGTTTCAGACTAAACCAGCCTCGAGCCTTTGCGACTGATGGTGAAGCATGTTGAGATCCTGTACACTTGCACACAGTGTATAGAGACAGACGCCCGGCTGATTGGCTTGATCCCGACAGCCCCTTTCTGCTAAGTGTAACCTCTGGCAATCAGAAAGGCTGGTTCAGGAACAACGCCATGGGCATTAACTCCATCTACGCCTTAATTAATGAAACGAAGACGGCAGCTGGAATTAATTAATATAATGTTATAAGTAAATTAAAAATAAAATGCAAAATAAATAGAACTTTATTATGTAAACATAATGTACCATAGTTATTATTAATATAAGTCACACTAACCTCTAGCCGAAGCCCACCAGCCCACGACTAGTGAAATCTTATCCGGGCTAGTATAAATGCCTTATATAGTTGGGCTAGTGGAAATTTTACATTTGTACTATAATTGCAAAATGATTCGGGCTAGTGGATTAAAACAATTGATGTGAGACCTTTTATTACCACTTCTGAAATAAATATCGGATATTTTTTTAATTCAGTGTAAAATCGCATTTTATTTCATTTCATTCGTTGTCATAGAAACTAATTATTGTCACTCGTGAAAATATTGTTTCTATGACCACTCATGAAATAAAATACGATCTTACAATGAATTAAACAAATATCTTCTATTTATTTCACAAGTGGTAATAGAAAAGAATATGTTCACGAGTGAATATATAGTTTTCTATGCCCACGAGTGAAATAAATATTCGATCATTCACTGAAATCAACACATTTTTTTTTATTTTATGCTTTTGGACAATTAATAAATACAATTGCGAGAGATAAGATTAAACGTCACACGTTTGTGTATTATGACGTCATAAAAATGACGTCATAAATGATTCCAAATTGTTTATCATAAGTATGGTGGGAAACATGGCCATAATTTGTGCGTCGTTGTCGCTAAATTATATTTTTGTTGATTGTATCATATTTTTTCTGTAAACAAATGCATGTCAATACTGTACATATATATACATTTGCCAAGGTAGGTAACACTATACTGGTGGATTGATGATATTGAAAGAAAAATAATGCGTTTTAGGTTATATTTTCACTGGTCAAACAGTGAAAATATAAGATTTCATTTCACCAATAAAATTCGATATTTCACCGAAAAGCATTTAATAAAAACCATTAATGTGCTTATAATATGACAATTGCACAATACCGTGGTCGTACTATTTCCGGAAATAGTAGAAAGCATTAAACATAAGATATTCACACAATATGACTTATAAATAGTGAATGTAATAATTGTATTGTGCGAAGTTGTCATACTTTTGAACCAAAGATTCAAATGAATTCCGACTAGGATAGCCAAAATCGCCTTGATTGCTACGACGGGTGCTGCCACGATCGCCCCAATTGGATTTGATGCGGGCATGTCTTTCGTGTTATCCGTGCGTTTCTATGAATGTACTGTTGTAAAAAGCAAATCACTGCTTGTTTCAATAAACGAGCATCTCGGACTGTGATCGTCATTAAGTGAAATATTTGAACGAAAACACAGACGCTAAACCATATTCAAACGTGTTCAAAGCATAAGGTTTGCCTGAGTCTTTCACCGTACCGTACATCACACCTTTTTATATTGTTTAACGCTTAATGCTATCACAGTCCAACTCATCAAACAGATTAATTTATCCTTAACAAAAAGAGTATCAGTAGAACCAATGGATGATCCCCGATGCCGCTTTTGACTTTTAATTGTGGCTTTGACCTTAAACTTAAGGAGCTGATTCATACGCAGACACGCTGTCATATTGAGGCAAATTTTTGCGTTAAGTGACCTAAAATCCATTCAACAACATATAAGTCTGGACGACATTGACCTATAAGTATAACCTTGACATCTGACGTACAGTTCTTGTTCGTGCGCGCGTCTCAAATATGCGTGCAAATTAATTGGAAAATCCATCAATCCATGGCCGAGTTAAAGTCCGAACATGCAAAAAGCTGATTTTGAAAATTGACCTCTAAGTGTGAACTTGACCTTTGACCTACGGGCCTGGTTCACGTGATCTTTATGCCGTCTAATAATAGGTTATCATGTGTGCTATGCAGTTTTAAAACGCAATGGCAAGTTAAATTAAGGACATGCTAATTTTGACCTTTGGCCTCTAGACCCATGACCTTGACATCTAGGAACCTGATTCATGAGCGGTATACACCTGCTCATGACAGCAAACACTTGTGTTAAGTAATTTAAATTTCTCTCCATCTATCGCCAAATTATGGTGTGGACAAGCTTAAAACGAAATAATTGAAAATGAAAGAGCAATGTCTCCACGAAAGACTAGAATTATCAGACTTTAACGACAGAAAATTAAGCGCATGTGCTCTTAATAAAGATGCTGCATATACAGTTTCATTGAACTCGAACATTTATTTCAAGAGATCTCGCGCGAAAACGAAAATATATAATTAAAATGTCCTAATTATAATAAAAAGAGCAATAACTCCCTGAAAAAATCATCAGACCAGAACGACCTTGAAATATTCGCATGTCCTCTTGGTAGGGAGTTTCATTTAATTCAGGTTATTAGTCCCTGAGATCACGCGCGGAAACGAACATTATTATTTATTGTATAATGAATGTACACTTAATTCCTGGCCAGCAGACCAGAACGACCTGACAAAATGCACATTTTCACCCTATAGAAATGGCAGACTGACGGAAGGACGGGCTGATTGACGGACATTTAGAATGATGGATACAATTGGCGGGGAAATTCATTTCACACCCGGACACACTGAAAGGCAGTGGAATCAATATGCTGACGGACGGACAAAGCGGCGACTATTCGTCTCCCACTTTGGGGAACATACTAAAACATATGTAGGCTTCTGAGGAAAGCTCATATGATACCACGCTTGGTGTTTCATTGTATATAGAGGTAATATATATTGGTAATACGAGTAATGGATACTCGAAAATGCATCGTAGTATTATATAATTGTATATATTTTACATTCTTGACGTATTAAACACCAAGCATTTGGAACATATTAACATTTATCTGACACTATCATCTGTCTTATTTCGGACCACCCATACACAACATAGTGGACACATTCTCAATATAATAAACAGCAGACGGTCACACGATTCAGATTTCCAAAGTTTGTAAATTGATATAGATATTATGAATATAACTATGTATCATGTGCGTTCAAATATGTCAAATATAAACTATTCAACATACATTCTAGACGTAATATACAGTAAGAGTAATGAGATGAATTGTATAATGTGCAAATAAATAGTAAGACCCAATATCATATTTATGGTTGTATTTTGGCACTTTCTTGCTTATTTATTTTTTGAACCAGTACTTTGTGTGTGCTAAGGAAAATCGAAAGGAGGGAATCCTATTCAGTACTTCACTGCGAATATGGCAGTTGTGTTTTGGAAAGCAAAACTGAAATAGCTTGTAACATTAATAATTACTCACTCATTTCGTAAGTAAATTTATTATTCTCTGTTTTTTAAATACTGAGAAATTGAACTATGAAAAAGACTTGCAAACACATCACCATCATCAGCATCATCATCACATAATAATTATGATAATCACATCAACATCACAATCATTATCACCATCACGGTCACCATAATCATCACCATAATTATCATCACCATCATCAGCATTGCCATCATCAGTTTTCATTCATATCAATACAAAAACACAAATAGCAATGGGTATCTGTATTTGACAGCATTTTCGAATAAACAAAGGGAGAATATATTAACGTTTTAAATTAAAATTTGTATAACCTTTCCTTAAATCGTTCACACTCGTCTTAACACATGTCAACGTATTCAACTGAAAAATAACAAACTGTCCACTGACGGTTCTGCCAACTGGCCTACACATCAAACTAGCCAACTAGCTTTCCAAATGGCCAACTGGTCAACTGGCCTATACATGTCATTAACAAACTAGCCAACTGGCTTTCCAAATGGCCCACTGGTCAACTGGCCTACACATGTCAACTGACAAACCAGCCAACTGGTTTCTCATTCTGGCCAACTGGCCTTCACATCAAACTAGCCAACTGGCTCTCCAAATGGCCAACTGGTCAACTGGCCTGCACATGTCAACTGACAAACCAGCCAACTGGCTTCTCATTCTGATCAACTGGCCTACACATCAAACTATCCAACTGACTTTCCAAATCGCCAACTGGCCTACATGTCAATTTCAGTCTGAAAATTTTACCCAACTGCTTTCCGGTGAAGACTGCCGCATAACCATCTTCGTACGAAAACTGTTGGAATAACTGCTGTCGTCTAAAGCACACACTCTTAGGTACTAACATTATAATTATACAATTATATAGAACATGTCGTGATTATCTCATATACACATACTCATGTATCAACCTTTGTCGCTAGCAAACGTCCCCCATCCACTGCAATACTATTAATGAAAAACAAATGACAGAGCAATATATTAAAATCGCATAAAAGTGCATATAGTGATGCATTAAGTTTGTTCAACGCAGCTGCAATATTTGTCAGATTTATCCATTACCACCAATCCAGAGAAGTGCGCATATTACTTCACGGGCACTCCATACATGAATCAATGATAATGAACGATTCAGGTAACTGCGAGCGGGATACGCAACCCTACTGGACATTATATTTGTTTTTTTTCTCTTTTGTTTTTCTTTTTTCTTTTTCTTAGAACCCATGGCTTTAGATCAGTGTTAAGGCGCCTTCATCACCTCCCGAATTCTCTAATTCTAGAGAAATCAGCAAATATGCAGCTATTAACAAAGTGAAGACACTTGAGTATTACACTAACCTATTACATAAAACGAAAATTAGGTGCATTCCGATGCGCATGATTAAAATAAAATATTATAATAAATAAAATCCTGTATGCACTTAATAAAGCCACAATAAACATGAAAATATTATATATAGGCGTTTACAAACATACACCGATAGCTCTAAACATTAGAATGAAATATAAATTATTCAGAATTACAAAACTATAAAACGCATGTCACACATTGAGTCCTTAATCAAGCATCAATAATCAGAGAAATTAAATATAAGCAATTACACACACACCGATAGTTCCCAACATTGGACTGAAATAGAGAATATTTAGAATTACAACACTATAACATACGCATATCACATCTTGAATGGCAACTGTCAATAAATTGTATTCAATCAAATCACCATTCACCAATACTAAATAATCTTTGTTACTAACCTGTCAAGCATGACTTAGTATCTGCTGATCATATTTCTATCATTACACTTTTATCACACTTTGTGTACAGATGTAAAGATTAGAAATAAAGAACTGACATTTCGTTTCATGTATTATTATTATTATTATTATTATTATTATTATTATTATTATTATTATTATTATTATTGTTGTTGTTATTAATGTAACTAGGAAATGTTTTATTAAAACATGTTTAAATATATATAATTAATAATTAAACCTACATTATTAAATGTTAATATTTTGTATGTCTTAAAATAATAATGTAATACCAGTAATCATCAATTATAATGCATGTTTATATATAATTATAAATTATTATTATATAGAATTAATTTATCAATGTACTTTCATCATACTTATTGTACAGCTGTAAAGATTAGAAATAAAGAATTGACATTCGTTTCAGTGGTTAACTAATCCTCGGAAAGAAGAATCTAATTACACACACACCGAAAAATACATATACGTGTCAACCAGGGTACGTTGACAAAACCACGCCGTTTGCCATGTATGTATCCTACAAAACCTTGCATTGCACGAGCAATTTCCCCGGCAGGCTAAGAATCTATATTCCTATGGTGTCACACGGGACCACGTGCTTACTACATGTGCATTATTTTATTATGAACTGACATACTGTAACCATGATTATTTGTCTGTAATATACGACCTTGTATCATAAACTCCACAATTCTGAATTGTCCAACAAATAGATTTCCAACATGAGCAACGCGCTTGTAAAATACTACCTGTCAAAGTATTCAACTGAAAAATGAAAAAACTGTCCACTGACAGTTTAGCCAACTGGCTTCTCATTCACATCAAACTAGCCAACTGGCTTTCCAAATGGCCAACTGGCCTACACATGTCAACTAACACACTAGCCAAATGGCTTCCGAAATGGCCAACTGGCCTTCACATGTCAACTGACAAACTAGCCAACTGGCTTTCCAATTGAAAATATCACGCTTACAAACGTTGCGTGCTTACCACTACACTACATTGTCAACTGTCTGAAAAATTGAATATTACATTAACATATACATGGAGCAAAATTGAGCATGCCGATACGCTGGCTAAAGAAAATATGTTAATAAATAATATCCTGTATGCACTTAATAAACAACAATAAACATAAAATATGTATAAAAGCTATCGCATACAGACACAGATAGCTCCACAAACTGGACTGCAATATAAATTATTAAGAATTACAACACTATAATTACGCAAATCTCACCTTGAGTGAAAAACTACGCCATCTGCCATTTATATATCCTACATGACTTCGCTATACATGAGCTATTTTGTCGTTTTAAAACGAAACAATTATATTCCTTATGTATCACGCGGGACCACGTGCTTACTACATAATTTTATTAGAAACTGACATACTGCAACCATGATTATTTTCAATTCTACTTAGATAGAATTATTCAGCTTAAATGAATACGTCTTACACGAAATAAACTAACATGTCTGTAAACCCTTGTTTGTGGTGAATAGATATACATACATGTGCATTAAGTGCACCCTAGGATTGCATAGACATGTGTCTGTAACATACAACCTTGTATGACAAACTCAACAATTCCGAATTATGTATTGTTATACGAGGCTTAAGAATAAAAAAGATATAGCATAACCGCTGTTTCAGTCACAAAATCAGAGATAGCATCGAATTTCTCTAAACATAAGTTTAAAAAGTATATATGCAAGACTACCTTCTACAAATCAAACGTTCAAATATTAGTAATTATACTGCAACTCAGCTTTTTAAAAACACAAGCATAATGACTGAGAATAACTAAATAAACTACACTCAAAAAACATATACTTATCTTCGTCGATAGAGTCAACACCAGCAAACGTTCTGTCCAACAAATGAAATTCCAACATGAGCGCCGCAGTTGGACAATACTGCCTCTTTCTTTATTCACCTTGTTGCTGCCAAACACAGACCTCGAATGACGATACATTTCATATACACGGCTCATATACCCTTGCACGAGAACTCCGTGCATAACCCGCCAAACTATGCTGTAATCACTCTAAAAAAAACTAAATACCGTACAATACGAAAATGAATATCGAACTTTTTCGAAAAATGATCAGTAAAAATATCTATTTGCACGTTACCATTATAATTTATTCAAAGCAACTTATGGCCCAATTAAAAATCTAGGGAACTAAACATAAATAGTTCTCATGAAGCTGAAAATTTGCTTTAATTGTAACACAATACCATGCCTGTGTACATCTGATATCAGTTATTGGTTAGTTAAATATATTTTTTAAGAAAGTATATATAATTTTATACAGTAGAATTGAAGTTGGATAAACCTTAAATAAACCGTGTCGATCTCTATCATATAATGCTATCTTTTCTTAACGATGTTTTATCATTAAGTAATCAATTGCCTTTCAATACTGACCTGTTCGAAACCCGTGTAATCAACTCCAAACACAGATCATCAACAACCATTTGTATGTTCTCAACCCATAATTTTCTGAGAGACATGCGTCAGCTCGAAATGTTTATGATCTATATTTTGTTCATATAAAAATCGCCAATATGATTATAAATAAGAAATCATGCGTGCCAGTAAATCAATGCCTACCTCAGCAGAAGGATGCAATCCTGCTATGGTTAACTCAGTTTACATCCAACCACCGAGTTATTAAATGTCATCTAATTTGAATGATGTATTTCGTTTATAATTGTTAAATTTGAATTGAATGCTGTAAGGTTTATGTTTATTTACACTACCCCGAATTATGGATAATTATCAGATAAAGTGTGAGGTTCGGTCGCCTGTGAACCGCGTTTAAACTATAATGCTTTGTTGCATGTTTTTAGACTGTTGGCAGACAGTATTTTGAGAGGGTAATTTCCAAAAACAGGTATCGCGGAAAACTGTTTCTTTTCTTTGCAGGCTACGAGTCAGTAAATCGAAACCTGAAAGGGTCCTTCGAAAAAGCAAAAAATTCATGCCTGTTTTCTTACCTTTTAATTATTTTTGATAATGTGTCATTAGTATTATAATGTGTATATCACGTGATTTTATAACAATTACATATTCTAAAAAGTCAATTTATTAAAAATGTCAAACTAATGACACCCCTATTTTCGCTATTTACTTCAATGTAACCGAAATATTCACCTGGGTGTCCTGGAATAAGACCACTAAATTAATGCGCTACATTGGTTATTTTTGACTCGCTATGAAAGTGTTATTTCTTGTTACCGATTCTAATTCAGAATATTTACAACTAATTACTGCAACGTAGTAATTCTAAACTGTAGTATGGGAAATCGAGTGAACGAGGGAACGCATTGTGTGACCTACTTTTGACTCAGTAGGCTACAAATCACAATATATCAATCGATGCTCCTAACTAATATGCTTTATCGGAATCCCTGCATGGCTCGTTGTAGATTGACTTGTTCACTGGCATGTATATAATTCCGGCTGCATAAGATAATTAGCTTGAAAAATGTGTTCGTTACTTACAAATAAATTTTTGTTATGATGTCGCATACGATTGAAAAAGAAGCCATATTATCATGTTTATAAGGTGGGAAATTGAAATTCCTTCAAACAAATGTTTCCTTTTTAGCAAATATGCACTCTTATTCACATGTCTTTAGTTTATTTTGTCACCAACAGTCTTTTTACGCTGTCGGCGTTTTGATTGAATTGTGCTGTGCTGTTTTGGCAATTGGTCACTTGCCGTAAATAAAGTGTCACGTGCTTCTAAAAAGAGTTTTAGCCTGCAGATGCAACTTGAGTTTCACTTTTTCATTTCTGAATTGATGACAAACATGTTTATTTTTGCCCAAAATTATACATGTACATGCAGGTTAAGATCTGAACTGAAACGGAGTAGGCTAAAAGATTTGTCCGCATATAGTATAATGTGTTGTTGATGTACATCTGATCACTGCAAAAGGAGTTTAAATGGACATGTACTATTTACATATAATATTATAATTTATTTTATCTCACTTTTGTCTACAATGATTAATTTCCATTAAACGTTTTAACCTTTTTGACACGTGACCAAGCGAACATGACTGTCAGGCCATGTGACCGCTTTTGAATGTCATATAAAAGCAAGTAACTGCGTCAGTTTTTAGCCACATCATGAAAAGATTGCCTCCCGTGTCGTGATTCACTGTTTAAACAAGCAATTCTCTTCAAAGTTAATTGTCAGAAAAATAGTTTGCAATTATTTCTAAGATGGAAAAAGATTTTTCAATCTTGATGGGCAAAATTATGCATGTGTTTACCTTTTTTACTCAATTTGTGTTCGGTATAATAAAATAAATATCATATGGCAGCATGTGTGACATTGATAATTGTCAACCCTCCAAACAGATTGTCACCACTCGGCATTCGCCTTGGGTGACATTTTGCCCTCGGGTTGACAATGTCAATGTCACACACGCCGCCATATGATATTTATATAATGTCGTGAGTTCCCCCAAGTTTTTTACTAGGCTTGTTAAAGATGAAGAATTTATTTTGATTCGTCTAATTGGTAGATAATATACAAATGCATTATGACAACATGATGCTAAAATGTATTGAATTATATTGAACAATTTTATATGTGCTCGTATTTTGGGACAGCTAATATATTTATAATTAAACACAAACTGATTTGGCTTTTGGAATTATAACTCAAATGACGTAATTCGTGGGAGGAGGAAAATTTTGGGCTCTTCAAAAATTTGAGTTTTTCCTGTTTCAAAATATTGAGACACTGTTTTCCTTGGCAATTTAGTGTTAATTTCCGTTAAGTCGGCAATTAAAAGTCGCCATCTAACTGTTATTTTAATTTTACCGACACCGATAAATTACAATGAATACGCAAACTATTAAAGTTGTAAATGCGCATGTGGCAATACAATAAGTCTCTCATTGCATCTGACCCCATTGTCGGCGCGTTATAAAATACTCCCCTGTGGCAAAGATCTATATCCACTGTGATTTGCTTGTTTAGTAGGGAATAATATACAATGCCCATTACGCAACTGAACCTTACCAATAATGGTAAGGAATTGATGATTCCTAATATTGTGACAAATTCAGGGGGGTGGGTGATTTTTTCTGCTTCTAAAAATTGGGACAAATAAATAATTTAAGTTAATGTACAAGTAGACAAAGAAAATATACTTGCAACTAAAATGGCGCTCTGAACGAGAAAGATTTTACCATGAGCAAGCCAGGTGAGCAGACATGCGTTTGGCAATTTGAATACAGATACCAGTGAACGATTAAGATTTTTAGTTCACATTACGACTACATTTCGTGCATTATGAAAGTAAACCAGCCACGCTTTTGCTTAATGTGTTTTTACTTTGTCCGCATATTTCTGTACCGGGTGGTGACATCCAAATTATAGCTTGTAGAAAAACACCAGTAAATGCATTGAAAGCAATCGTTTTAACAACAATAATATTTTTTATTACTTAGTATTTCGACAAAAAGCATTGGCTAACATCAAACGGTATTAGTCATATGCATATACATCTGCAATATATAAACGTAAGATACATTTATCTCATTGTTCGGAGTACATTTGGAAATACAATTATTTATTTTCACGCAAAGGCGTCATCATTTAATATAGGTAAATACGTTAGTATAAAAATGATTCCATATATTTTCAACCATCTCTTAAATTATTATGCATTTGTATCCTGTGCGGACTACAATGTCTTATTTAAACCATCAAACAAATTGATAACGCACACTCAATGAGTTCGTTGATACTTAAGCACATTTAGCAAGTTAACATTCGGTGTTAATAAAGCGCGAAAACCCGTCATGTTAACGCGGCCAATACTGATACTCAATCAATGAGATAAGATAACCGCTTTCAACAAGACCTACCATCTTAATCATAATAAAATGACATTTTAAAATCACATGCTTCGAAATAATGTGTGCAATTTAGAGTATGCTACATGGTAAAATAGCAGAGAATGCAAGTGAATGATTATTGGTGTCGAGTGAAGGAACATATTTGATCATTCACCCTTTCTCATTTAGGACTACTTTTTTATTTTTTTAAGAGTTGTCTCCCTTGAACATTTTGATATTTTAGTCGTCAGTTACTTTTGTAAAATGTAAAATTGTAAGCGACTATGTTGCATTATTTGTAAATTCTTTGGACTTCTATTTATTTTAGCCGGATACTTTAAATATACACTACGACTGCCAGTGTACAAATACAGCCAAATTGTGCGAATACACAACATATATCAAATGTCTCGAACGCTTGTCTTATAATAATACGCAGATTGTTGTTACCTGTTCTTGTTATGTATTGTTTAATATGTGTTAAGTGTTAATACATGTAATAAAATGAACATTTCTGGACGATAAGATATTAGGTAAGGAAATGAAAAAAAATGAAATAGATCATATAATTGTTTAATTCAGTGTAAGGTCGTATTTCATGCGTTCTCAAAGAAATAAATATTTTTACTTATTGCTGTTATTCGTTTTACTTTATATGAGTAGCATAAATGCATAGTGTACTAAGCAATAATAATAATAATAATATTGAATTTTTTTTTCTAAATACTCATCTTTATAATTCACAAACCATTTCACCTTTGTTTGCTTTCGATTATTCGGATATCCTCTTTCCCTAGGCATAAATCACTATGACAACATAGGTATATGCAAGTGTCAGGCCTACTTCCGCTTGCGTAAGGCCCACTTCCTGTTCCGATAGATTCGGGAAAATATTGTCATGGTAACGCGCATAATTCCGTTAGGGCCAATTGGGCCTACTTCCTTTTCCGTTTCTCTCGAGAACAGGGAGACAACCCACCACACCCCATGATTTCAAACATGTCGCATATTTTGGTATTACTATAATTATTATTTTAGTGTGTTTAACTGTTTAATATACCGTGTCATTTATTCTATACAATGTTCTGTCTGTGTGCTTGGTTTTCTTTGTATTTGCTGTTAAACACGCACTAACGCTCCAGTTTGGCTCAAGGCTGCAGCGACGCTACCGGTCCTATGGTCAATTCACCGCTTTGCGTCACACGAACGAGTACCACCATTCGTAGCATTGGCTACACAGCACCGGAAAAGCACCGTGATACCGACCAATGACACTGATAACAAACTAAGCGTATAATCGAATTGTGATTTAAATTGTGGAATCATGTTATGCCTTTTGTATAGACTTCTTCGAATCAATTTTACATGAATGCTATTATTTGTCACTACCCTGTAGGGCTGCGGAAAAAAATGGAGCAGCTGACAGCCAATCGAGATAACACTGTATTTTTTGAGAGACCATGGTCTAATGAAGCAAACCCGTGGTTTCTATTCATTGTACAATTATGCCCCTTTAATTTGGTTCAGTTTAGGCTGATATATCCGTTGACAAGGCGTCACGCTTCAAATTGTTATTTTTTTATGAATAACTGGGGTTTGCTCAATTATAGTTGCTTTGCTAGGTAACGCCAAGCTCATCTTTTTGGCTATTGTTCCTTGTTTTGTTATTTTAGTTTGGATAGCGGAATGTTAGCGGATTTGCATATAGCTGGTTAAGCACAAATAGCTGAATATGCGCTAATAGCTGGATTTGCACTAATAGCTGGATTTGCACTAATAGCTAGATTTAAAGAACATAGCGTATGTGCATACATAGCTGGACAGTATGCATATTGCGGATTTGCATACACAGCTGGAATGCACGCATATAGCGGTTTTGTGTGAACATTGCGGATTATTGCTTTATTGCGAACATATAATAAACTGATATTGCTTACCATGAACGTTTTCTGGTTTTGTTGTCGGCTGCTTGCTTTTCAGTCTGGGGCCACTTAATGGAATCACCTTTTCTAAATTCTACACGGTTTGGCCATTTCCAATCCACAACTTATTATGATTATTTATACACTTGACATATTTTTAAATAAACGTTCACATCGCAAGAGTTATCGCAAAGGCTGCATCATGATTAAACTTGTAAACGTTACTTTGTTGTTAGTTGTTTATTGTGAATGGTGCATAGTTGAATAATAATAATAATAATAATTTAAAAATATAAAATAACAATAACATGTGTAATACATGTAACGAATAGTTTCTGTTTGCGTACACTGGATGTTATGTTTTTCGTATGACAAACCACATGAATAATGAAAAGTGAAAGAACGGTCACGTTTGTACTTGAGATGTTCAGAAAGAACAAACCGCTTGTATTAAACAATGGCACATTGTATTCAACTGGACGTTAAAAACACACCGGATATTAGCATGTATTAACATGTGGTACCAAGATGTATCTACAGATGTTCGCTTTAAGTCAGCGACTCAATGCCTAAGTCGAAAGGAAGTGATTGTTCAATGAAACTCCCTGCAATTGTTTCGCTAATATATATTGTGGCTTAGAATTGTATTCTAGCTGGCACCAGGGGTAACGGCTCAGGATTCAAATAAGTCAATGTTGAAAGTGTAGTAACCTCTTGTCTTCGTTCAGATTATGATAATTTAGATTTTTAAAATTCAGCAAAATTAACAAAATTAAAGCTCTTCTATATTGATAATGGCGGCCTTAAAGCAAATGTTATATTGGCAGAATATTATCTTGAAGAAGGTTGAAACGTGATGCTAACCAACAATAACTTTGTAACTTCAAATTATTGTTTATTTCAAGGAAATCTTCAATTAGTATATAACAGCAATTATGTTGCTCCAAAAAGAGTAAAATGTAAAGTAAGAAACTAAATATACTTATTTTATTATGTGCACGTACATCAAGTACTGTAAACTTATACAATCATTAAACTTATAAAGACAAAGATACATCACGATTTGTGTTGAGCAGATAAACAACAACAACACGGCTGATAGTTTTTAACTGTGTGACTCACGACAGTTACTATTCTTTATTGTGTGGTCACTTTAGTGGTAAGATTACTGACTGCTATTATAATGATCAGACACCGATTGCCAGAATAACTTCACTTGAAAGAATTGTGGCATTGCCAACACAAATGGAGCGCCGTGTTTCAATTTCATGTGTGTCCTAATCAGCAAAAGTGATGCACTTACTTCTCTAAACATCTGTCGACTGTTGCTATGTTTATCCCTTTACAAACATTTATATACTACAGTTTAACGGTATGTTTTCACTACAGTAATATGCAAACTGACCAAGTAGTTAAATTCTCTAAACATGTGCATTATGCCTACAAACTGTTAATATTTCACATTGAAACTAAACACAATAATACAATAGCACTTTTAACTTCATGAATCCAGCACAACTATTTGACATAGCAATTATAAAGAGGAAAACAAAAAATAAAACAAAAGTAAAAACGAATAACTCTTAACGTATTAATGACAATAGCACACAAAACCAAAATGCATTATTAAAGCATCAGCTACACAAGGATACAAAACAAACGGCTACCAACATTAATACTTCGGTGAAATAAGACGGCGAAGCGGTAGCGATGCGTCCACTGCTGAATACCTACAAAATAATATGGCTTTGTCACAGCATGTTATAATATTAAATATGTCACAAGTGTTTAGTAGTAGAAGTAGCATCAGCAGCATCTGCAGCAGCATTGGCAGTAATAGTAACAGTAGTAGTAGTAGGAGGTGTAGTTTTTGTAAGATTATTATTAGTATTAGTAGTAGTAGTAGTAGTAGCAGTAGTAGTAGTAGTAGTAGTAGTAGTAGTAGTAGTAGTAGTAGTAGTAGTAGCAGCAGCAGTAGCAGCAGCAGCAGCAGCAGCAGCAGCAGCAGCAGTAGTAGTAGTAGTAGTAGTAGTAGTAGTAGTAGTAATAGTAGTAGTAATAGTAGTAGTAGTAGTAGTAGCAGCAGTGGTAGTAGTAGTAAATTCGTTGTTTACACATATAAACTGAGACAAAAATCTTATCACTACCTGTTTGTTAGAAACTTCAAACCGGTGTGCTATACTGCGACTCAACATCGCGTCCGTTGCGACCTAGACTCTCGTAACGACCACTGTCCGCATACAGAAATCTGCAGGAATGTGCACGTTAAAACAACACTGTTTTAAAACATTATGTTGTATCGGTATGATATGTTTTAAGTTTAAATTCAGATGTCACACGTTATCCGTGCACTCAGATGACCTGCTTATTATTACCTTTTTTTCAGAATCAAATTTCAATTATAGTTAAAGAAAAGTCTCTGTGCGATCAAATAAAGTAAACTATGGGCAAAACATCAAACACATGTAAAATATCATGCTGTGGGACGGGCAGAATGCGATAATAATAAAACTTGGTATAATAAGAAAGAAATGTTACTTATACATGCCTGTGAATTTCCGAATCGTCGACAGCATCTGCACAAATGTAATAATATAATATCAATAAAACTAATATCAATATGAATACTACTGATAATTCTACTACTTTTTATAATAATAACACTTGATAATGATGATGATGATGATGATTATGTAGATGATGATGATGATGATGATGATGGTGATGATGATGATGATGATGGTGATGGTGATGGTGGTGATGATGATGATGATGATGATGATGATGATGATGATAAATTGATCAGTTTGGAATAATCGAAAGTCTGAAAAGCATTTTGCAGAGACATGGAAAATAAAAGACAGTTAAATGCTTTCTTAACACATATACATACAAAAAACGTTATAATGATTTAGAAGACTGCGTGTTTATGAATATCGTTAATTCAAATATACAATTAAATCAATAGTGAACTGGGGGCTGTTTCAGTCATACTCCAACATTACCGTTATTAGTATTAATCTCTGCCAATGCCATAAATGAAATAGGTTCCTGTTCCAGTCTGTTTGCATCGCTATTTCCGGGTTGTGCTGGTTGTGCTGCATTTTCATGTGCCTTAGTGTTGCTTAACGTTTGTTGGATATTATCGAAGTGGCCCGTGTCTTTTATTGTATTTCCTTGATTGTTTTCTGTTCTGCTCAGGTAGTCAGGATCGTCCGTTACGGTAATGTACGCATGTGCTATTTCTGATATTTCATGGTAATGCACAAGTGGGTTCTCTTCTTGGGTCATCCCTAAAGTGTTTCTCGGAGTATTTATAGTTGATGTAGCATTGTCGATTTCATTAACTTGACGACTCAGTGCTGAAAATAAGATACAGCTTGTACCCATGATAATTGTGTTACAACACGCAAAAGGTTCATAATATTCTGCTATGTTCGCTTCCAGTAAACTGTAATTGAATTCCCTGCTTTAGCTCCAGAGAAATAAAACAAAGAGGCAAACGACACAGTTGAATACCATACTAAATACTAAAAGCTATAATCAAGTAACCATTACCTTAAAACAAGCCTCAACGAAGAACATCCTCACAATATGTTACTCTCTTTTTGGTTGAAAAAAAAACACAATTATGTCAATAGCTCGAACATAAATGGTGCATTGTATACTATACGGTCTAATCATATACCTTTACATGAAATAGGTTCGTGTTCTCGTATGTTTGCACCCCCGTTCCCGGGTCGAATTGCATTATCCTGCGTCCTACTGTTGCTTGGCATTTTATCGAAGTGGCCCGTGACAGTTATTGTGTTTTCTTCGTTGCTGTTTGTTCTGCTCCTTGAGTGAAAATCATCCGATATGAAAATAGATGCTGTTTCCGATATGTCATGGTAATGTAGAAGTGAATTTTCTTCTGTGGTCGTCCCTAAAGTGTTGTCCGTTGGGGTATGTAGAGTTAACGTCACATTGCCGATTTCAGTAACTTGATGATTAATTACTGAAAATAAGATACAGTGTCTAACCATGATAAATTTAATGGACTGAAAAGAAAAGAGCATATTTGTAACTCACCACCATTAAGATGATAAACAAATCGTTGAACAATCAAAAACTCTGATATGTTTATATAAACACGGAGCACATCAATGTGATGGGGTCATGCTATCCTGGTAAAGTAAACTTGAATTCCATACATTAGGTCCAGATATTTACGACAAATAGATAAACGACATATTGAATATATGTACTATACTAAAACGACCACAACCTTATAAAATCATAACACTGATGACACTTTGTTTATATCTGTTTTGGTTGAAATAATCGTTGTCAAATAGCTCAGAAAAGAATGGTGCATTGTATACTATATGGGCCATTAATCAAAAACCAATAACTCCAAGAAAATCATTTAGTTAGATCTTCATGAAAATACGCTGTAATGCATTGGTATTGAAGCTTTTCATAAAGTTCATTGAATTATTACGAATGTTTGCTGAAAAATAAAAACGGTAAAAATGTTTACTATACCCTATCGGCATCACAACTCAAAGGTCTATGACTTCATTGGAACTAAATGGCTTGATAATTCGTGTTAAATATAACACACTGATTCACTGCCTTTATCATCAAAGGCCCAAGACAATCGCCCTAACACCACGTATACGCATTATTGGTATTTAAGCTTTCGATTGCGATTGTATGACTCCTCCGTGGGTTTTCTGGGAAAATGCCCGAAAGCAAATACTTGGTAGACAAGGCATTGACTATATGGGCCCACGATTGTTAAAACTTTGTATTTCCATCTACTTGATCAGCATGTAACAGGTACTTACCATTTGAGTGCATTTTTATTTTCCAATATGCGCAGATGCACACATTCGCAGCAATGACAAGTAATCCACCAGCGGCAGCAATTATGATGATAAGTTCTCTGTTGGAAAATGCTGCAAAATAATAGCACTTGTTATTTGAAATCGACGAACAATTAACAACAGGTGTCGTAACGTGAGTATTCAATGCATTTATGTTTCTTACACATTCATTTAAACATGTTATAGCGACTTCCCTTACACATAAACCTATGATTTCCTATTACTTGTAAAATATTTAAATAAAGAACCATACTAAAATTTAAACATGGAACCTGTTGCTTATTTTAAATAAAAACTTAAAATGTATTGTAGTCCATTATGACATATGACTGTGTTTAGCATTATTGTGAAATATCCAAAACAATTTTTCGTTTGAAACGTTCACACTATCCGCCATGTTTTGTAGGAGAATTCGCATGAAGTTAGCTCGAATCCTATATAGTTTGTATGTAAGTTAAGGTCCATCCTTTTTCTAATTGGTGTGCATTTAATTCATAGATTCAATAGTATGTTAAATGATCTTGTTTGCAGGAAACAAACAACTTAAATACCATATCAAGAATAGAGATAAAAAAGAAAACTAACAAGTTTCAATCTATACACCCTTTTCTATATGTCGCTTTTTATATATATGCCTTGTATTGAAACAAAAGAAAATGATCCTTGCGCATTATACATTCTCTCAATGTTTTCTGTCTTTCCGTGAAGAATGTTGGGGTATTGAATAGTGCCATGGACGAAACACGTACATTGTGTAAATCATTTTACAGTGAGCCTTCTTATTAAGACAAGGTAAAACAAATATTCGAGTTATAATATTGATTCTTTGGCGGGAATTTTTGTGTGAGTGGTCATTCTGACACTTCGATAAATTAATTAAACCATCATATTGCACGTTCACTTGCCAGTCCCTGTATATTTGGTCCAGTTGTGCTACAAACGGGACTTGGTTCAAGCTTAAGCTTCTCACGTTCCAAAACGACTGATAAACGTAAAGGACCGTAAAGTATTGTTTGTAATTACTCACGGTTGAAGTACATGTTGTCAGAATCTTCGTTATCTTTAAGTGTCGTGTTTTTGATTGTTTCTGTTGCGGAAATCTTGGTGTTTGCCGTTGTGATATCGTTTTCTGTGAACATATATGAGGCGTGTCGTGGGAAACCCTGAATTAATGCATCTGCGTGAAGTGTCGTCCTGGATCAACCTATGCAGTCCGCACAGGCTAATTCTGGACGACACTTTCTGCTTTTTAGGTATTTTCTGTTTCAAGCAAGTCTCTTCTAAACAGAAACCAATTGTAGGCGGATTAATCCTGGATTAGCCTGTGCGGACTGCATAAGCTAATACGGGACGATACTTTACACACATGCATTTAGCCCGATTTTCCCACGACACGCGGCATATGCATTAGACATATATGCTTCCAAATCTATTCGTTCTGAGCTCGCAACGAACAACAGCTGATATAAACTAGAATAAAACTACATTCACCAGAAATATCTGGACACCCATGTTACATATTAAACGGAGTAATTTATGTAAAATATAAGTAGTGAATCCACGAATAACCTACAACGTCTGTGGACCTATTCACATCCTCTGTAAATGTTACCGAAGCGGTGTTCAAACGTGTACTGCTTCCTTCATCAGTGACGTCCTCTAGAACTGATGTTGCACAGTCACTGGCTTCTAAGAAACGAATTTACCACCTAAGTTCATTAATGTCAGATCTCGTATATATCAAATATTTTGACAAAGTGACATAATAATGACCTATGCTAATCTATATATCGTATTTTCATTCATTAATGGTTCTGATTAAGGACATTTAAGTTTACATAACTGATAATAGGATCGCGTCTATTTTATTATGACATTCATTATATTTGTATACACTTTTCTGCAGACATTTCTGCATATTATAAATAATGATTAATTAAAGTAAATCCACAGTTAATGTGAGCCATAAAGATTTTCATGTTAGTACGTTCCCATTAAAATCTGCAATTAAATTACAACTTTTCTTGAGAGTAATGTTTCTCAGATAAAACACAATTGAACAAGAAAACAGGCACATAGATCATAGATGTACATGAACAATAATACTATAGCTTTGTAAACAAACAACACAACTGTTTAAACATAGAAGTACATACTACGTTGTTTGATATTTTACAGTGAGACGTGTCGACGGTGATTCAACAAATGAAAACAACTATTATATATGTATTATAGTTAAAAGCTTCCTTGCTTATTATTATAACGATAATGATGCCTATCACTATCATATGACTGATGAAGCAAAAAGTATATACCGGGATCTACAAAAAATCATCGGGCTCCTTTGTCGTTATTTCTATTGTACTAAATCAAAACGATGGTCCAATCCACATAATTTTAGAGCTCTATCATCCACCTTTAATGAGTTGCCTATATTCCTTGCCGCTGAGCTTGCCGCTTTTCCTGCTCCACAGAACGCAATGCTCTGTGAAAATTACTCCGCAGACAAACCTAACAGTACCAATGTGAAACTATTATTTCCTTTGCAAAATGTGTTTTCCGCTCGCCAGCTATCTCACTACTGACCGTTTAGGAATACGTCGCGCTCTTTTATTCTCTCCGTGAGTCATGTTCTTGATGAGCGTCTGAATTAACGCGCATCTTTACGAAGAAGCGTTCAGGTGGTTCCTTTGTAGATATTTGTACTTCGCGATTGTGATACAACGCTATGCAGCTTGATTCCTCTGAGTGACCACAAGTATAAGTAAAACAAATGTAATAGAATAATACTTGTGCAACTTTCGTCGCCATTGCTTACCTTTGCTGGGTAACATAAATACTTTGCTGAAAGAGGATGTTCCATTTATGAATCTTCCACACTTCCATTGATCCCCTGAGTTTACAATCCTTTTATCAGATATACTGCAAGTGACATGATTTCCCTCGATGCAAAAACAGTGTGTTGATTTAGTAATTATGCTGGAAATTGTCCGGCATTCTGTTTCATTATTAATAATTTTAGCCATATTTTGAATATCCTGCTCAGCCGCCAGAGTCCTGTAAAATGCCCATATTCCGTAACCACCACTACCACCACTGCAGGAAACTTTCAAAGTTGATGCACACACCACTCGAACGTCAATCCATGGTTCAGGCGACACTAAAAAGTAATCGTTTTGCCAACTTCACTTCAATGTTTAATATTAATGTATGTCGTTTGGGATTGTATATCCTCAAACGTACGTTCGTACTATTACGTGGTTCACAGCGTGAACTAAAAACGATTGTATGCCTTGTGAATTGACCTCACAATTACAAAGGAAATGTTTGGAAAGTACTCAAATGATTCTAAATAGAGCAGTAGTCATTGTATTCAATTTCCATATTGCTTTTAAACTATTTGGTCCAGTTAACATCCTAGTCACTGTTACAGTAACTGTATGTGCATGTCAATAAAATGGTTCCATATAATCAACCATGTTAACACGTCTTGTACTGTTTATCGTTCTATAAAGTTTACATTACATGTCCTCGTTAAAAATATCACATTTTACACTAATTCCAGTCTAATGTTAGAGCGCAGAAACATTTAGAACTTATATTGTTTTGCATGTTAAATCGAGTTGGAAAGCGTAAAAAAATGGAAAAATGTACTTTAATGAGTTTTTACTAATATTTGTACAACATAGCGTGCAACTACTGGTAGTCTATTTACACAGGTTCCCGATATGAATATACTTGGGGGTTTTTTCCTGCCTGGGGATAGGGTTTCGAAAAATCATGTGGACGCTAAACCTTTATTCAAATGTGTATGGCTTAATCTGAACAACGACGTCACGCGGGCAATAAAAATGATGTGTACTGTTTATTCAGACTGTAGCATTTTAAACATCATCCTTATTGCCTACAAAATCCTTGCGACAAATTTGCTAATGTCACCGAAGTTAATGTCATGAGGACCATGTCAAAACTAACACGTCTAACATGTATATATGAATGCATGCAAAACTGTTGTGAGAAAAAATGTGTCAAAAGTCAAGAAATAATTTACATATAATAAAGCTCTGGTGGGCTACATTATAAATTAGGACCTTAGCAGCTTTAATGTCACAACAGCCAATCGGGGTAATTAAAAAGAAGGTCGTATTAATTAGATGCTAGAATTCCTTTTATACAATTGCATTTTGCAATTTGCATTATATAACTTATAGTTAAGACAACATGTTTAGTAAAATAAACATTCAATTTCAAGTTTTGCACAATAGTGCTATCAGGTAATAAAACACTGCTTAAATACTTACCGGCGTTACCAGCAACTAGAACAACTATTGTGCACAACAGTATACTCCGATTCATATTTATCCTTTAGGAGCTTTCAGAATAATGCTTAACAACTTGAACATGTTCGTTGCAAACCCGTATAACACTTGTCTGAATTTGCATTGAAATGATTATACAATTTATATATCTAGTTGTATCATAATTGTTCAACGAAACTGGAAAAAATGAAATGTGTTACTAGCGACAAGTAATATTGTTCTTGTGTTTTTCGTTCTGTTAACACGTATATAGCTTAAGCCAATGTATTGAAGGTTTATGTGTTTATTAATATGTACATGTATGTATACTAATCGATATTTGATAAACATGTTTAATGTACTGTTTCTTGTATTTAGAATATGTTAAAAACGATCATGTTGTGTGTTTGATACTGATTATAAATGTAGATTGTTTTAATTGTAGATTAATTATTGAAAAATCGACTCGTACTTTCCCAAATCACTTGGAAAAATATATATATATAAAACACTATTTGCACCTTAGACATGTATTGAACACTTTAAAACGTATATTATTTCTTTGAACCGCCTGAAGATATTCCGTCCGCAATACTCAGTTATTGACAGATGTTGGCGTCCGCCGCAAGTTATTATTGCCAATCAAAACATGGATTGCGTAAACTACGTTTGGACTATGCATGCTAAGAAAGAGCCCTGTATCGTAATATCAAGACCTCGAGCAACTTATCCTTGGCACACTTTGTAAGTCACTTTAGTTGTGACATTTCAGGCTTATCGGTAAAGTTGACTATTCTGCTGATACATACACTTTACAATTTAATTAGAAAATTGATTTTACACGCGATTTTATTATTGAATATTACGTCTCGGATTTTATTTGAATAATGGCATAAAAGCCTCCAGGACAGTAAACGTCGGTTTCAAACTCCAATTAGGGTATGCTTAAACTTATCGATTTGAAATCTAATACAAATAATTGTAACAGTTCTATACGACCTGCTAAAAATATTTTACACACACAATTCGTTACTATACTTCAACGTCGACTAGTGATAAATAATTCGCCTTGGCCGTTTTTTAAAACATAGAACGAATAATAATTTAGACATTATTTCGATTTATCGTTGTTTATCGGCCAACACACAACGAATTTGAGTTATGATGCGTAGGAACTAAACCACGAGGGCGTTAGAGAAAATAACACATTTAAATATTATATGAGTAACGTGACATCATTAGAAAGGATATCTTATATATCAGTGCTCCAATTACACGTCATGTATATAGGTGCGTTCACTGGTTCTGTTTGGCCCACCGATTATTGTAATATATCATGCTTGGTATTAAGCTGATTTGGTTTGTCTAATAATACAAGCAGGCAATCACTTCTTTTATCATTCAGGAAAATGTGTATTAACACTTGGCGATCATTAGCCCGCCAAATGCACGTCTCTCCGTTTTCGTCACCGTATACGTTTTAGTAAGGTTATGGTTTAAAGAAAAAACTTGCTGCTTTGAAACACACCGATTCACTGATTTTGTTAATAAATGTCAATAACAATGACTTTACATTATATGAACCGTGGATATCAGGAGGTTTAATAGTTTCATTGCATGCTATCGTATATGCGATTTCGAATGTTGTGTTTCTGTGTCAGTTATATACCATTTTGTCATGATGTTAGTAAAGCCCATTTTCATTAAAATAACCACTTTTAAAATCATGATGCAACGTTGATAGTGAAGAGGCTGTGCACTGTGGTATTGCAAATATAATAATATTGAAACTCCAAAAAGGATAATAATTAAACATAACGTAGCTTAAGATGTCTTCCTGAATATATGTACTATTCACGATTCGTTTGTTTATATAGGTGGCCTCAGTTAGATAAATCGATGTGAAGCATAAGCGCTCTGTACATCCGTTAGTAAAATGTGTCCAATAACTCTCCGTTTTACTGTCATATCGTCGATAACAGGTAGTATTAATACACATGTAAGACATTGACGTGCATATTCAGCTTTGCTGCTGGCTTGTGATAGTTAAGAAGTTTACAACATTCGGTGAGTTTTCATTACGTTCCTTTTCAGAAATTAAAAAATTAGATTTAAACCCGTAGCTGGCTTGACATATTTCGAAAACGAAACTGGATACAAATTAAATGTCGGCACAGCTGTATGAAGCCAAATAAATTACAAATAAGGTTTCTTTTCAACTAATGTAAATACAATTAAATGTATCGTTGTATAAAAATCTGATCTCATTTCGATTTACATATGTATTATCAGCAGGTCAAAATACCATGTATGATAACCTCCCACGCATTGAAGATGCGGTTCTGAATAACCACTTAAAACTAATATGTGTGTTGTGTTTAAATTGCAAAAATACGCAAAAATGTTAACAAGCTTAACTAAGGTTTGTGCAGATTCACTTCCACAATATGGATTGCATACTTGTATATACTTGATATGTTAATTGAAACATCGCAAACATAATGCATACAGCGTGTTACACTGATAACACATTATGATAACTGATATAAATAGTACAAAGTCATGTCCTTGTTACATGCTAAGTATATTTCCATATGTATGTCAAAGAAAACATCACGTCTATTAAGGCTCCTCAGGGTCTGAATTCTTTATACAATGTTTTATCTAATAAAAGTATTGTTTTTTGTTAACGAAGCGTATTTACAATGTATTGTTTAAATGTTAGATAATTACTAAAGTATCAATAAGTAGCCATATAGCCTTTCTAACAATCAATCTTTCCATCGACATCAACACTTAATAATTCACCAACCCATTAAATCAGCACAACCTCATCACAACATAAAATGATCAACTGTTTATCTTCAAACAAATTCAAACATCGTTTTATAATATGTATGTACGAATACTACATGTAGACAATAGTTTTGAATTAAAATCCTCACTGAATAGTGTAAAAGATGTATTATTCTGTCGGTTCCTTGTATTGGACCAAATGGATATTATCCAATCAAATTTGGGATTATGGTGGTGATTAATAGACAATAACACATTTATGTTCTGTCATAGACTATTTCAAGAAATTATCGCTTTAGAATAAATGTCACACTTAAATTCAAATATTGCAAGAACCATGTCAAATTAACCCCATGCTATTCATTATCATTTATAACATGTAGATGTAATACAAATCAATAAATAACTTATATATTTTATTTAAAATAAAAACACACTAAGATTTATTAGTTATTGTTTTCTTGTTAATTGATTGGAATATTTAGTAATACTTGAACATTATATAACCAAATTGCTATATTGTTAAATTAATAAACAAGTTTGTGTATTATGTACGTTTGATGTCTAATGGTTGACAAAACAGCCGTCAAACATGATCATTTATTGTAATCATGTCGGTTGTCTTCGGCTTTAAATGTTATTCTGTCGTGTAAGATAATACAGCATCTGTGCAGTTTTCGATACGGATCAGGTAATAACAAAACACAAACTAACTGCCAAAAGTCCACCCGCCCGTGTTTGAATGTGTGTATACATAAATAGTGTCAAACTTTCTAACTTTGATAGAAACACAGAATCCTGGAATGATCAAAATCTTACAGTGTATACAAGGACCAAACGCAGCGTATATAGAGAATACTAGGTTGGTGTTGAATAAAGAGAAGTTTATCTTGCGAGGCTTAGAAAACCGGAACCGCGAGCTATTATAACCGCTAGTATTCTATTTAACCCATCATTTTTTTCAATATGTATTCCTTTTTTAATAAAATTAGAATTTTAACTGGAATTCCCAAAGTTATTTATATTCTGTCTTTGTTTACTAACTTGGCGGTAAAACTGTCCGCGCAAAAAAGTAGTGCCAGTAGTTTTACAATAAAACAATAAGATAATCAACTAATTATTTATTTCTTAAGTAACGATTTACGATCCGTAAGCAACAAAAAATTAAACAAATTGATAAAGAAATATACAACAATCACTTTCTATTTATAGCAATGAAAAGATACAATTTTTTGGCCAGGTCATGTATTTTCAAAAAATGAAAGCTGGCGATAGTCTACACGTGTGAGGCGCCGAAGTGTGTAAAGAAGAAAATAATGCTTTCTGATGGCTTTAATTTGTTTTTAATGCCAATAATGGCACTCAGTGTTATGTCCATAGTTGTGGATCAGTTATTGTGTATCCTCGATTACCGTAAATTCGCGACCCTAACATTTAATTTAATTTGAACCTAATATTTAGAACAAATATTTGAAAATAAATATATTTACCGCTGTTTTTTTAACTTATTTATCCAAATCAACGTTTAAAACTTCTAGCAGGTCAACATTGTTTACGTAAGTGTCAAGCAGTAGCCATCTTATCTAACTATCATTGATTCGCGGATATGACGTCATCTCATCATTCCTAGAAAATAATCTTCAATTAGGCCGCATGTACAACAAGTTTTGGATTATCGTATTGAACAGTGAATTTTATTTAAAAAAAGAAATCTGAAATGTAATACTTCCTTATCACAAAAGCACATTTAAGTAATACTATACCAGTGGGGAAAAACGTTTTTAAGTAAATGGATTATTTCTTTTAAGGTGGCTTATAGATTCTAAAATCCAGGATGATTAAGTTTAAGCAAAAAAAACATAATCAATTACTGTTTTCATTTTGTTTGCAATATATTATTGTAGGGTGTGTTTTTAATTTGTAGGTGAATAGAGCCTGTACAATTTCCTAAATACTCTTGTGTAACCATAATTCTATGAAAAAGGCTAAAATTCACTTAAAATTAAGGTACTGAAAAACACACAAAAAACTTTGCTCGGCCTTAGTTACGACACACTGCCGAATCATGTCCCATATATGGAAGTTCTGCTACAACATCGGACGAAAATAACTATTTCCGGTTCGTATTTGTATTGAAAAACACAAAATGTAACTTCCTCGTGTTTTGGGAATAAGAAAACATGGTGTTTTTATATCAGGTATCATGTCCAATGCTTTTGTCTGTTTAAAATGCAGTTTCTTCACACAATATGCGCATGCGCAAATGCCGTAGACGATCACGTGACAATAACAACATCCGCGAATCAATGGTAGTCGCGAATGTAGGGGAGTTGACGATACATGAAAATTCTGGATGTTGAATGTTGCGCCGAAGAACTGAGATTTGAAGGAGCTGGACAACGACTGTTGGAAGCTGAATTGTTGGTGGGGAAGAGGCGCTTCAGATGGAAAATCGACATCTGTCTGGTGTTGGTCTGACTGGCTAGTCGACAGGGTAGATGCAGATGTAACGGTGCTTGATGCGGTGTGCTTTTTGATTTCCAGAGACTCAGTTCTGTGACCGTGTGAGGCAAGTATGTTAGAACACTTTTTTTGTTGATCTTCGCTGACATTTGAGTAATTAATAATTGACTGGACGTTCTTATGGCCAGTGACGGACATTATTTCTGTTGCTGGAATGTTATGTTCTCTTAGTTTTTGAACGAGGTGCATGCGAGTATAATTATTTGTAAGGCGTTTGTCTGCTGGTAGACCCGCATCAGTTGCCATCATTTTAAGCATTTTGCTCAATTTATTCATTCCAATTATTTGTCGAATAAACCACTGACAGCATTCTTTTGGATGTACCTTTTTCTCCTGAGCATCTTGTTTGATCAGTGCGGTGTTTGGAGCTAGGTAAAATAGGTCATTGTCGTCGCAAAAATTTGAAGGGCGTTTTTGAGCATAAATTTTATACATAGCCACTGGGTTTCTGGGGTCATCTTCACTTGTGGCAAACATTTTTGGGGTAACTTTCCTCACATCGCTCAAGTTTTCGCCGGTTCTTGTTTTCGTCTGGCGTTCATTCAGCTCCAAAAACTCTGTTCCATCGGACGCAATTTTCAGTTTGATGCTTCCCCATCTGTTAAAATTTATTTATTAAATAATTTAATAACTTGATACGCTTTAAAATTGTATTTAATTTAAAAAAAAAAAGTTTTTTTCTCGAAGGAATTATCTACTTCTTTATTTTTTTGGCGGAACAAATAAATATGTACATTTAATTTTAAATAATGTTTAACCTCTAGAGCTAAGCAGTATGTACTCATTCATGCCATTAAAATGTACAAATTGTGTTTTTATTATGTATTTTCAGATTGCAGAATGCGACTTTATACCTTAGAGTGTACTGTTCCTTGGTGCCCCGCAAACCGAAGTGCAAGCCGTTGTTCAGCCACAAGGTGTTGACTAGAGCCGTAGGATTGTGAGCGCCAAGGACACCCTTCTGCCACATGACATCTATCTCATTGTCAGTGAGTACTTCCGCCTCACACGGACGGTTTCCTTTTCCCTAACTAGTACACGTTTGTCAAAATACAATAAATAGAATATGATTGTAAATACTGGTTTAATATTAATTTTTGTTGTTGTTTTTTTATCCATCAATAAATCATAAAAGATTATCAGGTTGGCACTTAGAAATTCAAATTAGTAGCCAAAAATTGTTTGATTTTGCAAAGATCCCTATTATTAAGAAAACAGTTTCCTCGGAAAGTGTGACATTTAGAAATTTTAGTAGACAATGGCTATTTTGGCAATTAGTAGCGGTTACATAGATGCTATTTGTTAACTTACAAATGTAATATACTTATTTATGCAATGCCATTATTTTAATTAATGATAATTATATATTTGAACTGTTTATTAATATTTATACTCCTGCTTTACCTATTTTTTTAAGTTTTTCTTTTTAGCATTGTAGGTATCTCTTGTCAGAGAAAATTGTGGCCCTTTCTCATTCATGATGCTAAAAGGATATTTATGCCGTTTCAGTGTCCGGTCAATGCTACTTATGATGGCACGGATACTAGACGGCTCATATTCACTGCCGTCGTGCCGTTGGAGGGACAGGATGAACATGGCGAGGTGCTCATCCAAGAGATCAACCTCCAAGTGATGCATTTCCCTGGTCTCTCCCTTGGAAACTAGAAACCTCTTGAATTTTTTAGTGTCATTTAATGTTTTTCTGGCAGTGTTTTTGTTTTCTTCATTTTTGATGTACTGTTGAACGTCAGAAAGTTGAATGATCTTGAATTCATTTGGAATTGGCTCAGCCATAGATTGGGGATCATTTTGTACTGTTATAAGATTAGTGCTAGTTTGGTCAGCAAAACTTAGTTGTTGGGCTGTTGAATCATTCAATTATTCATCAAATAGTTGTGCATTAATGCCATATTTCTGCTCAAATTCTTCAAAACGCATTTCAACAACATCTTGAATATTGTCATTTGAATACAAACCATCCCAAATAACATCCAAATTCACTGTATCATTATCAGACATTGTGGTCAAATGTAGATTTCAATAATAATTTGGCTCTAGTTTTATTTTAATTTTTTTATGTGTTTTGTTCTTTTTTTTCCCTTAAATTCGATATCTTGACTGTTGCAGACAACCTTTTTTGATGCTGACCTTTTGTATAACAATTGAAATGTGTGAGACAAACAAAAATAAGAAAACACATTTTTTACGTTTTATTATTTATTTTGGCACGATTTGTTACAAATAAAAACAGAACAATATTTTTTCTGTTGTATGTAGTTGATTTTTAACCACTTACTGTCAAGCAAATGAGATGGCGAGTTACTGAACCGTGGCAAATGACGTCATATAAAAAGTAGTCCGGTGCGCGTGACAGCTTTATCACCACAGTGTTGAAATAAAGCAAAGTTTATTCCAGTGAGTGTTATTTCGTCAATGTATGCGTGATGATGGGATAAAATTGAAATAATTAGTACTCGTTTGGTTTTAAAATCATGCTGTAATAGGTATTTGCCGAAATTTTGTCAATTCTGAATGCTATACAGTGTAATTTGTAGTGTTACTGAATCTTAAATCTTATCAAAATGCATTTTGGTGACAATTTCCGCCAGCAGCCTTTTGCAGGTACAACATCATTCATTGTACCAAGGCAAATAACTAACATACATGTTATATCTCATGTTAAGTATAGTTTTAGTTAGTTCAAGTTATTCAACACGAAATTGAGTGACGTCCCAAACAAGATATTAGAAAGATTAAGTAACGGAGCGATATTTTACAGTAGGCCATGAATCCATTTTATCTTTTAGGACACTAATAATACAGTGATAAAAATGTTAATAACATACAATGCAACTATACCTTTATGCACACATGTTTGCATACTATTAAATAATATAACGGCATTTGATACTTGGAAATAAGGCACTTCATTGTAACAATAAACACGCAACTCAATAAAGACAACACAATAATCATGGGACATTTACAATGCCGGGATGGGGTAAAATATTCATAGAATTATCTCAACTTAATGTGGTCATGGTGAGCCTTTGTGATCGCCATGTGTCCGTGGTGCGTCGTGCGTCGTCAACATTCACCTTGTACCACTATAGACCAGATTTACCGCCCAATCTTTATCAAACTTTCCAATTGTCCAATGATATCTCGAACGAGATCGAAACTGGGTCATATGGTGTCAAAACTAGGGCACTAGGGCAAATTGATGAAACAGCTTGTAAACACTCTAGAAACCACAATTTTTGTCGAATGTGTTACTTACTCAAAACATATGTTCTTATGATTATCTTGGTCGAGTTCAAAAATTGTTCTACTCCGAACCGTTGAAAAACGTGAAAACCAGGACGTGGGGGTACATGTAGTTTCCCTTATATGGCTATATTGAAAACTTTGCAAATGCTTCTTGTCGGAAACTGCTTGCTGAATTTCAAACTTATTTTACATAAATGGCCATTGGGTAACAATCTACTAAATTCCGCCTTTTGTCCGTCGTGCTGGTTCGTCGTTTATCGTCATAATTTACCTTGTGAACACTATATAGACTACATGTATGGCCCAATCGTATTGAAATTTGCCCAGAACATTTGTTCTAACGATATCTCGGGTGTGTTCGAAACTGGGTCATGTGGTGTCAAAAACTAGGTCACCAGGGCAAATTGAAGAAAAAGCTTGTAAACACTATAGAGGCCATATGTTTGCCCAATAAACATTAAACTTGCTTAAAACATTTGTTTTATGATGTCTCAGTGAAGTTTAAAACTATGTCATGTGGTATCAAATATAATTCACTGTGGCAATGTAAAGAAAAAGCTTGTGAACACTCCAGAGGCCACAATTGGTGCCCAAAGAAAATGAACCGTGCTTAGCCCCTCAATTGAGCGACATAGGGCCTTACGTCTGTTTTGTTTCATTTGTAAGTATATTAACAAATTAAAGAATAAGGCTGTATTTCAAATTAAAATTTTGGTTACTAACTAGATCTATGTGATTTTACAAATTTACGTAGACATATGTTATAGAAATAGAATTTTGAAAAATACATTTTAAATAATTAAGAGATTAATTATTGAAAGAGATCAACTACTAGGAAAATTATAAATGTTAAGCCTAATACCTACATCAGGTTCGAACAAGGAAATAATTGTCTTAGTAGTTCCCATTTTGCAAGCTCTATAGAACGGTGAGGAGACTCACTGAACCACTTGATTTTGAGGTATTAAGACAATGTCCGTTGGTGACTTCCGAGGTGGTCTGGTTGTAAAAAAATATAGTTAACAGAACGTATGACTTTCCAATTGTGTATTATTTTTGTATGATAAAGGTACTTTTTAAGAAAGCGGTCAATGTCATTACTAGTAGGAATTATAAAAAAACACTCGTTAGTTGTTTCGTTAAATAATGTACACAAATAAAGGTTGTAGGCTTTTTAAAGTTTGAAGTCATTGAACGAATATGTTTATGATACTCTATGTACTGACATGTTTGCCCGTCGAGTTCTTACTACAACCCATTATGAAGTGTATGACGACTGACGATGACCACACATATAAATGTAATCACATACGCATTACATGTTTTGCAATAATTTGTAATTTTGGTTATTTTTCTGGGCATTCCTTGAAATGAGGTGGTCTTGGTGGTACTGAGGTGGTCCGGTGGTGCTGGGTTGGCTAATGCTCATGAAACCGAAAGTAGAATTGGTAAAAATTTTATAGTAAGAAATCAATGTCTGTCAGATATGGCCAGCAAAAGCATGAAAAAAAAACCACTATGAAAAATGACTTGGGGCAAATACAATGTTTAAACAATGTTTGTTAAACTGCAAAAAGGGAAATCTAAAGTAAATCTGATAAAACATCCACTCAGTTCACATGATGTACATAAACTGTACAGTTCGTTTGACACTGAATCTCCAAGTGGCCTTAATTTTCTGCAATCGTGGACGAGACAATCTAAGGCGAAATAAAAAATTATGATATTTTAATTGATGAAAACTATGCATACATTGAAATGAGAGACATGGCAACCGAAATCACAAAGGGGAAACAGTCCATGCAGATAATAGAAGTCCAGGTGGCCGTATCTACAAAACTTCCAATTGTATGTCCGCCTACGCATCATTAGTGAAGTATTTGTCGCTGCTGCATCCAGCATGCGAAGCCTTCTTTCAGCGGCAGAAGTCTAAAGTTAAAAATGGCGGTCTAGTGTATGACAACGTGGCACAAGGGAGAAATAACCACGGTGATAAAATGAAAACACTGTCGGCTGACGCAAATATCTCGAGGTAGATTTTGTTTTCAATTATGTAACTAAATATAACATTTCAAAAAAAGTGTAATTTTACTACTTTATTTCTAAAAAACTTATGTCAATATTAAACATTTGCCGTAATTAAAACAAGATTAAATTTGAAATATAATTGTATTGTCTTCTAATTTCATAATATATGTGTGTGCTCAAAATTTTCAGGACACTTCTGCGTGCCACTTCGTTTGCCCTCTTTGATGGTTATGAAACGCGACATGTAATAACGGTGTTGGGTCATGCATACGAAAGCAGCATCTGGAGCTAGAGGAAGACATTGTCCTTTACCCTGTCTAGAGCGATGTCCTGTAAGTTTTTCCATCATACTAATGTTGTAATATGTTATTTTTCCATGATAATATTATATTGTGCATACAATGTTACTCTCATGAACCAAATATAGCCAGTGCCAGGGCGCTAGTTAAGAGGTGTTTTGGAGTAAATACACCTTTAAGTTTCGAAAAAGACTCATTAAAAAATGAAAATGGGAGTATCAGTACTCATTAAAAATCTTGACAGAAATTGGGATTGATTTTGAAACAATACATATTTTAATTGAACATGACTTTCTCACTATATGCTCATGAAATTATGGCTAGGTAAGTGCACAAAGTAGTGCATACTAATTGTTGATTCAGTATGTATCCATCTTCAAACCATTTAATTATAAATTGCTATTCATAGTTTGTCCATTTTTTGTTTTATTATTGTAGTACGAGTACTCTTTAACAAAAACATTATCAAATGCACTGCAGTGCAGAAATAAACCATGTCAATGTCACGCATGCCTGCGAATTCTGAGTCTGTACGGTCAGAATCAGCACCACACATGCAGCCCGATGATGATGCCCTTCAAAACCTTGATCCGCTTCAGTTGACTTCAATACAACAGAGTGCCCTCCATAGAGAACTGATTAGTGCATCTTATAGTGTCTTGGAAACTGTGAATCGTTCTGAAGTGCAAAATCACTCAGCTGCAACGCCTTCTCCAGCAACGCTAGGAACGTTCAATCGAACTGTGAAACTGCAACATAAACTATGGTGCTCCAGTTTATAACTTGTATAACTCTTCAGTGAAAATAGTCCATACATAGCATATTACGGGGTTACAACTTTTTCAAAATTTTAGAACACAAACTGTTAAAACTGTTGACAATACCGTTCAGAAAATTATAACTTGTTTCATTTTAAAGCCCCGTTCTGTGGTTGATATTGACTGTTTTCTGATAATGTAAATGTATGTAAAGGAATAATACATTTTGAACTTGTTTCAATTATGCTCTTTGGTTTGTTATATAGAGCATAGGTAATAAAACAGTTACTTCATGTGTGTTTTGGGAAACAGTCGATAATATAGTCCCTCGGTGTCAGGAAAGACCTCGGGCAAAAGTTCTTAAGTCTTTCCTGACACCTCGCGCAAAGAGCTTTTTGTTGTTCCTAAAACACACATGAAATAACTGTATACTGTACTTTTCCACCCCAAATACATGCATGTAAAAATTTTGATTTAGAAAAGTAACTAAGAAATACCAAAAAGATTTACATAATTCAATTTAAAAGAACAGAATTTGCAATGTAATGATTTTCATTTGCCTCCGCTGAAAATCATATGCGTGGCCTTGAATGAAACCCAATCGTTCCTCGAAATGAGAAGGTAGATGTTGCATAATGATAGTTGACAATTTGAAAAAAAAAAACGCCTATAGCGTTTTTAAAAGTATCTTAGTTAAATTACTGAGAATTACACAATAATTCGACAACATTTACCCGTTGGTTGGTCTTGCATGTTAGTATATATTGAAACGAGAACAGATAGGTTTATTTATTTTCGCAATAGTTGTGTTGCCTCAAAACAAAAACCATGTCATCATTACATTTCAGATAATGCGGCTGCTGTATGGACTTGTGGTTTTCGTTTTTCACGGTAACGACACATTCGCATACTGTTATGTCAGTACTTGATACGTATTGGTATAAAACATTATATGATTCGAAGAAAATGAATGACTTGCTTACGAAAATAATATCGACAATACGTCGTGAAAACAGCTAAATTACTAGAATGTTGTTTAATAGTACAACAATAATTAGTTAAACATTACAATTCTTAAGTTTTATTTTTAGTTTATTTTCAAATGCATTAATGAGTATCATAATATTAGCGAGAATCGTACCAGTTAACATTTAAATACACTATATATAATTCGTATCCATCTAAGACAACATCTAGCCCCATAATTCAATTGTTATTATTCCGGTTATATTTTTCGTTCATTATTATGTGCGTATCTATTTTACTTTTTTTACAGCCTTTTGATTATATATATCTGCTTATAAACACCATGCCTCACTGACTTTTTTGCTGCTTATAAATAGTAATTTTACTACTAAAATTTTTTTCTTTTAGTAAGTAACACACTTTAAATGTGTCGTTTAATCATCTTGTTATATCCTGCCGACGTTTTTGTAATTGAAGGTAACTATACGGAAATTATAACGAAATGTAGAAGGAGAAATCAGGTAATGATGATAAAGCTAACTATAAAGCCTCAGTCACACATTCCCGATTATGCCTCCCGACAGCGCCCCGACGGCGCTACGATACAAATAATACTCAAGTCGGGAAGTCGGGAATCTCGGGACGCTGTCGGGACGCTGTCGGGAGCTATCTAGACGCTTTCGGAACGCTGTCCTGAGAATCGGGATTCATCGGGACACGTTCGGCGTGATAGGCCAAGCACTCCCGACAGTTAAGGTTTTCCCTTAACATTCGGGAGACTAAGCCGAATTTGTATAATCCGGACTCTGTTAAGATAGATTCGGCTATATCGGATCAAATTCGGGACGGTGTTGGCACGTTGTTGGTACAATATCCGGTGAAACGGGAATATAGTCATGTGTATACATATGTCACGTCTGGTGTATTTATAGTGTGTGTTGTGCGTGTTTGTGTGCGTTTGTCATTCATCGACAGAACTTTCACCGACCACTATCAATTCTTTCCGATTATGGCTCCTGACAGCGTCGGGACAGCGCTACGATACAAATAGAAAAAAAAAACGTCGGGTATGCCGGGATGCTGTTGGGACGCTGTCGGGAGCTATCGGGACACTGTCGGAACTCTGTCGGTTCGCATTCGGGAAAATCGGGACTCTGTTGGGACTCTGTCGAGACGCTGTCGTGATGCTGTCGTGACGATGTCGTGACAATAATCGATCTTTGGATCAAAAATTGAAATTCGAGCCCCGAATCTCAGAATATTGTCACGTCTTTTGGCATATTTGATTCGGGACGCTGTCGGCTCCAGAACGGCAGGAGCAATCGGGAATGTGTGACTGAGGCTTAAGGCACGCAATACCCTTCTTAAACCGTTATGTTTATCATTGTATTTCAGTACCCACGAAAAGTCCAGGCAATGTCGTTCTGGGCACATGGAATGAGACATCAATAGAATGTGCCTCAACCACTGATATTGTATTTGAATTCATTAGCAGCAAGACAAATATATCTCGAAAGATTGCTGAATGTGATTTTGTCACAAAATCATGTTATACGCTTGGAGTAGACTTTAAAAATAAATACACACTTTCTTACACTGGTCATGGATGGATTATGCACATCAAGATAGTAAATGAAGATTCTAACGTGACATATACATGTTATGAAACGTTAAATCATAACAATTTTGCCAGCACGAACATTATATCACATACAATGTTCGGGGGTGATCATTCTTCAAAAGCTGTGTTGGGAACAGTGAAGGATACCTTAATGGAATGTTCTTCAAACGCTGAACTCACATTTAACTATATGAGCAGAAAAACAAATAAATCTCGAACAATTGCAGAATGTGACTTAATGATAAAAGTATGTCATACGTTTGGAACGGAAGTTCAAAACAAATACATAATTTCTTACACTGGCCGCGGAGGAATTTTGCGCATAACCAGTTTAGACGATCAAACAATGGGAACATACACATGCTGTGAAACATTCAATCCCAGCAATTGTGTCAGTAATGACATTATTGATAATTACATGGATGCATCGGATAAGGCTTCAGACAATGTTCATGTAGTGGCTAAGAATAATACAGGTATTTTTTTAGTATTGTTTGGTTTAAACATAATTTATTTCATGAACACATATGAGTATACAAACATATACTGTTACAAATAATTCGCACGTTCACAAAATGGATAGGAACGGAAGATAAAATCTTATATGGTTCTTCTCCATAAATAGTATTTGCATGCAAGTATGTAACATTTCTATAAATGTCATGTGTTAGAATATTACAATTTATGGTACTGGTTAGAACGAGATATATGATAATATCCAATAGAATAATATAAATCCTAGAGAGTGGAGAACGGCTTGTAAATGGTAGAGGTGAAACCTCGAATAGAGAGTAGAACGTAAATGAGGAATGGTTTAGGTTGAAAAAAAAACCAACAACAACAGTTTAACATGAGATGAGTTTTTCGCTGTAACAGAGATCTAGGTATAAAATCTTTTACTAATTTTTATGTACGTTTGAACTGTGTCAGAAATACGCGTGTTTTTGTCATAGTCAATACTTTCATCTCCATATAAAAGTGTGTTTAGAGTTGGGGATGTCAGAGATGAAATTGTTCTGATAAGAACCTCTCGTTGTTGCCTGAATAAGTTACATTCGAGAAAATAATGGAATACTGATTCGACTGCACCACAGCTGCATACAGGTGACTGAACAATATTGCACATATATAGATGTTGCAAAAGTGAGCTACATTTAGTTCTGAGTCTGCAGTGGAGCATCTGTTGGCGTCTTTCACCATAGTAATATAATAAATTAGGTTTAATATAATCGTTATCGAGTAGCAATTTGAAAGTGTTTAGAGAATCAGCATTTCTTGTTTCCAGAGGAAGGTTGTTCCATTCCATTAGTAACGTTTGTTAATATTAAGTGTTACATATATGCATGCATTTGGAAATTATTGGAATTTTATGAGCTATACTTGTGAAGTATTACACTTACGTGTACAACTGCTACGACTTATGACTTGACACATTATTATACAAGCGTATTCTAGTATTCATATATTTGTATACATATCAGTTGCAAAGTTTCATTGTGTATGACTGCGTCCTAATTGATTCGATTGATTTAACCGTTGGTGTTATATACACTTTATGTTTCAGCAGACTCCTTTGATGAAACCAGAATAGAAAATGCATCAAATATTTGGACCATTCTACTCCCTGTATGTGTTGCCCTGTTCATCATTGCCATATGCGCGTTTGTTATGATTAAGATGAAAAGTAAGTGCACGTTCCTCATATTATTAAAACTTCAGGGCACACAGTAAAAATGATGCTATGCAGCCTCTATGGCACAAGATATTGGTTTTAATACTGATTACTATTAGTATGGAACAAATACAATAGGTACATATGTAAAATCAAAACGCTGACAGCGTTGAAAGACCTTATGGCGAGGAAAGAGCCAAATTAATATGTGCATTTTACTTTAAAGTAAAAATATGTATGAATGAAGTTGAATTTATGTCATATCATTTTTTGTCAAGTGTCATAAAAGGAAATTAGTTAAACATGTATTGATGTAGTAACCATGTATGGTATTCGACCTAGTTAAAAAAGAAATCTAGGCCATTGTAAAGAAAATCTTGTGAGGTCACCCTACGACATGATAATCTTTTGAAACTTGAAATTTATTTGACGCGCGAGTGATTTAGGCTGCTTTTAGTTTGATTGTTTGTACACAATAACACAATAAATGACACTGCTATGGTAATAGGACATGCATGTAGCTATTGTTGTAGAAAAAAGAATAGAAACAAATGAAAACTTAAATAAATTGTGATGCTAATCAGTAATCATTTCAACATGCAAAGGGCCAACAGTGATGTAGCTTTGCAGTTCATAGTATCGATATTAAGTGTAATGTCGCCTGCAGAGTCAACATGTAGGTCGTACGATGCTTGCTTTCGATTTTCCTTACTACACTTAATTATTAAGCGCTCTGTACATTGTAGAAGTTTGTTGTCAAAATGTTAAGAAGCAGCATCGATAATAGGAAATAGCAATTTTTCAGCAACCAGCCTAAATAGCCGATGGAGCGCATTACTTTAGTGGTCTTATTCCACGACATTCACGCGAATACTTGTGTTACATACAAGTACATTGCAAAAGTAGTGTGACCAACGTATTAAGTAAAAAAATAAGACCTTGACTTAAAATTTCATTTAGAATACGCATGACAGGCAATAATTAAACGTTAAGAACACATTGCATGAACTTTTACTGCTTAGAAGAAATACCATTCGTTGTTTACGCCAACAGTCTAACTATAGTTGGAACAATTAATCATATTAAACTAACACTATTGACCGTTTGGGAATAAGTGTTGATTTTCGCCTACACTAATTTTTTTTTCAACTCCAGAATGCCGCGGTTCTAAAGATAGAGGAAAGGTAATATATTTTGTAGCTTTTTTAACAGCAGTTTACCCAGGTAAAGCGACGTTATAAAGTTGTTACCGAAAACTGGCTTCGGCTTTAAATACAATATTATACTAGTACATACATTTAATGTATTACAATATACCTTTAAATGATGTTAATTCCAGGTGCTATGTGTACACCTTAATAAACTGATTGCTCCAGGTTCTTCGGAAACAAATCAAATCATACACTTCTTTAAAGGTTGCTATTGTTCTTCATCTCATATAGTGTCTTACAAATTGCATTTAGTTTATAATTTAAGCATAGTGTTTATCATTAATTTTTGAACATATAGAAATACAATTCAGATACTATTTTACTAGAATACATGCCGCTTGTTCTGTTACAAAGGACGTACCCTGCATATTATTCACCTGGTATTTTGGGAAATGCTTCCATGATTTACACTATGTGTTTGCTCGAACAAATGGTTGGACATAGTTGGTCGGTTGATCGGTCGTAATACTGAAATAAAATGTTCGAAAACGTTCGTCAACAACGAAAACGCATTTTAACTAACTCTTGTATAAAACCGGTTATTAGTCCTAAGTTACATTTGTCTACACAAAACGGATTTTATAGCACGTATTCATGCTGTTTTGGCAAAGTGTTTCATAGCATTGTTTTGTTATAGGTCAAAATGGAACTGGCAGAGGTATGTTAGCTAAGCTTCCACAAAATATTGGTAAAATATATTGGTATTTTTGTACGCAAATGCGCTTTCGTTTTAGTGCCAAAAGCAGCTAAAACACCATGTTTAACAAAAGTGTATGTTGTTTCTTCTCTGCGGTATATGCAATGTTTGCTACATATTCAAACGTGTCGTTAATTTATTAAAGTGTGCATATGTGTCTATACAATTATTTCGTATTGTAGCGTGTTATACTTTGCAAATATATTCAAATGAATATGTATTTATTACGTTACTAAGTTGTCATGCTCTTAAATATCTAAGGTTGTTTTCACATATATTTAATCGTAATGTGATAAGCTTGCAGTTTACCAATACAAACTTTGATGTGAAGTAGTTTGAATTAAATATTGTTGTTTTTTTAATGATTTAACAACAGGTCGCACCACTTTTGGAGTTAATAACCAACAATGTCAATATGAATTTTCCAAGCTGCATAGTTTACAAAACATCACATACTTACAAGTAGACATTTTACCGTATTGAGATTGTTGTTTAAATGGTGTTAGGTTGAGGTGCTAGACACACACTGATACAAGTGCTTGTTATTTGGGAACATTTAAGCAATACGCTTCTTTTATGACAGCTTATAGTGTATTATGTCCACATTAATTTTTGGGTAAATATTTATTTCTTTTACACCTTATAGATGCTAACTTGCCATTACCAAACGTGTGTTCTATTACATATGATATACAATACATACAATACATTGGAAAAGCTGATTATCAAGCGTTGACCATATCATCTTTCCTTCACACTTTCAATAGTCAATATAAATTTACAAACAAGTATAACCAAATCCTTATATAAATGACTCAAACTACTATATTGGTATTGTTCGATAATTTTTTGTTCTGAAAAGTATCTGATAATGTGTTTTCAATCCAGGTGTTATTTCTAGTTACATAACCAAGTACACAATTAATTTACTTTTGTATACTTCTGTTGGCGTTTTAATACCAATTATGCTATATATTTGGACTTTGATATATGTTTATAATCAAATTATAATGGAATATAATAATGATGGTTAAATTGATAATGAATTACCAACATTTACCTTAATTTCGTTTGGCCATGTTGGATTGCATAACCTTCTAATACAAGCGTGCATACAACGCGTCACACAGCCAACGATATAATCAAGCATATTAATTGTTCAAAAAATGTTTTACCATGTGCCACACAATGTATTAAATTTCAGTTAGTTAGAAATAGTCTGTGTATTTAGATAAGAAACAAACTATCGCAAGACTCGGTACATCAAGTCAATTAATGTAATGTTTAAATTTAAATTACACGAAGTTGTTCATAATTTGCTCGACGAATGTGTGTATTTAATTGTTGTATGTGTGTGTGTACTGTTACAAAGGACATTTATTTTATTATAAAACGATAACAGCGACATGAGCACTATTTTGTGTTATTAATTTTGCGTCGTCAATATTATGGAACTCTACCAAGGCCTTGACCACTTACGATACATATCGTATTACGTTTTGAATAAACTGCACAATTAAAAGCGCTGCACACAGCTAATTGCATACTATCTACCGATATAAGTTATGTAACGTTTGATAATTAAAGTTATTATTTTGTTTTATTATTGTAGATGGAAGACGAGGAAGGCATGCTAATGGTTTGTCCTGAAAATGTTATGAACATTATGATTCTTTTAACTTTTTAACTCTCCTGAGGGCCGTTTTCCTTGGAGCCATATTCAATTCCTGTGTTGTAACCGATGCAATAGAATATCATAAATACTCATTGATTTCTGTATAAATGCAACACAACATTAACTATGCAGGTGGAATAACGTCCTGGTAAACAATACTTATGTATTATTGACACTATATTAGAAAGAAAAATAAGGGCAATGAAAAAAAAACACGCACTCAAAATTATCAGTATGTCTGTTTGATTTATATTTACTTAAATACGTATTACGATTGTGTTAAAAATTAACCTGCTAAATTGAAGTGGTAATAAATCTCACATTGGATTTATGTGAAAACCATAATTTTACGCTGTTGTGTGTTATTTAATGAATAATTGATATTATAGAAAACAACGGAGAAATGCGATTCCGACGATTTCTCTGACAAATTAGTTAATTATTTCAACAATTAAGTCATAACTCAGCCATTAACACTTGCTCTAATATAACTAGTTTTTAAGCGTTCGATGTGTATTTTTAATTTTGTTTTGATTATAAATGACGCTTGGTAAATAATTGCCTTAATTTAATATAGCAGGACGAAGAAGACAGACCTGCTAGTGGAAAAGCTGAGGTAAATCAATGTAATGTTTATGTAACTATTTTTTTTCAAATTCACTTCAGACTTTAAATAAGCGACGACCACATAATCGTGTTTGTTCGTACAAATCATTAAAAAGATTCGTTGGTCGTATTACAGAAAATGTATTCGATAACTACATGTATGGCGTGAACTACCAAATTCACAGTTTATTACATATTGTTTTATTAGTTTCGCTTGCATAACTAATATGATTATGTAAAAATACCGACTGAATTTTTAAAACTCTCTCGGTGGATGTACATGTTAAAACCAAAGTTCGCCTTGTTTATGTAATCTAATTAATTATCAATATTATAGAAAACAAGCGAGGGATGCCATCTGGACGATCTTTCCGACAAGGTGATTAATCAGTGTAACCATTTATTGATAAATAAGCCCTGTACATTGAATCTAATATATTAAAAAGTGTTCAAGCGTTCTTCGCTTCTTTTCATTGCTGTTTTTTGTTAGAAAGGACGTTTGGTTATTTTTGTATTAATGTTATATAACAGGACGGAGAGAAGAAACCAGATAGACGAAAAGTCGAGGTAAATTAGTATTATTTTTTTGTAATATATGTAATGTGAGTATACCGTTAAGAGAGTGTTAGTGTGTTTATTTGAGCGAACAGCATATTTATTTAGCTTTTTTCAGAATTATGCCACGCGAGTCATATAGCATTTTAAACACCGTTTGACTCACACGCATTAAAACAGGTTTTGTAAACCGAAATAGCTATTCTGTTTAATATATTCAAATATATGTGAATACAGATCATTGGCATATATTAAAATAACGAGTTGTTGATTAATAATAAATATAAAATACAGTTTTGTCTATTACATGCCGCACACTGTTTTATTTATTACAGGTTTATCCGGACGAAGAACGTATGATTGTTTGTGAGATGGAAAAGGTAATGCATATCTTGTTACGCATGCATACATAATGCTTAAATATGCTTTAAACACACATATGTTTGTGTTGTTAATGCCGTCATGTTAAAGTTACCATTTTGCAGTACGATATTATTACTGTTGAATTAGCAATGTGTTTAATATTAATGAATGCAAACATTGCATATATATTAACCTTATTTACTAAGGCCGGTTATCGATTCGCCCTCATTTCAAAGTTGGCATACTGTGAAATGTAAACAAAACTTGATTAATTGTAATTTTAATCTATTGTTTGGAAACAGAGATTCCGATGCACCTGTCTTATAACGGGACATAAAAATGCGTTTGATATATGACACCTTCAAAGGTTGCAATATTGTCACTTCTGTTGATCTAATGATGTCACGAAGTATTACCACTGTAGATTATGTTTTTGAAATTCAAGGAAAACAAGAGATAACAACTCGATTATTCCGAAAATAATATAACAAAAGATTCATTAGTTCTTTGTACTATACATATGCATGCAGTGTACAACGTATACAATGTTTATGTACTGCATGTTACCATACATTTCTTTACACACGCAGTTTATCGGCAGTTTGCTATAAGACAACTTTGGAAGGTGTTTACATTGATAAGCAGTCTTGTTCAATAGCATTTACATCGTCGATAGTGTTGACAACATAATTAAATCAATTTCGACCTATCGTTATATGGTTTACAATGTAGTTTTTGCTTTGCTGCTTGAAAAACAAAATATGGTATTATGGTAATTTGTGTTATTGCTCTTGCGTGGTACATGCACAGAAGATTTGGTAAGTTTTCGGTTATTAGACTGTTGGCTTCCGGTGTTGAGGGGGTAATTTCCAAAACAGGTATCGCGGAAAACTACTTCTTTTCCTTGCAGGCTACAAGTCAATAAATCGAAACCTGAAAGGGTCGTTCTTCAAAGCAGCAAACTATCACGAATTTTTTCTTACATTTAAATTATTTAAGATAACGCATGTCATGTGTATTATAATGTGTATACCATGTGATTTATTACAATTACAGTTTCTAAAAAGTCAATAATTAAAAATGTTAGGTCAAAGTAATGATACTCCTATTTTAGCTATTTACTTGAATGTAACCGAAACATTCATCGGGGTGTCCTGGAATAAGACCAATATATTAATGCGCTACATCGGTCATTTTTGACTCGTTGCGAAAGTATTATTTCTTGTTACTGAGTCTTATTCTGAATATTTGACAACACATTACTGCAAGGTAATAATTTTAAACTGTAGTATGGAAAATCGAGAGCATGCATCGTATGACCTACTTTTGACTCAGTAGGCTACGAATCACTAACAATCGATGCTTCTTGCTACTACGCTTTATCGGTTATTCTACATGGCTCGTTGCAGATGTTCTTGTTAATTGGCATGTATATAATTACGTTTGGATTAGATAATTAGCTTGAAAACTATATGCTCGTTACTTACAAATGTTTTCATTACCACGTCTAAACAATAAAAAAAGGGGCAATATTATCAAGTTTAAAGGTGGGATATTGAACTTCATTCAAACAAATGTTCCCTTTTTATCAAAAATGCACACATAATTTACATGTTTTTAGTTTCTTCTGTCGTCAATAGTCATTCTACCCTGTCAGCGTTTTGATTGTTATTATGGCAATAAACCAATGCAGCCTTATAACCTAGATGTTACCCAGTGTTTGTGTTCGTTAAGCCATTAGGACTTAAATTTTCTAAATTCTTTTTATATATAATGTGTTTTTATTTATATTAAAATTTACATTATTATAATGTGTTTTTTATTACACATGGCCTTTATAGATATAATGTGTTTTAAATGTACAACATTGATTTTAACATATAAATATAGAATGGTGTAACTTTCACCTAAATTACAAAGTTACGAACACAATTTTGCTTGATACATATGTTGATGTTCGATTTATGTAGTGTCTGTGAGAACATTCATGTCGTTAATGCAATCGTTCAACATGTTAAAGATTGCAGTTTTGTGTCAAATGTTTATGTTTTAATATGTTATAATAAGATACTAAGATGCAGTATCTACTAAGAGTGGCAGAGGAGGAAATCAGTGCCATGTTTCTGTGTTTAAATAGTGTATATATTTGATTAACGTGTGCTTGTGCTATTTTTTATTCTTTGAAGTGCTGTCAGTACACAACTCCGCACACTTAAAGTTTGATATATTATTATAAGCGTACTATTGTGTAAAATTCTAAATGATTATTTTAATTCATGGTCAATTTATTTAGAAAAGTAAACATACATATTTGTACGGATGTTTAAGATTTATAATTTTCAGTTTTCACACCACAGGAAGATGCACACCAAAACACAGAAATAAACACATGTATGGAAGAGCGTCTCCAACGTACCGATGAGATAGCAAAAGAGACCAAAAGAAAACCAGCAGCTCGGGATGCCTTTAACTGCATTCAGGGAACAAATCAGGACACGGGTCAAATAGACTATGAACAGAACCTAGAAGGTACATATTCCACATACATTACACTAACAGATCACACAGTGCATTAACAATGTAATTGAATCCTTCAAACAATTAAATCGATAATGTCTGCTTTGTTTGTTTGTTTAATGACTCAAATATACGTTATATGTTTGTGTTTAATGATCTAATTGTAATATTTACCACGACTTACGACACAAAGCTGTATAAAAGAACACCTGTTAACAGAAGATTATTGCAATACGTGTATAAAATACAATTTGTTAAATGGTATAGTTATAGCTAGACATATAATATTTTATAGCGAACCAAGCGTCGAACTGGGAACATGTGACATATGTCTCCCTTACAACAGTTTGTTACTATACTGTTATGATGAATATTCAGTACAAATAATGCATAATTATTGCCTTTTGCAGCGCTTCGCCGACAATTGATACAGTTTTACAACGGTACTATAAGTAACACACGTTTGACAGCCCATTCAAGTAAAGACACATTATATCGTCGTAACTCAGGAACATTTGTCCTCTCTACAATTCGTAGAATACAAAGAAATAAGTCACAATGTAAACATCAAGACGGTTTTGGAAGATATGTTGCAGAAGGAAATATAACTGAAATCAATAAATACAAAGATATTTTTTACACGGGGGCTACGATTAACAGACGAATATTCCTTCAAGGTCAGGCTGGTATAGGTAAATCTAAATTCGCTGATAACATAGTGCTCGACTGGTGCAAAGCAACACTGTCGTCATCACAGTGTGGTGAAACATTTGACGACCTTGAAACATTACAGACGTTTAAATGTGTATTCCTCGTTCGACTGGGAGATTCATTGCATCAATGTCAAATTCCGAACCTTATTAAGACACATATTATAGAAAAACTACATTTAGATGTATGTCATGATAGAACAGACACGTTCCTTCAAAACATCATGGAAAAGGAGAATTGCCTTGTAATCCTAGATGGTCTCAATATGTGGACATCTTATAAACGAATACAAGCGCTCCCTTGGATGACAGCTTACCGTTATACATTTACACTTTTAATAACAGCTCGTCCCTGGATGCTTGCAGATGAAATTACTAATGACTCCCAAATGGATTGTTTGTTAATGATGTGTGAAGAAAAAGATGTTGTCAATATAGTACACAATATGCCGTTTGAGTGTTGAGCCGAGTTTGGCTATTAGAGAAGTAGACGGAAACAATATACATTCATCAGCAGAAAACGTGATAGTAAAACAGTTCTGAACATAGTTTTAAATATTTTGAATGGACTTTCATAACTGTTTATTTTCTTACGTGTATTGCATTTGGGCAAATCTTTTTTTTTTAATTTCGTCAATGTTTGTACGTTGCCATATTAGGGCATATGCATCCTAAGTTATTGAAGTTATAAGTTAGTGAACTCGGGTTATATACAGATGTAATCCTTTCACAGCTTTGGTTTTAATATTATCATTGTTATTGTGTACTAAATATGTGAAACAACAGGCAATACATAGGCAGTACAAAGGCAGTAAACTGAGAGTACCCGGGTACAGTGCTCAGATGTCCAAAAGGGGTTCTGACTGTTATGACAAGTTCCGACACTTTCCCGCGGAATCGTGTGTTGATGTAAAGCAGTAGCGGCAGTGGTGCGGGTCGGCCACCCAACTTTGAAGTGAACGGAAAAAAGTATACAATGTAGCAGGAGGTACGGACACATGAACATTGGACGTGACTGAGAGGAAACTGGTTGTTAACATTTCACATAGGGGCGAAGGCGTGATACCTCTGCCAGTATCTAAAATACTTAAAGATTTTAAAATATTTACTTTGTATTATCAACCTTGTTCTGTTTGAAGTATATGTCATTGATTTTGGTTTGCAAAACAAAAACTGTGTTCACAGTTAGTTCATACTGCACGTAATTTATGCTAAATGGCCCATTTGTATTCAGAATAGGAGAATATTGACACAATCAATGTATTGCATGCCTTCTTGGACTGTACACCAATTTCATGCTTAGTATATAAATTGTCTAAACATGTATACTTGATGATGCTGTGAATGACATTGCCACATATATCAAACCTATATAATAATACAATGCAAGGAAGATGTAAGGCAGTTTGTTGGCAACCTTTTGTCAGTTACTGAATATTTCCGCCTTTCTTACTCAAAATCCTGATATGAGTACTGTATATATTGAAATGAAGTGCATTCTATGACTGTTGTGAATAAATGTATATTTATGTTTGAATCGGGAAATACGTGTATAGCATGACAACAATTGTATTTTCTTATTTTAGCATGAGTTCAATATTTAGCCAAATTATAAATTAATTCGTATATAGCATGTGTGCATGTGCATTATTACGTTTATTTGTCGCCAAACCTTAACAAGTCTTCTTTTTGTGTTGAAAACGCGGTATGTTTGTATTTGTTATTGAATTTATAAGTTAGTGAACTCGGGTTATATACAGATGTAATCCTTTCACAGCTTTGGTTTTAATATTATCATTGTTATTGTGTACTAAATATGTGAAACAACAGGCAATACATAGGCAGTACAAAGGAGGTAAACTGAGAGTACCCGGGTACAGTGCTCAGATGTCCAAAAGGGGTTCTGACTGTTATGACAAGTTCCGACAGTTGTTTTGTAATAAAATGTCTGTCTGTCTGTCTGTCTGTCTGTCTGTCTGTCTGTCTGTCTGTCGGTCTGTCTGTCTGTCTGTCTGTCTGTCTGTCTGTCTGTCTGTCTGTCTGTCTGTCCAAAATTGTTACTTAATAAATGGTGGTGTGATTACGCCTTCCTTTTGTGTCTTTGATGAAAGCAATATATATATTTACAACTGTGACATTACATTCAAAGGCATGCATTTTTAGGAGAGATTTAGAAGTAACTAAATGTCATGCACACAAAGCTTTTAACTTCCTAAGGGAAATCTTAAGTTATACCAATGTGAAAACATCAACTAATTTTTTCGTGTACAGACAATCAATATTTTATATTTCCAAATTGTAAAATATGAAATATCTGTTGATTCTCTGCCTCAAAAAAAAACATTTAAGAGAAATAAACATTATCTGAACCAGCTGCAGACCTAATGAATTTGTGGATACGGGCTTCTGAGAAACTGCGGCACCCGTACGCCGATATTGTCAGTTTCTGTAAGAATTCATCTCAGAGAATGTGTATTGATAAACAATTATCAAATACATGTAATAAACTGCTTCAAGTGTTATGCATTATTATACTGTGATTAGTATTACCAAAGTACTGATACTAACGTTGCTATTTTGCCTTTATCCCTCTTCTACCAAACCTAGCTACGTCCGATAAACTATCACTCTCAAAGTCTGTTTAAGTACATTAAAAAGTGACCGGAAGTTAGACCTCTTGCAAGAGATCCCCGGGAGTGTTCTCTATCGACCTAATTTTTGATTAAGTTCTCTAAATCGGCAAGTAAACATATGTTGATGACGTCATTTTAATGCTTTTCGTTACGTAATTGTATATGCCTACATGTTATTTACTAGACCTGTTTTTGTTGCGGAACATAGGCATATAGTGCTGGGATGAATATAACATTGGCCAATGATCCTTATTCAGGTTTTGAATCTTTATATATTTAAAACTAACCCAGTGTTCTCTATAATTAAAAACAGAAAACGAACGGATGCTGTCCTGACAACATTTTTAAAAGCGAAGTTCTCATAGGCCAGCTAAAATAAAACAAAATTTGTGTTGACTTATATTGTACCAAGCATCACTTCAGCAATAACTCACAATAGTGTTGTGTAATTGGTAGTGAGTTTCTCCCCAGCGCAGTAATGTGCCCATAGCACCCTCATTTCCGGGTCTTCGCACACGCACAGTTCCGCCTGCAGTCTAGGACTTGCGTTGTCGTCACTGACCAGGTCCTCGCAGCTGCTGTACACCGGCGTGATAGCGTGCTGGGCTGGAACCAGTCAGAGAGATATTACATCAGTAAATGAGCTTAAAATAAGCAGTCGAGAAGTTGCCGTACACGAGTGTGATAGCTGGCTGAGCTGTTTCCAGTCAAGGAAGTATTAAATCAGTAAATGAACTTAAATGAAACCAGTCAAGAAATAAAGCAATAGCTGCTGCACACTGGTGGCAGTGGTTACTGAAGAAGACCAAGGGGAAAGTAGCCGCTGCGAGGAGATTGAGGCGTGACAGCGGACTGAGATATAACCAGTCATGCGTGATTAAAAGGAAAACTGTCCGGTAGTTTTATACTTACGAATCACACGCTCGTGGAATCAGGCTATTCGCTTTAAACCAGTCTTATTACGAAAGCACCGATTTAAACAAAACGAGTCAAGAATCAATTAATGAACAAACAAATCATCATAAAAAACATGTCAAGAATTAATACCTACGCGGCTAAATGCTATGACTTTTACGTTATGACCTACCGCAGGCGTTACTGGTCTTCCGGTATTACATCCGGGCATTCACACTGGACAAACATATCATGGCCTGCTTGGCAGGACTCGAACAGTTGACCTCGTCCACACACACAACACCTTGATCATACATTGATGAGATGATGATCGGACGGTGATGATCGGATGATGATAATGATGATGTTGATGATAATGATGACGACGACGACGACGACGATGATGATGATGATGATGATGATGATGACGATGATGATGATGATGATGATGATGATATGTCATCTCTTTTAATGATACATTTAAATAACAAATTTACATTACAAGTAGACCTCTTACCTCGGCACAGTGTGTCACTACAAGAGATGCCGCTGATTTCATAGCTGTTACCAGGTGAACACCCCGTGGAAATGTGACACGACCTGATCGGAAAATGTCACGTGAAAAAGTATTCTCGCAAGGGCTACATCGCCCTACATCAGCAAGGAATATCAATACACATTGTGGATTGAAATGATTGCCATGGCGATTTAATTATTTAATTATTTCATGAACCTACCATCAATTTTCAATTCATTTTTGACCAATTTATTATTAAGAATTTAAGTGTTAATAAGAAATAGAAAACGTCAACGGACGAAAGCAAAAGGATAAAGAACGTAAATCAGCGCAGAAGTTAATTGTACCGCGGGAAACTGTACGTTGGACTTTTCTATGTCAAAAATAAAGACAGTGATAACTTCACATCAATGTACTCATTTGTAAAGTCATTGTCATCGACAATAAAACAAACCCATAACATGATCTCACCTGTATCTGGTAGAGAAGTACAGTCCGATACCAGCGGTGCACGTTGCGGACCTCCACGGTCGTGACCTGGGCTGGTACGGAGTAGCAATGCATGCATATTGGAGACCCATAACATTTTGGACACGTATTTGTAATAAACTAAGTGTTCATGATGCTTTTCAATGGATGCTAGCAACAATATAACAATATCAATTATATATGGCCGCCTCATAAGCCATAGCTGGTTGGCTTGTTTAGCAGTTCTTATTCGATGTTGATCGTTAGTTAAGTATTTTCATCAGAACTCTATGCTTTGCAGCATGTTGATGACCAATGATGACGGATATGGTCAGCAATTTCTGATAAGCTTCGCCTACGGCAATGCGATGTTTGATGATGCCATAGTATGAGCTGCTTTTAGATAACCACAGTGAATAAACGCACACAAAACAATCGCAATTGTTTTTTTTTAAACTATTCCTAGGGTCTTGAACATTACAGTAAGTGCAATCGTACTGAGTGTTAGCTCACTTCAAGATGTCTTACCTGAACACAGTCCACACAACCACATGTCTTACCTGAACAGTCCACTCAACCACACGTCTTACCTGAACACAGTCCACACAACCACATGTTTTACCTGAACACAGTCCACTCACCCACATGTCTTACCTTAACACAGTCCACTCAACTACATGTCTTACCTGAACAGTCTACTCAACCACATATCTTACCTGAACACAGTCCACACAACCACATGTCATACCTGAACACAGTCCACACAACCACATGTCTTACCTGAACACAGTCCACTCAACCACATGTCTTACCTGAACACAGTCCACACAAAGACATGTCTTTCCTTAGCACAGTCCACACATCCACATGTCTTGCCTGAAAACAGTCCACACAACCACATGTCTTACCTGAAAACAGTCCACACAACCACATGTGTTACCTGAACACAGTCCACACAATCACATATCTTACCTAAACACAGACCACACAACCACATTTATAACCTGAACACAGTCCACACAATCACATGCCTTACCTAAACACAGACCAAACAACCACATGTCTAACCTGAACACAGTTCACACATCTAAACCTGCACACAGTCCACACAACCTTATGTCTTACCTGAACATAGTCCACACAACTACATGTCTTACCTGAACACAGTCCACGCAACCACATGTCTTAACTGAACAACCACATGTCTTACCTGAATACAGTCCACACAATCACATGTCTTACCTGAACATAGTCCACACGTCCTGGCACACTGCGCGTTTAAGGTCGGGTCAGGACACACGAACTTATTCATGCCATCACAAATGGCGGCGGTGTCTTCGCAGACACCTGCAAACGAGATAACTAGAGACTGTGGCGAAAACAACATAACTCAATACAGCATATTGCAAAGGGAGTTAACAATAAATGCCCAAACAATCTCCTGCAAAGTGAGAAAACTAGCAACAGCGGCAGACACAGTAAAAACTTCATGCAGGGTATTTTTCCTTTTTTGCTTTTGGCAAACGGTTAAAATCGTTAATCAAACTTTCCAGTTTCAGACTCTATTTTTTTTAAGCTGCTTAAATGGAGTTATTTGTAACTAGGAATAATGTAATCTCAGCACTAAAGGTTATTGCTATTTCTACGCTGACTGTGTAATTATTATCAATATACTAAGCAGTATACACCGACCTGTGTAATGTGTGGTTGCCGATGTTGTAGTCGCCAGCGCTTCACATATGTGTTTGTTACAAGCGTCTGTGTGACAGCAATGGGAGCAGACGGAACGCTTCCCGACGGATCTGCCGACGGCTTGAGAGCTACCCGACGGACATTGCTGTCATAAAAGCACGATAACAGTTTGTATACAGATAAGTTATTTTGATACACATTTTGATATCAGTGTATACATGCGTGTTACTCAAATGACCTGGTGCTCTCAACTTATTTAATTGAGAGAAATGCATATGATCTCAACCCTAAATTATGAATACCAACATGTTACTTTATATTAAACATTATGGATACAAAATAAACAATACTCAGACAAGTATAGTAGATGTGTACCTGAGGTGCTCAACATCTCTTTGTGTAAGAGGTCTAACAATAATATCATTGCAGTGTGTGAATGATGTGTCCTAAATCCCTTTGTGTAAGAGGTTTAAAATAATATCATCGCAATGTGTATCTGAGGTTCCTACATCCCTTTGTGTAAGAGGTTTAACAATAATATTTTCGCAATGTGTACATGACGTTCCTACACCCTTTCGTGTAAGAGGTTTAACAATAATATCATCGCAGTGTGTACCTGAGGTGAGGTGTCCTACGCCCCTTTGTGTAAGAGGTTTAACAATACTATCATCGCAGTGTGTACCTGAGCTGAGGTGTCGTACACCCCTTTGTGTAAGAGGTTTAAAATAATATCATCGCAATGTCTATCTGAGATTCCTACATCCCTTTTTGTAAGAGGTTAAACAATAATATCATCGTAATGTGTACCTGAGGTGAGGTGTCCAACACCCCTTTTTGTAAGAGGTTTAACAATAATATTATCGCAGTGTGTACCTGAGGTGAGGTGTCCTACATCGCTTTGTGTAAGAGGTTTAACAATAATATCATCACAGTGTCTACCTGAGGTGTCCTACCAATAATATCATCGCGATGTTTACCTGAGGTGTCCTACATCCCTTTGTGTAAGAGATTTAACAATAATATCATCGCAGTGTGTACCTGAGGTGTTCTACACCCCTTTGTGTAAGAGGTTTAACAATAATATCATCGCAATGTGTACCTGAGGTGTCCTACACCCCTTTGTGTAAGAGGTTTAATAATAATATCATCGTAACGTGTACCTGAGTTGTCCTACACCCCTTTGTGTCAGAGGTTTAACACTAATATCATCGCAATGTGTACCTGAGGTAGCCTACATCTCGTTGTGTAAGAGATTTAACAATAATATCCTCGGGATTTTTGTGTCTGAGGTGCCCTACATCTCTTTGTGTTTGAGATTTAATAAACGTATCCTCGCAATGTGTACCTGAGGTGTTCTACATCCCATGGTGTAAGTGGTACCCGACCCTGTCTCCGTCCTCTCTGCGTAACATATCTGAAGAACAACTGCCATTATTAATATGGGTATATAAATCTAGAGATACGTTGATATAAAAAAGGAATGGTTTTTAAATTTAGTTTGTTTGTGTTGCATCACAATATCAGTTTAAACTGCAAACTGTTAAGAATGTAGTGTGCAGTTAAAACTCTCGTTTATATCGGTTCATTTAAAACATTGCGGTCGTTTTTTGATCAGTTCTTCTTATTGAACAATTTACCCCCGATTAGTACCTGTGCATTTCGCGGCAATACAATACATGCGTTATATTATACAGATATATCAAACCCAGAGCCTATTGCCACCTGACCTGTCCACCATTCCTTAGTAACCCTACCAGATGCAGGCATATTGTGCCTACCTGATCGCTGGGACAGACGTCGACGTTGTAACAGTCAGATACGGAACGGAGACCCGAGCAGTTGTAGCAATCAAGGCATACTGAGTACGAACATGCAAGGGTTTATGAAACACATGTTTACAGAAACTGGTTTTGATTTTTAAATATCGGAATATGCTATTGTGTAGATCTGTAGATGTGTAAATTCAATTCTTCAGTACAGTTGTCTTACCAATGTATACTTAGCAAGAATACCGTGAACTCGCATATGAGAAACAATCTGACAGTGACAGCACAATTAATTCTCAATAAATATACCAATACTCACCTGATATTTGTACAACAATAGAGAACAAATATCCGAGATAAGTTACGACAGTCATCTTCAAAACTTCATATCACACGTCACCAAACATGCTCAAATATGTACGTGTCCAAATTGTGAACCATGAGCCTTACGATTTAGATTTCTTTTTGATAAGGAGAAACGTTGGTACATTCTGTCACCACCATCGGCCTGTGATATCTCTCAAACTCGTGGCCATAAAGGCGAATCGCTTTAAGGGACGTGTTAACATTTTTAAATATGCCATTTAATGTCTTAACTTGACCAATAATTGAAGCAGCTGAACTAAAGACCTTAAGTACTACATGACGAAAAAAAAAATATTCCTCCGACCGTGGTTCGAATTTCAGACCTCCGGATCAAACGTCTATCTCTTGGCCATTTCGATTTTTAAACTATTGTTGATAATGTTCGGCAATATCTGCATAAAGTCACTATATGTAATATTAAGAGTCTTTTTGAAATAATCATGTAGTTTCAACATATTGTTGGATGTGAAAGAATTGTTGTAGCGTGATATAAAGGCAAACCCAAACCAGTTTCTTTAAAATAAGAGCATATGCAAGTCACATTATATGGTCATAAAGCATTGATACAAACGCGACACAAACGACAACTTTCAATATTGCAATTTGTTCTAAGAAATGTCAATACCAATATTATAAAAAAAATAGGCCTATATATTTAATGAGGTTTACACGCAAGTACACTAACCAAAATTGGTACTGTAAATTAGTATTGCGTTGGGCCAAGGAGTTATAGTTTAAGTTAAATTAGAGTTGTAAATCAAATTCTAAAATTTGAAATTTCAAACAGCGGTATAGGTCAATGATATTTAAATATGCAATCAAAAACAACGAAGCTTGATCAGAGAACTTAGTTAAGGTTAAACGTGGTATCTACCAAATCAACACCATTTGTGTTTTCTAGAAGCGTTTCACTTTACACTTCTTGGGAGATATATAATTTTATGTTTTTCCCATCACCCATCCATAACAGTTGCCAAAAGTTCGTTAACGATGGATGCACAATACATGGCCCTATTTACGATCTGAAAGGATTGCGATTGCCCAAACGCACGCACATACACCGCAAAAGGTAAACAACCACCGTGACACGTAATCGTCTACAACCTGAATGAGTAAACACGAAAGGCGTATCACGTCTCAGTTTAAGGTAGTACAACTGTAATGTGAAATATTCCAAACCTAATTTTAAATATTATTTCCATTATCTGCATTACATCACTGATCTTATTACAAATGTTGAGGTTGGCTTTCAATGCAAAATAAAATTGTGTTTGCAAATGTTCCGGACAACCCTTTTTTCCATTTTTCCATCAAAATTCATTTACCCTATGGATGAAAAAAAAATCATAACTCAATTATAGTTGCAAATATATCCAAAATGTTGGTGTCTTTTATACAAGTAATGATTGAAGATTATACGGCGTTAAAGAAGATAAAAGTATTGATATTTATCAATTTTCTATGGAAGCTCAGCTTAAACTTGCAGCTGACAGAACAGAAAAATTAATATGTTGTCTTAAAGATTTTGGTTTTCCTGGACTGGTATGTTTTTTTACTTATTTTTTTATTATTTATGACATATATTTGACTTAAATAAAAAGTTAGAAACAAATTTACCGTGTACTTTTTGAAAAAGTGAAGAAAAACTATCTTACCCCTTAAAAAATAGACAGCTATATTTAGGCAATTCCACAACAATAATTATCAAATTTGACATAAATTATGCATTTTAAGTTTAATACACCATTTATACCAGTTAAAGTAAATATTTTAACAATTAAATGTTATTGTTTCAATTAAACAAACTTTTTTTCAAAATTCAGTTCCCTAGAGGTACACAAAATGCCACCCATACCCTGCAACGTTTTCAGCTCTGGGACAACACACCGTACATCAACAATAAGTGTCTCATTTATTATCTTCGTTTCTAATCATCTTCATGTCAACAATGTTTATGCTGGTAATTGAGGCTGTATATATTGGTAATTTAGGCTGCATCTTTACAAACTGGCACAGTCAGAAAAATATGTATACTTTGTTGAGTACCAGGTTTGATCCCCCAGGGAAGCATTTCGAGTGATTTGTGGCAATTCTCTTCCTTCAGCTGCAAAAATATTTTAAAACAATCCAATAACTGATTGTTTTCCACGACGTATTTAACAGTATACATACAAAACTTTCCAGTATATGTGCAACCCAACCTAGTAAGCCATACTTTTCAGTGTTAGGTAAAATTAATTTCAAAACTGTGTAATTACTGAATGGATCCTTATTAGTATGCTGATCACGAAGAAACACGGGTGCACACATTCATAAGCAAAATGACACACATAAGTATAAGCACTCAATTATTAAAGTGTCTTGAGGCTTCAAAACTAAGGGACTGACACATCATACATGTACTTCATGACTTGTATGTTCATTTACTCACATGTATATTGTAAGAATATATAGAAATATGGACAAACACAAATACATGTAAATAATATTACTTATACTAATATATTAATGGCACAAGCAATACAATTTCGTAGTTCAAGCATTAAAATGAAAAGCATCACATTATCCTCTAATGAATTACGTTCTGATTTTATAGACAAATATTAATATATTAAAAAATTTCAACATAAAATTACAATTCTTTCACATTCTTGTCTTTCTTATATGTGTTTCATCTCCGTATTATCAGGATTCAAGCTGGTTCATAATATGTACGATCTGGTGGCGGTCACTTATAAGGCTCCGATGTTCTTTTAGTAAGTATTCCCTTTTTGCTCGTATTTATAATTTTCGTTTGACAGTTGTTTTTGTTTATACCACGAAAAATATGTGACTTTCGGTTTCGATTTCTATCAATTTTTCATTATGTCAAAATATGTATATCTTTGCATTTCGTCAGAAGTATTTATATGATACTAACATGTATACAATAATGTGATTATATAAAAGAATGTACTTATATTTAAAATATCATGTTTTCGACAAGAATCGGAACCAAACGGGCATATTACGAACTGGGCAACGAAACTTTCCGCAAGTCACCGATATAGGCCGATCTTAGAAAAAAACGTGGGAAATAATTACAGTTGTACTACCTTAAAAACAAAACCTTTAAAAAAACAGATCGGAAGAAATATGGATATTCGAACATTTAGTGCAGTTGCATTAATATAATTATCATTTTCGTGTTGAGAATCTCAGCAACATGAACATAATGCAGGCGATGGCGTCCACTTCTGTCGGCGCGGAAAGGCGGATACACTCATGTACTATATTGCAGGCGATGGCGTCCACTGCTGTCGGCACGGAAAGGCGGATACAGTCATGTACTATATTCCGCCAACTTCGTTAGTTTATGTTTAAATAGTTTCAGTTACATTTCTTGTTTAATGTTATATTTCTAAACTACATAAACATGTGTGGTTCCATTTGCAATTTTAGTAAATACAGGTAAATATAATTTATAATCAATAACGACTAAGCATAATGTCTGATACCTTTGCATGGGACAAACGGTTCAGGAAAGAAAAACAGCAATCTAATGATAATTGTCTCTTAAATAAGAAGTCACTGTAATACATTCTCATGTTTTGAGGAGTTATATACGACTAATGCAATGTTATGTATATCTATCCTAACGCGCATTCATGAAGTATTTTTCCGAACTAAATATATATAGTATATTACGTCAGTGTCTGTGTGTACTTTTCCGATTTGTTGAGTTTAAATGCGAGGCTTATAGAACCGTGTAACCCTTTCGGAGATATGCAGTATAAAAACAAATGGTACGATTTTATTGACCAGACACTCATTAATCTCCGGTAGCGCTCGACTGTTCTTTTTATGTCGGTTTAAAATTTATATTGCGTCTAAAGCACGGATTGCATAGTCCTAAAAAAACATCAACAATTGTCAGGAAGAATTGCGCGATATATAGTGTTTTAGACAATGAATTACAATGACTGTGGATCAAATCATGCCAAAATATTTTGTTTTACTTCAACATCAATTATCCACATGACATTTTTTCTTTATTTTTTTTTTTATTTGTTTAATTAGTTTATTCATTTTATATACACAAAAATGCATTCACAAATACTATGTTTCGCTCGCAGTATCGGAGCAGCTCTCGTTTGTGTCAGAATCAATGTTGATTATGAGATTTCGTGTTATGACTTCAGCAAAATGATCAATTAAATTAATTAATTAAAAGTTCCTGTTCTGGGATTTGAACCCAAAACATCATGCTTACAGACTTTGCGTATTTACAACGGCACTACAGTATCGACTGTTACGTATGGATTTAATCAATACATATTCATGTCTGAGTCTTCAATCTGGGTTAGTTTCCTAAAATAGATTTACGAAAATACACTGAATATTCATGAGACTCAGTGCCAGGTGAATACAATCGCACAAATATCAAATAACACTGTTTACGATTCTACTAATGAATGTGTAAAAACATTGCCTTTTCAATGTACACTAAGCTCCAGAATCATAATACAGCTACAGAATTATAAGTGTTTAATAATTTAACAAAATAGTTTTTAAATAGTGTTATCATTGTTAATTTTTTTTTAATGATTATTGTTATTGTGTATATAAAATACACACTAAATTAACTTGGATTTAGTGAATACAGTGCATGAATGATGCATACAAATGTAAACACAATTTAAAAAGCGACTCTATTTTTAAAAGTGTGTTTACATTTTAAATATAATTATTAAACATTATTTTCATTACTTTACTTTTTACACTCAATCGTTTTACCTTTTACTATACTTTATTTTTTTTATATGAATTTCGTCATTATAATCTTACTTTTAGGGTATTGCATCCTTAACAAAAGTAATTTATTTTTTGCTCAAAGTTGTCCTTTATCTGTAATTTTAAGTTTTTAAAGCACTAGCACGTGTCGCATACAAGCTTTTTTTCGTTATACAAACTTCCCTTTTTTACTACTGCTACCGCTGTCAACTGCTACTGTTAATTGCACGTTTTTGCTACTGCCTCTGCTATCAACTTCTACTGCCAACTTCATGTTTTTTTCTAATTCTGCTGTTATTTACTGCTACTGCTAACTTCCCGTTTTTGCTACTGCTACTGCTATCTACTGCTACTGCCAAATTTACGTTTTTAGACTGCTGGCGGAAGCATAATAAGATTGTATTAAACCCTACTTGGAAACGTGTAAGTAAACTCGCTTCCTGACTATACTATCAAATAAGGATAAAAGCATAATATATTTATCTCATATTATTACTGTGTTAAGAAGGAGTTTAGAAATTAGTGATTGTTAGCCTTTTGTCGTAAAATCTAATCGATTAAAATGTACAATGTTAGTAAGTAAATCAATCGAACCATGTAAACTCATGTAGTTATAACGATAAAATAAAAGTGGAAACAACTCAAAAACTCAGTTATATTGCCCCCAATAATATAAATAATCAGCGTGAATATACTCTATAGAACATACTGAATACTGATTTAGTACTGGTTCCGAACTATAGGTGGGACGACATTATTTATCATTTAAGCGTTGATTTTTCCCATATAGTGAACAACTACGGTCTACAATTGTGACACGTGTACACGATATTACTTATATATCTTAAGGTCATATTCTAGTCATTGCGGATAATGTTCTGATTTCAGGACTGGTTTTACTTGACTTAGGCCGGCCTCCATTTTGATGGCCGGTTTTGAACCGTGACGTCCAGATCACATTGTTCTAAAGACCGTCAAGCTCCACAAAGAGATAGAGAATATTTGTTGGTTTCAGTGTAAGATTTTATTTCATGAGTTGTCATATAAAATATATTTTCACGAGTCAGTTTTATATAACCACCAAATGAAATAAAATACGATCTTACACGGTAATCAACACATTTTTTTTTACTTCATGCTTTTGGACGATAAATTTAACAAATGCGCGAGATATGCTGAAGAGTCAACATTTTGTGTATTCTGACGTCATAAATATGACGTCATAATGATTCCAAAATTGTCGATCACTGTTGTGGTGGGAAAATAGTGCCATACTGTATGCGTCCTAGTCGCTTAATTGTATATTTATTTAATTTTATTATGTGTTTTATGTTGTTTAAAAAGGCGGATGTTTACATTGACGATTAGTTTATTCACAAACATGTACTCAAAAAAAATTATATTAAAAGTAGTTTCATAAAACCCAGGGTGAAATGATCAAATGTTATCATTTCACTCGACACACGTTACCATAGTCAAATCACATTGTGTTAATTAATATGGTAGACAGGCAGAAGAAAGCAGGTAAAAAGCGTAATATCTTGCGTTGTTAAGTTTATTTTATTGTTGTTACCTCTTGTTTCTGCCATAAGTTTATATATGTATACTGGTTCTCTATATATTTTTCGCCCGTACCAATTATTCGACCAACAACGAAAACCAGTCAATACAACTAACAAATATTCTTGACCAGATGATTTGCCAAATTTCAGTCGCCTATTGCGGAAATCCATAAGTAGTCATTATTATAATATCCATGTAAACAAACAATGCCCTACTGACCTTGTCCGAATCACGCGGGGCATGATGTCAACACACATTTGCTCAATTGTATTAGGGGGTATTTTTACGAAGGTCTTTTTACTTGCAGACTTCAATGTATTTGAACATTCAAACAACACAGTGTAGGATCAGGGCGAACTTTTCATGATAAAATTGGCTATGGGCGAACTTTTCATGATAATAAAACGCACTTTTACTGATAAAAAACAACATGAATGAAGATGGCAGATGTCGGCGAAAATTCCAAACATGGACTTTCAGACCTGTAAGTTGTTACACCACGGAACATTAGTATCTATTAGCTATGAAAATGAGTGTTTACAAGGTGAGTTAAATTAACTGCTATCCCAAAATAAGCTTCACAATATGATACTGTCATGTGCGAGTAACAAAGTATGCGTGCTTGTTTAGCATTTTCCAGCAAATATATCAATAATAACAAGTTTCTTGTATAATATGGGTACCATGTCATTCACTACGGGGTTTTATGTGAAGCAAATCAATGTTTATTGCCGAGTGTAGATGCAAAATGGCATTGTCTACATAATGTAATACAGCGACAGTTTCATGATAGGCTGAAACACACCCACCGAACTTATTCTCTTATTACTTCATTTGATAAGCTTTCATTGACTCCTGCTAAATTACAATGATAATTGTTAAACATAAATTTAAATATTGTAGATCCTTAAATGCATATGTATTTTGTTGTATGTAAAGGGGCCCATACACTTTCAATTTTATGGACAATTTTATGGATTCAGTCAAATTTATATTCATTTTGAGCCACAAACAGTTCAATTATGTTTACTCAATATTTTGTTTCATTTGTGATTTGAACCTGGTCGGGCATGGATAGATAATGTTGTAGTTTAAATTTTCTGTGCTGGCATTGAAGGAATTGACAACAAAATAAAAATACTGGGTGAATAATTGGCCTTTGAAATAAGGAAGTGCTGAATGGCCATTCAATATGTTAAAAAAATGTATGTAAAATCCAAGTACCTTTGAAAACTTGTTCCAAGGAAGCAGGAATAGTTTAAAATTACGACTGCAAATGACAACGCATTCAATACAAAGGAAACTTACTTCAATGCATCAGTTTATAGCCACACTCAAGGTTTTTGTTTGTCTCAATATATTGCATCAATCTTCAATATAGTCCACACACGTCAATAAAGTTATCATCGTCATGCATTGACTATATTATTGACCATTTTAATGAAAACGTATGGGCCCCGTAAAGGTATATTCACGTCCAGATTGGAGCTGACGATCAAACTGCCACTTTTAAAGGGACTAGATCAACGATACTAAGTCGTGGTAACGTGATACTATCTGGCGAAAACGAGTAAGTCATTCCATCAAGATACCATGTCGTTCCGACTAGATACTATCTCGTGGAAACAACATAGCATAGCGTTACTAGCTCGTTCTAACAACTTAGCTATATGTATACTCTTTCTAACGACTTAAGTATATATACATATATAATATAGTGGGAACGAAATACTATCTCGTAACCACGACTTACTTTAACATATATACATTTTTCTTAGCAACACGTTAATTACAATTTTAAGGAGCAAATAACTCAGTATATATTTTTTATTTGAAGAACCAAATGATGTTTTTGTTTATATAATTTGACCGTATCAACCATGCGAATCATATACGAATGGCTGTTAACATTTGAATACATAATCTGTGAAATTGTGAATATAAGTGGAATCTTTTCCATGATATCTCTATTGGAAATGGTAGGGTACGAGTTGACAAAAAGGGAAAGAGTTGACCAAAAATGGGTTGACTCTGTAAGGTACGAGTTAACCAGAACTATGGTACTAATTTACCAAAAGGGTACGGGCTGACTAGGGTTCGAGTTGACTAGGGTACGAGTTGACCTGTTACCGCAAAGACTGCTGTAGGACGAATTTGCGCCGTGAATTGGTCTTAGGAAAACAAAAATTAAATACGAACAGCTTTGACCCAGTCGTACGATACATGTTACCGTGTAATAATTACTATTCAAATTGAAATCCAAATGTTTAAATGTTTGTAACATGACGCATTTCACCTTACGTCAGTTTGACATTTTAAAAGTTTGTATTGTGAACGCTACGTTTCTTTTGTATAATATAAAACAGAGTAACCAATCTAAGTAAAACAACTAAGAATATCAAAATTAATATGTATTTGCATATATTCTGAAAAGCATAATATAAATACAAAGATCCATTATCATGTGTGCTGAAACCGTATTTATTTGCTTAAAATAATTATTTCAATTGGATGAAAATGTCGGTGTATTTATCTGTATCACTTCGCTGTACTGATAAAATCAAAGAAATTGAATAATTTTATCTCAAAATCTGCCTTTTTTGTTTCAAATGTTGCAGAAACATTTTTCACAAATACCAAATACCTTTACACGTATTAATCGTATTTTCAATGTCAAGAGGAGTCTTAAAACACTCCTCACTTTTGCTGACAGAAATCACTAAAGAAATCGAAGTCTTTTCCTAAACCGGGACAGTAATATAAAATACATAGCTTATAGATACATTTGACATATTCAACATGTTCCGTAAAATATACTGGTTAAGAAAAGAAATTATAAAAACCGATTATAAAATGGCCATGTAAGAGCCAATGAACCTATCCTAAATCATATGAAAAGTTCGGTTGTTATCCGTACAAGTGCGTCCAAACGACAATTTTATCCTGAAAAGTTCGCCCTGATCCTACACCGTGAATACTTGATTGTAGTTTTAATAATATATTGCTTTACGAAAACAGTCTCTATAACGCCAATATAATGGGTAATTATATAATGGATAATTTTAACGCAGATTATTTTATCAAAAGAACGCAACTCGAATGAAGTATTAAAATACGAGTTTAAAAGTAGTCTCTATTGACAATATGTCATTATGGAATGTAGCTTCGAATAGTATAAGCATTCACGTGCACAGTTTTTAATATATTGCATGTATGGGGTGAATACAATACTTTTTATACACAATTTAAAGCAAATAAATAAAGATAATCATATGAAGAATTATACACGTTTTATTTTGTATATAAAAGCTTATATGCTTTGCTGAAATAAAATGATATTATGAGCATTATTTTAAATCTTGCTTTTGAAGCTAACTTGTTTTATAAGATGGGCGAATAATTGGTACAGTTGTTAACAATTATGTCTCCAGGCGCGGGGGCGGGTTCCAGGCGGTCCGAATGCATGAGGGCAGGTTCCAGTTCGTGGCCAGGCCCGGGGGCTGGTTCCAGCGGTCCCACGGCACGCGGGATGGTTACCTTTTCTGGCCAGGTCCGCGGTAGGGTTCCAGGCGGTCCCAGGGCGCGCGGGCGTGAGGACGGGCTGGCAGTCAGGCAGTTAGTGAGCGTTTGTGGGATTGACCGACTTAATCAATCTGTCAGTAAGTCAATAGTCACATAGTCAGTGAGTCAATCAATCAGTTAGTCATTCATTTATTACTATTCCGTCACATGTTGAGATTATTTTGTCAAAGATCTAAGACTAAATGCAGGCACATCTCGCTTATGATAAATTTATTCTATATGTCCACTCAATAATGTAGTGTTGTACAAAAATTGACTAAAGGGCCATTGAATATGATCTAATATTCACTGGTAGAAAGACCAACGATGTTTTCTGCAAGTAAATATCAGGTCATATTATATGGTTCTCTAGTCAACACATGTTTATTATATGTCGTTGTAGATTATCTTTTACTGACGTTACACGCAATTTCTGTTAAAACGGTTACCGGAATTCGTTTGTATGCAGTGACGTCACCAATTGTGTCCCGGCTGCGTTCGCGCAAACATTATTCTTAACATTTGGAAACGGTACTGGTTCTACCCAGAGTTCGGAGTGCAGTCTATGTGACGATATAGTTTATCAAATGTTTCAGCACTGGTTCGACATAGAGTTCAAATTGAAGTCTATGTGACGTTGACGTTTAACAAATGTTTCAGTACTTATTCTATCCAGAGTTCGGACTGGAGTCTATGTGACTTAATAGTGTTTCAAATGTTCAGTACTGCTTATTATAGCTCAGACTTCAGTCTGTGTGACAATGTAGTTTATTAAATTGTTTCAGTACGGGTTCTACCCAGAGTTCGGACTTATGTCATAAATACAGTTTGATATCATATTGTGCATTCGGCAACATAGATTCGTGTTTCAGTAGTTATTAGTAAACGGAAACGTGGTGTGTAATGTTCGGTAATGGGAACATCTTAAAACACGGGTAATTGGTATCGTATTTTGTTCGATCCTATAACGTGAAATGTGTTTATTTTGTAGATAGGATCACAAAAGACTTCTTCTACCCAGGGCAAGACAAAAGAAACAATTTGTCATCATCTTCCTCATAATCGTCATAATAATAATAATCATAATCATCATCATCATTGTCGTCAGCGTCGTCGGCGGCATCTTCGCCGTCATCATCGTCATCATCAATATCATTATCTTTGTCTTCGTCATCATCATCATCATCATCGTCATTATCATTATCATCGTCGTTATCATCATAATCATCACCATTATCATCGTCGTCGCCGACATCATCATCATCATCATCGTCATCGGCATCATCATCATCATTATCATCTTCCGGTGCAAAAACAATAACAAAATCAACTACAACACATTTGTCATCACTTTAATGTGATCATTCAATCGTAATATTTTTATTTCTTTTAACGCAATAACAAGGCCATAGCAAATATCAACATTCAGAATCGCATAACTCAAACAATACCGGTACGTATAACTAGTAATGAATCAAATAAAGCAGTGTTACGCGTAATACTTCAAGTCATGAGTAAATATGTTATTTTACGTCACATAAAAACTGTTCTGTAAATGATGCACATTTTTGTCCATATAATTCACATGTCTTAGTGACAATGTAATAATTCATGAGGTCTAGGCTTGGCCTTGACTACCGTTAATCTGAATTTGCATTGAAATACAATTACAGTGGTGTAATTTCGCATATCGTATTAAATCTTTATATAATGCACAATCAGCGATAACATCATCATGATCATCATCAACATCAACAGCAATGTCACGTACAGACCAGGCAGAAGGAGTGTTTTTAGAGGTGACACTTGTTAGCTCATATATTCGAAATCGTTTAACTTCTACACGCTCGAGCGCTTCCAGTTCCTGTTTGTTGGGAATGTATTCATCCAGCGGGATTTCGTGACTGATATACATAATTTTGTTATAGCGGGCACAAACGAATTCAAGCCTACATTCTACTTTTTGAGTACATGCAGACAGTTTGTTCACCAGGGCGGGTAGTTCGCATGGAGACAGTGCAAGAACGTAGAAAATAAAACTCTTAACGGACAGAGGTAGCTGCAGGTCGATATAGTTCTCCGAATACACTCTAAGTGTTTCCAACTTTGTGATGGATAATAGTGACTGCGAGAACGCCGCTAAAGGATATACATTAAAAAGTCCTAGCCAACTCAGACTCAGACGCTTGATATCCAGAACGTGCAGAGCCTCCAACAGACCGGGGCTTTTAATGTAAATATTGGGCATTTCAAATGTATTATTCAATTCCGTTGTGATGTCTGTAGCTGTTCTGAAGTTAAAGTCGTCTACACACGATGTTATGACAAATAACCACAGCTTACACTCCACCATATGACCAACTGACAGCAGTATGTTGAACAGGCCCTGTAGCCATATAGAGGTACATGTGACAGGCGACAATTCAATGCGTTCTATGGAGGGCAGTACTGGAGGAGAGTCTGCACACTATGCTGGATCTGCACTGTTCAGTAGACACCACGTCTGGATGTCCGATGTTTCCGAACTGGTAAAATCAAAATTATGTAATGCAATGCGTTTCAGTTCATTATGACTACGAAGTGGTTTCGGTAACAATTTCACTTCATTGCTGATACGTATTGATTTTAAATTTTCAAACAAGGACAAGTCCAGTCCGTCACAAGGGCTCCATATAATAACCTGTTTCAGAGAATGATAGGTATTGAGGGAGATTGGTAGTGTTACTCCCTCAGTGAGATTCATTGACTGTCTGTGTTTATAGGATTGTACTACTTCCTGTACGTGACGTGTAGATGGACCTTTTTGATAACCGTGCACAGGTTCAAGTCCCTGACACAGTGCAGACGAAACTCTTGTGAAGGTATTGTTACAGGTATGAGGTCAACCACAATTAATGACAGGACTGGTGCCGTGTGCGTCATCCAGATGTGGTGCAAATCTTCCCAGCTATCCTTATCAAACGTAAAGTGAATGAGATTCAGATGTAAACTAGTATAGTTGTTGGCTACAGCTTCCCGATAGCCAGACAGGATGATTCGCTGAAACTTGTAGAGTTGATAGGAAATCAAATCTAAAGCAGCGTCGTCGTGTTCATTCATCAAGTAAGATAGTTTATTTGCTGCCGCGATGTTCATTCCACCTAGAAATATGAACACTTGTGATATCTCGATATAGGCATCGTAATATCTGTTAACATATCCGAAAATGACGTCATCAATGATATGTGTATTGCAGGCGATATACTACGCAGCTAGGAATTCCTGCACACGTTTATGTATGAATGAGCATGAGGAATCAGTACTCCTTTTAGCTTTTCTCTTTGATAATAGTCCTGCATTAAGTGCGTAGTCCTTTTCAGATGTAGAAATATAGTTCGACAATTGTATGTCGCTAAAAACAATAGACGTTTCCCTTGCAGAAGAGAACAGCAGATAACAAGCGGCTTTAGAAATGGCGTTTATTGTTTCAATATTTGGTTGGAGGTACCTTGTGCCAGAAAAGCAGTTTACCGGCGACGGATTCATTTCGTTGAAGTAACAATATTTATCCTCAACATTTTTACCGCGACTTTCAATAACCATAGCCTTTTTACAAAGACTTTCAAGCAGGATAGTGTATAGTGCGCACAATGACGATCCTGTCAAACGTTCTATCATCTCGTCCACCCATGTGAAGATGACCAGCGTGTACAAAATTGGTGAAGATGATAACGACTAGAGTCTGCGATCTTCAATGAATGTCTTAAAGTTCTGCTTCGTTTTTCTAAATTCCTTCGCCTTGTCAATTATGCATCGCAGGATCATTTCACTAAATTTATCAGGATGGCTAATCCCATCAATCTCTAACAGTTTGTCGATTTTGGAGTTCTTAATATGTTCGTCAGCCAGTTTCCATGGTCGTGATGTTGTAAATACGGTGCACTTGTCTTTGGGAATTCCTGCCATGGAAGGTTCAGCTAGGATACCATTGGGGTCCACCCATTCGTCTAGACCGTCTCGAACCACAAGATACGTTTCAGTTTCCATGATTTGTTGCAGTAGTTTGTATGCAGCCTCGCGCTTTGTTTTCGTATATATAATGGTTATTAGTTGGCCATTTATCATATCTTCTACATCCGTTTGGTTGTTAGAGTTTCTCAACGAGACGAAAAACAGGAACTTAAATTTCTGAAGGGCTCCCACGTCATCAAACGCTGTTTGTTCACTGGAAACTGCTGATGAAGGCTGATGTTTGTTGCACCAGTCAAGAACTAACTTGGCAGCAAACGTCGACTTACCGATGCCGGGTTCGCCTTGTACGTAAATACTTTGATTTGAATTAACACTTTTTGTCTTAAATATGTCATTATACGAATGTATTTGTTCACCTGGCGTGCGTTTTCCATCTTTCCAAATTTCTTGTCGGCGTATTTTTGGCGTGACATATATGTCTTTTAATCGTTTATCAAGACTCAGATCCAATGTAGAACGAGGCACGTAACTTGATGTGTCGTTGTAATGTTCCACCAAACGTCGGCGAAGATCTGAAATGATAATACACCATTGCTTTCTAAAAGGTTATGACACATTCAAAAATTCTAGATAGTTTATAAACAAAATTGTGCACGAATACATTTCTAGCAAAATAAACAGGTAAACTTCTCTGCTATTGTCGCAAAAGTTCTATTGAAGAGGGATAACCTCAGAGATAAAATGGCGTTCATAATGTGCCGTATCGCGGTTATCAAGAAATCAATGGCGTTTCTTCTTCATAGCTTTATAACTAAAAGTTAAATAAAGTTATAAATTATATCAGCATAAGGTATGTTCACATCTGAATCTTTTGAGTAATGTTAATCAGTCAAATATTACGCACAGTGTATTTAGTATTCTTAATTATTTACACCATTGTACTCAAATACAAACCTGTAAGTTAATTTAACGATCTCAAAATGCTTTTCGTACATGTAAATAACTGCATAGGTGTGGAAAAATAATAAGTGAAACATGTTAAAAACTTCATGTATAATCTCTTGTGCTGCATATGCGCTAATGATACGTGTACATGCAATATCAGATGCTGTTTGAACTTCTGAGTCTTTTCTTTTTAGTGTGTACATATATAGGGCAGCGTATATTTCTTGCAATGGGTTCTTGTCATTACGCATATTTAACGGAGAAATATACACATGCTACAATGAACCGTTTAAATGCTGCGTCACACGACACAAAAAATGAAAGTTCTTATAGAGTTTAATAGAGTTTAATAATTGGTTCCAGTTAGTATGCTAATGTATGTACTCTTGACACAGGAAGAATTTAAAGACCAGACTGTACATGTATATGATTGTTAACATATTGATGGTAGTACAAACAGTATTAATGATGGAATATATTTATGAGTATCTGCACATAGACTTAAAGTTGAAATTGGTAGATGGCATAAACCAACAGCTATACATTATGGAGAAAGAAAATGTTACTTATGCAATGTTCTTGAAGATGAATACCAGTTTATCCTTGAATGTACATTGTATCATGATGTTAGAAAGATTTACATAAGCCCATTTTATTATCTTAGACCAAATATGATCAAATTTATAGAATTACTTACCTCTCAAAATAGCAGTGTTAATAAAAAAAATTGGCAATGTTTATTTATAAAGCTTTGCAAATTAGAAATTCTTTCTATACGTATTATGACTAAGGTATGATGTTGATTATACAATATATATACCACCTCTCGCTTATTATCTATTGCTGAAAATTTCGATATTTGTTTGATAAATGTTTATATATGTAAACATTGACATTCAGTATGAATGTTATTGGTGACCTTTGTCTTTGTTTTTATGCATATTATTATACCTTCATTTGTATACTCATGGGCATATTGCCCACTGTATTACTCAATAAACTGTAAACTGTATGTAATATTTTGCTGTACTTGATTAAGTCTGATAGTTGATGAAAAGCGTACACGGGTAATGCATATTGAAATCATTTTCTGCGACCTATACCTGTTTTAGATATTGGCCTTGTACTATGTGAAGCAATCAATATTCTTTATCAACATTGATATTATGGCAAAGAACCTTATGACAAATCGTAAAACGTGTTGATACTTGTTATTAAGGATGTAAATACATGTATAAACATGTAACTGAATGATTACAATGTTTATATAATAATATGCTTGTATTAATGTCCAAACCCGTTTTCATCATCTATACTTTGATTTTAATGTAATTAAAATATTTTGAAATGACTGGAAAATACTGTATTTGTATTTATGGAAGGAAATTATCAGAAGCACATATAAACGAGTGAAATTAACCTGTTTGAAAGGCCAGATTTGCCTTCTACGTCCCGTTCGTAGTTTGTTGGCTCCGTTTTAATTCTCGTTCGCTCGATGTTTTCGATTTCTTGTGCCTTTATAACTATCTTACGTGTATGTGCTTCTATTTGGTTTGCGTGTACTTCTTTGCTTTCCGCAGTCGTTTCTATTTGCTTGGCCTTCCGATTTACCTTTTCTGTATGCAAGACTATATCCTGAAGACATTGTCTCTTGTAAATAGTGATCTCATCTCGCGCTAATTGTGATTGTTGGTTAATTTGATCGATAACTTCATTTGCTCTCTTGTCTATTTTTTGAAGACAAACGTTCAGTTGCCGATTTATCTCCTCTAGAACACGTTCCTGTTCTTGTGAAAGTCTTTCGCCTGCTTTAGTTACATTTACCAATGTTTGCTGTGCATCTTGCAGAAGTTTACCCAATTCTTCCTGTGTTATTGAAAGGTGGTTTTTCTGTAACTGAATTTACACATTGTGTGTGAGTCCATGGACCATTACTTACTCATTATCTAAAGTGAGGTATACAAATCATTTACGATTGAACATTTTAGGTCATAACACACGTGAATGATGGTATACTTTGCAAGTGATTATATGTATACATTATCGACATTTGAGTTTCATGGCCATACACATGTAAGACACATATTGTAGAGTTAGTCAGTCCGCCTGTCTCGTCTCTCTGTCTGTCTGTATGTCTGACTAAATGGAATTACACTTACATCGTTCATCTTCATGCAGGCAGCTTTAACAGCAGGATCCTGTGCCAGGCATTGTGGGTGGGAGAGAAGCGTTGTTAGTGTCAGGAAATGATCCTGCAGATCAGCATCAGTAATCTTGCAGTTGGACGTGTGACGTACTGCTCTGCCAATTTTGCGTACCTGCAAGACACTATTTTGTGTTTAAAATCACGCTGTTTAAGTAAAGATTTCAAAGATTTTGTTTTTTAAAGCTTGTAAAATGACATCTAAGAGCTTGTGTACATAAAAACTTATCCCTAAGTAATGTAATAAAATTAAATATGTTTTCGAAATAGTGTTTTATAACAAATAGTAATTTATGATACCATTTGTTCATTGAACACTTTTTGATTAAGCAAAGTTTCACCGTTGTAAGAAGACATTCTAAAGCTGGCGGCTGTGTTGCTATACTGAATGATAGACACGTGTCGAAATGTTTGCAGTTCATCATGACATTTATGATACCATTGAAGTCCGTTCAACGGACCGATGAAACACCTGTGTAACCATCTAGGGGCATGAAGCACTATCTCCCAATGGTTATTTGCCCAGGACTCAGCATGTGTGTTTAGCCACGATGGTCCTTTGTATCTATATAGCGAAATTATACTCTGTTGAACTTGGTCGCAAACCTTGAACGTACATGGACGGTGCTGTTTGGCGGGCGTATTGTGGAAGTTGCAGTTCTTCGCATTTCTGCAGATACCCTTTGTAGGACATTTGAGTATGTTCTCTATGGAGTATTGTCCACAGCTAGTCCCAACTGCTTTGTGCACCTTCTGTATCTCAGTATCCACTAAACTCGTTAATCCCTCCTTTGTGATGTTCAGTGCGATGCATGCTTTAAACCAGTTCGTGGTCTCTTTGTCAGAGAACGTGTGTGGGTAGCCAGCCATCTCATCACGGTGGGCCTGATTCTCTTTTTTACTGCACAATATCTGGCTTCATACACAGTGTCGATTTTTTCTAGAAATAAAATATTATTACATATTAATGACATACCGTGTGTAGCATGTTTTATTGGATATTTATTTTTTGACGTAAAAACGGGACGGTTAGACAGAAAGAGCTCTTTTGAATACAATCCATGCACAAAACATAATTTTAATTATTCGTTTAATACAATTTTCAATATTATGTACACGTTTTTACTAAGCGACTATCAAGTAATTTACCTAATTAATAAACAGTTAAACTGCTACATGTATACAATAAATAATACGTGCTAAAACATAACATAACGTTCATCTCAATATTGTAATAATGTTAATGTTAAGTTAGGTAAATTACAGATGATCTCGACGTTTGTTCAATAAGGATGTAAATACATTTAATAACACATTTTTTAACCGCAGTCACGATATTACATCTAATTAAGAGAACGGGCATTTAAGTTGCACATCGACAATTTACTTAATATATCGTTTACTTGAAGACAGTTTCTACAAAATAACTAAACAGGAATTAAAAAATCCCAAACGAGGAACTGAAATGCAAAACATTATCTTATTGAGTAACACGAATTAAGGTGGTTTTGAATTATATGTATATATAATACATGTATACATCAATCGCTTTCAAATAGCATTTCTTACTCTTTACAAAAACAAATTGAAGGAATCACATGCACATCTTGGCCAATTTTCCAACAACGCATGTATTTGAACAATTATTTACCTACATTACTAAATAATTTCAATTCTGATTCAGACAAATACAAAATAAATTCCTATCGTCATAGCATTCTTTGATCCACGCTCGTGAACTCACTGGCTGACAGTCTTCTGATTTTTAAAATATATACAAATTTTAAATTATCGAGTGTCTTTTCCTTCCAAAATACACTTTCAAGTGTAAAAACACACGTAGGATAATTTGTTTAACATTAATTTGTGCAATCCTAATCCTTTAGAAATATTGTGTCATGCGTCTGTGGTTTTGTAAAGGTTACTCGAAAATCAATACCGAAAGAACGCGATAGTTGGAATTGAATTATACATACAGCATTGTCAGTTTAAACAAACAGATATTATACATAGTTGGTATTGGTATTTATTTTATCTTCTTTTAACGTGGGCAATTCAAACATTTTGTTAAATGCTCATGGTTCAATATAAACTACGAGTATTTCGAAAATAATTTTATTTTATTTGTAATCAGTATTGACAGAAGTATATTGTCACAAAAGCAGTTTTACCTGCCTTCTTCGCAGTAGTACCTGCTTTATTGGACTGCAATACATTTTAATACGGGTTTAACACCGTCTAAACATGTATATATTTGTTGATATTATGAATGGCATTGACACGGAATTCAAACTTTGATTTGATGGAAAAATATCCGATTTAGTTTTTTGTTGCCTCAGAGTGGATGCTGGATGATGTATTTAACTGTACGCCCTATTTAATACAGCTCGTAGTGCACGTGTTGTCCGAATTTAATTGTTTAATACTAATGAGATATTTAAAGAGACTCTGTGTTGATAAACAGTTTACATGGTTGACACTTTTTTTTCTGATTAAGAAAATGTTAGTAAATCGTTTTATGGTAGAATAAGCTCAGCAATGAGTAACCCATTTTATCTAAGTGTTTACTATAGGCAAACTAATCTTCCCAATGCGGACATGGATGCGTTAAACCTCGGGAGTCCTGCCTTTTAAATTAAACTACAATACGAATCGTATAAATGTTTGTAACTAGTTTAATCCAAGGGAAGTAAATACTGCAACGAGCCAAATCAGAACTACTTTGAGATCTCTCATTAAGGCCCATTGATATTGAAAGGCAAATCTTTCCTATTGTTCGCTAGATGTTTGAATAATTTTCATGCAAACTATGCAAATAGTTCAATGTTTCCTTTCTTCTAAGTAAGTACATGTAGATTAGTTATGACGTTGCTCAAAAAAGTGTTTACGTAATGCAAATACAAATGTGTTTATGTAATAATATATTTCTCTATAATAAGACAACTTTTAAGTGTCATGTAAAGGCCAGTAATCTTTAAAAAATATAATTAATAACACAATAAATGCACAGCAAAAAGCATATCAAATAAAATGTACCGTGTATATGTAGTCAAAATAATACATAGACATAACTCTGATATAATAAAAAGGTTGTTAGGTTTTATGTTCGCACGTTATATAGTTTTCATACACATAAGCGTTACGAACAGCATTATTTGGGTATATAACAGAGCCTGACTGTATTTCGTCTAACACGTTTCGAGAGGACGCTGTAATAACGTGACCGAACGTGGTGAGGACGTGACTGGAAATGGAAATTACGTGACTGGACGTGGTGAGGATATGACTAGTCGTCATAAGGGCATGACTGGACGTAGAAAGATCGTGACTAGGCGTAGAAAGAACGTGATTGTACGTGGTGTGAACGTGAGTGGTCGTGGTGAGGACGTGACTGAACGTGATGGAAACGTGACTGAATGTGGTGAGAACGTGACTGAACGTGGTGAGAACGTGACTGAACTTGGTGAGAACGTGACTGGACGTGGTGAGAACGTGACTGGACGTGGTGAGAACGTGACTGGACGTGGTGAGAACGTGACTAAACGTGGTGAGGACGTAACTGGGCTTGGTGAGAACGTGACTGGACGTGGTGAGGACGCGACTGGACGTAATGAAGATGTGAATGGACGTGGAAAGGACGTGACTGGACGTGATGAAGATGTGACTTGTCCTGGAGAAAACGTGACTGGACATGAACAGGACGTGATTGGACAGAGCAGGAAATTAATCAAAAGCGTGAAAAAATAAGAGGTATGTCTGGATGTTTCTATAATACAATAATATAATGCTGTTTTTTTTATCAAACAATGTAGTTCTACATTGAAATGATCTTGCTTCACATATATGTCGACCGATTGGCAGTAAACACAGAATTTCTTACGTGATGACTTTTATGAGTAGTAACATCGGGTTGATTTAAACACAATATTAACATTTGCCAATGTATTTAATCAATTTTCGCACAAAATGCAAGTTTGGCAAACAGTTATCATATAGTTTATGTATGCATTAATAGCAACTAATAGACGAAGATTTTGGTCGGGTTTTACACGTATATGCGTATTTGTAGCAAAGCTGTTGAGCCAACGTCAAGGATGTGGAGCTTAGGAAGAGTGTTGGAGGCAATGCACAATTAAACATACTAGTACGGCATTCTGCAAATACATCAAACATCTTTAAATCAGTTATTGGTTGTGTGCACAACATTACGGTAAACTCTTACGCGAATAACTTCATTTGAACTGTGTGTGTGTGTAGTACATTTTTATCGAGTGCATCGGGATTCTCTCCCATATGTCGATCGTCCCCAGAAGACTTGTTAGGTGGGTTACGGGGGATATTGCAAGAAACAGGAGACGCCCCGTTCCAGAGAGGACCCTGGGTCTTTTAGTGCCCGGTGTGAAGACTCTAGTACACTGCACCTCGGTTTAATGTCTCATGCGCAAGACGATTTAGTAGGTTAGGGTGTAGCGGGGTCTCGAACCTGCAACCCCTGGGTTGTGAAGCCAGTGAGTTACCACTAAACCACAGATCGCCACTTCATTTGAACCGTACCTTGGTTCATTATTATAACAGTTAGGCGTAGTATTACTTCCATCGAGTTTATATAAGAAATAATCGATCTGAACAAGTATTGCTCGTTGAAGCAATTTGTCAGCACTATCTCATCATTTATATTTCTTAAAAGCTGATTTGTGATTAATACATATAAAATGCAGCTTAGTACACGTATAACGTAAATGCGCTATTATTATCATTTTCAACTAAGTCTATTTTCATGTGTTTGTTTACTGGAATCTTTTGTTGACATACCTACCCGAGCAAGTGGTAAAATATAATGCTTCAATGAGCGAACAACCAGTATGGATACAACATAAACGAAGCCGGAATGTTGCCGTCAAAACGCTTTGCAATTGATTTTCTATTTGATCAAAACGAGTGAACCCATACATATGTATTTGGTGTACGAAGTTTGTTTAATGACTATCTAAATGCATGTACATCTAAGTACCCTTTTATGTGATTACATTTAAACTGTTATACTTTTATCTCATCATAACGTCTGCATTGACGGAATAACAACCCGTGGGATAAATTTAGCTTTATTCCACCTTGTTGAATACAGCTAACACGCGCATTATAATGACGTCTTGATTATGTTTGTGACGTAATTTGATGTTTTTTCGTGATATTCAGTGTCATATTTTCTATCGATTATTTTCAAAATAAAGAAATATAGACAGAACATGATGGGATAAATAGAATACCAGGTAAGTGTTTAATACAGATACGGTTATTTGCTCGGCACGAAAACCTAAACCACTCACCAAGGCTCGTGGTTTAGGTTTTCTAAGCCTCGCTAAATAAACTTATCTGATTTCAACACTAACCTAGCATTATCTATATCTCTTATACTACAATGTATTGAATTTTGATAACTAGAATCTCTTTTTTTAACTTTGATAACCGTTTGTAGCATGAAGCTGTATTGATATGTGACAACTTTCTGTAACACGGTGCAATAATATTCATTTTAATAATTGTCTGTAGCATTGACATTTGAAACTATATGTAGCTTGTTGATGTACTAATATCCCATTTTAATAAACAATACCAGTATCATGTACAATTTTGCGTCTAATACAAATACAAATAATAACGAATTTTATTTATTTGTGTAAAAATCAATTAACATGAACAACAATGATATACTGTTTGCCTCAATACCTGCATTGTGTGCGAAATATTATTAAATACATTGGAAAATGTCAATATTGTGTTTGAATCGACCCAATGTTACCAATCATAAAAGTCCTAACTTTGAGAATTATTTGTTAACAGCAGATCTATATTATATAAATATTGACTTCCTTGAGGGTGACAGTGCGTCTTGTCAACCCGAGGCAACACTGTCATCCTCGAGGAAGGTCAATATTTATTTTATTATACCGAACAAAATCAATGTAAAGAAATCATTTGCGCACCGGGCGATATAGCGGTAGCGGGCGACATTGCCGGGCGACATATCAATGTGTTGCCCGCTGCAGTTTATATGCATTATATAGAGAAATAATCAAGTGAGGTATAATAAATACATATGTTAAGTTAGATCATTTCTACATGGAACTACATTTGATTATTTGATTTTTAAAATGGAGCTGTAAATCGATGTATTAAAGAATTAATCATAAATCTTAACTTTGTTTGCGCTTTAGACTAACTCCCTGTTCTGAGCTCCACCTCGGAAGTTGCATTGGCTCATTTTCCATTCACCTCCAAAAAGATGTGGAGCCAATGTTTACAGGCCGTGACATCGTGGCAACAGTCATAACTCGCCTATGATTTAACTAAATAATTGGATGGTCACGGTCGTGATATGTGAATGAAATCGAGGAAGTAAAATAATTGTAAGTCCCGGCTTGATATCAGTCGATCACGGAACATAAATTATTAGGAATGAAAAGCACACTAAACAACGCATAGTTCAAGTACGATTCATGAACTACATACTCCACATAGCTTACTCCATAAATAACTTCAAAATGACAACGATTCGGAACTTAAATACAAAACGAGAAAGGAGTATTAAAAAATACCCCAAAACCCAACAAGCATGTAAGACACCAATCGCAGTTGATACAACAATCAGAACATGTCATCCATACTGTACTTTAAAATCTAATGACTTTACCTCTATAATGTTTTGTTCTAAACAGTGCGGTGCTGTACGAGGGCAATATATAATATATAATGGAATGCTAAAGCAATAATGTTTTGTTTTTATATTAATTACTTTTACCGGTAATTTATATCAAGCGAATCAACTTGAGTGGCAATAAGTGTTAACAGCTCGTGTGTTTCAATTTTACAAGCCAAAATAATATACATTATATAACATTGATATACTAGTAGTGAAAACATCGCGGCTTAACTGTATACACAGGTATTGTGATTGTGTGTATAGTTTCATGTAAGAAAGGTCAAACTATGTGTAATATACAAATATAACCTCGATATGGTGAGATCAGTTATAGAACACTCAGTCTCCGCAGAAGTCTGTCAGACAGGTAACTGGTCAACTCGTACCCTAGTTGTCTCGTAACTTAGTCCACTCGTTCCTCTTTTGGTTAACTCATTTCCAACAAAGATCATATGACAGTCTCAACTGATATTCACAATTTCAAAGATTTGAACGCGTTGATTAGGGTACGAGTTGACTAGAAACCATCATACCTCAGACAAAGCTAATTAAACTGTGCGAGATCCAGGAAATATAAATAGAGCACTGGCTCTCATGACTGGTGATAAATTCTTGTCCAGCATCTTCTTACGATCTACAGGTAACTGTTTGGAGTGGCCAACAAAAAGGAGTCCGGGTCTATTAAAATTAAGAGATTACCGCGCTTTGTGGCCAGTAATGAATTGTGGAATACTCTAACGTCAAACTTGTTTATCTAGTTTTTATTGGTTTATAAGTAATGTTGTCTTAAATTTTTATGGAAAATATAATATTAAATATGTGTACTTACGTGCGAATATATATTGCAATACGAATGTACGAGCACGGTATTTTGATACTGCTAAGCGTGTATGATATATAAACGCTATAGGCAATTGAGGGGTACAGCCAATATTGCACCCATTGTTCGGGCTTATGTGAACGTTAACGACCTGAAAAAGGTATACTATCTCTATATAAGCTGATGGGGAATTCCCGGAAAACACCAGTTTTAGTCCCACGCACATGGTATATTACATTCCAACGCAATGACATTATAAATTACTAAGTTGGCAGAGACGGGTATGTGGGAATTTACAAATGGGAAACAAAGTATAATTATTTTAAATGTGTGGCATATCAATACAGTATACAATACATCAATCAATATAGGTATTTTGTATTATTATACCTCACTTCGTGTTCACCTTGTAAAATTCCATATACCCATCCCTGCATAATTTTAATATGTTATGTCGTTGGAAAGTAATATACACCGAGCGGGGTATAATTTTTAATATATCCCGCGCGTGACTAAAATATACCCCGCGCGTGGGCTTAAAAATAGCAATTTGGGTTTTCCGAAAAATCCGTATTAGCTAATGATCAGTAGGCGCTTATTAAAATGTATTTTAAAAGATCAATGTCGATGAGCGCTTTATTTTCCAACAATGAATTTTTTAGTTTACAATGTACGACTAGTTTGTTCTTTGATTTACAGATTTTTGTTCTGTATAATAAATAAAAAAATAATAAAATAAATATTACAGGCATGTTGAGGGGTATAGTAAATATTGCCCCCCCCCCCCTCGAAGAGTAATGTCAACTGCCTATGATATTTATATATTACACTGATTTAAAGTCGCATGAGGGTATGCAGATGCAAAGACTATGTTGCTTAGTTCTTTCTCGTTCTAGCTTTCAACAAATCATAGAATGATCCGTGTCTTGCCTTTTTATTTCGGTACCATCAAGTTTAGACTGCGTTTGTGAATGCATTGTGAGCACATGATTGGTGTGGGGTTGGCGGTCGAGCGGAGGAGCGAACAATAGACAGCAATGCGAACAAAGGCATTTAAGTAAGACAGACCTACGGAAAGAAGGACGGAGATACGGAAGGACAAACATACATTAATCAATATGTTAATACAATAAGCACATTTTGAGTTTATAGATGAAAGACGTGTATTTCAACACGTTGTTTTCTTAAATATACATGGAGTTTATAAATTATAAACGTCGGCGTGAAAAAGAGAGCCAACTTTGCAAAAGGCTGCCATTTTAAATCAATTTTTATGATAATTCTTATTATTATGCACTATTACGGCAGAGAACAGCACAGTTTTCTCTGGCATTATGGTTGTAAACATGTTTTCTAGATGAATATATCAATTAAATTTCGCCTATTGTTTTCTAATTTAATACTTAATCAATTTAAAATCGCTTATTAAATTGTTGTCATGTTATTTCTTCAAATTTAGAATACACTCGTAGAACAGTAGGACTTTAAAGGGACTATGTCAACTAAAAGTGCCTCAATGGGGTAATTTCTTTAACAAAGAACTCCAATTAAGATAATTTTTAATAATGGCATATAATAACGGTTAAAATAAGGAATATATAATGAGTAAATAGGTTTCGTATTCTGATATAAAAATCAATATATAATATGGGTTGTGTTCGTTTGGGCCTGTTCATGTTTACATTTTTACGTCAGAATTGTGTGTATATTTCTTCTCAAAGCAAAATAGTGCAGTTGGTTAAATGGCTGTCTATTGTCATTTCTAAGTATGGCTCCTAAGTCATGAGTTCAATAACCGCTTGGCGTTTTAATTTTGTCAAACTTTTTATTCTGATTTGCTTTTATCTAAAACATTCACAGTGCAATAGGAAACTGTTGACATAGTCCCTTTTACAAGTTTACAGCGTTTACAGTTCTACCCAAACGCGTTGATAACAGCGAAATCTATCTTAAATATGGGTCGTAAATTGTTCAATTTAAGTGTTTTGCCATTTTGTGTTGTGAGGTATGTGATAAGAGGAAGAGGAAGTAGTAAGACGATCAAAAACACTGGTGATGAAATTAATGTACACGTATCATTAATTGGCTGACTAGGCAGTCAAACATACCGAAAGCGGAAGGAAAAACGCGGTAGTATTTAAATAGTCGCGTGATAAAGAATCAGCATCATCTTCGACAAGTGGGTGTTCAAGATTGTATTCTGTTATTTACTCAAGTTTGACTGCATAACCGGATCATCCGATCGTTTGATGCTCCAGACAACTTTTAAACGTTAAAGGTCGTCTGCTGGTGTTAAGGCTCAGTTTTATGTACTTTCGATATCGCTTCGTTTCCACTGCGAAGTGTGTGTTCGCGTAGTACTGTAATCTCAGCGTAATCGACCATGAGGACATTCTCGTTGTTGCTGTTGATGTGCCTCGTGATCTGTGAGCTCGTGCAGGCGAGGAGTGCTACTTCCGATCAGATACAGATCTATACACAGGACGATGACGTCAAAGGTCGGCTGCAGGTCGAGACTCAGGACGATGACGTCATAGGTGGGTCAAATCAGTGTTCGATTGTTCGCGTAGCAATGATGCTGGAGTTGGTATAAAATACGAAATTTGTCAATATACCGATATATATTGTTAAATATATAGAGGACATATATTTGTTTTCGGTATGATAACGCGTTTAATCATACCACTATGCTGATATTGGCCTGATACACAGGTGCCTTATAATTATAGTTTTATATCAGGTCGCTAGCGTTTATATCAGTCAATGATTGAACGTTCGTTATATTACTCGGAATCAACTATAAAACTGTTTTAGTAAAAATGAATCGGATTCAACAAAACAAACAATTTGATACCAAGGACGTATATAGTTTATCATTGTTAATCGTCGTAAATCACACAAACTTTTTTTTAATGTTCACATCAACCCGCACTTTGGTAGTGGTGTGGCGTCATCAAGGGAATAAAAACCCATGCATAATTATTTCAATACATGCCAAAGTCTGAATTTAAATCGTATTAAATGAACATTTTTGATCATGTTTGAAATACTTCCTCTCATTAGACGAGTATATTTAAAGTACAAATTGCATGTTTGCTTTAGTAGTTTTACTAGAGGCTAAATTGCTATTTTACTTTTTAGCTTGAATATTCACCAAAAAGTTCGAGAAATACTACTCAAACCGTTCGTCGGCGTCGGGATCGGCGTAATGCTCTGGTTTTGGTTTGCGTGGAACGAGTCTATATAACTACTACAGATATTCAATTGGAACTTCATACATGTTTTCCATGCCATTAAGTAAGGTCACTGACCAAGACCCATAGATTTGACCTGCAATTTACCAGAAATATGCCCCTTATTGTACTTAGAAAATTGAGGATAAAGTTTGCGTGCAACTACTCCATATCTCTATATCTTATACAGATATTCAATTGTAACTTCACATATGCGTTCAGCGTCATTTGAAAGGTAACTGGCCAAGACATAACTGTGATCAGCATTTAACAAAAGTATGCCCAAGAAAAGTCAGGTTTATGTTGTTCGAGGTTTGCGTGCAATATAAAATTCAGGTTAATGTTTGCTTGCAACAAATACATATCTCTGTAACTACTACAGATATTCAATGTAAATGTCACACATGTCTTCCGGGTCATTATGTTAGGTCACTGACCAAGGCCCATATAACTCCGACCTGCAATTTAGCAGTAGTATGCCCCCTTTTGTATGAATAATCGGAATTAATAGTCGAGCGCGCTGTTCTGAGACAGCTCTTTTTTATAATATAAAACACAAAACATAAAGAAGAGTGTATGGGTTAATAAATAAATAATACATACTGGTATATTTCGTAGGGAAGTAGTTATTATACAAAACCTATGACTTGCATGTGTTGTTTTACTAATTCTTACGTTTAAAGAATTCCAGATTTCCAAATTTATACTTTCAAATGTTTCATACAATAGAAAAACGTTATCTGTTCCGTGTATGGTTGAAAACTTGAATCGATTCTAAAATGCATAAACAGCAATATCTTATTAAGAGTGTCAAACAAACTAAAGACATCCGTTGAACAACATATTGCAGGGGAGACAGTATGCAGGCCCGGCAAATGCAGGAAATGCGTAAAGTATGAAGGCCAAAAAGGTACGTGAGCATTATCGTGCTGTACACTTTTTATAAGAGCTGATGATGATTTTGAGGCCAACGAAGAAAACGATAACGATGATGATGATGATGATTATTATTATGATGATGCTGATGATGTATTTAATGCAGATGATGATGATGATGAGGGTGATAATGAGGATTATGATGACGGTGATGATAATGATGATAACAACGCTGCTGCTGCTAATGAAGATAATGAAGACATATGATGACAACGAAGATAAAGCTGATAATAATGATAATATTAATAATGTTGATAATGATGGTAATGATGATGACGATCAAGAAGTTTCAAATATTTTATATTCTCCATTCTAACATGATACGCGCAGATTTTTCTATAGATACAAACACAATTGTCGTTGTTAAACTACTCAATCAACACTGCAAAAAAAGTTCCGAAACTGAAAAATAGTATTATTGTTATTGCAGAATATGTGATCAGGTCATGTAAGAATCAAAATATGTTTCGCTTTATCGTTGTTTATCTGTAAATAAACAACGTGGTTCTGATGAGCGTATACTCAATAACTCGGGCTAACGGCCTCGTGGTTTCATTCCTACAGAATCAGAACTCAAAATCAGTGTTTATTTACATATAAACAACTCAAATCGAACATTATTTTTAATAAACGTACAGCATATATTACATGACTACTCTTGCCTAGTGTGTATCGTCGCTACCATCACAACGAAGGATGTGATACACCTCGCCATCGTTACCAACAACTACACAATCGTACAGGGTGACGTCACAGGTAAGTACTGCAGCTATAAGTCCTTCCATGTAATAGTTAGAACATTATTACGTAATTCATAAAGGTAAAGAAATGCGGAGATAGCGCTGCAATTTACTTATTAATAAATATGTTGAAATTTACTTAGAATATAATATATATTTTGATTGGTCATGCGCATGTACATCATTGGAACATTTGATTGTAGATATCCATATATGGTAATGCTTACTACCGATTCTGAGAAGGCGGAGTCCAAATAGCCAATCACAAGTCAGAAATAGCGTCCGTTATTATCACATATCTTAATGATGACGTGTTTCACTTAATAGGTGCAATCCAGCAATTTTATTGGCATTTGGGCGATCGCGTTTGAGGCGAGTCGTCTCGGTGTTGACTTGTGTAGTGCACGAAATATCGTACCCTATTTATGAATTTGTTAATTGTACATCTTTACAAAAACTAACTTCAAATACGGTAGTTTATTTCCTACATTTATAAATGATTTTTAACTAATAACTTCTCTGTTGGTTTAGATCCTTAACATGCGTAATATTTACTGATCTAATGCATTAGTCATTCCTGTTGAGGAAGACGCAGTATTAAATTCCTGTATCTACGACAATCGATATCATTTCGATCGTGATAACGTTCCTAAAATTGAAGCCCCTGCAAGAAGACTGAAATGATGTTTTTTATGCCTACGTGTGATGCTAGTATCAGTAGTTGTGTTAACATATGCGAGATGCACACATCGATGAACACAAAAATTTACTTTGCAGAAACGAAAAGTAGCATATAAATGAATTTGCAAACAAAAAACGAACAAGTCATCAAAATGCAATATATGAAAAGTATGAATGGAAAATAACTATGACAAGCAACTCATGTCTAACAGTGGTCTACCATACGGGATACACTAGTACATGTACATTAGATGAGGAAGTGAAATTGTGAGATGTACAATAACCACAAAAATTAACTTCTATGAAACGAAAAGCACCATTAAAAAGAATTTGAAAAAAAACGACAAACAAGTCGTCCAATCATGAGAAACATATCTACGTGAAGTGGAGTGAAGTGGGGATAATGCAAAATAATGGTTAAACAATGGCAAGGCAGGGTGGGGACTAAGTTAAGTAAAGCTTTGACAATGGCAAGGCTGGGTGAGGACTAAGTTAAGTAAAGCTTTGACAATGGCAAGGCAGGGTGGGGACTAAGTAAAGTAAAGCTTTGACAATGGCAAGGCAGGGTGGGGACTAAGTAAAGTAAAGCTTTGACAATGGCAAGGCAGGGACTAAGTAAAGTAAAGATTTGACAATGGCAAGGCAGAGTGGGGACTAAGTTAAGTAAAGCTTTGACAATGGCAAGGCAGGGTGGGGACTAAGTAAAGTAAAGCTTTGACAATGGCAAGGCAGGTTGGGGACTAAGTTAAGTGAAGCTTTGACAATGGCAAGGCAGCGTGGGGACTAAGTAAAGTCAAGCTTGACAATGGCAAGGCAGGGTGGGGACTAAGTTAAGTGAAGCTTTAACAATGACAATGCATGGTGGGGACTAAGTTAAGTAAAGCTTTAACAATGACAAGGCATAGTGGGGACTAAGTTAAGTAAAGCTTTAACAATGACAAGTTACGGTGGGGACTAAGTTACCTATTTAATGTCATCCTAGGATGTTATACAGCTGACTACAATAACTCAATTGTATTAATATTTTAAATATACGTTTGGTATTTATAGTTTATTCAGTATTAATCATACAATAACATGCTGTTAAGCTTGCTGTCGTGTTCGTGTTATAAAACAGTTTGTCCAGCAATTTTGCAACAACTTTTACATTTGATTATATATATTTCAGAAGAACACAGAATTTCTATACAAAAATTCAGCGAGGCTAAACTTTGCAATTTTACTCTATCTCAGATGCCCATACAGTTATGTTATCGCTTTGCAAATATCCGACTAAACCTTTTCTGATTTGAATTTTGAATCGAACAATTCATTTATCAAACAGATATTGAAAGTTTGAATTTCTGGCATTGTCACTAAACAGTCATTCATGCTAATAAATCTAATGAATCAGTTTATCAAACTCATTTGATAATGTCTTGTATGATAAATGTGTATATTAAAAGGCCCATTGAGTCCTTTAAACGGTTTAAACCACCACTAGTTTGCATTGACCAGCCCATGTTGCTGACTCCATACAATCTTAGTGCATAGGCACCCCACACTATGTTTAAGTTAAATGTGGTGCATCATTACCAGATCGTGGGGCGGGCTTCTCATGTGAAACGATCGGATATCAAGCTTGACATTATTACTTGTATATTGGGTGAGGAAGAGATATCGTGAGTTGCACACATAACAAGTCATCCGATCACGAGATGTATTATACATGTAATAATAGTATGGGAAAAAGAGTGAATGGAAAATAACAATGACAAATCATGGTCTGGGGCTTAGTTACTTGAATCCGTTCATCCAAGTTATTATAATGTTATCTACATTAACTCAATAGTATAGCATTTAATGATATGAACATATGTTGTTGTTTTTGTTCAGTAATAATCATATAATAATGTTAAGCTTGCTGTCGTATTGATGTAATGTACATCAGTCGTCTTAATATTTCTTAATTCGATTTCACAAATTGCAGAAGAACACAGTATTTTACAAAACAAAACTTACTGGAGCTAGATGGTGCCCCCCCCCCCCCCGCAGTACTTTGCACTGACCACTATTGCAGATAGACATCACTCTCCCTGTTCTGATGTCCGCAGAATAACTATATGTATCGCTCCTGAAATTCGATTGTATAAATCACTATGACATTAGCTCAATTATTATCACGCGGCAGTAAGAAGTGCCGTTTGAATATTATGAACGTTTCCCAAATGCATCTATCGTTTTGACGTTTTGATGCAGAATGTGATTAGAACATATTATGTTTAAAGCAAACTAACAAAAGTCGGGTCATTCACAGCTTTCAGTGTAGGATCAAATTTTGAAATTAAAAATCGCGGAAGAATGTAGTCCACTATGCAGCGTTCGAATTCTTGATAAATGGTTTAATTGGGTCACGAGCCAGGTACAATCGTGAAATATTATAATCCTAACTTATTCATCTCGCTTACTGTCGATGCAAGTAAATGTGTTTACGTGTGGTGTTAAAAAATGTATGACCTTTCTTTTTACCATGAATTAAAACGAACAAACGGGTCACGAAGCGAGCCAAGAAGAAACATAGACATTCTAATCCTAACATTTTCGTCTCGTTATTGCTGGCTCATGTTAAGGCTATTTGTTGAGTGGGTCATGATTAATTATTGTATTACAATTATTGTATTACTTATTGTATTATTTACTTTGTCGTAATAATAATAATAATAATAATAATAATAATAATAATAATAAAGAACGAAGTTGAATTCACTGTGTGTCGGCAATTACGCAGTACAAGCACTAGCAATAGATGTCGGTTACACTCCAATAACCTAATAAGAAAATAAGACTGGATTTGGGAACAGACTCTATGGCCGAGTGGTTAACGCAATAGACTCTCACGCCGGCGGTCGGGGTTCGATCGCTAGGAGAGGCAGTTTTTTTTTTCTCATTTTTATTTATTTTATTTTTGCTTCACGAAATATAAGGATTTAATTGGTACGCCAGATGCTTTGTTAATTGAAAAAGAATACATTTCTTAAATGTATTATTCTTTGAGTAAATTCCTTTAAGCAATTTAAAATCTTACCAAACACATTTGCTAATACGGTTGAAAAGCTTGTAACACTGTCGTTGCATTCATAATAATGTAAAATATTACCAAACACCTTTGTTAATACGGTTGAAAAGCTTGTAACACTGTCGTTGCATTCATAATAATGTAAAATATTTTTAATATTTAGCATAATGTTTGTTTTTAAGGTTTAAATTTTGTTTTATTTAACGCAATAGTTATTTCTCTTCGACACAGTAATCTACTGTCTTTCACAGAGATTGCCCAGTAATAAAACTGATAACCATCATTTTTCACCATATACCCGGTAGGTACATTCGGAGAATGTGTTGGTTATGAACATTTAATGACAGAATGTCGGAATGTCATTAAAAGTAAGACAATTATGTTTGACGCCCAAAAAATGACCATAATATTGTAAACCGGACAAAGAATTTGGCTCATCAGGTTTCTTACCCGACATTATTTTTCATTTTCAATTGAAAGTTGTTTTGACAGTCCTTATATATTTAGTTCGTAAATAGTATTGTAAGCTGCTGTAAGCGGCTGTTTTGTTTTCACACCGGTTACCGTTTTAATAAGTGGTGTACGTTTTGCAATGGACCTTAATTCATCAGCTGCACATTTGACAACAGATACAATTCAAAAAGACATTACTGAGAGACAAAATCTAACCTACTACACAATGGCTATAAATATTTTAAAATCTGATTTTATTACGCGGTATTACGCCGCATTTTAAAGACTATAAATCGCCAAGCAATGTCTCTGTTCAAGTTATTATTATAATATTGACACGAATATTATGGTAAAACACGGAATGTAGAATTTAACTAAATGAAGTTTTACGAATATTTTCGTTTAATATTTGACACAATCTCATGTATAACACGTCATGTTTGCTGGTTCTGGCTTCTTAACCAGAATTTAAATTCAGTGATTTTTATTGTCTTCACATAAGAATACTGAACGAGCTGTTAGCGCAACTATCATATTTTACCAATAAAACATTTATAAGTTTATAACCACTGTATTTAAGGTGAAATATTATATGGCATACCTCTCTTATTGCCCAGAATGTCCATGATAACGCGTCGGGTTTTTCATTGTAAGTTAGTATATGGTCATTTAGGTGACTTCATACAATTTGGTTATAATATACAAATTTAATGTACTGAATTCTCATTATATTTGCAAAACATTCTGCAAAACACTCGAACGGGTCTTAAGTGCCTCTTGTACTAAGTTATCTGGACGAGACGATAAGATCCAACGGACGCTATGATCTTGAACAGTGCACTGTTAAATAACAACTAGTATAAACGAATGTTATTACAGTCATTGAATTGTATTCTTGGTTTCTAATATTTAAAACTGTTGACACATTTTCGTTTAGACACAATCTCAATAAACCTTTAAATATGTTCTGTTTAATTTAAACTTGTGTTGCTATTAATATTTGAATAGAGTGATTTGTGTCCAATGTTTCGCAATAGCGAACACCTTTGGTGCCTTCAGCGCTTTGATTTTATAAACTAATCAGTTGATACACGTAAGACTGTGTATCATAAAGTTTTCTTTAACTGACAGCCGAATCCAATAGCCTCTCTGTATAAATTAACCAATCAGTTGTTCGTACCTTAAATGACGCTTTCTCCCACCGACAGCTGCCTCCCACGCCCCTCTCTGCGTGAAGGACATCCCCGGTGCTGACATTGATGAGTTGTGCATTAACCCATATAATGTCGACATGACCCACTTCACGACCTGCTTGAACGTCACCATTACGGTAACTACTCATATTATGAATCTATTTGAAATTAACATGCACTTTTGACGGAGATGAATTTGACATAAAACTTTTGATTTTTAATGTATTTGATGTGCAGCCTTTGAACTTAAATGTGCCTTTTGTAGGAATGCATTTGACGTAAAACCGTTGAACTTATTTTTGAAAACAAATGTGCTTTCTGTAGGAATGCATTTGATGTAAAACTTTGAACTTAAATGTCATGGCTGGCTAGAAAACATCTAACAAGGAAACCTTTCAACTTAAATGTCATTTTGTCAGGAATGCATTTGACGTCATTTGTTTATTTAATTGTATTCCCTTGAACATACGTAATACATTTTATTATTCAATTGGTAAAACATAAGTCAATAGTTAAAGTAAAAAATACATTCTCCTGTGCAGACATAAAACAGTAATTTGACGTATGTCACAAGACGTCTACTGTTCTGAGATAGATAAATGCCGCTTGAAGTGTTCCGTTCCAAGGCTTGCCGCGCTGCGTTAACGGCAATACTATGTATCTAACGTATCGTGTTATATTGCTGATCATGCTTCTTTTCCCTCTAGCAACACAACATAACGTTCTTAGCCGTCAACTGGTGTTTCCAAATACCGCCAAAACCTACCAACAACCTTGCAGGTAAAAATCAATATAATGTCTTATATACACTTGATCCGTATAATGTCTTTTATTATACCTCACTTCGTTTTCACATTGTAAAATCCCATATACCCATCCATGCATAATTTTAATATGTCGTGGCGTTGGAAAGTAATATACACCGAGCGGGGTATAATTTTTAATATACTCCGCTCGTAACTGAAATATACTCCGCGCGTGGGCCTAAACATAGCAACTCGGGTTTTCCTTGAAATCCGTATTAGCCGTATACTTAGGCGCTTATTAAAATGTATTTTAACAAATCAATGTCGATGAGCATTTGATTTTCCAACAATCCACTTAAGCTTACAATGTATGACTAGTTTGGTCTTTGAATTTCAGTATTTTTTGTTCGGTTTAATAAAATAAATATCACAAGCATGTTGAGTGGTATAGTAAATATTGCCCCCCCCCCCCTCAAAGAGTAATTCGGGTGCAATATTTACTACACCCCTCAGCTGCCTATGATATTATATATAATATACATTGACCGATATAATGTCGTATATGCAATTGATCAATATAATGTCTTAATAACAATTGATCCATATTATGTCTTATATACAATCGATCCATGTAATGTCTTATATACAATTGATACATATAATGTCTTATATACAATTGATCCATGTAATGTCTTATATACAGTTGATCCATATAATGTCTTATATACACGTGATCCATATAAGATAACAGTTTGAGCGTTTTCATGGGCTACAGATTCTTTGACTGACCAATCGCATGACGTTATTTTGGTGAAATGACGTCGTCAACATGAAATGACGTCACGTCAGCACACAACATTGACGATTTATCAACTTATTTTGATACAATTTGAAGGGTTTTATTTCGTTTATAAGCATTTTGATAAAGATCTCACACTCGTTTTCATTTCATACCATATCTATTAAATTCGTCCAGGAAATTCGTTAGTAAGCTCGCAAAAGGCTAGCTTTCTAACACAATTCCTGTACACGATTAATAAAATATGGTATGAAATGACAACTTGTTTCGGATCCTATATATGTACAATATATCAACATAATGTGTTATATAAAATTGAGCCATATACTGCCTTATATACAATTGATCCATATAGTGTATCACATGTATATACAATTTATCTATATTATGTCGCATATGCAATTGATTATATATATATATATATATATATATAATCTATACAATAGGATGTATGTATGTTTCACTTTGTTTATATCTTATCAATGCCAATATATTACAGAAAAATGAATATACTTCTTATATACAAATCATTATTATACATGTATATAATTTGGTACAAACGTTCACAATATAAATATATATAAAGGCATACTTTATTAATAAATCCAAACATTGCTTTTCAATTTAAATAAAACGAAAAGTTGTATACGATTTATATGTTTACATTTGATGTTGAAATCACTAGCAACATTTTCCTACTCTGTTGTGATTATTGATTATTTATAAAACCGGAATAATGTTAATAAATTAGTTTATGTAAAACACAGGCATTAGTAGGGATATATATTTTTATGATGCGAATATTTGTGTTCTCTTCTTTGATTGCGCACAGAACTACTGGCTACGCTTACTGAAGACAATCTGCAGACAGATGTAACAATCGGTAGGTATTCTTTTTATTAAAGTATTGCCGTACTCCCCTTTTCAATATACTACTACACATGTACCTTGAGTGACCTTAATACCAAAACAGATCCAGGTATCTTCGTTGTCATGGTACATAACATAATAAAGGTGAGACAAAACATAATAAAGATGGGACATTACGTAATAATTATGGTACATAACACAACATGCATGTATAACATAATAAAGATGGGATATAGCATACTAAAGATGGAAATAACATAATAGGGAGGATACATAACATAATAAAGATGGTACATAACATAATATAGATGTTACATAACAAAGATGTAACATAATATAATAAAGGTTGGGCATAACATGATACAGATGGAACAAAACATAATAAAGGTTGCAAACATAAGACAGTGCCGACGTTCCATACATACATGTGTTGTAACATAAGATCAATTAACGACGTTATACATGCATGTGTTGTAACATAAGTCACAACACATCAATGGTCAATCAAGACGTTATACATGCATGCTTTATTAGATACATGTATGCAAAAACTGTCCGCTCAATAACGTCATACAAACTTGTGTAATACGTATAAGCAATAATTGTTCGATCAATGACGCCATAACAGTTTGTGTTAAAAAATTCGTGCATGCATTAAATGTTTAGTCAAAGACGTCATAAAAGCTTGTTCTGAAAAATAAGCCTTTGCAATACAAAAGGCATACATATGTGTGTTGTAACCTGCGAGTAAGCAATAACTGTTCGGTCAATGATGTCATACAGGCCTGTTGTAGCATATGCAATAAATTTTCGGTGAATGCAAATAAGATGTGTTGCAAAATACATGTGAGCAATAACAGTTCGGTCCATAGCTTGTGTTGTAAAATATATGTAAGCAATAACTGTTTGTCAATAACGTTATACAAGCATGTGTTGTAAAATGTATGAAAGCAATAACAGTTCTGTCAATAGCGTCATATAAATTGTGTTGTAAAATACATGCGTAAGCAGTAACTGTTCGGTCAAAGCGTCAGGCAGACTATGTTGTAAAAAACACGTAAGCATTAACTTTTCGGCCAATAGCGTCATACAAAGTTGTATTGTAAAATATATGTCAGCAATAACTCTTCGGTCAATGGCATCATGTAACCTTGTGTTGTAAAATACATGTTGGCAATAACTGTTTTGTCAATGACGTCATACAAACATGATTTGTTAAATACATGAATGCAATAACTGTTTGGTCATTGATGTCATACAAGCGTGTGTTAAAAACACATGTAAGCAATACCTGTATCTTCAATGTCTTAAAAAATTGTCAATACAAAATTGAGTTGTAAAATAAATGTTTTCACTAACGTCTAGGTCATTGGCGTCATACTAAGTTAGAATGTTATACATGCTTGTTTTGAACTTGTGTTGTAACATACACGTATGTAATACATGTCAATAATGCTATAATATAATTGATATTTGACACAATGTGCCACGATGTCCCTTTAACTTATGTGTATATAGAGTGTAAAAGGTGCATTTGTAGTTTAATCAGTAATGTGTACTATGTGTAACAAACGCAATACATACAGTACACGCCACGCGAAACCTATCGCGAAGCGCACAGCGATCGCTCGCGATGTCACGAATTTCCGATTATTCTCGCGACTTTTGTGGCGAAGGACACTAATCGCGACGAGAAAGTAATTAGTAAAAATGCACACCTGAACGCAATATTTTCACTCAGCGGCCAATTAATAATTCGTTTTAAAAGAACTTTTCGGAATGGTTATATCAATATAATACCCCAAGTTATCTTGTTGACAATATCATTTAAACATATATTTATTACAACACTATTATGATATTTTTGTTAAAAGAATAATTCAGAGATATTAATATGTATCGGTTCATAAATTACAAAGTAATATAAAAAGAAAGACTAATAAGAAAGTTATTTAATACTACAAGGTATATTTTATTTTGTTAATAATAAACGTTAAATGGATACTGGTTTGTTGTGCTTCATACATTATTAACAACAGAAACAGTTAAATCAAACGGAAAATTATACAGTGTTAAATGACAAACAAAAGCTGACAGTTACAACATAAGAGGTTGTTGTTCCCTTTATGTTTTCACGACCACTGTTGATCAATTAAGGAGAGCTATTGCAGATCTGTTGGATATTGATAACGATTAGCACGGTTTAATAGTTTAATAGTTCATTATAGTCTCATCCACATTTACAATTTATGCATAGCATGTATTCGTGACGTCGCTTCGCGAATATTTATCGAAGGCTCATCACGACAGCGCGAATTATGCGGGTTTCGCGTGGCGTGTACTGTCTCCGCTATAATATTTCATGTTTTCAACAAGCACAGAAGGAGTGTCAGTTTCTTCCACCAGTGGTTAGATGTTTTCTTTACGTTCAGTTTTTCCTCACGAATGAGATTGTTAAATGTCCGGTGTAAAGTTAAAATAAAACGCAATGCAAATTCATTCTGGTAACGTAAACAAGAAGAAACATTGTATTGTGGAGCTTGACCAAAACATTTGTCAGAGCACATAACGGAGTCAGTTGCGATTTTCCAACTGCTCTTGGAAAGGTTTATTGTAATTGTTCTGCAGATGACCCGACCTGCAAACCTGGTGAATGTAAAATCTGCAAAACATACCAAGGCCAGGAAGGTATGTAGAGGAAATGTCGATTTGAAGTCCTTTATTACTTTATCTGTATGTATAGAAAAAAAAGTTTTTTACAGCCCTCGATATATAAGATAGCATAAAAATGACAGAAGCTCTCGGAACTAAATACAGGCATTCACACTTGAATAACGATGCACATAGAATATTATGCATGTTATTTATCTCAAAAACTAATTTTATCGAAAGGCTCTTAAATTGATTGGAATATGTATACGCATTTGGAAATTATTGTCTTGCATTCTCGTCTTGATATTAAACGGTTCGATTTTATAGATGTGCATGAACTAAAACGCGTATTTGTTTGTTACTAAACACTTCATATAGTTAATGTATTAATCAACGGACGATGTTTTACATTTTAAAGAATGTATAGTAATATTTCATTTGAGTCATTGTCATTATAATCAGTTATTGCATTAAATATAGTATTCAAAATAATTACCAAACAAACTATATTAACCAAAGTCCGTTGAAAAGACAAGTATACATGTTGTATGTTCCAGTTTGCCTGATTGCCACCGTCACCAATGCCGACACCGTCCACCTGGCGTTAGTAACCAGTGGTTACACACTGGTAGAGGGAGATATCACTGGTAAATTATCTTACAGTTCATAGTATGACTAAGTTGTTCAATAATTAAAGTCCAATTCTGATCGTAATTTAATGTTCATTTAACAATTAAATTCACTTAAACCACGTATCTATATTTGTGTGCACCAAGTCCTCTGTAAACGATGCAACAGCTCCACGTCCACGCCACGCCCCAGCCGCTCGGAAAAAAGTCATTAAAATCTTACGTTACAGCTTCCTCTAACAACCAAATGTAGATTATGTCCCAGGCACTCCTATGCAACAACTTTGACTCACTCCTCCAATTCTACGTATAGCCTCCTCTCCCGGCCCAATCTGCGTGGACAATGTCCCCGGTACTCCTATACAACATCTATGCGTCTACCCACACATTACTTTACATCTATTTATAGCCTCCTCCCACGACTCAATCTGTGTTGATCATGTACATGAACCAGGTACTCCCATACAAATATTTTACCGCTATTTATAGCAACCTCTCATGACCCAATCTGTGTGGACAATGTCCCTTGTTTTCCTATGCATATACAAATACTCCACCTCTATTAATAGCCTCCTCCCACCACCCCTTTTTGTGTTGACCATGTCCCTTGTACTTCCGAACAAATACTTTACCCCTATTTATAGCCTCCTCTCACGACCCAATATGTGTGGACAACGTACCAGGTACTTCCATACAACAGCTGTGTCTCAACCCCAGCGACGTGGACATGACCAACTACAAGTTGTGCGTGGGCGTGTCCGTAAAGGTAACTGTCGTGATTTATCATAGTCTGAAAAAATAGCACGAAGTAATACTTTCCGAGTGGTTTAACACAAACTAAAGTGATAACTCCTGTTGCTGTCATGCATCAAGCCATGTTCGGTGATGCTTTCTTAAATACGTCTCGTCAGTTTATTTGTAGTACAGGGGAGTTTCAACAATGTTTTAATAGTCGTATTACCGCGTCTATTTTGTTTGATTTTACCTTCTTCATTTCACGTGCAAAGTAATATTTGTATTATAGCACGTCGCGTACGTATGAAGACAAAACGTATGTCGTCTGACAGGACTTGTTCTTAATGATTTCAGTTGCAGTCATCTATATTGTGCATGCGATATGTTGTGATATTAGTTGTAATTGACACTGTGTTAAATAGAAACAAAACGAAATACTAGTACATAAACAAAATATAATGTTGTCGATATATTCCATAATTGAGACATCCATTGCCTTGTCTTTATGGAAGAGTATATATAATATTTGTGTTATTAGCAACCGTTCTCATGAATTGAAATAATAAAACAACCGATGGTTTACATATTCTACAATAAAACTAGTATAATTTCGTCCACAGGTGAATGGACAAACGTACAAGGTATCCATGGGTTGCTTTCAAATACCGAAACCAAGCTTCTTCAACTTGGCAGGTAATACAAATGCATGTTTGTTGCATAGGAAATGCAGATATGTTCCTGTTTTCGATCAGTGGTGCCATAAAACATGTATTCAACCTTGTATTAGACTATGCCATAACAATTAACTTTGCAATATGACCCATGTTTATCGCACGCAATGCATATATCCGGTATCATAATTAATTATTTCAATTAACAGAATTGTTGTCAACCAGCACAAGCGAAGGAATGATGTCGTCCACCAGTGGTAACATGTTTGCGTTTTTTTAAACTTTTTTTTTCAAAATTAACGTATTAATAACCTGCTGTAAGACTTAAATGTCACCAGCTAACTCATCTGGTAACGTTTACAAAGCAATCTCTTGTTGAAATGGATTTGACATTTGTCAGAGCACATAACTGAGTTAGTTGCAATGTTTTCATCTGCTTATGTAACGGTTTATTTACATTTTTATGCAGATGACCCGACATGCAAGCCCGGTGAATGTAAGATCTGCAAATCATACCAAGGACAGGAAGGTACCTGGTGGCCAAGTCGATTTAAAGTCCTCTTATTTTACTATTTTTTTACAATATAAGTCTGTATATAAACAAAGGTTTTCTCAACCCTCGATATATAAAGTAGGATAAATGTCAGTAGATCTCGAAAATAAAAACACCGCTATATACACAGCTAAATACAAATGTACGCATAATATAAGTAGTTTATTTCACTAAATAACAACAATGTAATTTTAACACAAATGACTAAAATTACACATGTATTTGAAATATGTATACACATTTAGAAACTATTTTCTTCCGTTTTCGTCTTGTTATTTAAAAGTGCGATTTCTTAGATGTGCTTTGAACAGAAGCGCTTACTTAGTGTTTGTAACAGAACATGTTTTCAGTTTAAAAAACGTCTCTCTCATTAACATCCGATAAGCTAAAAAACATAATATATTCAAAACATTTACATAACAAACTTTATTTAAATTCAAGCATACATGTTTTCTGTTCCAGTTTGCCTGATTGCCACCGTCACCAATGCCAACACCGTCCACCTGGCGTTAGTAACCAGTGGTTACACATTGGTGGAAGGAGACATCACTGGTAAATTATCTTACAGTTCATAGTATGGCTGAGTTGTTCAATAATTAAAGTCCAATTCTGATCGTAATTTAATGTTCATTTAACAATTAAATTCACTTAAACCACGTATCTATATTTGTGTGTACCAAGTCCTCTGTAAACGATGCAACAGCTCCACGTCCACGCCACGCCCCAGCCCCTCGGAAAAAAGTCATTCAAATCTTAAGTTACAGCTTCCTCTAACAACCAAATGTAGATTATGTCACAGGCACTCCTATGCAACAACTTTGCCTCACTCCTCCAATTCTACGTATAGCCTCCTCTCACGGCCCAATCTGCGTGGACCATGTCCCCGGTACTCCTATACAACATCTATGCGTCTGCCCACACATTACTTTACATCTATTTATAGCCTCCTCACACGACTCAATCTGTGTTGATCATGTACATGAACCAGGTACTCCCATACAAATATTTTACCGCTATTTATAGCAACCTCTCATGACCCAATCTGTGTGGACAATGTCCCTTGTTTTCCTATGCATATACAAATACTCCACCTCTATTAATAGCCTCCTCCCACCACCCCTTTCTGTGTTGACCATGTCCCTTGTACTTCCGAACAAATACTTTACCCCTATTTATAGCCTCCTCTCACGACCCAATATGTGTGGACAACGTACCAGGTACTTCCATACAACAGCTGTGTCTCAACCCCAGCGACGTGGACATGACCAACTACAAGTTGTGCGTGGGCGTGTCCGTAAAGGTAACTGTCGTGATTTATCATAGTCTGAAAAAATAGCACGAAGTAATACTGTCCGAGTGGTTTAACACAAACTAAAGTGATAACTCCTGTTGCTGTCATGCATCAAGCCATGTTCGGTGATGCTTTCTTAAATACGTCTCGTCAGTTTATTTGTAGTACAGCGGAGTTTCAACAATGTTTTAATAGTCGTATTACCGCGTCTATTTTGTTTGATTTTACCTTCTTCATTTCACGTGCAAAGTAATATTTGTATTATAGCACGTCGCGTACGTATGAAGACAAAACGTATGTCGTCTGACAGGACTTGTTCTTAATGATTTCAGTTGCAGTCATCTATATTGTGCATGCGATATGTTGTGATATTAGTTGTAATTGACACTGTGTTAAATAGAAACAAAACGAAATACTAGTACATAAACAAAATATAATGTTGTCGATATATTCCATAATTGAGACATCCATTGCCTTGTCTTTATGGAAGAGTATATATAATATTTGTGTTATTAGCAACCGTTCTCATGAATTGAAATAATAAAACAACCGATGGTTTACATATTCTACAATAAAACTAGTATAATTTCGTCCACAGGTGAATGGACAAACGTACAAGGTATCCATGGGTTGCTTTCAAATACCGAAACCAAGCTTCTTCAACTTGGCAGGTAATACAAATGCATGTTTGTTGCATAGGAAATGCAGATATGTTCCTGTTTTCGATCAGTGGTGCCATAAAACATGTATTCAACCTTGTATTAGACTATGCCATAACAATTAACTTTGCAATATGACCCATGTTTATCGCACGCAATGCATATATCCGGTATCATAATTAATTATTTCAATTAACAGAATTGTTGTCAACCAGCACAAGCGAAGGAATGATGTCGTCCACCAGTGGTAACATGTTTGCGTTTTTTTAAACTTTTTTTTTCAAAATTAACGTATTAATAACCTGCTGTAAGACTTAAATGTCACCAGCTAACTCATCTGGTAACGTTTACAAAGCAATCTCTTGTTGAAATGGATTTGACATTTGTCAGAGCACATAACTGAGTTAGTTGCAATGTTTTCATCTGCTTATGTAACGGTTTATTTACATTTTTATGCAGATGACCCGACATGCAAGCCCGGTGAATGTAAGATCTGCAAATCATACCAAGGACAGGAAGGTACCTGGTGGCCAAGTCGATTTAAAGTCCTCTTATTTTACTATTTTTTTACAATATAAGTCTGTATATAAACAAAGGTTTTCTCAACCCTCGATATATAAAGTAGGATAAATGTCAGTAGATCTCGAAAATAAAAACACCGCTATATACACAGCTAAATACAAATGTACGCATAATATAAGTAGTTTATTTCACTAAATAACAACAATGTAATTTTAACACAAATGACTAAAATTACACATGTATTTGAAATATGTATACACATTTAGAAACTATTTTCTTCCGTTTTCGTCTTGTTATTTAAAAGTGCGATTTCTTAGATGTGCTTTGAACAGAAGCGCTTACTTAGTGTTTGTAACAGAACATGTTTTCAGTTTAAAAAACGTCTCTCTCATTAACATCCGATAAGCTAAAAAACATAATATATTCAAAACATTTACATAACAAACTTTATTTAAATTCAAGCATACATGTTTTCTGTTCCAGTTTGCCTGATTGCCACCGTCACCAATGCCAACACCGTCCACCTGGCGTTAGTAACCAGTGGTTACACATTGGTGGAAGGAGACATCACTGGTAAATTATCTTACAGTTCATAGTATGGCTGAGTTGTTCAATAATTAAAGTCCAATTCTGATCGTAATTTAATGTTCATTTAACAATTAAATTCACTTAAACCACGTATCTATATTTGTGTGTACCAAGTCCTCTGTAAACGATGCAACAGCTCCACGTCCACGCCACGCCCCAGCCCCTCGGAAAAAAGTCATTCAAATCTTAAGTTACAGCTTCCTCTAACAACCAAATGTAGATTATGTCACAGGCACTCCTATGCAACAACTTTGCCTCACTCCTCCAATTCTACGTATAGCCTCCTCTCACGGCCCAATCTGCGTGGACCATGTCCCCGGTACTCCTATACAACATCTATGCGTCTGCCCACACATTACTTTACATCTATTTATAGCCTCCTCACACGACTCAATCTGTGTTGATCATGTACATGAACCAGGTACTCCCATACAAATATTTTACCGCTATTTATAGCAACCTCTCATGACCCAATCTGTGTGGACAATGTCCCTTGTTTTCCTATGCATATACAAATACTCCACCTCTATTAATAGCCTCCTCCCACCACCCCTTTCTGTGTTGACCATGTCCCTTGTACTTCCGAACAAATACTTTACCCCTATTTATAGCCTCCTCTCACGACCCAATATGTGTGGACAACGTACCAGGTACTTCCATACAACAGCTGTGTCTCAACCCCAGCGACGTGGACATGACCAACTACAAGTTGTGCGTGGGCGTGTCCGTAAAGGTAACTGTCGTGATTTATCATAGTCTGAAAAAATAGCACGAAGTAATACTGTCCGAGTGGTTTAACACAAACTAAAGTGATAACTCCTGTTGCTGTCATGCATCAAGCCATGTTCGGTGATGCTTTCTTAAATACGTCTCGTCAGTTTATTTGTAGTACAGCGGAGTTTCAACAATGTTTTAATAGTCGTATTACCGCGTCTATTTTGTTTGATTTTACCTTCTTCATTTCACGTGCAAAGTAATATTTGTATTATAGCACGTCGCGTACGTATGAAGACAAAACGTATGTCGTCTGACAGGACTTGTTCTTAATGATTTCAGTTGCAGTCATCTATATTGTGCATGCGATATGTTGTGATATTAGTTGTAATTGACACTGTGTTAAATAGAAACAAAACGAAATACTAGTACATAAACAAAATATAATGTTGTCGATATATTCCATAATTGAGACATCCATTGCCTTGTCTTTATGGAAGAGTATATATAATATTTGTGTTATTAGCAACCGTTCTCATGAATTGAAATAATAAAACAACCGATGGTTTACATATTCTACAATAAAACTAGTATAATTTCGTCCACAGGTGAATGGACAAACGTACAAGGTATCCATGGGTTGCTTTCAAATACCGAAACCAAGCTTCTTCAACTTGGCAGGTAATACAAATGCATGTTTGTTGCATAGGAAATGCAGATATGTTCCTGTTTTCGATCAGTGGTGCCATAAAACATGTATTCAACCTTGTATTAGACTATGCCATAACAATTAACTTTGCAATATGACCCATGTTTATCGCACGCAATGCATATATCCGGTATCATAATTAATTATTTCAATTAACAGAATTGTTGTCAACCAGCACAAGCGAAGGAATGATGTCGTCCACCAGTGGTAACATGTTTGCGTTTTTTTAAACTTTTTTTTTCAAAATTAACGTATTAATAACCTGCTGTAAGACTTAAATGTCACCAGCTAACTCATCTGGTAACGTTTACAAAGCAATCTCTTGTTGAAATGGATTTGACATTTGTCAGAGCACATAACTGAGTTAGTTGCAATGTTTTCATCTGCTTATGTAACGGTTTATTTACATTTTTATGCAGATGACCCGACATGCAAGCCCGGTGAATGTAAGATCTGCAAATCATACCAAGGACAGGAAGGTACCTGGTGGCCAAGTCGATTTAAAGTCCTCTTATTTTACTATTTTTTTACAATATAAGTCTGTATATAAACAAAGGTTTTCTCAACCCTCGATATATAAAGTAGGATAAATGTCAGTAGATCTCGAAAATAAAAACACCGCTATATACACAGCTAAATACAAATGTACGCATAATATAAGTAGTTTATTTCACTAAATAACAACAATGTAATTTTAACACAAATGACTAAAATTACACATGTATTTGAAATATGTATACACATTTAGAAACTATTTTCTTCCGTTTTCGTCTTGTTATTTAAAAGTGCGATTTCTTAGATGTGCTTTGAACAGAAGCGCTTACTTAGTGTTTGTAACAGAACATGTTTTCAGTTTAAAAAACGTCTCTCTCATTAACATCCGATAAGCTAAAAAACATAATATATTCAAAACATTTACATAACAAACTTTATTTAAATTCAAGCATACATGTTTTCTGTTCCAGTTTGCCTGATTGCCACCGTCACCAATGCCAACACCGTCCACCTGGCGTTAGTAACCAGTGGTTACACATTGGTGGAAGGAGACATCACTGGTAAATTATCTTACAGTTCATAGTATGGCTGAGTTGTTCAATAATTAAAGTCCAATTCTGATCGTAATTTAATGTTCATTTAACAATTAAATTCACTTAAACCACGTATCTATATTTGTGTGTACCAAGTCCTCTGTAAACGATGCAACAGCTCCACGTCCACGCCACGCCCCAGCCCCTCGGAAAAAAGTCATTCAAATCTTAAGTTACAGCTTCCTCTAACAACCAAATGTAGATTATGTCACAGGCACTCCTATGCAACAACTTTGCCTCACTCCTCCAATTCTACGTATAGCCTCCTCTCACGGCCCAATCTGCGTGGACCATGTCCCCGGTACTCCTATACAACATCTATGCGTCTGCCCACACATTACTTTACATCTATTTATAGCCTCCTCACACGACTCAATCTGTGTTGATCATGTACATGAACCAGGTACTCCCATACAAATATTTTACCGCTATTTATAGCAACCTCTCATGACCCAATCTGTGTGGACAATGTCCCTTGTTTTCCTATGCATATACAAATACTCCACCTCTATTAATAGCCTCCTCCCACCACCCCTTTCTGTGTTGACCATGTCCCTTGTACTTCCGAACAAATACTTTACCCCTATTATAGCCTCCTCTCACGACCCAATATGTGTGGACAACGTACCAGGTACTTCCATACAACAGCTGTGTCTCAACCCCAGCGACGTGGACATGACCAACTACAAGTTGTGCGTGGGCGTGTCCGTAAAGGTAACTGTCGTGATTTATCATAGTCTGAAAAAATAGCACGAAGTAATACTTTCCGAGTGGTTTAACACAAATTAAAGTGATAACCCCTGTTGCTGTCATGCATCATGCCATGTTCGGTGATGCTTTCTTAAATACCTCTCGTCAGTTTATTTGTAGTACAGCGGAGTTTCAAGAATGTTTTAATAGTCGTATAACAGCGTCTATTTTGTTTGATTTTACCTTCTTCATTTCACGTGCAAAGTAATATTTGGATTATAGCACGTCGCGTACGTATGCAGATAAAACGTATGTCGTCTGACAGGACTTGTTCTTAATGATTTCAGTTGCAGTAATCTATATTGTGCATGCGCTATGTTGTGATATTAGTTGTAATTGACACTGTGTTAAATAGAAACAAAACGAAATACTAGTACATACACAAAATATAATGCTGTCGATATATTCCATAATTGAGACATCCATTGCCTTGTCTTATGGAAGAGTAGATATCATATTTGTTTTATTAGCAACCGTTCTCATGAATTGAAATAATAAAACAACCGATGGTTTACATATTCTACAATAAAACTAGTATAATTTCGTCCACAGGTGAATGGACAAACGTACAAGGTATCCATGGGTTGCTTTCAAATACCGAAACCAAGCTTCTTCAACTTGGCAGGTAATACAAATGCATGTTTGTTACATAGGAAATGCAGATATGCTCCTGTTTTCGTCAGTGGTGCCATAAAACATGTAGTCAACCTTATATTAGACAATGCCATACTCGTAACAATTATATTTGTAATATGACCCGTGTTTATCGCACGCAATGCATATATCCGGTATAATAATTAATTATTTCATTTAACATAAGTGTTGTCAACCAGCACAAGCGAAGGAATGATGTATTCCACCAGTGGTAACATGTTTGCGTATTTTTGAAACATTTTTTTTTCAGAATAAACGTATTAATTACCTGCTGTAAAACTTAAATGCCATCAGCTAAATCATCTGGTAAGGTTTACAAGAACAAAGCAATCTCTTGTTGAACTGGATTTGACATTTGTCAGAGCACATAACTGAGTTAGTTGCAATGTTTTCATCTGCTCATGTTACGGTTTGTTTACATTTTTATGCAGATGACCCGACATGCAAGCCCGGTGAATGTACGATCTGCAAATCATACCAAGGACAGGAAGGTACCTGGTGGCCATGTCGATTTAAAGTCCTTTTATTTTACTGTCTTTTTACTATATAAGTCTGTATATAATAAAAGGTTTTCTCAGCCCTCGAAATATAACGTAGGATAAATGTCAGTAGATCTCGAAAATAAAAACACCGCTATATACACAGTTGAATAAGAATGTACGCAGAATATAAGTAGTTTATTTCACTAAAAAACAACAATGTAATTTTAACACAAATGACTAAAATTACACATGTATTTGAAATTTGTATACACATTTAGAGACTATTTCCTTCCGTTTTCGTCTTGTTATTTATAGGTGCGATTTCTTAGATGTATTGAACAGAAGCGCTTACTGAGTGTTTGTAACAGGACATATTTTCAGTTTAAAAAACGTCTCTGTCATTAACATCCGATACGGTAATAAACATAATATATTCAAAACATTTACATAACAAACTTTATTTACCTTTTTTTAAATTCAAGCATACAAGTTTTCTGTTCCAGTTTGCCTGATTGCCACCGTCACCAATGCCAACACCGTCCACCTGGCGTTAGTAACCAGTGGTTACACATTGGTGGAGGGAGACATCACTGGTAACTTATCTTACAGTTCATAGTATGACTGAGTTGTTCAATAATTAAAGTCCAATTCTGATCGTAATTTAATGTTCATTTAACACTTAAATTCACTTAAAAAACGTATCTATATTTGTGTGGACCATGTCCTCTGTAAACGATGCAACAGCTCAGCGTCCACGCCACGCCCCCCGCCCCTCGCAAAAAAGTCATTAAAATTTTAAGTTACAGCTTCCTCTAACAACCAAATGTAGATTATGTCCCAGGCACTCCTATGCAACAACTTTGCCTCACTCCTCCAATTCTACGTATAGCCTCCTCTCCCGACACAATCTGCGTGGACCATGTCCCCGGTACTCCTATACAACATATATGCGTCTACCCACACATTACTTTACATCTATTTATAGCCTCCTCCCACGACTCAAGCTGTGTTGATCATGTACATGTACCAGGTACTCCCATTCAAATATTTTACCTCTATTTATAGCAACCTCTCATGACCCAATATGTGCGGACAATGTCCCTTGTTTTCCTATGCATATACAAATACTCCACCTCTATTAATAGCCTCCTCCCACCACCCCTTTCTGTGTTGACCATGTCCCTTGTACTTCCGAACAAATACTTTACCTCTATTTATAGCCTCCTCTCACGACCCAATATGTGTGGACAACGTACCAGGTACTTCCATACAACAGCTGTGTCTCAACCCCAGCGACGTGGACATGACCAACTACAAGTTGTGCGTGGGCGTGTCCGTAAAGGTAACTGTCGTGATTTATCATAGTCTGAAAAAATAGCACGAAGTAATACTTTCCGAGTGGTTTAACACAAACTAAAGTGATAACCCCTGTTGCTGTCATGCATCATGCCATGTTCGGTGATGCTTTCTTAAATACGTCTCGTCAATTTATTTGTAGTACAGCGGAGTTTCAAAAATGTTTTAATAGTCGTATTACAGCGTCTATTTTGTTTTATTTTACCTCTTCATTTCACGTGCAAAGTAATATTTGGATTATAGAACGTCGCGTACGTATGAAGACAAAACGTATGTCGTCTGACAGGACTTGCTCTTAATAATTTCAGTTGCAGTCATCTATATTGTGCATGCGATATGTTGTGATATTAGTTGTAATGGACACTGTGTTAAATAGAAACAAAACGAAATACTAGTACATAAACAAACTATAATGCTGTCGATATATTCCATAATTGAGACATCCATTGCCTTGCCTTATGAAAGAGTATATATAATATTTGTGTTATAAGCAACCGTTCTCATGAATTGAAATAAAATAAAACAACCGATGGTTTATATATTCTACAATAAAACTAGTATAATTTCGTCCACAGGTGAATGGACAAACGTACAAGGTATCCATGGGTTGCTTTCAAATACCGAAACCAAGCTTCTTCAACTTGGCAGGTAATACAAATGCATGTTTGTTACATAGGAAATGCAGATAGGCTCCGTTTTCGATCAGTGGTGTCATAAAACATGTAGTCAACCTTATATTAGACTATGCCATACTCGTAACAATTATATTTGTAATATGACCCATGTTTATCGCACGCAATACATATATCCGGTATGATAATTAATTATTTCATTTAACAGAATTGTTGTCAACCAGCACAAGCGAAGGAATGATGTCTTCCACCAGTGGTAACATGTTTGCGTATTTTTAAAACATTTTTTTTTCATAAATAAACGTATTAATTACCTGCTGTAAAACTTAAACGCCATCAGCTAAATCATCTGGTAACGTTTACAAGAACAAAGCAATCTCTTGTTGAACTGGACTTGACATTTATCAGAGCACATAACTTAGTTAGTTGCAATGTTTTCATCTGCTCATGTAACGGTTTGTTTACATTTTTATGCAGATGACCCGACATGCAAGCCCGGTGAATGTACGATCTGCAAATCATTCCAAGGACAGGAAGGTACCTGTTGGCCATGTCGATTTAAAGTCCTTTTATTTTACTATCTTTTTACTATATAAGTCTGTATATAATATAAGGTTTTCTCAGCCCTCGATATATAACGTAGGATAAATGTCAGTATATCTGGAAAATAAAAACACCGCTATATACACAGTTGAATAAGAATGTACGCAGAATATATGTAGTTTATTTCACTAAAAAACAACAATGTAATTTTAACACAAATGACTAAAATTACACATGTATTTGAAATTTGTATACACATTTAGAAACTATTTCCTTCCGTTTTCGTCTGGTTATTTAAAGGTGCGATTTCTTAGATGTGCATTACTTAGTGTTTGTAACAGAACATGTTTTCAGTTTTTAAAAAGTCTCTGTCATTAGCATCGCATAAGGTATTAAACATAATATATTCAAAACATTTACTAAGCAAACTTTATTTACCTTTTTTTAAATTCAAGCGTACATGTTTTATGTTCCAGTTTGCCTGATTGCCACCGTCACCAATGCCGACACCGTCCACCTGGCGTTAGTAACCAGTGGTTACACATTGGTGGAGGGGGACATCACGGGTAACGTGTCGTACAGTTCATAGAATGACTAAGTTGTTTATTAAAGTCCAATTAAGCCGACGTATTCGCTGAATAATATTGCCATCAAGACGTATTTTTTTCTTCTGTACTCTAGTTGAAAATTAGATCGTACCGTCATGTTCATTTTACCATAAAAATATAATTGTTTTTAAAACGTATCTCCATTATTTATAGTCTGTTTACCTGACCCAATCTGTGTGGACCTTGTCCCTCATACTGATATACAAATACTCCATCTCTATTTATAGTCTCCTCTCATGACCCAATCTGTGTTGACCATGTCCCTTGTACCCCCGAACAAATACTTCACCTCTATTTATAGCCTCCTCTCATGGTCCAATATGTGTGGACTACGTGCCAGGTACTTCCATACAACAGCTGTGTCTCAATCCCAGCAACGTGGACATGACCAACTACAAGTTGTGCGTGGACGTCTCCTTCAAGGTAACTGGAGGTTTCTTTGCCATCTAAATGTATCGTACCACCTGAACTGAATGCACTGCTGTGCTTTTGCGTATATTTACATGTATTCAAATTAGGTTGCTACCCTTACTTTGGGGGGCTTTTACAAAAAACGTCCCCCATTTTTCGGCCGAAATAAAATATAACGCCAAACCCCTCGCCCAGTATATTGTTCATTATTTTCAATCAATTGAGCTAGTAAATACCTTTAATTATTATATGCACTTCATATATTTCCATCAACGGCAAGAATATATAATTTAATGGATAAAAACGGATTGATACTATGCACGCTATATACATGCATCTCATCATAACTTGATATCGAATCATTGATATGTTTTGTTCAACTTCTTCATATTTATTATGTTATGGCGTTACTTATTCGGTTTAGGTTGTTGTCTTGTTGCGCGATAGCGAAGTAATTAAATACCTCCCGATTTCTAGTCGGACACCATATACACCATATCCACTACGCCACCGCCATCTGGTCTTCATCAGAAAAACAGTTTGCATGGTTGACAAATTGTTTTTGGAATTAAGAAAACGTTGTTTAATCTAGTGTACTAGTTGTTGGTACAGGAATTAGAAACATGGTTTAATAATATAATTTATTTAGCAGAGTTAAACAAAATATTATGCCTTAAGCGGACCAAGGGCCTTTAAAATGTTCCATCTATGATTCATTCCGTACAGTCTTCTCCACAGGTCAATGGACGGACGTATCAAGAACCTGTGGGGTGTTTCCAGATCCCAAAACCGAGCTTCGTTAATCTGGCAGGTAATGATAACGCTTGTTGGTAATAACAAAGATGAAACATTTGTATTGTTCTACATATTATCATAATTCTGTTTGTTTGTTTGTTTGTTTGTTTGGATTTACGCCGTTTTTGACAGTATTTCCGTCATATCACGGCGGTCAGCGAACCTACTCATAATTTTCCTGTGCAAGCTTAGCCAATCTAAGCGGTTTTCCAGTACTAAGTGCACATACCTATGCCGGTAACTGACAACTGTCCTACTTGAATCAGAGATAGGGGGAGAATGGCCGTAGAAATAATTTCATGACCAATCCTCACACAAGTTATGTGGCCGGGCTGGGGTTAATTCACGATCCCCGGATATACAGTCCAGCGCTCTACCAACTGAGCTAGCCGGGCCCGTATAACAGAGCCAGCTGAATGTCATGAAATTGTAACTTTCCTGAAAACATATTCGAGGATAAAGTGAAAAGCGGACATTGTGCATGCTTGTTTAAATGTAATAAATACTCGAATTAGTAAAATTAGTGTTTGTTTTTTGGTTCATAAACAGCATAAAATTAAAATTCAAAGCATTCATACAGCTCGGCCTTAAGTCACTCTCGTATGGGTCTCGCGTCTCTGGTACGAGACCTGAGAACTACGTTATGTGATCGTTATGTGTTTATGTGTGTACAAACCTTCATAATAAGAAATAACAGTCTTCTGATTGTAGCCCAGGTGAATGCTGACATTTGGTGATGTGTTATTGATTGTAGCCCAGGTGAATGCTGACATTTGGTGATGTGTTATTGATTGTAGCCCAGGTGTATGCTGACATTTGGTGATGTGTTACTGATTGTAGCCCAGGTGAATGCTGACATTTGGTGATGTGTTATTGATTTTAGCCCAGGTGAATGCTGACATTTGGTGATGTGTTATTTCATCTTAACAGATCGCGTGCACATAATTTAGTTATAATTTATATACAGCATCATTTACACGTCCAGCAAAAATTCCAACAACTTGTGCTATATTGTTGTATTGCAGAGCTTGTTATCCCCGAGCTTCGAGACACTGGTAGGTTATTTTGTGTTATTAAGGATACATGTATGTTGTTGTTGTTATTCTTTTCCAATATGAATAGAAATACAAGGGTAGTTGTAGACTACGATAAAAAATCATCTAAAACAATGATCGAACTTAATGTTAAAATAAGAACACTTTTTCTGAAATTAGTTTAGTACGAGGGCTGTCCGGAAAGTCTGTTCACAACCTAATTTATTGACATACTCTGTGCTATATTTTATTAATGTATGTATTTTCTTAAACAACAATATAGTGTTACTTAGCACATTAAAAATAGTGCTTATGCATTGATAAATAGAAAACTTGTTTTGGTTTGAGTGTATACACATTCACATCTACGGATCAGTTTAATGAATTAGTCGACGTCACCATAACATTGGAAGATCATTTACATTGGCATGCGTACCAAAACCTCTGGACGTATGAAGTATTCCCCATCAACTGAAACGTATTTCTTGCATCATTCAACCGATTCCATGTACATATTACTGTATCATGTTTTGTCATATGCACCAAAAGTGTATCAAACCCCCCTTCACTGATCAAATCATCTTAAGGGTCATCCGTAGATCTGATCGAAGGTAAACCATTCCTATGTTTGTCTGATGTATTCGTCCCCTTATCTTTACTTTGTCTGTGGGATTTGTATATGTGTATATGTGTGACTTACCACTATCAATTTCATTTATTATTTGGTTTACGTATGTAAAAGGTTTGACTGGAGTCATTTTGTGAACACATAAATGACTGAGTGTCCAACGCTGTTCCATACGCTTGTCTGACGTTACTTTTTTTCTGACATACCACTTCATCGTTTTGTTTTGTAAAAAATGAACGGCTTGAGCAAAACATTTGAAAACTTTGATATCTCATCAATGTATTATAGTGTCAAATCTATTTGGTAAAAGTTCTCGTTAGTTAGGGTATAAAATTCAACTGCATATGACAAGGGCTTATTAAAAAATTCAAAGTGCTGTTGCTATGGTGATGTAATTTATATTTCCTTACAAGACATGGTTTTAGTTGCATAATATTCTGATTAAGTATTAATCAAATTACATGTCTCACAGATTTCATCTAAACTAGTTCATGTTTATAATATTATCAGACCTTGTGAATGAACTTTCCGGACAGCCCTCGATATATAAATTTAGTTGCATGCGTAGATTACACAGATATACATTTTCATAAGAAACAAATTATCATTATCTTACAAACTGGCAATATAAGGTGCTAACGAGGAAGAAGATCTATATGATTTCGACCTTGAAGACGATGCCGTCATTGTAGCCGATGACGGGAAGATGATATGCCACAGAGGAACGTGCAAAATATGCCACCATTACCGGAAAATGTCAGGTAGAATTGTGTATAAGTCACCTAAGTTCCATGAATACAACTTTGTTACATTTTATTATTGATTACAACGAGTGAAATGATGGTGGCCACAACGACAGTTTATCATTTCTATGACGTTTGCGTATCAGTTCAAACATAGCTTTTAGTCCGATCCTTGATTTTCTGGATGTTGTTTTTAACCCCTTTAAATGTTTTGTACGAAATGTTAACGCTATATATGTTATTTACGTTATGTATGACTGTTAAAACTGCTCTTTACTTAATTAACTCTCAAATAAAGAAAACAGATTTTGTTTGGCTTTGCTATCTATGTTATTGTATTGTTCGCCTATTATGTACTACATGTATTAAAGATGTTACATTTGTGCTGTGCTCGGTATGGACACGCTTTCCGTTGACACATTTATACTTATACATAGCTCACATGTATAACCCTTTCAGCCTGTGTGGTTGCCAAGTCCACCAAGAGAGGAATGGGTCTTGGACTGGTTGTCAACCACCACCTCGTTCTTAAGGGAAGACTGACAGATAGTAAGTGAACAACAGGACTGCCTGTGTTGAGATGTAATATATATCACTCTTACTGCTATAGCTCAGAAATGCAGGAATATATTTATTACAAATCCGTTACTATGAATATATTAGTATCCTTAGTGTCATTACCGGAATCGAGTTAAATTCATGTAAGTGTATATCCATGGACAAAACAGTTACGGTTATCAATCAACACGTGTAACACGTGTATAACAAAACATAGTATATCGATATGAAAACAACTCAAGTTTATAATTATGCTTCTATAGTAAACAAGGGTCTGTTATGTGTCCGAGCTTTAGTATATATTTGGTTAAATGCTAACTTCACTATTAGGTTCCACCGTTTTTCCGAGTTAACTTATTGAACTTGACATGCGATGTACATGTACGGGTAAGTTATTCCTAAGCGTTGTTTAAAATAAAAACATGCACAATTTTAACAGAAAAAAAATAACAATGAACCTTATATCTTACTTAATAGTTAACTTATATGCCAATAGGACCATGTACGAATATAGTTCAGGTTCTACAAGTGTTAATTTCCCATGTTCAGAGTCTCCGATTTGCACGCGTCACGTGCCCCGGTTTCCGGATGTGAATTCGGTGTGTCTGGTACCCAGCCGCGTGGACACGAGGAGGCAGTTCGCGTGTGTCAACGTCACCGCTGAGGTATTACGCGTTCATGCACACATGTACACGTTGGTAACTGACACACATTTTGTGGTCAAAACTGTGTTAAATAAATACTGGACTGCAAGTCCAATTAAAAATTTTATTGGTAAACAATTCTATACTTACTGTGATATACCACTTTATACTGATCCGAAGGGCTTTGTGCCGTGCCATATTACGTCAAGCTACGCCACGACACGTCACGCCACAGCGCGCCGCGTCACACCACACCCGACAACACAACACTACACCACGCCACACAACAATCACTACACTACACCACACCACGTCATACCACACCACACCACACAACAAATCACCACGCCAAATCACACCACACCAGACCAAATCACAACAAACAAAACCAGACCAAACCAGACCACACCATACCAAAGTAGACTACACCACACCCCACCACACAGCACCACACCACACTAAACTACACCACACCAAACTGCACCACACCACACCACTCCACACCGCACCACACCACACCAGACCACACCAGACTGCACCAGACCATACCACACCAGACCTCACTAGACCATACTACACCAGATTACACCACACCGTACCACACCTGACCACACCACACCATACCATACCACACCACAACACACCACACCATACCACACCAGACCACACCACGCGACACCAGACCAAACCACACCATACCATACACTACCATACCACACCAGACCACACCACACAATACCACACCATAACACACCATACCAAACCACACCAAACCAAACCACACCAGACCTCACCACACCAGATTACACCACACTAGGCCACGCCATGACACGCTACACCCCACGCCACGCCACGCCACAACACACACCACACCACACCAGACCTCACCACACCAGATTACACCCAACCAGGCTTCGTCACGCCACGCTACGCCACGCCACACACCACGCCACGCCACAAACCACACCACACCACACCATACCACACCCCACCCCACCCCACACCACACCACACAACACACACCACCACACCACACCACACCACACCACACCACACACCACCACACACCACACCACACCATACCACACCACACCAAACCACAACAGACCTCACCACACCAGACTACTCCACACCATACCACACCACAGAATACCACACCACAGAATACCACACCCACAGAATACCACACCACACAATACCACACCACACCACATCACACCACACCATACCACACCAGACCACACTACACCACACCATACCACACCACACCACACCATACCATACCACACCACACCACACCACACAACACCACACCATACCACACCATACCACACCATACCACACCATACCACACCACACCACACCATACCACACCATACCACAACACACCAGACCACACTACACCACACCATTCCACACCACACCACACCATACCACAACACACCACACCATACCACAACACAACACACCACACCACACCATACCACACCACACCACACCATACCATACCACAACACACCACACCATACCACAACACACCACACCACACCATACCACAACACACCACACCACACCATACCACAACACAACACACCACACCATGCCACACCACACCACACCATGCCACACCATACCATACCACACCACAACACACCACACCACACCATACCACACCACAACACACCACACCACACCATGCCACACCACACCACACCACACCATACCACAACACAACACACCACACCATACCATGCCACACCAGACCACACCACACCACACCATACCACACCAGACCAAACCACACCAGACCTCAGCACACCAGATTACACAACACCATACCACGCCATATCATAACATACCATATATGTAACCATGCTACACCACATCACATCACACCAAACTACACTATTCTAAACCACCCCATACCACAACAGACCACACCAAACCAAGCTACACCACCCAACCCCACACCATATCATACCACACCATACCATGCTACACCACACCACACCATATCATACCATAACATATCATGCTAAACCACAAAACACCATATTACAACACACCGGTCCATGCCATATCAATGCCATGCCATGCTACACCACACCACACCACACCACACCATATTATTCCATGCCATAACATATCATAACATACAGTATCCTATCCTACCCTACCATATTACATCATACTACATCACACCAAAAAAAATACCGTAACATCATACCATACTATGTCATTCACATTCAATTTCAAGGTTCGAGACCGGAAGTTCAACCACTCGGTGGGCTGCTTCACCATCCCCAGAGATGACATCAACGCACTTCCGGAACTCCAAAACTTGTTCAGTGCATTTATGCAGCGCCTTATCACTTCCGGTGACGCAACATCTGGAGATGACGTCATTAGTGACGACAAGAAACTCGATGATGAGATATTACGCTTTGAGGCACATTAAAACTTACACATGCAATACTCATAGATTTATAGTGTGTTTAATGCTTTAGCAAACATGTCCAATCTAGTGTTGTATTAATAGTAAAAAGGTAGTTTCGGAGAAAATAAAACACCATGCATAACACCAAATCCGTACAAGTTAAATTATGACAAAACGGTAGTGACAGATTGCTTGCATTTAGGATCAGCTTTGTACATAATATGCATATACTTGAAAAACGAATGTTATAATGTATCGACAACTCTGTGAACTTCTTCGCAGATTAATAAGGCAAAATCTGGTTTGTTGATGATGTACGGATAGAACACTTATCACATGTTATCCGATCTCTGTGTCACTGCGTGTCACAGATTGCTTGCTTTTCAATGCATATGTGTATCTTGCCATTACCATTTCCTGCTCTTTGAAATAAATATTTTCGAATTAATATGAAATGTGTTTTTATTATTTAGTCCCCCATAAGGTCAAGACAAACATTGATAGTCAAGTTATTTTACAAAGACGGACACTTTCATTTTCACCATTTTTTTTTAAATGTGATATATGTGATTTAACCATCTATAAAGCAATTCGAGAGCGCAGACCAACACCAATGCAGAAACTTAAAACTTTCCTTGACTGACATATTAAATGGTGGTAAACAATTCCAATGTTGGCATACGGCGAACGATTGATTACATGTATAATGTCCAGGGGAGGTCGATTGATTATAATGTCTAGGGGAGGTCGATTAATTATAATGTCTAGGGAGGTCGATTAAATAAACTGCCCATGGGAGATTGATAGATTATACTGTCTAGAAGAGGTCGATTAGTTACAATGTCTAGGGGAGGTCGATTTATTTCAATGTCTAGAGGAAGTAGATTAGTTATAATGTCTAAGAGAGGTCGATTAATTATAATGTCTAGGGGTGGACAATTTATTGTAATGTCTACGGGAGGTCAATTAATTAAAATGTCTAGGGGAGGTCGATTAATTAAAATGTCTACGAGAGGTCGATTAATTAAAAGGTCTAGGGGAGGTAGATTAATTATAATGTCTAGGGGAGGACAATTAATTAAAATGTCTACGGGAGGTCGATTAATTAAAATGTCTAGGGGAGGTCGATTAATTAAAATGTCTACGGGAGGTCGATTAATTAAAATGTCTAGGGGAGGTCGATTAATTATAATGTCTTAAGGAGGACAATTCATTGCAATGTCCAGGGGACATCAGGAAACAAGAGACAGATAAATTTTACTGATTTATTTTTAGCGCAAAAAACGAGTTTTTCCCCTCTGGTCTATAATCGTTGTAACAATTGCACTGGTATCGAAGTCGTTCTTTTAAACGTGGCAAATTGATTGAAGGTTGATTGGAACTGTTTGCAGTGTAATCGAATTGTTAAGTTTTTAGGCAAAAACAGTAAAAACATAGCAGTTTGCACTGAGCATAGAACAGTCAAGAAACACCTTCGTACGTTGCGTTATACACCTAGTACCGATACTTGAATGTCCTTTGATTTCACATAAAACGTTGGATACATATGAACACATTATCAACCGTTTGCAGCATGCCATCATTGAACTGGATCACCAAGCTGATAAGAACATAGTGGGACATTGAAATCGCGCCCCGCTGTCTCCATCTATAAAGTTGCAATCTCGTCCAAGACACGGGATTTTATCGTAAGACGGTTCACTGTTCTCTACGGTAAACGACCAAACCCTCATTTGGAAAATAACATAAATGTAGTAATTGGCTTAAAGTGACCTATTCACACATTGACAATTTCCAAAAATTGTCACATATTTCAAAACAAAAATAATATTGTATATATGAAGAATCGAAATAACACTCTTAACATAGAAATATATTGGCTATAAAGTGCCGTTTATGATAAGTCATCAGTTGAAATAGATAAATTGTAAAGCGTTTGTAACGCGAAACGCTTCAATAAATGTGTGGAACATTTACATAACGTTAACATTAAACACCAAACCATACAAGTTCCCATAGCCTAGTGGTTTGCATGTCTTGTGTTCATGCTTTTCTTGACAGAGAATATTTAGGTTTGTTAGCCCGGATGCATTAGTAATTGATGTTCAGACATGTTAAGACATTTTTAAATACGAAAAATCTGTGAATACGTCCATTTAAGACCTTTGAAATGTGACCCGGTAGAAAGGTATTAATGAAGCAGTTTTTGCTTTTTATATACACTGGTATTCGTTGTCATTACAGTAATGCTATCTCTTACGTAACCAGGAAGCTGGTAGGAAACCAAAAAGAAAGTAGTTAAATCATCGAGACTACATAGTACGAACGTACATGATTCATTGTTTGACCTGCGTATATACAATAATGTATGCCTCTATATGAGTTAATTTACCTCATCACAAATTATTAAACCTTAGCGTTACTCACATTACATATGTGGATGTGATGAGGAAGTTTGCATGCAAGTATACAATTACAAGGACAGTTACTCATGCACATACCTGAACTTGTTTTGCTAACGATGCATGGTATCGAAACCAGAAGTGAATAACTCGACATAAATAAAGTTTAAATGGATTGGCCACTGTCTGTATATTATTGTTTTATTATAATAAATTATTACGTATAACGTTGTCCCTATCTCATTGTGTTTATACAGTGCTTTTACGGTGTCCTTATAAGTTGTGTGCATTTATATCCATTTCAGAATTTCGTAAATATTCGTCTGTATAGGAACCGGATATGAGGATATTTGGACTACACGTACCTTGCATGCTTGTCGTAGCAAAATACGGACTGGGGATGAGTCTCACTTCCCGTTGGATACAAAATGGGCGTCAAAAAACGTACGTCTAACAATTGATGTATTATTATAAGATATCGTAGAAAAAGTAGTAGTAATAGTAGTAGTAGTAGTAGTAGTAGTAGTAGTAGTAGTACTAGTAGTAGTAGTAGTAGTAGTAGTAGTAGTAGTAGTAGTAGTAGTAGTAGTAGTAGTAGTAGTAGCAGCAGCAGCAGCAGTAGTAGTAGTAGTAGTACTAGTAGCAGTAGTAGTAGTAGTAGTAGTAGTAGTAGTAGTAGTAGTAGTAGAAGTAGTAGTAGTAATAGAAGTAGTAGTACTAGTTGTTGTTGTAATTGTAGTTGTAGTAGTTGTAGTAGTGGTAGTAGTAGTAGTAGTAGTAGTAGTGGTGGTAGTAGTAGTAGTAGTAGTAGTAGTAGTAGTAGTAGAAGATGTTGTAGTAGTAGTAATAATAGTAGTAGATAGTAGTAGTAGTAGAAGTAGTAGAAGTAGCAGTAGTAGTAGTAGTAGTAGTAGTAGTAGTAGTAGTAGTAGTAGTAGTAGTAGTAGTAGTAGAGTAGTAGAAGTAGTAGTAGTAGTAGAAGTAGTAGTATTAGTTGTTGTTGTAATTGTAGTTGTAGTAGTTGTAGTAGTGGTAGTAGTAGTAGTAGTAGTAGTGGTAGTAGTAGTAGTAGTAGTAGTAGTAGTAGTAGTAGTAGTAGTAGTAGTAGTAGAAGATGTTGTAGTAGTAGTAATAATAGTAGTAGATAGTAGTAGTAGTAGAAGTAGTAGAAGTAGCAGTAGTAGTACTAGTAGTAGTAGTAGTAGTAGTAGTAGTAGTAGTAGAGTAGTAGAAGTAGTAGTAGTAGTAGATGTTGTAGTAGTAGTAATAATAGTAGTATATAGTAGTAGTAGTAGAAGTAGCAGTAGTAGTAGTAGTAGTAGTAGTAGTAGTAGTAGTAGTAGTAGTAGTAGTAGTAGTAGTAGTAGTAATAATATACTAATAGTAGTAGTAATAGTATCAGTAGAAGTAGCAGTAACAGCCGAAGTAGTAGTTATATAGCTGCCTGTTTTTATATCCCCAACCATTATATATCCCCATCCATTATATCGAGCTGACTGTCATTTTATGTCCCCGACCGTTTCATAGATCTCACTTTTATTTTATATCCCCGACCGTTTCATAGATCTCACTTTTATTTTATATCCCCGACTGTTTTATACATTTCACTTTTATATCCCTAACCGTTACATTGAGCTGACTCTGTTATTTTATATCTCTAACAGTTACATAGAGCTGACTGTTATTTTATATATCTAAGCGTTTCAGAGAGCTGGCACTTTTCTTTTGTAGCTCCAATCTGTCATGTCGGCGAGTGTGTATGGTGCATTAATGGACGTTACAGTAAGTATCACCATTAGAGAAATTCTGGGGCGTGCAGAAATAAAGAACACTAGGTAAATGTTGAATAAATATACGTTTATTTAGCAAGACTTAAAAAACGTGAGCCATAAGCCTGTTTTGAAAAGCAAACAAACTCTTATCAAATATTTATTTATTCAACAATTACCTATAGTATTCTCGTTAGGCGTAAAAAATATATTTTTGTTTCAGGTAACCCGACCTACCCTAAAAAAATGCCCCGATCCTCGAACATTTTATTGGGTTTCAGATTGATTTTTGGTTTATTTACCTTTTTCAATCATTAAATGTGTTTTTGGATAAATAAGTGTTTTGTTTTCATAGTATCCACTTATAAACAATGTTTAAGGATATTACTGATACGTTTTTAATATTTATTCAGTTTTAGAATCTTCAAGTTGACCATTTACACACAAAAAATTCCCGACCTACCTACCCTGATTTTTTTGGGCATGTTACCTGAAACAAACATATTTTTTACGCCTAATCTCATCGTATTTGCCTTTTTATACGCAGAAAACAAACAAAGTAACGTGAAACAAATAAAATGAGGTCTAGGGAATCAACCAAATGATGTCATGAGGACTGCGTATGTTTGCTTCATCCCAAAGAGTTGGAATACATATTATAGCATACAAATACCATTTCAGTCCGTTATAGGGGTGTGTTAATGAACAAAAAGCTGTCGGTTATGCTGCATTTTTCAGTAAAGTCACGCGCCCTGTCCTCCTTGTTACTATTAATAGGTTCGTGCTTTTGGTCAATATCATGACATGTATAGTGACTGGCGTGAAAAACATCACATACGTAGGTGACGTCACAGGTAATATAATATTTCGAGATAATTAAAGGTAACAACACATGTAATTTACCACACACAGTTATCTGGTGATACGTGATATACTGCGTTTGACTTCATGTATTTAGAAGGTGACAACACACTTAATACGTTTGACGTCATGTATGTAGAAGGTAAAACTATGCGTTTGGTGTTATATATTGAGAAGGATATACAAAAAAAAACATTTTTGACGTCTCGTCCTTCGAAGGTGACGTCACATAATTATGCGTTTCGTGTCATGTTTTGAGAAGGTAACGTCATGAGTAATACCATACGTTTATTATCAAATATGTTGATATAAACATCACAGCTATTACCATGAATTTGACGTCACGCAGTTAGAAGGTAATTTTTTAAACGTAATACTATTCATTGGACGAGTAGCATGTAGAAGGTACAATCACGCGTAATACTAAAATTTTGTAGTCACGTACGTCGAGATGACGTCACATGTAATAATATGCGTTTAATATCACATTGTAGAAGGTAACTTCACTGTAACTATTCATTTGACGTCACACATTTAGAATATGACACAACACGTTATAAGTTAAGTTTGACGGCACATTTGTTGAAGATGACGTCTCATTCAGAACTCTTATAGTGACCAGCTAGGCAGCCACACACTGTATGTGGACCAAATCTCTCTTATAGTGACCAGCTAGGCAGCCACAAATTGTATGTGGACCAAAGCTCTCTTATAGCGCGACCAGCTAGGCAGCCACAAACTGTATGTGGGCCAAAGCTCTCTTATAGCGACCAGCTAGGCAGCCACACATTGTATGTAGACCAAAGCTCTTACCTAGCTGGTCACTATAAGAGAGCTTTGGTCCACATACAGTTTGTGGCTGCCTAGCTGGTCACTATACGAGAGCTTTGGTCCACATACAGTTTGTGGCTGCCTAGTCACTATAAGTAGTGACTAGGCAGCCACAAACTGTATGTGGACCAAAGCTCTCGTATAGTGACCAGCTAGGCAGCCACAAACTGTATGTGGACCAAAGCTCTCTTATAGTGACCAGCTAGGCAGCCACACACTGTATGTGACCAAAGCTCTCTTATAGCGGCCAGCTAGGCAGCCACACATTGTATGTAGACCAAAGCTCTCTTATAGTGACCACCTAGGCAACCACAAACTGTATGTGGACCAAAGCTCTCGTATAGTGACCAGCTAGGCAGCCACAAACTGTATGTGGACCAAAGCTCTCTTATAGTGACCAGCTAGGCAGCCACACACTGTATGTGGACCAAAGCTCTCTTATAGCGGCCAGCTAGGCAGCCACACATTGTATGTAGACCAAAGCTCTCTTATGGTGACCACCTAGGCAACCACAAACTGTATGTGGACCAAAGCTCTCGTATAGTGACCAGCTAGGCAGCCACAAACTGTATGTGGACCAAAGCTCTCATATAGTGACCAGCTAGGCAGCCACAAACTGTATGTGGACCAAAGCTCTCTTATAGCGACCAGCTAGGCAGCCACACACTGTATGTGGACCAAAGCTCTCTTATAGTGACCAGCCAGACAGCCACAAACTGTATGTGGACCAAAGCTCTCTATATAGAGACCAGCTAGGCAGCCACACACTGTATGTGGACCAAGGCTCTCTTATAGAGACCAGCTAGGCAGCCATAAACTGTATGTGGACCAAAGCTCTCGTATAGTGACCAGCCAGGCAGCCACAAACTGTATGTGGACCAAGGCTCTCTTATAGCGACCAGCTAGGCAACCACACACTGTATGTGGACCAAAGTTCTCTTATAGTGACCAGCCAGGTAGCCACAAACTGAATGTGGACCAAGGCTCTCTTATAGCGACCAGCTAGGCAGCCATAAACTGTATGTGGACCAAAGCTCTCGTATAGTGACCAGCCAGGCAGCCACAAACTGTATGTGGACCAAGGCTCTCTTATAGCGACCAGCTAGGCAGCCATAAACTGTATGTGGACCAAAGTTCTCTTATAGTGACCAGCCAGGCAGCCACAAACTGTATGTGGACCAAAGCTGTCTAATAGTGACCAGCCAGGCAGCCACAAACTGTATGTGGACCAAGGCTCTCTTATAGTGACCAGCCAGGCAGCCACAAACTGTATGTGGACCAAAGCTCTCGTATAGTGGCCAGCCAGGCAGCCACAAACTGTATGTGGACCAAAGCTCTCTTATAGTGACCAGCCAGGCAGCCACACACTGTATGTGGACCAAGGCTCTCTTATAGTGACCAGCTAGGCAGCCACAAACGGTATGTGGACCAAAGCTCTCTTATAATGACCAGCTAGGCAGCCACACACTGTATGGGACCAAAGCTCTCTTATAGCGACCAGCTTGGCAGCCACACATTGTATGTGGACCAAAGCTCTCTTATAGTGACCAGCTAGGCAGCCACACACTGTATGTGGACCAAAGCTCTCTTATAGTGACCAGCCAGGCAGCCACAAGCTGTATGTGGACCAAGCTCTTTTATAGTGACCAGCCAGGCAGCCACACACTGTATGTGGACCAAAGCTCTCTTATAGTGACCAGCTAGGCAGCCACACACTGTATGTGGACCAAAGCTCTCTTATAGTGACCAGCCAGGCAGCCACAAAAAAGCTGTATGTGGACCAAGCTCTTTTATAGTGACCAGCTATATACACAGATTGAAGAAATGGTTGAACTCTCAAAGTAAGTAGTCATCAAGAACATATAAAAACTTTGAAATAATATTTTTTTAGAAATATCGATAGCAAAATCGTGAGAAATAAATCATGTCTGCATAATAAATCGCAATAAATACATCTTTAATTACATTTTTTATAATTGTTTATATCAAACGTTCACGTTTTGTTTAAATGCTTTTAGTTTCCGATTGATAACATTATATGTTCACTGTATTATAGAAAGAAAGATGACGTCACATTGATTCTTGATTTTTATCAATGAAACTGATGTCATTTGTTTAATGTTTAACCCGAGCGTTCAACATACTGAAAATATAGTGACCGGTCCACATACTCTATTGCATGTTACGGACCTAAAACGGACATATAGATAAAGAAAGAAATATTTATATGAGATACACTATTAAAGTTTATTAACCTACTTGTTTATTTTACATTTATTTTCAAATAATTAATATAGTTCAATAAAATACTTACATTCGTGGAATGATGGAAATTATATCTTCCAAAACAAAATTGAATAACTCTCTGCTTCAGGTCATTCAAGCGGCCCCATCTGCGCCTCTCACGCACCGGGGACACTGGTCTTACTATATTATACAATTGGTCTAGAAGTTCCTTCAAGCGGCCCTATCTGCGCCTCTCACGTACCTGGGACACTGGTCTTATTATGTTATACAATTGGTCTAGAAGTTCCTTCAAGCGGCCCCATCTGCGCCTCTCACGTACCGGGAACACTGGTCTTACTATATTACACAATTTGTCTTGAAGGTCCGTCCAACGGTCCCATGTGCACCTCTCATGTACCACGGACACTGGTCTTACTTTATTATACAAATTGTCTTGAGGGTCCGTCCAACGGTCCCATCTGCGCCTCTCACGTACCAGGGACACTGGTCTCACTATACTGTACAAATTGTCATGAAGGTCCGTCAAGCGGTCCAATCTGGGCATCTCACGTAACGGGGACACTGGTCTTACTATATTATACAATTGGTCTAGAAGCTCCGTCCAACGGCCCCATCTGCGCCTTTTACTTACCAGGGATGATGATCGATGAAATATGTCTGGTACCCAGTAAGGTTAACCTTGACCTTCTATCTGCTCACAGTAACGGTATATGGCGGGGCTCCATGGCAACCGTTTCACAGGAATATTGTCGCACGCTTGAAATTGTTTTAACTTTTGAATGTGATTGTTATTTAAACAGTTTATGTATGCTTTTGATGCTGAAATGCTAACAGTGATGACAATAATGATGACAATGACGATGATGATGATGATGATGATGATGATGATGATGATGATGATGATGATGATGATGATAAGAATGATGACAATTACAATGAAGATGAGTATGACGATGAAGATGAAGAAGAAGAAGATAATGATGATGATGAAGGTGACGACGGCGGTGGTAGTGGTGGTGTTGATGAAACAGATGAGGAGGAGGAGGAGGAGGAGTATGTTGAAAGCGATGATGATGATGTTGTTGAGGGTGATGATAATCTGTGGATTATGTGATAATGATAATATTTAAAAAAAATAACAGTAACAATGTTCCATCATTTATGTTTTCCTTCATTAATCAACTGTTTTTCGCTGTGCGCCCCATAACTTTCTCAGTTGACATCACGTGATCAATCTTGCTATTCAAGGTCCAATGTCACTTCCGGTCCTACGACGACAGCTCTGCTAAGATTTCACGTGCAGGGCCACTTCTGATGCCAGATTTATAACTTGTTCTCAATGCGTTTTCTCTAAACCGACCTAAACCGGTAAATTAAATGTAGTACAAAGTACTAAAAACTTGTATGTACAATTTCAAAAGGTTATCTTGAGTGTCTACCAATTGTATACAATGAAAATTAAATAGGACAATGAAACTGACAGGGCGAGAAAAGGATTATATATTATTATTACACTTCACGTGATCACTCTGTGTATTTTGTCTATAGAACAACCGTTATATCACAGGGTAATATTTTTTCATATCACCCTCGCGTGGGGCTAACAATAGAACAGCGAATTTTTTTCAAAACAAAACAAAATTGAACGACTATGCAAATTTTACCTCCAATGTGCTGACGTCGATCCACGGCATTTTACAATAAATATCCAGCTACAAGCATATGCAATCCCTTTTTATATCCACAAAGCTTAACATGTTATATTTCAATTGTTCACGTGAACCGTGCTAACCAGAAACGCGATGTGTTTTCGAAATCGCCATGACTGGTCAGAACGTAACTTTAAATTCGTATTTTGTCTCAAAACCTGTATCCGATTATCAATATTGGCGTCCAAAATAATTTTAGACATCACCGATGAATGTATGTTTCTTTAATTCTGAGTTGAAACACGACACAACACAACCCTATGTAATAATATCAGTCCATTGCAAACTGGTTTGTGTCGTCACTGCACAATTTGTTTACAGATTATGCCACACATTTATCCGTTATGTGATCTGAATATCCATTAAACACTTTTCATATACATGGGTAGTGAATATATAGAGGATATTTGTTTGTTTTTGGTGTGATAACGCGTGATATCATCACCGAAAAGAAAGACAATTAATATTTTCACGAGCGCTTGCGAGAATGAAAATATGTAAATTGTCTCCCTTTTCGGTGATAATATAACGCGTTATCACACCGAAAACAAACACATTTTCTTTTTATTTAATGCTTTATTAACCTTTGTTTTACATTTTGTTGGGAAATAACACGGGAATCATAACGTCGTGACGTCAAAATAATGACTTCATTTCACATTTTTAGTACGGCATCGATGACGGTCCATTTCATTTACCGTATTGAATCGGGACCAAAAAAAGTGGTCCCGCACTGTGAGTGATATAGGGATATAGCTCACTTATATTTTTCTACATTTCACTAGCTAGCATTAAATAAAATATCTATATACATGGGTAGTGAATTATAATATCTGTATACATGGGTAGTGAATAGAACATCTATTTACATGGGTAGTGAATGGAACATCTATATACATGAATAGTGAATAGAACATTTATATACACGGATAGTTATTAGAACATCCATACACATGGGTAGTAAATAGAACATATGTATACATGGGCAGTGAATAGAAAATTAATATTCATGGGTAGTGAATGGAACATCTATATACTTAAGTAGTGAAAAGAACATCTATATATTTGTGTAGTGAATCGAACATCTATATACATGGGTAGTGAATGGAACATTTATATGCATTGGTAGTGAGCATCTATATACATGGGTCGTTAATATAACATCTACGTATACATGTATGGTAGTGAATATAACATCTATACACATGGGTAGTAAATAGAACATGTATACACATGGGCAGGGAATAGAACTTCTATATTATACTGTTATTCCATAAGTGATTTCATACAGACACTGTTATTTGTCCGGTATCTGCTTCATTGGCATGAGCAATGCAACTGAGTAGATAACGGGATAAACAGAATACATGGTAGGTGCCGCTAAGGTGGAAGTTTATCCGGTTCTAAGCCTCACCGGATATACGTTCCCCATCCCGGCACAAACCATGTATGCTGTTTATAATTGGGTAGTGAATATAACACCTATATGCATGAATAGTGAATAAAACACCTATAAACGTGGGTAGTGAAAAGAACATATATGTATGTATACATGCGTAGTGAATGGAACATCTATACACACGGGAAGTGAATGAACACCTATATACATGTGTAGTGAATAGAACATCTGTATACACGGGTAGTGAATGGAACATCTATATACATTTATTTTACGATCGGAATAAAGCGCTTTCAACCAGTTGTGTCCGAGTCTTTTGCGTCGTTGCGTATTATTCACATGTCAACTACATTGTTTCCTTACGAAAGTAGGAAATTAAATAAAAAATCAAGGAAGTTTTCTTTTGCTGTTTTCTACATGACTCAAAAATATCTTATAACCCATCGCTGCCGGAAGTTAACCGATCATTTGCGGCGGGGATTCGGACCAAACATAGCTGCTGAAAGGTTTGTCTTGTTTCTATAAATTCGTCGTCGTTGTCTTCGTTGTCACCATAATCATCCCCATCGTCAAAATCATCACCATCATCATAATCATCACCATCATCATAGACACCACCACCATCATAGCCATCACCATCATCATACCCATTACCATGATCATAATAATTACCACCATAATAATCACCACCATAATCATAATCAATAACATGTTCATATTCATCACGATTAGCATAATCATCACCATCATCATTATCTGCATAATTATCATAAGCACTGCCATCATAATCAATACCATCGTAATTATCATCACCATCATCATAATCGTCACCATAACCATAATCATCATAATTAACATGAAAACTGCCATCATCATCACCATCATCATAATCGTCACCATCACCATAGTCATCATAATTAACATGAGCACTGCCATCATCATCACCATCATCATAATCGTCACCATCACCATAGTCATCATAATTAACATGAAAATTGCCATCATCATCACCATCATCATAATCGTCACCATCACCATAGTCATCATAATTAACATGAGCACTGCCATCATCATCGCCATTGTATTATGTTCCGTAACATCATGTTTACTTCGTTTTATTCATTTGTTGTTAATTTCCTTGGTATTAATTTATTTAATGAGACATAAGACAAATAAACCAGTGCGTATTGTAATTGTTAATATATTTATATATAATATTTATCTTTTAAACAGTATTTCTTATTTGTCTTAGAAAGTAAACATTTATATTTAGTTGTTATGTTATTTATTTGTTTTTGTTTTGTGTTATTTTGCATTCATTCATGAGTATAATGTTTCTTGTTTATGACATGTTAATTTGATTCACCTACAGATATTGTACCTACATTAATAAATCACAGGTTTAATTTCATGGCCATTTGGATCATCGACAGATAATGTACTTACATTTCCAGTTAACTGGTCTAAATCATGGGATCCCTTATGTTTCTGTCGCTTGCTCTGTTCGCCTGTCTGTACGCGAGTGCACACAATATCGAGTCGGATATGGAGCCGTACGCCGAAGTCACAGACGGTGAGTGATATAACTTAGCGGTAAGAATCGCGCGTTTTGGAAACCAGCGTTTTGCACACCGTAGTACCGGCTCCTTATCAGCGAATGCACCACTTTCCAGCGAAGACGAAAACGGAGAGACGGTGGGTTAGTATATATTGGTTTTTATACGTTTCTGCTTTGATTTTCAAAAAAAATAATATCATATAAAGATGTCAGAAGCAATACAGAGTAATCACAGAAAATATAAAGTTACAGAACCTTATATTTTCAAGAAAAGGCGAGTTAAAATCGAACATTATTTGTTTTCGATGTAATTTGTCAAGTTTGTATAGTTTTATCTTCGCAAATAGCTTATTTTGCAAAAATCTAAATCGACAGACTTTTTGCGCATTGTTCCACTTGTAACCACACCAATTTTCATAATTGTTCATTGTTTTATATTAGAGATATAACGTCCTGTAGTGATGGGGTGTACAAAAAATGGCACCAGTTATCAGCGATTTCATGTTTTTATCGGCACCAGTGATCAGCGAAATTTCATGTAGTTACAAATTTAAGCATTTTCACAAATTTAACATTAAATATTTATTTAGACACATCACACTTCTATTGTTTATCATATTCCGCCCCAGAGGCATGTGTTTTTGTCCGTACGTGCGCCTCTACATGCAGTCAGGTGTAGGCATGTGATATTTCGTATAACAGGCACATCTATTGGCATTATCAAATCCATTACGGACGGCTTTCAAACATACATATCGAGTATCGGTATGCATGAATTATTCCTTTAAAATAATGTTTTGTATTGCCGCTTATATATTAATAAATATATAATAATATAATAACATAAAACATGCTACTGTGTGAACAATATTGTAATTTCGAAACGTAAAATGTAATTTTAATGTCTATTTAATAACGATTAACTCAACTGAAAAATTCACGGAGTATGATCGTTTCTAAAAACTTTAGGGTTGTGGGGGTGTTCGCAAGGTCGGGTTGCCCGAAACACAGAACTTGTTTGATTATCCATTAAAAAGAACTTCATGTTATTTACTGAGCATTCTGGATTCTGGGTCCCTTCATTGGTTGCCAGTTAAGTATTTGTGATTTGTTTCGCTTTTATGGTTATCTATTTAAAAAATATAATAAAAATCTCATTTCTCTGCCCTACCTTAATTTTTGAGACAGTTGCCCGAAACTTACAATTTATTTCTTGGCCTCACGCGCGGTAATATTGAGTTACAGAGACACCAATAAATTAAATAATGACATTATTCGATAATTTCTTGGGGCGTAGGGACTGAGTCTGGATTTTAAAACGCATATCATTGGGCACGGAAGTGTTCACGGGGTGTAGGATCATATTTTTCACAAATCATATTTTTCACACGCCTGTGAAGAATAGGATCTCATTTGTCACATTTATAAGTGTGAAAAATGTGATTGGTCAAAAGGGGGCATGCGTACGGATCACAATTTTCACATATTTTATGGGAAATTGTATCGCGACAATCGATGAAATCATTATTTGGAGCATAATTATACAGTAATCATCATCATCATCATCATCATCGTCGTCGTCGTCGTCGTTATAATCATCATCATCATCATTATCATCATCATCATCATCATCATCATCACCATCATCGTCACCATCGTCACTATCGTTACTATCGTCAACATCATCATCGTCATCATCGTCATTATAATCATTTTCGTCACCACCATTATTATCATTATACTTAACGTCATCATCAGTATGGTCATCACTATAAAAAACTAAGTCCTATTTAGGAGCTACCTATTTATTTCTAAGCGCTTAATAATTAGTCAAAACGTTTCTATGGTATAATAAGGAAAAAGAAATGCATATGTACACGCGTTCGTCCATACGAACGAACACGTACTATTGGGATATTAACCAATGCACGCATCCAAACGTACGTACAAACAAACTATTTTGGATCACTAAAACCTAAATAACCATGCATATGTCGGCCCGAACTAGAATATACGTATACACGGACGGTAATATAATGATCTTATTAGAACCTCCGCACATGTTAGTACGTACGTTTGGACAGTATTGTAGCATAGCGAACCGTACCTTCCGTATCGTACCGTACCGTATCGTTCCTTACCGTATCGTATCGTACCTAACCGTACCGTACCGTAACGTACCGCACCGTACCGTACTGTACCGTACCGTACCGTACATTTCCATACCAGAGCATTACAAACCATACCGTACATGTTATGCTATGCCATGCCATGACATGCCATACCATGTTATACCATACCAAATCGTACCATACTTAACTGTCGGATACCGTGCCGTACCATATCGTACCATACCATGCATACCGTACCGTACCGTAAATCATTCCGTTTGTTTTTCGGGCTCATACAGTGTGAAAAATAGGATTATGATGTAACAAATTCACTTTTTTGAAAATTTGAACACGTGTTTTTCATGTGTGAAGAATATGATTTGAGTGCATATCAAAAACTGGACTCGATCACACATTTCACAGAAAATGTGAAGAATGAGATTGCGATGTGTGAAGAATGAGATCCTATTTTTCACACCTGTGAAAAATGAGATCCTATTGTTCACATGTGTGAAAAATAGGATTTGTGAAAAATACTGTCCTACAACGGGGTTTACTAAATTGAATCTTGGATAACTTTACGGGGAGAGGGGCTGGGGTCATTCGCCTCAACCATTCTTCTTAACCCGCATGTTTTAATAATGATCATTACTTGTGAAATGCAATTAGCATTGAAATGCATTCCATCATATAACACCAGTAACCCGTGCTTAATGCCTTGTGGATTTGAAACATATATAGCCAGCAACTACGGCTTTCGTTTTCTTCTTTAGTTACCGGAAGCTAGAACTTAACACTACTTGAGTTATTTGGCAACTTCACTGCTTACAGAGGCGAAGTGAAGATCGATGGATGTTGATTACATTTTACGTTTCGAAATTACAATATTTGATTTGATTATGCCAATAGATGTGTCTGTTATTCGAAATATCAAATGCCTACACTTGACGGCATATAGAGGCGCACGTACGGACGAACACACATGCCTCTGGGGCGGAATATGATAAACAATAGATGTGTTATGTGTCGAAATGAATATTTAATGATAAATTTGTGACGAATGCTTAAATTTGTAACGACATGAAATTTCGCTGATCACTGGTGCCGGTAAAAACATGAAATCGCTGATAGCTGGTGCCATTTTTTGTACACCCCATCACCTCAGGACGTTATATCTCTAACAGTATAGTATATATAGGAATGGTTTATGGTATAAATTATTTAAACTTGGACTGAGAGGTAAAACTTTACGGGTAATACGGGATATGTACTCGAAAGTGCGCGCATGCATAAAAGGATGTAAATCGTATTCAGAATTCTTTGAATGCTCTATAGGTTTAAAACAAGGCGAAGTAAGGTCCCCAATACTGTTTTCTCTCTTTTTAGAAGACCTAGAATTATTCCTTTGCGACGATGTTAATAGTGGCGTATCCATAGATGATCTTACATTTATTTTAATGATGTTTGCAGATGATATGGTTATCCTTGGGAAAACCCCAACAGATCTCCAACACAGTCAAAATCTTTTACAAAATTACTGTCATACGTGGGGACTTGAAGTAAACCCGGACAAAAGTAAAGTTTTAGTATTCAGAAAACGGGGTCCTTTAAAGCCTGATGAAAAGTGGTTTTACAATAACATCCCATTAGGAACTGGAGACAATTTCAACTATTTAGGAACTGTTTTTAACTATACAGGTAGCTTCATACTTAATTGTGAAACCATTTCTGGTAAAGGACTAATGGCTCTAAATACCCTTGCGAACAATATCAAAACAGCCCTTCTAAAACCTAGTACCATATGTCAATTATTTGACGCATTTGTAGGATCAGTATTGAGCTACGGTTGTGAAGTATGGGGTTTTGGCAAATCTGCAAAAGTAGAGAGAATTCATCTAAAATTTTGTAAAAACCTTCTTCAAGTAAAACAGTCTACATACTCAATGGCTGTTTACGGAGAACTTGGCAGATATCCACTGTATATCACTAGACACACACGCATTGTTAAATATTGGTTAAAAATATTAAATAGCGACAATTTTATTATTAGGAAGTTATACCAAGCATTGTTAGATGATTGCATTACAGGTAAATATAACTGGTTAACCAATGTTAAATCTCTTTTAGATAGTAGTGGTTTCTCATATGTTTGGGTTACCCCCTATTTAGTTAATACGAATAGTTTCCATCTAGATTTTAAACAAAGACTGCTAGATCAATTTAAACAGTCGTGGTATACTGCTGTTAATAACCGTCGAACTTTGTGCACTTATAAGCTGTTTAAAACTGATTTTGACTTTGAATATTATCTTGATAAAGTACCATTAAGATATCGTATTGCATTATCTAAACTGAGAGTGTCATCTCACCAATTAAAAATAGAAACAGGCCGACACGGCAATAACAGAATCGAACATTGTAACAGATATTGCACTTTTTGCAATAAAATTGATTTGGAAGACGAATATCATTTTATATGCATTTGTCCTCAGTATAGTATATATGATTAAGCTGTCTCGTATGTTTGTCTTATGTTTTCGTATGAAATCTACAAGTCCCTCCTCTGGGCAAGTACTTTATTAAAACATATTTGTTGTAACTTTCTCTGGATTTTGTTTTTTGCTATGCGAACTAGAAATAATAAATGTTATTTGTTTTATATACATATTAGAATTATAAACTGTGTATATATGTACATATGTTATAAGGTGTCATGTGACTATTATTATCATTCATTGGATCATGTTACGAAAAACATGTATATGTTTAAGTAACGAAATAAATATGTTGAATCTTGAATCTTGAATCTAATATAAAACAATGAACTATTCTGAAAATTGGTGTGGTTACTCGTGGAACAATGCGCAAAAAGTCTGTCGATTCAGATTTTTGCAAAATAAGCTATTTGCGGCGATAAAACTACATAAACTTGACAAAATACATCAAAAACACATAATTTTCGATTTTAACTTGCCTTTTCTTGGAAAATATAAGGTTCTGTAACTTTATATTTTCTGTGATTACTCTTTATTGCTTCTGACATCTTTGTATAATATTATTGTTTTGGAAAATCAAAGCAAAAAAATATATAAACCGATATATACAAACTCACCGTCTCTCCTTTTTCGTCTTCGCTGGAAAGTGGTGCATTCGCTGATAAGGAGCCGGTACTACGGTGTACCTACGGTTCAGACATAACGAAATATTCACGCAAATAGACCTACTTTTGTTTCACCAAGGTCTCTATTTTTCGGATATACTGAATCTGAACCAGACGGCACTCGTAGAGCCAGAAATCCGACATTTGTCGCCATAATAAATAATATTGTAAAAAGATCCTGATCACCACAGAAATGTGTTTGTTTATTTATTTATTTATTTATTTTTTATTTTTTTTTAATTTGACAATTACAGTAATGAGGTTATTCAATTAATTTCAAAGATAATAATTCCGTCTTTCTGACGCAAACATTAAAAATAGCACTGTGTTTAATTTGATGAATGAAAACACTAAGCAATACAAAACCACATTGTTGAAACATTGTCTGACTGTCAAACTTCGTGCAAAATGTACTAGTATAGAAATGAAGTTGTCCGCGGGCAAACTGTTGCTGAATCAAAAGTAACGTTTCATGTAACTACTAAACCCATGTACCTGCATTATTATTTCCTATCATGGAAAACTCAAATTATCACAGCCGACTTTAATGTTCTAGGGTTAAAAACAAATTTCAAAGTTACACTACACAATAAATAGAACACTAGGTTAGTATTAAATATAGAGCAGTTTATCTTGCGAGGCTTAGAAAACCGGAAGCGCAAGCCTTGGCCTTAGGCTTCGGATTTTCGAGCCGAGCAAGATAAACTTCTCTGTATTCAACAGTTACCTAGTATTCTATTTATCTCACCATACCTTCTTCCAAAATATATAACAACAAATGTATCACCAATTTTGGATTTCATAAACTAGTAGTACACTGTACAACTATTCTTTCTAGTAACTATGCAAAGTTTAGGGATTGTGTTAAAAAAGTAGTCCAAATATTCTAGAAGTAATATTAGCGAAACTATGGCTGTTAACAAGTTTATCTGTATGTATGCTTATTTTAAATTCTACAAAAGATAATCGATTAATACTGTTTATAATTAAAATAAGGCAAAAGGTTTAAATGATATACACGTGAACCTTAATTCAACGAAGCATTTCAGGACCAAACTATATTAGAAATACATGTATATTATAATCTGCTTACTTATATATGAAGCAATAAACTCCGTCAGATTAATATCTCTACGTTAATCAATCATTACTGTACAATGTTAACATACCAGATTGGAATTCGGTGCGTCCGAATAACTGGTTAATTCTAACACATTCAAAACTATTGAAAATTATGAACATAGATAAGAAACATAACGATGTAAATGCATCCGTTTACGATACGCTCTAATATATGTTCAAAGGTCTGTGAATTTGTCCAAAGACAAAGATAAACTATGTGGTAGAAATTAACATTTTACCCAGCAGTGGGAGCCACTGTTTTGATACGTGCGGTCGGGAACCAGGCTAGCATCGCTATATGAACTTGACTTGAAAATATAACAATAAACAAATGTGAGTGCAATTTACATTTTCCTCTCAGTGGGAGGCACCATTAATATCGTGTGCCTGAAGGCACTATTTTAATACGTGCGGCCGGGAACCAGACTAGCATAGATATAAGAACTGTACTTTAAGATATCTGCCCTTCTCAGGTCCTTACAAGGAGGATGAATCATTGGACTTTGACATTGGAGACGATGACGTCAGTGTAGACGATGACGTCACAGGTGTCAATGACGGGAAGACGATATGCCGCAGAGGAAAGTGTAAACTGTGCCACCATTACCGGATAGTGTCAGGTAGAATTCTTTTCTGAAAAGACAGATCTGAACACGAATAAAAATAAAATGATCGGTCGGACATTTTCATTACAGCGAATGAAACGTAGTTAATTATTGACACTAGCAACATATAACATTGGCAGAACCTTTCAACCTCTCATTTCTTCTGATCCCTAGATTTTGTTTTACGATATCTTGACGTACGTTTGAGCGATAAAACTAGTTTTTAATTTCTTTAAAAATAGGTTATTGAAAATGAAAACAAATTTAGTTTTGGCTTCGCTGTAGTAAATGTGATTTTACTGTGTGTCTTTCTTGGTACCTTTTTAGCTGAACATTACATCTAGGCCGTTTACGGTATGAACATGTTTTCCGTTGACACACTAATACTAATACATACCACACATTTATTATCCTTTCAGCTTGTGTGGTTGCCAAGGCAACCAGGAGAGGAATGTGTCTCGGACTGGTTGTCAACCACCACCTCATCCTCAAGGGAAGACTTCCAAATAGTAAGTGTAGACAGGCCTGCCTGCTCTTTATATCACGTATGAGTTTCATTTTACGGTTCAATCGGCTAACATAGTGCAATATTAACTGGCATTGAAATGCTCTGTACATTCGTATACTTTAGCAATTCCTCTGCATTATTTAAAAGGAAAACAATCATTTAACAATTCACACCACTATGAACAGAACCGAATACTTTTAAAATACTTTAGATTTTAGTTAACTAATATACACATGAAACACATGTTTACATATTGTCTTGTTCTTACAAGTGTCAAATGTCCAATGTTCAGGATCTCCGATCTGCACGCGTCACGTGCCCCGGTTCCCGGCTGTGAGGTCAGTATGTCTGGTACCCAGCCGCGTGGATACGAGGAAGCTTTCCGCGTGCGTCAACGTCACGGCTGTGGTATGACACGTTCATTCACTTGATACGCGTAATACACATTGGTAACGTTGTTCTGCAATACTAGACAGAAAATTTGATAAAAAATAATTTTTGAATAAAATATTGTGTTACGTGCTGTGTCATGCCTACCTGCTTACTAAATAAACGCATCATGCGCTACCATACAATTCCAAACAACACCACACTTAACCACGCCATGCCACGCCACGACACACCACACCACACCACACCACACCACTCCACTCCAAACAACACTGCACCGCACCGCACCACGCAACGCCACACCACACCACAACACTCCACAAAATCCACTCCAAACAACGCCACACCGCACCACGCCCCATCACGTCACATCACACCACACCACACCGCATCACGCCAAGCCAAACCACGCCACGCCGTCCCACACAGCGCCACACAACACCACTCCACTCCTCTCCAAACAACACCACACCGCACCACGCCACAACACACCACGCAGGACCACACCACGTCACGCCCTGCCATGCCATACCAAATAAAAAAACATTATAATACCTCACTTCGTTTTCTCATTTTAAAATCCCGTTTAGCCATCCCTGCATAATTTTAATATGCCATGACGTTGGAAAGTATTATACCCCGAACGGGCTATAATTTTTAATATACCCCGCGCATGGGCTTTAAAATAGAAGCTCGGGTTTTCCGAGAAATCCGTATAAGCTAAAAATCGGTAGGCGCTTATTTAAATATATTTAAAAAATCAATGTCGATGAGCGTCTGATTTTCCAACAATGAATTGTTTATTACGTAGTAAACCTAGTTTGTTCTTTGAATTACATTATTTGTGTTCGGTATAATATAATAAATATCATATCATAAATATTGCCCCCCCCCCCCCCTCGAAGAGTAATGTCCTTTACTCTCCTCGGGGTGCAGTATTTACTATACCCCTCAACTGCCTATGATATAATACCATACCATCCTACCATGATAATACATATTAAATTTCAAGGTTCGAGGAAGGAAATTCAACCACGCTGTGGGCTGTTTCACCATCCCCAGAGACGACATCGAAGCACTTCCGGAACTCCAAAGCTTGTTCAGTGCGTTTATTCAGCATCTTGTTACTTCCGGTGACGCCACATCTGTCGATGACGTCATTAATGAAGACACGAAAATTGACGATGAAACATCACGATTCGACTCACATTAACACTTACACACGCAATACTTATAGGTTTATTGTGTGCTATATGCTTTAAAATTATTTCACGTCAAGTGTTGTTTTCATCTCGGCTGAGAACCTCGTTGTTTTATCTGTACTATTTACTGTTTTCTGGGTGATTATTACTTGTTTTTGTTTTTAAAGGCATTTTTTCATAGAACACATAGAACATAATAATTGTATAACGGTCTGGATATAAAAATAACGCGCTGAACGGATTTAGAACATTGTGGAAGTGGTAATGACTTCTTTTGTATTTTTTGAACAATGATGTAAATTGTGCCATATGCATAAACTTCAGAAGAAGAATGCAGTGATATAAATATCTCCATTTGACCCAAAAATCAAGTTAGAACATCGTGGTTCTCTTCCGACGAGATTCAGATGAAACGAACACGAAAACAACTGTGTATAGGCCTACTTCGGGAGAAAATTGATGTTCATAGATCGTGCATTATACCAGATCCGTAAACTGTATGTAAATATAACTAAACAGTATTGCCGGCATTTAGTGTCATCTTTGTACCCAATATGCACTGACTTTCTGACAAATGTGTTTGCTATCAACAACTCTGAAAACTTCTTCACGGTTTATTAATGCACAATCTGCGTTGCGGATGATGTTGTACTGATAACACACGAATCACGTGCTATCTGATCTACGCGCCACTCACTCTGTGTTACCGCATGCTTTCTTTTAAATGAATATTTGTATGTTAACATGTCCTGCTTTTCCGGAAGAAATACTTTCTTATAATAAAATGTGTTGTTATTATTATTCAGTTTCTCCCATAATATCAAGAATAAACATTTGATAGTCGTGTTATTATGCAAGTGTGATATCCAAAGATAGACAGCAATTAGATATTACATACCTCCACCATTGCAGCTAATTCCTCCCTCACAAAAGATCCTAGGCTCGAATTTATAAAGATTGTTATGTTATTCTTCACTTAAGTTGAAAACAAGTTAACATTAAATTTGTGTTGGCAACATGTGTATGTCAAATGCATAATAATAATTTACATGTAGTTAAATTGTAACTCATGGGCCAAAATCTTAAAAATATATTGTTTTCTCAGAAAATTCAATTATAAATCCAATTATAAAAATGTCAGAATTTTAAGATTTTTTTTTTAATTTTCGACTTACAGTCTTTATAAATACCAGCCCTGGATCCAGACGGAGATCCAATTCTTGGATCCAGAAGGTGATTCGGATCACAACCAAGATCTAAAAATGTGTTCAATGATCCATTTCCAACCTTGCCAGATACTGTGTAAACTATCAAACATATACGCTAAAGCCGGCATTAACATATTGTCACAGGCGGATATGGAAAGCCTTGACTGTCTTATACGTACAAAATGAACATTGTTGTGTCCAAATAGCAATATATTTAGTCACTTTGTCAATATATTAAGTCAATCTGTCATTATACGAGGTGCATTTATCAATATATTGAGTGAGAACGTCCTTATATTGATTCAACGAGACATTATATCATGCCGATGTGATCTTATATTAAGTCTATCTGTCTTTATATTATGTCCATTTATCAATATATTAAGTGAAACCATCCTTATATTGATTCAAAAAGACACTATATCATGCCTAAGTGACCTTATATTAAGTCAATATGTCATTATATTATGTGCATTTGTCAATATATTATGTCAAACCATCCTTATATTGATTCAACGAACTAATATATCATGCCGATGTGACCTTATATTAAGTCAATCTGTCATTATATGATGTGCATTTGTCAATATATTATGTCAAACCATCCTTATATTGATTCAACGAACCAATATATGCCGATGTGATCTTATATTAAGTGAAAACATCTTTAGTGTGCTTTCGTCATTATATTGAGAGGATCAAATTGACTGGGTCATATCACACTGTGCACCGATATGTTGCCGCTATGATTTCTTCAAACTCGAAGTATCCTCGATTACCGTAAATTCGCGACCCTAACATTAAATGTCAATAATCAAATTATTTCAACAATTTGAACATAATATTTAGAACAAATATTTGAAAATAAATATATATACCGCTGTTTTTTTAACTTATTTATCCAAAACAACGTTTAAAACTTCTAGCAGGTCAACATTGTTTACGTAAGTGTCAAGCAGTCGCCATCTTATTTAACTATCATTGATTCGCGGATATGACGTCATCCCATCATTCCTAGAAAATAATCTTCAATTAGGCCGCATGTACAACAAGTTTTGGATTATCGTATTAACAGTGAATTTTATTTTTAAGAAAGAAATCTGAAATGTAATTCTCCCTTATCACAAAAGCACATTTAAGTAATACTATACCAATGGGGAAAAACGTTTTGAGGTAAATTGATTATTTCAGTTAAGGTGGCTTATAGATTCTAAAATCCAGGATGATTAAGTTTAAGCAAGAAAAACATAATCAATTACTGTTTTCATTTTGTTTGCAGTATATTATTGTAGGGTGTGTTTTTAATTTGTAGGTGAATAGAGCCTGAACAATTTCCTAAATGCCTCTTGTGTAACCATAATTCTATGAAACAGGCTAAAATTCACTTAAAATTAAGGTACTGAAAAACACACAATAAACTTGGCTCGGCCTTAGTTACGACACACTGCCGAATCATGTCCCATATATGGAAGTTCTACTACAACGGACGAAAACAAAAAATTTCCGGTTTATATTTGTATTGAAAACACAAAATGTAACTTCCTGGTGTTTTGGGAATAAGAAAACATGGTGTTTTTATATCAGGTATCATGTCCAATGCCTGTGTCTGTTTAAAATGCAGTTTCTTCTCACAATATTCGGTCACATGGTCCATTGGACATGTATAAAGAAATTCCCACGGCCACGTATGCGTATGCGGAAATGCCGTAGACGATCACGTGATAATAACAACATCCGCGAATCAATGGTAGTCGCGAATTTAGGGGAGTTGACCATAAGTAAATTATGCTTATGTCATCGAATTTATGCATTGTAGATGCGTCTGAAATATCATGTTTCCATCTTTAGTACTGCGAGTACCACGGCCACGTATGCGCATGCGGAAATGCCGTAGACGATCACGTGACAATAACAACATCCGCGAATCAATGGTAGTCGCGAATTTAGGGGAGTTGACGATAAGTAAATTATGCTTATGTCATCGAATTTATGCATTGTAGATGCGTCTGAAATATCATGTTTCCATCTTTAGTACTGCGAGTACCGCGGCCATGAATCATTTTGTGTGCAGTCGGAGTACTGAAACTTTGAAAGCGTTAACTGCTCTTTCGTCCCTCAAATGATTCGACCCAGTTTCAAACACCATTTTCAGGAGTACGTGGTAATTGTCAATAAAAAATAACAACAGCGATTTTGTTTGTTTATATGTTTAATTTTGGTAGGTTTTACAATTATATGCTAGTGTGTTTGTTTATTTAATTGTATGGTAATGTTGTGATTTTGCTTGGACCTTGGTGCCAGTGGTTTTTTGCTGGTTACTTCGTCATATGTATTGTAAAAGGTCAATAATATTAAAAGTTTTATTAAATAAATGGAAGATTAATTAATTCTATATTGAATTAAACTCCGTTTGTGAAAGAAAACAGACGATTACATACTTGTTTACATGCTTTAATAACCCAACTGTTTACGTCAGTTTCGTCTCATTTACTGCAGTTTTGGCTCACACTGGGGATGTTCTCAAAGCATTTTGGAAACGTTTACATGTACATAAATTTAATGTAGCGCGCCATAGTCATTGCTATAAAACCTGTTCGCTGAAGTTCCTTTAGCTAGGGCACACTAACATAGCTGTATTTAAGGGCAAAGTTAGTTCACATGTTTATTGCATAAAACGTTTTACAAAGTTTATATAGCAGTACTTTCAAATACACATCCATGGGTAGACTAGTACAAAATAAGAAATTTAGCAGGAGCATGTGGTAATGACACAGCCATATACAAGATACATTATTGTTTTTCAGATTCGTAATACATTACAATATGAAAACTATTGATGTTATTTTGTAACAATACACAGTCATGCTATTCTAATTTTTTTAGCTGTTTATAAAATAATTATGAAAATAAAAAAATAAACAATATTAAACTATTACTTGGCAAATAAACATGTACATATGGTTAATATGATTCTAACAGACTAGTTGAGAACACATTAATCCAATTTAAAAATATTAAATATCTCTGCTGATCAAACATCTCTGCTGATCACACATCACTGAAAGCTTGACTAAACCATACAATATGAACATGAGATTATAAAGCTAAAAATGTCACATTAATTGAACAGCCGTTATCACAGTTAAATGTGATATAAAACATCAGTTCACTAGACACTGAATCATATCTTTCTATTAACAATTTTTCTACCACAGTATTATTGCATATTCTCATTAATATTTATTTATCAAAGTCAAACAAGTTGTTAATCATGAACTCGAACAACAGTGTAGAATTAAAAAGTGCACGATTATGTTGGAATGCGGTAGAAGCGCATGTAATACAATTTGAGCAGACAACGGCAGCAGCACCACCTTTCTCTTCATTTATTTCTATGCCTAATATTGCTCTTCTGCATCGCAGTCCCGTTCCTGGTGAAGGTCTTAATGGATTTGGCTTATTTGGCTGCTTTACTTGGTTGCTCAGATAAACATATTTATGAAAATAAATTTGCTCATATGTTATCACAATCAAGTTTCTTTTTTATGTCATGCCAATTGCCATTACTAGTAATAGTATCAGCATATTTATATAACGATATAATGTATAATGCACATCGACTGTAAGTACTGCTAGTATATTGTATTATAAAATCCAAATGAAATATTTGATTTCTTCATTGACATTATTAAAGTGATGATACTTTTTACAGTATTGAAGTCATGGTTGGCAGAAAACCCGGTTTTTATAGTATTGCCCGACCCGGGCAGGTAATACTGGGCAAACCCGGGTAATACTGGGCTTTTCTTGGCAATAGTGGTTTAAGGTTAATACTGGGGAATAAAAGATACTTAATAATTATTTTAGCACTGCCAAATAATAATAAGGTTGTACATGTAAACGATTATGTCATGTACCTTTATAAACACACTTTTATTACTTTTTTTCAAGAGGAAACAATCATTTCTTGATTATTTCTTTTTTACATAATGAAAGTTGGACTTTTTATTCCGGACAATACTCTACATTACTTTGCAGCTGCATTAAAACTCATTAACTAGGTTTTCAACGAAGTTCCAAATCCTGGTTATTAGATTGGGGTACGGCGGGCGGCCGTGCGGGCAGCGTAAACAGGTGGTTTCCGGTCGATAACTTTAGTTTGCATTGACCGATCGTAATGAAACTTGGGATATAGTAAGCTTGCACGAAGACCTAGCTTGGGATTGTATTTCGGGCGTGTCGGGTCAAGGTCACTGTTACTAAAAATAGAAAAACAGCAAACAGGTGGTTTCTGGTCAATAACTTTAGTTTGCATTGACCAATCTTGATGAAACTTAGGATGTAGCAAGCTTGCATGGAGACCTAGGGTGGGATTGTATTGGGGGCGTTTCGGGTAAAGGTCAAGGTCACTGTTACTAAAAATAGAAAAATGGCTTACTCTCAATAACTTGAGTTTGGATGGAGGTATTGTATTGAAATGTTGTGCGTATGTAGATTAAACGCAGACCTAGCTTGGGATTGCATTTGGGTCCAGTCAGGTAAGATCAAGGTAATTGCTACTAAAAATAGAAAAATGGTTTCCAGTAAATAACTTGAGTTTGGACGGAGGTATTGTACTGAAAGTTTGTGTGTAGGTTGCTTATATGCCGACCAAGCATGGGAGTTCATTTGGGGCCAGTCGGGTCAATGTCAAGGTCACTGTTACTTAAAATAGAAAAAACGGTTTCTGCTCAATAACTTGAGTTTGATGGAGATATTGAGCAGAATTTTTGTATGTAGGTAGCTTACATGTATACCTAGCTTGAGATTCCATTTGGGACCAGTTGGGTAAAGATCAAGGTCACTGTTTCTAAAAATACAAAACTGTTTCCTCTCAATAGCTTGAGTTTTATGTGGGTATTGTTCTGAAATTTTGTATGTTTGTAGCTTACATGCAGACCTAGCATGGGATTGCATTTGGAACCAGTTGGGTCAAGGTCAAGGTCACTATTACTTAAAATAGAAAGAACTGTTTTCTGCTCAATACTGAGTTTAAATGGAGATATTGCACTGAAATTTTGTGTGTATGTAGCTTACATGCAGACCTTGGGATTGAACAATTATTTAAATTAATATCTTAAATATTGAAAACCTGGTTTTGTGGCATTGCCACGTTTCTTGTTTTTATTGATGGATAGATTTCGTGAAGGGCTTGTAGAAAATGTATGCAGGCATAACAATTTAGCAATTGCAATGAACAATAAATAACACTATTTTATCTGTAAGTGCATGTTTGTTATCTATTTATTTATAAAAGTACAAGTATTTTTATTAATCCTTAATGCCATTATGCCACGTAAAGGCAACAAGAGTAGAAAATAATTTGGCTGAAGAAAATTTAGAGCCAGTGTGAGCGCTGAAAACAATGAGTAAACTTTTGTCTAACATAATGTTTTCATTTGTGGGTTAATCAAACTGGCTCCTGATAATTTGCAATTGCATCTGTAGGAGGAAGATCACTCTGGCTGGGTTTCCTGTGTGAGGTTCTCCCCAAACATCTCCAACCCAATCATTGTTTTCAGCAGCTGGGACCAGCAAGTCAAGGTAAATTGCAGCCTTAGATAACCAGTACATGTCATGTACATGTCATGTATTTATTGACAGTTGAGTATTTATTTCAAAGAGGAACGTGATTTGCTTTTGTTTGGAGAATATTGAACAATGCACATTTTCTCTTTTGCTGCTTAGTGTTAGCACCGTGTATTGTGTGGAGTTGAAATAAATTTGTTAGTTTTACACAGATGGTAAAGCTTGTGATGTGTTTGGGATTAAAGATGAAATTAATCATTCAACAAGAGCTTATGGAAAGATCTATATTGGCTGCACAAAAAATGTCGAGAGCTTAAGTATGTCACATGACTGGATGTATTAACGCCTACTTTCAGGTGTGGAATCTTACCAACTGCAAGCTCAAGATCAACCACCATGGTCATTCAGGCTACCTGAACTGCGTCACCGTGTTCCCTGATAGGTCTCTATGAGCCTCTGGTGGCAAGGTAAGGCCTCAGTCTTTAAGTAAAAATTTTACTTGCCTGTAACCATGTTCTCTTTTAAAGATATCTGCGAAAATGTCATGGAAAGGTAGAAGTTTATAATGGCACATGTAGGCCATATTAAAAACATGTAGATGGAATTTCGAGTACTTTCCCACTTGTTTTTGCTGGTTTTCTGTGTTTAGTCATCCTAAAGTATCAAGAATTGCAGGTTATGTTTTGTTCTTTTCAGGATGGCAATGCCATGCTGTTGGATCTGAACGAAGGCAAGCACTTGTACACTCTGGATGGTGGTGGCATCCCTCTGCTTCTCGCCCAACAGATACTGGCTGTGCGCCGCCACTAGACCCAGCATCAAGATCTGCGTATGCTAACATTAGTGACTGTTGAATTAATTGTGTCGTGTGCTCATGTATCGTCACGTGTAATTATACCCCCCGATATGAAGTAAAGGGGGGGTATACTGGAATCACCTTGGACGTCTGTCCGTCCGTCTGTCTGTCCGTCCGTCCGTCTGTCTGTCTGTCTGTCCGTATAGACAAATTTTTCTGGAGAAGTTCTCCTTCACTTTTCAACGTGCAACCTTCAAACTTGCTTGCATTGTTCCTGATGATATGAAGTTATGCATGTGCGATTTTTATCGTCCTACATTAAAAATTACAAAAGTTATGCCCCTTTTTACACTTATAATTTCTGTATAGACTTTTCCTCTGAAACCACAAGGCCCAAAGGTTTAATATTTGGTATTTAACATTGTATTATGGTTCTCGACAAACTGTGTTCAAATAATGCCCCTGGGGTCAAAAATGGCCATGCCCCAAGGTCCAGTTTTAATTGTTACAACTTGCTACATATTACTACACGCGGGGTCGGGGGTTTTCGTGACACTACTGTGACAAGCTCTAGTATTGATACTGGCTCAATGTAGGGTTCAATATTGGTTTGAAAAAAACGTATTGCATTGCTTGAAAGTTTTCATTATTTATGTTGATTGATTAAGTAATGTTTCTTGTTTATGTGGTCACTTATGTTTACCAGTAGTTTTCCTGCCAAAAATTAAAATAGCTCTTGTATTACTGTATTTCTGGATCTGGTTGTATGACCGTATTTCAGGATCTAATTTTAGGGACATATTTCAGGATCTAATTGTATGACCATATTTCAGGATCTGGTTGTATGACCGTATTTCAGGATCTAATTGTAGGGACATATTTCAGGATCTGATAGTATGGCCGTCTTACAGGATCTAATTGTATGACCATAATTCAGGATCTGTTTGCAAGGGTGTAAAATTTCCAAAAATGCTACCCGCCCTGTAGGACTAGTGATTGCAAATTCTTACTCACCCTTACGAAATCTGTATTTGCCCTTACATTAACATGATAATTATAATGCTAAGGAAATCAAAACTTACTGTTTGTGTTTACTGTGATGATTTATAATGCTTTTTATATGAACTTAAAGTAATTATCTGTAAATTTCTTAATATCGTAGAGTACAAGATACAGAATACATGAACAAGAAGGTGTAGACAAACTTTTTGACAAAATAACGAATTTGCATTAGGCTATCCTTTAACTTTACAATGTGTGCATACAACTGTAAATAATCGTTGTTCTAAAGTACTGCAGCAGCGTCCCTTTGCATTTTTAACCAAGTTTTCAACGAATATATAATGGATATAGCAAGCTTGCATGGAGATCTAGCTTGGGATTGTATTTGGGGCGTGTCGGGTCAAGGTCAAGGTCAAGGTCACTGTTACTAAAAATAGAAAAAACAGTTTCGGCTCAATAACTTGAGTTTGGATGGAGATATTGCACTTGAATTTTGTGTGTAGATAGCTTACATGAAGACCTAGCTTGGAATTGCATTTAGGGCCAGTCGGATCAAGGTCACTGTTCCTAAAATTAGAAAAACATCAAACATGTGGTTTCTGGTCAATAACTTTAGTTTGCATTGACTTATCTAGATGAAACTTAGGATATAGCAAGCTTGTTTTCATAATATTTTTGTGAGCCTATGGTTGCATGATCAATATGTACATTCAAGTATTTTGTTCAATGTTCATTAAAGAAGCAAATGTACATTGATTGAGGACATTTAGTGGAAGTGCAGAGTATGAGAACCACAACTGTCTTATCAGTATTTTTTGAGTTATTGCCCTTCGCTAATTTTTTATGCGCCCCTTCGATGAAGGCGGCATATAGCAGTCGCACTGTCCGTCTGTACGTCCGCCCGTCTGTCCGAAGCATTCTTGTCTTTGCTATAACTTTGCCATTTATTGATGGATTTTGAAATAACTTGGCACAAATGTCAACCATCATAAGACGACGTGTCGCGTGTAACACCCGTCTCCCTACCTCAAACTTCAAGGTCACACTTAGAGGTCAAAGGTCAAAGTTGAGTTTTAAGACAAAAGTGGAATGAGGGGGCATCGGTGCCCTATGGACACACGTCTTGTTTGGTATAGTCTAGTTTCTGGTGTGGAGCATAACTCTGCAAGTACTTAAGGTATTCGAATGAACCTGCATAAATGATAGATGGCTTAAAGAGAAAATGCATAGTACAAGGACTATAACCCTCTCTGCAGTAATTACAGAGTTATTGCCCTTTGTTAATTTTTCATGGGCCAAGCATACAAAATGTGTTTTTCTGACTCTTTCGTGTTCAGAATGATGCAATCAGAATTTATAAAAGTTATTTTGTTTATGAGTTCTGATTGTGGCACTGTGAATAAACCACGGCAACGGTCTATATCAGTCACATAATCCTAAACCATCCTATCTTTTTTCATTTCAGGCTTTGTTGATGTACAGAGCAGACCAATCATGTCACAGAACCGTGATGATGTTTCATCGTTACTTTCTAAACTTGGACTTCGACACTTGTATGAAAATTTCCAGAGACAAAGGATTGACTGCTTGGAAACTTGCAAGCAATTGTCAGAAAACGACCTATTGTTTCTTGGTCTGTCCACCATTGGAGATCGAGCACGGTTTCGCGCTGGGGTGCAAGAAGCAACAGTGTGCCTCATGAGCAGTACTGGAAATGCATTGCAAGGTTTGTTAAAATACTTACTTACATTTGACCTTTGTATTTAAATGCTTTTTAGCTCACAACGTGCTCATGTTGAGCTTTTGTGAGCGCCTTTTGTCCGTGGTTCGTCATCCGCCGTGTCTCGTCAACATTTACCTTGTTAACACTCATAGAGGCCACATTTATAGCCCAATCTTCATGAAACTTGGTCAGATCATTTGTCCCAATGATATATTGGCCGAGTTCGAAACTGGGTCACGTGAGGTAAAAACTAGGTCACTAGGTCAAATTGAAGTAAAAGCTTGTGAATACTCTAGAAGTCACATTTGTTGCCCAATCATCATGAAACTTGCTCAGAATATTTGCTCTAATGAAATTGAAAAACACGGCCGCCAGTGGGCGGGGCAGTTTTCTTTATATGACTACGGTGAAACCTTGTTAACACTAGAAGTAACATATTTTGCCCAATAATCATGAAACTTGCTCAGAACATTAGTTTTAATAATATCGCGGCCGAGTTCTAAAATGGTTCTGAAAACATCGCAAAAGCTGCTCAGAACAGTTCAGTTCCTTCGGGTCTCAGGTGAGCAACCTTTTGGCCCTCTTGTACTTGTTTAGCCATCAATTTGAATGTGCTCCTTTTTAGCTTGACAATTCAAAGAAAAGGCAAGCTATTCTACTCATGTGGGTGTTGGCGTACGAGCTAGGTTAAAGTTTTCCGGTAAGATAGTTTCTCAGGAATGGCATGACTGAGAAATGTCATTCAAACTTAAAATATATATTCCTCATATTGAAATGACCCTATAGGCCAAGTTTGGTAAATCTCGTTTGAAATTTGTCGTTATGTAGGGGCCATTTTACACTTCTAAATGTACTTATCCACTATATAGGCAGGTTAAAGATTTTCGGTAAGCTAGTTTCTCAGGAATGGCTTGAGGGATATCATTCAAACTTAAACATTTATTCCCCATATTGAAATGACCCCATAGGCCAAGTGTGGTAGCTCTAGTTTGAAAATTGTCAAAATTATTTTTAACCTTTAATGTTTTACATATATATAGACAGGTTACAGCTGTTCAAACTTAGATATTTTAATCAAACTTCATAAGTACATACCTTGTATCAAGACCCCCCCCCCTACATCGGGATTGCGTATGGGATGGGTGGGATCAAGGTCACTGTTACTTAAAATAGCAAAATGGATTCTCGAGAACAAATGTAGTCATTGTTATGAAACTTCATACATAAATATTTTGTTTTGTTTTTAGCTGTCAGTAGACCGTTTGTTGCCAGCCGGTCCAGATTCAGTAGTAAGAAGTCATCAGCATCCAGACGTAAAACTTGGACAGCAACATTTGTATGTTTGGCGGATCATAACCAAACCAAGGTTCCAGGTAACGAAGAAAAATTGTGCTTGCAAAAGGCAGGATTGGGCATGAAAAAAATAACGTTTGATTCTGAGGCATCAGAATCAGAAGTAAATTTAGTTTTGACGGGTGAGTCTGGTTTAAAAAAACTTGAAAGCTGTGGTGGTTACGAACTCTTGTATTGTAGAGCAAATTGCAGAACTATGTCCAAGATTGATGTCAGATGGGACGTGAAGACCTTAAAAACTGTGATCGGTGGACAGAGTAGGATATATATTAGACCAATCCAAGCCTCTCTGGAGTTACGGTATGATCATGAGGCAGACAATTCTTCAAATATTAAGTTTCCATGTAAAATGTGTGGCCTGGAATTGAATGTGAATGAATTACGAGAGCACACTAATACATGTATGAAATCTGCTAATCTAGCTGAAGATGGAGTTGTTAACGAGACAGTTTTTGAAACACCTTTTGAAATAGATATGCCACTTAATTTCTCAGCTAATCTTAGTGACTCAAATTTCACAATGCAGGAAAATGCTATGGCAGAGAATAGTACGCCAGAAAATACCCGTCCAACAGAAAGCTTAGATAACACCTTACCCGGATTTGAGAATATCGGACCACAAAATCATAATGAGAAGTCGGAAATGCAAAACATAACAGAATGCTGTATTGAACGTATTAGGTGCGAGGAAATAACAGATCCAATTCATGCTTTGAGCTATTTACAGAAAATGATTGTTAATGGAAGAAAGCTAGATTTGGAGGAGAATGATCTGGCTACTGGAATTACAGGAAACACCAACTATATTATTGTCGACAGGCACAACATATTATCTACCGCAATGGAGGAAATAGAGGCATTACAAGATATGAGACCAACATTAGAAGTGCAGTTCTACGGTGAGGTAAGAAAAAATTAGTAATATATAGCTCTCTGCTATTCATCGACCATAATTGTACGATCAGAAGTTTGTGATAAAATAAATTAAATGGGAGGAACTGTGGTACAGAGGACCTCCAGACCAGTCACCCCTACTTGGGAGAGACATGTTTAGCTCGACTATTCACCAAATAGTCCGAGCTATACTATACTACTCACCCATATGTCGGCGTCTGCGTAATGCTCTGGTTAAGGTAAACGTGCAACATCTCCATATCATTGTTTCTACTACAGGTATTCACTTGAAACTTTACACATGTGTTTGGGGTCATTGTGTGAAGTCACTGACCAAGTTCCATAACTCTGATCTGCAATTTAGCAGAATTATGCCCCTTTTTGTACTTTCAGAAATTTCAGGTTAACGTTTGCGTGCAAGAACTCCATATCTCTGTATCTATCAAAGATATTGAAATAAAAATTTACATATATGTTCAGGGTCTTTATAAACAGTCACTGACTAAGACTTATAACTATGACCAGCCATTTAGCAGAATTATGCCCCCTTTTGTACTTCAAGTCAGGTAAAGGTTTGCGTGCAAGTTGAAATTCAGGTTAAAGTTTGCATGCAAAAAGTACATATCTCTGTAACTACTACAGATATTCATTTGAAACTTCACGCATGTCATTGGCATCATCATGCGAGGCCACCGACCAAAGCCCATAACTCTGACCTGCAATCTAACAGAATTATGCCCCTTATTGTACTTAAGAAATTGAGGCAAACGTTTGCGTGCAACAACTCCTATCTCTAGCAGACATGCAGACCTAGCATGTAGGTTTTGTAGGTAGCATACATAGAGACTACCTTGGAATTACATTTGTGGTTAGTCACGTCACAATAACATGAGATGAAGTATTGCGCTGACAGTTTGTGTATAGTTAGATGCAGACATATTTTGGGATTGCACATTTAATTAATTTGAGTAAATTAACGCTGAAAACATGGTTTCGTGTCATTGCCATGTTTCTTGTATTAAATAGTATTTGTTGTAAAATTTCCAGGCAGCTGAGGACTTTGGTGGCCCAAGGCAGGAATTTTTTAGCCTGATACTTCAAGCAATCCAAAAGAAGTACTTTGATCCCATTAGAGACTGGATCGATGTCGAGGAATACAAAACAGTCGGAAAGATATTAGGTGAGAGACAAGTGCAGTGATTGTTTTAGGGCTCAGAATTGAGGGGCTGAGGATTGTGATAGTTTTGTTAAGTAGCAGAAGGTATATGCTTATTAATATACAAACAGTGGTTGTACAGTGAATTATATTGGTGCAATTTGTCACAACAAGGGTACAGTCGAACCTCTTTATTTCAAAGTCTGCGGGACCGAGGAAAATACTTCAAAATAACTATTATTACTTAAAATTTCATGCTATACACCCAAACTCTAAAATTTAAAATTGCGTTAATATGCTGTTATTATTTTAGTGATAGATAGAACTAGAGATGAAAAGTATATTGCACTTCAATTAATACCAAAAGACAGTGGTTTAAACTTTTCTTAACCAGAGTACAGTTACATGTTTTGTATTATAGGGTTTACAACGACTTTGAAAAGAACTTGAATTGTGATGTAAAACAGTACTTCATTTTATTAACAGTGTACATTCCTTAAAAAAGGACATGGATTTGTTGAAAATAAGATCATTCTTGTAAAATCTTAATGGAATGTGTCCATCTACTTTTAGAGATAGTGACAGATCATGAAAGGCATACAATAACTAAGAAAAGAGACTATAGAAATGCCTCTGAAAGTTAAAAATATGTGTACTCCAATGCTGGGATTAAGGCATTCCCATTGCGATCAGTTTTAGAGTGTGAATTTGTAACAACGCCACAGTCTTGATGAAACTTATGATCAAAATTTAAAACAGCTATTTGTTTATAGGCAAATGAAGGTTATTCCGTAAGAAAATGTCTTAAATTAAGTCAGGGTGTCTAAGGTGAGAAGTATAGAGCTATGATGGTCCTCTTGTTATGTCCCCCTTCTAAGAACAGAGGGTATATTTCTTCGCACCTGTGCGTCAGTCGGTCGGATGGTCAGTCAGTAGACCATTTTGTTTCCGCATGATATCTTGACAATCCTTTGAACTTCAATCATGCAAATTGGTATGAATTTGGGAAGAGAGGAAGAGGTGTTATCAATTTTGAGGTCAAAGGTCAAGGTCGCAGGGACTTGTAACATGAAATTATATAGGTACAATAGTCAGTTGAGTACCGTTAATACTCATAATAACAATCTCTTAAGCAGTCTTTCAATTATGATAAAACATATCTGAACATTGGACACTGTATTCCTTAATTATTGGAAACATTACAGGACTGCAATCAGTAAATGTGTTCAAGCATTAAAATTTAATACTCTTAGAGATGGTGTTTACCAAAACAAAAACCTGTTCCAGCCAGTTTATTTAACCATATATTGATTTTCATTGCTGGCTGATTTATAAGTGTAAGGATTGACATCATTATAAAGTCATGCAAGTTTATAGGGGTGGGGGGTGCATACATGTTTTTCAAACATCTCTTGGTTATGATCTTAGTTTGGAATTGGAAAATCAATAGATTATGCTGAATTAGGAAGAAAGTCATTAAGTCAATTAAATTTCACAATGCAAAGTACCAAACATCATCGACATCTTGACACAAGAAATTATGCGTTATTTTGTGCAAAGCATTGAAACTCAATAAACATATGATGATAGTCATTTTTGAGGTAAGGAATACTCTTTGCCAAAAAAAGGTTCATGAAAATGTTCTGCATAAGCCATACATAATAATGAAACTATTGTTTGTTTTCCAGAATTAAGTATGCTTCAGAACGGAAAACTGCCAAGAGTCTTGAGGGCTGAGGATGTGCAGGAGTTTTTTGGCGATCAACCTAGGGGTGTACTTATTGCCGTAGGCAAGGGTATGGACAGTCTTGGGCTGTATCAGGTACTTCTGAAACACTGCAATAATTGGCAGTTGTCAATTACTGGCATTTGTATGTGCACTTAGTACTGGTAAACCAGCTTACCCAGGAAAAGTGTGAGTAGGTTAACTGATCGCCGTGATATTACTGAAATACTGTTGAAAACGGCCAAAAATCCAGACAAACAAACAAACAAACATCTATATGATACAGTTATTGTAAGATGGTATAAAAATTGTAGTTGTATTGCATAATTATCAATATCAGTAAAACATGATATGTCACAGAATATCTGAGCCACATAATTTTTTGTTTGAGGCTAATTAAACATTTTAATCCCCTTCAGGTTTCACTGGAGGGGACATTTAGGTTTGCCCTCCATTTGTCACGCCTGTCTGTCAGTCCATTCGTCCAAAAAACTTGATTCTGGGATTTCCTTATAAAAGTACTGAAGATTTTTGGATTAAACTGGAAATATTATAAAGTCTGTCCACAAAAACTGAAATAACTCTAAAAATACATAAGATTTGATCACGATACTTGGTATACAAATTAAGTGATTGAAAGATTATGCATGACTCTTAATTTCTATTGAGGTCAAATAGTAAGGTGATTGTTGCTAAAAATAGAATAACACGAAAAACTACAATAACTCGAAAAGGACAAGTGTACTAAGATCTCATGAAACTGGTATACACATGATGAGCAATGTGATGGTTATGCGCAACATATTTACATGAAACGTCAATTGTCTGGTGAATGTTAATAAAAACGAATCTTAATATCTGCTTTAACAAATGGACATTGTGATAAATTCTTGTTAATTCAGTGGTAATTTAATGTTCTTAAATTTATTATCAGATCATGAAGTCCCACCCCTTTATGCAGCATCTTATGACACCCGTACATGATCCACCTTTGACACTGAAGATGGCGATGCACTTACTAAAACGATGCACTTAACTAAAACCGACATTCTCATCAGAGGGCTCAAATCAAAGAGCCCAAAAATCAGCTATTTACCAGAAGTTTATCAAGTACCTGAGGGAAATAGCAGGTAAGTAGAGATGAATGTTGCTGTGGCTTGTCAAAGTTAGTCAGCATAACTTGTATGATCACATTCAGTGGTTGTTCTAGTTCGAAGATGAAGTTAAGTGTCAATGGATTTTAAACCTTTCTGTATTGCCAGTTAAACCCTTTCAGAACATTTTAGAATTGTTAAAACCCTGTAGAATTTAGAAATTCTCCTAACAGATCTAAAATAATAAAACATTTAACTGTTCAAGTATGGACGTGGAGAATTTCTTCATATATTCATTGTTTCTTTTACTTGTTTATTAATGAATTAGAGTCACCAATCTTTTCTTTTACATGATGTTTTATTCACTTGTTTGTTGTATTTGTCATTGACAGCTGGGAAACGAGAGGGGATCCATCTGGGAATGGTGCTGAAATTTGTCACTGGAGCTGAACACGAACCCCCTTTAGGTTATGGGATTGCACCTTCGGTTACTTTCCAGAAGAATGCATCATTACTGCCGACTGCAAACACTTGCATCAACAGTCTTACACTGCCAATCCCCACAGATGCCCCAATTCCAGAGGATAAACAATTGTTTTCACTATATGACTATGCATTTGCAACAGTTATTTTGGACTGATATAAGATATATTTCAAAAAGCACATCTGATGACAAAGTGTTGTTTATGCATGTATATTATATTTCCTCTGATGATTCATCATTGCCACCCAACGGTATATGTGATCATTTATTCATACCTGCGCCTGGCTATGAAGACTTTCACACTGGCTGGTGTAATTGTCAGTGCAAAATAAGATTAAAATTTTTGATGATAACACCAAATGTAACTTTATGAAATAGGAAATCTAGTCATAAGTTTATGTCCAAAATATGCCTGATTAATCTGTAATTATATCATTATTTATACCCCCCGTTACGCAGTAAACGGGGGGTTTACTGGAATCACCATGGACGTCTGTCTGTCTGTCCGTCCGTCTGTCAGTTCATAGATACAAACATGTCCACAGGTGTTCTCCTAAACTTTTAAGCATACAACATTCATACTTGCAGGCATTGTTACTTATTAGCTCGACTATTCATCGAATAGTTCGAGCTATACTACTCGCCCATTTGTCGGCGTCGGCGTCTGCGTAATGCTCTGGTTAAGGTAAACGTGCAACCTCTCCATAACACTGTTTCTACTACAGGTATTCAATTGAAACTTCACACGTGTTCGGGGTCATTGTGTGAGGTCACTGACCTAGTTCCATAACTCTGACCTGCAATTTAGCAGAATTATGCCCCTTTTTGTACTTAAAAATTCAGGTTAACGTTTGTGTGCAACTCAATATCTCTATATCTACTATAGATATTCAATTAAATATCAATGTATGTCTTAGTGGTCATTATATATGGTCACAGACCAAGGGCCACATCTCTGACCTGCAATTTAGCAGAATAAAGTCCCATTTGCACTTATAAAATTTAGGTTGAGGTTTGTGTTTGCTAATCAATAACTTTAGTTTTCATTGACCAACCTTGATGAAACTTTGGATATAGCAAGCCTGCATGGAGACCCTGCATTTGGGACCAGTTGGGTCAAGGTCACTGTTGCTAAAAATAGATTCAGAGATTCTTTTAAATAACTTAAGTTAGGATGGAGATATTTTAATGAATTTTTTGCATTGCATTTGGGGCCAGTCGGGTCAAGGTCACTGTTACTTAAAATATACAAACGAATTTCTTTCATTTACTTTAGTTTGGATTTAGGTATTTTGCTGTAATTTTGTGTGAAGGTAGCGTACATGCAGAACTAGCCAGGGCCAGTCGGGTCAAGGTCACTGTTATTAAAAATAGAAAAAAATGTTTCCACTAAATAACTTGACTGCTTTGAGGTATTGTGCTGACATTTGTCTTCACAGTCATTATATCAGGTGACTGACAGACAATGTACATTACACTATCAAAGCAGAAGAATAATCGAGCGCGCTGTCTTGGGACAGCACATGTGCGATTTTTATCATCCTAAATTAAACATTATGAAAGTTGTTCCCCTTTTTCAAATAAGACATTCTATAAATCATGCAACATATTACGACATGCGGCGTCAGGGTGTATTCTTCATCACCATTGTGACAAATTCTAGTTCCTGCTGATGTATATCTTGGGCCATAAGAGCCAGAATTTAAATCATTTAAAATTCATATAAGTTGGGGGCATAATTGTTGAAATTAGCACTTTAAGAGTTTATACTAATTTAATCTATTGATTTTATTTTATAGTGTTTATATAACCATTTGCGTTTACTTATTGTGAAAATAGGAAATGTTCGAGTTTGCAAAATTTAGCACAATTGCTATTGTTCTAATTTTCCATATTTCCTATTTATACAATTGATGACTGGTATCTTTGAAAATCATTGCAACTATGCATAAAACTTAATCCAGTAGTTTACCACTACAACTAACTTACGAAATACCATTTTCAGTCACAGTGTTCAGTGGCCATGTTAAGTAACAGTAGCAATTTTAAGTGACAGTGTTCAATGGCAATGTTAAATGTCAGTGTTCAAGCAATGTTAAGTGACAGAGTTCAGTGAAAAATGGTAAGTGACAGTGTTCAGTGGCAATGTTAAGTGACAGTGTTCAAAGACAATGTTAAGTGGCAGTGTTAAGTGGCAATGTCAAGTGACAGTTTTCAAAGACAATTTTAAGTGATTATGTTCAAAGACAATGTTAAGTGACTGTTCAGTGACAATGTTAATTGACAGTGTTGAAAGACAATGCTAAGTGACAGTGTTAAGTGGCAATGATAAGTGACAATATTCATTGGCAATGTTAAGTGACAGTGTTAAGTTGCTATGTTAAGTGACAGTGTTCAATGACAATGTTAAGTTTGAGTGTTAAGTTGCTATGTTAAGTGACTATGATCAAAGACAATGTAAAGTGTCCGTGTTAAGTGACTATGTTCAAAGACAATGTTAAGTGACAGTGTCCAGTGGCAATGTTAAGTGACTGTGTTCAAAGATAATTCTAAGTGACAGTGTTAAGTGGCAATGATAAGTGACAGTATTCATTGGCAATGTTAAGTGACATTGTTAAGTTGCTATGTTAAATTGCTATGTTTAGTGACAGTGTTAAGTTGCTATGTTAAGTGACAGTGTTAAGTTGCTATGTTAAGTGACAGTGTTCAAGACAATGTTTAGTGTCAGTGTTAAGTTGCTATGTTAAGTGACAGTGTTCAAAGACAAGGTTAAGTGACAGTGTTAAGTTGATATGTTAAGTGACAGTGTTCAAAGACAATGTTAAGTGTCAGTGTTAAGTTGCTATGTTAAGTGACAGGGTTAAAAGAAAAGTTTAAGTGTCAGTGTTAAGTGGCAATAACAAATTGTCTTGACAGATCTTATAACTCTTTTATAACTTTAGAACAGCTAGACCTGCGGCCTTCATACTAAGGAGGGAGGTTGTTTATGACAAGTTGCTGATGTCTATTTGTTTATTGGTCAGCAGGTTTGAAATCAGTTTAATTATTACATTGTATGTAACAAAATTACGCAATCAAATTCTGGGAAATAATGTAACCAAGAGTATTCAAACTGTTTCAAGACCATTAGATGACCTGTATGGGTAATGGGGTCATTTGGTCAAAGATCAGAGAATTGTCATGGGTTGGTTTTGCATTGAAGTTTTTTATTCCTCTTATAACTTACTATAGGTAAGGCATAAGGACGTGTATACTTACTTTGAAAGTTGTTCCTTACTAGTTTATTATCTCAACTGGTTTGGAGTCAACAGTTTTAAGCTAAAGGTCACTTTGAATTTGTTGTGAACTTGAATGTAATATACTTGTAAGAGCAATGAAACTTCCACTTAATGAGGTCTAACCAGGTTTTAACAACAGCTGGGATGTTAGACTAAGAAATGGCGTTCGGCGGTTGGGTGTTCTTTACGGTGGTTTCTATGCAATAACTTTTTGTTTCGTTGGAGGGGAGGGGGCAGGGCTGCGATTTGGTATAATTATAATAGTTCAAAAGCTGTGGTTGTTTGAAATCACATGTTTAGATGTTTTAGTATCTTATTTAAACCTGGTTTGAGGCAGCACCTCTTTTATTGAAATTTTCAAAATCTTTCTTAAATTTGGCAAAATTGAGCACAGTGCTTTTAAACAAATGCGGCTTATTATCCAGACATTATGGTAACCTCTAACAATGATAACACCATTGTTTGAAATCAGTTAGTGGAACTGTGTGCAAAAAGTATCCGTAATACTCAAATATTGAAACAGTCTAGCTGCTTAAAAGTATGCACTTTTTGTCGCTATTCGTGTTCTAATATACTTTTTAGCTCACCTGAGCACAACGTGTTGTGCTCATGGTGAGCTTTTGTGATCGCCTTTTGTCCGTCGTCCCTCGTGCGTTGTCCGTCATCAACATTTGCCTTGTGAACACTCTAGAGGCCGCATTTATTGCCCAATCTTCATGAAACTTGGTCAGAATATTTGTCCCAATTATACCTCGCCTGAGTTTGAAACTGGGTCACGTGGGGTCAAAAACTAGGTCACTAGGTCAAATTACAAAAAAAGCTTGTGATCACTATTGAAGTCACATTTTTTTCCTAATCATCATGAAACTTGCTCAGAACAATAGTTTTAATAATATCTCGGCTGATTTTGAAAATGGTTCCATTCCGTTCAAAAAACATTTTTATGAAGAACGATCATTATACATTTATCTGAAAATCAATCTTATGCCATAGGCTTTGATACTTGGTATGAAACATTGTGTAGTGGTGCTATGCATAATTTGTTTATCTGGTGACCCAAGAGTCAAACATGGCTCTTTTGCTCAGGTGAGTGATACTGGGCCGTAATGAGCCTCTTGTCTTCATTTCCATTGTTCATATTCATTTTTATCCCTCGCCGAAAGGCGTAGGGATATAGAAATGGTAGGCGTCCGTGTGTGCGTGCTTCCGTTCGTCACACTCTTATGTGCGCAACTCCTACATTTTGCATGCGATTTTCGTCAAACTTTAACATAATGATTATTTCCAAGTGCTACAGCGCAGATTGTCAAGGTTTCGCGATTGCATTATTTTTTAAGGAGTTATTGCCCTTTGTTTAAAATTACGTATAAAAGCTTCTGTGCGCAACTCCTCCTACATTTTGCGTGCGATTTTCGTCAGACTTTTACAGAATAATTATCTGCAAGTGCTAAAGCGCAAAATATCAAGTTTTCACGATTCCATTATTTTTGAAGGAGTTATTGCCCTTTGTGTAAAATTACATATAAAGCTTCTGTGGGCAACTCCTCCTACATTTTGTATGCGATTTTCGTCAGACTTTTACAGAATAATTATCTCCAAGTGCTACAGCGCATATTGTCAAGGTTTTCGATTGAGTTATTTTTTATGGAGTTAGTGCCCTTTGTTTAAAATTACATAATGTCAGGGCCTTGTGATTGCAGTTTTTTTTTTCTTTAAAATTCAATTGCAAATTCTTACTGTTCCCTTTCGGCAACAATGCACAATAACAGCTTCTTGTCAGTTGAGCGTTACTAGCCAAGGGGCGTTGGCTTATTTATGTACTGGAACATCGTCTAGTGCGTGTGAGTGTATTCTTGTTCATGCATGTTTGAGAAATATTTGTCAATAACTTCATTTAAATACTAGTCATTTGCCTTAAGCATAAAGAGCGAACAGATAGTTTGCAAAAATAGATCTTTTTGTTCCGTTCTAAAGACGGTAGATCCCTTTTTTATGCTGAAAGATATTGTTTTATTTTATGTTTATTGTTTAAAAGATTTCTGGAAAAGTACACGAAATAAAGTACAATTTCTATTTATTTCTTCACATTTTATTACAATATTTTAGTACAAATGTTACTCTTCAAATGTTCCTGCTTTTGTGCTTGGAATTAAATATAAATTAAAACAGATATGTGTCATTAATGAAGATAATTGTCAGTAAATATTTCAGTCATCATTAAATTGTTTAGCCCTGTCTTATCAATAAATACGAAATTAATTTATTTCAGTTGTTTTTTTTTGTTCTGCCTGTTCTTATTTAATTTTCTTGAACTTAATTGTACATTTTAGGCAAATATTCCCGAACTTGGTCAAATTGTTATCTGTGTGAAGTGTAGGTCAATTTGGAATCAATGTCGTGTGGATCAAATAGAACAAATAAACATTCATTTCGTCGTGCCCAAGGCTAAAACATGGCACTATAGACATATGCTTATTATGCATGACCCTCTTTGGTCCTCGATGATGACCGGACCCACTGAATGCTCTGCTTGACATTTCCAATTTAGATATGCTGGTTTTACGTAAACTAATGTAACCAGCACGTGTCTTAAAAGGTTAATAAAAGGGCTTTTCATCGGTACAATGTTACTTGCTTTCTATCATACCCAATATATAACCTATTAATTTCCACCAGCAGATGAACGATGTATAAGCCTTGATCTGTGAAGTTCTATAAAATCCAACAAACCAAAGCCTATTTCTGACGCTTAATTACATTCAATAGTCACAAAGCAACTTTTTTTTAAATATTTGGATTCTCCTTCACGCCGAACCAAAAGTGTTAAATCTGATTTGAATATGCCCTTTAAATATATGAATATCAAAGTTCGAAAAAACTATTGTAAAAATATACATACGGATTTACCTGTGTACGTGAAAAAAACGTCACCATCTAAAACGCATGTTATTTGCACAAAAATTGATATAAATTCAACAATTGTATTTAATGGAACAAACACATTTAATTGTTCATCAATATGTCAATTATTTTCTGAGCATAAATACTGACAAAACTTTCATTTCAGCACACCGTATTTCTATAACCTATTTCAGTGGGCTATTGCTATCAAAGAAAATCAACGCTGAAGGTTGGATTGTTGCATCATTTTCCTGGTATACACTGAACAACTTTTCTAATTGGTCATTAGATAAAGTGAAAAATAAAATGCATAAAAGCAAACCCAAAGCAATTAACAATACATATTTTAAGCGAAATTGATTACCAATTGTTTGAGGTAAATTTGACAGAAAAATATCATACGTCACGCCAGTTCTATGGCTGTATTTAGACTAACCCTTGAATTCAAAAGTCACAAAATACACAAAAATCAGTACTCAGATATTTGAATGATTAACGCGCGAGCTGCAATTGCCGTCTGTCATCGATCTCTTATACAAAATGACTTGGGAATGCTATTCTACGACACTCCGCGCAGAAATTTGAGTGGTTTCAAGCATATCCTAGTTCGAATTTGGGTCAAGTGGTGTCAAAAACTAGGTCACCAGGTCAATCTTAGAAAAACCTTGTTATCGTCATTTTTTACTCGTTATCACTCTAGAGGACACATTTTTGGCAAACTCTTGCTGAAACTTGGTCAGAATGTTTATCTTGACAATAACCAGGCCAAGTTTGATTCTGGGTCAAGTGGGGTCAAAAACTAGGTCACTATCAAATCTTATAAAAAATTTGTAACCACTCTAGAAGCCACATTTATTACTCAGTCTTGCTGATACTTTGTTAGAAACTTAATCATAACAATATCTAGGCCAAGTTCGAATCGGGTTCATGTGAAGTCAAAAACTAGGTCACCAGGTCAAATCTTTAAAAAAAACTTGTTACCACTCTAGGAGCCACATTTATGACTCAATCTTGATGAAACTTGGTCAGATTGTTTATCTTGACAATATCTAGGCCATGTTCGAATCTAGGTTAATTTAGGTCAAAAACTAGGTCACCAGGTAAAATCTTACAAAAACACGTAGGAATACTCTAATTGCGAGCAGCATATTAACGCTCTGTGAGGTACCTAATTCAAATTTTGAACGTTTTTTATGAAGAGCGGATGTTCCAAATGCAAAATGACACTATTCGAGTTGTTTGAAATGTGCGCACAAAAAACTCGAACCGGAAATGCGAAAATGCCCCTCCCATTACGGATCAGTGATTCTGGTATAACTTATTGAAAAATATGTACACGAATCGATAGTAAGATGCGACAAATTTATATGGTAAAATATCATGTAATTTCGTCGATTCAGATTTGAGAAAATTAAAATTTAAAAATGACCAATTAGAAAAGTTGTTGAGTATATTGTTATATGCAATCAGTACATTCCGTTTCAAAAATGGACACAAACCAAATAATATCAAAGCTTATTATTATTTTTATTCAACTGATCAGTACAATAAGTGGATATGCTTGCAACACATAATTACTTACAATAACTTTCTGAGCACGTAAAACGTAACTGACCATGTAACGAAATGTAAAAGCGATGAAGCACAAATTAATCTGTAGGCGATGGTCAAAGTTTCTAACAATTATTTCAATTTTTTTCTTAAGATATCATTTTATGGTCCAATATTTGTCGCAAAAGAGATCTCGACATTTGTGATCGTCTTGATTGATTATACAATGTCGAAAATCTATTTAAAATCATTGTCGCCTTCATAAATACGTCAATTCCGTGGTTGTCTGAGGTCCAGTTCTGTGGACATTCTTCATCGAGTCGGGACAAGCAATCTGCACTTAAGTTCAAATTCGGAAGCAAAATTCACGAGGTACTCTTCCGCGCTACTGCCTTCGCTGTCCGTGTCTGCTGTTTGGCTATTATTAGCGCCACGCGCTGGTTCAACTGGAGGATTGTTTAGCATGCCTGCAGTGAAGAGTTTGAGGGGTGATGACTTGATCGTGCGAATTCTATGGCTATTCCATGCAGACTTCCACAAATTTAAGCGTTTATTAATACTGCTAAGATAGACGTGATGAAGGGCATACAAATGTTTCTCATTTAGCACGTCAAGCAAGTTACCATCTTCTAGAAAGTAGAAAAGAGCATAAAAGTAACTGAGGACTCCATCGAAGACGTCTCTCCATAATCGTTCAATTCTTTGATTATGGGTGCTTTTTCCGGTTAACATTGAGTTTCTTCCTCGAACATCATTCATATACTCCGTCACTTTAGAGTTTTCCATGCCCATATCTGCTCTCACACGTAACGGCGTGCAATATTCTTGAACACCGCTTCAGAAGCAATCTAATATAGTCGTAGCTTTGTTGTTTTCCGTACAGACCAAAAATGTTATCAATCGACTGAATCCATCGACACCACCGCTTATAATAAAGTTCCATCGAATCAATTTATGGTTTGTGTCAATGTGCCATATTTCATTTGGACCTTGAACACAATACACACGCCGTCTAAGTCGCTTTCTCTTCCGTTCACGTAAGCCATCTCTATCCAATCGTTTAAGGGCATCTCTGACACGAAATCTTTGTACCTGTACTTAAAAACAAACTTTGTATCATTAAGGACACTTTCAAGACCATCTAAAGGTGAGGTCAATTTAATGTGCACACTTTTGAGCAATACACATACTATTTATACGGGAAAATTTATCGTACACGTTGCATGGCAAGTGTCGAAGAAACACATTAGGCATCTTTATCTGATGCAAAACACAGTACTGAGTTAAGTTTTAAACCAGGTGTTTGTAGCAGTTGTCATAATAAAATGTTGTTATTTCCTATAAAGTACTATAAATGAGAACCAAATTTTATGTTATGTTTTTATTAGTACCAAGGCTAGATATTTCGATAAGTACAGACTTAAAGACATCCACTGCAAGTGAAGCGTTAACGATTCCCTAGCATGCATTGGCCAAAACTCTTAATGATAAATTGCTTATGATGTCGATGAGCGCGACATATCACGATTTTGAGGTCCATCCTAGATGCCTATTGTTTTTTAAACACAAACTTCGAGATTTGCAATTTACATTACGGTTAGCGTTGACTTCAAATGAGTTATTTAAATTTCTTGATGATTTCTGAACAATTCTTAATATAGGATGCTCACATGTAGGAACATTTACCGACATTATTACGTTTAGACAATAAATAAAACTTACACTCGCTAATAAAATCAGTGCCTCACTTCAAATGCTTGACTATCTTTAACGGTAAAAACTCACTGATACCCGAGACATGACGTATGTCAAGAACAATGGAGGGGGTTGTGTATAGCCCGCAGTGGATGTCTTTAATGCAGTGATGAAACCCTCAACTTGTACTGTATCTACATGAGTGATAATATATACACAGAAGTACGTTCAAATACTGATGGAAAACCATAAATTATAATTATTATTATTATACCCGCGCAGGGAGGGGGTATAAAGGAGTCACTCTGTCGGTTGGTCGGTCGGTTTGTCCGCATACGTTTGTGGAGCGAACTACTTTCAAATTTCTCAAACAATTTCATTGAAACTTATAAATATGTCATCACCATAAAGTGTAAATGTGCAGAACACTTTTTTCATGCCCAATGATCCACACATTCCTGAGGTATTTGCCCTTGAACATAACTGACAAAGCGTTGCGAGGGTATAAGTCACGTTTGTGACAAAGATCTAGTTTCATTAGACAACAGTCCACACTCAATGAAATTTCTAGACAATATTTCGTGTCATTATATATATGAGCCGTTCCACGACAAAACCTGTATTTGTCACATCAATGGTGGCTTATTTGTCCCTTCTTAACGTTATGATTATGTAAATGTGCATACCGGTTGTTTCAATAGCAACATAAAACGAAGAAGTATTACAATATTGATACACAATTCAACTTGGAAAGAAAATATATAATAATAAAACGTATAAATACACAAATGATAGTTAAGTAATTAAAACAGGTTTTGTCTCGGAACGGCACAATTACATTCGCCCATTCTGATTTTTACACGCACTACACAGCTATCAAATTCAGATAATAGATGACTAAGATGCAACACCTTTACAGAAAACACACCCTTTTTCAACAATATTTCAAACATGTACAGGCGGACAGTTCGCCCAACCATTGTTTTTGGGAAGAACCAGTACTAAACACCAACCACCGCGCAACTGCCAACTTTTTGACTTGAAAGATTTCAACCCCAGAAAAGAACTCACATGCAGTGGTGAGATGCAGTGGTTTACAAGCGCAATACGCTCACCAATAGACCACGGTCTATAAGAAATGCAGCCTTTCATACTTCATCTATGGGATTATAATTTAGCAAAACCTCAGGCAATGTTATCGTATTAACTGCGGTGCCATTTCCTCTCATCGCTATTTGCATTCACTTACAAAGTTTGTTTGTTTTGTTGGGTTTTGCGCCGTTTTCAACAGTATTGCAGTCATATCACGGCGGTCAGTTAACCAACTCACACTTTTCCTGGGTTAGCTGGTTTTACCAGTACTAAGTGCACATACTCATGCCAGTAACTGACAACTGCCCTACTTGAATCAGAGGTAGGGGGAGAATGGCCGTAGAAAGTATTTCATGACCAATCCCCACACGAGTTATGTGGCCGGGCCGGGGATCGAACCCGCGATCCTCGGATTTGTAGTCCAGCGCTCTACCAACTGAGCTAGCCGGTCCGAATGGTTTGAGCATATATTCTGTGATAAAATGCCATATATATGTATCTTCAGTACTTTGATTTTACATTTAAAGCCACAATAAACGTGAAAAACGTCAAATTAAAAATAAACAATTAAAACAGACATTTAAATGTCTCGTAAATTTGTATTATTGAGGTTGGAACTTCATTTATCCGCTGTGCGAAATAGGTATTTGATATTGTGGACACCGTTCAAAATATAAACACTGTCCTCCAAGTAAAACTGTTCATAAACAGTCGCTTTGTTTATTTACTAGTGTGGTGATTTTCAAAAGTTCCATGCTTTTCATGAAAAGTTCTACTGCTGATTGTCATAAGCTGGATATGTCATTGTTAGGGCCGTCTATGAAGCATTCTCTACAGCATATGAGTTTTGAAATATATCATTAACTAACAATTTCCAAACTAAAATTCACATGATAAGTTCCTGGCCACTTATAACTCAATTTGCGTAGAAAAAAAGACATTTTGCTGATGCTTTCTCAATGTGTTGCACCAATGTTTCTTACCATTTTGTTCACGTATAGGCTTATTAGACAACCCCCGAAATTGAAACTTTTCATTGACCACAATAACGGGATTTCTCCATGCAAACCTCATGCCTGTGATTAACATTTTCTTGTACGGGAAACTAGGTCACAAATGTAAACAATAAAATTAAAATAAAACAGTCCAATACAATTTATCTTATGACAATGTAAAATATAATTTGGTCAAATTGCTTTATTTTAGGTTTTTGGTAAATATTGGTTTAATAGTTATGGTTTATTGTCCTGGCGACACATTGTGTGTGGCTTTAAAGTGAGTGAGAAAATGAAAGGTATAGTGTGCACATATCCTATGCTGAACAGTTTAGAAATAAATATGATTGCATAGTAGATACCTTTATACCCTTTTCACCCAGCAGACTCCTCAACATCATTTCTCCACTCCTTGGGAATTCTTCTAGCATCTTTGCCAAGACCTCATCTAGCTGGTGATCTTCAATACTTGTGAAAGCAGATTTGGAAATGCTATGTCGTCGCATATTTCGATAAAGTGTGCTTTCCGATACCCCCAAAAGGTGACTGGCGTCGACAATCGAAAATCCAGACTCTAAAAGACTTTCAATAGTTATTTTTGGTATAATAAAACCACGATGCACTGGTGTGTTGAAATGTCTCCCGAATGTTACACATTCCACTCGCAATTTCATGATCTCGCATCTTTCAGTTACACCTAAGCAATTAAAGTCATACAGTGATAGTAAAGACACAATATCCGGAGTAATATTTCGCTCTTTAAAGAGCCTTATTTGATCCGTTCCGAACCCACATTTTTCTAAAATTTCTTGCATTGTTTGTTTGTAGGTGTCGTGTTTACGCTATCATGTCAAAAATACGCGCCACAAAGATGTTCTACTTCATATAAAAGTGATACTACATATAAGGTTGTTATTACTGGATATACTGACGGTTTCACTAAATATATTGATAATTGGTCATAACATAAATTTCAGAAGACTCCATGTAATGATTGGTTGGTTTTATATCAGTGCACAACCACTCAATATAATGACAGATTGACATAATATAAGGTGACATCGGCATGATATATTGTCTAGTTTAATCAATATAAGGATGGTTTGACACAATATATTGACAAATGCACATCATATAATGACAGATTGACTTAATATAAGGTCACATCGGCATGATATATTAGTTCGTTGAATCAATATAAGGATGGTTTGACATAATATATTGACAAATGCACATAATATAATGACATATTGACTTAATATAAGGTCACATAGGCATGCTATAGTGTCTTTTTGAATCAATATAAGGATGGTTTCACTTAATATATTGATAAATGGACATAATATAAAGACAGATAGACTTAATATAAGATCACATCGGCATGATATAATGTCTTGTTGAATCAATATAAGGACGTTCTTACTTAATATATTGATAAATGCACCTCGTATAATGACAGATTGACTTAATATATTGACAAAGTGACTAAATATATTGCTATTTGGACACAACAATGTTCATTTTGTACGTATAAGACAGTCAAGGCTTTCCATAGGCGGAGGTAACTTTACGATGTACCGTTGGAGCCATCGTAATTGTGAAACTAATCCCCAACCATGATTGTACGATGGCACGATGACGATTGGTAGATGATACAATTACGATGGCACATCGTTCTATTACTATTTTGTGATCAGATTTTCATCATCGCACCATTGCACCATTATCATCGTACCATCGTGCCCATAGTCATCGTGCCATTCTACCATTGAGGTTAGAATTTATTTCCAAACTTACAATGGCTCTAACCAAACAACGTAGGTAACATATATTTCATTTCGACAACATATTTGGTTTCTAAATGTTGTAAACATAACACAACTGTTCAAGTGCGTGTGAAACATTGTCCAACTTCATCAGAATACCGCAGATGACATGATATAGTGGACGGATGACATGATATAGTGGACAGATGACATGATATAGCGAACAAATGACATGATATAGCGGACAGATGACATGATATAGCGGACAGATGACATGATATAGTGGACAGATGGCATATAGTGGACAGATGACATGATATAGTGAACAGATGACATGCTATAGTGGGCAGATGGCATGATATAGTGGACAGATGACATGATATAGTGGACAAATGACATGATATAGTGGACAGATGACATGATATAGTGGACAGGTGACATGATATAGCGGACAGATGACATGATATAGTGGACAGATGACATGATATAGTGGACATATGACATGATATAGTGGACATATGAAATATAGTGGACAGATGACATGATAAAGTGTACAGATGACATGATATAGTGGACAAATGACATGATATAGTGGACAGATGACATGATTTAGTGGACAGATGACATGATATAGTGGACAAATGACATATAGTTGACCGATGACATGACATAGTGGACAGATGGCATGATATAGTGGACAGATGACATGATATAGTGGACAAATGACATGATATAGTGGACAGATGACATGATATAGTGGACAGATGACATGATATTGCGGACAGATGACATGATATAGTGGACAGATGACATGATATAGTGGACATATGACATGATATAGTGGACATATGAAATAAAATGGACAGATGACATGATAAAGTGGACAGATGACATGATATAGTGGACAGATGACATGATATAGTGGACAGATGACATGATATAGTGGACAGATGACATGATAGAGCGGACAAATGACATATAGTGGACAGATGACATGATATAGTGGACAGATGACACGATATAGTGGACAGATGACATGATAAAGTGGACAGATGGCATAATATAGTGGACAGGTGACATGATATAGTGGACAGATGACATGATGTAGCGGACAGATGACATGATATAGCGGATAGATGACATGATATAGTGGACAGATAACATGATATAGTGGACAGATGACCTGATATAGTGGACAGATGAAATATAGTGGACAGATGACATATAGTGGACAGATGACATGATATAGTGGACAGATGACATGATATAGTGGACAGATGACATGATATAGTGGACAGATAACATCATATAGTGGACATATGACATGATATAGTGGACGGATGACATGATATAATGGACAGATAACATGATATAGTGGACAGATAACATGATATAGTGGACAGATGACCTGATATAGTGGACAGATGAAATATAGTGGACAGATGACATGATATAGTGGACAGATGACATGATATAGTGGACAGATGACATGATATAGTGGACAGATGACATGATATAGTGTACAGATAACATCATATAGTGGACAGATGACATGATATAGTGGACGGATGACATGATATAATGGACAGATGACATGATATAGTGAACAGATGACATGATATAGTGGGCAGATGACATGATATATTGGACAGATGACATGATATAGTGGACAGATGACATGATATAGTGGACAGATGACATGATATAGTGGACAGATGACATGATATAGTGAACAGATGACATGATATAGTGGACAGATGACATGATATAGTGGACAGAGTGGACAGATGATATGATATAGTGGACAGATGACATGATATAGTGGACAGATGAACTAATTTAATAAAAATATACTGTAAATATTATAGTTACAACCAGTTTTGTAATATCATTCAAAACACAATTTATGCAATTATGATGAAATAAATCATGTACATGTACATAACTGCAAATAAACAAAGCATCATGCAGACAACACACATTAAAGGGACAGTCTCACAGTTTCGGGTTGGAAGAATATTCCTCTAAAAATGAAAATTTAAAACGGAAATTTGTAGAATATATCAAAATGTTTGTCTGTAATACTGTTTTGCAAGATGTTTTGCTTGCAACACATCAATATTTTGATATTTATTAAGTAAACAATTACTAGCTAAGGGTATGTCTACCATTTAGACAATTTTTCTCGAAAAATAACAGATATTCGTCAAACGTTAAACTTTGAACAAGCAATGTGCTCTCCAAACAAATATTAAAAATATGTGTATAATAGAACAGGAAAAAGTCAGTTTAAGAAAATTATTTCTTACAGCCCAAACCTGTGAAACTGTCCCTTTAAGCGGCCATGGTGTACTTCCTAATGGTGTTACACAAATGACAATGCCAATGTAAAGGCCCAATCTATGCAAATACGTGATAGTATACAAAGTTTACTACAGCAGGTAAACAATCAACCTCCAGTCGATTAAACTTAAGCCATCGGGGTGTGCTTTCTAATATAGGTGACTCCATATTTTGTAAAACCGACACATTTCAATCTTTAACCACTGCCTCCATTGGTAAAATCCTTTCAGACCAAGAATGATTTTGTTTCTTAGATCAAACTCCGTCTAAAATAGTTCATTATTGGTCTAAAGATATCATATATATTGAGGGGTAAAATACAGGAAAGTGATACATGTAACTAAAGAGTAAACTTGAAACGTGAGGATTTAACGGTGTCGACGTTGTTTGCCTCTGTTGTCCACCATTTTAATTTACATGATGTGATCTAACTATGGTCACGTGGAAGTCGGTGCCGGCAGGGATTTGATACTAGCTACGGTCGGAACCAGTAAAATCTCTGTGTGAAGGTTCATGAGTCTGATGGAATTCAATAACGAAAGTATATTAGATACCTCCGAGGAACTCGTTATCAGAGTTATGTCTTGTAGCTGAGTACACGATGAAAGCTCGGTTGGTAGAGCGCTGGCCTACAAAGCCGAGGATCGCGGGTTCCATTCCCAGCCCGGCCACATAACTTATGTGGGGATTGGTCATGAAAGTATTTCTACGGCCATTCTCCCCTACCTCTGATTCAAGTAGGGCAGTTGTCAGTTACTGGCATAAGTATGTGCACTTAGTGTTGGTAAACTAGCTTACCCAGGAAAAGTGTGAGTAGATTAACTGACCGCCGTTAAATGACTGAAATACTGTTGAATACGGCGAAAAATCCAAACAAACAAACAAACAAAACGAAAACGTGGTAATTGAAATCTCTTCTATATGAAGGACCCTGATGATTTGAAGAGATCACGTGATTGCGAAATGCACATACCCTAGAAGATATTATGAGAAAGTGCTACAAATCATCACCATGTAATACATTTGTATGAGAAATACGCACCACCGTGGAGACGATTTGGAATGAATTCTTCTACCGATCTTCCATTTAGTCAAATCAGTTCGATGTCTAAGCACTGTCAAGCAACATATTGTTAGTTAGAAACATCAAGAATGAGAGTTTAAAATGCTTTGAAATAAAGCTGCAGTATCTGCAAAGTTAAGAGCTTAAACAGATCTGGTTTGTCTACCGGTAGACATGTCCTTCTTAAACAGAACACTCAAATTGTTATCGTCGGAAAACAGAAAGAAAGGAAGTAAATACTACAAAAATATAAAAAAAATTCATAGTAACGTCTGTTAATTGTTTCTCACGTATGGGTAATGAATAGCATATCTATATATAAGTATGTACTTAGGCGTAAAAAAGTTGTTTGTTTCCGCTTAAACGACCACCCCACCTCTAATTTTTCTGCCGACCCAAAAAGTTTTGTTACCAAACGATAATTAACTTTTTCTGACTTTCGGAAGAGCAGTTTTCGCTTATATGCAGCTTTTCGGTAAAATATTATTTTGAAAAAGTAAATATCCAACTCATATTGTGAAATGTATTTTTATATGACCTTATTTATAGCTAAGGTACAGTTTCTTTGATTGGAAGCGTTAAAACACTTTCCATGCAGCCCAATATACCTTAACTGTGTGGTGAATATTACGGGAAGAAAACAAAAGTTGAAGAAAAAAAAAGTTATTTTTTATGTTCCCAACCCCTAAATTTATTTGGAGATGTAAGCGGAAACCAACATTATTTTTTTTGGCCTAAGTGTACTGCAGCTAGTCATCAGGCGTGCGGAAAAGGCCCTTTCAATTAGATCTATTCAGCGAAACGCGTGACTCGTATGTAAACGTCATTGTTTCTGAAAGAAACGAGGACATTAAAACAGTAGAAGGCGGAAGTTTTGTTTCGTTGTACATGGCTCAATTGAAAGTAAACAATTGCTGCTTGCAAAGCCCCCGATCATTTGCGGCTGGCATTTGGACCAGATATATCTATAAGGTTTGTACACCGATTTTACTCGAGCGCCATTATTGTTTCTAAAACACTATAGCTATAGTTTAATAGTTAAATAATAGGTTGTATGTGGATGAAACATATATCTCTGTATTTCCTCGTTTTCTCCATCGTTTTAAAGTAGGGCCGCTTGTTTACTTTTTAAAAAATATATTTTGCATGAAGTAATCCATGTTGTTTGTCATTATACTAACATTATTTATACTATTGTATTACCTTGACTCTGTATACGCAGTAATGGTAATTTGAACTGTTTGTGCTAAATCTTATTCGTGTATTATGTTTGTTATGATCTTTAAGTTTACGTCCCTTTAATTATCGAACCGTATATCACTTGCACCATCATGCCACCATGGCGCCCGGATCATGCCACCATGGCTAATCCTCGCAGCGGTTATTTCCCTCTTGCGGTTTATAGTAACCACTGCCACCACGAATGAAATCCTACCAGATGTGGACAAATTTGTTTTTAGATAGTATTTTATTGTTGTTGTTTAAAAGGTCAACACATATATATTGCGGGTTAAAGTAAAAGAAAAGAAATAAAGAAAACAGGAAACACGACGAAGCAAGGATTTTACGGTGTCCACGTTGTTTTCTTCTGCGTGTCATTTTAATTAACATCACGTGATCTGACTATGGCCACGTGGAACTTTATGCCGGCATGGATTTGATGAGCTATGCTCAGAACAATTCAAATCTCTGTGTGGAGGTTGATCTTTGCAGATAACAGGTCGAAATCATGGGTTCCCTCACATTCCTGTTCCTGGCTCTGTTCGTCTGTCTGTACGTGAGTGCACGCAGCATCGAGGCGGATGTGGACCCGTACTCCGACGATATTGACGGTGAGTCAAAAAGTACATAGATGTAATAATAGCGGGTCAAGGAATAAGACACACATACCATTAGGCAATGTACATTCCGAGTTTTTTGTTTCACTGTTATCTCTGATTTTTGGAAAGACATTCTAAGATTAAAACAATCTTTTAAAATATGTTACGCATAATGGATATCTTGCCCTTTATACTTCAGACTGACTGACTGACTGAGCGACCGACCGACTGACCCTGACTGACTATGGCTGACTAACTGACCGACCGACCGACCGACTGAATCTGACTGATTGCCTGACTGACTGACTAGTTCTATATTGATTTGAACAATTTAAACATGGTGAGATGGTGAAGGTGTGTTCTATATTCTTATTTTAATTATAGTAATTAAAGCTTTGTAGAAGAATTTTGGTTTTATAGTTTATATTCTGGAAATTACTATATTAGGTATTGATAATAGATCTAACCTATTTGAGTTGTTTTTGTGTCAAGCAGGTCAAGATTACGATGACGTCATGGCCTATGATGACGTCACTGATTCCTACGATGACGTCACTGACGATATTGAAGGCAAGCCGAAATGCCATAAAGGGCTGTGCCGGATGTGCCGGATCTACTTCCGCGTCCTAGGTAGGTGCACTTACAAACTGTAATAGGCTATATGGCGTACCGGTTGAGTCAAAAGTACAAATACGCACGGCAGCTAAATAGCGTTATCCCTATAACAGTTGTTTTGTTGCTGCTTTTATTTTTGTGGTGCGAGCGCAAAGCGATTTGCAAGCAAATATTTGGTTTTGAATTTATATTTAAAAAAAAACACTGTGGTAATCCCGACCACCCACTCTTCAATTTGGTGTGTCCTAAGCTTATTTACATCGTTTATCTTCGTTGTAATGTACAAATGTTGTAATGATTTACATATTGTATACTGTAATTTATATTTGTATATGTTGTTTGTAAATGTTTTGCTCTCCAAAATGATTGGCGGAAGAATAAGATTGTATGTACATAATAAATATAAAGGTTCATCGCAGAGCTTTAAAATATTGCGACCGCAGTAAGGAATTCATAACTGCTGTTGTATTTACAAATGTATAGAATCTACACGCCAGTATAATTTATACACGTTTGCAGTTACAACATTTTAGAGGTATCGTCATATTTTTCTGCACACCATTAATATAATAATTAGCCACGCGGCCAGTTGTCCCTCAAACAGTTTTCATGCGTAAACAAAACCATATAACCTACCATCTATTTAAATATGTAATGTACGAGTCAATTGCGTATGTGCTTTTAGAGACCATAGATGTAACGCACTTAGAACACATGCTCTTGAATTAAACGAGGTTGCAGATAATATTAGGTTAGTGTTTAAAGGGACTCGTTCACGGATGTTCGTATTTTTTTTTTATGTCATTTAATGTCTTAACTGCAAAAACTAAAGAATTTGCACTGACCAATAACACATATTATATAAAGAAAAAACGATACAAACATTTGCCTTCGCCGGGACTCGAACCACGTCAGCCGGGATCAAACATATGTTTTTCTAACCGATCGGCTATTCTGACGGTCATTTATTGCAGTGAATTTTCAGACTACTAATTTTGAGACAAGTGTTTTCAGAAGGTGGACGCGAGCCAACGGGATTTAGTAGTTGTTTTCAGAAATCGGTCTAGAGGGAACTATTTCTTTACTCTTACGAGTCAGTAAATCGATAAATTACTGCGCTTCGCTCGCTGAGCAGTGAGGCTTCCTGTTATCGATGGTACTTTCTATGAATAGATGTTAAGAAATAGAACCGACTTGAAACACTAAAAACAATAATAATATTCCATTTATTCCACATCTACAAGTGAATTTATTATATGTATATTCACAAAAGTATGATAGCGTATCTGTTTGTGATATGTATTGGTTAACTGCTTATTACATCATATTGTGTAAGTTTAACAACAGTGTATTGATTCAGTACATATAGTGGAACAATCGTAACCACAACATTGACGATTGATATTATTTTTGACGTACGCATAAGAATTGTGGAAAAGCATTGTACTTCCAAATAGAGTTTTGAATGTATTTTACTAGTTTAACTTATTTTTAATTAATTTGGTATTTATCAAGCATATCGCTTGTGATAAAAAGCACTGAACATTTATTCGAACTTATGCTATTTTTACCAGTTGTAGATTGTAGATTGACATGTTAAACCAATTTATTTTTAAGTAGAGTGTACAGTTTCGAGATTTGTTTTGTAGAAATAATATAGTAGACAGGTGACTTACGTCAATAAATGTTCCTATAATATGATAAAAAATACTCTAATAATTCATTTTGCTTTTACTTTCTATTATCGCCAACAGTCTGTCTACGCTGTCAGCATTTCGATTTCAAAATACCTATGAAAAGCGTTACAAACGCTTTACAACTTTATTCATGATGATTTTTCATAAACGACACTATATTTTAAATATACGGTGTATTTCTTTGTCATTAAGGTTATTTTGCTTGTTTTTATATAAAGTATTGTTTTTATTTTGGGGAGTTATGACCCCCCCCCCCCCCCTCGAAAAATAAAAAATATAAAAATTGTCAATTTGCCCATCTGTGAACAGGTCCCTTTAATAAAGATAAGTTGATTTAGCGAGACTTAGGAAACCTGAATCACGAGTCTTGCTCGGAGAGGGTGATACGTTTTCGTGCCGAGCAAAGACAGTTATCTTTATTCAACACTTACCAGAGTTGATTCATCAGGGGTCGTATTCCAGACATCTTAAGTGAAATCTTAACCTTAGCCTTAAAACGGTCATGGTTCTAAAGCATTTTATCCACTGTATGCATGAAATTCTGCTTAGTGTTCACCTATTATCAATTTATTCTTAGCTACTATGAACTTAATTATATTTGGATTTACTAATTTATATGTAGTTTTAAAAATATTGCCATACAAATATCAGTATTTAAGTTATAAGATTTTAAGATTAACTTAAGATGTTTCTGGAATATGGACACTTGGGTTTATTTCGTCAATGCAAGCACGAGGCTGGGAAAAAATATAGTTATAAGTTTATTAAGGTCGTAATGTTTAACTTCCGCGCCGTCTGCAAAGTGTTTCATACGGATGCAAAAATAAAACATTTATTTACATTATCTTGTCACTTGAAAGAAACTGAGTCATGTTACTTATTTTCCGCTGTCTCACTTGTTGCTCGTCAATATCTAATTCAAGACGTAATACTTTGGTTTTCTAATTAAATACATCAATTAAACTGTATTGTATATTTATTGCAATTTTATTGACTGGCAAATACGCAATTCTACTTTCACTTTTAAAACTTGATTGCGAACTACGCATTTTCTACTTTCACTTTCAAAACTTTGACTGAGAAATACGCATTTTCTACTTTCACATTCAAAACATTAACTGCGAAATATGCATTTTCTACTTTGACGTTCAAAATCTTGACTGCAAAATAAGCATTTTCTACTTTCACTTTCAAATCACTGACTGCGAACTACGCATTGTCTACTTTCACTTTGAAAACCTTGACTGCGAAATACGCATATTCTACTTTCATATTGAAAATTTCGGTAGGTCTAGCAAGGTTCTGACTGGTCGGCTGAAAGGCCATTAGAAGTGACTTAATTAGCTGGGCCCATACTCCAGAAACATCCTAAGTAATCCTTCTCCATAACTTTAGAATTGTCATTTTTCATTGATTTGTATGATCTGTGTATACGGCATTGTGCTTAGTGCTCATTAATTATCAACGATATTGTAAGCTATTTTTAATAACTGTAAATTTGTATAAAGTTTTAGCAATATTACGTTGCAAAAAAATTAACTTCAGTGATACATTTTTAGGATAAACTTACGATGATTCTAGAATACGACCCCTGATTGAAATCAGTGTTCCATGATTATTATTTAAAACCTGTCTGATTCATAATGTTTACGATTGCAGGAAATAAAGTGTGCATTGTGTGCATTGTTAATTTACTGTTTAACTCTTGGCAACAAAGTATTCTCCCTTTCATCAGGTATAAGCATGTTTCATTCTAAGCAGTGATATATCGTGTTATCTAACGAACCCAATGGTAGCAGTGTTTTATACCATTTGTAATAAGGATGTAAATAACGGTACCTATCTACGAGTATATTAAATCTATGTAAACGAGAGGATGTCATGCAAACCCGTGATCTATCACGTTAAAAGAAACCCACCCTACTTAAGCGTTATAGTCAACCGGCCATTTCCTTTCCATGCGTCCTTTATCGTTCCAAATCATAAAAACTTAAAAACGCCATTACCAAAGCACCTGAATTAAAAAACAACAACAAAGGTACACAGTTTTGTCAGTATATCCATTGTACATTATGTCGCTGTTTTAAGGGACATAAATGCCGTGCTATCAGGAAATTCAAATTTTTCCATAAATATAAGGATGCAAATAAAGTATTATTTTTAAAACTACAAGAACCAATGCTACTTTTATATTGAACAACGGGTCTTTAAACCTTCCTCCATCTTCACGTTGTCATCTTTATAAAACATAGTCACGATGGTACCTCGATAAAGTATAGTCACGATTTCGCCTCTATAAAACATGGTCACGATGTTACCTCTATAAACCATAGTCACGATTTCGCCTCTGTAAAACATAGTCACGATGTTACCTCTATAAACCATAGTCAAGATTTCGCCTCTATAAAACATAGTCACGATGTTACCTCTTTAAACCATAGTCACGATGTTACCTCTATAAAACATAGTCACGACTTTACCTCTGTAAAACATATTCACGATATTACCTCTATAAAACATATTCACTATGTTACCTCTATAAAACATAGTCACAATGTTACCTCTATAAAATATAGTCACGATTTTACCTATATAGAACATATTTACGACGTTACCTCTATAAAACATAGTCACGATTTTACCTCTATTAAACCTAGTCACGATATCGCCTCTATCAACAAATAGTCACGATGTTGCCTCTATAAAACATCGTCACGATGTTACCACTGTAAAACATAGCCACGATGTTACCTCTAGAAAACATAAAGGGGCTTTAAACCTCGTTCCATATTTCAGTGTGTATCGTTGCCAAGACAATCCCCAGCGGAATGGAACTGACGCTGACAGCTCAACGACAGGTGCTGGTGAAGGGTGACGTTACAAGTGAGTACATCATCATCATCGTCATCATCACCATCATCATCATCGTCATCATCATCATCATCATCACCGTCATTATCATCATCGTCGTCATCATCAGCATCATCATCATCATCGTTGTCGTCGTTGTCGTCATCGTCAGTATCATCATTATCATTATTACACTAATTGCGGTTTGCAAATGCATATTTTGTAACCCATTTTAGACTCGTCCTCAAACCCAATCTGCACGCAGCACGTGCCCAAGTTCCCGGATATCAAGTCAGTGTGCCTGGTTCCCAGCAACGTGTCCATTGAGCAGCACAGCGCATGCATCAACGTCACCGCCGAGGTGTGTATAGGCAATTTCCGGTCGAACTGCGCATGTCTGCTCTAGTTTGTCACTGAAACTGAGCCCTTAATGATTATACAAACAAAACTTGATATGCTCAGTATTGTCACTAATTTTTTTATATAAATAATTTCATTTAATAGCGACAGATTCGCGCGATACAATGCTACCTATAATTGTGTATATTTAAATATGTGAATTGACTGCTTCCAGTGTTTTACTGTATGATTAAAGTCATGTTAATTTTGCTGAGATTATTTAGTTTAGCTCGACTGTGACAAGAGCTTGCGGCTTATCGTGACACTTTAGAGTAATTGTTCGGTAGAATCAGTACTAGGTGACGTTTAAAATAAGACAATTCGAACGCTCCCCAAGTAGGGATCGAACACACAATCTCCCTTGCGGATTGCAAGGCATACACCATACCCATTATACCACTGTGACTATCAATTGATAATATATATACCGAATGACATAACAAATACATTAGACGGTTCTTAAATGATTCAACTCAAATAATTTAGAAATACATTTCTGTACAATACAACCTTTAATGATTTTGTTTTACACAAACATGTTAAATAATACATTTAAATACCTTCATTTTATATGATATTCTAGGACACATGTGAAGGTTATTATTGATAGTATTTATTATTGCAACTTAACAGAAAGCTGTATTTTTAAGGTAGCTTGTGTATAAAATGTATTGCAGTTCCAATCCCGGAAGGCAAATGTCAAGTTCGGCTGCTACACGATTCCTTCTAGCCACGACGACGACCAGTCGTCAGAGAAACACTCGCTGATCTCGATCCTGCAAATGCTTGCGAAGAACAGTGACGTCACCATCATTGAGCGCTTCACCGAGACGGATGACGTCACTCTCCAGGACGACGTTGATGCTGATGACGTCATCGACGAAGACGATGCGCTGCGATTCATTTCCGAATGAACAGGAAGATGTTGGCTTCGTATTCGACTTTGGTATGGAAAAGGCATTCGAACTATACTTCATTAAACTGTTGAATGTTTACTTCATCTACCTTTCAACAAGTGCATTACGAACGAATTGACAACATTGCAGACTACCGGTCTTTTATGTAAACAAGTTTAACACTTTATCGGACAAAAATATAAAAGGAATTGATCGAATTATTCAGTTAAATTAAAATAAACATTACGGACATATCCGTTCATATCGCAAGTAGTGTAACGGTATTGTTGTAAGTTTAATTTTAGCCAATTAGATTAATACATTTTGACAGAGCAATTAAAGAGTGTATGTGTTGTATCTTTGAACTACACGTTTCTGCAATGCATGTTCTGTGGACTTTATGTTACGTTTATGATACGTTTGAAATAAATCTCTTTTTATTCTCTAAGAACATGTTTGAATGGCTAGAACGTGCATTTATTATATAACTATAGATAATCTGACTAAAATACTGGTATAATTTCAGTATAAAATACAATAATATGCCAGATAGATTTCCCGTATTTCAGACTGAGAATAAAATTCCGTATTCAACAGCTGGAAAAACCGGACTTCTTTTACGTTTGTTGAGGATCGTATATTCACGTAACGTTCCGAGCGACATCAGGAAACACCCTGTTCTATTTATAGACACGAAGACGCCGTTATAGTCCGACAACATTGACCTGGCACTCGTGCATATTCCGTTTGTTTCCGTAACCTTTAATCGGAAAAATGTTTATAAGCGATCGCTCGTAACAGGTTAAATATGCTAAACGTGAGTTTAAGTAAGTTTAGCATTTAATTGTTGACGTAGAATTCAATGGTAGAGAGGTTAAGGATCGTGGGGTTGCGGATTCAAATCCGTTTTCGGTCATATTTTTAAATTTTTAGCACAATGATTTTTAGCACGCATTTCACGAATTTTTTTTCACATACTTGTCTTCTGCAATGCAACTGTATTGTACAAATAAATATATTGAATAATGTTTGAAACATACAAATTTAACAGAAAAAGCTGGGTATTTCTCCAAAGAAAAAAACGCATTAAAAGGCATTATGGTCTCTCAGAAAAAAAGGACAACAAAAACACCGAATGAAATGCTGCCCGATTTGAACACGATGACCTCTGAACAATAAGCGGGCACTCTACCATTATGCTATCGTTTTAGATGAATAATGCATGCCTAGATACCGCCTAAAAGTGATCGTCGTGTTTACAATATATACCCGAATACAACGACGGAAATCTACGAAACATTACGAAAACAAATGAGGTCAATGTTGTCGGACTATACAACACGTTGACTGAATTGAATGACGTCATTGATGTACATGACATGTATTTATGCGCGTTCTGTAACAGTACTTTTTTGTTATTATTTTGTTTGTTTCGTAGCATATTTGTGGAGGTGTTTCGATCGTAAGGAGGTATATACTATATGGAATACTACATGACTGTGGTGTTCCGTTGGTTTACAAGTATCGCTCTCGTTGATCGTGTAAGTTGTATTCCACTCTGTGTGCGGGCTTGTGGACGGTGGAATACAGCGTTACACAATCAACTCGAGCGATACAAGCCACCGGAACACCACAGTCATTTTAATATTCCTTTTGTATTTATTGATGAATTCTGATTCCAGGTAAAAATTGTGTTTTATCTTGCATTTACGATTTAGTAAGTCGTTCAAGCCGAAATTACGAGTTTGTAAGGCAAAATAAAACAAATACAACATACATATACATAACTTTTCGTTCAAATAACAATAGCAATATGGTAATTACGACTAATTTAGTCGTTATTATACGACACGAGATAAAACAAACATTTAACCTGCCACTGTGCTGCATAGTATTTATTTCCATTTCAGGTTTAGTATATTGAAGGCAAACAGAAGGCTCTGTAGTGTGTAGTTATGCATTAGTAAGCACATATAAAAATCAAAGCACTGAATGTATTGTAGTCCAGGTACGTTACACTGAAAATAATTAAACGCCTCGTATATAGCCAAGTTCCACGTTTTACAATCAAATGCCTATATTGCAAATGCAAAGTCTCCTAAGTTGCGTTTACATATACATGTATTGTTGTGCACGTCTGTAAAACGAATCCAGCAGTAATTTATGTTACACTATTATGGACACACCGCAATGGTCATTTTATTTTAAAGCATCTACATCAGCCCGAACAAACACATACTGATGTTCACCAACATTACAGACACAACAAGCTTTGATAGTATTGCAAGCAATACAGGAGTCCCCTACCGGTGAAAACCCCTACTAATTAAACATTGTGCAATACCGTCAAATCGCCCTTTATTTGTCCATGAACAAAGTTTCATATTCAAATCCCATTTGTCACTGCAGTATTAAGATGTTATTTTTTCTATTTTAGTAACATTGACCAGACATTCGAGTTACTTTTTGAGTTATTGCAGTCCTAAACTGACAGAGGGCAATCATATAGTCCATTCTGTGTACCAAGTTTCATGATCATGTTATGTTCTTTTCGAATTATTACAGAAAAAAAGGGTCGGGTACAATCCTCATCTTGCTCTTTCTATGTATAAATATTTCATTAAAGTATCTTCAGTACTTTTTGAGTTATCGCAGGATCCAGGTTTTGGGGACAGGACAGACAGACAGAGTGAGACCGATGGACGAACAGACAGACAGACGCACACAGACGGAGGGCAAACCCATAGTCCAATCGGTGTACCAAGTTTCATGAAGTTTCATTATCATATCTTATGCACTTTTCATAATATTACAGCATTAAGTTTATTTCTATTTTTAGTAACAGTCACGTGACCTTTGACCTCTGGTGAAAAAAAGGTCGTGCATAATCCTCACATTGCCACATTGCTGTTAATATGTATACCCAGTTTCATCGAAATAAGTTCAGTACTTTTTGAGTTATTGCAGGAACCAGGTTTTGGGGACGGACAGACAGACGGACGGACAAACATACGGACGAACAGATAGAGAGACACACAGATGGATGGCAAACCTATAGTTCAATCTTTTTGTACCAAGTTACATGGTTATATCTTATATACTTTTCGAATTATAACAGTATTTAGTTTATTTATATTTTTACTAACAGACACATGACCTTTGACCTCTGGTGACAAATAATAGGTCCTGCATAATCCTCACATTGCCTTTTATGTGTACACCAAGTTTCATCGAAATATCTTCAGTACTTTTTGAGCTATCGCAGGATCCAATTTGTTTTATTTATTTCTATTTTTAGTAACAGTCACGTGACCTTTGACCTCTGGTACAAGGACGGACGGACAGACGGACGGACAGACGGACGGACGGAGGGCAAACCTATAGTCCCTCCGGTGAAACACGGGTAGGGACTAATAAGCGATATATAAACATATTCTGAACGAACATCTGCGGAACTAATGTGATATTAGTTCCAGCATATTGAAAACATATTGTAAACAACAACACAATGTCGCAGTATTGGCATTGTTGGTTAATAAACACTTTAAATAAATTTAACATAAATGCAGCAAAATAGCTTTCACCGTTTAGGAGTTTTTACCTGAACATTCGGTTAAGGAGAAAATGTTCAGCAAAGCCGCTCCTAAAAAGGAAAGTTTCAGCCCAAGATTCGTGCACCAGCCACGCGTTCTTACTGAGGCGAGTGGCCATTGCATAACTCGCCCATATTTTTTTCCAATCAGGTAGTCTACAAGCCGCCTTCGACTTATTCAGCGTTTCTGGCCCAAACCACTCTTAAATAAACGAAGTCATTGGTCAAGTCAATATACGGCTATGCTCATATACAAATAACTACATATATTAAGAACTTATGGTCTTTGAGATATTGCCTAACGGTTTCATACAATAATGTCAATAGACATCTTGAAGTAGATCTAATCTGTTGTTACACACCCGATGGCGTAATGAAAGTGAATGCTAAGTAGGGACTACTACATGAACCCATCATTAACTGAATCATAATTTACATAAATAATTCTTCGTGATGTAATATGCAGTGACGTCATAGACTGTTTGTTCGCCGAAGCCTGTGTTTCCTGTAAAGTGCGGACTCCAGGGCGGCCGTGTCCTCAATGAAAGCGAAAGCTGACAATGTCCGGTCTATGTCCCTGTGCATCTGGAATAGACCAGAAAACATGACAGACAGACATACAGAATGACATAAATATAGGTGTGACGATTACTCTGTTTAAGCGGTCTATATTCCTGTGCATGTGAAATGAATGAGAAAACCTGACGTAAGAAGGACGGACAGAATGACATAAATACAAACGTGGCGATTTCTCTTTGAAAGAGAAAAATGAAATCATCCGAACTATGTTAAGGTTCATCTGCAGTGAACAAGAATGAAGACATAGGACGGGTGGACATACGAACATGCAGAATGATATAAATACAGACGTGGCGATAACTGTATGGAAGCGAAAAATGAAAGTTCCTGTGCATCTGCAGTAGACAAGAATTATGACATAGGACAGACAGAATGATATAAATACAGGCGTGGCAATTATTATATGAAAGCGAAAGTTGCAAGTTCCGATCTATGTCTCGATGCATCTAGAATAAGCAATGAAACGACGTCGGACGGACGGACGAACAAACAGACGGTCGTGACAATTACTACTTACTGCTTGATACGTACAATGGCACTAAACTAGTATCGTTTAGTTTCCGCGCAGGCTTCATGCATGTTTTTGGGACTTACAACGTATTTAGATACGTAGAAATATTTATAAAAAAAATTAGGATCTTTTATATGGCAATAGTTAATACTGCCATATAAAATGTGACTGTGAAAGAAAGATAATGTTAAGATTTTCTTTTAGTATCAATCTGTTTATTGTAGCTCTACTGCTATGAAAATCTGATGCTTATTGACAAAACAGCCGGTTTCTTGGGTAGAACCAGTACCTGGTGTCTTTGAAAAGGACCACATTGTTTTAACGCACGATCGACACTCAAGGTCAACACTATATCCATTACAAAATTGTGTCCTTAAAGATTTTACTTAACACATTTCTAAAATACAAACACATATGTTCCAGATATTTAAATAAGGAAGTACCTTTCGTTGTTGGGCGGAAAAACAACAAGGAAACGAGTATCGTCTTTTCTTTGGCCGTTTTAGTGACCGATCGTGGTAACCCCAATAATGACCAGGTTCAGCAATTTCATAGACTGGTTCCAACTTCCGGGGCCAGAAGGTTCCAGTCTGCGCATGCGCATGCGTGGAGAATGTGGAGTAGTTCTGCGCCTCTACGTGGCTGTCCTTTGACGTGTTCACAATAATATCATGCAGCTCGATCGGGTGGGATATACGGCCGATAGCCTGTGCATGGCAGACATGTGAAATTATATAACTATACATACCTGTCAAGTCTTGTAACGCTTGCGGCGTGCAAATCACAATTTCAGGCGTTAAATATCACCCTCGAGCTCTCTTGAAATAACATCAAGGTTAAAAACATCACAGTGAAATGTCATGAGCCGGGTCGGGCCGCAAAGAACCACACTCTAGTAAGAAAGGGGTATGGCAAGCTACCGGCAACAGCTTGCGATACAAAACAACAGCTTTTTTAAATATATCGTAAATTTAGTGTTTTTTTAAAGCAATATCAAACGCTGTAACTATGCAATAAATTTACCCTCCGTCAAACCAAGTCTAACTCTGAATCGCATAATTTAGGGCATTGGCAGTTATGATGTCCAGGAACAGACCATAACATCAATTGCGTACATAACAGGCGTGAAGTGTAATCTAAGCGAAAACGAACATGCCTCGTCATAAAAAAGTTAAATTGCTTGATAAAGGAACATCTGTACCGCACATAGTTGTTAATGCTAGTATATGCACTGACGAGTTGATAACAAATACAGTTTCGTATTAAAGGAATAATTCGTAGTCTATGGGCTATACCGCTGTGATGGTGGTTGTGATATGAATGATGATAATGATGATAATGATGAAAATGATGACGATGATGATGATGATGAAAAAGAAGAAGAAGAAAAAGATGATGATGATCATGATCATGACCATGGTGATGATTATGATGATCATGATGATGATATGATGGTGATAATGATGATGATGATGATAATGATGATGATAATAACGATGACAATCATGATGACGATGATCCTGGTAGATGGGTCGGAAAATAATGCATGACATTTGAAATGGAAAAAAAATGATTTGAACAGTCACATATTAACTCACCGCCGCATGAATTTTAAATCTGCCCCGTGTTTTGCGTACACACGTGTATGTGATGACGAGCGATACAAGCAACATAGCGCCGACCAGTGAGAGGACTAGGGTAACTGTGACGTCATTTGTATCAAGTGTGGCGTCATCGGATCGGAGCTCGCTGGCAATGCCTACAATACAGACAACCGACAACATTATTGTGTTGAAAATGTGTTCAAAAAGGAAAACAACAACCGTAGAACATCTGTTAATAGTTTAATATTTTTGCAAAGTCAACCATACAAAGTATATTTACAGATTACATTCAATTACACGATTGCATACGCGTACACAAGTACAAAGCACTATAGGGCCACCTTCGAGTTCCAAAATTAAAATCAACGTGCACTGAGCACTCAAAAAATATGTAAGTAAATTAATAAATGGAATTACGAGTTTGCCGTTGATTAACTTATGTATTGTTGAGTGTTTTATTTTCAAATACACCAAATAATTTCGCTAAAAAGTATTAAAATTGGTGTTATTGTTGATAAATCCGAAATATTACTTTTATTTCACACAACAGAAAAAGAAGAAAAAACATCAAAATTCTTGTGACTGTAAAAATAATGTAAAGCTGCTCATTCCTCATCTAAATTTCTTCTACATTAAAATTCTCTTCCGTTTTATTTATTACTTAAACAATGTTTTGTTTTGTTTCGTTTTTGTTGAAAAAAAAAGCGATTTATCGAGACTTGCATAGAACTGTGAAAATCCTTGACAACATCAGTCTTTCAAGTAATGTTCACAAAGTCGTACTTATAAAAAGACAAATCGCAACTTTCACAATACACGGCATATTTACAAGTACACCTGGGAGCGTATTCCAGAAACATCTTAAGTAATATATATCCTTATCATTAAATTCCTTATTGTATTATACTTTTTAATTCGTTTCACACCATGTTATCTTCAGCATTTAAATTGACTATAAGCTGTATTGTTAACAGTTGTCTGTTTTAGTGTAAAGGGATTTGTAAATTTAGTGGTAGCTTTAATATATAACATTTTTTAAATTAAGTGCAAATATTTTAGATAAATAATAAACTTAGGGTGTTTCAGGAATACGACCCTAGTGGTAAACTCAGTTTCTAAGTACAATATGAACACTTGTTGCTTATTGTTAACACGAAAATGACATTGCTTAGCTTACTTGTAGCAAAGTATGTTGAAATATTTCTATCGAGCGTTGCTTCCTGAGCAGCAGACAAGTTCTGTGACGTCATTGTTTCTGACGTCGTCGTGTTAATTATTGCAAAAGGCGGTAACTCCGTCGGTAGCTGGAGCGAAACCTGGTTTTGAGGGGTTGTCAAAATGCCACCTGCGGCCGTTGGACTGCTTTGCGGACGGTTGTTATTTTGAGTTTCCGTTGAAAAGCTTGTTCCGCCACTACTTGCTGATGTCATCGGTGACGTAAGTAAGTTTGCAACTTCCGGTGTAGTAACTGGCTTGTTGCCTTGAGGTTCCGTATTGACGTCTGTGACAGATTGGTGAGTGGTTGTTGTGCCATTTGTTAAGTTGTGTTTTGTCGTTCCCAAACCCCCGTCACTTTCTGTGATCTTTGTTGGAATAAATGATGACGTCATCGTCGTTGTCAAAGTTGTTGTCCCTTGGGCTGCTCTCGCTGGAATTATCATTTTAAGCTTCTATCAGGTCATCGATACCGCATAGCCGTCCATTGAATACTTATCATTACTAAAATCATTGAATCACACATGGACAATATCATTTTCATTGATACATAACACACATTTACTATCAGACATTTACATCCAACAGTTAAAAACACAATTTGAATATTTCAAATAATGCTTTCATAGTGACACGTTATTTCACCTTTATTCACAGTAATATTGGTTATTAAATGAAAAGTCTTACTCTAATATAATTGCATCAATGATTTCACTTAGCATAATATCTATGCGTTAAAAATTATTAGAAATAAAATCAAGTGCCAATATGTGAATGAGCAGCTTTAATAGTAAAACTTAAGTATATTAATAAAAAGAAGATTATATGTGGCGCGTCGTGGGAAAACCGGCCTTAGTCCGCATAGGCTAATCCAGGTCGGCACTTTACGCTTTTATGGTATTTTCTGTTTCAAGGAAGTCTCTTTTAAACATAAATCCACTGTAGGCGGAAAGTGCCGTCCTGGATTAGCCTGTGCGGACTGCACAGGCTAATCCGGGACGACACTTTACGCACATGAATAAAGTCCGGTTTTCCCACGACACGCCTCATATTTAATATCGTACAACTATTATTAAAGCATGTGTTAATATTTAACGTATTTAGCGTTGCTATTTCTTTTTATCAAATATTAGTTTACGAATATATCTTCTTGTTTATTTTCACAACCATTATTCTGTTAGTTCTATTTGCTAATTATGGGACACTTATTTCGTAATGTGAGTATTCTTTTGATTATGTCCCTTTAAGCAACTTTTTTAAACAAATCAATTTAAATCGTTTAGTTGTATTTACTTATCATTGTATATTGATTTCGTAATGTTAGTGTTCATGTGATTATGTCCCTTTGAGTACCTTTATATATTTAATGAAATCAGTTAAGTCAAAATCAACCACCTCAATATCAGTTGCAGCTGTTAGCATACTGCCATAGTTCAAGTTATCAAAACGAGGTTATCACACTGTTACCAAGTGCCTTTGTGTGATTATCACGGAAAGGTTACTGTAGGGCATTTAATTGGTCATTCGTGTGATAAAAACACTAAACATATCCAGTTGTATCTGCCATCATAATGTTAGACACTTTTGTTTCGGTCGTGATTTTGATATTGTTTTGTATAGAGTGCACATTTGCCTCGGTCGGCATAGGCGGTAATATAGGGGGGAGGGGGCGGAAATGGCGTACGCCCCCTCTAAAATTGTCCGAAATTCGAAAATTTAAACCTCAAAACAACATAAACTTATGCCTTTCGTTGCCAATGTCGTGTTTTTTCTATCAATCTATTGTAATATTCAAAGCTGTTGTGGAATTTTCAATAAGTTGTTCCTTTTAGATTATATCCAAAATTGTGAGGGAGACCAAAATCAGTTGGCAGTAATTCTGAGTGTTTCCGCCCCCTTTAACTCAAAACCCTGTTCACGCGCCTGGTCTGGATCTTATCATTTTACGTCATGAAACATGACAAGAATAGTTTACGTTCATGACAGACATACGCTGTGACTGACAATTGCTAAATCAGAATCTTAGGCAGGCCATTATAATGGTACAACTCTTTACATTGCGCTGAGAAAATATATATCCAGAGTTTGAACCTAACAGATAACGATCCCCCTAATCTTCTGTTAGCTAATTAACTTCCAATATTATACCTTACATAAATATGTTTCTTCTTCGCGTATATAAATGTCAACAGGCCGTTATTAAGGTTAATTTCAAAATTCCATTTTAGCGGGCCGACTAAATAGTATAGTGCCCGGAGCCAGCGGGCACTATTTCCTGTGGGTGCCCGCTCAGCTCTAGTCGTGTGTAACCTCAGTTCTGGGAGGCGTTTCATCAATACCTGGCACTCATTAATCACAGGTAGCGCTAGACTGTTCAATTTATATCGGTTTAATATTTATCTAAGAGTCTAAATAACGAGGTTCATAATCATATAACAAAAACACCCATCATTAAGCGTCGGGAAGAATAGCGCGGTGGATAGTGTTTTAGACTTTGAATCACCATGACTGTAGTTCGAGTCCTGCGAAAATCTTTCTTTTTTTAATCATTTTCTTTTATTTTAACATCACTTATTCTCATTACGTTTTTTCTTTATTTTATCTTTTGTTGTCCGTTTTTCATTTATTTTATTTGTATTAGTTAATTCATTTTATCGACATAAAATGCATTCACAAAGACTCTGTTTCGCTCACAGTATCTGTGGAGATCTCCCCTGTGTCAAAATCGATGTTGATGATTAGAATCCGTTTGATGACATCAGCAAATGATCAATTAAATAAAGTAAATTGCACTTATACGTTAAATAAATTTAAAAATCGCACAATATCGACATTTATGTAGTTCTTTGCGATAATACAATTACATAAATTCCGTTTCATCAACGTAAGTTTCGTAATATTATGCGACTACAGTTAATTTACACGAAGTATAGAGGTTGTTTACCGATAATATCGTGTCGCAGTCTAAATTTTTGAAATGACGTCATCGCCGAGCACTGTTCAAAATAAATAAGTAGAAGGATGGGTTTTAAACAAGGAAGTGCACTTAAAATTCTTTTAAATTGATGACATTTACTACAACTAAAAGAGAATTCAAGAGATGTTGAAATGTGATATTTTGTGAAAAAATATGTTAACATCTACTCAGACAATATTCAAGTACAATTATTAGACACTCTCTTTCAATGGACATATCGACGATAGGTCGACAGTAATTGCCAAAAAATTACCTGTGTAGCGTTGTTAAACATGGTCTTGTTGAGATCTATATAAGCATTTCATAAACGTATAGCAAAGGCTAGATTTCAATGTAATGCGCAATTTTTTATGAAGTGAGTATCCGGTATCCAACGTTTATTTTATTTATTTATTTTTGTTGTCTGTATACATATTTTTCTCAACGATTCCATCAATAGATCGTTGCTGCTCGACAACGATATTAGAAATAAACAGGACAGTTGTTAATATATGTCGTATTTTTGAATCGATAGACACCTTTAATTCAGATCATATCGCTGGCTCACAAACTTTTCGCTGTAAGTGTAAATAGATGCAGCGTCAGAGTGGAGATGATCTTAATGAGCTTAGATATTAGATGAAAACCTTAATTAATTTGAAAATGTTTGACATTCGTTTATACATCCATTCTCGTTGCTAGGGAGTGGTGAAACGAAAACGCAACTTCGTTAGACATCGATACATCACTATAAAATCATCGACGGATGAACGTTTATAAGGACGAATTATGGTATTACTTTATACTGTAAATTAATTACAAGTTTAATACAGCAAAATCATTGATGGTAAAAATGAATAATTGCGCAATAAAATCTACAGATGAGTCACATTTAAGAACAGGTGGTTTTGTTAAGTAGTTGTTTATGAACGTAGCAATAATATATTGCGTGACAATATTTCTGGCGTGACAATAATATATTGCGTGACAATATTTCTGGCGTGACAATAATATATTGCGTGACAATATTTATGGCGTGACAATAATATATTGCGTGACAATATTTCTTGCGTGACAATATTTCTTGCGTGACAATATTTCTGGCGAGACTTAGTTAAAGTGTGTATGTACGAGCTTTCATATCAATTTTTTATTTTTCAAAATAAGCAGAGATGAAATTGACAACAAACCTTAAAAGCAAACAAGAAACATACAAATGAGGAAGGAAACGCTTCAATTTGAAATAAATCAACGAGTACTAGTGTCGACTTTTACATCGTTTTTTAGAGTTGTGTAACCTAAACCAACTGTCAAGTCAACGTATATACTTGTATTTGACATAAAACTATTTGGTGATTAAAAACTAACTCATTGTGCGTTCAAAAGCAATGTATGTTCTTAACTTTTATTCCATTTCAAAAAATAGAAATATCTGTTAATTAACTTAATTTTGTTAATTATATTTATGCCACTATATCGGTTGTAAGATCGTACATACATACTTTAAGAAATATTTATAGCTTATAATCAACTGAATGATTTTAGTACGGTACAAATTAGGCGAAGATTAAAATAAAATATAAAACATTTGACGGCACATCGAAATAAAATATTATCAATTCAAATATATTAATAATTAATTTAATGAAATTAATCTTAGAGCATTTACTTGTATTAAAACACTTACCTGTTGCTTTAATTTCAATGAGGAACCCTGGATACTCGTTGACGTTATCCGAACGAAACGTCAGATTGAATGCGTTAACGTCTAACACTGACGTCATTGGCAGCGTCATGTCGGAACACTTCGGTTGTAGTGGATAGTCCGTGGAGAGGGTTATATAATCACTGCTACAGAATAGAGTATCTTCTAACCGGAAGTCATAATACGTTATATGCAACGCGGTATTCCCAGGTGACGTCACGTACCAGACACAGATGACGTTGCTAGGATATTGTGAAGGGTAACCAGGCGACGAAATGTTCACTGACTGTGTGTTTTCCAGGTAAATACGCCTGACACATGCTGAAAATATCAGAAAATTATAATATTATGCGCTCATGACTCGATATATTTTAACAACAAACTTTGTCACTTCGTCAATTATTGAACAATCAAAACGAATATTTCCAATGATCAATGGATAACGGTACATATATATTTATTTAATCGGCAAATGTTTAAAAGCATGACTAAGTTAAAAATATGTATAGTGATCGTGCTTAATGTTTAAGATGAAAGTTGGCGTTATATCTATTCTCACTTTTGTTCGGTAATGAAAACTCTCACATAGAAGATATTAATAAAGATTCATGCACATCCAATGAAAGTATGACCCGTGTAATAAAATGATACTGTGTGAACAGGACGAAAAGGAAGAAATACGTTTAATTTAACAATAAATATGCGAAATAGTGAGGCAATGAGATATTGAACCGTTGCAAAATGGTACTTACGTGCACGAATATAAAACGTTCTTGAACTTTGACCTTCCTTTCGACCAATCACAGCACTGATATTTAAATGGACAAGTTTTCCCTCGTACTTGTCAGTGTTAATTGCGAAGTTCCTCATACTAGCACCAACAACGATAAGAAATGTATATGACACCGAAGTTATCCCGTACCTGATATGGTACGCTGTTATTGGAAAAGTTGCCTCCCTTGGTTCGTCCCACGCCACTAAGACCGCGTGGTCGGTACAGTGGGTGGAGATAAGTGTTGGAGGGCCGGGGAGCATTACGTCACTGTCCACTGTCAGCTTGAACCCCCGACCGCCTGGCTCGATGGTTTTTAACATAATGGAAGTATTGTCAGAGTTTGTATCGTATGAGAATCCAGGGTAAGGTATATGACACATGATTGTATGCCCTGTAATGTTTACGTAGTTCTTTGTACAATTACTAGGATCCGACTTTGCTCGAAGTGGGTCGCTATGTGAGTTTGAATCGTCAAGCAAGTTCAATTCATGAAATACAATGAGTAACGAGTATTTCTGTAGCGTTCTAAACTTCCACTCGCACAGAACGCCCGCCGACAGATCCGTGACGTTATCAAAGCCAGGCGACGTCACTGTGACGTTGCTGAGAGGGAAGATGTCGAAAACTCTACCGCACTCTGAAATTAATATAGTCTACAGAGAATTCTAAATAGGCACATTTATACATGTACAAAAGGGACCACACTTAACATTAACAAACAACAACCGGGCAAAGCTGAATTATGCTTTCAATTTGAAGTTGTGATAACGAACAATCTATTTAGATGGGCGGATTAGCCAACATAAAAAAAACATGCCGTGTTTTTGTAAAATAAAAACGTATTGCGACCACAATGACTTACATGTTTTATATAAACGCAGATAAAATTATGTCAGGTGGAATGCTGATGGCTTTCTTGCTCTCATATTAAAAAAAAATACTGTAAAGCATGTACTTAGCAACGACCTGAGCCCATATTTATAAAGATTCTTAAGCCATTATTAACTTAAGTTGAACATAAGACAAAATTTAAATTTGTGTTTAAAACACTATGCTTTGGAACATTTGCATGACGTATGCTAGATATTAATACACTTTGAATTATATTGCTAATTATGTGTCAAAATCTTCCTAAAAATGCTAAACTTTGTCAGAAAAGCCAATAATTATAATTCAGAATTTAAAGATTTTTCTTAATTTTCGACTAAGATTCTTTGTAAATACCAGCCCTGATCTTTGAAAACAGAACCCACTCACTTCGGCAACTTGAAAACAGAACCCACGCACTTCGGCAATTTGAAAAGCCCTTTGCTGTATAATAATTATACCAAAATATGTTATATCCTTGTAAAAGAAACAACTCATCTCGGAATGAATCGTGTTCATCTTCCGAAAAGTGTAATAACCGATGCGAACAAACCGCCAATAAACTACAAAAAAATCTACATATTTAGGAATGTTTGTTGTCAGGGTAATTCTCTATAAACTTGCGCAGCAACTTACAACTCAACGAAGAATGGAACTTTTTTTCATGTAATGAAATAAGGATAGTATCGGTATCGACATATATATCGATATTCGTTACTTCCACTTGCATACAATTTCGTATCGCTTACCAATTCGGACATATTTCGGATGAGAGGCGGGCCCTATCCCTGCATCATTCTGCGCCGAGACCCTTATTCTAAACAGCCTTCCAGGGTACGCTTTTACGGCTATAAGAGCCATCGTGACGTCACCACTAAGGATCGTGTTAACTTCGGTAATATTCGGGAGAATGGCGCAATTCACGATATATTTTCGTATAACTCCGTACGTTTCCGTGGGAGCCTCCCATTGGACGCCAATGTAATTCGAGTCCGAAACGACGAACATGTTAATCGGAGCACCCGGCAAAGACTGGCCTGTGAATAAATTCATAACGCACATGTAAATGCCATCATCTACAAGAAATGTTATTTTAACCGAGGTATAACAAAAGCAAATACATCGGGAACATTACATGACAGTGGTGTTCCGGTGGCTTGTATCGCTCGTGTTGATTATTAAACGCTGTATTCCACGAGCCCGCAGGCGATACAAACCAACGGAACACGACAGTCATATAGTATTCCATTTATTATATACCTCCTTACGATCAAAACATCCAGCAAAAATGCTACGAAACAAACAGAATAATACATAGTACTGTAAAAGAACGCGCATGAATACATATTGTAGGTCAATGACGTCATTCAATTCAAATCAACATATTGTAACGGTAGCGTCGCGTCTATAAATAGAACAAGATGTTTCCCAATGTCGTTTGGAACGTTACGGATATATACGATACTCAATGGACGTAAAAGTAGTCCATTTTTTCCAGCCGTTGAATACGAAATTTTATTCTGCAGTGTGAAATACTGGAATTGTACCTGGTCTGTTGTGTTTTATACTGAAAATACACCAGTATTTGAGTCAGATTATCTATAGGTATATAATAGAACGCTTTTATATACACATACAGATTATTTATAATTAGCTGGCAACGTTACTCAAACACCGAAACATCGATCAACACACGCACACGTATGAAAGAGTGCGTACGTGATAAATGTTTAGAATGCCGTAAAGCGAAATTGTGTGCATTATTAAGGCATTATAATTCATTAGTACATGTATAATATCGTATAATTAAGCTATATGCACAGTACATGTATAATATCGTATAATTAAGCTATATGCATATTCAAAGAAAACGAAATCGGCTCCTCACCTTGGACAATAGCATGTAAATGCATGACAACCGAGCAAATAAGGGCAATAGCTCGCACCATTGTACAAATACACATGTGCGCATGCGTTATTTATAGTGATGTGAGTCCATCGTCCATCTCTCCGCACGTTTGATGATACTACAAAACTAACTTTTCTCTGAACTATACAATGTACTATTAGTTCTTTAGTGGCGATCTTTAGTTTAAACCTATTTATTTTAGCTCGATTGCATCGAAAGCCTTAGGCTTATAGAGACACTCTCGAGTCCGTTTCCTTGGTAACCAGTACTTGGTGTCTTTGGGGGAGATCTTGAGAACGCTCCTAGAGTGGGGATCGAACCTGGGACCTCCCGATCGCTAGGCGGACACCATATCCACTACGCCATCGCGACCTTTGGCGATCTTTCGTCGATGATTAACAGCTATTCTCCATATACAAAGCAGTGTTAAGCACAGCACATCGTGTACGTATTTACTTATTTCAACATGTGTGACCAGAATAATACATGGATGGAGTTTAACTTCCCAGTGTTCTTCTTGAAAATTCTAAATGTTTTATTTGTCAGTACTCCTTTTCATTCGTATCCATCGCTTAGTTATTGCCACTGGTAGAGTCTTCAAGCACGTTTATGAAACCAAGCATATACCATTTCAAATAACCGTTTTATAATCAATTTAAATCCATTTGTAACGTATAAAACCAAAGAGCAAACAACACAATACTAGTATGTAATTCGTAAAGGCCACCGACTTATTATTTTGCAATTGTTCTGTGCGGACAAAGACGTTATCAAGCCGCTATCAGATTATAGTATTTCTCCACCTGCCCCTACTCTAGAGATACCGCGGGCGGTGTGCGCATCCGGGTTAAATGGGGCCAGCTACGTGTGTTCTTGCAAAGATGTATTTCTATTTCTGCTATGCAATTTGTGTGTAGGTTAAAACTTAACTACATGTGTTTGGCTATTTAAAATGATGATATCGCCTACAGACATATCGCATACAGACCTATCGCATACAGACATATCAAACACATATACACGTACAATGATGATATCGCATACAGACATATTAAACACATATACATGTACAAAATGATATCGCATACAGACATATTAAACACATATACATGTACAAAATGATACCGCATACAGACATATTAAACACATATATATATACAAAATGATATCGCATACAGACATATTAAACACAAATACATGTACAAAATGATATCGCATATAGACATATTAAACACATATACATGTACACAATGATATCGCTTACAGACATACTAAACACATATACATGTAGAAAATGTTATCGCATACATACATACATATTACACACATATACACGTACAAAATGATATCGCATACAGACATATTACACAGATATACACGTACAAAATGATGTTATCGCATACAGACATATTACACACATATACACGTACAAAATGATATCGCATACAGACATATTACACACATATACACGTACAAAATGATATTATCGCTTTCAGACATATTACACAGATATACACGTACAAAATGATATCGCATACAGATATATTAAACACATATACACGTACACAATGATATCGCATACAGACATAGTACAAACATATACACGTACAAAATGATGTTATCGCATACAGACATATTACACACATATACACGTACAAAATGATATCGCATACTGACATATTACACACATATACACGTACAAAATGATATTTCAATATTAACATCATTAAGTCTGAATGGATCCTTTGATAGCGTATAGTGCAAACAAACGTTCGTAAAAGCACATGGAATCACTTTCATGTTTATTCTAATAAAATCAATCATTATATTGTGTTGAATTAATGAGATACACACCACTGCCTATTAACACATTCATCTCCAATTTAATATTGAATCTTTCCATTATTTTTAAAACGTCACGCCCCAGTTCTTGCGGATGATTATTTTCTTATGCTGAACGATGCACCACACGCATCCGCATGTGCCCCTTGCATTAGTCAAGGCTAAAAGCTAATCATGTGATGACCACATACATAACTTGGATAATTCGCTCAGTTAATTTGAAGAGTATTCACTTTCGTTGAAATATCCAATGTAGACCGAACCTGAAATAGCAAATATCGTTAAAATATGTCTACTACTACATACCTTGACACAGGGGACTTAAATGATTCACGTAGCTATTGGTTATTAACTTATTTTAAGACTTACATGTGGTGAACAATTTCCTTGAGAAACCAGTAAATAGCCAGCAGTAAGGCTCGCTTACTAACAAAATTCCTGAAGTCGTTTAATAAAATATGGTATGAAATGACAACTCGAGTCAGATCCTAATTATCTTATTATCAATGAATAAATTGGTGAATTGTTACTCTAGTTTCAAAAACTGACTATGTACTTATATGGTAAATTATTCAATTCTAACATGATATTCGCTAATTTTTCTATAGAAAAAGAACACAATTATGGTTGTTAAACTACCCATAAACAACGCAAAAAGAATTTCAGATTCTGGGCGGAGCATGGTAAAACGTTGTTACAATTACAATTGCAAAATATAGTCTATGTCAAATCATGTTATAATCGAAATAATTTTCGCATTATCGTTGTTTATCGGCCAATAAACAACTCTTTGTCGATCTGATGCGTGGCTATTAAACAAACCGGGCTAACGCGGCTATTAAACAACCCGGGCTAACGCCCTCGTAGTTTAATTCCTACTCATCAGAACTCCAAATCGCTGTTTATTGGCCGATAAACCGAAACTTATTTCTGAAGTAGACAATGTATTGCATATGTGTAATTATATCTTCCATGAGCATGGACTGCTCAATGTTAGACATACTCCACGTGTCAGCAACATACAAATATAATAAAAAAATTAATAGCTCATAGCTTTGTATCATCCATAGTGTTATGCATGTCGAATTAAAAAGTTAATCGAATTTATCGAAAGCCTGAGAATAATTGAGTTATTTTCTTTCAAAGAACCAGTACGCTCACCTTGTCTTAGAGCAGGAAAACTTGAACGCTCTCAGTATATGGATCAAATTAAAGTTCTTCCGATCGCAGATCATTACCGCTACATCTTCGCGACCTTAAATGCATTATAAGTGTACAGATATGCTAATGTCTGGAGTCAAGTGTATTAATCGCACATTTTGCGTGGCTAACAATCGTGACTTATATAAGAAGACATTATAAGATGTCCTATACGCGCATGGTCATCAGTTATGTAAGAAGAAATGCCTTACTTTTTGCGCCTACGTGACGATTGAGTGACCACTGGTCAGTAGCAACAGTTGAGTGACCACTAGTGATTGTCCACAGGTGTGTGACACGTCTTTATTACGCGACTGACACGTGGTCGGGTGATCAACTGGCGCCGCTTACAGACCAGTCAGTGAATACACGTACATGTCAGTTGTGTCACTATGACAATACACCTGTCAACAGGGGAAAACTCCAGCTGCATCAAAGAACCTCTTTATTTTAGGCAAGTGGCCAATGACCAGTGCAACACAGCGCAATACGGAAACACGTAACAAACACAAAAAACACATTAATATGTATTAATATGAATAAACTGGGGTCACTGAGGTGAACGAATCAGCGGCCGGGCATCTTCACTAGTGGAGATCCGTGGTCTCGTGGGTGAAATCCGTACTACACAGCTACCTGCAGAGATCCGTTGTCTCGTGGGTGACAGCCCTACTACACATCTACCTGCAGAGATCCGTGGTCTAGTGGGTGACATCCGTACTACACATCTACCTGCAGAGATCCGTGGTCTCGTGGGTGACAGCCCTACTACACATCTACCTGCAGAGATCCGTGGTCTAGTGGGTGACGTCCGTACTACACATCTACCTGCAGAGTTCCGTGGTCTAGTGGGTGACAGCCCTACTACACATCTACCTGCAGAGATCCGTGGTCTAGTGGGTGACAGCCCAACTACACATCTACCTGCAGAGATCCGTGGTCTCGTGGGTGACAGCCCTACTACACATCTACCTGCAGAGATCCGTGGTCTAGTGGGTGACAGCCCAACTACACATCTACCTGCAGAGATCCGTGGTCTAGTGGGTGACAGCCCTACTACACATCTACCTGCAGAGATCCGTGGTCTAGTGGTTGACAGCCCTCTACACATCTACATGCAGAGTTCGCTAGAGATGTTAAACTGAGGTGAAGGGTTCTAGGAGCTTCACTCAGAGCCCTAAATACAGACTTCGCCAATCTCTAAATTAATTGTCGGACACAATGCTTTGTAAAGTATGCACCACATTTTGAAATAATGATATACACGGTTAAATAATTGATTATTATTTAATTATTTGGCATAACATACTACATAGAGCTAATTGTTGCAGTAATGATTCCTTTATTTACTAAACAGAAGTCTAACTAGCATTAAATATATATAAGGTGTGTGATACATTTTCTAAGGTACCCTAATTTTTTATCAGAATGTCTGACTGTCTGACAGGTTTCGCGTTGTCTGTAAATACCCAGGGTCGCCTCTGGTACGGGACGTCTGATACATTTTGCTCTTTCCCCAGTTTAAAACTAACGCGTCCTCTCGAGGGTGGTGGCCTTGTAGAAAATACTCCCGGGCAATACGACTAAGAGTCAAACGCACGCATCATAACGGCTAGACTGACTGGCGTGTTTTGGGCTGGGACGAGTACGCAAGGAACTGGGTATCTTGTCGGCTAATGTTTCTGCACATCATTAGACGGATACCTGTGATCTTAGTCAAGTTCAAAACTCAAAAAGGGCGTTCGGAGGCGTTAATATATTAATAATGAAAAAAAGAGGTCAGAGTGGGATTTATAGAGAATACTAGGTTAGTGTTGAATATAGAGAAGTTTATCTTGCGATGCTTAGATCACCGGAAGTGCGAGCCTTATTCAACACTAATCCTAGTATTCTATTTATCCCATCATTTTTTCTTCAAAACTTTACAAAAACAAATGTATAACAACTGCTTTTACTAGTATCGAATACAAAATGTACGAATTGTACAGCTAAGTTTATTCCACGGGGCGTTATTTCGTCAATGACAGCGTGAAGATGGGATAATAATGAGTAGTTAGTCAATGACAGCGTAAAGATGGGATAATAATGAAATAAGTAATGTTATAACTGAAATAGTGTTTTTACTTAGCCTATTTTAATAGCTGTTTATTGAGTAAAGAAATTATTACTTAAACATTACACCTTCCAGTTGAAAGGCTTTACAACGCGGATACTCTAGTCGGACTAGGTACACCCCCGTGGCTTATGAAGCCAGTATGCTTTTTAGTCAAAGACGACCACGCCACAATAATTCAACTCAATTTGTGTTGTTGTTCAAAAGACTGATCTGTTGCCAGACACATCTTTTGGGCGAAGTCTGTGCAGTTGAAATGATTACAGTACCTTACTATCTTAACGGACGGTAAATTTGTTTGTTAATGTTCAAGGGAAATAACTGGAACGAGTTTTCGGGTACCCGCAGTTTACACAGCATCGGGTATTAATGTTTTTCCGTTCCATATATTTTATTTTCCTAGTCAATAGGTGTGTGGGGGAGGATCGCGTCCCCTAGTCAATAGGTGTGTGGGGGAGGATCGCGTCCCCTAGTCAATAGGTGTGTGGGGGAGGATCGCGTCCCCTAGTCAATAGGTGTGTGGGGGAGGATCGCGTCCCCTACCACACCGTACACAATACATTTAATGCATGTAAGAAGTTACATTTACGTATAATGTTAACAGGTGCTTCTCACAAAATAGACAAATACATACTAAGAATAAGGAGTCACATAGCATACAGTTCTAACGGTAGTATTAAATTTTTATCCGTGTGACGGCAGGCGCTATTGAGTTTTATACCATATTTCGAGAGTTTTCTTTGTTTTCTGATATTCAATAACTGTGATATTAGAACGGTAAATAGTGGGCGGAGTCTAATATACTAGGTGAATGTGCAATAAGAAGCATGCAGCATATTGACATTTAGTTTTCATCTATACGCACGCTACTTATTGCACTGTAAGCTTGCCCATTCCAAACGCATCACGTGAGTTTGTGACAGAGCTAAATTTGGAAACGACACAGATGTCAAGAATATGCCATCACGTGACATTTAGGAACTGCCCATTGGGATCGGCATCGTAGAAAGTTGAAATGTGATCGGTAAATATGGTATAAAACGCTGGCAGCACCCTTTGAGCACCCTTTGACCTCAATACGTTAATTATTTAACCCTGCCTTACAAATAACTAACATATTTCGGTCAAAGTACGCTACAGCTATTACATATACAATACCAGCAATGACTGATCATTCAATTGCACATTTGATAGTTTCTTTAAGAGCTGGTTTGGTTTATCATATAATAACTATTGCGAAGCATTATGTTATAATCTAAGTACGCATTAAAATACAACGGTACCAGTATTTGATCCTTTAATTGTATATACATGGAATCTGAACAGTTTATATAAGTTCACGAGCCAACAGGCAAAACAATTTAAAAGACGTAATAGAGCACGTTCAGCTCATTATAAAATAGAGCGACTAGTTGTACTACAGTGCGATTTTATTACCCTGGCACTCATTAATATCGTGGCGCTCGAATGTTCTATTTACATCGGTTCAACATTTATCGAGCGTCTAATGCACGGATTTCAGTCATATAACACAAGCACCCATCAACAAGTGTCAGGAAAAATAGCGCGGTGGATAGTGTTTGAGACTTTGAATCACAACGACTGTAGATCGGAACCTTTCTTTTTATTGTTTTATCATTTTCCTGGGGTTCCTGCTTCAGACGATGTTCTTTAATTGACTCCACCGCACTACCTCGGAATCCACCACCGGACATCTTCTTAACACCTCTGCAGGCAATGAAATGCAGACCTTTTGTGAGCCTTAGTTGAAAATGCGACGACTAAGAACGTAATAAACCATACAAGTTAAAGGACCATATCATTCTGTAACTCAGACTGCAGGATCTTCTAGGATCTATTATTACCTAACCCTATAGATAAACACACCCTGTACTCGAGTAAAGCTTCAGCGGTTTCATAAGGCAAACATCAGTTCACATTTTATGGATAGAAAAGACACCAAGCTTATATATTTGGTATTTAAACATATATAAAGTGATGAAAGATAAAACACTTTGAACCAGTTTTATAGCGAGAAAATGTGACCTCGCTTTGCCGTTTTGTTTGGAAAGCTATCACCATGTTTGACAAAGTTATGTGGATTTTTGTATCGGGATTATGAAAAATATTCATTAATCGTCCTTATTATTATGGTCTGGGAATATTTATGATGTTCTGTTTGCGAAAAGAGGCTATTTAAGTATGAATTGCTAATTACACTACCCAATTCCGCTTTGTTTGTCTACAATAAATGATGTATGAACTCTATGTCAGATACTTTCTGAAGGTGGGGTATGGTAAAATTAATAAGGTCTACAGCGGCCATTGATAAGTACGAATGCAAAAATGAAAAACAGTTGAAAAGTACGATTGCGGTTAAATTGTTGGAGTTAATAAGTATATTTAGGATCAAATTGTTAATTGCAGGGAATCCTGTTGTTGATTTTTAAGATTTGAAGATGTTGAAAACATGTTTATTTATTCTTCAGGTTTACCGGACATGGAAATGTACAAGTGTTACCACTGCTAACTGCATTGATCAACATACATACATGTAGAGAATTGTGTTAATGTAGAAAACTAGAAATGTGTCAGACACAGATTCCCCCCAACACGACAATATTCACAGTCACGGTAGCTCCCAAACACAAACACGGATCCATAGTCATATCTATGGACAAAACATTAGAGAATATTAGGAATTAAGTACTCCAATAATATATATATAATTTCAACCAGTTCAGCCAAGGAGATTATTACAGTCAAATTTCCATTAAATTAAATGAAGGAGCCAATAACTGTGTTATAGCAACTGCGTGTATTAATGAATTAAAAGCAACCACTTACTCTAACTACTAAAGTACTAAAACAATGCCAATTATACTACTACTTCGCAAAATACAGTCGGACCACTTATTGGTTAACAAACCCAAACTATATATCTTTTACGTACAGAGCAGCCACGGTGTAGGATCAGGGCAAAACTTTTCAGAATAAAATTGGCTATTGGTGATATTTTCATAGTAAAACACGCACAAAAAACATGAATGGTGCTGTACGAAACGTCCAGAAATGAACAATAAAACTGATTAGAACGCGTAGATTTATACACCACGGAACATAAGTATCTATTAGTTGTCAATATGTATGTATACAAGGTGAGTTTCAGTATTTGTTATCCCGAAATAAGCAGCACAATATGATACTGTCTTAATTGTGCGAGTGACCAAATATGCATGTTTGTTTATTATTTTCCAGTAAATATATCGTTAACAATCAAGTTGTTTGTATAATATGGGTATCATGACATTCACTGTGAGGTTTTAATTTAAGTAAAGAACATCGCTGTTAATTGCTGACTGTAGATGCAAAATGTCAACATCAACATTACCTATCTGTAATACAGCGACATTTTCTTGATAGGCTGAAACACACACACCGCAGTTATTCGCTAATTTCTCCCACGTTATTTAATAAGCTTTCATTGACTGCTGCTGCATTAAAATAAAATTAAAATAAACATAATGCATCAAATATTGTCGACCCATACATGCATATGTATATTTTAGTACAGTTTCTTTGGAATCTTGTCTGCGGTATGGTTTGTTTGTTTTGTTTCTTTGGAACAACAATATTTCAGTCATATGACGGCAGTCAGTTAACCTACTCTCAATTTTCCTGGTCAAGCTTAGCCAATCTAAGCGGTTTACCAGTACCAAGTGCATACTGACTACTCGATACTACATGTGCAGGCTACTGCTTATATGAATATGTTCCTCAAATAAAACTTCCGCAACTTAAAACGCTAGGAATTACAGAACTTTCATCAATTTATATAAAGGATAAGAGAACTATTACGATAATTTTGACTTCCAAATACTTACAAGACAGGACACGAATAGAAATTTGGAATTGCTATAAATGCACTAAACACATAAAAATAAACCGCTGTTTACCTTTCCTTCCCGTGCTGTTAACATTACCATCATATTTGTCTGACCGCTGTAGACCTTATTAATTTTACCATACCCCAACTTCATAAAGTATACGATATAATGTTCATAAATCATTAACTGTAGACAAACAAAGCAGAATTGAGTAGTGTAATGAATAATCCATTCTCAAATGGCCTTCTTTCGCGAACAGAACATCAGAAATGTCCTCAGACAATAAGAATTTGGACGATTAATAAATATTTCTCATAATACCGATACAGAAAGTCACATAACTTCCTCAGACATGGTGATAGCTAACCAAACAAAACGGCAAAGTGAGGTCACATGTTCTCGCTATGAAGCTGGTTCAAAGTTTGGTATCTTTCGGCTCTTTATATATGTTAAACTACCTAATATATTAGCTTGGTGTCTTTTCTTCCCATTATGTATGCACCGCTGTGGACCTTATTAAACCGCGGTAGCTTTCGAGTACAGGGGGTGGTAAATTGGTAAGCTATGGTTGAATCCTGGTGCGAAACATGTTCGACTGTTGCCAGGTCTATTTGATGCGCAAGAATCATGGGCGCAAATGCTAGTCTAAAATTGTGACGTGACGTCCCCGCCGCGCGCTACATGCGTAACAAAACAAGTTCGGAATATAGTTAAATTCTAGTATTGGTATTTGTGTCATGTAAATTAGTTTTATTAATAATACTGATTTTGTACATAAAACATTGATATATTAAGAGTGAATAAAGGAATGTTAAAAATTATTGGTTCGGTATGTACGATATAGGTAATAAAAAGAAGTTCGGTGATAAAACAGTTACCACATAGGCGCTTTGGAAACAGTCAAAACGGATGTCTGTCGGTGTATAGGATGTGATCTGTATCTCATGATGCCGTTCCAGAGATAAATCCCCCTTGAAACATCGGGACAATAGTTTTAAACTGTTCTCAAAAAGTCCATGAAATACATATTATACTGTGACACGACTCATAGCATTATTAATCGCAAATTACTACGAATTTCAGCCGACTGTTATATTATCAAATTATGTGCATTTGAAAGTCTATATTACTCAACGTGTACCGGTAATTGTAGATGATTCATTGATAACCCGGAACGGTACTCTTCGTTATAGGGTCAGGCAGGGGTTGGTAATGGAGGACGATCACAGATATAGGGTCAGGCAGGGGCTGGTAATGTAATGGAGGACGATCAGAGATATAGGGTCAGGCAGGGGCTGGTAATGGAGGACGATCAGAGATATAGGGTCAGGCAGGGGCTGGTAATGGAGGACGATCAGAGATATAGGGTCAGGCAGGGGTTGGTAATGGAGGACGATCACAGATATAGGGTCAGCCATGGGCTGGTAGTGGAGGACGATCACAGATATAGGGTCAGCCATGGGCTGGTAATGGAGGACGATCAGAGATATAGGGTCGGGCAGGGGTTGGTAATGGAGGACGATCAGAGATATAGGGTCAGGCATGGGCTGGTAATGGAGGACGATCAGAGATATAGGGTCAGGCAGGGGTTGGTAATGGAGGACGATCAGAGATATAGGGTCAGGCATGGACTGGTAATGGAGGACGATCAGAGATATAGGGTCAGGCAGGGGTTGGTAATGGAGGACGATCAGAGATATAGGGTCAGGCATGGCCTGGTAATGGAGGACGATCAGAGATATAGGGTCAGGCAGGGGCTCGTAATGGAGGACGATCACAGATATAGGGTCAGGCAGGGGCTGGTAATGGAGGACGATCAGAGATATAGGGTCAGGCATGGGCTGGTAATGGAGGACGATCACAGATATAGGGTCAGGCAGGGGCTGGTAATGGAGGACGATCACAGATATAGGGTCAGGCATGGGCTGGTAATGGAGGACGATCAGAGATATAGGGTCAGGCATGGGCTGGTAATGTAATGGAGGACGATCACAGATATAGGGTCAGGCATGGGCTGGTAATGGAGGACGATCACAGATATAGGGTCAGGCATGGGCTGTTAATGGAGGACGATCAGCGATATAGGGTAGGCATGGGCTGGTAATGGAGGACGATCACAGATATAGGGTCAGGCATGGGCTGTTAATGGAGGACGATCAGCGATATAGGGTAGGCATGGGCTGGTAATGGAGGACGATCACAGATATAGGGTCAGGCATGGGCTGGTAATGGAGAACGATCACAGATATAAGGTTAGACATGGGCTGGTAATGGAGGACGATCACAGATAAGGGGCAGGCATCGGCTAGTAACTTAGGACGATCGGAGATATAGTGTCAGACATCGGCTTGTAATGGAGGACGATCACAGATATAGGGTCAGGCATGGGCTGGTAATGGAGGACGATCACATATATAGGGTCAGGAATGGGCTGGTAATGGAGGACGATCACAGATATAGGGTCAGGCATGGGCCGGTAATGGGGGCGATCACAGATATAGGGTCAGACATGGGCTGGTAATGGAGGACGATCACAGATATCGGGTCAGGCATGGGCTGGTAATGGAGGACGATCACAGATATAGGGCCAGGCATGGGCTGGTAATGGATGACGATCACAGATATAGGGTCAGGCATGGGCTGGTAATGGAGGACGATCACAGATATAGGGTCAGACATGGGCTGGTAATGGAGGACGATCAGAGATATAGGGTAGGCAGGGTCTGGTAATGGAGGACGATCACAGATATAGGGTCAGGCAGGGGCTGGTAATGGAGGACGATCAGAGATATCTGGTCAGGTATGGGCTCGTAATGTAATGGAGGACGATCACAGATATAGGGTCAGGCAAGGGCTGGTAATGGAGGACGATCACAGATATAGAGTCAGGCATGGGCTGTTAATGGAGGACGATCAGCGATATAGGGTCAGGCATGGGCTGGTAATGGAGGACGATCACAGATATAGGGTCAGGCATGGGCTGGTAACGGAGGACGATCACAGATATATGGTCAGGCATGGGCTGGTAATGGAGGACGATCACAGATATAGGGTCAGGCATGGGCTGATAATGGAGGACGATCACAGATATAGGGTCAGGCATGGGCTGGTAATGGAGGACGATCAGAGATATAGGGTCAGGCATGGGGTGGTAATGGAGGACGATCAAAGATATAAGGTTAGACATGGGCTGGTAATGGAGGACGATCACAGATAAGGGGCAGGCATCGGCTAGTAACGGAGGAAGATCGGAGATATAGGGTCAGGCATCGGCTTGTAATGGAGGACGATCACAGATATTGGGTCAGGCATGGGCTGGTAATGGAGGACGATCACAGATATAGGGTCAGGCATGGGCTGGTAATGGAGGATGATCACAGATATAGCGTCCGGCATGGGCCGGTAATGGGGGCGATCACAGATATAGGGTCAGACATGGGCTGGTAATGGAGGACGATCACAGATATCGGGTCATTCATGGGCTGGTAATGGAGGACGATCACAGATATAGGGCCAGGCATGGGCTGGTAATGGATGACGATCACAGATATAGGGTCAGGCATGGGCTGGTAATGGAGGACGATCACAGATATAGGGTCAGACATGGGCTGGTAATGGAGGACGATCACAGATATATGGTCAGGCACGGGCTGGTAATGGAGGACGATCACAGATATAGAGTCAGACATGGGCTGGTAATGGAGGACGATCAGAGATATAGGGTCAGGCATGGGCTGGTAATGGAGGGCAATCACAGATATAGGGTCAGACATGGGCTGGTAATGGAGGACGATCAGAGATATAGGCTCAGGCGTGAGCTGGTAATGGAGGACGATCACATATATACGGTTAGACATGGGCTGGTAATGATCACAGATATAGGGTCAGACATGGGCTGGTAATGGAGGGCGATCAGAGATATTGGGTCATGCATGGGCTGGTAATGGAGGACGATCACAGATAAGGGGCAGGCATCGGTTGGTAATGGAGGACGATCAGAGATATAGGGTCAGGCATGGGCTGGTAATGGAGGACGATCACAGATATACGGTCAGACATGGGCTGGTAATGGAGGGCGATCAGAGATATAGGTTCTGGCATGGGCTGGTAATGGAGGACGATCACATATATAGGGTCATGCATGGGCTGATAATGGAAGACGATCACAGATATAGGGTCAGACGTGGGCTGGCAATGGAGGGCGATCAGAGATATAGGGTCATGCATGGGCTGGTAATGGAGGACGATCACAGATAAGGGGCAGGCATCGGCTAGTAATGGAGGACGATCGGAGATATAGGGTCAGGCATCGGATTGTATTGGAGGACGATCACAGATATAGGGTCAGGCATGGGCTGGTAATGGAGGACGATCACAGATATAGGGTCAGGCATGGGCTGGTAATGGAGGACGATCACAAATATAGGGTCAGGCATGGGCCGGTAATCGAGGGCGATCACAGATATAGGGTCATGCATGGGCTGGTAATGGAGGACGATCACAGATATAGGGTCAGACTTGGGCTGGTAATGGAGGACGATCACAGATATAGGGTCAGGCATGGGCTGGTAATGGAGGACGATGACAGATATAGGGTCAGGTATGGGCTGGTAATGGAGGACGATCAGAGCTATTGGGTCAGACATGGGCTGGTAATGGAGGACGATCACTGATATAGGGTCAGGCACGGGCTGGTAATGGAGGACGATCACAGATATAGGGTCAGACATGGGCTGGTAATGGAGGACGATCACAGATATAGGGTGAGACATGCGCTGGTAATGGAGGACGATCAGAGATATAGGATCAGGCATCGGCTGGTAATGGAGGGCAATCACAGATATATGGTCAGACATGGGCTGGTAATGGAGGACGATCACAGATATAGGGTCAGGCATGGGCTGGTATTGGAGGACGCTCACAGATATAGGGTCATGCATCGGCTGGTAATGGAGGACGATCACAGATATAGGGTCAGACATGGGCTGGTAATGGAGGACGATCACAGATATTGGGTCAGACATGGGCTGGTAATGGAGGACGATCACTGATATAGGGTCAGGCACGGGCTGGTAATGGAGGACGATCACAGATATAGGGTCAGACATGGGCTGGTAATGGAGGACGATCACAGATATAGGGTGAGACATGCGCTGGTAATGGAGGACGATCAGAGATATAGGATCAGGCATCGGCTGGTAATGGAGGGCAATCACAGATATATGGTCAGACATGGGCTGGTAATGGAGGACGATCACAGATATAGGGTCAGGCATGGGCTGGTATTGGAGGACGCTCACAGATATAGGGTCATGCATCGGCTGGTAGTGGAGGACGATCACAGATATAGGGTCAGACATGGGCTGGTAATGGAGGACGATCAGAGATAAAGGGTCAGGCATCGGCTGGTAATGGATGACGATCAGAGATATAGGGTCAGGCATGGGCTGGTAATGGAGGACGATCACAGATATAGGGTCAGGCAGGGGCTGGTAATGGAGGACGATCACAGATATAGGGTCAGGCATGGGCTGGTAATGGAGGACGATCAGAGATATAGGGTCAGGCATGGGCTGGTAATGTAATGGAGGACGATCACAGATATAGGGTCAGGCATGGGCTGGTAATGGAGGACGATCACAGATATAGGGTCAGGCATGGGCTGTTAATGGAGGACGATCAGCGATATAGGGTAGGCATGGGCTGGTAATGGAGGACGATCACAGATATAGGGTCAGGCATGGGCTGGTAATGGAGAACGATCACAGATATAAGGTTAGACATGGGCTGGTAATGGAGGACGATCACAGATAAGGGGCAGGCATCGGCTAGTAACTTAGGACGATCGGAGATATAGTGTCAGACATCGGCTTGTAATGGAGGACGATCACAGATATAGGGTCAGGCATGGGCTGGTAATGGAGGACGATCACATATATAGGGTCAGGAATGGGCTGGTAATGGAGGACGATCACAGATATAGGGTCAGGCATGGGCCGGTAATGGGGGCGATCACAGATATAGGGTCAGACATGGGCTGGTAATGGAGGACGATCACAGATATCGGGTCAGGCATGGGCTGGTAATGGAGGACGATCACAGATATAGGGCCAGGCATGGGCTGGTAATGGATGACGATCACAGATATAGGGTCAGGCATGGGCTGGTAATGGAGGACGATCACAGATATAGGGTCAGACATGGGCTGGTAATGGAGGACGATCAGAGATATAGGGTAGGCAGGGTCTGGTATTGGAGGACGATCACAGATATAGGGTCAGGCAGGGGCTGGTAATGGAGGACGATCAGAGATATCTGGTCAGGTATGGGCTCGTAATGTAATGGAGGACGATCACAGATATAGGGTCAGGCAAGGGCTGGTAATGGAGGACGATCACAGATATAGAGTCAGGCATGGGCTGTTAATGGAGGACGATCAGCGATATAGGGTCAGGCATGGGCTGGTAATGGAGGACGATCACAGATATAGGGTCAGGCATGGGCTGGTAACGGAGGACGATCACAGATATATGGTCAGGCATGGGCTGGTAATGGAGGACGATCACAGATATAGGGTCAGGCATGGGCTGATAATGGAGGACGATCACAGATATAGGGTCAGGCATGGGCTGGTAATGGAGGACGATCAGAGATATAGGGTCAGGCATGGGGTGGTAATGGAGGACGATCAAAGATATAAGGTTAGACATGGGCTGGTAATGGAGGACGATCACAGATAAGGGGCAGGCATCGGCTAGTAACGGAGGAAGATCGGAGATATAGGGTCAGGCATCGGCTTGTAATGGAGGACGATCACAGATATTGGGTCAGGCATGGGCTGGTAATGGAGGACGATCACAGATATAGGGTCAGGCATGGGCTGGTAATGGAGGACGATCACAGATATAGCATCCGGCATGGGCCGGTAATGGGGGCGATCACAGATATAGGGTCAGACATGGGCTGGTAATGGAGGACGATCACAGATATCGGGTCATTCATGGGCTGGTAATGGAGGACGATCACAGATATAGGGCCAGGCATGGGCTGGTAATGGATGACGATCACAGATATAGGGTCAGGCATGGGCTGGTAATGGAGGACGATCACAGATATAGGGTCAGACATGGGCTGGTAATGGAGGACGATCACAGATATATGGTCAGGCACGGGCTGGTAATGGAGGACGATCACAGATATAGAGTCAGACATGGGCTGGTAATGGAGGACGATCAGAGATATAGGGTCAGGCATGGGCTGGTAATGGAGGACAATCACAGATATAGGGTCAGACATGGGCTGGTAATGGAGGACGATCAGAGATATAGGCTCAGGCGTGAGCTGGTAATGGAGGACGATCACATATATAGGGTTAGACATGGGCTGGTAATGATCACAGATATAGGGTCAGACATGGGCTGGTAATGGAGGGCGATCAGAGATATTGGGTCATGCATGGGCTGGTAATGGAGGACGATCACAGATAAGGGGCAGGCATCGGTTGGTAATGGAGGACGATCAGAGATATAGGGTCAGGCATGGGCTGGTAATGGAGGACGATCACAGATATACGGTCAGACATGGGCTGGTAATGGAGGGCGATCAGAGATATAGGTTCTGGCATGGGCTGGTAATGGAGGACGATCACATATATAGGGTCATGCATGGGCTGATAATGGAAGACGATCACAGATATAGGGTCAGACGTGGGCTGGCAATGGAGGGCGATCAGAGATATAGGGTCATGCATTTGCTGGTAATGGAGGACGATCACAGATAAGGGGCAGGCATCGGCTAGTAATGGAGGACGATCGGAGATATAGGGTCAGGCATCGGATTGTAATGGAGGACGATCACAGATATAGGGTCAGGCATGGGCTGGTAATGGAGGACGATCACAGATATAGGGTCAGGCATGGGCTGGTAATGGAGGACGATCACAAATATAGGGTCAGGCATGGGCCGGTAATCGAGGGCGATCACAGATATAGGGTCATGCATGGGCTGGTAATGGAGGACGATCACAGATATAGGGTCAGACTTGGGCTGGTAATGGAGGACGATCACAGATATAGGGTCAGGCATGGGCTGGTAATGGAGGACGATGACAGATATAGGGTCAGGTATGGGCTGGTAATGGAGGACGATCAGAGCTATTGGGTCAGACATGGGCTGGTAATGGAGGACGATCACTGATATAGGGTCAGTCACGGGCTGGTAATGGAGGACGATCACAGATATAGGGTCAGACATGGGCTGGTAATGGAGGACGATCACAGATATAGGGTGAGACATGCGCTGGTAATGGAGGACGATCAGAGATATAGGATCAGGCATCGGCTGGTAATGGAGGGCAATCACAGATATATGGTCAGACATGGGCTGGTAATGGAGGACGATCACAGATATAGGGTCAGGCATGGGCTGGTATTGGAGGACGCTCACAGATATAGGGTCATGCATCGGCTGGTAATGGAGGACGATCACAGATATAGGGTCAGACATGGGCTGGTAATGGAGGACGATCACAGATATTGGGTCAGACATGGGCTGGTAATGGAGGACGATCACTGATATAGGGTCAGGCACGGGCTGGTAATGGAGGACGATCACAGATATAGGGTCAGACATGGGCTGGTAATGGAGGACGATCACAGATATAGGGTGAGACATGCGCTGGTAATGGAGGACGATCAGAGATATAGGATCAGGCATCGGCTGGTAATGGAGGGCAATCACAGATATATGGTCAGACATGGGCTGGTAATGGAGGACGATCACAGATATAGGGTCAGGCATGGGCTGGTATTGGAGGACGCTCACAGATATAGGGTCATGCATCGGCTGGTAGTGGAGGACGATCACAGATATAGGGTCAGACATGGGCTGGTAATGGAGGACGATCAGAGATAAAGGGTCAGGCATCGGCTGGTAATGGATGACGATCAGAGATATAGGGTCAGGCATGGGCTGGTAATGGAGGACGATCACAGATATAGGGTCAGGCATGGGCTGGTAATGGAGGACGATCACAGATATAGGGTCAGCCATGGGCTGTTAATGGAGGACGATCAGAGATATAGGCGCGAATTCATTCACCAATTCGGCTTGCCAGGTTTAGATGACAAATATCAGAAGCATATAACGAGGCTTTAACAGCAACTGCATTGTATCACTATTTTGCATTGTTTTTTTGGTGCTTTTAAGTAGTTTAGAAAAGAAATATAAATTTGTCCTCATTTTAGTTCGTCCCATCATTGTTCGTCCCAGCTTCCAATCGATTCTATTATGTTTATATCCAGTTATAACAATTTACTTCATATTTTTCTTGTTTAATATGATAAGATCATAACAAATTGGTATTAGAATATATAATAATATCAAAGTTTATTAATAATATTAGATTCTACGAATTTCTATTTCAGTTCCAGTGATTTCGGAAGGTGGTCGTGTTTTATTTGTCACATCAAAGCGCCTCAACACAGCATCGCAAGTCTAACTGCCCAAGAGATTTCAAAACGAACAAGGATCTTTGTTGATGGTCAATATAGGTAACTAGAAGTCTTCCCATTGCATATAAAGTTTTAAGTTAAGCTGTCCCTAATGAAAAAAAAACTCATATGAACAGAGTAATATGGTTATTTATAAAAAAAAATATAAGTTTGTATATTATTTTTGCTTTTCTTCATGAATTTACAACTCAAAGCGGGAGCGGTGGCCCCTAATATTGTAATATTTTTGACAATCACTAAGGAAGAAAGCTAAAGTAAATAAACTATTTTTAAAAATCCTGTTGTCTATCATGTTTGTGTTTTATTTCAGAATCTACATTAGATGTTCTGAGTGTGAACTAGCTTTCCATGCTGACTGTGCTGGTGTTGATGTTGAGGATATTATTACAGGGGAAGAACCGTGCATAATTTGTGATGTCTGCGCAAACAGAAGAAATGTATGCATATCTTGTTTATATATATGTTTAAAATAGTTTGCGATACAATTTCTAAAACTCATTATTCACTCTGGTTGAATTCTTCCTGGACACATTTTCTTGTTCCCCAAAAGTGTTGCAGTTTTAGTCAAAATGTAAAGTTTAAGAGTATTTAATTGTGTTGTGGTCAATTTACTTAGTTTGTCATTGTAGGCAAGAAGTTGAACTGACTGATCCTGATGGGAAGGCGGTGAAAGTATCATGCTCCAAGCAGATTGTTAATCTTCTCTTTAGTCCTGACACAGGTATAATTTATACAGTTGAAAAATCATTATGTTTGATATATTTATTAGTACCAGTACTTTTTCTTGAATTTTTTTGGTGTACCTTTGAGTAAAAGAAATGCTTACCTTACAGTATTACATGTATGATGATGCTCAATTGTTTGTCTTAACTGAGAGTTTGGTGTAAAACCATAATTAACTTTTATTAGAGAGTCTTTGGCTACAAGAATATTAAGTTTGATTATAAAGATAAGTTGCTGATAGTTACAGCAAATATATCTAGAAATAGTTACATTTTCAGATTCTGATGTGAAGGAGATGGTCTGTGAAGGGTTGCTTCAGCAAATTACTCGGGTGTCTGAAAGCTGCAGCCAGGCAACATCAGTAGAAACATCTAGTGACAATGGTAATAAATTAGAAAATAGTGATGTCTCATGTGTTTAATGTACCGGTATGTTTCTCTTAAAACTGGTCTATGTCTCTTACAATAAATTGTGTAATATAATCAAATATTGGCTGTCAGATGCAAATCCAGAAAAATTAGCTGACATCAGTTGCTGTGTGTAAGCTAGAGCATATTTTACGTTACACCATGTAATATATATTACTAGTAGTTCTTAAGTTGAATTTACATGACATGAGCATAACCATTCAGACATGCAATATAAAAATGTTTTAATTTTAGAAGTCAAAAGTGTACCTTAATAAACAGCAGTGACATTTTCCCAACGTTGTTTTCAGTTTCGAAATGGAGCTCAGAGGCAGAGAAATTGGTTGTAGACAAGTTCTCCTCCTTGGAAAAAAGTAAATCAGTCACCCGTCACAAGTGGATTGTAGTGGCAGAAGAGGTTAATAAATTCGGCTACAACTTTACTGGGGAACAATGCAGGTTAAAAATTAAAAGCCTAAAAGAGAAATACGAACGCAGTAAGAAGAAACAAAAGAAATCTGGAGAATCGCTCCCAGACACGGATTGTGAAGAGGTGCAGGACATTTTTGATACCTGCCCGGACATGAGACCTACATTTGTTATTGACAGCGGTGAAAATTCTGGATGCAGCGACTCAAAACAATTGTCTAATCCTCCAGCAATGAAAACCGACATCAGTGACAGTTCCGTAAGCAGCAGCTCCAAAGAGACATCAACACCGATATCTGGGCCTAAAGGAACAAAACGTCTTGCTGAAAGGAAGAGCTCATCCTCGCCTCCATCATGCAGCAGTGATGATGGTATGCACCTAAATCTTTGCAAAATTTAACAGTCATTTTTATTTATATATTTTTTTCATATTTGCTGCGAAATATGTTGTGATATGGACAGATAAGTTAATGTTGGACAAGGCGATAATTGAGGTCAAAAACTGTTTTTGCCTTCCATACAATAGCCTATTTTTCAACTAAATAGTTAATTTACTAAAGGGTTTTATACTTTAAACTAAAAATAAATATATAAATGCGTTTATAATAATCAGTTTTATTATAAGTAGGTGTTAGGTATATCTTCATTATTGTCTAGGATTTGGTAGCCAGTTGACCAATCACATATCTCTTATTTATAGTTAATATTATATTTGTTTTTATTACTTACAAAACCAAATATAATAGGTATCAAAAAGCAACTGTGACTGAAAAATTACACTAATGACTGTGTCTGTCTGCATTTATTATTTGTGTTTAAAGACTGTCTGTTCTAATTAGTGTATACCATGTAACTTAAATAAACATTAAGCTTTACATCCTTTACCGTTCACAAATGCTATTAGCTCATTTTTATTATTATAAGTTAATAAACTGTTTAGTTTTTATCTTAATATTATAATCCGACAGAAAATTTCCCCAAATTTGTGTTGAGGAAGGAATCCCCATAAAAATTCTGTCATAGTTAGAAACTGCCTTCTAGCATGCAAGTTGTTAAATAAAAGGCAGTTCTTATTCAGTTCATCAAGGATTTTTCTTGTCCATAATTTTCCAATTTCTTATTCTGTTGACAGATACTGCCACCCAGAGAAAACGCCCTAAACGTTCAGTAGATGTTATGAAGGCCTTCCTGGGTGATGTTCTGCAAAAACGAGAAGAAGCGGTGGAGAGGCGGCACCAAGAAAATATTCAAGCTGTCAACTCGCTCATTGGTGTTTTAAAAGACACCCTAAAAAAAAATAAAGATTTGTAGTGTCGCAATCACTTTATGTTTTCAGTTAATTCAGCCTAATGACAGAGGACCCTAAATGTACTCTTGTTATTTTTAACATAATGTTCAAAAGTTAATGTTATCACATACTTTCCAAAAGAAAGATATTTGACTTCAGGGTTTTTCTTTTATTATTATTATCATTTTAAAGCAAAATAGTGAAAGTGTTTGCCTATGAATGCCGTGAAATTTAGCTAATAGTTTCATCTGGTACAGACAGTTTAGATAGACGTTTTTGACTATTGGGGCACTCACATTTGCTTTATCCCATTTAATGTTCAGTTTTGTTTGTTGTTTATGAAAATGTATACTCCTTATCAGATTAAGATCTAGTCAATTTTGTGTATGTAACATGTTCAGTGGAAGCGGTTTGTGCAACATTATACACGCTTATAATTTTTTAACAAAACTTAAGTTAGCAAAAAGTACTACCTATGAGATTTTGCATTAAGGGCAATCTTCCTTGCACAGTTTTGATTTTACTTATTTTTGATTTTATTATGGAAAATAATGTGGTGTTTTTTCCGCATTTCACAGCCATTGCCTACATTGGTGTATTTAAGTATTACCATTCAGCAGATGCGTGAAAATATTTAGCTTACAATCTTTGTAAACTGTCGAGAAAATTTCAACCATACACTGAAAGTAAATTCTAGACGTATTGAGTTAAAATGTTTCATTATATTGTGTCTCTTGTATTTTTAAGGAACATTATATATTGGCAATTCAATATTTTTAGAATACCAAAAAGTACCCTAGGCAAACTAGTATGACCTTTTAAATGTTGAACAGTTTCAGTAAACAAGTGTACTATTACCAGGTGATTTCACAGTGCAACCGCTCTAAACTGAACATCCTTGGATTCAAACAAATTGATCCATTTACAGGGGTTTTGGTTTTGGGCAGGGTGGTTTTAATATCCAGACTAGAGCAATATTCAAAAGTATATGTATCTAGTAACTCGTATGTGTTTAAATTTTAAAGTTATTATGACTTTTGTATTTTGTCACACTAGATGAATGTAGCTCTTAGAGAACAAAAACTTAAGGTTTCAAGTAAAGCAGATTAATTTGATGTGACCAAAGTGGTGTCTGTTTAAATTATTTTTTATTAAATACAAGACATATAGAGTTTAAAAAAAGAGAGATAATAGAAAAATAAGTGTTAAGTTATTGATTTAACATGTCGTTTAATGAGCCAGTTAAAAATCCACCTGAAGTCAAATGTTTCATTTTCTAGTGAAATACTTCACATTGTCTTCAAATGTATGATTTTCTTGCCTTTGTGATTGTAACAGGGATATGTGCAGGGGCAGTTGAAAGTTTATTCATCCACAGTTTGAATAACCTGCCATTGTAACTGTAGCATTTGTGACTCTTCGGTTAGCAGGAAATGATTTTATGGAACCAGAAATTAGATTCTGATAAGCAGGACTCCAGTTTAAAAGGTTTTTTGTTCCGGTTTAGAGGGTTGCACTGTATTAATTCAATGTGCCATAAACAGTTGTATTTTGTGTCCACATGTTCCAATTACTGTTTTACTTTTTAATGTTATATATGAGGAACATATTGATACATGTGATATATGTATTTTTATTTTACTGTGATATATGAGGAACATATTGATTAGTTTGTTGACAGGTGTTTCAAATCTGCTGTCACAGACATGACAGAATGATATTCTCATAATATGTTGTCTTTCAATATTTCGGAAATAAAAAAGTAAAAACAAATATACATGTAGTATGTTTCTTTTTTTATTCTGACTGTTCTTTTTTCATGTATGGACAAGCAATGGAAATATATGTAAACAACGCCAGTGAGAATGTTTTTAGCCATGAATACTACAAGCAATCTCAGTTTCGAATAATCACTTTCTTACACAAGTAGCCTGTTCGTTATATTAATTCTTTTTAGCTGACCTTCCGCATCATTTTGCATGAAAAACTGAGGATCATTATATTGGACTTGATTATTATCCTCATTGTTTAAGATGTCTTCAAAACCATCATGTTCCATGATACAAATGTTATGTAATACACATGCAGCAACAATCGTCTTGCATATTTCTTCAATAGATTCCATATTTACATATTTCAATCTCCTAAAACGCCCTTTTAGCAATCCAAACGCTCTCTCTATGACCTGGCGCTTTGATGACAATGAAATGTTGTAGCGGACCTGTTGTTGTGATAAATGCCCATTATCTCTGTAAGGCGTTAATAACCACTGCTTTAGTGGATATGCACCATCCCCTAATAAATGATATCTACCATTATCACTCTTTTGAAAGCCAGATTCCCAAAGACTTGAATTCCGTAGCACTTTAGCGTCATGTACCCTGCCGGGCCAGCCCACATTAATGTCTGTAAATGTTAAATCATGCACACAAACACCTTGCAGAATCACAGAATGAAACTGTTTCCGGTTAAAATAACAATTAGAGTTTTCATGAGGGGCTTTGATTGGTATGTGACAGCCGTCTATACACCCAAGAACATTTCGAAAACTATAAGCTCCCATATCATCAAATTTTTGGGCTACATCTTGATAACAGTTTGCTTTAGGCCAGGTGACAAGCTTAGAAAATAGTTGATTGTTTACAGCATTAATGACCTGTCTTTTGCTTCGAATAAAACTATGTTCTGTTACACCAAAGTGATCGCTGAGCTCTCCTACAGTTTCTTGTGATACCAGGTACCTAATAGTCATTAAAACTTTCTTCTGGAGTGGAATAGGCTTTCTCCCACCTGGAACAACTCTTTCAGACAATTCTGGACAATCTGACAGTTTTTGACACAAATGCTCAATTGTTTCAGGAGTCACTTTAAAAAATTGCTTGAACGTGTCTGGTAGATACTGCTGGATTGTGACCTCGTAGTACTGTAGCGACTTTGTCCTGTCTTCTTTGGCACTGAAACGAAATGATAACGCATATGTATGTTAAGTAGACAAAAAAGATGATCATAGACAGAACCAAACATATCGTTGGAGGCACTAAATCTGAGAAGGTTCTAATTTCGATTTTTTTACTTCAGTTCTTGCTATATATTTTAGTATAATTATGATGCCATCTTCAGTTTTTTTTAATGTTACATAAATATTATCATATGCCTGTGTATTGTAATGTAAACAATGTAAACAATCAGACACAATGAGTGTATAACTGGCATTCTGGGCTCTAATAAAATATTGACATGTAAGACTCAAAGAGACTAACATTCCCGCAGTTCCTAATAACACAACCAGATCATCATCGTCATCGTCGCAAGAGAGGATTTTGTGAATTAAAGCATATGCACCAACCACCAATGCTGCCATGTTGAAATATGCCGGTTCCACTTTATTTGCTTGTAACCGGCTTACGCCGTATCACATGACCGGCCCACGCCGGTAGCTAAAACGGCGCAAGCCGAATTGGTGAATGAAGTCGCGCCATAGGGTCAGGCATGGGCTGGTAATGGAGGACGATCACAGATATAGGGTCAGCCATGGGCTGGTAATGGAGGACGATCACAGATATAGGGTCAGGCACGGGTTGGTAATGGATGACGATCAGAGATATAGGGTCAGGCACGGGCTGGTAATGGAGGACGATCACAGATATGCGGTCAGGCATGGGCTGGTAATGCAGGACGATCGGAGATATAGGGTCAGACATGTGCTGGTAATGGAGGACGATCAGAGATATAGGGTCAGGCATGGGCTAATAATGGAGGACGATCAGAGATATAGGGCCAGGCATGGGCTGGTAATGGAGGACGATCACAGATAAAGGGTCATGCATGGGCTGGTAATGGAGGACGATCACATATAGGGTCTGGCATGGGCTGGTAATGGAGGACGATCACAGATATAGGGTCAGACATGGGCTGGTAATGGAGGGCGATCAGAGATATAGGGTCTGGCATGGGCTGGTAATGGAGGACGATCACATATATAGGGTCATGCATGGGCTGGTAATGGAAGACGATCACAGATATAGGGTCAGACGTGGGCTGGTAATGGAGGGCGATCACAGATATAGGGTCATGCATGGGCTGGTAATGGAGGACGATCACATCTATAGGGTCAGGCATGGGCTGGTAATGGAGGACGATCACAGATATAGGGTCAGACATGGGCTGGTAATGGAGGACGATCACAGATATAGGGCCAGACATGGGCTGGTAATGGAGGACGATCAGCGATATAGGGTCAGGAATGGGCTGGTAATGGAGGGCGATCACAGATATAGGGTCAGGAATGGGCTGGTAATGGAGGGCGATCACAGATATAGGGTCAGGAATGGGCTGGTAATGGAGGACGATCAGTGATGATTTATTATTAAAGGCACTAACAAGGTGAAACACATTTCACTAAACATTACGAGTTTAATGTTAGGATAAAAAAACATATCAAATAATGCATTACGAGCTAACAACATATACACATTTTCATACAATAAATACATTGGAACAGTTTTAAGTTCATTTTGGTGTTTACATTTTTAACACTACGAAACTAGCCGAAGTTCCTCGTATTGTATGTAGAATATCGTGCAGCTCTCCGAATGTTAACGGTGTATAGTCGGAATTAATCCGCGTCGACACGAAATTGGGCAGTAAATAAAGCTAGTGTTTGTAAACAGTTTGAGTTGAAGGGTCAGCGTTTTCGCAATAACAATATCCAGAAAAACCAAATCTTTCTGACGTAGGGTATAGACTAATAAAAACAGTTGCTAAGATACGATACAAAGTTTATAAGTAGAGTCTGAATTTGGCCATGTTCATCTTTTGTGCGGCTTTAAAGGGACATATTCACACAATGGTAACTGGACAATTTCAACATTTTTTCCCAACGATACCATAAATAAAAGTATAGGCAATTTGCAAATATATGAACACAATAACAGTCCTTGTACAGAAATATATTGGAACTAATATGTCGTTAAAGAATAATCATCAGTTATACAGGTACAATTATCAAGCGTATGTTAAGCTTTTTGCTGATACGTTTGAACACAAGCGAGTCACACGAATAGCATTAAAAACGCATAATCGTTTATTAGTGTTTTGCTGAGAGGCTAGTAAGACAGTATTTTGATCCGGAGGTTCGAGCTTCGGTGGACGCATTACTTTTTCTTGTATTCATGTGTTTTGTGACAATATCTTGTAAGTTTTTGCCCAGCCGTTTCAGTTTTTGCAAATGACTAATTTATTTCTGGCCATCTGAAATTTGTGAAAAATCCCTTTGAATGTGTGCACACGGTTGTCCAGCCGGCCTCAGTTGACTGCGACCAGAGGTGACGTACAGTGATGCACGGTGCTAAACCTGTCTTGATAACACTTAACCCATCAGTGGTTAGCGGCCAAAATCGAAGGTATATTAGGAATTAATGGCCGTACAGACAGCCTGCATAGGTAATTAAACGTCAAAGCTTTGTCAACTAGCCATAACATATTCGTGATTTTTAATGCAATGTTACAGCTGATTCCATTGGTTGAAAAGTAGTACCGAATACCACGTGACCAATCGGCAGATAAAATATGCCAGCTTTGATTGGTTGGATGTACAATTATGCTAAGGTGACCGCGCTAAAAAGAAATGTGTTAGGACATTGAGGAGACGCCAGTGTGTCGCCATTTCAGTAACAAGAAATTAAAACTTTCAGTGTATTTTCGTTTTTCACTTGGACTTCCAGTAGCGAGTGAAATAAAGATGGTGGCATTTGGGACTAACGTCGCTGTTCTTCTAGCATTTCTAGGTATTTGTTTAATATTTTTAAAATAATCTATTGCATGAATTTGTATCATAAGCATAAAGTGACATCCTATATGTTAAAGAAAAATATATCAGGATAGTTACATTAGTACATTATACACGTGCTTTCTTTAGCAACTAACTGTAAGGAACGCATTTCATGAACAGTATTCAATATAGCATAATAAACTGTTTAATAGACACATTTATATAACAGCTAAAGATCAACGTCTGCTTAACGTTTATTCATAATAAAGCCTAAACATTGTGGATTATTAAAACAATCTAGTAGGCGTTTCGCTAACAGATTTGAAAACGCAGCATGCATATATACAGCATGTTCAAATCCATGGTAATAGTATAAATTAGTAGAATTTGAAGCTCTACTTTATCTGAAATTATAAACGCTGAAATACTAAAAAAGTTCTAAATACATTAAAATACGTAAATTATGATGTCACAACAAGTATGCGTTGGCACGTTTCGTCGTTGACAACGCGTGCAAAATATTTTCAGAGGGATATGAATAAATGCGTTGTCTTTGATATAATATTATTAAACGATCATTCTAATGACTTTACCGATTATAGATTGCGTGTGTACATCTACTTTTGATTGGACAAACATGTTGTTGCATATGTTAGACGTCTGTGTTATTTTCAGAATGTGCATTTTACTTCTAAATAAGTTAGTATTGGTTAAAAATATTGTTTATAGTATGTATTTGCATTTCGATAATTATTATGCAATGACACAGCCCATACATGTGCGCCATTTAAAGGTGAATTTTTTTCATCCCATCTTCACGCTGTCATTGACGAAATAACACCCCGTTGGATAAACATAGCTGTATTACACACTATGGAAATATACTTGTCGCGTGCACGGACTACATTTTCACGATACAGTCGCATTGTTGACTTTTGCCGATCGCATTTTCTGGTCAGCCATTTGAAGATAAGTTACATACAATGTACATTGTAAATACGCAAACTTGTTCTCCGAAACAATCAGATTAAATTTACAGTCACACGTGTGCTTTGATTCAGAGTTTTAAAAAACGAGCAGAACGGTCATGGTGATTTATTGTGTATTGATTTATTTATATAGCATAAATTGTAAGGATCATTACGCAGTGGTGTCTTTGTTGACTTTAAAGGTCATTTTCATTGTGAAAATTACTGTTCGATTATTTTTTGTACTAATAGCACAATAAAACTTGCTAACAGCCTAAGTTTTGTTTATTTTATTTATATAATCTTGGGACTACTTCTTTATTACAATTCGAACATATTGTATTATAGTCAGTTGTACTACCAGATTATGAATTCAACAGTTTGTTATACATTTGTCTTAAAAAGTTTTGAAGAAAAAATGATGGGATAAATAGAATACTAGGATTAGTGTTGAATATGGAGGAGTTTTTCTTATAAGCCTCGCAAGATAAACTTCTCTATATTCTACACTAACCTAGTATTCTATATTTACTCAACTTAACACGGTGTTTAGCAAATAAAAAAAAGCATGTCACTTGATGCTATATACTTCGCCTATAATATTGATATACACTGCAATTAAACAGTAAGCATTAAAACACTGTTTTAGTACCCCACATACATTCGAAAAGTTATATGTGTTAATAAATATTAACACTTGCTATACTGTGCATGGTAATTTTGTAAAATGTCAACATTTTCGGTGAGAAAATAAAACGTGTTAGTTTCGCTATACACAACCATTTTTAATCTAAGTAATGACTTCATAAATATATTTTGTTTAATCTAAGTAATGACTTCATAAATATATTTTGTTTAATCTAAGCAATGACTTCATAAATATATTGTGTTTAATCTAAGCAATGACTTCATAAATATATTTTGTTTAATCTAAGTAATGACTTCATAAATATATTTTGTTTAATCTAAGCAATGACTTCATAAATATATTTTGTTTAATCTAAGTAATGACTTCATAAATATATTTTGTTTATTCTAAGTAATGACTTCATAAATATATTTTGTTTAATCTAAGTAATGACTTCATAAATGTATTTTGTTTAATCTAAGTAATGAGTTCATAAATATATTGTGCATAATCTAAGTTATGACTTCATAAATATATTTTGTTTAATCTAAGCAATGACTTCATAAATATATTTTGTTTAATCTAAGTAATGAGTTCATAAATATATTTTGTTTAATCTAAGTAATGACTTCATAAATATATTTTGTTTAATCTAAGCAATGACTTCATACATATATTTGTTTAATGTAAGTAATGACTTCATTAATATATTTTGTTTACATATTTTAATCATACCTGGTGAAGATTATTAAAGTCGAAACGCTTTGTGATTTGGAGTTTGTTCGTTTTATATTTATTTACATATTTTAATATGTCATTTTCAATAATGTATTGTTTTGTTACACTTTTATTAGAGTCGTAGACTGCAAGTAACGAGTAGACGAACACAGATCGCTCCGCCTTTCTGTTTGTCTAAGGTTGTTTGTCCAAGGATTTGAAGTAAATTGAATGGATTCTGCCACCGTGTGCTATTATTTACCACTGAAATATAAACCCCTAAATGGTCAACTCAGTTCCTGATTGACAAGTATCTGCTGGTCAATAACGCAGCACGCTATATTAGTAACACAAAAGTACTTCTGTTGGCGTGACATTATGTTCATTATCATAATTATAATGCAAATGCATGGTAAAAACTGCGATCCGAGTTTTTTTGTACGAAATGAAATGTATTGGTCGACCATAAATCCATAAATTGTATAATCTTTCACATGCGGTGGAACAGTGAAACGAATCTATGTATGCGTGGAATTACATGTACATGGCTGCATTCGGTCAAAGTTCGCATAAAACGACATAATATATTATTATTACATTATTATATTATTAAGCGGTAATAAACGATTGTTTTATAGCGTATTTTACTGTGCACGAGGACATCAACTCGCAGCCACGTATCTGGGTTACACATGACTAATAAACCGCAATATAAGAACCTCCATTTCATTAGTGACACAGTCCTTTGTTTCACTATTGCCCTATGTGTCCGGTGCAATAAACGTCAAACATGATTTCGTCTGAATACATTATTATGTTGCGTTGTTGATATATGTGGTGTAACCGTACTGGCGTTTAATTGTGTTACGAAACACCTGCGTAGTTTTTTTATTGTACCAAGTTTCAAGATATTATATTGGCAAAGTCGGCTTAAATGTCCATGTGGCCGTTGACATATAATACGTATGAAAACTGTAATACAAGATATTGACACATTATTCAATAACAATTTTTATTCGGCTTGTCAGTCGATCCTATTACTTCTGATCAACTATTTCGATTATGGTCAAGTGACAATTTGTGGAGGCATACATTTTAATGGGACATTCTGTAAACAGGAATCAGTTATATTTAAATACGTGTTTCAATCAAGATTTTATATTGGAAAGTCTGCTAAAATGCCCATGTGGCCACTGGCGGTACATATTCAGAGTTAATAATAATAATAATAATAATAATAATAATAATAATAATAATAAGGACTGAACATACAGTAAACGGTAACGATTTTTTTCTTCGATGTTTTCGTCGTTCCTATTAATTAAGAGCAGATGATTCGAATATGGCCAGGAGAACAGTGGCGGAGGCATGATTTTGTACAGACAATTCGAATATGGCCAGGAGAACAGTGGCGGGGGCATGATTTTGTACAGACAATTCGAATATGGCCAGGAGAACAGTGGCGGGGGCATGATTTTGTACAGACAATTCGAATATGGCCAGGAGAACAGTGGCGGAGGCATGATTTTGTACAGACAATTCGAATATGGCCAGGAGAACAGTGGCGGGGGCATGATTTTGTACAGACAATTCGAATATGGCCAGGAGAACAGTGGCGGAGGCATGATTTTGTACAGACAATTCGAATATGGCCAGGAGAACAGTGGCGGAGGCATGATTTTGTACAGACAATTCGAATATGGCCAGGAGAACAGTGGCGGAGGCATGATTTTGTACAGACAATTCGAATATGGCCAGGAGAACAGTGGCGGAGGCATGATTTTGTACAGACAATTCGAATATGGCCAGGAGAACAGTGGCGGAGGCATGATTTTGTACAGACAATTCGAATATGGCCAGGAGAACAGTGGCGGAGGCATGATTTTGTACAGACAATTCGAATATGGCCAGGAGAACAGTGGCGGAGGCATGATTTTGTACAGACAATTTATTCTTGGAATCAGTTATATTTATTAATGTGCGCCTTTGTACCAAATTCCACACTATGCTCTCCCCCGCTATGCGCAATATCAAGTAGCAACGAGATAACTGTGACAATAGGGTTTTTGCGTTATATGTATTGCAGTTTCGAAACACTGTGCGTTGAAAAAAAAAAAAATAACTTTAAAAATTCAATACAAACTATTAAAATAAACTAGACACGAACATATGCCAGTTTATTATAATACGACAAATAATAATAGCACTAGTAATAAACGGTAAAGCCGGTCTCGTCCCAATTCGCAAAGTCATGTTTTTTTAAATTGCTAACGGTATGTAAAGTACAAATATGGCAATATATGTATCGTAATTAAAAAAATAACATGTATATTCCTAAACCAAAATGATAGAGTTGGACTACAACGCATATGCATAAGTTTGCTGCAAAAGTACTAAACACAAAAGTAAAACGTATTGCTCTGTATACTTACAATTATCACTCGTCTAATATCTTACTTTCAAACCATGCAATCTTAATAAAACATTGTAAAACATCTGTTCACTCATTAGACTAACTATTGAAACGACAGTTATAAGCTCTTGTGTAAATAGCCATTGTATTTGATGAATTATTGGCCATTGTAAAACTTACAATAAAACGCTTCATCTATTTAAAAAAACAACACATCTATCATTGTTATAGTTGTATACAACACAACCATGACATATTTTCTTTTTATATAACTTTATATTTTACTGGTCAATAAAACCAGAGATATTGAAAATCACGAACCGTGAGTCTTAGCCATAATTATGATAATCAATGACTCGCGAAACAAATCATTACGTACTTTATGATCAATGAATACGAAAATACTCACAAATAGGAATATTCAGTTAAAATAAGAGTAATATATAGACAGAAAGAACGATCATTATGTTATCAAAAGATGCTAAGAAAGTACAAGTGGAAACGATTAACTGGGTTACAATAATGTTGGACCGTATATTTTAAGTTTGTTTGCATTTGACATATAACTTAATTACTACAGCAAACACGTCATTTTTGTTGTACAATGTTGACTTTATATACTAAATCTCAATCGTTTTAACTATAAATGTAGTTGATTATGACTATGCATTAATATTGTGTTTCTGTTGTGATTTTGAAGTGTAACTAGTCTATTATTTATTAGTATTCATTGTTACACCGACTGTCCGATGATCCTACGGTAACTCGCTCGGTATATTTGTTGCATAATGAACATTACAGGTTTGTGTAGAAGGAAGGTTTAGGGCAACAGTAAATTAATGGGAATTGGAGTAGAGATGTACTTTGTACGCACGAGTAGAGATGTACTTTGTACGCACGAATACACAGGATTGCTCTGAAACTACTTTCAGTCTTCTGATAGACCAGATCCATTGAGGAATATGTATTTTCTACAAAGTTATTTTCCAGTTCATATGCAATGTATTTATGATTGTATTTAAGTCATTAAGACTCTTGAAAACTGTTTTCATTGTACTGATTTACAATGATTTATAATGATGTTTCATGTTTTGCCAGAGCTTTTTTCATTTTTTGTTTCTCAGATTTTTTTCCAAAATCGAGTCTGTTGGAAAAAATAAATATAAAAAAACCTAACCAAAGTATAATACGATTACCAATTTGACGGTTGGCATTATAAAAATACAGAACAACCTATTACAGTGTATTTTTCTTATGTATGTTTAACAGAGCATTACATGTATATAATATGCTTTGTTCCATTTAATATTTCATAGAAAAAGCGAATGGCTGACTACAATAACAAAATATGATACAGTTTTCCAGAAAAAAAACACTTGTCAATCTTTTTCTTTTTTTTCATTTTGGCAAAATTTAGGGTACGAGGCTTCGAGAAACTAAAAATCAAATAACCTAGAGCTGGTATTCACAAAGCTCCTAAGTGACATCTTAACTTAAATTGTACTTAAGCGAAATTTTCAGATCACAATTTATATGTGAAATCCAATGATTTATGTACAAAGAAGGCTGCAATACTAAACATATAATATTAACAAGTTTACAGCATTTTAATGTTAAAAGACATGTACACGAAACAGCCAGAGACTTATAGAATTGTATTAATTTATGGAATTTACTGAAGTTTTCCGTAAGGAGCTTTGTGAATACGGGCCGTGGCCTTATTTCGTGGTTTGTTAATGACTGCATGTTTATTCTGTTGTCAGTTATCGCCACCGAAGCAACATTTGGTGAGTATTTCTCTGTTTTCAATTAATGCATTATTTCAAGTAAAGAACGTTAGAATTGGGTATTTGTTTAATCGTCTTTCGAATTAAAAAAAACAACAACTTATGATAACATGATACTCGCTAATTGTTGTATAGACAAAGAACACAATTATCGTCGTTAAACTACCCAATAAACGACGCAAAAACGAAGTTCCGATTCTGAGCGGAGCATAGTAAAAAGTAGTTACAATTACAATTGTACTATATCACATGATATACACATTATAATACATATAACATACATTATCGTAAATAATTAAAATGTAAGCAAACGGGTGTGAAATTGTGCTGTTTTGAAGAAGGACCCTTTCTGGTTTCGACTACTAGCCTGCAAAGAAAAAAAAGTAGTTTTCCGCGATACCTCTCGAAAGACCGTTGGCCTCATCCAACAGTCTAAAAACTAATACATATTCAGCTTCAACTGTTACATCCACACGTCACTTAATAATGACTCGTCGATTTTTCGTTGATTTCTTGTTTGCTTCAGTTTCTTATCATGGCAAACGATGGAACGGCCGAGGTATGTGAATAATTCATGCTTTTGATGTGAAAATGAAGCGTGTCATGGGAAATTCTGGCTTAATGCATCTGCGTATAAAGTGTCGTCCGCTCTTATGGTATTTTCTGTTTCAATGAGGTCTCTTGTAAACATAAATCCACTGCAGGAGGAAAGTGTCGTCCCGGATTAGCCTGTGCTTGAATTAGCTTGAATTCAGCCTAATTTGTCCCCGACACGCCTCAAATGCTTTTTGTTATGCTTTTTAGTTTATAAAAATATCCAGTTAGAATTAATTAAGAAATAGTACAGACCACTGAGGGCCTCAACGCATTATAGTGACCGACCAGTCAGCCCCAAAACGTTGAACGAACCAAAGCCGAATGCTGAGGTCTGTTCAACGTTTGCGGGCTAACTGGGAGGTCACTATAATGCGAGGAGATCCGAAGTGGTCTGTGCTATTTCTTATATTATACCGCAAATTGTTAATACATAAGTTTATGATAAAATGATAATATATTACAAGCATAACACAATGCCCTATACCACTTAATATTCATTTATTTCGTGCTAAAACATACACCTTTTTTCCAAGACAAACGAGATTCTAACAGCTTGCAAAGCATTTGCGTTGTTAAATGACAACGGTAAATTCAACTTATTATATATATATATATTTAACACTTGAGTAAATGCATGAACCCACTGCAATACTTAACATATTGATCACTGTCTATGTATTTTTATTTGTAAACACTTATAAAAGCAACTAAATGCTCCTATTGCAGATGTTCTTGCAAAATGCATACTCATACATTTATCCAGTCCATATTAAATTACAAGATCGCACAAGGTTTTAGGCAAATGCATACCTGTACATGCGTTGCCGTCTGTTTGTTCATGAAGGTGGGTTCGATGTGTGTCTTATACCCAAACGGCATTTATTAATCACACAGGTTGTTATATAAACGACCTCTGCATTAAATAAGTAAAAGGTGGATGTAATGGGGGCAGTGGAATCAACTTCGCACCTATCCAGAACAGCCTGCACATTGTTCACGTATAGTCATATATTCCATGCTAATATGACCACAAAAATATATTCTATATATTTGTCTACCAGGTTATGGCGGCAAGGGAACAGGCGGTGTCAGTGTCAGTTTCACACCTCTACACAGCGGCCTGACATTTGGCGGCGGCGACCTGATGACACAACACTACCTGAATAAACTAGGTCACGGCGGGCACCATGGTAACCGTCTATGCCTCAAACGTTATATATATATGTCATGCTTGTTTAAAGTACTTGTAGAATATTTCCGATAACGACTGAGGATTAAAAAAAAATAAAACTGCGCACATATGTTTCGGATATATTTCCTTACACAACTTGGGCCAGACATCCATGCTATACATTCGTATTTTAGGGAGGAAAATATGTTGTAGTCTCATTTACTATTATACTGTAGGACATTTGAATTTCATGAAAATTAACGGATCATTTCAGTCAAATATATGCCAGCGGGCTGTGTATATGTTATAGACAATTGCGAATTATTCTGTTACAGTAAAGACAATTGTGAAACATGTTCCTGTCATCAAGAAAGGTTGGTTTAGTATATGTTCCATGTTGTTTAAATACGTAGCAAATTCTTACTTTAGCCTTGTCTTTAAACACGTAGTAAAATATATCTTTAGCATTGTCTTTAAATACGTAGTAAATTATTACTTTAGCATTGTCTTAAAATACGTAGTAAATTATTACTTTAGCATTGTCTTTAAATACGTAGTAAATTATTACTTTAACATTGTCTTTAAATACGTAGTAAATTATTACTTTTAGCATTGTCTTTAAATACGTAGTAAATTATTACTTTAGCATTGTCTTTAAATACGTAGTAAATTATTACTTTAGCGTTGTCTATAAGTATGTTTTCCTCAAATACATAATGACCTCAACGTGGAATTATCTTAACGATGTCAGAAGTACAAATGCGTGTGTGCAACAATCGGTAGTAACGTATGTTAGATATGCAACAATCGGTAGTTACGTATGTTATATATGTAACAAAAATGCATGTAGATAATGTTATACTTGCAATGTTCTAATGTATAACGGGAATAAGAGGCGACAGTGTTAATGCCTACCGATTAGTTTAATAAAAACGATACCATGCATTCCCCATCGCATACATTGCAAGTTTAACCAAGTTCACGCTTATATATTGCATCACCAAATATATCACGATCAAATGTTCAGTTACACTATTTGCGATGTCTTCTTCTGTTGCAAAATGAATAACGTCAACATGTTACAGTACCCGTTCTATAACGTTCACTTGTTCCACTGCCCCTTTCAGTACGTTCATATGTTCCATTGGCAGTTATATAATGTTCACTTGAGCCAATGCCCATTCCATTACGATCATATGTTCCATTGCCAGTTGTAAAACGTTCACTTTGGCCACTTCCCATTCCGTTACGTTCATATGTTTCATTGCCAGTTCTAACACGTTCACATGTCCCACTTCCCCTTCCATTACGTTCATATGTTTTATTGCCAGTTCTAACACGTTCACTTGAGCCACTGCCCCTTCCATTACGTTCATATGTTTTATTGCCAGTTCTAACACGTTCACATGTCCCACTGCCCATTCCATTACGTTCATATGTTTCCTTGCCAGTTCTAACACGTTCACATGTCCCACTGCCCATTCCATTACGTTCATATGTTCCATTGCCAGTTCTAACAAGTTCATCTGAGCCACTGCCCATTCCATTACGTTCATATGTTTTATTGCCAGTTCTAGCACGTTCGCATGTCCCACTGCCCATTCCATTACGTTAATATGTTTCATTGCCAGTTATAATAAGTTCACTTGTTCCACTGCCCCTTCCATTAGGTTTATATGTTCATTGCCAGTACTACTACGTTCAATTGTTCCACTACCCATTCCATTACGTTCATATGTTTCATTGTCAGTTCTAACACGTTCACTTGTTCCACTGCCCCTTCCATTACGTTTATATGTTCATTGCCAGTTCTATAACGTTCACTTGTTCCAATGCCCATTCCATTACGTTCATATGTTCCATTGCCAGTTCTAACAAGTTCATCTGAGCCACTGCCCATTCCATTACGTTCATATGTTTTATTGCCAGTTCTAGCACGTTCGCATGTCCCACTACCCCTTCCATTAGGTTTATATGTTCATTGCCAGTACTACTACGTTCAATTGTTCCACTACCCATTCCATTACGTTCATATGTTTCATTGTCAGTTCTAACACGTTCACTTGTTCCACTGCCCCTTCCATTACGTTTATATGTTCATTGCCAGTTCTATAACGTTCACTTGTTCCACTGCCTCTTCCATTACGTTCATATGTTCTATTGGCAGTTATATAATGTTTACTTGTTTTACTGCCCATTCCATTACGTTTATATGTTCATTGCCAGTTCTATAACGTTCACTTGTTCCACTGCTAATCCATTACGTTCACATGTTTTATTGCCAGTTCTAACACGTTACATGTCCCACTTCCTCTTCCATTACGTTCATATGTTTTATTGCCAGTTCTATAACGTTCACGTGTTCCACTGCCCCTTCCATTACGTTTATATGTTTTATTGCCAGTTCTGTAACGTTCACATGTTCCACTGCCTCTTCCATTACGTTTATATAATGTTCCCATGTTCCACTGCCCATTCCATTACGTTCATATGTTTTATTGCCAGTTCTAACATGTTCACATATCCCACTGCCCATTCCATTATGTTGATATGTTTTATTGCCAGTTCTATACCGTTAACTTGTTCCACTGCCCCTTCCATTACGTTTATATGTTCATTGCCAGTTCTATAACGTTCACATGTTCCACGTCCCATTCCATTACGTTGATATGTTTATTGCCAGTTCTATAACGTTCACTTGTTCCACTGCCCATTCTATTACGTTTATATGTTTCATTGCCAGTTCTATAACGTTCACTTGTTCCACCGCCCCTTCCATTACGTTCAAACGTTTTATTGCCTGTTCTTACACGTTTGCTAGTACCATTTCCTCTTTCATCACGTTCACATTGTCCATTAACAGTTCTAACACTCTTCATTGGCATAAACAAAACGTCCCATTTACATTGCACAATCTATCACGTCTCCAGTTTTGTAAGTTTCCATTGTTAAATAGGTAGTTATATCGTGTTGACATGTTTCACTGCCATTGATATCTCGTCCACATTTTCCATTATATGTTCACACGTTCCGTTGCTACTTCGATTAGGTTTACCTAATCCATTGCTATTTCTAACACGTTTACATGTTTCCTTGCCCGTTCTAGCATGTCCACTAGTTCCATTGTCAGTTTTTAACAGGTTAACATCTTCTATTGTCAGTTATAATACATTCACCCGTTTCAGTATATGTTTCTATCCACGTGTTCCATTGCCAGTTCTAACACGCCGACGTGTTTCATAGCTAGTTATAACACGTTCAATTGATACATTGCCAGTTCTAGCACGTTTTCATTTTCTTTCGCCATTTTTAACATGTTCACGTGTTCTATTGCCAGTTCTAACACGCGCACATGTTCCATTGCCAGTGCTAACACGCTGACATGCTCCATTGCCGGTTCTATCACGTTCACATGTTCTTTTGCCAGTTCCGGTTCCAGTCCCGTTTCCAGTGCCGGTGCAGAAGCCCGCTCCTCGACCTCAATCTTCCCGATGTATGTACCCGACCAACCGGTCGGTTGTTTTTCAGGCCACTATTCATACAGACCATTAATAATTAATTCAATGTTTTAAAATACATAGCGAAATCCTTGTTTCTGGCATGATTCGTATTTCTCCAATTTTACACTAAAATGCTTTATTTCAGTATAGACTTAACAGTTTAATAATTTATTAGATAAAATATGTACTGTATTTCAGTTTAGTTGGTATATTTCTCCAGACAAATGAGCCCACATCGACAAATGCCTAAGATGAATGGCCCAGTTCTGTTCACAATTGTTGGATATGCAGTTGATCGCATTTATTTAGACCAATGAGGAGATTCTTAAAATAATTGTGGCGTGTCGTGGGAAACCCGGGCTTAATGCATCTGCGTTAAGTGTCGTTCCGGATCAGCCGGTGCAGTCCGCACAGGCTAATCCAGGACAGCACTTTCCATCTACAGTGAATTTATGTTTAGAAGAAACTTCCTTGAAACAGAAAATACCATACAACCGGATGTGCCGTCCCGGATTAGTATGTGCGGACTACACAGGCTTATCCGGGACGACATTTTACGCATATGCATTAAGCCCTACATGCCTAAATTCCTTCTCAACTCACTCTCTGTTATATGTGCAGTTGAAAGAGTACACGTACCTGTCCCATTTCCCGTAAAGACCACAGTGGTCATACAAGGTCGCGGCCAGGGTGGTAGACCGAACAGCGGCCAAGGCGGTGAAAGACCCAACAGAGGACATGGTGGTGGAATGGGAGGAGGAATGGGCGAAAGAATGGGAATCTTGTCGCCCAACAGTATCGGACCTGCACCATTTCCCAGCCAGGGTCAGTCCGGAGCAGGTGAGGCATATATATTTTACTTTAATTCACGATTTCTTTTTAAAATGAAACGTAAAACGTCTGTTATTAGGTATCGATGACGCAGCTCACCTCATGACATTTGCATACTACAAAGAGAATATGTCGTGTTGTATGACGTCTTCGTTTTAGTGATCCCAACTATATTTATTATTTTGATGGATAAAGAAGAAAATTATTCTATGAAAATGATATAGGACATATTTATATTTTTACCGCATTAATGATATTACACTATATAACTTCAAATATTCTTCACCATGTTCGTTTCTGAGCATGCTGGAGCTTGTTTTGTAATATTTTTGTCAGAAGACTTTCTTGTTGTCCGGTACGGAAATGCCGACAATTCAGCTACTATTTCAGTTGTCCGTTCTGCCCCTCCAAGGCGCGGTATTGACATAAACGCTCACATCGACTTCGGGATGAACAGCTTGAACGGAGGTGACATTGGGCCAGCCTTTGACCTTGGAATGAATGGCAATAACGGGATGAATGGTAACTAAACGTCTGTTGACTATCATTATCTTTCACTAGGTTATGCTTAAACTATCCAACAATCTAGCAGGCTGGATTTTTAGGGGAGGATGACTGAACTCATGTTTATACTTAAAATTTTAAGAGGAATCTGTTTCATCGGAACAAACAGGAGGGTTTACAGTTACCACCTTGACGTAGACCAATTTGATGTATATGTCTTAACAATATATTTGTAGACATTGCCAATGATTATGTTGCATCTTTTCACAGATGTAATGATAAATAATAGGTTATTCTAAAGTATACAACTTTTGATATTTCTCCACAAAACGTTTGTCAATGGTGTCAAATATCTTTGTAAAATCAACAAAATGCGACAAAAAAACTGTGTTACAACAAATAATCATACCAATATCTATCAGATGAGAAATCATTGCAGTAATTTACAAACCAAGTTATGATTTATAAATCTGTCACTGCGAGAACAATGCCGAGATAGGCAGCTACTAACAGTTCTAACTTGATTTCTCTTAAGTAACTTATTATAAATTTCAGGAATGAATGGTCTCAACATGGATTTTGGAGGTCTGAATTCTGCTAATGGATTGGATGCCGGGTTAAACGGTTTAGGATTGGATCTCGGACTTGGCGGCCATGGTGGTGTAGGCATGGACGTTGGAATCGGCGGTGGCCATGGCGGTGGTGCTGGAATGGATTTTGGACTCGGCAGTGGCGGTGGAGCAGGAATGGACTTTGGACTCGGCGGAGGTCTTGGTGGTGGTGCAGGATTAGATCTCGGCCTCGGCGGAGGCCATGGTGGTGGTGCAGGAATGGACTTTGGATTCGGTGGCGGCAATGGCGGTGCAGGAATGGGTTCCGGCCTCGGTGGAGGTCATGGCGGTGCAGGAATGGGTTTCGGCCTCGGCGGAGGTCATGGCGGTGCAGGAATGGGTTTGGGCATGGGCGCTGGTAATAACACTTGTCTTACTGTTGTTGGGGTGGGAATTGTGACTAGGCAAAGTGATGTTGGGGCGTGATTTAAGACTAGCTTTAGTGATGTTTGGGCGGGATTAAGACTACTTTTAGTGATGTTGGATGGGATTTAATAATAGACTAAGTTATGTAGCGGCGTGATTGGAGACTAGCGTAAGTACTTTGGAGAGGGATTTGATACTATGTGAAGTTGCGGCGGGATTTGTGTACATATAAAAATCGCACATTCAAGTTTTCTACTGATTGCGTAGCGCATTGTCTTTCGGGTATTATTTCATGATTTAAATCTGAAAACCAATATTTGTTTCTGTTTCTAGGTGGACTCGGACTGCCGGTGCCTCAAACAGAGACTATCGTTTGTAAGTTGAGCCTACTCGTTTTATCAATATAGCTTCTAATGTATATATACGCGTAGTTTGTCAATATAGCTTCTAATGTATATATACGCGTAGTTTGTCAATATAGCGTCTAATGTATATATACGCGTAGTTTGTCAATATAGCTTCTAATGTATATATACGCGTAGTTTGGAAATGTCCTAACATGCGTTTCTGTATAAGTGTACATTATTAAACAATGATTACATTATTAAATTAAGTTGATTTGCCTTCTAATTTCATTCAGTTTGTTACGATATGTTAAACGTGTTGTCGCAGAAATCAATGCTAAATTGTGATGGTGAGATAAGAAAATAGGGTTCATGTATTGAACCATAAACGTATTGTATGCGTTTCGTCCGCATTAATATACATGTTTAAGCAATCGTTATTGAAGTTGCGATGTGTCAATATGTTTTGACATATGTTTATTATTTGCTTTTTCAGCAAGCAACATCCAGATAAGTAAGTAAAGCATATTACCCTTTAGCTCTAAATGTACACATCAGTGAGTTAATCTTGACTGTTTATGCATTAAACATTGTATCAAGTACTACATAATTACAGCTATTCTGCTATTCCTTCGAACAGTGACCCAATAAACGGTGACGGTATAAACTTGTTGATATCCAGCAGCAGATTACTTGACTGTGATATATTGTACACTTGTATTCCTACGCAAAGAATAACAACATTGTCCAGAATGGCACATAATACAATGAAATACAAACCTATCGATAAAAACGTGTTGTCTAGTTTTACAGAGTTTCTACGAGGGTCATCCGTAAAGTTCGTGGACAAGTTCTGTTAAACTAATATTTATAATCACAAAACAATGAAATTCCATATACATTTAATATAACGTATTTCCTGTATTCGAACCAAAAATTGCATCACAATAACAACATATAACTTGTGTACTGTAAAAACACACATACAAACATGCTATGTCAGGGAGCATTTTGACGTTGTAGACGCGACGTCAACACAGGTCTCAATTTTTCAAAGTATTCCCGTCGACGCAGCACACACTTTTCATGTCTGTCTATCCACGTAATGTAATTATTGTTACACCATTCAAAGTCACATTGCCTGATGAATGTCCGTACTACCATCTGAATGTCCGTAATGTTAACAAATGCCTCTACTTCGCTCTTTATGCCGGGAAATACCGCAAAGTCCACAGGAGCGCGGTTATGGCTGTACTGTATGGACTGTGTTCGATCCGCTTTAGTCAAATGAAGCCGGTCGTCATTATCGTCTCGTGCGACCGATGAGCTGGGGCGCTGTCCTAATGAAGGATCATGGATTCTATGTTGATACCTGGCGTCTTTTTCCCTGAACGCATGCACTAGGTCTGGCCGAATAACCTGAAAAGTGAAGAGAGAAAACCAACAATTTAGCCATTGTATTTGATGCGATCGTAGTGTATGTTGTATTTTTATATTTATTTTATATTATATTTATTATATATGATTCTATTTTATTATACTTTTAATATAATAAACAATAAATAATTAACCTTGTGGTAATATTTGGCGTTGACCGTCACTCCATGCGGCCCTGCGTGAGACAGGAGCATGCCCTGCCTGTCCATGAAGAAGATTAACATTGCTTGCTTATTTGGATACTGTTGAGATTTTCGGCACTTGATATAAATTTTAACTTCTGTGTAGGGGTCATTCCCGCTCTGACGCAATATTTTATTGCCGCGCGTTGCTCCTTTTGATCGACAGCTCTGCGCAACAGTTACTCTATATCACCTTGCCGATACTTGTTATTGATATGATATGACGTCAGAAATTAGCGGCAATCTTTATTGATGATCAAAATAACGTCAGACAAACGTTCGCGCAATTCAAGATGTTATTTCATAAATAAAAAACTATGCGCACAAAGTTCAAAGTGCCCCGTAGCGTCAGCACATAGTTGCCTTAGCAACTTGTTAAATAAAGAACGGTAATGATTTGTTTTCACAGACATATAAATGGTTCATCACATATTTGTCGATTAGCTGCTTCAATTATATTTTATTGTAAAAACGTATTCCCTAAACAATTACCTTGTCCTCGAAATTAACGGATGACCCTCGTATAATATACCTAAAGAGTTTTTATCAGCACAGAACCTCGAACATCATCCTTCCATTTCATTTCCAAACACGCCTTAATACTAAATGGTTATTCTTTGCGAATAAACTCTCTGTTCAAACAACAATTACAAGGTGTATTCAACAACAAAATATCCCTTTGCATTAATGTCCGTTAAAAATAATGAAAACTCAAAGAAGTCTACGTCTAAAAATTTAACGAAACATTTCAGCTACGATGTTTTAAACCCACACATTTCCGAATTAATCACAGAAAATTGAAAAGGGACATATCTTGTCGTTTCCATTTAAGGCATATATATATTCACACACTTTTAATATTCTCGTCAATGTTACTGCCTAACATTATCCATCCAAAACACAGAAACACTAAATATTGTATTCCGATTACACGAATTTTTAATTCCAATACATTCGCGACGTTGGGTTTAATACAATGTGTTAACTTAAAACTCAGCAAGTTATAAATGACGTAGGAGGTGTGACGTAATGCATCTTTAAAAAACAATATTATCTGGTTTAAAGCAAAATTGATTGATTTATTCTCGTTCGGGCATCAAACTGACATAGGCAAATCAATTTTTAAACAGTTTACTCTCTTTCTAAGATAAAAGTGATAAAGAAATATATAACTGTTTTCATCGAGTAGCTTGCGTCACTTTTTTCGGGTAGGTTGCATGAAAGTAGGTGAGTTGTTAGATTCGAACCCATCATAGGATTTTGCAAGTTAAACCCTTGGTTACAGTTTGGTGCTTATAAACTGAAAATGAGTGGAAAACAAGATAAATAGAGAAGATAATAGGTACCGTGTATAAAAGCACAAATCATATTTTTTTTATTTTCATAGAACGTGCAAAGAAAATAAATGTTAAATATTTTCAAAGTAGATTTGTTTCAAACTTGATTCCATCGTCAATATATAGACCAGCTATTAAATGTTAATGGGTAATCATGTGATATGATATTGGTTATTAATATGTGCAAGAAAGTAAGCCAATACTAATTTGTATATATTTCCTCTATTTCAGCTGACGCAGATCATGGTACGTTGTATTGACATGAAGTATAAGGATGTAAAGAGAACGTACATGCATTTTAAAGATGATTTCATACGGTTTAAATCCCGAAATTTGTAGAAGTTTTGAATTATGAAAATAAATAATTGAATTGCATACATATTTCATAGACAATTTTGCCATTTATATTAATTGAAAACATGAATTACTATACATAGTACAAGCCTGCATTTATGGCAGTTGTCTTATGCAAACGATCACAAGGGTGGCACATGTCTATACTCTCTACTACTTCAGTGACGACCCACTATGTCAATACGTTCTACTACTTCAGTGACGACCCACTATGTGTATACTCTCTACTACTTCAGTGACGACCCACTATGTCTATACGTTTTACTACTTCAGTGACGACCCACTATGTCTATACTCTCTACTACTTCAGTGACGACCCACTATGTCTATACTCTCTTCTACTTCATTGACGACCCACTATGTCTATACTCTCTACTACTTCATCGACGACCCACTATGTCTATTCTCTCTACTACTTCAGTGACGACCCACTCCAACTCGAACGCTGCCAGCAGTAATAGTCAGCATGCCAGCCTGTCGCTTGGTATCATGGACGCCGATACTGGTACATATACATACTCCTCGCATACGGTTACTTCCTCTTTGCGGTTTACAGTAAAAACTGCCACTGGAAGTCAAATCCTTCCAGATCTGGACGGTTTTATTTTTAAATTGTATTATTAGGGCAATAATCACACAAAGCATCAAAGATATGATAATAACGAGTATTATATTGAACCATGAAATGTCTTTACTACCGTCCATATTTACTTTCATTGTAAATTGCCGGATGCCCAGGCTATTGCTACTTTGTTGACTTGCTTTATGGTGGCGTGTAATCTTAGTCACGATATCTCTGATCTACGATATTCAGATTTGGTTGTTGATGATGGTAGTATTTATGGTGATGATGATCGTGTTTTTGTTGTTATTGCTGATGATTACAATAGTAATGGTTTCAAGTGGTGTTCTTATTGATGATGTTGTTAATGAAGATGATGTTGATGATGATATGTTGTTGTTTCAGTCTCCGTGGGAGGCGGCCCGGCACTCAACGCGGACATGGGGCTGGAAGGGCTGTCAGCTCTGGGGGCCGCGGCAAGTCTAGGAGGCGGAGCCGGCCAAAACATGGGTAGGCGGTATAGTCTGTGACATAGAGTGGCGGGACCAGGGGGGGGGGGGGCGAGAGTAGGGAGCGGGACCGCCCACAACATGGGTAGGTGGTATAGGCGGGCGAGACAAAGAGGGAAGACTATGGTGTGTGGCGGTAAAACTGGAGGGGCCGGCCTCAAAATGGGTAGGTGTTATAGGTTGGGCGAGACAAAGGGGCTGGACTATCTGTTGTGGCGGAGCTAGGTGCCGAGCCGGCTACAAAATGGGTAAGTGGTATAGGCGGGCGAGACAAAGGGGTTGGGCTATGGGTTGTGGCGGTGCTAGGGACGGAGCCGGCCACAGGTAGTATAGACGGGCGAGACTAAGAGACTGGACGTTGTGGTGTGGCGGTGCTAGGGGCGGAGCCGGCCACAAAATAGGTAGGTGGTATAGACGGGCGAGACAAAGGAACTGGACTTTGTGGTGTGGCGGTGCTAGGGGCGGAGCCGGCCACAAAATGGGTAGATGGTATAGACGGGCGAGATAAAGGGACTTTGCGGTGTGGCGGTGCTAGGGGCACGGTCAGGCCACAGCAAGGGTATGTGGTATAGGTGGGGCGAGAAAAAGGGGCTGGACTATGAGTTGTCGCGGTGATAGGTGCGGAGCCGGCCACAACATGGGTAAGTGGTATAGGTGGGGCAGGATAAATATGCTGGACTATAAATTGTGGCGGGTGCTAGGGTCGGGGCCGGTCATACCATGGGTAGGTGGCTTCGCATAAAAGCTGATAGATTTAAAAGTCTATAGATATATCATTATGACGGTATATATGGTGAGTGGTATAGTTGTATCATATTTGTTACGTGCACTTGCTAATAGTAAACCATGTGACCTACAACGCCTATCCTGCAAAGATCGTACTGTTTTGAAGCAGAGTTTATTCGTGTATTTGATTAGGCAATTTAATGTTGAACTTCAGCATGCTGCTTTCAAACATGTACATTTAGCATGGAAATTTTGATTCCAATAATAAATTATTAAATAGTACTTACTGTTCTGCCTATTCTTTTTAATTCAGTAGCAACATGTAGTATTTACTTGTATGCTCATTATTTGATATAAATCAATACCTAGTACGTATTATTATGCTCATCATTTTATATAAATCAATACCTAGTACGTACTATTATGCCCATCAGTTTCCATTCATTTTATATAATTCAATAACTAGAACGTACTACTATGCCCATCATTTTCTGCAGATCTGACGGGCCTCGGCCTTGGCCTTGGAGCCCTGGGAGGGGCAGGGGCGGCAGCCCTTGACATGGCAAGCGTCGCCGGGGGTCAACAGGCGGGGTTGGGCTTCGACGCGGGGCTAGGGGGCGGCATGGGAGGTAGGCATATGAATAAAAAAGGGTACTTAACTTCTTAGAAATAGTATACACTTTTTCGTTTTGCGTGGGAACAATAATTTAACACTGACCTTTATGCATGAATAATTATTAAATATATACGAGGAATATACACACGTTTTACTTTCCGTATTTTATCGCTTACATCTACATACGTTAAGAGTTTATTTATGTATAGAACGATTTTAATCAAAACGTGTTTCTCGATTTTGTCGAAAGCCGGATGTTTATTGAAAAACGTTATAACCCGTTTCCCGGTAGGAGGGTCTTTTATAAAGGTCACTACTGCGCTCACGGAGTATGAAGCGAACTCACGTTCTCCTTGCCGACCGCAAGCCGTAAACCACACCAATTTCACATTGCGACGCATCCTATTGCATTTGAATATGGCTGTGTAATTACTCGTCGGCATTCGAAAGGTTTTACATAATATTGTGCATACCGCATAGTTGAAGACGTTCGTTTATACTTAGTATGCATAACACTCTGGCATGCCTTCTTTATGAAGATTATTTTTGCACATACAATACCGTACGATGACAACACAGTGACGTCTTTATTATATAATAGCAAGTGAAACCATCTGACTGTGCGACAGTTTTATTACATTTGTTGTCGCTATATAATGAAGTGATGTGACCATTTACGTCTATACTTCGTGAATAGCCGTCATGCCAGAAATATATTTTAGGTGTGTCGTGGGAAAACGGGTTAAGGCATGTGCGTAAAGTGTCGTCCCGGACTAGCCTGTGCAGTCCGCACGGATTAGACTGTGCAGTCCGCACAAGCTTATCCAGGACGGCACTTTCCGCCTACAATGGGTTTATGTTTAGAAGAGACTTCAATGAAACAGAAAATACCATAAAAGCGGAAACTGCCGTCCTGGATTAGCCTGTGGGGACTGAAGAAGCCTATCCGGGACGACACTTTACGCACATGCATTTAGCCTGGTTTTCCCACGACATGCCTCATTTGGAAATGTGCTGCATTTACAGCAAAAGCTAAATGCCAACGGAAAGACGACACAATTTCAAGAATAAACTACACTAAAAAATAAGTATGTTTATGCATTAAAGGGACTTGTTCACAGATTTTCGCATTTGTTTGAAGTATGCCATTAAATGTATTAACTTGACAGATTTAAGCATCGGAACTCAAATGCTCAAGTTTAATAACAAGAAAAGTATTATTTTGTTAAATTGGTTCTACCGGTGTTCGGACCCGGGCCCTCCGTATTAAAAGTCTATCTCCTTAACCACTCGGCCATTCCGACTTGAGTATTTGTCCCTGCATTATTTACTTTATGTAAGTGTTCTACGTGATGTCAGCCGTTTCAACGAAAACAACAGAAACACTCCAAATTATTCCATCGTTTAGCGTTACAAAGTTAACACTTTGTAATTTTATCAATTTCAACTGATGATTACTACGGTGGCATAGATGTGACATGTGCATGTTTTTATTTTTTATTTCGTTCCCACGAAATATTAAGTCGTGGGAACGAGATCTTATCTCGTGGGAACGAGATCTTATCTCGTGGGAACGACATAATTATGTCGTGGTAACGACATATTAAGTCGTGGGAACGAGATAATTAACTCGAGGTCACGACATATTAAGTCGTGGGAACGAGATCTTTTCTCGTGGGAACGACATATTAAGTCGTGGGAACGACATATTAAGCCGTGGGAACGAGATAATTAACTCGTGATAACGACATAATTATTCAGAATACACGTTGTTTAAAAGCATGTTTCAAAATGGCTGATTAAGAGACGCTTAAATAATATCGTATTTCAATTCTGGATTAAGATATAAAGAAATGGTTTTTCTTCTGCGTGAGCAACATGGAATTTAATTGGCTTAATAAGTTGTTCCCTCGACAAAAATATATCGTTCCCACGAGATAAGATCTCGTTCCAACGAGATAAGATCTCGTTCCAACGAGATAAGATATCGTTCCCACGACTTCATATGTCGTGGGAACGATATAATTATGTCGTTGTCACGAAATTAGATCTCGTTCCGACGAGATAAAATCTCGTTCCGACGAGATAATATCTCGTTTCCACGACATAATTAGTTCGCTCCCACGATATAAGATCTCGTTCCCACGAGATAAGATCTCGTTCACACGACTTAATATGTCGTGGGAACGACAAAAATAAAAACATTAACTAGTCACATCTAAGCCACCGTAGATTACTCATAATCGAAACGGTTTTTACAGTAAATGTCTAGGTCTGTAGTGTTATTTTGATCCCTTGTATGCACTGTTCTTTTATTTTTGAAATCAGTGTCAAAAAGTTGAAAAATGGTCAACTCGTCAATCTATGAACAGGTCCCTTTAATACGCGCTCGGATATGTTATGTTATAAACGCGTCTACCTAGGTAGAACGCTATTGTTCTAAACTTTTCGTAGTACATATCTTTGCAACAGTCTTATCAACATACACCGATTGGTTGACACACTTTTACATAAATTCGATGTAACATAACCATAACGCATTACCTTTGTGTATTTTCTTCCCAAGATATGTGCATCGCTGTTGACCTTTTCAAACCGCAGTAGTTTTACTCCAGTGAGAGGTTCACTGCAACAAAGGACGAGTGAAAAAAGAACAAATAAAACATTAATGGGATGGTCAATTTTGCACGACATGTTCCGCTAATAAAGGATGTTTCTAATCATTAGATCAGTACAGTTCAGACACGTTCACCATGTAATTAATACATGTTATGCAAGTAATCGCGAATATCAAAAGGTTTCAAACAGAAGCGACAGTGATTGTGAACGCCGTGATAATTAACATATTTTGCATACGTTTATCGCCTGCGAACGCGATATGTAAAATACTACGTGAAAGTACAATTCGCGATTGACATATATTGGTGCAAACTGCACCACCAAACTTTAATCATTTTCAAAATTAATGTTGTTGAAGAACCATGTAAAAAACTGCGGAACAACGACTGGTTACAAGGCATAAAACACCGGAACATTTGTGAATCAAACCGCACATACCGTGCCCTGAAAAATATGTTTCACAAATTATTATGTTAAATAGTTCTGTGGCAGTGTTTTGAATTGTCACTTTCTTTGGTGACCTCCACATATTTAATAGTCAAACTCAAAACCAAAAAAGAACTTTTCCAAATCTACAGTATTTACTATTTTTCTTTAGGTGGCTTGAACGGCCTTGACCTTGGTCTGAACGGCGGCAGTGCGGGTGGCATTGACCTTGGGGCCCTTGGCATCGACTGTAAGTGTACCTGTACTTTAATGACGACCAATATATGTTGTAACATATGTCGATTTTTATTTGTAAATATCAAATTAATATAGTTTGGTATCTTACTATTGCACTTTTGAATCACACGTTTAACTGTTTAAACAAAAACGTAAGTGGTAAAGCTTGTAGAGCGCTTCAACATCTGGATGCATGTTAGTATTTCATTAACAATAGCTGATCTTGATCTCTTCTCTTTTATTGTCCTTTCTTTTATTGTCTTCTCTTCCTTTGTATTCTCTTGTCTTCTCTTATCTTGTCTTCTCTTCTCTTCTCTTGCCTTGTGTTATCTTCTGCTCTCTTGTCTTGTATTATCTTCTCTTGTTTTATCTTCTGTTCTTTTGTGACATCTTCTCTTGTGTTTTCGTCTTCTTTTCTTCCCTTTTCTTCTATGTCCGCCTCTTTCTATTATCTTCACTTTTCGGCTCGTTATCTTCTCTTCTCTTTTTTTCTCTTCTCTTCTCTTCTCGTCTCGTCTCTTCTCGTCGCTTCTCGCCTCTTTCTCTTCTCTTTGTTTATCTCCTTATATCGTTTCTTTCGCCGCTTTTTATCCAGTCTCTCTTCGTCTCTTTCTGGTCTTATTCTATTCTATTCTATTCTATTATATTTAAATTCTATTATATTCCATTATATTCTATTAAAATTCTATTCTTTTCTATTTTATTAAAATTATATTCTATTAAAATTCTATTCTATGCAGTGGGCTTGGGCGGCGGTCGACATGGTAACAACAATGGTCTGAACAACAATGGAGGTAACGGTTTGATCAACAATGGAGGTCACGGCCTTAACAACAATGCAGGTCATGGTCTTAGCAACAATAGAGGTCACGGTCTGAATGACCTTGGCCTTAATAACAATGCCGGTCATGGACTAAATGATATTGGAGGTCACGGTCTTAACAATGGAGGTCATGGCCTTACTAACAATGGAGGTCGTGGCAGCGGCGAAAATGGATTAAACAGCAATGGCGGCCAAGGGCTCAACAATGATTTCAGTGCCCATGGTTTAAACAGCAATGGCGCATACGGAAGCAATAACCACGGCTTGAACAGCAATGGCGGACACGCCACTAGCAATAATGGGCATAACAGCAACAACAACAACATAGATTTGGCATCAATACTTGCAATCCTTGGTAAGTTAGACAGTTTAGTTGGTGATGATGATGATGATGATTATGATTATTATTATTACTATTATTATGATGATGGTGGTGTTGCTGCTGCTGATGATGATGGTGGAGATGTTGTTGATGAGGATAATGATGATGGTGGTGATGATGATGATAATGCTGATAATGCTGCTGCTGATGTTGATGTTGATGCTGCTGCTGATTATGATGATGCTGCTGCTGGTGATGATGACGATGATGACAGTGATGATGATCATGATGATCATGATGATGAAAATGATGGGCATGATGATGATCATGATGATGATGACGATCATGATCATGATTGCATGTACTACAAAATACGGTGTGCAAACGATCAACAAGCAATTCTGTAGCATCTCCACTTCTCATATGCAAACATTATGCTACGTTAAATGCAGTTTCTTTCATCTCGTTTCTAGGACCGATTGGTGGACCTGGCCACATCGCAACGGCGGCAACGCACCAAGGTCAGAGCGGTTCGCTAGTAGGGAAACCAGGTGAGGTTAATACGGGCCAACTTCAAAACGGTTCAAGGTCAATAAAGGGCATGGTTAATATGGGTCAATAAGGGTCAATGTCCATACATGTTAAGGTCAATACGATTCAATGTCAATTTGGGTCATCGGAGCTCAATATTCAAAACAGTCACTGGTGCTCTTTCTCACGAATAAATTGTGTTTATCTTACAAACATATAAAGACAAACTATATGTCGTACAATTTGTTAGTAAAGTATAAAAATTATTCATACTATGCCTAGTCTGAACCTGGCAACTATGTCCAGTCTGTACCTAGTAACTATGTCCATCCTGTGCCTCTTAACTATGTTCAGTCTGTACCTTGTAACTATGTCCAGCCTGTACCTGGTAACAATGTCCAGTCTGTACCTGGTAACAATGTCCATTCTGTGCCTCGTAACTATGTCCAGCCTGTACCTGGTTACCTGGTAACTATGTCAAGTCTGCGCCTCTTAACTATGTTCAGTCTGTACCTGGTAACAATGTCCAGTCTGTGCCTCTTAACTATATTCAGTCTGTACCTGGTAACAATGTCCAGTCTGTACCTGGTAACTATGTCCAGTCTGTACCTGGTAACTATGTCCAGTGTGTGCCTCTTAACTATATTCAGTCTGTACCTGGTAACTATGTCCAGTCTGTGCCTCTTAACTATGTTCAGTCTGTACCTGGTAACTATGTCCAGCCTGTACCTGGTAACTATGTCCAGTCTGTAACTGTTAACTATGTTCAGTCTGTATCTGGTATCTATGCTCAGTATGGTGACGATGTCCATTCTTTCCCCGGTAACTATGTTCAGTAAATGCCTGGTAACTATGTCTAGTCTTCTCCGGTTAACTATGTCCTGTCAATGTCTGGTAAATATGTCCAGTATGTACCTGGTAACTATGTCCAGTCTTTGCCCGGTAGTTATGTCCAGTATGTAACTGGTAACTATTTCCAGACTCTACTTGGTAACTTTGTCCAATCTGTACCTGGTAACTATGTCCAGCCCCTACCTTGTTAACTTTGTCCAGTCTGTGCTTGGTACCTATGTCCAGTCCACGCCTTGTAACTATGTTGTATCTTCATATGCAAAAAATACAACAGCAAAAGTCCGTTTACCTATAACATCAGATAATTGATTAAAGCAACAATGCCTTCAATGTCCATATACGTCATGATCCATGCAGAGTATATATACATGTATAACATAAAACCTTTAGTACTCGATCTTGACGCACAAACGCTAATTGAAAAGAAAAATCTTTTGTGTCATTCAAGTAATAAAACAGCACTCCCAATACTTCGCGCACATACGCACACAGTTAACCAGACTTGTTATGACTCATATCGAAACCACACAGACTCGGGGATGCAACACAGGCTCGGGATTGCCACACAGACTCGGGGTTGCCACACAGGCTCGGGATTGCCACACATGCTCGGGGTTGCCACACAGGCTCGGGGTTCGCCACACAGACTCGGGGTTCGCCACATAGGCTCAGGGGTTGCCACACAGGCTCGGGGTTCGCCACACAGGCTCGGGGTTGCCACGCAGGCTAGGGCTGCCACACAGGCTTAGACATGCCACATAGGCTCTATTCTCGACAGGTCTACCCCACTACAAGCCACCTATAAACAAATGAAGTCTATAAACCTATGCCCTACATCATTCAGTTCAAGTTGCTACCCCAACACAACAACGCGACTGGACATTTATACACCCAATACATGAGCTTTACAAAATACGCTTAACCTTAATTCCTCATACGTAAATGGCAGTACTATGACTATTAGTATGTGTACTGTACTTACATTGTACATTGCAGATCAAATATCTCACACCCCCATTTCCTCATATTCTCACACAAAACTAACACTCAGTCATCTCCAACTGATCTGGTCTATACAACTGTTATTTCCAGACTGAATTGAAACAATGAATCCTCCCCTCAGCCAAACAAAGCCACATCAAAAACTAGTCTAAATATCAACACATTGTTACATTGCTGGGAAACTTAGCAAAATTAAACTGAATAACGGGAATGTAAAGTATTGTATTAAAGGGGTATGTAGAAATTTGTGAAAATGTCTGGTATCTATGTCCAGTATGTACCTGGTAACTATGTCCAGTCTGTGCTTGATAACTATGTCCAGTCTCCACCTGGTAACTATGTCCAACCTCCACCGTGTAACTTTGTCCAGTCTGTACCTGGTAACTTTGTCCAGTCAATGTCTCGTAACTATGTCCAGTCTACACCTGGTAACTATGTCCAGTCTCTACCTTGTAACATTAACCAGTCTGTACCTGGTAACTTTGTCCAGTCAAAGTCTCGTAACTGTGTCCAGTCTCCACCTGGTAAGTATGTTCAGTCTTTACCTGGTAACAATGTCCAGTTTCCACCTGGTAACTATATACAGTCTCCACCTGGTATGTCCAGTCTTTACCTGGTAACTAGACTATATTCTGTTTCAGTAGCCATTGTCAGCCTCGGCGATCAAGCTGGACATAACAGCGCCCATGGCGGTCACGGAGGTAATTATACATGTCGACATAGCTTCCTCTGATAGATATTTAAAGGGACTTGTTCACCGACTTTTTTATTTCGAAATATGCCAATAAACATCTGAACTCGAAAAACTAAAACGTCTGAACTAAAGAGCTCTAGTATTTTAACAAGAAAAGCAGCATTGAAATAAGAAATTAAATAACGAAAAATTATATGTGATGCAGATTTTAAAAATTGTCAAATCGCAAATCTGTGAATAGGTCTCTTTAAATTTGAGAACCGACTGCCTATAAATGACAAAATGCAGTGCAGGTTCCGTTCATTGTGTTTCACCAGCATAACGTCGTACGTTTACTGTTAAATAAAGTATGTTTGGAATTTAAAAGCATTCTTTATTTTCCAAAAACAAATACAGAAAATGATAGGATACATAGAACACTATGGTCGTGATATTGGTTTTCTAGTCCTAGCTGTGTATAGTTATCTTTATTGAACACTAACCTAGTTTCCTCTATACGCGCAACTGTGCACGTAATTTGGGTTTTACACATCTCGTTTTATAATCCTTATTCAATACTTCCAGTAACCTAGTATTCTCCATTCTATACCCAGAGGATGACGTCACACGCCAAACCTCTGTACTTAACCGCATTATTTCGCCCCAAACGGCGAAATGTGCGTACGCATGAACTAATCCCGCGTATGAAAGTTGTGTCATGTAATGACGTTATTGATACCATTAATCAGTCTAATATTCAGTTAATACTGTAACATAACAGTGGTTCGTGTTTAACGCTGTTTAGCGTGTTTATTTTAAAAAGCTACTTTCATTTTCGTTTTGTGTGAAAATTCAAGGTTAGATGCCAATAAATCAAATTCTCTTAGGGTCCCATTATAAAACGGCGAACTTTCAGATTTCAGATGTTAAAAGATGAATCTTTCCTCTTCCGAAAATTGCATTCAAAAGATATGGCATGTTACTTTTAAGAAAATGCGTCTCACCTGAATGCAGACACCGATAGAAACTAGGATTTCGGCATTAATATTTCGACAAAAGCCCCATGCCACAGTAAAGCCACCCCAAACGCTCATCTTTCCAGTTAGCCTCCAAAGAAATGCACAAAAAGTTCCAAACACACAGAGGATATTAAAAATAACCAAAAAAGGCATGTCTGACTTTTCTAAATGCTTTTCATAGCAGAAGAAAATAGGAACTCTAGTAAAAGGCAATATTTCGAATGTAAACGGAGGAAAACACATTGATTTACTGGTATCTGACCTCAATGAGATGTTAAATCAACCATTGCGAGCTATGCTGGAAAGTAGCGCATACCCATGATGCATAGAGCGTGAGTATACAGGTCTGTCAGACCGGTGCAGACACAACGAGTATTCTCTTTACGCGTTCAAAAACATTTCTCGTGATTTGGGTTTTCAAAATCTCGCTGTATAAATTGATCTTTACTAAACTTTAGCGTATCATTCTCTGTACGCGTTAGAATAAAATGCTTGTGATTTGGATTGTTTAAACCTTGCTATATGAGCTTATTTGTATTTAACACTTTCCTTGTATTCTCTAAACGCGTTAGAATGCTATAATCGTGATTGAGCTTTTCTTAACCTAAACTTATCTTTATATAAAACTAGCATTGTATTCTCTTTAAGCGCTAAACCTCGCTGTATCAACTTATCTTTATATAACACTGATATTGTATTAGCTTTAAGAGCTAAACCTCGCTGTATAAACTTATCTTTATATAACACTGACATTGTAATAGCTTTAAGAGCTAAACCTCGCTGTATAAACTTATCTTTACATAACACTAACAGTGTATTCTTCTTAAGCGCTAAACCTCGCTGTGTAAACTAAAATTTATATAACACTTGCAATGCGCTAAGGCTCGCTCTATAAACTAATCTCAATTCAACATTAACCTCTTATTTATTTCTTCTTTTCTTCTTTTCCAGGTCGCTTGTAAACGGTATCGCTCTATAAGACGACGAAGAAATTTTTATTTATAACGGAAGTCACGTGGCATGTTGTCAGGCTCACGGGATATTGTTGGCGTGCAGAAGTTTAAAATGTCAATTTGTGTTTTACCTTAACTTAAGCGAGTATTAAATTAAATGTTATAGTTGCGTAATTGTCCGAGTTAAAATGTCTAATATTACAATATGACTGAGAGTTCAAGCTGTTTCGTGTTGTTATTTTGTCATTCAAATCATATGTGTTGTAGTTTCATGTTTTTTTAAATGACACATATTACATACATGAATGGTGGCCGGTCCCGGCTAGCTCAGTTCGTAGAGCGCTTGACTGTCACATATTACATGAATGGTAGCCGGGCCCGGCGAGTTAAGTTTGTAGAGCGCTGGACTGTCAAATATTACGTACATGAATGGTAGCCGGACCCGGCTAGCTCAGTTCGTAGAGCGCTGGACTGTCACATATTACATACATGAATGGTAGCCGGGCCCGGCTAGCTCAGTTCGTAAAGCGCTGGACTGTATATCCGGGGATCGTAAGTTCGAATCCCAGCCCAGCCACATAACTTGTGCGGGGATTGGTCATGCAGTTGTGTATACGGCCATTCTCCCCCTACCTCTGATTCAAGTAGGGCAGTTACTGGCATAAGTATGTGCACTTAGAACTGGTAAACCGCTTCGATCGGCTAAGCTTGCTCAGGAAAAGTGTGAGTAGGTTAACTGACTCCGTGATAAAACTGAAATACTGTTAAAAACGGCGAAACTTCACAAATAAACAAAACAATATAATGGTATCATATACGATTACATGCAAACAACGAAATATAATTATGGAAGACATGTTTTATACTGATGATTGCAGTACTACCCAGCCATGCATTACAAAGATAAAAACACATTACCAAAATTGTGATTTTTAAATACTACTAATTATCACTAAGTCACTCGCAATTACGACATAGTCACTCGTCATTACGAGCCACGATAAAATACTAAATGCAGTTATAAAGTTTTAGTTACGAGATAAAACACATTTCTCACACAGTACATAAAAGCTGTCATATACGCGGTAAGATAAAATATCTTGTCTGTTTTCGTTTAAGTTGTGTTTTTTTTAAATAATTTCTGCGCATTTTGATGCATTATAGAAGCAGAATGTTTAATGCGTTTACTCATTACTATGGCGGCAGTTGCAACGTTCCAGACATGCTGCAGCTCGGTCAAACTACAGGATACTTCTCACGCAGATTCGGAAAAAGAGATGGACATCTTGTATAATGAATATGAAAATCTACGTGTATTATACCTTGGAACGGGAATGCAAATCATTTTCTGGAATTAAACCGGTTTAACGACGTATCTAGCATCACATCTGTTCCAGAATTTATCACAACGCATGTACATGTAAATAAAATGGTAAAAATCAAAACGCTGATAGCATAGACAAACTGGAAAGCGAGAAAAGGAAAGAACCAAAATCAAGGGAAATATGGTGCTAACATTTTCTAATAGGAAGGACCGACTTGTTTGAATGAAACTGAATTTCTGCAATGCCAGTTGTTACACTCTACAAATCAAACTACTCATAGTTATATACTTCCTACTTTCAACATGTTGGTAGATATATAGGTTTGTATAGATATATAGGTTTGTATGCAAACTACTGTAAGCAAACGCAATAATATGCATACAGTCGACCTGTCGACTAATCCAGAACAGGCCAAAATCGCCCATGGAGCGTATACATCAGTGAGTACTGGTGCTTCGTAGCCTGTAAAGTAAACAGTAGGTCACGCGATTCAATCTCTCGACATCGCCTTACTGAAGACCGTTGGCTTCCGCCAATACTTTACAAAAATTAAATCATATTGCACTATTAATGATATTATATGGTAGAAATGCTAAGTGTACATTAAAATAAATGATAAATATTATAATACATCACGAGATATTTGATAAAAACTAATTAGCGTTAAAGTTTGAACAAAATTGATACCCCAATCGAACTCACGACATTGGAGCGTTAGCGTACATTTATTTCGTATTATTTTGTTTATTATTTTGATGTGTGATGTGAATTTAAGATTACAAAAAGGGCAATAACATTAGATTGGCAAAGTACATTGTCGTAAATTTAGTATTGTGCAGTCCGCACAAGCTGATCCGGATGTTACGTTACGCTTTTATGGCATTTCTCTTTTTCAAGGAAGTCTCTTCTAAACATAAATCCACTTAAGGCGGAAAGTGTCTTTCTGGATAAGCATGTGTGGACTGCACAGGCTGAATCGGGACGACACTTAAAGCACATGCATTAAGCATTAAGCCCAGTTTTACCACGACACGCCTCAATTATATTGTCAAAAGACAGTGCACCGCCGACTGCCGGGAATCACTGAAAACAACATATTCCTGCACACACTGATAATCTGTTTGCATACATTTTAATTTGGTTCGTTTTCTGTGAATTTCTTCAAATGGGGTGTTCCGCTGTAGCTTAGGTCACAGTTAGTCTAATAAATTAGAAGTGTAACGCGAATTTAATGCTACTTGTTAGATCCGCTGTAACGTCTCATCGAAAGATGGAGAGTAAGTTGGTTCCTTGTTCCTAGTTCCTGTTTCCTGATTCGAATAAGGAAACAGGAACTGGTTCCTTATTCCTTATTCAAGCTAAACATATTTGATATAAGCTTTTTATGCCCCCCCCCCCCTTCGAAGAAGGCGGCATATGGCAGTCGTACTGTCCGTCTGTGCGTCTGTCCGTCTGTCCGAAGCATTCTTGTCTTTGCTATAACTTTGTCATTTATTGATGGATTTTGAAATAACTTGGCACAAATGTCAACCATCATAAGACGACGTGTCGCGTGTAACACCCGTCTCCCTACCTCAAAGGTCAAGGTCACACTTAGAGGTCAAATGTCAAAGTGGAGTTTTGAGACAAAAATTCTTGTCTATCCTATAACTTGGCCATTTATTGATGGATTTTGAAATAACTTGGCACAAATGGTAACCATCATAAGACGACGTGTCGCGTGTAACACCCATCTCCCTACCTCAAATCTCAAGGTCACACTTAGAGGTCAAAGGTCAAAGTGGAGTTTTCAGACAAAAGTGGAATGAGGGGGCATCTGTGCCCTATGGACACATGTCTTGTTAAGATAAATAATACATACAATGCTTAAGTAAATCAAAACAAAACCAAACGTTTTTTAATTCATGAATTAATTCACGAATAAGGAACTAGTTCCTTATTCCTTATTTAAACCGAATAAGCAACTGTTGCTTTGTAACTAAATGACCTAATAGTACCCTATTAATATGAAAGATACATCTAATTGACAAGTTGAATTTTAAAGTAACTCGAATACATTTACTTTATGTATTACGATAAATGTTCATGTTTCTTCTACGCGCTTGAATAGGATTTCTTGTTCAAACCGAACTGGCATATTCTACTTTGAATATTAACTTCACATCAACCAAACTTAAAACCTATAAAATTATGTTTCATGTAATTAAAAAATGACATAAAAATGCATTCTAGCACATTTCTACTTATTTGTTTTTATTTATACTCCAGTTCCTTTTTCGCGGCTTAATAAGGAAAAAGGAACCAGTTCCTTATTCCTTATTCAAGCCGAATAAGGAACTGACATTTTCTTACATAAAAATAAATTAAACTGAACCAAATATATAATGAAAACCATTGTATTTGTATGTTGGATATTAAAAATATTTATTGCATTACATTTTTACTTAGTTTTTTTTAATGATAACCCAGTTCCTTTTTCGAGGCTGAATAAGGAAACAGGAACCAGTTCCTGTTTCCTTATTCAAGCCGAATAAGGAACTGGCATTTTCTTACTTAAAAAATAAATTAAAATGAACCAAAGAGTACTACATATTAATGAAAATCATTGTATATGTAGGTTGGATATTACAAATATTAATTGCATTACATTTCTACTTAGTTTTATTTAATGGTAACCCAGTTCCTTTTTCGCGGCTGAATAAGGAAACAGGAACCAGTTCCTGTTTCCTTATTCAAGTTGAATAAGGAACTGGCATTTTCTTACATAAAAAGAAATTAAAATGAACCAAAGTGTACATCATATAAATGAAAATCATTGTATATGTAGGTTGGATACTAAAAATATTTATTACATTACATTTTTTATTAGTTTTATTTAATGATAACCCAGTTCCTTTTTCGCAGCTGAATAAGGAAACAGGAACCAGTTCATGTTTCCTTATTCAAGCCGAATAAGGAACTGGCATTTTCTTACATAAAAATAAATTAAAATGAACCAAAGTGTACATCATATAAATGAAAATCATTGTATATGTAGGTTGGATACTAAAAATATTTATTACATTACATTTTTAATTAGTTTTATTTAATGATAAGCCAGTTCCTTTTTCGCGGCTGAATAAGGAAACAGGAACCAGTTCCTGTTTCCTTATTCAAGCCGAATAAGGAACTGGCATTTTCTTACTTAAAAAATAAATTAAAATGAACCAAAGAACACTACATATCAATGAAAATCATTGTATATGTAGGTTGGATATTAAAAATATTAATTGCATTACATTTCTACTTAGTTTTATTTAATGGTAACCCAGTTCCTTTTTCGCGGCTGAATAAGGAAACAGGAACTAGTTCCTGTTTCCTTATTCAAGTTGAATAAGGAACTGGCATTTTCTTACATAAAAAGAAATTAAAATGAACCAAAGTGTACATCATATAAATGAAAATCATTGTATATGTAGGTTGGATACTAAAAATATTTATTACATTACATTTTTTATTAGTTTTATTTAATGATAACCCAGTTCCTTTTTCGCGGCTGAATAAGGAAACAGGAACCAGTTCATGTTTCCTTATTCAAGCCGAATAAGGAACTGGCATTTTCTTACATAAAAATAAATTAAAATGAACCAAAGTGTACATCATATAAATGAAAATCATTGTATATGTAGGTTGGATACTAAAAATATTTATTACATTACATTTTTAATTAGTTTTATTTAATGATAAGCCAGTTCCTTTTTCGCGGCTGAATAAGGAAACAGGAACCAGTTCCTGTTTCCTTATTCAAGCCGAATAAGGAACTGGAATTTTCTTACTTAAAAAATAAATTAAAATGAACCAAAGAACACTACATATCAATGAAAATCATTGTATATGTAGGTTGGATATTAAAAATATTAATTGCATTACATTTCTACTTAGTTTTATTTAATGGTAACCCCGTTCCTTTTTCGCGGCTGAATAAGGAAACAGGAACTAGTTCCTGTTTCCTTATTCAAGTTGAATAAGGAACTGGCATTTTCTTACATAAAAAGAAATTAAAATGAACCAAAGTGTACATCATATAAATGAAAATCATTGTATATGTAGGTTGGATACTAAAAATATTTATTACATTACATTTTTTATTAGTTTTATTTAATGATAACCCAGTTCCTTTTTCGCGGCTGAATAAGGAAACAGGAACCAGTTCATGTTTCCTTATTCAAGCCGAATAAGGAACTGGCATTTTCTTACATAAAAATAAATTAAAATGAACCAAAGTGTACATCATATAAATGAAAATCATTGTATATGTAGGTTGGATACTAAAAATATTTATTACATTACATTTTTAATTAGTTTTATTTAATGATAAGCCAGTTCCTTTTTCGCGGCTGAATAAGGAAACAGGAACCAGTTCCTGTTTCCTTATTCAAGCCGAATAAGGAACTGGCATTTTCTTACTTAAAAAATAAATTAAAATGAACCAAAGAGTACTACATATCAATGAAAATCATTGTATATGTAGGTTGGATATTAAAAATATTAATTGCATTACATTTCTACTTAGTTTTATTTAATGGTAACCCAGTTCCTTTTTCGCGGCTGAATAAGAAACAGGAACCAGTTCCTGTTTCCTTATTCAAGTTGAATAAGGAACTGGCATTTTCTTACATAAAAAGAAATTAAAATGAACCAAAGTGTACATCATATAAATGAAAATCATTGTATATGTAGGTTGGATACTAAAAATATTTATTACATTACATTTTTTATTAGTTTTATTTAATGATAACCCAGTTCCTTTTTCGCGGCTGAATAAGGAAACAGGAACCAGTTCATGTTTCCTTATTCAAGCCGAATAAGGAACTGGCATTTTCTTACATAAAAATAAATTAAAATGAACCAAAGTGTACCACATATAAATGAAAATCATTGTATATGTAGGTTGGATACTAAAAATATTTAATACATTACATTTTTTATTAGTTTTATTTAATGATAAGCCAGTTCCTTTTTCGCAGCTGAATAAGGAAACAGGAACCAGTTCCTGTTTCCTTATTCAAGCCGAATAAGGAACTGGCATTTTCTTACTTAAGAAATAAATTAAAATGAACCAAAGAGTACTACATATCAATGAAAATCATTGTATATGTAGGTTGGATATTAAAAATATTAATTGCATTACATTTCTACTTAGTTTTATTTAATGGTAACCCAGTTCCTTTTTCGCGGCTGAATAAGGAAACAGGAACCAGTTCCTGTTTCCTTATTCAAGTTGAATAAGGAACTGGCATTTTCTTACATAAAAAGAAATTAAAATGAACCAAAGTGTACATCATATAAATGAAAATCATTGTATATGTAGGTTGGATACTAAAAATATTTGTTACATTACATTTTTTATTAGTTTTATTTAATGATAACCCAGTTCCTTTTTCGCGGCTGAATAAGGAAACAGGAACCAGTTCCTGTTTCCTTATTCAAGCCGAATAAGGAACTGGCATTTTCTTACATAAAAAATATATTAAAAATTCGCCGGATGTACCGTTAGCCGGCACGAGCGAGAAAACGCGTTTTCGGACTTAGGAAATCTATGAAGAAAACACGCAATTGCAGCGCGTATGCGCATAGGTTTTTGAATTGAAAAAAATAATAAAATGTTGGGGCATCTCGATGAAACTTTCCAGTCTACTAGAGGCACATCGGCCGCTGCTTCCGGTGCTGTATCGCCGTTATGGTGACATGTTGAAATCGCATTGCATCCTAAATCATATCCCTTCGTAACTGTTTACGTATAAGAACAGAATGAGATATCTAAGACATGTCTAGTATTCAGCTATCGGATAATCTTGAGCAAAAGTTAGGGTCAGATAACAATTTAATACTATATCAGAGATCAAAACATAAAAAAACTAACACTGAACATAGCCAATAATAACGAATATAAAGCTGCGCTATGCTAGAAGTCCATGATCCGAATTTAACCGTCCGAAATTAAGGCCTCCGAATCAGGAACTGGCCACAGTTCCTTATTCGGAAGCCTTTATTTCGGACCAACACTTTCGGATATTAAATTTTTAGAGGTTGTGTGTGTTATTAAGCTTATCTATGCAATATGGCTGTGTTCTGTCACATTTCTACTATATATTTTATTTAACAAGAAACACTGACAACAAGTATTATGATGACGATAATAATATTAATTATAATAATTGTGTCATTTAGCTGCAAACATTGCATGCGTATATGCGTAGATTGTTTCGGAAGATACAACCGAAAGAATAACATTCGGTCTTACTTTAGCTACACCTCTAATAAAAACTCAAGATCTTAAATCTCCACGTATGATATACTTATGCATGATCGTTAGTGAAAACGTTAGTCCAGTCTAATTATCAGATTTAAAAAGATCTTCAATGCATTATTGTGTCCGTTCTTACTAACTTCGTCATGCACCTTTGGGGGAGGGAGGGGGGGGGGGGCGGGAGAGATCAACTAATACACGCACCCGAACGTACGTACTAAAATGCGTCACAGTTTGGATTATTAAATCCCAAATTATATGCATATGTACACCCAAAGTAGAACATACATACGAACGTATAATTCACTAACTGCCACATGCCATTAAACTCCATAGCTATTATCATATTATCGTAACGTATAGTACAGTGCCGGTAATTGGATATACTTTATATACAATGAGAACAATATGATTATCGTGTTACATATTCACCTAATTGGGAACATTTGAACAGGTTTTCATGTGTGAATAATCTTATGTAGTTTATGCTTCACTGAGATATAACAGTGATTTAAAATTGGTCACAGTTTCAATCATACTGTACTTTGTGGTGAATGTAGATTGACAGTGTGGTAGTTGGTAATATAGGCAAATCAATACATGCTAAGAAAATAAGTTTCGTTTTCAATTCTAACTGTAATGGGCATTTACTGGATAATTATTAAATTTATAAACCGACTGAAACATAAGAACATTTGCATTGTCTCTTCTACGCTTTTAACTAGAACGATAGGCTACTACTTGCTTAAAAAATACGTTGTTCCGGTATATTGATCTTTCAGTGAGTTATTGGCTCAATTTTTTGTTTCATGCTGCTTTCAATTAACCCATACATTGACAAAGCGCATCATCGGGGAGCATCTATAAGTTTCACTGATATTCTTGTCAAACTATAGAAATAATTTCGCATGTAACAAACAATAACACAAAACTAAAAGCCATTTTCATGTATTTTTTACATCAAAATGTTTGTTCCGACACATTTCTACATAATTTTATATATTATTTATCCATTTCCGTTTTCGCGGCTGAATAAGGAACTAGGAACTAGTTCCTGCTTCCTTATACAAAGCGAATAAGGAACTGGCATTTTCAAACTATAAGAATAAATTCACATGTACCGAAATGTACCACAGGACAATAAAAATCAATTTTCATGTGTCTTTATATCGAAATATGTGTTCTAAAACATTTCTGCTTATTTTCATTTATTAATATTCCAGTTCCTTTTTTATGGCTGAATAAGGAAAAAGGAACCAGTTACATTTTCCTTATTCAAACCGAATAAGGAACTGGCATTTTCAAACTTAAGTAATAAACTACTCATGTACTAAACTGTACCACATAACTATGAAAACCATTATACAAGTTATTATGATATCAGATATTTATTCCAAAAAAATTATACTGATTTTTCTATATCAATAGAAGCTAGGAAAATATGTTTCGTTTTATTTTCTAACTGTAATTGGCATTTACTGGGTAATAATTTATTAACCAACTTGAAAGATACTAGCATTTGTCTTGTCTCTTCTATGCATTTATAACCAGAACTAAACTCCATATACTACTTGCTTATTAGATACCAGTTCTTTATTCAGGTTCTATAATTCCAGAAATACACATTCGGATGGTCGATACCTAGGGCAGCTATAAATAAAGAGTGGAAATGGTTACAGTCATGGACATTTTCTTTTTAGAAATGTCAGTTCCTTATTCATGTTGAGAAATAAATAAATAAGATTTGTTTATTATGCAGACGCGAAAATTAAAGTGAAAAAAGAGAATAATACTAAGTAGAAATTGTTAAGAATTTATCATTTAAATACAAAGTGAAAGCAAATAAAATAATTCCAATACACATAGGTTACCATTCGGAACATGCATGTTTATTGTTAAAGTTAGCATGTACCCGTTCGGTTTGAATATGGAATATGCATGTGATTCCTTATTTATTACGCTGCCGCGAAAAAGTAACCAAAACAATAATGAGTAATACTTAGTAGAAATATATTATAATTATTTTCGATATACATGTAAAATGTTTGCCATAGTAATGGTTTACATTTGGTACGCGAACAACCATTTAATAGGTTTCAAAAAGCCGTTCCTTATTCCATTTGAAAAAAAAGGAATACGCAACAGTAGACTTATTCCACAACGTATAAAGGAAATGCAATATTAATGTCTTAAACTATTAAAATATAAGTTAGAATAAGTAATTTAAATACATGACAACATTTAACATATTTTCTTCTTTAATGGTTCATCTTATTTCATTTCATTTTTGAAAATAAGAAACGTGTGTCTATAGAGAATTGCCACACCTCTTGGTTGTTCGGCCAAAGGTTTGATTATAAATCAGTCAGCTTTTGTACCAGTACATGAGTTTGTTTTTTCAAAAGCTAGCTCATTCAGGTATACGTATATTGACAGGCGCAAGAAATAATAACAACACAGATATATAGAAAATAAGGGTAATTTTGTAATCGATATGCGACGATAATAAAATATATACACACATTAAATTAGGCATACGTTAAAACTTGACCGTTAATGTGTTTCATTATTAAATATTAAACCCGACATAGTGTTGTAAGATTTGAAATATTTGATGAATACTATTACCTTATGCGGTTCAGCAATAATTTTCCCCAAAAGCATACAATGTTAAGAAATGAAGTAACATCGGTAAAATGTCAAATGCATACGGTTTAATACAGATTGTATACTTTATAATGGTTTTGTGATATTATACACTTAAAAGAAATAATCACTATACTGCAATCACATAAACTTTATTTTATTACTTTAGTGTAAACAATAATACACAGCACGATTTGTCAAAATCTAATTAGAAAATTTCAACAATAAAGCTACACAAGAAACGTCGCATTTCAGTGCACTGGAAGCTTCCATTTCTTGTAAGAGTTACTGGGATTCTTTCTACAACACATTTTTTTTTTATTAAGAAGGCCAATCAAAGACAACTAATGTAAGCTTTCTAGTATCAGAGAGGCAATTAATGATTTTTCTTAGTTTTCCAAACTGTGACATTGACCCGCTTTTAACAACTTCATATAATATCTCGCGATACGGTAAATAGCGTATCACAAAAAATTCGATTTGTTCGCAAGTTTAACAAAAAAATGTTTGTTTCTATTTAATGTAAAAATGGCATTGATCTTGACCCATCCAAACGGAATAGTTTGGTAGGAAAATAAACAAATAGACGATGTCATTGATATTTTGTTAAACCGTCACATCATTTCTTTCTGTCAGCAAAATGGATGAAAGTACGCCTAAAAACCCGACCAAAAAGCTATCGGGGGCTGCTAAGTATAACACCGAAATCATAAACGGCATCATATCCCGATAAGGCGGCGTCGTCATTTACAAAATTATTCTTTATAGTTCGCTGATGTTTGACGCTACAGTATTGTCTGACGAAATCCCTTACCATTTTAGCTTCTAGTTTGGAAAAACAGCCAAACAATTTTTGTAATGAAACGACCCGATCCGGTCCATGAACATCTACCAAATGCAGTCTATTCTGAAATGCTAAACCATTGGGACTTCAAAGTCAAACCTTCTTCGTCTTTAAATCGAACAGTGTGTGTATTATAAGACAGTGTTATTAAGCAAATAATAATCACACATGTACGCACTCACTTTGTTTCCAAAGTTTTCATTAAAATAGCTTTACTATGCAACAAGGCGATCTGCGAAAATGTAACTAAGTTGACCTCTTTCGCGTTTTAATTATTGTTGCTTGAATAAATGTGTTACTTTATAATGGCTTCAAATTTCATGGTATAAATAACTGTGTATTTATTAAATCTTTAGGGAGGCTTCGCCCCCCATTCCCCCTGACCCAAAGTGACAACCGCCCGTGGAACACACCAGTCTCACTCTGACAAGGTCTGGAGCCTTGACAGCTATGTTGAAAACGAAACTTATTTTCTTAGCATGTATTGATTTGCTTATATTACCAACTAGCGCACTGTTAATCTAGATTCACAACAATGTACTGTATGATAATAACTGTGCCCACGTTTAAATTACTGCTCTTTCCCAATAAACCTAAGTGAAGCATAAACTAAATACGATTATTCACACATGAAAAGTGTTCAAATGTTCCCAATGAACTGAATGTGAAACACGACAATAATATTTTTCTCATTGTATAAAAAGTATTACCAATTAACGGCAATGTACTATACGGTACGATAATGTGATCTTAGGAACGGTGGTTCATAGCATGTTGCAGTTAGTGAATTATACGTCCGTATGTATGTTCTAGTTTGGGTGCATATATGTATGTAAGTTGGTATTGAATATTCCAAACTGTGACGCAATTTCGGGTGCGTGTATTAGTTGATATCCCCCTCCCTCCACCCCCCCCCCCCCCCAAAAAAAGGTGCACGACAAAGTTAGTACGAACGGACACAATAATGCATTGAAGTTTTTTTTAACAACCTGATAATTAGACTGGAGTAACATTTTGTATAACGATTGAGCGTATCATGCCTAAGTATAACATACGTGGAGATTTCAGATCGTAATTTGTTATTAGATGCGTAGCTGTAGTAAGACCGAATGTTATTTTTGAATGTTTGCAGCTAAATGACACAATTATTATAATTAATATTATTATCGTCATCATAATACTTGTTGTCAGTGTTTCTTGTTAAATAAAATATATAGTAGAAATGTGACAGAACACAGCCATATTGCATAGATAAGCTTAATAACACACACAACCTCTAAAAATTTAATATCCGAAAGTGTTGGTCCGAAATAAAGGCTTCCGAATAAGGAACTGTGGCCAGTTCCTGATTCGGAGGCCTTAATTTCGAACGGTTAAATTCGGATCATGGACTTCTAGCATAGCGCAGCTTTATATTCGTTATTATTGGCTATGTTCAGTGTTAGTTTTTTTTATGTTTTGATCTCTGATATAGTATTAAATTGTTATCTGACCCTAACTTTTGCTCAAGATTATCCGATAGCTGAATACTAGACATGTCTTAGATATCTCATTCTGTTCTTATACGTAAACAGTTACGAAGGGATATGATTTAGGATGCAATGCGATTTCAACATGTCACCATAACGGCGATACAGCACCGGAAGCAGCGGCCGATGTGCCTCTAGTAGACTGGAAAGTTTCATCGAGATGCCCCAACATTTTATTATTTTTTTCAATTCAAAAACCTATGCGCATACGCGCTGCAATTGCGTGTTTTCTTCATAGATTTCCTAAGTCCGAAAACGCGTTTTCTCGCTCGTGCAGGCTAACGGTACATCCGGCGACCTTTTAATATATTTTTTATGTAAGAAAATGCCAGTTCCTTATTCGGCTTGAATAAGGAAACAGGAACTGGTTCCTGTTTCCTTATTCAGCCGCGAAAAAGGAACTGGGTTATCATTAAAAAAAACTAATTAAAAATGTAATGTAATAAATATTTTTAGTATCCAACCTACATATACAATGATTTTCATTTATATGATGTACACTTTGGTTCATTTTAATTTATTTTTATGTAAGAAAATGCCAGTTCCTTATTCAACTTGAATAAGGAAACAGGAACTGGTTCCTGTTTCCTTATTCAGCCGCGAAAAAGGAACTGGGTTACCATTAAATAAAACTAAGTAGAAATGTAATGCAATTAATATTTTTAATATCCATCCTACATATACAATGATTTTCATTGATATGTGGTACTCTTTGGTTCATTTTAATTTATTTTTTAAGTAAGAAAATGCCAGTTCCTTATTCGGCTTGAATAAGGAAACAGGAACTGGTTCCTGTTTCCTTATTCAGCCGCGAAAAAGGAACTGGGTTATCATTAAATAAAACTAATAAAAAATGTAATGTATTAAATATTTTTAGTATCCAACCTACATATACAATGATTTTCATTTATATGTGGTACACGTTGGTTCATTTTAATTTATTTTCATGTAAGAAAATGCCAGTTCCTTATTCGGCTTGAATAAGGAAACAGGAACTGGTTCCTGTTTCCTTATTCAGCCGCGAAAAAGGAACTGGGTTATCATTAAATAAAACTAATAAAAAATGTAATGTAACAAATATTTTTAGTATCCAACCTACATATACAATGATTTTCATTTATATGATGTACACTTTGGTTCATTTTAATTTCTTTTTATGTAAGAAAATGCCAGTTCCTTATTCAACTTGAATAAGGAAACAGGAACTGGTTCCTGTTTCCTTATTCAGCCGCGAAAAAGGAACTGGGTTACCATTAAATAAAACTAAGTAGAAATGTAATGCAATTAATATTTTTAATATCCAACCTACATATACAATGATTTTCATTGATATGTAGTACTCTTTGGTTCATTTTAATTTATTTTTTAAGTAAGAAAATGCCAGTTCCTTATTCGGCTTGAATAAGGAAACAGGAACTGGTTCCTGTTTCCTTATTCAGCTGCGAAAAAGGAACTGGCTTATCATTAAATAAAACTAATAAAAAATGTAATGTATTAAATATTTTTAGTATCCAACCTACATATACAATGATTTTCATTTATATGATGTACACTTTGGTTCATTTTAATTTATTTTCATGTAAGAAAATGCCAGTTCCTTATTCGGCTTGAATAAGGAAACATGAACTGGTTCCTGTTTCCTTATTCAGCCGCGAAAAAGGAACTGGGTTATCATTAAATAAAACTAATAAAAAATGTAATGTAATAAATATGTTTAGTATCCAACCTACATATACAATGATTTTCATTTATATGATGTTCACTTTGGTTCATTTTAATTTATTTTTATGTAAGAAAATGCCAGTTCCTTATTCAACTTGAATAAGGAAACAGGAACTGGTTCCTGTTTCCTTATTCAGCCGCGAAAAAGGAACTGGGTTACCATTAAATAAAACTAAGTAGAAATGTAATGCAATTAATATTTTTAATATCCAACCTACATATACAATGATTTTCATTGATATGTTGTACTCTTTGGTTCATTTTAATTTATTTTTTAAGTAAGAAAATGCCAGTTCCTTATTCGGCTTGAATAAGGAAACAGGAACTGGTTCCTGTTTCCTTATTCAGCCGCGAAAAAGGAACTGGCTTATCATTAAATGAAACTAATTAAAAATGTAATGTAATAAATATTTTTAGTATCCAACCTACATATACAATGATTTTCATTTATATGATGTACACTTTGGTTCATTTTAATTTATTTTTATGTAAGAAAATGCCAGTTCCTTATTCAACTTGAATAAGGAAACCGGAACTGGTTCCTGTTTCCTTATTCAGCCGCGAAAAAGGAACTGGGTTACCATTAAATAAAACTAAGTAGAAATGTAATGCAATTAATATTTTTTATATCCAACCTACATATACAATGATTTTCATTGATATATAGTACTCTTTGGTTCATTTTAATTTATTTTTTAAGTAAGAAAATGCCAGTTCCTTATTCGGCTTGAATAAGGAAACAGGAACTGGTTCCTTTTTCCTTATTCAGCCTCGAAAAAGGAACTGGGTTATCATTAAAAAAAACTAAGTAGAAATGTAATGCAATAAATATTTGTAATATCCAACATACAAATACAATGGTTTTCATTATATATTTGGTTCAGTTTAATTTATTTTTATGTAAGAAAATGTCAGTTCCTTATTCGGCTTGAATAAGGAATAAGGAACTGGTTCCTTTTTCCTTATTAAGCCGCGAAAAAGGAACTGGAGTATAAATAAAAACAAATAAGTAGAAATGTGCTAGAATGCATTTTTATGTCATTTTTTAATTACATGAAACATAATTTTATAGGTTTTAAGTTTGGTTGATGTGAAGTTAATATTCAAAGTAGAATATGCCAGTTCGGTTTGAACAAGAAATCCTATTCAAGCGCGTAGAAGAAACATGAACATTTATCGTAATACATAAAGTAAATGTATTCGAGTTACTTTAAAATTCAACTTGTCAATTAGATGTATCTTTCATATCAATAGGGTACTATTAGGTCATTTAGTTACAAAGCAACAGTTGCTTATTCGGTTTAAATAAGGAATAAGGAACTAGTTCCTTATTCGTGAATTAATTCATGAATTAAATAACGTTTGGTTTTGTTTTGATTTACTTAAGCATTGTATGTATTATTTATCTTAACAAGACATGTGTCCATAGGGCACAGATGCCCCCTCATTCCACTTTTGTCTGAAAACTCCACTTTGACCTTTGACCTCAAAGTGTGACCTTGAGATTTGAGGTAGGGAGATGGGTGTTACACGCGACACGTCGTCTTATGATGGTTACCATTTGTGCCAAGTTATTTCAAAATCCATCAATAAATGGCCAAGTTATAGGAAAGACAAGAATTTTTGTCTCAAAACTCCACTTTGACCTTTGACCTCTAAGTGTGACCTTGACCTTTGAGGTAGGGAGACGGGTGTTACACGCGACACGTCGTCTTATGATGGTTGACATTTGTGCCAAGTTATTTCAAAATCCATCAATAAATGACAAAGTTATAGCAAAGACAAGAATGCTTCGGACAGACGGACAGACGCACAGACGGACAGTACGATTGCTATATGCCGCCTTCTTCGAAGGGGGGGGGGGGGGCATAAAAAGCTTATATCAAATATGTTTAGCTTGAATAAGGAATAAGGAACCAGTTCCTGTTTCCTTATTCGAATCAGGAAACAGGAACTAGGAACAAGGAACCAACTTACTCTCCATCATCGAAAGGCGTTTTACGTGGTGGAAAACAGAAAATTTAAAATTTCATAAATTTCCATTATTTGCAACAACAAAGTTATCCATCAACGTGTTTTATGGTAAATGTATTGATGTGCTTAAAAATGCAATAGTGTGTAGGTTTAAATTGCCCAGGCATGCCAATTGAAAGTGTTATAATACAAATATTCATGGAACATTAATTACGAATGGTTTATCTGTCCATGTATGTAACTTTTATTGCAATCCGTTTAGAATAACTATGTAATTTCGGGACATTAAAATAACGATCAAAATCCTGTCGGAACTATATGGACAAAAAAGGAAAACGTTCCACCAAAAAATTGTTCCTTCCCCGGTATCGCCCGTGAGAAAACATTGCCCATATAAAAAGCATCTCATTGTTTTCCTAGTACAAGCATAGCTAAGGTCACAGTGTCCCAACCAGACATTTCTTAGCACCTCCCGATCAAGGCTGGGCCGAGACCTGCAAACCTAAGCACGGTAGAGTTTCATATTTTCCACACATCATATTTTTCACACACCGGTGAAGGATATGATCTCATTTATCACATTTTAAGTTCGAAGTATGCGATTGGCCAAAAACAGTGTATACGTGAGGATTACAGAAGAATATGATTTTATTGCATATAAAAACTGGATGCGATCATAAACTTCACAGAAAATAAGAATAATAAGACTGTTATGTGTGAAGAATAACATCTCAATTTTCTTGCCTGTGAAGAATGAGACTCTATTTTTCTCAGATCTGAAAACTATTATTTGTGAAAAATATAGTCCTGCAGAGCTTAACAACATAGAATGGTATTCGCTATTGCCTCAAATAAAGGACCACAGGATGTAAATAGGGGTTTCTTTCCTGCTGATGTGTTTGGGGTGTCATTTATCGTATATTTTCATAGCATCACCCACATGATGTGTCATAAGGTATATTAAAAGAAAACATACATTGTAAACTTGTAAAATTGTTATTATCATGACGATCATTGGCCATGTTGGCCTTATTTCGTTGTTTATAGATATAGGTATATACCTACCTACCTACCTACCTGCCTACCTGCCTACCTGCCCACCTGTCCACCTGCCCACCTGCCCACCTGCCCACCTACCCACCTACCCACCTACCCACCTACCCACCCACCCACCGAAAACCCACCCACCCACCCACCTCCCTCCCTACCTACCTCCCTCCCTCCCTCCCTCCCTCCCTCCCTACCTACCTATCTACCTGGTATATTAAATAATATAACACAAGCCCCATAACTATGGTGTTTACACAATTCAGCATCCTATGATACACAACCTTTTACTATGTTTCGATCATAACGAGATTTAAACCCCATTTAAGCAACTGTAACAAGTACAAATAGTGCTCATCGTTTGACGAACCTATAAGACATTAAGTAATTTATAAAACTAATGGCTATAATACAGTCACTTCGAACCGTTCTACATAACAAAACGGTAATACAAAATGTATTTTAATCCCACTAACAGTACTATCATTGTAGCTATGTACTCCTGGGTCGGGAAAGGATGCAGCTATGTTGGCAGCACCCCTGTTGAAAAACAATAGATCATTTAGCGTTGCATCATATAAAATGCTGTAGCAAAGAAAAGGTTGCAATTACAAGCGGAGGTTAGTGATCGCAATATCTCAATGCATACATGATAAAATCACCTTATGTGTATATTGTAGGATCATATTTTTCACACACGTGTGGAGAATAGGATCTCATTTGTCACAAGTCTAAGTGTAAAGAACGTGATTGGTCAAAAACGGGGTATGCGTGCACAAGGATCACAGAAGAATATGATTTCATTGCAAAAAAAACTGGAGGCGATCACAAACTTCACAGAAATTGTAAAGAATAAGACTGTGATTTTGTTAAGAATAACATCGCAATGATCACACATGTGAAAAATGAGATCAAGTTTTTACCGATTTGAAAAATATAATTTAAGAATAATATGGTCATACAGTGCATGATCGTATAACTGATTATACACTATGAATACTCTTCTGATTATACATACTCGTCTTCCTAATATGTAAAACCTGTATGATACTAACAATACCTTGTTACATGTGTACATGCATTAATTGTGTACAATATAATACGTGTATTGAACAGAGTATTATGAATATGTACAACAGCTACATTTGCAAATGGAAAAAACACATTTCTTTTATAGGAAAAATTAAAATTTGTTGAAAGGAATAATTAGCTTACCAAAATGATTTTCATTACTACTTAATAAAATCTCTGCACAAACTAGCATGTTTTTCATTAGAACAATGAACATGTAAAGATATTATTTCATAACGAAAATGACAATTTAATTACGACACGAATGGGATTAGTATTACCGTTCCGACAGCCCCTGCACAATCCCGGGCAGGATTTCTGTGCAAAGAGATTTTCCTGACACTGACTGATGTCGTGTAGTGAGCAACTTGGATCCAGGTCCTTGCAGGGATCTGAAGTAAAGTGATGGAATGGTTTGAAGTAAAGTGATGGAATGGTCTAAAGTTAGTGATGCAAGGGTCTTAAGTAAAGTGTTGAAATGGTCTGAAGTAAGTGATGCAAGAGTCTGAAGTAAAGTGATGGAATGGTTTGAAGTAAAGTGATGGAATGGTTTGAAGTAAAGTGATGGAATGGTTTGAAGTAAAGTGATGGAATGGTTTGAAGTAAAGTGATGGAATGGTTTGAAGTAACTGATGCAAAGGTCTTAAGTACAGTAATGAAATGGTCTGAAGTAAAGTGATGAAATGGTCTGAAGTAACTGATGCAAAGGTCTTAAGTAGAGTAATGAAATGGTCTGAAGAGAGGTGATTAAATAGTTAAAGTAAAGGGGTGCAATGGTCTGAAGTAAAGGGGTGCAATGCTTTGAAGTAAAGGAATGCAATGGTCTGAAATACAGTGATGGAATGATCTGAAATAAAGTGATGGAAATGTAATCGTCTGAACAGAATGACGGAGATGGAATGGTCTGATGTAAAGTGACGGAGATGAAATCACATAAAATAAAGTGACGGAGATGTAGGCGTCTGAAGTAAAGTGACAGAAATGAACGCGTATGAAGTAAAGTGACCGAGATAGAATCACCTGAAGTAAAGTGACCGCGATGAAGGCGTCTGAGTAAAGTGACAGAAATGAAAGCGTCTGAAGTAAAGTGACCGAGATGGAATCACCTGATGTAAAGTGACAAATATGATATCACCGGAAGTAATGTGACATAATCAAAAGCGTCTGAAGTAAAGAAACCAAAATAAAATCATCTGAAGTAAAATGAAGGACATAAAACCACCGAAAGTAAAGTGACCGAGATTAAATCAACTGAAGTAGAGCGACCGATATGAAATCCCCTGAAGTAAATTGACTGAGGTGTAATCATCTGAAGTAAAGTTACAGAAATAAAAGCGTCTGAAAAAAGTGACGGTTATGGAATCGTTTAAAGTAAAGCGAAGGGGACGGAAGCGTCTAAAGTAGAGTGTCCGAGATGTAATCGTATGGGTCTAATTTCTCGAAATATCTCGACTTTTCTTAAAATACACAGGCTCAAGTGTCGTATGTCATCAAGTTAAACTTTTAACTGACGTTATAACACTAACCTTTTACTGCAATTATCTGACATAAAGATAATAATTCATAATGTTTATGTTTTACTTCTTAAGGCACAAAATAACAATAGTGAATGTATGCTGATTTTGTTATAACATATTGCTCTTTATGTTTGAGAAATCGGAGCCTGTTGTAGTGATGGATTAGAAATCGTCTGCAGTAAAATTTACGGGACTTGACTTATCAATAATAGTCTAGTGACGGATTTTCGCCGCTGTATTTCTTTCCTCTTACATGTCTAGCCAAACAAATAATAAGACAACGTTACGTGACTTGCCTAACGTAGGATGAATGACGTCACAATTATCGTTGCACAACGTAGAGTTACAGCAAGTCACGCAATTGTCTGCACTGGAATGCTGCGTAGCTGGTCGAACTTGAGCTCCGTGACAAACCTAAAATACGCAATCAATATCATTAAATATTGGCCCGTATTCACCAACCCATTCTTAGACTTAAGAATAAAAATGGACTTAGACTCAAGTAGAACTACAAGTCCGTTTACAAATAATGTTACCATTACCAACGTCATTTATATCATTACAAACATCATTCTCAATAATGGATGCTATATTTAATGTTGGCGAATACCAAGTTAGATCCAGACTAGCTTCGTTTTAAGAATAGAATAGTTTCAAGTATATTCGTTATTCTTAAGACTTAAGTCTAAGAATAGAATGGTGATTACGTGACCAGCTCCTTTCATATGGAACTTTGCAATTCAGTACAATTAAACGCACGCTTAACTTATTCAGTATTCATAATTTCGTAAAGCTACCCATTTTATTTAGTAACCATTCTCAATGACATACTATAGTATTATCTTACAATGGAGAACAGTTTGCAGTACAATTGTATACCTTTGTTAATACCAACTTATACCATATTTCATTGTTTTGCGGTGTTCAATAACTGTGATATCAGATCGGTAAATGGTGGGCGGATCATAATGTGCAAGCTTACTATGCAACAAGTAGCGTGCAGTATATTAAATTTAGTTGTAATTTATACGCACTCTTCTTATTGCACTGAAAGATTGCACCGAGTGGACACATTGCGACAGAGCTCAATTTGGAGATGACGCGAATGCCAAGCATGTTAGACATCACGTGACGTCTAGGAACTGCCCATTGGAATCGGCATCGTAGAACGTTGCGATGTGTTTGCTAAATATGGTATAAAACACTTGTAGCAACCTTTGACCTCAATATGTTAATAATTTAATCTCGCCCTGTGGGCTCGTTAAATAACTAACATATTTCGGTCAAAGTGTGCTACAAATATGACATTAAAAGCATGTTGCATTATACACTGACTAGTATACAAACAAGATTTTGTCAAACACGTTGAACTTAAAATATTGAGAACTGGCAGACTATTCATAATCAACCATACGTGTACATTTTGCAATATTAATTAAGGTTATCTACATCAATACAAATTGGGCATTACTACAACAATATGAACTCAGATTATTATCTGCAATAAAAACCAACTGATAATGACGCATTTTTTTTTAACTTTTCGTATCATATACATGTATTAATTTAAAAATCACGAAATTCCAAATTAACAAAATTGCATAATTAGACTGAGCGTGTTGTCTTTATGTAACAATGCAGTGTTGTTTAAAAAAAGTTCCGTTTTGACGGCATTGCATCGTTCTGATACATTTATCTGAACATGTAAGAGACAACAGCAGTTTGTTGGCTGTTACTTAATATTTTCGCCCCCTCGAACTAAACATACCGCCCATCTAACTCAACATCCTGTCACCGCGCCTGTCTATGCCGAAAAAAATCATATAATGGAAATTGATTTACGAATGTTCGGAATAACGTCATAACCATGGAAACTCACTTACGTCCTTATATTCGCACGACGACTGGTATAACACATCACCGGCTATCTCCTTGGTCGCCAGTGAGCAGATCTGGATGATTAAAACGCTTGATGAGGTCATAGATGTAGAGTGCGTGAACATATCGAATACATGTTATGAATAAATAAAAAGTGTGAGAGTTTATAATTCATTTAAAAAGAAAAGAAAAGTATAGATATATTGAGCGTGGTCCATAGAAGATGGGTGCTTTGCCTGGCAAATATGGTTGATCTTTGATACCGTGTAGGCGTGTATACACAGGCCAATATTCACCTAATGCCTCAGTCACACATTTCCGATTTTTACTGCCGTTCTTGAGCCGACAGCGTCCCGTATCAAATATATCAAAAGTCGGGACAATATTCTGAGATTCGGGGTTCTAAATTCAATTTTTGATCATAAGATCGAATATGTCCCTACAGCGTCCAGACAGCATTTCGACAGAGTCCCGACAGCGTCCCGATTCTCCCGAAAGCGATCCGACACTTTCCCGACAGTTTCCCGACAGTGTACCGACAACGTTCCGACACTCTCGACTGTTTGATTATTTGTATCGTTGCGCTATCGGGACACTGTCGGGAGCCATAATCGGGAATTTGTGACTGCCGCGATACTCCAGACGTGATATTACTATATAATTTATAATGCATTATCAATCCCGTTCCACAAGACATTGTTCCGATAACGTCCCGACACCGTCCCGAATTTAAACCGATACAGCCGAATCTATCCCGACAGAGGACTATACAAATTCGGCTGAAACCTGCCGACCACTAGGTCTCCGAAGGTTTCCCGAAAGCGAATTTGGCAAAATCGGGGTGTTTCGGCATGTCTTCGCGATGTTCGGGAACCCTTCCGTGTCCTTCCTTAACAATTCTGAAACCTTCTTGGTACTTCGGGGCCTGATCGGGATTGAAAAAACTTCGGCATCCACATTTTAACAGTTTTAAAATTTGGACGCCGAATGTTTTATTCGGGACAGCTTCGGGGTCTTCGGCAAACCATCGGCAACCATTCGTAATGTTCGTGAACCCTTCGCCATTGACTCGGCATCTTCGGAAAGCTTTCTGCGAGGCTTCGTAATCGGTTTAGCCACCCCTAGTGGTTCCTGAAGGAAGCTAAATCGATGTGTAACGCTCTACGCAGACGACGAGTGGAAGAGTTCTGTTCGCGTGTACACGCGGAAGCTATGCCGATCATGTAATGAAAGATGCCGATTGATCTCTGAAGGGACGCCGGGGAAGGGACGCCGAGCATTAGTCGTGTTTTCCGAACTATAAAAGAGCGACAGCAGAAGTGATGCCGTCATTTTGCCGATAGTGTTCGAAGTGACAAAATCGACATTGTTCTGGTGAATTGAACACTTTACATGGTGCAAGTCATGAACAAGCTACTCAGGAAGAAGTTTGGCGTGAGGTTCCTAGTCAGTCAGCCTTTGGATATTACAGAAGGTATGATCCTTAGTCTTGGTCTTGAAGGCTAAAACCTTTATCTGAAAGCCCAAGCTGAGAAGGAAAAAACTATGAAGAAGTCTCATCACACACTTTTTGCTATTAAAGTAGACAATGCCAAGTAAAAGCCAACAGTATGGGACATGTTCCACCTTCTCACAAATTGGGCGGCCATTTCACGTCAGGCCTTTGGAGTATTTGGAATGTCCAGAATTTCATCATTATACTCCTGAAGCTGGGGAGTAGACACTTCTGGGACAAAATGGCATACACTTTCTACAGCAGCACAGAAGTACAGAAGTCGTACGTGTCCACTGATGTCATGTATATAACTCAGTGCCTTCGCAAGCTTAAGGCCAACAGGAAGGTCATTACGGAACCTTGTTTATTGTTTTCTGAATGCGAGGCGTTGGACGCTGTGGAATGCCATCCAAAATTGTTGGCGTGATCCTCAAATACTGTTTGATCCACAATCGATGATGTCTTCTTCTCTGTGTCAGGTGAAATACCAAGGCAATCGTGACATCAAGGGCAATGTGAATGCACCTAAAGATCCATTGTCGGGCTAGCAACTGATAATCAGATTGTAGTTCGGCGTCGTTCGGCGTCGTTCATATACCCCGAACTTCCAATCGGCAACATTTCAGCATTCTGTCGACAACAAATCGGCCACTATTCAGCATGTTCTGCAATGTTACCGCAACCTTTCCGCATGATCGGAAAACATTCGGAAGCTAATTCCGAAACTGTCGACATTCTTCCGCGTCGCATTCGGTGACTTCGGATAGGTTTCGGGGTTCATACCGCATGTCAGTCCGCGAATACATGCCGAACAAACACGGAGTCCAAGCCCCGCCCATTATATTCCGAGTGGTTCCCGAAACAAGCACATTTTTATCGGCAAGCTTTATGCAAAGCATCGGGACTGTAGTGGACGACAGGTCTGAGGCTCCCAAATGTTAAGGGAAAAACTTAACAGTCCGGAGTGCTTGGCTGATAATGCCGAACATGTCCCGATAATTCCCGATTCTTAGGACAGCGTACCGACAGCGTTTCGACACCTGAAGACAGCGTCCCGACATCCCCGATTTTTTCATAATTTGTATCGTGACGCTATCGGGACGCTATCGGGAGGCATAATCGGGAATGTGTGACTGAGGCATAAAACCGATGCTTATATGGATATTTGCCATATGTATACGAATGATCACCAACAAAGAAAATTAATACCTTTACATATCAAACAAAGGCAACAATGACATTCGCCACACGGCCAATGTAATAGGCGCAACCACGTACAGTGAACGTTATTTATATGTATACATGTAGTAAAAACGATTAAGTCACAGTCTCACAATATTCTTGTTAAAACGTTTATATTTCATATCATGATTTGAAAGTAACGATGATAATATACTGTAGAGTAGCATTAGGAAGATCGCTTTCAACGGGCGGGCGTAAAGCCTCAATCACACATTCCCGATTATGGCTACCGACAGCGTCCCGACAGCGCTACAATACAAATAATAAAAAGTCGGAAATATCGGGACGCTGTCGGGAGCTGTCTGGACGCTTTCGGAACGCTGTCCTGAGAATCAGGAATGATTGAGACATGTTCGGCGTGATCAGCCCAAGCACTCCCAACAGTTAAGGTTTTCCCTTAACATTCGGGAGAATCAGCCGAGTTTATATAGTCGGGACTTTGTCGGGATAGATTCGGCTATATCGGATCAAATTCGGGACGGTGTCGGGACGTTGTCGGGAACGATAATGATATTGCATAAACATATAATATACATATATCACGTCCTGTGTATATATCGTGCGTGTTGTGCGTGTTTGTGTGCGTTTGTCATTCATCGGCAGAACTTTCACCGACCACCATTAATGACTCCCGATTATGGTCCTGACAGCGTCCAGACAGCGCTACGATACAAATAATAAAAATAGTCGGGAATGCCGGGTTGCTGTCGGGACGCTGTCGGGAGCCATTGGGAACTGTCGGGACTCTTTCGGATTGCATTCGGGAAAATCGGGACTCTGTCGAGACGCTGTCGTGACCATATTCGATCATTGGATCGAAAATTGAATTTCATGCACCGAATCTTATAATATTGTCCCGACTTTAGACATATTTGATTTGGGACGCTGTCGGCTCAAGAACGGCAGGAACCATTGTGAATGTTAGACTGAGGCTGACGGTAGTAGGCCTGAGGGAATGTGGATGCTACTAGTATTTCATGGCTCCTCTGGCACAGCCGAACCTTGTTGCAGTCCGAGGGTTGTCTCTGCTGGTTACATATGTAGCACAGTGGGGCCCGGCCAGATGAAGGGATACTTAAGGGCTGGGAAGTGTGGTTACTGGGGGTTAGGGCTACAAGTATTTCATGGCTCCCCTGTCATAGCCGAATCTTGTTGCAGTCCGAGAGGTGTCTCTGTTGATCCCAGCTGTAGCGCAGAGGGCCCCGGATATAATAGCGTGATGGGATACTTAAGGGGTTGGGAGTGTGGGCGGGAGGTTACTAGTATTTATCTAGCTTCTGTGACAGAGCCGAATCTTGTTGCAGTCCGAGAGGTGTCTCTGCTGGCCACAGATGTAGCAAAGTGGGGCCCGGCCAAATAGCGTGACGGGATACTTAAGGGTTGGGGAGTGTGGGTGGGGTGGGGCTACTAGTACTTACCTGGCTCCTCTGGCATAGCCAAATCTTGTTGCAGTCTGTGGGGTGTCTCTTCTGGTCACAGATGTAGCGCAGTGGGGCCCGGCCACATAGCGTGACGGGATACTTAAGGGTGGGTAGTGTGGGTACTGTGGGTGGGATCTTCTAGTATTTACCTGGCTCCTCTGGCACAGCCGGATCTTGTTGCAGTCTGTGGGTTGTCTCTGCTGCTCACAGTTGTAGCACAGTGGGCCCCGGTCCATTGGCCAGCCTGGTGAATAGATAGCAAAGCGGGTAATCTTTCGCGTAACAGTGCCGCCAATTTTGTGTACATGTAATAATAGACCCTTCCCGTGTTTGTCACTAATATTTTGAACTCCTGCCTAGCTGCATGTTTTGTTACAGGATGAATTTCCATTCATCGATAATCACAAACACTTCACAAGCAATATCTCGTGTTGTTTTGTGTAAAATGGGTTACAAACGTGGTATTAAAAACACATCTATTGTATAAACACTCAATTAAGTGTCTATGATTGGCATTTGTGGAAACGTCAAAGGGACATCCGTTCAGCTTTGTTAGAGGAGTAATCTCCATTCATTTTTGGTGAGCAGATAGCTTGGCGGAATAATCTTTAGAGTATAACATACCATCCATTTGATTGCATGCAATGATGGGACATCCACCCAGCTTTGTTACAGGATTAATCCCCGTTTACGGGTTGGTGAGCAGATAGCATGGCGAGACCCCGTTTACGGGTTGGTGAGCAGATAGCATGGCGAGATAATCTTTAGAGTAACATATCCTTCAGTTGATTGCATGTACATATGGGACCTCCGCCTAGCTTTGTTACAGGATTAATCTCCATTCATTGGTTAGTGAACGATTTTTGACTAGGCTAAATTATACTCCGACGATCAATGATAATATCCCCAATGTTGCTCATTTTCAGACCTATTGAGTGAATAATACAGCGTGTATTTCGTGATCACCTGGTAAACGTTTGAGCTAGGTTAGGAAATTGGTAAATTTTGCGATGCATGAACAAAAAACAACACTACAGCTGAAATGAGTTGAAATAATAAATCGTGAAAACCAGAAAGGCCCTTTCTTACAGCAATGTGTGCCAGTAATTGTACCTACGCGCATCACAAAATGAGTTCTAATATGTAAAATAGTGAACCATTATACATTACATGTTTAGTTCACACACAAGAGCTCTTATGTGCAAACAAATATGTCTCTGTCATTGCGTACAAAATTGGAGCGCATTAATTTTGACAATACCAACACATTCCCAATTACCAGTTCGCAGTGGTGTAATGTATATGGCGTCCGCCTTTCACACGGGAGGTCGTGAATTGGATCCCTACTAGGGCAGCGTTCAGTTCACACAAGTACTGGCTCTGCCTGGTTCTACCAAGGAATCGGACTAGAGCGTGCCTCAGTAAGCTTCGGGAAAGTGCCTCAATAACCTTCATTAAGAGGTTTAACCTAAACTTTCATTGGCAAGAGCGCACCTGTTGCTGCACATCCGGCCTGGTTGCATAGTGACGTCCTACAGCACGTGGAGCATACAAAAGTGTGACCGGATCGTCTGCCCGCGAGAGATCCCGGAAGTGATATCAGGCTGCCCTTCGGTTGCGTCACTGTTGCCAAGCAAACCTGGAATTAAGATTCTAGATACAACGTCATAGGCCTTGTGCATTGCAACGCAACTGACTGTTTAGTTCTGACAATATGTTTTAACGAGTATAATGTATAAGCTCCAAATGAAAAAAGTAAACACAACAAAAACAACAACAACGTGCAATGGACAATGCAACTAAGTGTACATTTAAAATACAACATGCTTCTATTATTGATACATTAACTATGTCCCAACTGGTTTACTGTACACACAAACTATACATGGTGTGATAATTTCGGAGCATTTTGACGTATGTATTATTTTTAAAAGATAATACACTGATAACAAACTCTTTCTAATTGTCGTATTTTAATGCGTGTATATTGAGAATACTTTATGAGAAAAATATATTACGAACATTTTCTAAATAACATGCCAAGCTGCCACGTTGTTTATTGATAATAGTATTTTTTTAAATACCGTACCAAGCTGTCCCGGCATCCGCTGTTATATCGAACGTTCCCATTCGAGGTGACGTAACTTTCCACATAACACAACTGCAATACATGATGACATTTTACTGTATCTGTGTATCCATGCTGAATGCTCAAAGCTAGCACAGTACATAAAACATTAGTTCACGTAGTGTATGTTCGTCAAGGCTGGTAATCGATGCGCGCGCATTCCAATGCTGGCATACTGCGATGTATACATAAAGTATGGTTTTCATGGATAATCTAGAAATAGAGGACAGGTATGTAAAAGTTAACTAGCGCAAAATACGAAGGGCTTTCCCCTTTGTGATATAATCATTGAAGCAACTTCAATATTGCCGCTGTGCTGTCACATGGCGAAGCCTTCAGCTTCGGATCATTTTTAATCAAAACGCTGACAGCGTAGAGAGTCTGTTGGATACAAAAGTAACTAAAATCATGTGAATGAGTGCATTTTTGCTAAAAGGAAACATTTGTTTGAACGAAATTCAAAATGTTTGTCAAAATATTCAGAATAAGAATCGGTAACAAGAAATAACACTTTCACAACGAGTCAAAATAACCGAAGTAGCGCATTAATTTAGTGGCCATACAGGACACCCAGGTGAATATTTCGGTTACATTCAAGTAAATAGCGAAAATTGGGTTGTCATTAATTTGACATTACATTTTTAATGAATCGACTTTTTTAGAAACTGTAATTGTAATATATCACATGATATACACATTATAATACACCAGACATACACAATCTTAAATAATAAAAAGTTAAGAAAGCATTCGTGAATTTTTGCTGTTTTGAAGAGGGGTCTTTTCAGGATTCGATTTACTGACTCGTAGCCTTAAAAAAAAAAAAAGTCGTTTTCCGCGATGCCTGTTTTGGAAATTACCCTCTCAAAAGACGTTGGCTTCCGCCAACAGTCTAAAAACAATACTTAGAAAGAAAGTAGTTCAATGTTACCCAGTGGGACATTCTTAAATGTAATCATTTCACTCGACCCAGAGTGAAATGATCCGTTTATCCCCCGCTGGTATTTCTCTAGAGTCATTATCACTAATATCACAATTTAATATCAACATTATAACCTCAACAGTATAGCCTTATATCGTATAATCACTAGAATAATGATACACTAACACTGGTATAGTTAATAATATCACTGTAATAAGTATATATTATGACTTATATAACTATATAGTATCACAAATATAGCATAAAAGAATAACTAATAGAACAATAAAGTATTACAGACACAGTGCTCACCTCGTGATAGCCGCACCTGGTGACGTACTCGCAGTATTTCGGCTCTACAACCTCTCTGCAGGACAGACAGAGCAGACTGTCTGAAACACATCGACATGCATTTTTTTACCTATTACTTCAGTCACCTTTCTCAAGGTATAAATACCAGCAATATATGTGAAATTTCGGGCATTTCTAAAGCCTTGTGTAGGACCGTTACTGAGGTACACGGCCGTCGAAATGAAATGTGCATTGCATGTTTGCCTTTCAACCAAAGTTGTTTTTGAACACACTCAAATTAAATTTAAAGAAATACTTTTGGAGCAAAATTATCTATTACTTAAAATCACAATTTAATCGCTCAATATTAATGTATCCCATGTGTTGAAATCTTACATTTAGTGTTTGTTTGTATAATGTTTCGTCTTTAAAGCGAAAACACCCAGCAAAAATGATATTCAACTCACCTGTAACCAAACCACATGAGAGTATAAGAAATGAAGATGCAATGATGTATTGCACAATCTGTCCCGACCTCCCACTGAGACACGATTCATGTTCCATTTTGGTGTCGCTGTGGAACATTTGATATGGTAGTTTTCATTGACATAAGTAAAATATTTGGTCTTTGGGGTGGATAATATTAGGAAATACAAATGAAAAGACGATATTTCTTTGAAAACAGAAATCATCATCAATGACATCATCATCACCATTAGTAGAATAATCTTCATTTTAATAATGTCTTTTAACATCAGCAGCCACATCATTGTCATCATCATCATCAACATCATCATCGTCATCTGCAGCTTTTACGACAGACTACTAATCGTCATTATCATAACCATCTCTTATTTCTACAGCAGCAGCATCGACATCTTCATCGCCAGCATCAACGGCATCATCATAAGCATTATCTCCGTCATCATAATAAGCAGTTTCAGCAGCAGCATTATCATCATCATTATCATTGCAATCATCAGCATCTACTAAATCATCATATTCGTCTGTCTCATCATCATAATAGCAATCATCATTATTGTCATTTTCATTACCATTGTCATCGTTATCATCATCACAATCATCATCATTATCATCATTCTCATTATTATCATCATCGTCATTATCATAACCATGGTCATCATCATTATCATCATCATCATTATCATCATCATCACTATCATCATCACCATCCTCCTCCTCAATATCATCAACATCATCATAATAATAACCATCATTATCATCAACCACATCAACAATAACAGAATCATCAGTTTCATCATCATCATTACCACCATCATAATCAACATCATCATCATCATCATCGACAACATAATCATGAGCATCCGCTTCATCATCGTCATCTTCATCATAATCACCATCATCGTCATCATCATCATCCTTAGCAGTAGCTTCAGCAGCATATATTTCAGTTTTGTACTCTTTATTCAGAATCTCAAAATACAAAAAAAAAAAAACCTGTTCACATACCTCTTACGCTCCAATGTTATCAATACAGATCCAAGTAGACCGCATGTTTGACAGATGTTTCACAGATAAGAGACCTATATAGAACTTCACTGTACACATGCCGAGCTCAGGGGGCCATTGTCACGCACTATAAGACAATTTGGGTTACTGTAAGATGGTTTTTGCAACACATTTATCTGATTTGTTCAATATAAGAAAAATGTAATTACTCTTAACGTCATTGTTTTTTTAATAAGATAAAATTTAAACACAGGTCATAACACTTTAGAATGTTGCCAATTGGATAGTGACGGCAGTATGATTTAGAAATGTCCCTCAACGACTTTCGCATCGTTTCATTGCCATACACGTGTTTCAATTTTTACGCACGTGCGTGTGGGAGTATGCCTAGTTACGCCCATGGCGTTTAACATGTACGAAGTATTTACATGCTATTCACGCTGACCGTCTTTTATCATTCGTTAGATTCTTAGCCGATAACTCAATAATTATCATGAGCTAGTTATCTTTTAATTGAGTTTAAAATAAGCGACCTTTAACAGACAGTCGCAGTAACGCTAGCTTTACTTCCTCAATTATTTGACATGACATGCCCTCTGTGCTGAACGCATCATATTTATTTGTGACTGTTTGACATTGGCAATGACACGGCCAGGTCAACATTCTTATGTTCCCCGAATGTTTTTGGGCGGGGAGGGTGGAGCCTCATAGAGTCGCCGCCTTGTCCATCCGCCTTTCCTTCCGACCTGTAGAGTCGCCGCCTTGTCCATCCGCCTTTCCTACCGACCTGTAAACTTGTCCGGGCTATTTCTTAAATATGGCCCAAATGAACTTTTATGGAACTTTGCATTATTAAGAGCAGGTATGCATAGTACCAGGACTTTTCCGTTTCAATTAATTTTTGGAGCTATGGGCTGTCATAAAAGCTGCAAACAATATTTAGTACTCATTTCTTTTCTGGACTATTTCTCAGCATCCACTGATACGAATTAGATGACATTGTATTGGACGCGTTTTAACTAGAAGTATGTGTGCATAGTGTCGGAACGTTTTGCTTCTTGAATTTGCTTGGAGGTATGGGCCTGTTATACTGCAGTAGGTATGTAGTCCACAATTCTTATCCACAAGCAGGAATTTCATGAACCTATTTTGGAAGCTTTAGTACCAACAACAGATGAGGAAATGACAGTGTATTCTACTTCAGCAACATTTAGTATGGATGTATGGGTCTTTGGCTATTGCATATGATATATACTGGACATTTCTTATACAGGCTATTTGTTAGCAACCGCTGGCAGAAATTTAGTGCAGCTTTTTGAATACTTCAGTACAAAGAGGAGATTCCCATGATATATCAAGTAATATCACCGGTATTTGTGGCTGATGTATAGTTCACATGATATGTCGAGTATCATCACATGTATTTGTGGCTGATGTATAGTTGACATGATATGTCGAGTATCATCACATGTATTTGTGGCTGATGAATAGTTCCCGTGATATGTCAAGTATTATCACATGTATTGGTGACTGATGTACAGTTTCCGTAATATGTCAAGTATTATCACATGTATTTGTGGCTGAAGTATAGTTTCCATTATATGTCAAGTGTCAGCACATATATTGGTGACTGATGTATATTTTTCATAATATGTCAAGTATTATCACATGTATTTGTGGCTGATGTATAGTTCCCACAATATGTCAAGTGTCAGCACCTGTATTGGTGACTGATGTATATTTTCCATAATATGTCAATTATGATAACATTGATTCATGGCTGATTGTTAATAGTATAATTCTCATTACAATTGCAAAACTTAACGTAAAGTCATGTGAGAATCGAAATAATTTTCGCATTTTCTTTATTTACCGGCCAATAAACAACTATTTGTCGTTCTGATGTGTGGCTATGAAACCATTCGAGCTAACGCCCTCATGGTTTTATTCATACGCATCAGAACTCTAAATCGTTGTTTATTGGTCGATAAACAACGCTAAATTGAAAAGCATTCTTAAATAAATGACATAATCTCTATAATTAATAATAGGGCTGTAACGAATCCAAAAAAAATAATTCGGAGACGATTCCGAATCCAAATTAGGTGTTTATTTTCGATTCCGGATCCTCATTAATTAAGAAAATTTGCATTAGTTAAGACAATGAAGAAAACTTGATCTAAACACATCACAGTTTATTATAAAAATGTTTGATACACCTGGTGTTACAGAAGTAATTGTTCAAAAAGCACATATAATATGTTAAATCTGCAGAAAATGTCCAATGTTGACATGATTGAAGCATGTTTTTGTCCAGTTGTTTGTTTTTTTGTTGCAATTTGACATGTTGATGACGAGTCTCCAGATGTTTATTTAGGTTAGAGGTTGTGCATGTTCTGTTGTCAAAGGGGATCTTGCAGATTCTGCATATTGCACTCGTTTTGTCAAACAGCTCCTTACCGTTTTCGATTGTCATATAAAAGCCACCGAAATGATCCCAAACATGAGCTGTTAACTTTTCTGGAGTGTTATATATTTTTCTACCAGCCATATTGAATCGCGAAATAAACAATAAAACATTCATAATATTGTAAATAGACTGTCCTACATGCAACAATATTGCTCAATAAGCGTACTTGTAGCACATAATCAAAACCAGTCATCAACCGTCAAAAGTCCATGTGCTGAAACTGACAGTTAAACTGAGTACACGAAAATTTGCAAGTTAAAAAGGTTACAGTCAACAAGATAAGATCCGGATCCGATATTTTGAAAGATGGATCCGTACCTGCGACACTTAAATGGTTCCGAATTTTCGGATATTTCGGGTACCCGTTAGAGCCATCATTAATAACAATATGATGCATTTAAAAAATATAACGATGACACAATAGCATAGTTTTTAAACTTTATTTTTTCGAAATACACATTATACATTTAAACTACATATATTAAGCAAATCAATGTTATACACAGTCGAGGAATGGTTAAAATGGAAGAAAATGTCGCTCAGTTGTGATCTGAAAAAGAGCAACAAGAAATTAGAAAAAAAGACATATAATGAGCTTTGTAGGACCATATATTTCCTGACATTTGTCAAAAAATAGGACCTCAGCTGTTAAAATTACGATCTTATTCTTCACACAGCACCTTCTTATTCTTCATATTTTCTGTGAAATGTGTGTTCACATCAAGTTTTTGATATGAAATGATATTTTCTGTGGTCCTCACGCATACCCCGATTTTGACCAGTCACATTCTTCACACTTAAAAATGTGACAAATGAGGTCCAATTTTTCACAGGTGTGTGAAAAATATGATTTGTGAAAAATATGATTATACACAGCTTAAACCCGAAAGCGTTTATGACGTTAATAACGTAACATTCAACTAGAGATGCATACTAATAATTGCCTCCGATAAAGGGGTCATTTTGTTCCGGCGTTGGTTTGTTTGCAAGCTGGTTTGTTTAAGAAATAATTTTCGATTGAGTTGTTTATCTGTAAATAAACAACCATTCCGAGTTCTGATGCGTATGAATTAAACCACGAGGGCGTTGTTTATTTGAAACCACAGTGCGAACTATATTTTACTGTTGCGTTATTACTTTTTCGAGTTGTTTATTGGCACTTTAACAATCGAAATTGTGCGTGTGTCATGTTAGACTTGGTATTTAGCAACTTTTGGAAACAATATATGAACTTGCATGAAGTTTTCTGGGAAGGTTGAAAATGTGCCAATGAACAACTGATTGTTTTGTGAGGATCACCGTCTGGATCCATTTAGAAGAAATCACTTTTAAGGATTTTTTAATAATTATGTGGCAAATAGACTATGCTGTTCAGATCATTAGTTGCACAACACAACGGGGATGAGCTGCGTGGCGGAGGTCTGTTCTATTTAAATATAAATTATAATAAAACTTCAGATGTTTCATCAGCAGGTGATCTAGTACGAACAGCTGAAGGTCCTTTATTTACAGGCAAGTGATCAGTTGCCTAGACAGTATTGAATTGAACATGAACAACACAAAACACGCACAACAGACACTAATAAAAACTACACCAAAACTAATATGACCCATGCTGAAATTATTTATAACTGTTTGAAATAATGGTCATTTACTATTTTCTATCAATTATTTTATTTTCAAAATTGTGTTTCACATTTAACTACAAACGTACAATGCAGTCTGAAACGTGTTTATCTTATACCTTGAATGACGATGTAGGCTCAGTAACCGCGCGTGTCTTCACACCAGCACCACTGAAACAATACATATAATGCATGCATGAGAATCATTCATTGAATTAAATAATTTCGTACACGATTTTAAACGATTAAAATATTCGAACGTGATTAGATTAAAATATAAATAAAAATACACACAATTAATTCCATTTGATCTGATAATATTCCTCTGTATATAGATCTAATTGTATAAATTTCATCGAACGATTTCTAATAATGAAGCAAATTCAACTAAATGTTACAGAATGGTGGTTTATGGGCTGAAAACTGTGATTGCAAAGTTGTAACCAGAAAACAATAGATAGCATAGTAAATAAAGTGCTCTTAATGTTATTTTAAACACATACTATTTTGGAAATCCAACATCAAACAAATCTAAAACTTCTATCAACGTTTTATATTACCTACGCTAAAGTTTCGATGTTGTCATTTCTAACAAAAAGCAAACCAAATTTAATGCTAAACTTTATAGTTTTCGGTTACACATCTAAAATGTGGCTTAAATGCTTCTTTCTTGCCGATAGAGAAATATGCTTAAGTGTATACATCATTCAGAAGTAAAAATGGCAAATTTCTATGGAATGAAAACGTTACCGAAATCGAGTTTATGCTAAAAATATTTAAATGGAAGACCTGTGCGCAGATAGGTAAATTGACAATTTTTGTCACAGATCGCAAAAAGAAATATACATTATACAAACCTTGCGAAATAGTACTACCGATAAAGAAATGTATTGAAAATATAGAGTCGTTTATAAAAAGTTATCGATTAAAATTATTAAGCGTTTATGACGCTTTTCATCAGCGTTTTGGAAAACACGTGTATCACTTATTTACATACAGCGGTTAACTCAACTCAACGCGTGGGTTTGAGTCCCGACTAAGGTTAATCTTTATTTTTTGTCTTTAAACAATATTTGTTTTTGGTTAGTCCAACTGCTTTAGTTTTTTGCTGTTAAAACATTAAATAGCATTTTTCAAAAATACGAAATTATGTAAACAAGATCACATCGATATATGAACAAGTCCCTTTAAGATCAGATCGATATATGTACATGTCCCTTTAAAGACGTTCGCAACAAAAAGAAAATAATTGGGTTAATTTCTCCTTTTGCTTCATTATTTCTTTACGGTATATAGGTTACAATATACTAATTTCAATCAATAAATATAAATCTGTGTAAGTCATTAAGTTCCAGTTAATGGTTGAAAGTTCATAAAGCATTATAATAATCAAAAACAAACGTATACAATGTATTGCCAAACAAATTAGTTAAAAAAAGATCCATAAAAATATCTGCATTCTATTTTGGCAATAGATACATTGTTTACGTAAACACGAAACATGAAAAAGGCAACACAGGTACCCTTTTTAAAGTCCAATATTTCCCAAACAAGTTCGGTGACCCCTTGTTTTTTTCATGTTTTGATGTAAGTATACATTGGTGCATGTATGTGCAAAAATTTAAGAAAATCTTTCGTTTAAAAAAAAATTTCATGAATAATCAAGGACGTTTCAGAAGGTATTATTAGTACCCATTTGACATACTTCAATATCCGGTCAAATTCATTATTTAAACAGTAATTGTAGGTAAAGCGTTTTATATTACCAAATACATATTGCCAAACAATACATGTGAAAACATATCAGTTGAAAGAACGATAACCTTGTTTGAACAAAGCTCTCCTATATACTTTAAACATTTAAAAAAAAAATCCAAACTGAAAAAATGGGCTTCGACAGGTACCGTAGTCAAAACTCAATAATTCAGGAACAAGGCCGGTGACCCCTATTTTTTAAGACTGTTTTAGTTTCAGCATACAATGACACATGCATATGGAATTTTTAAACAAAATCTGTCGTTTGGAACAAAAGATATTCGTATATTTGATAATTTGTTGATGTTTTCAAAGGCATATTAAATGCATAATTAACCTCATTAAGAGTCCATTAAAAGTACATTTTTAATGGTAACCATAGATAAAGCGCGTTTTATCATTAAGCTGCACTTGTATATTGCCGAACGAAACAATGAACAAAGATGCGTTTAAAAATCCCCGTCCTTGTTTGAACATGAACGCTTTATATAATTGAACACTGCTAGTCACACAAACTGAAAAAAAGCTTCGATAGGTACCGCAGTTAAACCCCAATATTTCCGGAACAAGGCCGGTGACCCATATTTCTTAAGACTGTTTTAGTTTTAGAATACATTTACACATGTTTGTGCAAATTTTAAAGAAAATATGTCGTTGGAAAAAAATGGATAAAATGGTTGCGAACGTCTTTAAGATCACATCTCAAAGCAGTTTACCTCCATCCGCATCGGCGTTGTTTCGAAACATTTCAACTGAAACACACATAGAAGACACACTGTCAATTACAGCAGCACAGAGGCTACAGTCAATTTGAGTAAAGGGCACGATCTTCTTTAACACAGTTCTGAGGATGAACTACTACAATGTGTAAGTATCAAACTGAATTTTCCAAACAGACCATATCTCAAACAGTTGTTCGCTTTTTAACTTTCTTGTTGTTTTTTACTTCAAATTATGGAAAAACAATCATATATAATTTCTGTTTCTGTCAAACGTTTAAGTCCAGTAACAATCAACAGCTGGCGATATACCCAATGTTCAGTCATGGTGTCTGAATCGTGCACAAGCTATTTTTTATTTGTCGCACAGCAAAATACAAAATTTCTAATTTCACTTTCAACACCATGAAAGCAAGAATCTGATTGGTTGACAGAATATGAAATTCTATCGATCGTCCTCAAAACCTAATGGGTAGCGTATTTTAGAAACTGCATATACAGTCGAACCAGAGAGCCATTTGCTAATATGTTTCTTCACAGCTATATCAACAGACAAACTCATTCCTACGAATAAGGGCGTTTGGAAGCTTTCGTAAAGACATTTAATACTTGTCCAATAAACAAATACACGAGTTAAATTATAAGCCATATTTTTTATCTTTATTAAGTAGAATTAAATATGTATTAGTCATGTGCCAAATTGAAATATGGTTTCATGATTTTTGTTGTGATCAAATGTACCGCAATAATAGTTGAGAAGAAAGCGGCTTTGGAACAGAAGGCATTGCTGGACCATGTATTTCACAAATAATATTTTTCACATCATTCTGTGAAAAATAGTATCTCATTCTTCACAGGTGTGAAAATTGAGATCTTATTCTTCACACATTACAATCTTATTCTTCACATTTTCTGTGAAGTTTGTGATCGCATCCAGTTTTTGAAATGCAATGAAATCATATTCTTTGGTGATACATGCACGCATACCCCGTTTTTGGCCAATCACGTTCTTCACACTTAAAAATGTGTCAAATGAGATCCTTTTCTTCAACGGTGTGTGAAAATATTTGATTTGTGAAAAATATGATCCTACAATGGATAATTGTGCATACTAGTACGGATAGTAAACATTGTAAAGCAGTTGACAAAGAAACGAAATAACAATCATCCTTCAAGGTCCATTGAGGCAAACATCTATAAATCAAAGTGGTTACACAAACAGACTGCGACGTATTTATTGTGCGAATTATTCACGGGCTCCGGCCCGATCACGTCGACGTCAACTAATGAATCAATTACAGTCATTAACATCTGACACGCGCGTCCATTTACCCACCTTGATACATGTTGTTCATCATGTTGCGAGGGGCGTATACTGAAATGAAATAATCACAATTTAGTCGAGTGTAACCGCATGTGATGGCGCGCGCAATTAAAGAACAATCTAAACGTCACTTACGTTACTTGGATTTCTATAATAAGAGAGAATGTGTGTGGGGGAAGGGCCGTATAGTCACAGTTCCCTTCAAAAGTATTATACAGTTACGAAATAAACGTGTAATAATGGTCAGAAATATAGTTAAATATGACTGTGATTGAGGTTATAAACTCATATCTTCATTTCGCCTTATTTGTTAATGATTAAACCGGACATGTGTCCGTAGGACACGGATGCCCCCACATTCCGCTGGTTGTCACAAAACTCATATACTTTTTGAATTACACGCAACACAAATCCAAAAATGTCAATTTTGTTAAAAAAGGTCCATAACTCCGCTGATGTTGGAAAACAATGCACCAAAATACCCAGCTATACAAGTTCACATGCTGATTAATATGTTTATAAAGTTTCATCACTCTAGCATTAATACGTTTTGAGCTACGTATGACACAAGTCCAAAAATGTCCTTTTTTTTGCTAAAAAGGGCCATAACTCCACTGATGTCAGACAAAAAACTGCACCAAAATACCCAAGTGCACAAAACCCGATGCCGATGAATATGCTTATAGAGTTTCATAACTCTAGCAGTTATACTTTTTAAGTTACGCGCGACACAAAAATCCGACGGACGGGACGGGACGGAACGGACGGACGGACAAGGGCAAGTCTATATGCCCCCAAACCTCTAAAGTGGGGGCATAACAATAACAATGAAGAATGACCCCAACTGTACCGGATATGTTATTGTAATAATAAAATATACAGTACTAACCTACATCAGGCAAATCCGGGTTAAAAGGATCTGAAATCATATACGATTGTAAGAATGAGAACAGGTTTGTTAAGATGTTCAATAACGGTTCCCGTTCACACATATATATACCATTGTTTACCGAAACTTTCACTGTGATGGATTGTACTTACAAAGAACCAAAAATGCACTTTAAAATCACGTAGTGTTTAATTGCACTTTTATTTTATCTGTAAAATATTCATTTACTGCGCAGTGGACTATATTGTTTTTCTGTGTCAACCAAGTATTGCACACAATTCAATATATATTTCATACATAATAATAACAATAAAAATAATAATAAAAATAATAAAAATAATAATAATAATAATACTTATAACCATCATCATCATCATCATCATCATTATTATTATTATTATTATTATTATTATTGTTATTATTATTGTTACTTATAATACTACTACTACTACTAATAATAATAATAATAATAATAATAACACATTTATACGATTCTGAAGTTGGAGTTGAAAATCTAAGTTGCAAAACCTGGACAAGTCAGTACCTGGCATGTCCATGGAGGGCGTATCGAAACTGCCAAGCATCATTGGGCCGGTCGGAAGACCCGAGGAAAAGCCGACGTCGACGCCGCCCATTTGTGGCGCCACCTGGGGGATCATCTGCTGGGGCATGCTGATCGCCTGTACCGTCTGGAGCCCTTGGATAGGGATGCTCACCCGCCTCGGCCTGTGGGGATGAAAGAGACCAAAAAATGGTGACTTTTACGGACGTGCACGGTAAATTGCCCTTGATATACATTTAATTATAAGTTACAAATGCGATAACACGTGACGTAGGCTATTTTCAGTCCTTTATTTAGGCATATTCATGGTGCATACAATGGCGAAATAGAGAATATTATGTGAGTGTTGGATAAAGATATCCTGTTTCCAGCGGAACATGATAAACTTGATCTTTATCGAACACTCACATAATATTCTATTTATCATATTATGCTGTGCTCACAAATCATGTAAATGGGTGAAAATATGTAAAAAAAATAAGGCTTGTCACATGATGTGACGTATGCCCACGAAGCATATGCTTGTCAGATGAAAGCAACACAATATCGGTTACATGTTGGAAAAAAATGATGCTTCATACAATATGAGTTATGGTCCTTGTAAACTCTGCACTTCTTCGCAACATTCCCTGTGAATATATGGGGTTTTATTTTAAATCTCTTCAATACTAATGGACTTATGCACTGCACAAGAAACTTAACTGAAAGGCAATAACTTCACAAATATTGAAGAAAGAGTTATGTCCTTGTACTCTGCTCTTCCTCTCAATGTTCTCTATCGATATATGTCGTGTTATTCTATTTTAAATTCCTTCAATACTACGGTAGTAATTATCTGCAAAAAAGAAAATAAACAATATTAATGGAGTTTTGTTATCAATTATATGTTAGAAAATATGCTTCGTACAAAATGAGTTATGGTCCTTGTACACTTCACTTCCTCGCAACATCCTCTAACAATATATGTGGTTTTATTTAAATCCTTCCAATACCAATGGAGTTATGCTCTGCATAAAAACCCCAAAGGACAATAACTCCATAAATATTGAAGAAAGAGTTACGATCCTTGTACTCTACAGTTTCTCTACTTGTCCTCTATCATTATATGAAATTTCATTCGAATCCATTCAATACTAATGGAAGTATGCTCCGCACAAGAACATTAATGCTTCGCACAAGAAAATAAAACAAAGGGCACTAACTCCATAAATATTAAATAAAGAGTTGTGGTCCTTGTGCTCTCCACTTTCTCTCATTGTCCTTTATTATTACATGAAGGTTTATTGGAGTCCCTTCAATACTAATGGACTTATGCTCCGAACAAGAAAATTAAACACATGGCAATAACTCCGTAAATATTTAATTAGAGTTATTGTCTTTGTGCTCTGCACTTTCCCTCATTGTCGTCTATCATTATATGAAGTTACATTTGAATCCCTTCAATACTAATAAAGTTATGCTCCGCACAAGAAAAATAAACAAAGGGCAATAACTCCGTAAATATTGACGAAAGAGTTATGGTGCTTGTGCTCTGCGCTTTTTCTTATTGCCCTCTATCATTATATGAAGTTTTATTTGAATTTCTTCAATACTAATGGAGTTATGCTCCGCACAAGAAGCGTGACGGACGGACGGACTGACAGACGGACGGACGATGCGATTGCTTTATGCCCCCGAAGTTCCTTTCGGGGGCATAACAAATAAGCTTTGGTTTCCCATCTTTAAAACTGGGTTAATTGTTTACTATAAACGTCATCATTGGGTATGACGTTATTTTGAAATACATTGCGGTCTAAAACGATCGAATAAACGTGTGCTAAAAATAGCAACCGGATAAAGCTAAAGTTGATATCGATCAACTATATATTGATATATTTTTTATCCGATCGGTTTGGCTGTAGTAATAGGATAAAACTAATTTCATACTTGTTGTAATCTTATCAACAACATAAATAAAGAAAATATAAGAATGGTACTACGGTACATTTAATATTGTACTCGTGCATAGCTGACATACTCACGCTTCCGAGGTGAACTCGTCCAAATATAGATCTAGGCCTATCGCAATATCATACAGAACGCTGATAAAATTAATAACCTAATATTATTATATGCTTTCCAGTGATATGTAGAATTTTATTGGTGAAATAAAATGTGATACTTCCACAGCTGGAACAGTAAAAATATCTAACATACAAACCATACTATTTTTCTATATTATAAATAGCATACCAGTAGCCTGGTAAATATGGCCTACCTATCTCGGCAATTCCATATGTAAATATGGAAAACCTATCTTGGCAATTCCATATGTAAATATGGCCTACCTATCTTGGCAATTCCATATGTAAATATGGCCTACCTATCTTGGCAATTCCATATGTAAATATGGCCTAATTATCTTGGCAATTCCATACACATGCACAGTAATTACATGCATGTAAACAAAACAGAAATCACATTATACAATTTCATATAAATATAATTAAGAGGCAACGACGCAGAAAGTATGGTACCATATTAATGAGTGACAATTTTGGAATCATTTATGACGTCATTTTTGGCGTCAGATTCACGAACTTGTGACGTTAAAGCGTATCTTGTGCATTTTTATTTATTATTGTTCAAAAGCATAAACTTAATAGAAAATTTACTAGACTTGTAAAAATATTTTTATACAACCACTCGTGAAATAACATTCGATCATTCGCCGAAATCAACAAATATCCTCTACAGTACATTACTGTTACTCACTGTTGAGACCGGTCGAAGGTGGCTGTCGGGACCCCGCCCAAAATGCTGCCCAGGGAGATCCGGGGGAAGCTAGCGGAGGCGGCGGCGGAAGAGGTCATGGCACTGACGGATGCGCCCGCACCCATTCCCGGATCTGGAAGAAGCGGGTCCGCGTGTATGGGAAATGTGAATGCAGGCTTAGAACGAAAACTAATTCAGTGCGACTTTAATAACGCGTATGTTTAGTCGTGTATTTTTACAAATATGAACATTAAAGTGAAAAAACAAAACGCGCCCGTTTAGTGTACATCGTATAAATATTGTAAACAAAAGTACTGAAACATTAAAGTTAAAATGTCTTCTTGAAAAAAAATGAATGAATGAATTATCGAACAAACAAACGAATAAATGAATGAAGTTATTAATTATGAACGAACGAACAAATAAATGAAAGAATGAAGTAATTAGATAGTGAAAGAACGAACACACAAAAGAACGTTCGAACGAACGAACGAACGAAATAATTAATTAATTAAATTAGTTAATTAACATATGAATGACTTTAATGAATATAAAGAAATTAAAATAATTATTCACGTATACAGAAATGAAAGAATATGTTAACAAATAAATGAGTGAATGAATGAATGAATACATGAATACATGAATAAATAAATAAACTAATGAAATAATCAAAGCATATATAAAAAAGTATGGACAATAATAACTGGATATAGATCTTTAATGATAATAATATAATTAAATATATAAACATTAAATATAAGTGTATACATTTTTAGGCACTATATGTAACATAATTAGTAGATAAATAAAGTTTAATATTATATAAGTGTATACGGTATATATACTGACATTATACTGAAATACTGTTGTCATGGTTACCTATGTTCACATGATCCGCGTTAAATATGCCGGCTGGAATGATAAAGCAGTACAAGGGGTTCAAGCACCGATGTCGTATGATCGCTTTGGCAACTTCATGGCGTTTGATTACAGGTTGTATCTTGTCATTTTGAATTAGCAGCCCGTAATTTAAATTAATAACTCGTAACAACGACTTAATAATTGGTAATTACGAGTTAATATCCCATAAGTACGAACTTGCTACCTCGTATGTCCGACTGAATAACACGTTATTATGAAATATGTATGTCGTAATTAAGACTTACGCATCTACGTTCCTGGTGGACATTTGTTTTGACTCGTAATCACGACTACGTTACTCGTAATCACAAAGTAAACAATTCTAACCTGCCATTTATACGTTTAGATGACTCTAAACAAATACGAGAATAACAAAAATCCACTTTGTAGACTTTAGTTGATAAAGTGACTAAATACTGCTTGAGTGCGATATGGGTAAGTATTAGTAACTATTAGTGCGATATGGGTAAGTATTAGTAACTATTAGTGCGATATGGTAAGTATTAGTAACTATTAGTGCGATATGGGTAAGTATTAGTAACTATTAGTGCGATATGGTAAGTATTAGTAACTATTAGTGCGATATGGGTAAGTATTAGTAACTATTAGTGCGATATGGGTAAGTATTAGTAACTATTAGTGCGATATGGGTAAGTATTAGTAACTATTAGTGCGATATGGGTAAGTATTAGTAACTATTAGTGCGATATGGGTAAGTATTAGTAACTATTAGTGCGATATGGGTAAGTATTAGTAACTATTAGTGCGATATGGGTAAGTATTAGTAACTATTAGTGCGATATGGTAAGTATTAGTAACTATTAGTGCGATATGGGTAAGTATTAGTAACTATTAGTGCGATATGGGTAAGTATTAGTAACTATTAGTGCGATATGGTAAGTATTAGTTACTATTAGTGCGATATGGGTAAGTATTAGTAACTATTAGTGCGATATGGGTAAGTATTAGTAACTATTAGTGCGATATGGGTAAGTATTAGTAACTATTAGTGCGATATGGGTAAGTATTAGTAACTATTAGTGCGATATGGGTAAGTATTAGTAACTATTAGTGCGATATGGGTAAGTATTAGTAACTATTAGTGCGATATGGGTAAGTATTAGTAACTATTAGTGCGATATGGGTAAGTATTAGTAACTATTAGTGCGATATGGGTAAGTATTAGTAACTATTAGTGCGATATGGGTAAGTATTAGTAACTATTAGTGCGATATGGGTAAGTATTAGTAACTATTAGTGCGATATGGGTAAGTATTAGTAACTATTAGTGCGATATGGTAAGTATTAGTAACTATTAGTGCGATATGGGTAAGTATTAGTAACTATTAGTGCGATATGGGTAAGTATTAGTAACTATTAGTGCGATATGGGTAAGTATTAGTAACTATTAGTGCGATATGGGTAAGTATTAGTAACTATTAGTGCGATATGGGTAAGTATTAGTAACTATTAGTGCGATATGGGTAAGTATTAGTAACTATTAGTGCGATATGGGTAAGTATTAGTAACTATTAGTGCGATATGGGTAAGTATTAGTAACTATTAGTGCGATATGGGTAAGTATTAGTAACTATTAGTGCGATATGGGTAAGTATTAGTAACTATTAGTGCGATATGGTAAGTATTAGTTACTATTAGTGCGATATGGGTAAGTATTAGTAACTATTAGTGCGATATGGGTAAGTATTAGTAACTATTAGTGCGATATGGGTAAGTATTAGTAACTATTAGTGCGATATGGGTAAGTATTAGTAACTATTAGTGCGATATGGTAAGTATTAGTACCTATTAGTTATGGGTAAGTATTAGTAACTATTAGCGCGATATGGGTAAGTATTAGTAACTATTAGTACAGTAATGGTTAAACATGACCAACGGGTCTGGTAACCAAAGGATGACAGGTTATGTCATTTACATTAATATATTAACTGTTCATTACTTTAAAGCATATGAACACATATTACCGATTAACGATGAATAGATGACAAACGAACATTGCCCTGGACAACGTTTCCAATTAAATAACCACGGTTGTTGGCAATAATTGACAATTAATTTCATACGTATGACAGTATCATATTTAAATTCCTTCGAAACTTCTATTCTAAGATATACTTTTCTTGAAAAGACATTGCAATTTAAAAAAAATAAAAGTGACTGAGTATACAGTTTGTTGTTGTTGCTGTTGTTTTGGCTTTCTTTTTATTTTTTTAAATGCAGTAATCCGGGCACTTACAGTTTCTGATCATCTGTATCCGACGAGGCTGCTGGAACTGCAGGTGGACTACCAAAAAAATAAGTGGAGATTAATTAGCTCAATAATCGAATGTGGCTGAAGACATGCGTTTTATGGAAAAACATATAAGGGTGAAAGAAAAAGATGTTTATTTTAATAAACACAATATTCAGAAGACCAGTTCTCAAGCCAGTTGTCAGAAGACCAAAGACGTGTGCCTAAAGCCCATACTGAGAAGGACAATAACACGTGCCGAAAGCCCATATTGAGAAGGACAAAAACACGTGCCTAAAGCAAACATTCAGAAGACCAACGACAAGTTGCTATGGTCAATGTTCAGAAGACCAAAGACAAGCGGCTAAAGTCTACTTTCAGAAGACCAAAGACAAGCTGCTCAAGTCTATTTTCAGAAGACCAAAGACAAGCGGCTAAAGCTAAATTTTCAGAAGACCAAATGCATGTAGCTCAGGACAAAATAACGAAGGTCTAACACTTGTGGCTATATTCCATATACAGAAGCACACTGACACTGTTCTTAAATCAATATATTCAAGATGCCATATACATGTCGCTTAAGTTTATGTTCAGAAAGCCAAGGACCTGAATGCTAAAGCCAATATAACAAGTCCAAAGACACATTGCTCTACCTCATACTCAGACTGCCAAAAACTTGTGGCTCAGTTAATGCTCATAACGTCTGACATGTGGCTAAAGCCAATATTCCAATATCAAGCAAGCTATTGGGAACAACGTGGTCGCTATTTACGGAAACATTGCAAAGTGTGGGCTTTGTCGCAGTTTACACAAGTTCAAGTGGTAATCATAAGCTACGATATATTTTGCTAAACAAATGAGAAGACCATTAAATCGGACATGGTAGATGATTCTGTGTTTCCCTTGAACACTAATGCGTGAACAAAATTACAGCTAATTATTTAGTAAAAAAGCTGTACCCTGTATTCGTTTACAAACATAATAACCAATAGTTCCACTCTAGCTCTGTTTTAAGCCTCAGTCAAACATTCCCGATTTTTCCTGCCGTTCTTGAGCCGACAGCGTCGCGAATCAAATATGTCCAAAGTCGCCACATATTCAGAGATTCGGGGCTCGAAATTCAATTTTTGATCCATTGATCGAATATGGTCAGGACAGCGTCTCGAAAGAGTCCCGATATTCCCAACTTTTTTTATTAATTGTATCGTAGCGCTGTCGGGACGCTGTCGGTAGCCATAATCGGGAATGTGTGACAGACACTTTAACCCTTGTAAACATAGAATGCATGCATTAAATATGTTATTTTGAACTAAATATAAAAAACTCACATCCCTGGCCCGCACATATTGCTGAAAGAAGAAAGCGAGAAAACAATTTTAAATATGCAAACATAGAGAAATTTGTAAATTGCACATAGATCTGAAAGTTAAAAGTAACGTTCCTAAAAGCAACACTATGAAGTCGTAAATATATTAATAGTAATCTACACAGTTTGCGTACTTTATTCGTGTAGTCCATATTGTGTTCCATTAGTTTTTAAATGATCTTGCCATTACGCTGTAATCATATACACATCTTGCATAGTACAGATAGATCTGAAGGAAATTTAGAATCTGTCCGATTGCGTTTGGAAGTGTTTAATATATGTTGTTTCCTTAGATGATTAGCAATTCTTCATCATCAAACAATATACTTGAAAATGTATGGCTGGAGAACGGTCTATTGAAACTGTTGTTCGTATTTTTCTTACGCACTACGCTAAGCGGACCTCCCGTTGCGTATGTTGAATCATATACAGTCAATATGCTTGTACTAATTCCATTTTTAAGTCTTACCGATTAAACACAAACTATATAATCCGTACGTGAAATACATTTTGGTTCTTGACGATGACTGTGGACTACGTATTCTAACAAAGCTATTTCTCAGTTACGAACGCACATACACACAAAACTTTGCCGCTCGGCGAATGGATCAATTATGCTTAGAAAAACAATGATAACATCACAACTCCCTGACGGAGCCCACGAAAAGTAATACATTATATACTGCACATCCGTTAATACTATTGGCCGGTCAAATGCCTAGTAAATGTCACAATAATAACATGTTTTCCAAATTAGGCCGTTTTTATACGTTTCTGACAGATTTGTTATTACGGAAAATTAATTCGGGATCGCGGGCGATGGGATGACAAACTAATATTATTGATATCTGTTGTCGGGATGTTATAACTCAACCGTTATTACTAACTGTTCCGCAATGTTTTAATACATAGGAATAACAACAATTAATTCCTCGTTGTATTGCGTCGTTTGTTAAATTAGTTATTTCCTTATTACTTATGAACTAATATGGTGACATTTAATAAACCGTTATTCATCACAATGTGCTTTAAATGGACTAAATAGTATTTGTTTAATTTGTTTTGATGATTATATATTTGTGTGAACTTTTGTAAACTGTGTATTCATAGCAATGTACTTTAAATTAACTTAACAGTATTACCTGATTCGTTCATTTTTTTCATAATTATATTGTATTGTCTCCTGAACTATTTAAAATATTTTTAGTAAACTATTGTAAACTTTATATTCATAACAATGTACTATGCAGAGCTAATTATAGTGACATAAGCTAGGTTGGCGCTAAGAAATCTGAAATAGTAGCCAAAAAATTTGATTTTTCAAAGAAAACCCATTATGAAGAAATATTTTCAGAAAATATGCTTCATGTTTAAAGATTTTCCAAATATTTTAGTAGCCAAATAGAATTTTTAGTAACCCTTTAGAACCATTAGTTGCCAATGGCTATTTCGGCTACTGGTAGCGCTAACATAGATATAATACAACTACTTGATTGATTACTTTCATTCGCAATGTCAATGAACAACATAACAACCAGTGGTATGTTTTGTGTCATAGTATGGTATAAGACCAGCAGATAGGTAGGATAAACTCGCCGCTGAGATGCATGATTCTTAGAATCAGAGGCTGGTCCAGCTCCCGAACAACCACGCAGACGCCGTCGGTTAGCCGATTTGATTTGGGAAACCCACGAACTTTACAACGATTTCGTAAAGAGAAAGCTTTCACGAATAATGTGGGAATTTGGCTTGGAATCAGACGAGGATGTTCTGTTTCTTATAATTCCAATAATGGGTACTTATTAAAATACAGGACACACTTGTGTTTATACAATAATAAGTAGTTTGAGGGGACCCCTATAATTGTCTAAAGGTATCGCGTTAAGAAACAATAATGTGGTCTTCAATATGATCAAATAAATAAAATTCCAAGTATACATAATAAAATCATTAGCGAGTTTCGTATCAAATAATTTCAAAGTAAACAGATGAATGTGACGAAATAACTTGAACTCAGATAGACTTTGTTAACAGTAACCGATAAAACATAAAAATATCGAATTAATAACCAAACACGTTTGTCGACTTTTGCATCCTGCTGAACATGCAGTGCTGCTTTTGCACCGCCGTTTCGCCCATATCGCCGTTCCATGTCCCTTATCAATTGGATTGCAAACTTACAAAGGATTGATTATTAACTTTCGAGCAGTCAATATCATGGAGAATATATATCACTAATGGACGATTATGGTTTTGAAATACATGAAACTTTATTATTTTTGAAATTTATAACATATACCTGATGTCGTCTGTAATGTTTTCATGTGTTGCCATGAGTTTGGATAGTTTAACAGATATCCGATCTCTTAGCTGTTTAAAGGACGCATTTCTGTAGGGTCACGTGCCAATTGTGTTAACTGCTGTTTGTTGTGTCTAGCATCTGCCAAAACATAGTTCCATCGGGCTACTTCCTCCCGATAGGCTCTCAAGATCAAATGTATTTCCTCTTTGGAACTTCTTACGGTATTTGTTCGCCTCTGAAGCAAGGTTTCTTGCATTTAAATTGATTTATTTTTCAATGTTATGAAGACATATCCGTCCAAAAGTTCTTACTTCTTAATGGCTAAGTCTATCGCAAATCTACTAGACGCTTGTGCCGGGGACAGGACACTGTGACAAATGCTAATAAGAAATTTTGAATGGTATGATAATCATAAATGAAACGTATCTAATATAATCATTATTCAGACCATTACACAATTATTTCCACTGCTTAAACATTACTGTACCATGTATGGTTTCCAAACAGAGCTTGGTACTGATATTTCTGCCACGAGTTTTGCCTCCTTTAACTTAAGAATATCATTCGTAAGCTTTAATTTCACCATTTTTAATTCATGTTCTTTTGTTGCGAGTTCTTTAAAAAAAAGCATATTTTTTCGTCGCAGATGCTGGTCTCTTCTTTGAATCCGACACAGTCCTAGCATTTCGTGGAGTTGATGCTCTGTCTACAACCGGGCGTACATGTGGTTTTAAAGCCGATTTGGCAGCGGAAGAAGTCACTGCTGGGGAACCTGGTCTGCTAGGCGTTGCGGCCGGCTGTCTCAGAACCATACTACGTTGAGGTGGCGGGAGAGTTACGAGCTCGGAGCAGATTCCATCAGTTTCATCCTAAATATAAACAATTGACATCATTATGCAATTACACATCCATGAACATTCTTTAATATTAATAGCACATGGTTTATAGTTCAAATGTCAAAACCTACAAAACCTAAAGCATGTAATACATTTTGATTACATTTTCTATTAGTTTATTATATTTTTCGTGTGCGCATTATCAAACCTCACCTTGCTGTAAAACGCTAAACTTTGCCATCGTTATTTTTATAATTATTCAAATTAGTTTATCATTGTTTGTATACATGTTAATGTACTTTTTCCACTCACCTAGCATTAAACTCTTTTGCAATCCACTCCCATCCGTGGTCCTTCTGTATGGATGCTTGGCTGTCAGTTTGTTTGTTTGTTGATTTGTTTGTTTTTTCAATAACATGCTTATGGTCTTCACAACGCTCCAGTAGCAATGAGAACTCAAACTGTGAATAATGTTTTCCTCATATTGCATGGTCTTCAATCATTTTATTACATATGTAGAAATGAACGATGTACATGATGTATACTGGTTGAATAAATCGAACGATACTAGAGCACACACATTTCGTGCACACAATGGATGCGCTTCTGTGGTTGAGTGAACACCAATATTATAAAACTATTGATTGATAAATTATGCCTCTGAAATCCGCTTCAAAACAAATAACGGACGGTTAGAATCGTGCAAATAAACTTCGATTTATGACTCGTGGTCGGTTGTTCAGCTACAGCCGTTTGAGACGGATCATATAAACCTCGGTTTATTCAATAAATAAGCCGTCTCGCATCGAGTTGCTCACCTTTTCGAAGTTAAGTGCTTACTTGATCCGAGGATCAGTCTGTTTGCTCAGCTTAAAGTGTATATATAGAACAGAACATAACATAATATTTATTTAACTTAAGCATTACAAGCTTATCGTTATACAAACAGACATAGAAAACATACATGTCATGTGAAATGTAAATAATACATTTAAATATTATCAATTATAAATATTTATCTAATATCAAAAAGTCGTAAAAGTGAGAGAGTGTTAAAGTAAACAACGTACAGTTTGTTACCATTAGTTTTAATTTACATCAGGACTGGAAGCTTGACAGGAATGTAGATTAACTTCATTAAAGTAGTAAAATTTTAAGTCGTAAGTCATTCGATAAGTACAGAGCAATATATATCTAGCCTACAGGGAACAATTAAAGACATGTGTTACTATTTCAATATAAAATAAACAAACAGACACAATACGGCTATATTAAGGAAACGTACGTAAACAGTGTTGTTTCCGTAAATATTTAACATACATATCATAATTATGTAAACAGTCAAAATTAGAATTAGCAAAAAAAAAACGTGTGCGGGTATAAAAATATTTTGGGATATACTGTTTTCGAATGTGGGTGTAAATAGGGCACTTGAGAACAATATTTATCTTCAATATCATTCTGGTCGCAAGTGTACATTTCCGTTCATTTCTTGGTACATTATTGTGCCGACCGATTTCAATGTTTAATTTGTGAGATGACAAATGTAATTTGGCCAAGACATTTCTGTGTTTTGAATTTTCCAACAGACTTATATATGCTGATTGTTCAAATTTAAGTTCTATTTCTCTGTATACATCTAGAGACGTTGATTGGTCTAGATCTGACCGCCAATTGCTAATATAGATATCTCGGAGTCGAGTTCTTAATATGGGAATGAATGCTTCTATCTTAACAGAACCGGGATAGAGCCATATATCATTTAGACCGGATGTCTGTAATATATAACGTACCTGTGAGGCCCAGCTTGTGCCAGAATTGTGTACATCTATATTATTGAACTGTTCATTTAATATGGTATATAAAATACAATTGTATTGCTTAACAGTGTGGAACTTTAAAAAATATTTAATCATTATAACATATCTTTCAATAAACAATGGAAATCTACCCAATTTGCTATACAATGCTAGAGTATTGGTAGACTGTTTTACATTCAATACCCATTTACAGAAGTTCATATGGACTCTTTCTTAAACTTCTGACTGTACATAACCCCAAACTTCTGAGCAGTAATTTAAAACTGATAGTACGTATGCATCAAACAGATTAAACATAATATATATTGGCACATTGTTATTTCGAATTAAGGATATTAATGAATGTTGAGATCGCAATCCTTTTCCCGCGAGTGTTTTCGTATCCTGTGCGAAGGATCCGCCACTGGAAAACACCACCCCTAAATAATTGAACGAGTTAACAACTTCAACTCCTTGATTATTATAAAACCATTTGTCGTTAATCCCCAACCTTCTACCTTTTTTGAAGACCATGACTTTAGTGTTCTCTATATTAACCGTGAGAGTCCATTGACGACAGTATGCACATAGACTATCAAGAAAATTTTGTAGATCATCTTTCGATTCCGATATAAGAATTGTGTCCGTCGGCAAACAATAATCAAAATATAGCGATTTGATCAATATTAATGCCAGCATCGATATCATCTCAATGTCATTTAAGTAGAGGGAAAAGCAGATCGGAGAGGTTGTCTCCCCTTGGAATAATCCAAGGTTGCTGCTAAAAAAAGCAGACAATGTTCCCAAATGTTTTACCTCACTATGCATTGACCCGTACAGCGGACAATAATTTGCCGTCAATTCCTAATTCAATAAGCTTGAACCACAGCCGGTTCCTATCTATGCAGTCATAGGCCTTCCTATAATCCACAAAACTACAACATAATTTTTTCTTACGAGTTATTTGTCTTTGTATCAACGAATGTTAAATAAATACTGAGTCGAGAGTGATATATTTGTTTTTGAATCCAAATTGAGCGTCCGTTAGAACTGAATTTTCTGCTGCCCATGACTTTAGTCTCTCGTTCAATACAATGGTAAACAATTGAGATACAGCTTGTTAGCGTAATTCCCCTATAATTATTTGGGTCGGATTGATCTCCTTTTTTATGAATAGGGATAATCATGAACAGAAAAGAACATATATTTTATTAAGACTTGCACAAGGTACATCGTCTGCAATAAACAAATATAAGTTTACATATATATAAAGTCTACGTGACAAAAACATAAAGGAAATAATATGTTATTATCATATATTTAAAGTTGGTATATTTTTAACATACGAGTACAGTGTATGTGCACAATAACAACAGCAAAGTTAAGTATGTACTTATAACGAAGGATGAACGTTTTAATTTACCTACCGTTCTATATTTAAAAGTGAGTTTCTTAGAATAAGTGCTTTCTTAAAATACAACAATATTTGTATTAATCTGGTTTTATCTCTTGTATTAAGTAATTGTAAATACTTATATACTGATGGATGTTTGTAGTAAAAAGTTTGTATATATTTCTTTCTTATGTCAGAGTAACATTAATATACACAAATAAAATGATAGTCATCTTCAATGTGTATTGCAATATAAACAATGTCTTTCATCACGTACTATTCTGTTTTGGCTATATCTTCCCGTTTGTATTCTGAGTGGGAGTCCACTCACACTAAGCTTACAAAAATAAGGTTTTAAGGATCTTGGTAATATATCTAGGTAATTTTCATATTCTAAAGTGTTTTTAACATGTCTATATATATAACACAGAGCTATTTTCCAAATTTGCATACCATTCTTGTTAAAAAGAATTGAAACTTCTACTTTTAAATTCATTTATGAACAATTCTGTATTGACACTTTGAATGTTTTCAAAAACATATGAAAAACCATAATCATTTAATAACTGTCTAACTGACCCAATTTTTACAGCCATTGTAACTATCTCTAACAGCTTGGTTCACCATATACGCATGCATTACAAGTATAAATTCGAACTTTCAATAATATTTTACAATACTTAAGATGAATTCTTTCAATATGTTTTGATTTTTTAAAGCCCCAAATTTCACAAGAATAGTTCAATATAGATGTAACAAATGCATCAAATAGTTGACAAAAGGTTTTAGGACTCAGATCGAATTCCTTACATTTACACAATAACAAGTTCATGGCCTTTAGGGCTTTACCAGAAAGGTGTTCTTCCTGTTGTGAAAAATTACCAGTGTAACTAAAACAGTACCCAAATAGGTGAAATAATTAAAATATTCGATGGATTGGCCGTTGTATGTCCAGCACTCGGTGTTTAGTAACCCACCTCGTTTTCGAAATACCATGATTTTTGTTTTCGATGTATTTACTTGTATTTCCCCATGAATTACAATATGAGAATAAATTATCTAGACGGATTTGTACTTCTTCAGGCGTTGTTCATACAATGGCAATGTCATCAAAACAAATAACAACAATACTAAAACTATATCATCTATAGAAATACCAGAATTAATACCATTTTGTAAAAATAACTCAAGATCTTCAACAAAAAGTGAAAACAATAGAGGGGACATTACCTCCCCTTGACGCAAACCGACTGCATATTGAAAGTATTCAGAATAACTAGAACATGACTTTACACAAGATTTGACTTTTTGATACATATCGCGTATAATATTCAGAATTTTACCTTGAATTCCACATTTATACATTTTTAAACATAATCTATTTCTATAAATAGTATCAAAGCATTTAGCCATGCCCACAAAAATAACATATAGTCTCTTATTTTCATTTAGATAATGCTGTACTAGTAACATCAGAATACAAATAGCATCAATTGTAGACCTTCCTTTACGAAATCCAAATTGAGCATCCGAAATAGTGTTATTTTGTTCACAAAAAGCTTCAATTGGTTTATTCAAGACTGTTGGGAAAATCTTAGACAAACAACTGACCAACGTAATACCCCTATAATTATTTACATCGCCCTGACTGCCCCTTTTATGTAATGGAATTATAACTCCTTCTAACCACTTATCAGGAAAGTAACCCTAATTAAATATACAATTGAATAAATCAACGAAGTGAGATGCTAAAATATCGATATTTTCAATAAAGTACTCGTTTAAAAGACAATCATTGCCATAAGATTTATTACGTTTCAAAGATTTAGCAGCAGCTATAATTTCAGTATAAGTGATCGGTTGGTCTAACTCAGGAAAAGTATACTTTTCAGTACCAAAATCATTTTCTGTACAAAACTGCTCAGCCTCATGTAACAAATAAACAAATCAATGCTTATGTTCTCAAAATATTCTTTAAATTGCTCCAGTGGTATATTATTTTCACATTTTGAATTCCTTCTTTTAAAATATTTCCAAAATTGTTTTGGCTTTTTTTTCTTTAAACCTTCTATTTCAACCATTTTCTTTTTGCAACAGTTATTTTCCTTCTTACAAATTATTTTTTTATAAAATGATTTTTGTTCACACAAGTGTATACGATTTGTATCGGTTTTACAGCAGTTAAAAAACCTCAACGATTCAAGGTAATTATTTCGTTCGTTAACACAGTCTAAGTCAAACCAATCTGCATGTTTTATACAAGAATCTGTTTCAAAACCATGAACATTTTTAAATTAAAATTGTTTGGCAAATAATGGATCTGCGACCCTTCGCAGTACGCCAGTAAAGCTGTTGATTGCATTATTAACAGATTGTCTATTATCAGAGTCTATATAATGAACGCTATTATTCAAAACAGATAAATAAGCAATAATCCCTGATCTAAATTTTTGCTTATAAGTTTCATTCCACTGAAATTTAGTCTCGGCGTAGCTATGACCGTTTTGTTACAAATTACAACAAAGAAGTGACAAGTGTAATGGTGCATGGTCCCTCCATTCATTAAACTGACCAATGCTAAAATCGTTTATCAATGGAAAATTACGTTCGTTACACAACAAATAATCAATAACAGAGGAACCGTTATGAAAAAGATAGGTATACTGATTTGTGTTTCCTTTACGACCATAGACAATTCGAACACAGGACGACTTACATAATTCCAACAATTTTACTCCATGACCATTGAGGCCCGCACAGGTGTACTATCTGGAATGTAATCCACATCGTCAATTACTGTATTTAAACTATCATTTAAAATATAATCATTTGTATTGTCTGCTATTTAGGTCTCCAGCAATGTAAACAGCACCCATAGTATCATACATAAAAATATCATTTTCTAAAATTTCAAATAAATCAACATCAAATATATTGTACGCAGGTGAGTCTTCACCCCACAAGTATATACCACATGTAGCCTACCAGAGCACCAAATCTAATTATAAAATATACAAGTATACAACAATTACAACTTCTTCTCTTCACATCTGACTTTGGAATGAACACATAATTTTCACCTTCCACACACCATGCACTCACTCATCCATAATTCAGCCAATCATATTCTTTTAAAACAAGATAATACTTGCTGGTCAATATTGGAAAAAGGATTAGTGCAAAACTGGTTTTTGGCTAAAGTTTAAAGATTGTTCTCACTGTAAAATGTGTTATTGATAAATTAAGTTTGTGTGACTATATTAAAGTTGTATGTGGCACATTTTAAAATCTACAATAGTTAACCTATGTTACACACATAAATATATATCCTCTTCGGTGTGAGACCCATGAACGGGGAAATGACTTTGAGTTTAATATATGATTGAAAAATGTGTTTAACAGACGGATTATTTGTGGCGCACGTACCTTAAAATATTCATATAAAACATAGTCAATGGAAGGGGATTTATTTACACCTAGCCTTTCAACTGCTTTTAAAATTTCATCATCTGAAATTGGTTTATCTAGTGACTCGAACGTCGCTCTTAATTCTTGACTATCATCAAATTGCGTGATAAAGTCCGAATATTCATCGTTAATTTGTGTGTCACTACCAGACATGAGGTTACTAAAATAATTTTTAAATTCTTCATTTGAAATATCATCTCCAACAGTGTATTAGTGTCGCGGTTTAAATATTTTCCAAAATTCATTGGGTGACTGTGCGAATGCGCGAATTATTACAGGAATGTTTTGACTTTCGACATTGATATTTATAGTGTTTTTTGCATTATATAATATCACTGTGTCTGCGTCCGGTAGTGTGTTGTTAAATTGTCTACGACTTGTTTATATACGGTATATTTACGTTTACATTCGTCATCGAAGCAATCTTTTGAGCTGTTCTCCTCATGAAAACGTACATTTCGTTTTACAGAGCTTTTTTCAAAATATTTATTTCCGTAAGCACATAAAAAGTTCGTAAATATCGACGTGAGACTCTTCACATCTCCATTCCCGTTGATTTCAACATTTAAATCATTTATTAGAGTATCTAAATTGTGTGTAATGTCGCTCACAAACGAGTCTTTGTGTTTTGAATCGAATTTATAATACCGCGATTTACATTTCCCAGTGGCGTTCCGGCACACAGTATTTATTTTAAACGAAAAGGAGAGTGGCGCGTGATTTGAACATGTAGTTAAATCCACAACAGTGAAATTGGCAAGCAGATCAAAAATATTACGATGTGTCGACAAATAATCCTAGTACCAAATAACACTAGTACCGTTATGAGTCATGCAAGTTCAGTTACCCCCGTCGTCTGGCCATCGACCGTTAACTATCAGCTGATTTGTCGTTTTGCGAAATGATTTGATGTGTGAGCTCGTGATTTCCGAGGCGTGGGTGTATCATAAACAATTACGTCATATTTACCTAGATTGCGATCAACCTGGATATAATCTGGCTTAATACCAGTTCTGCAATTTAGGTCGCCAGACACAAATTTTTCCCACGGTCCTTAAACAATAAAATATCTTGCTCTAGTTGAGTGAAAATATCAAATTATACATGTTATGGACCGCGGATGATTCGGGAGCTATATATGTAAAACAAACATATACATTATCCTTCATATTAAATAAAAATCTTATTAAGTTTAATCCAAATAATACAATCTACTAAGTTTGAGCTAGGGTTACTCCTTTTCTGATACTATCTTTAATATAAACAATGAGACCGCCACTTGATCGTTTCCCAGCCAGCAAGCATATATCGGATAGATATCGGTATATCGATATCGCATTAACAAAACGGCCCGATATCTATCCGTTATCGATAGCAAGCATTGTACCTACTGTACATATCGGATAGATATCGGCCAGTTTTCGGCTATCGATATAATAGTTCGATATCTATCCGTTATCTATCCGATATAATTTTGGTAAAAAATAAAAAGTGGATGTATACATTTAGTGTATGTGATATATGTTAAACAAATCCATATATGAGTGGCATTTCTTCAATATGTGTTACGTTGTCGTCATTTTAAGTAACGATGTCGGATCGATGTAGGGCCGATATCGTTCATGGCAACCAGTAATTTCTCTTTATTTTCATAAAAGTATTTATGTGTATCAATCCGGCAATACTAAAGAGTATTTTACTGAAATGAATGTGCGTTCTATAACTTCACCAATCGTATTTGAAATAGCTTCGAAATTATTTTCGTCGAACAAAATCGTTATCGGTTGGCGCAAAATTCTTGTTCGTTTAAACTTGAACCGTTGATCTCCAGAAAGGGAAAGTAACATTAAAATGTTCAGTTTCCTCTTCAAAGCAGAAAAAAAAACAAGAAGTAAGTACTTATGACTATTTGTAGACACCGTGTTTCTTTATATCAGCTATTCAAAGTCTTGTAGGCGTAGAAAAATCCAGGTTATTGAAATGTTACGTATTTTCGCGAGTGTTGTTTATTGTTATTAGTATATTACGAGACTGTTTTGTCATATCTACGAATGTAAGTATTTACAGCGAGATAAGTTTTTTTTACATGTTACAGGTTCAATATACTTCAAATATTTGTATATTAAAGGCTTACAGTTGAAATTTATTTTTATTTGAACAGCATTGTATACATTATATTTAAAGGGACTTTTTCACATATTTTTGTATTGTTTGTAGTATGCCATTCATTGTCTTAACGTAACAGATTTAAGCATCGAAACTAAAAAGCTCAAGTATAATGACGAGAAAAAAAAGAAAAAAAAAAAGAAAAAAGTTGCTCCCACCGGGGCTCGAACCTCCGACCTCTAGATCAAAATGCTACCGCCGAAACCACTCGGCCATTTCAACTTTTATATATTGGGATGCATTATATATTTTATTATATGATTGTTTAATTTATGTAAGCGATCCATGTGTTGTCAGCAATTTAAACGTAATCAACAGAAACACTCCAAATTATTCCATCGTTAGCGTTACAAACGCTTTATGATTTTCTAAATTTCCACTGATTATTACTCATTAACAAAATGGTATTTACAGTATGTCCTTTGTGTTATTTCCCTCCCTTATATATGCTATTCTTTCATTGTGGGAATCTGTGACAAAAGTTGGAAAATTGTCAGTTGGCCAATCTGTGAACTGGTCCCTTGAAATAAATGAATACACTAAACTAATGAACCCACAATTAAAACAAATTATACTGAAAACAATTTTGTTTTCAGACGAATTACCTGCTTCGCAATGGTGGCTCTTGGGCCTCTTTGGATGACAATAAGGTCTTGGACTTGATAACGTTCATCACTGACAAACCGCTGCATATCAATATGGACAGAATCATCTAATTTGAATTTGTCATTTGGAAAGATGAAGGTAATCAAATATACATTGGATGTAGTAATACTTGGTCAGAACATGCAGTTCACTTCTGTTGATGTGAGTAAGTTAGTAACACATTGTTTAAGCAGTTTCTGCATACCACCATTGCAGAGATCAAGAACAATTTCTCCAACTCTAATGTAATAATTATTATTATGATTCAACATTTTCTGTGTAATATTGTAACAGTTATGTAAAATTGGAGTGTATAGTAAAACATGCATTGCATTTCTTTATATGACTACAATTATTAATTGAACTACATTCTGTGATCTAAAGTTTAATTTACATACATTCCAGCTGCCAGTGACATACATGGTCTGCTTTGAACAACACCATTTTCATTATCGGGTGTAATGCTGCATCAAACACTGGCTAAGGAATTTGACTGAGATTAAGAACAGTGGATAAAAACATTCTACTAATCATTAATATTATGAAGACTTCTAAAGTAAACACTCTTACATGTGTGACATGGACTGGAAAGTTCCAATTTATGAAGTTATTTTTAATTGCTATAACCACAATTCTTAATAATAAGTGTACTATGTGGTTTATTAAAAAAAAACACAATTTAATGACACACACTGTTTAGTGTTAATGAATTGTTTTACATTTTTCATGTTTTTGTGAAGACATGCACAGGTCTTAGAATTCTGATTCTTTTTTAAGATGTGATGCGACCTATATATGATGCTAACAAATTACATGTAATTAATATATATAATCTTGACTGAACCATTGTTTTATTTCATTTGCAAAATTAAATGTAAACATTTTGTGAGGATAACAATGAAACCATATCATCAAGGATGCTTTTGGAAGCAAAATATTGTCAAATATGTGTTGTTGTGTTTTTGTATTTCAGTGTGTTTACACTTTTTACTGGAATTGTCTTCGATTTTGTTTTAAATTCCAGTTTGGATTCGAATCAGATTTCCATTTGTTTATATGATTTTTAAATATTTAGTTTTATCTAAATTAAGGGCATTGAAATGTGGAAATTTCAGTTTGATACTAAATGTCTAATACAATTAATTGTCGGTTAAGTATTGCTGAATTATTAACTTTTTCAATTTTGTTGCACTGGTTTTAAAGCATGTATGATGGTGGATGATGCTAATATTCATAAATAACTTACATGTTGATTGAAAGCATTTGTAACTGTTTTCATTGGCAATTCAAACTTACAATAAATGATTGCATTTTTTTAGCTTTTTCTTGGTTACTGTCACATCACTGACATGTAGTAAGTGACTTTTTATACAAACCTATAATATTTCAATGTGACACGTCCTTTAATGTTTTAAGCTATAAACTCGTAACTGATATGAATATTAATTAAACATGAGGACGTTGAAAGATCATATAAACTTGTGTTCAAATAAATAGTGTATACATTTCCTTGATGATTTTCTATTGCTTCTGTTATATTTATCACCGCTTTTTGGGATTGTTTTATTATAATTTGGTTCTCAAACGTATGAAATGTTTTGAGAAGATAGAATTAGATGTAGTTATTTAAAATGAAGATATGTACACTTTCTTGCGTGTTGTTCCGAAGTGCACATCATTTTGAAATTGAGCATTAAAATAAACAAGTGTGGTTATCAATTCCAAAGATATTGACAACATCGTCGAATAGATATCGGACCAATGTAGGCTTGCAAACTGGAATGATATTGGCCCGATGTCTATCCGATATACGTCCGATAAACAATGCTCCGATATCTATCCGATCAAATGCCGATGGGCAAAACGTTGATCGGATAGATATCGTGAGCGATATCTATCCGATACATTTAAAACATATCGGATAGATATCGGACCGATGTAGGCTTGCTTTCTGGCACGACATTGGCCCGATGTCTATCCGTTATGTATCCGATATGCAATGCTTCGATGACGGCCCGATCAAATGCCGATGGGCAAAACGTTGATCGGATAGATATCGCGAGCAATATATATCCGATATATTTAAAACATATCGGATAGATGTCGGACCGATGTAGGCTCGCATTCTGGGACGATATTGGCCCGATGTCTATCCGATATGTATCCGATATGCAATACTTCGATGACGGCCCGATCAAATGCCGATGGTCAAAACGTTGATCGGATAGATATCGCGATATTCAGAACATATCAGATAGATATCGGACCAATGTAGGCTTGCTGGCTGGGTTGCACGGCGATTTATATATTTTCGATAAGAGTGAATGGGGTTTGAGTATCCCTTAACATCAATGGCAGACTTAATATTAGTCCATGTTTCGCTTAGACATATAATGTTATATTCACAAAGAATACTTATAAAATCGTTTGGGAGTTTTTTCTCAGCAGTAAGTCCTTCAACATTCCATAATAATAACAATAATACTAATATTATTAATAATCATACTGATGATGATGATGATTATTATTATGATTATGATGATTATTATGATAATGATGATAATAGTGATGATGATGATGATGATGAAACTTACTTTTTCAGGTATTTATGTTGGATAAACCTGCTCACTCTCAGGTTTATTATTGAGCGCTTAAAACAATGACGAAAACAGCTGAGCAACCCAACACAAAAATAAACCGTTTATTCCTCGAGTTTCTCAGCCCAACGGCTTAAAAATAAGCGCTCAAATTGCGAAGGTGAACAACTCGATTTCACGATAAGCCGCTTAAACGACGGCTTAAAAGAATTGAACAACCGGCCAGCAGTGTTTAATCATAGCTTTATAGAAATCGGGCATAAATGTTTATTTCTAATCTTCCATATTGCTATGATATATCACAAAATTTTAATCAAACTCTTACGGCTGAAGAACCTTAATGTATAGATGATTGTATAGCAGTACCGATATACACTTTCTAAAGTTTAATCTCTGTGTTTATGTTTCCATTAATTTTAAATATGTTGTTAGGTTTGCATTTTACAGTCAATATGGGTGCTAAGCGAACATGTCTGCCCCTTTGTCCGGCTAGCATTCCTCCTCCATTATACTTTAATGATTGTGTTGAACAGCTCCTATCACAGCTGTTGCTACAGGCCACTATGCCATGGTCACCATTCACATACATACGCTTTCTTTGTTTTTCACAAGATTCACATATTTTTAGGGTAGATACGTTTTCGGTTTTCTTTTCAACAACCGCTATATAACTTTTACCAGATAACATGTATCGCGCAATCCAGATTTCGCAGGTTCGAGCCCCCGCCTCAACCTAATCTGCTAACTCGTCTTTTGGATGATACGTTAAACTGAGGTGCAGTGTTTCACATGGGGCACTAAAAGACCCAATGACTTCCCTGGAACGGGGCGTTTCTTGTATTTTGCAGTATCCGCCGTAACCCAACTAACAAACCTTCTTTGTAGGTATGGTAACCTGCTGATCGTGTTCCGCACTGTGCGGAGGGAAGAGGGCTGACGGATCGTCATGAAAGGCTACACTCCAACTGTCATTGGCTATTGTGTCTACTCGGGCATTAGCTTCTTTACACATGAACTCTCAAGAAAGAACACGCTAGTAAGTAAGCTGCTCAAACAACATATGTGCCCTTCAACTGACTAAACAGGTAGATAAAACTTCTACCTCCTGAAAACATTTCACCACTATATTTTTATGCCACCACAAAGTGGGTGGCATTTAGCCTTTCACTTGTCCGTTTGTCCGTACGTACGTCCTGAAATTTTGTGTGCTCAGCTCCTCTTTAAATGCTGGGCTGATTTCCCTCAAATTTTTATAGCTGAAGAACCTTAATGTATAGATGATTGTAAAGCTAGGAATTTTGGCTGCGACCAATTTTGGCAGAATTAAGGCCCTTTCTTGTTTTTTCCACTATATAATTTTGTGTGCTCAACTCCTCTTTAACTGCTGAGCCTATTTCGCACAAACTTTCACAGCTGAAGAACCTTAATGTGTAGATGATTGTAAAGCTAAGAATTGTGGCTGCAACCAATTTTGGCAGATGTATGGCCCTTTGTTGTTTTTTCGACTATAGAATTGTGTGGGCTCAACTCTTCTTTAACTACTGGGCGGATTGCACTCAAACTTTCACAGCTAAACAACCTTAACGTGTAGGTGATATTAAAAGAAGGGAATATTGGCTGAAAGCAATTTTGGCGGAAACGTGGCCCTTTGTCCTTTTTTCGCTACAGAATTTATATGAATTATTATATAGGCAAAACTTAATGTTGGCAACATGCCCTTTATCTGTGTCCAAACATGTATCGTGGGGGCATCCGTGTCTGTGACAAATTTAAGTTTAAACAGTATTACTTTCACGCTACCTAATCAGCACCCAAGGTGTGCTTTTGTGATCAGTCAATGTCTGTTGCCGATATGTGACTGACTGTTGTTGAATTTTTAAACCTGTATGTGACTGACTGTTGTTGTATGTTACACCTGTATGTGACTGACTGTTGTTGTATGTTACACCTGTATGTGACTGTGCTGTTGCAGCTTACACCTGTATGTGACTGCTGTGCTGTTGCAGGTTACACCTGTATGTGACTGACTGTTGTTGTATGTTACACCTGTATGTGACTGACTGACGTTGGTTACACCTGTGTGTGATGTTTTTGTATGTTACACCTGTATGTGACTGTGTTGCAGTTTACACCTGTATGTGACTGACTGTTGTTGCATGTTACACCTGTATGTGACTACTGTTGCAGGTTACACCTGTATGTGGCTGTGCTGTTGTAGGTTAAACCTGTATGTGATTGCTGTTGCAGGTTACACCTGTATGTGACTGCCGTTGCAGGTTACACGTGTATATGACTGTGCTGTTGTAGGTTATACCTGTATGTGACTGTGCTGTTGTAGGTCACACCTGTATGTGACTGCTGTTGCAGGTTACACCTGTATGTGACTGTGCTGTTGTAGGTTACACCTGTATTTGACTGATGTTGCAAGTTACACCTGCATGTGACTGACTGCTGTTGTAGGTTAAACCTGTATTTGACTGCTGTAGCAGGTTACACCTGTATGTGACTGCTGTTGCAGGTTACACCTGTATGTGACTGTGTTGTTGTCGGTTACAGTTGTATGTGACTGCTGTTCCAGGTTACACCTGTATGTTCCAGGTGACTGCAGTTGCAGGGTACACCTGTGTGTGACTGTGCTGATGTAGGTTACACCTGTATTTGACTGCGCTTGTAGGTTACACCTGTATTTGACTGGTGTTGCTCGTTACACCTGTATGTGACTGCTTTTGCAGGTTACACCTGTATGTGACTGTGCTGTTGTAGGTTACACATGTATGTGACTGCTGTTTCAGGTTACACCTGTATGTGACTGACTGCTGTTGCTGGTTACACCTGTATGTGACTGTGCTGTTGTAGGTTACACCTGTATTTAACTGCTGTTGCAGGTTACACCTGTATGTGACTGACTGCTGTTGTAGGTTACACCTGTATTTGACTGCTGTTGCAGGTTACACCTGTATGTGACTGACTGCTGTTGTAGGTTACACCTGTATTTGACTGCTGTTGCAGGTTACTCCTGTATGTGACTGCTGTTGTAAGTTACACCTGTATTTGACTGCTGTTGCAGGTTACACCTGTATGTGACTGACTGCTGTTGTAGGTTACACCTGTATTTGACTGCTGTTGCAGGTTACACCTGTATGTGACTGCTGTTGCAGGGTACACCTGTATGTGACTGTGCTGTTGCAGGTTACATCTGTATGTGACTGCTGTTGCAGGGTACATATGTGTATGACTGTGCTGTTGTAGGTTACACCTGTATGTGACTGTGCTGTTGTAGGTTACACCTGTATGTGACTGCTGTTGCAGGTTACACCTGTATGTGACTGTGTTGTTGCAGCTTACACCTGTATGTGACTGCTGTCAGGAGACGCATGCAGACTGCAGGTGGGTGCAGTTACGTTCGTATCAACTTGATCTTCTATTTACATTTCAGCAATGTTTAATGGTCATTTGCATTGAGAGTTGCAAAGGGACAGAACTATAATTCTTTTCACAATAGTTAAGAAGTCACTGACTTAAATTTTGTTATGAAGCACATGTTATGTGCGATAGTTTTTAGTTTACCCTTTCTTTAGGTGCTTTCGCAGTAAGTTAATGACCACTCAGTATTGTGAGTATTAAATATAAGCATTATTTGGGAAAGCAAAGTTAAATGACACATACTGAAGTTTATGAGTGTAGACCCATGTATGTTGACACCACCTCATGTCCTAATGCCGGCTGTGTTTGTTCAGGTGTGACGGGCCCCTCCCAGGACTACACGACCATCCTGCGGACGGCGCGCAGTGTCTACCGCAGTGAGGGGCTGACGGGCGGCCTCTACAAGGGGCTCAGTATGAACTGGATCAAGGGGCCCATCTCCGCAGGCATCAGCTTCATGGTTTTTGAGACCGTGCAGCGCTGGCTGCGGAAGTTACCTGTCTTTCATATCGACGAGTAACGGCCAACAAGATGCACTGACTGTGTGTGTGCTGACTGATGGTTTAATTCGGATTATATAATACCAGTACACCTTGTTTGCTTTGTATTGTCAATTATGTAAGTTTTTTGTGATAGCTGATATGAATCAAATATTTATAATAAAAAAAAATAAACAAGGAAGAAATACCGCATTAAGGCATTATTGTCGAGACTTCAGTTCTACACATGCTTCTGAGATTTCTATTTTGCTCATAACTCTGAGCTCTGTAGGACCATATTTTTCACAAATCATATTTTTCATACGTGTGAAAAACTGGATCTCATTTCATCACAGGTGTGAAAAATATGTTCTCATTCTTCACACATCACAATCTCATTATTCACATGTTCTGTGAATTTTATGATCGTGTCAAGTTTTTTATATGCACTCAGATAATATTCTTCACCCATGAACAGAAAGTATTCAAAATTTCTAAAAAGTGATTTTGTTACATTATAATCCTATTTTTCACATTGTATGTTCCCGAAAAAAGGGGTGATTTACGGTACGGTACGGTGTGCATGGTATGGTACGATATGGTACGGTACGGTACTGGGCGGTTAAGTACGGTACGGTTTGGTAATTTAAGAAGACAACTTAAAGTTTTGATATCGCGAAAAAAAACACAATTCTACATCATTATTAACATATTCCTAATGTGCATGCAAAATTTCAGACCGATCCACAAAGTAGAAATGCTTGAAAACGCATTTGACAATGATGCCTGATAAGCAATCTGGCTTGCGTTTTAAGTGCTTTGATTATATTAGGTGCCTGAGTCAAATTGTGTACTTAATGCATAGAAATCAGTCAAAATACTAGGATATGTTTACATACTTTAATGCAACAGAGATAAATATTGTATAAAACGTGTTCATTTTTGATTTTATAATGATTTAGTGTGCTGCAAGATCTACAAGACGGGTTTTCGTACTTTTTTTTCTTTTTTTTTTTACTTGAAAAAGCGGTTTTCACTGTAAAAATCGTAATGCACATTAAAATCATGATATTTATCGCATGTTTTCCATGAAATTTATTACAGCCAATAAAACCACACAGTAACATGGAGATTTTAGGTACAAATTGCCCCTTTGCCCCTTTAGTGCCGCTCCCTGTTTTGTGTAGAAGACAACTTAAAGTTTTGATATCGCGAAAAAAAACAAGTCTACATAATTATTAACATATTCCTAATGTGCATGCAAAATTTCAAACCGATCCAATAAGTAGAAATGCTTGAAAACGCATTTGAGAATGACGCCTGATAAGCAATGTGGCTTGCGTTTTCAGTGTTTTGATTATATAGGGTGCCTGAGTCAAATTGTGTACTTAATGCATAGAAATCAGTCAAAATACTAGCATATGTTTACATACTTTAATGCAATAGAGATAAATCTTGTATAAAACGTGTTAATTTTTGGTTTTAGCATGATTTAGTGTGCTGCAAGATGCACAAGACGGATTTCCGTACTGTTTTTTTTTTTTTTTTTTTTACTTGAAAAGGCGGTTTTCGCTGTAAACATCGTAATGCACATTAAAATCATGATATTTATCGCATGTTTTCCATGAAACTTATTACAGCCAAACAAAATACACAGTAACATTATGATTTTATGTTCACATTGCCCCTTTAGTACCGCTCCCTTTTTTGTGTTTAGGTTACAACATACTAATTCCAATCCTTATGGAATATAATGTAAAAGCAATAACTATAAACAAAAAAAATCCAACCTTTTGCACATAGGGACACTCATAACCAAACATTTTCTTAAAGAGCATTCTAAGCTGAATTGATTTAAGCAATAAAAGGGGTATGTCATGTGTTATGTAAGAAAGAACTCGACACTAAACAAAGTTGACTGTTTTATCACCGTCGTTTTAGCGGCTACTTTCTAGTCCAATGTAACCCGCCTCAGCGCAAGTGTCATACTGTAGTCTCCAATCTTAAAACATACCAATGATTTATTGGTGCATACCAATGCTTACCCTACCAACATCTCCAAAATAGGAATATTTACACTGCATAGGCATTTTAATATGGAAGGGGTATGCATTCATAATCGTATGAACGCAATGCCTTATCACCGGCGTAGTAATATCTGTGTGTCCTATTTTTATGCAAATTACATGAACTAAGATGTCTTATACTGTTCAATGTTACTCTTTTTTGCATTTATTGTTGACGTTTGATTAAATGTTTTTATAATTCATATACATGAACATTTCTTTCCAGTTCTTCTTCTACAAAAATCAATTTGACATTGTTTTCACTTTTGCTTGATAGATGTAGTATTCTATCATGCAAGGTCTACAAGTGTTATTATTAAACAAAGCCATTTCGCTAGCAAGTAATATGTACTTGCTATGGTATTTTAGGTAAACATTACTTTTCTTAGAAGCGACCACAGACAATCTTCATGACTTTTGTTGTTTCACAGCTCCATACCGTACAGAGTTTTTTGTGTTAGTTTCATTTTTATGTGTTAGAAACAATTGTCAATGATGTAGATACACAAACATTCCATATGATGTAGCAGTTAACACATTACAAAATACATCTATTACTTAGTAAATACTGTTTACAATGGATTAGCTGTACTGCAAACATTTGCAGCAAATCATGCTGCAAAAATATTTGAGTTTGCAGAGTAAAGAAAAAAAAAAAAAATTGAACACAGTGTACTGACAATATATAATAAGGTTAGTGTATATTTTAATATCTTATTAGCATACTTTTGGGTTCATTGTATCAAGAGTCTTACAACTGACCAATTCGGAAACTCGTTCTCACACCAAGTGTGTTTTTGGATTTCCCATGCTATCTGCAGACTTTTCTTAAGTCCTTGAATGGTCGGAATTCTATTTGATTTTTTACACATACAAATGTACCTTTTTGTTTGAAGTAACAAAATGTTTACATGAATCATTTTTTCGTTACAAATTCCAAGAAGCATGTCTTGACATGAAAGTGAAGGCAAGTTAATATGATTTAAGGCTATCTCATTTTTGATATGGTTAACAATTGGCTGTATGTGTTCACATTCCCAGAACAGATGAATTAATGTCTCCTCATGTGTCTTGCAAAAAATACACATGTTGTCGTTTACAATTTTCATATTATGTAACAAAGATCTAGTTCCTAAAATTCTATGTACAATTCTAGTCTGCAACCATTGTATGTATGTGTCTCTGGCGACTCTAAAAACAAAACTGTGCGTATACCTCCAATCTATATTATCAAAAGTTCCATTCCATTTAATTTGACTTGAAGGTTTTTCATTGTTTAAGATAAATTTGTTATAAGCCGTTTTATTATGATTTTTTGCTAAAACAATTTCGTTTAAATAAAATGAAATAAATACGCCTTTGATATTGGGTTTACTTGTGTCTCCGGAAGCAAAACCAGATTTTCTAAAGAACTCAGACACAGCTTTTTTAAATCCTTCGTAAAATAGAAAATTCAATTTTTTCCCGGTACAGGTTTCAATATCTTGTTTATTCCTAAACTCTCCAGATGAGCATAATATGTCTCTTACATATCGAATTCCTCTGTCATACATATTTTTTTCATAAATATATTTCAAGCCAATCTGAAAATTGTTATTATAGAATAATGGCATGTTCAATATATCATCAAATTTACAAACTTTCATTTTATTCATATACATACAATAATATGTAAGAACATCCTTCCAGAAGCAATTACGCAAACAATTTACAATTTTCTCGACATAAGCACTCCCCATGTTTAACATTTTTTTTACATCGAACAAGGAATATACTAGTTGAAAACATTTACCTGTACATGTTGCAATTTTCTTTATCCAAGTTAATTTCATACTTTTTTCAAAAGAGAAAATATCAAGCATATTAAGTCCACCGTCTTCATAAGGTTTAATTAAAACATTGTGTTTAATTTTTATAGGTCCATCCCAAATGAAATTGTGAAAGCAATCATGTATTTGCTTTAATATTTTTGATCCTGGGCTGGGAAGAGCAATGAACAAATGTGTGAAAAGAGGAAGTAACAAAGATTTTACTACGGTAATTTTCCCTAATGGTGTCATATTTCTTCTTTTCCAAAAGTTTATACTATTTTGTAAATTTGTCAACTTACTAGAAAAATTTAGGTCTATTATCTTTTCCAAATTTACATCAAATATAATGCCCAACACTTTAAAACGTGTGGTACCCCAAAGAAGTTTGTACTTAGTTTTAATTGAGTGGGTACTGTATTTCTTGGATCCTATCCATATCAAATGTGTTTTGTCATAGTTAATTTTTAGACCAGATTCTATTGCAAATGTTTGGAGTAAATCTAGTGCAGCATTAAGTGAATTGTCAGATCCATCCAGTAGCAGGGATGTGTCATCTGCAAATTGGGAAATTTTATATTCAACATTTTCAATTCTGATTCCTTTAATTTGTTTTGAGTTCCTTATGTTAATTGCTAGAATTTCAGCACATAATATAAAAATATAAGAACTGATTGGGTCACCTTGACGGCAACCTCTTTCAATTTTAATGAATTCCGAAAGATACCCATTGATCTGTATAGCTGTCATGGTGTTGTAAAGGAAAAGAGAGATCCATTTTCTGAACATTGTAACAAACTTAAAGTGTAATTGAGTTTTCTCAATGAAATTGAATGATAACGTATCGAAGGCCTGTTCAAAGTCTAGCGTCATTAAAAGTCCTGGTATTTTGTTGTCTTCTGTATATTTTAATATATCATATAAAAGTCGCGTATTTTCCCCTATATATCTTCCTTTTATAAAGCCAGTTTGCTCGTTTGAGATTAATTTGTCAAGAACTGTTTTTAATCTATTGGCAATCGTACCTGAAGCTATCTTGTATACAACATTTAAAAGTGTTAATGGTCTTAGATTTTGTAAGAAATGTCTTGGTTTATTGTCTTTTGGTATGCAGGTGATGATTCCTTCCTTTTGAGTTACAGATAAAGATCCTGAAATAAAAGCATAATTCAGACTTCTTAAAATGAAAAACTTAATATCGTTCCAGAAACCTTAAAACAATTCTGTTGTGAAACCATCTGACCCTGGGCTTCTATCATGTTTCATATTTTTTAAGGTGGCTGAGATTTCCTCTATTGTCATCAAGCCCTCTAATGTTTGAGATTGGTCATAACTTAATTTTATTGTCTGTATTCTGTTAAGATCATCAAAAATATCACTATTGTAACTGTTTTCATTTGTTGCAGCTTTGGTGTATAATGTCTTATAATATTTAGCAGCTTCTATTAAAATTTCATTTTGGTCATATATGTGTTGGCCATCATCGTTTACTATATAAGGTATTGTTTTGCTAGATAAATGTTGCTTTTCTAAATTGCAAAAAAATTGTGTAGGTTTTTCACCTTCATTGATCCACTTGGCTCGTGATCTAATAAAAGACCCTTTCATTTTTACATCCCGTATTTCTGAAAGTTCTTGATGCAATGAATTAAGCTCCTCAGAATTTGATTCATTTATGTTTTTTTCTAGTTGTTCAATTTTTTTGACAAGAAGATCTTCTCTATCACTCCTCTGTTTGCATTTGTAAGATGAAAAAGATATTGTTTTGCCTCTAATCTCCATTAGCAGGGTTTCTAAAAATAATTGGTCGTTAATAGTGAAATGTAACAAGTTATTGTCAATAATATTCAATGATTCAGTATTGTAAACAGGCAAACAGTATTGTTTTTTAATTTCTTCTATTTTTAATTTAATACACTGGAGGTATTCTTCATCATATAATAGAGAGTTATTGAACTTCCAAAGTCCCTTGCCATGGTTTACATCATAAATATTTAAATTTAAAGTTATAATTGAATGGTCAGATTTGTAGCTTCCTTTAATATCCGATTGCCTTATATGTGTTAAAAGATTACTTGTGACAAGGAAGAAATATAGCCTGCCTTGCAGTAGAGTATTAGGTTTTCTCCATGTATATTGGTTAACATCACCATTCATTAATCTAAATGTATCTATCAAGCCCCTATCATTTATAACAGAAGACAACAAATCCCTAGACTTTTTGTTATTATCCAGGCTTCTATAATTAACATAATCTAATTTAGTATCTAAGACAAGGTTGAAATCACCACACAAAATAAAAATCTCATTTCCAAATGAGTCTATTTTCAAAAACATCTCATTGTAAAAAAGTGGATTATCATTATTAGGCCCATACAAAGTACATAATGTTAATCGTGTTGTCTCAAATGTTAAATCTAAAATTAAATAATTCCCATACTGATCCTTTTCAGAGTTATGTACTTTTACTGATATATTTTTTTGAAATAACATACACACACCCCTAGAGTTAGAAGTACCATGACTAAAATAACAATCACCATCCCACTGCATATAAATCTGTTTTTCCATAGATGGGGTAAAATGACAATCCTGTAAACAATATACTTGTGCTTTTTGTTTTTTTAAATAGTCAAACATGTCATTTCTTTTTTTACTGTCATTAAGTCCGCGACAGTTGTAAGATACAATTTTTAAGTCAGCCATTGTTATAAAATTTTAGATTATTCATTTGATTTATCATACAACACAAGAACCCAGTAATCAATAATCTTGAAGAGTCAATGATGAGCACATAAATATTAAAAATATATACAGAATATAATAAGTTGTTCATTACACATGTGTCCTGAACAGTGATTAAACAGAACATGAAACGAGTGAAAAAGAAAAGCTTGCTGGTTTTACAAAAAACTCAGTTTCTAGGTTTAAATGGCATACTGAAGTATAGCATTGTAAAAACAGTTGTTATCATAATACAGTACTCTTCACAGAGAAATAACAAAATAATGATTAAGAAAAATTTTCATATACCAGTAACGAATAAGTATATTGAGGCTTACTTACAGTAACAAAGAGTTAGTTACTTAACTATGATGATTTTACAGAGCATATACTACACTCACAACACCTAGCGTCAGTTAATGAGGTCGGTATTCATGACTTAACATCGGTTCAGGAACGTAGCTTTAAAATGGATATGATTTCACATTGATGTGTCTATTTGCTAGATGCATTTAGATCATCTAATTTATTGTGCATTTATATCACAGCTAATAATGATGAACTGTTTAACATGAACAATAAGAAAAATATGCATTTTGAGAGTTATATTAAAATGTTATCCTTTGTAATACAAGTTATGCTCAGGCAAGAAAAGAGCTTAGATACGCCCGTGTGGATGCTATTGATCGATGACGTCATCACTTGTTTAGTGATGTCATTTGTGGATTGTTTTGCATTTTTCTCGCCGAGTGGAAATTTTGATATATAGTGTGGATTTAAAGCATTTAATTAAAAGCATGTAAGTCTCCATCTGTTGTGTTAATAATAAAACAGGATTATACAGGATCTGTTAAACTCTTAGCCTAGGAATTGTGTGATTTTTAAGTGTCAGAACTCAACTGTGGTACTGTATAGAAGTATTCATGATGTGGATTTACTGTCTTGCTAACAAAGCACCTCTTATGTTATATTACTATTTCTAAAGCATTAATAACGTTTGGTGCTTGTTGTCTATACCGGCCGAAATAGCAGTTCTTCTTGATGTCACAGGTATGTTTGTATTTATTTAAGTTACTTTTTTTAGTTTTGTAGCGATATGCAATAGCGATATTTTGCAAGGAAAATAAAAATGTTATGACTCATTATGTTTACATTAAATTTCATTTGTCGCAGAAAATTGAATGTAAAATAAGGAGAATTGACATTTGTGTAGGGAACTATTTTATTAATAGTAGTTTGCATTCCATTTTGTGTAGTTCGGTTACAAGGGGCGGTACTTCGCTGTTCCGGTAAGAAATATGCTGAGCGTGATATTTCTCTTAGAATGGAAATAAAAAGCATGTTAAACAAAAATAATATAAAGGAATGCTATGAAATCATCCCAAATATAATGTAAATATAAGGATTGAAATTAATTTTGGTTGCGTTCATGCGATTATGAACGCAATGGTCAAACTGGCAAATTATCCACGAAGCGCTAGCGCGTACCATGGATTTGCCAGTTTGACCATTGCGTTCATAATCGCACGAACGCAACCAAAATCAAATTCAATCCTTAAATATCAAAGCAAGTGTCTAAACCTAAAACCATGTCTTCGAGTTAAACTTTTTGATTTATTTAGAGAGTACAGCCCTACATCTCTTATTTATTTAGTGTATTGTGACCTGGTAAGTCATGTCATGGCATGGCATTGTATGGTATGGTATGGTATCGTAGAGTATGGTATGGCTTGGCTTGGCTTGGCTTGGCTTGGCTTGACTTGGCAGGGCAGGACAGGGCAGAGCAGGGCAGGGCAGGGCAGGGCAGGGCAGGGCAGGGCAGGGCATGTATGGTATGGTTTGTAATGCTATGGTATAGAAATGTACGGTACGGTGCGGTTCGGAACGGTACGGTTAGTAACGGTTAGGTACGGTACAATACTGTACGGTACGATACGGTACGCAAGAAACGATACGATACGGGAGGTACGATACGCTGGCTACTGTACTGTCAAAAAGTACGTATCAACATGTGCGGAGGTTCTAATAAGGTCATTGATATATTACTGTCCCTGTATATATACGTATATTCTAGTTCGGGCAGACATATGCAGGGTTATTTTGGTTTTAATAATAAAAGATATGACGTTTGTTTGTGCGTACGTTCGGATGCGTGCATTGGTTAATATCCCAATAAAAAGGTGTACGTTCGTATGGACGTACGCGAGTATGCATTTCTAACTCCTAATTAGACCATACACACGTATAATCTAACGATTAAGCGCATACATATATTAGTAGCTCCTAAATAGGGCTTCGTTTCTCATAGTGATGGCAATACTGATGCTGACGTGATAATGATAATAATGGTGATGACAAGAATAATTATGATGACGATGCCGATGATGATTATGATGATGATGGTGATGATGATGGGATGATGATGATGATGGTGATGATGATGATTATGATGATTATGACGATGATGACGATAAAGATGATGACGATGCTTACTTTATAATTATGCTCAAAATAATGATTTCATCGATTGTCACAATACAATTTCACCATAAAATATGTGAAAATTGTGATCCGTACGCATACCCACTTTATAGCCGATCACATTCTTCACACTTATAAATGTGATAAATGAGATCCTATTTTTCACATGCGTGTGAAAAATATGATTTGTGAAAAATATTATCCTACAGAGCTCATATATGAATGAAGCCAGTGCTCGCGCTGTTCCACAGACTTTATGTTAAACGTACACATTCTACACGACTATATAAATGTGATTTTTAGACAACGATATTAATATGCATGCAATACATGGATTATTGAACCGTTATGTATAGTCGGGTCAATGTGCATGGACTTGTACACCACTACACTGGCCCAATATCAGCTGCGTGCTCATACATCATCGTAAAGAACCCCATGACGTAACATATATTAGCATGGGTATATCAGTTCTGCTGATAGTTCTACTGTTACCACATTGGCATAACAACCCTCTTATACCACATGGGTTTAATAGTCTTCTGATACCACATGCATATAACAACCAACTGATACCAAATAGGTATAACACATAACCCACTAATAACACATTGGTATAACAACCCCACTGATACCACATGGGTATAGCAACCCCTCTGATACCACATGGGGATATAACAGCCCCTCTTATAACACATGGGTATAACAGCCGATATCATACCATGTGAGTATAACAGCCTCTTTGATGGTTAAAACAACCCATCGAATACCACATGGGTATCACCATCCCCCTGATACCACATGGGTATCATCATCCCCCTGATACCACAACGGTAAACAGCCCATCTTATACCACATAGTCATGACGATCCTTGATACCAAATGAGTATAACATCCCCTGTGATACCACATGGGTATAACAGCCTCTCTGATACTACATGGATATAGCATGTCCTCTGTTACCACATGGGTATAACAGATCTACTGATACCACATAGGTATAACAGCCCTTCTGATACTACATTGGTATAACAACCTCTAAGATGCCACGTGGATATAGCATGTCCTCTGTTACCACATGGGTATTACGACCCGAATGATACCACATGGACATAGCATGTCCTCTGATACCACATGGATATAGCAGCCTCTTTGATACCACATGGGTATAACAGCCTCTCCGATACTACATGGATATAGCATGTCCTCTGTTACCACATGGGTATAACAGTTCTACTGATACCACATAGGTATTTTTTTTTATAACAGCCCTTCTGATACTACATATGTATAACAACCTCTCTGATACTGCATAGATATAGCATGTCCTCTGTTACCACATGTGTATAACAGTTCTATTGATACCACATATGTGTAACAGCCTCTCTGATACCACATGGGTATAACAGCCTCTCTGATACCACATGGATATAGCATGTCCTCTGTTACCACATGTGTATAACAGTTCTACTGATACCACATGGGTATAACAGCCTCTCTGATACCACATGGGTATAACAGCCTCTCTGATACTACATGGATATAGCATGTCCTCTGTTACCACATGGGTATAACAGTTCTACTGATACCACATAGGTATAACAGCCCTTCTGATACTACATGGGTATAACAGCCTCTCTGATACTACATGGATATAGCATGTCCTCTGTTACCACATGTGTATTACAGTTCTACTGATACCACATAGGTATAACAGCCCTTCTGATACTACATTGGTATAAAATTGTGGCAAACACATATAATAACTTTTATTCAGAAGGATGTCAAACATCTGCAGAGTAGCACGGTCCCGCTCAAAATACTGGGCTGAAACCTAACCAAGAAATGCATTGGCGACACAATACATGATTAAAGCCGGTTAAAGGTTAAATTGCTCACGACCCACATCGGCAAAACGCTTGTCCCTTGTCTGTCAACTGAGGGCACACTGTGGCACCTGTGATTCGATATTTACTATCGTAAGAAACATTTAGCACACATTATATTGCATCAAAAGAGATCATGCAAACAGTTGTTGGTGCGTTAGAATCTAGTTCGAATGGACGTACATAAAGTGCTAGATCTATCAGAGGTGGTATGCCGCACGAACGCTTGTATTCTGTACTTCGTATATTCAGAAATTCAAATACAGCGTTATCGTATCATGTGCAGTCGCTTGCTGGGAGTGGATGGTCGTACAAGTGGTATCCATTGTGTACGATAAGTTGTACGACTTGTCTTTTGTCGCTTCGGTGCTTGTGAGAGAAACTGTGTTGAATACACGTCGTAACTACACCGTTGTGATCTACTGCTTCCAGTAATCATATAGAAATAACTGCTGCGAGTTTGGCCACATCTTCATTCCATCACTTTGTCCAAGACACACAGCATCCCAGTAGAACTATTACGCCAGAACACTGTTAGCAAGCCATTGGGCCTCTTCGTTTGCACTGTTAAACAGCAATATTTCCAAAATCGAGGCCACTCTACCAGCATTTGCTCTAACCGGCATTTTCTGTTATCTCAAGCAGTTTTCACAGGGAACCGCGAACAAAACAATTGGATCTCACCAATAATGTTTTTATCTGAATACCAAAACAAACCTGACCAGCTCTAATAACACTGTTCTAGTTCTTGATTAAGAACTGGTGAATACTGGCGACCTCGTGTTAGGCCCGCTGCTCTGCTAGGTCATTGCTATCGTCACATGACTGCCCCATGCATCGGTAGCGCCTGGTTGATATGCGTATTTAAGGCTCACTGCCGAACAGCATAATCACTCTTGTCGTGAATACAGAAAAGGTAAGTCTGAGAAATATTAAACTGTCGTATAAAACTTCATACTGTAAACTTTATACTGTAATCATTAGATTACAATGATTATACAATGATTTGCAAAGATTTTAAAATTTTAACTATTGAATGTGATGATGTTAAACATTATAAACATGTACTTTGTATGATTTGACAGAAAGAAAACAAAATCGTAAGATGATTTCAGCAATATACATGTATTTATCTTTCTGTGTCATACGGAACCAGAATCAACCGGTTGTGCTGATAACCGCTTTTCACGTTACTCGGGACTAGATAAACATATATAAAATCAAATTCCACGGTCGTCCACATTCAAACTCGAGTTACGCTGCACGTACGTTGTAGGTTAGAAACAAGCAAATGTAATTCCCATAGGGTCCCATTATAAAACGGCAAACTTTCCAAGCATTTTTCTAGCATTTCCTTTATTTCAGATTGTGCAAGCCTGGTATCAATTTAAAGATCAATATGTCCTCTTCCAAAATTTGCAATACAAAATATATGTCATGTTACTTCTAAGAAAATGCATCTCACTTGAATGCAGGCACCGGTAAAAAACAGGGTTTCGGCAGTCATATTTCGACAAAAGCCCCATACCACAGTAAACACACCCCAAAAGTTCACCTTTCAAGTTAGCCTCCAATGAAATGCACCAAAATGTTGCAGACACGCATAAGATAATAGAAATAACCACACAAGGCATGTCTGAGATACCTAAATGGCTTTTATGCCAGAAGAGAAGAGGAACTCTTTAGTAATAGGCACTACTTTCGAATGGACCACGGAGGGAAACACAATGATTTGCTGGTATCTTACCTGTAGTCTACAGGATGCGTTTCGCCGCTTTGTGCTCGTGTGTCTGCTGGGTGCCGCGCTGGCCGCGCCGCTCAGCTCGCTGCTGGACGGGGAGTGGGAGGCGTTCAAGGCAACGCACGGCAAGGTGTACAGGTCCGCCGAGGAGGAGAACCTCAGAACCTACTATAAGACGTTAACTTGATAAACTCGTAGTTATGCGAACGCGTCCTTTTTTACCAGCATTAGATATCAGGCGTCTCTTTTATTAGCTTCATACAATGTAGAAATACAGAAGCAAACTTTCAGGAGTTTTTAAGAAAATTACCAACAACTGTTGTTTGTATTATTCTAAACGTTTGTATAGATATCATGATATTCAATCATAGCAGTGAAAATATTCTACCATACCAACATAAATCTCTAAAGGAAAACATGTATGCTTAACGTTATTATGCCGTCCGACTTTTTTAGTTTGCAAAATCTAAATAGCTGTATAATCACTCGGGCTAGTTAATTATAGGCTAAAACAAGTAAATAGCTGTATAATCACTCGGGCTAGTTAATTATAGGCTAAAACAAGTAAATAGCTGTATAATCACTCGGGCTAGTTAATTATAGGCTAAAACAAGTAAATAGCTGTATAATCACTCGGGCTAGTTAATTATAGGCTAAAACAAGTAAATAGCTGTATAATCACTCGGGCTAGTTAATTATAGGCTAAAACAAGTAAATAGCTGTATAATCACTCGGGCTAGTTAATTATAGGCTAAAACAAGTAAATAGCTGTATAATCACTCGGGCTAGTTAATTATAGGCTAAAACAAGTAAATAGCTGTATAATCACTCGGGCTAGTTAATTATAGGCTAAAACAAGTAAATAGCTGTATAATCACTCGGGCTAGTTAATTATAGGCTAAAACAAGTAAATAGCTGTATAATCACTCGGGCTAGTTAATTATAGGCTAAAACAAGTAAATAGCTGTATAATCACTCGGGCTAGTTAATTATAGGCTAAAACAAGTAAATAGCTGTATAATCACTCGGGCTAGTTAATTATAGGCTAAAACAAGTAAATAGCTGTATAATCACTCGGGCTAGTTAATTATAGGCTAAAACAAGTAAATAGCTGTATAATCACTCGGGCTAGTTAATTATAGGCTAAAACAAGTAAATAGCTGTATAACACTCGGGCTAGTTAATTATAGGCTAAAACAAGTAAATAGCTGTATAATCACTCGGGCTAGTTAATTATAGGCTAAAACAAGTAAATGATTTGTTTCTCATGCAGCGCCGCAACGTTTTTTATGGCCCACCACGAATTTGATATCATGGCAGCAACACATTTATCTGATTTTTGTTTACGATAGCGGCCGGGTTTTAAAGCAGCAGTCCAGAAATATGTTAATAAAAATAAAACATTGCAGAAATTGTTACCAAACAAAATACAAGAATTACGCATTGAAATCTGTGTCTATATTCTGTGTGCGATAACTGGTGATGACTCTGGAGTAAACCAGCATGTATATTATAGTATATTCCGTTCGTACCAAGCGCTTTTGAACAAAACAGTATAAAATGACTTTCGTAAATAAGACACACATTTCTGACAAATAAACACCATACACGTTCATAAGAACTATTACTAAAATTACGATGTATTGAATTATATGACATGGACAGCGGCTTAAAATTAAAAGTATCCGCATTTTAACATAGCAGAAAAAAGGAACCTAGTAGGGTAGATTTCGGTATTTCCGGTAACTTTCTTCTTGTCGGATTTAAATATATTAATCGGTGTATATACACAAATAGGGAAATTATGGAAGCGTCCTGGGGCCAGGTGTAAAAAATACAATAAAAAAATTATTCAATATTAACAAACTTGTCTCGTAATTACGACTTACTATGTCGTAATTACGACTTAGTATGACGTAATTACGACTTAGTATCTCATAATTACGACTTTTTATCTCGTAATTACGACTTAATATGTCGTAATTACGACTTATTATGTCGTAATTACGACGTTTTATCTCGTAATTACGACTTAGTATGTCGTAATTACGAGATAAAACGTCGTAATTACGAGATAAAAAGTCGTAATTTCGACATAATAAGTCGTAATTACGAGATAAAACCGTATAAAAGCCATATGTGATATTGAAATGTTATCGTGACCTTACTTTCATCAGACGAATTGATATGGACCTTCAAATTCGATCGTTGTTCGAATTGGGTTTAAATTATTCGGAAATATTAGGATGTCTTGCGGTGAATGGGTTAATAATAAGCATGAGAACATTAAAAAGGACGCTTAAACGACTGACATTATTTCGTCGTGTAAATTTCAGTGACATTTTAAGGATTGCATTGTTTATTTTAAAAGAAGTTCAAACATCTGGAAAACTACATGGCTATAAAATGATGCATCTTAAGTGTTTGCAGAACGGATACATAGTAACGCAGGAAACCGTTCGAGAACTGATGCACATTATTGACCCATGTGGCATTAAAGAGCGAACAAGAAACCGTCTTACACGTAGAGTATATACAAATCTGGGACCTAACTACTTATGGCACATCGACGGTTATGATAAGCTGAAGCCTTACGGAATTTGTATTCATGGCGCCATTGATGGTTTTTCAAGATATATCATTTGACTTGAAGCTCACACAACCAATAATGACCCAGAATCATCGGAGGATATTTCATGAAAGCAGTGGAAAAACTAAAAGGTAGTCCATCGCGACTTAGAGCAGACATGGGTACTGAAAACTGTTATGTCAGAGATATGATGAAATTTCTCAGAAGTACAGAAAATGGTATGCCTGCAGAAAATTGTTACTTAGTTGGGTCAAGCAACCATAATCAAAGAATTGAAAGATGGTGGGGTTACTACAGGAAGCAAAACGCGCAGTATAGGATGGACTTTTTTGGATTGCTGACAACCCTGGGCTGCTTCACTGGTAGTTACCTCGATAAAGCCATCTTACAGTTTTGTTTTATGGATCTGATACAGGTAAACTGCAATACTCATAAATGTTTTGATTTCCTAAATAACGTAACCTGAGAAAAGATTATGACATGAGATGGGGTCGATTTGGCTTCATATTTATTGTATTCTATTTGCATTGCTTTAACCAAAGCAACATTAATAGTTTATATATATATAAACTTAATATATATAATATATAATTGTGTTCTTGACTTTCGGCCGAATGCATATCTCTAGTGCCAAAATCATATTGATTTGAGGTGGGTGGGAAATTTTTGTACGGGCGTTATTTTATGGAACAAATTTATTTTCTGGAGAAATATTCCTCACATAACCAAATGGCTCATATCTAATTTACAGTAACTCTTTTTATCCAAAAAATTGTGTTACGACCTTATGAATAATCATACCTCAACTATCAACGTTATTTACATTTTACCTCTAAACGTAAATTGCATTTGTCCTAAACATTAAAGAATACATTTACATGTATCATACAAATAATGTCTAACGTGTATTTTGCAGCGGGAGCTAGACGGAATTTCTCATTTGTGGAATAGCCATCGAATAAGACGCTCTAAAAATCAACACGCTCCTAACGGACGGCCAGCGATAATGTACACATGTTCCGAAAACTATGGAACTCGGGACTATTTATGTGGTGTTTCAGACAATCAGATACTTGTTTGTGTTGAAGAATGCCTGCGCAAAGGGCCATATACGTGTGATGAAACAATATATGAACTTTGCACATTACTAATGGGTGAGGATGGTCTGGAAAAACCGAAATGGGGAGAAACAGCAGGCTTGTTGTATCAAAACCTGCGCAATAAAATCGTCCAAGGGCTTGCTGAAATCTAGATTTCGATAAAAGAAGACTTTCCAAGTCTATAAAGTCTGATACTTATTGGACTGGTACGATATTTACTCTTAAGCATTCTGTGACAAGTGACAATCATTGTTCATTCTCCTTGAAACGAGTCCAACACGTAGTTAAATAAGCTATAGTCTTCTCTAATTATGTATGTAATGCAATACAATACATTATAAAACCGTGCAAAGAAACACAAAAATTCGTTAAAACACTGGCCTTCAGTTATTCGTCGTTATTCAAGAACCACAAATTTGTTCCGTTTGATAGAAATATGCGCAATGGTCATTATTGACATACTTTATAACCATAAAGACGTAACGTGACTTCAAAGTTGTTATAATGCTAACATTTTATCGATATTATATGTATCATCACTTCTATAAAATGAGATTAAATTCGTGTGTCCATTGTTTTAAAAATCATATTTGTATTTAAACTCTGGTGATGTGATCACCGGATCTTTAATCAAGGATTTTACGATGGCTGTGGCAAACCATGGGTCGGGTGGGTTCGGGGACATATTCAGAAAAAAAGTCCTTGAGTTTCTGCTTAGACTTACCGGTAAGTCTAAAATAAAGCTTTATTTGATATCTAAAGTACTATCCAACCATGAATATCAAATTTGGCAGAATTTAAACAAAACTAGAGCTTTGTCACAGGAGTGGCAGCGGGTCCCGAATGATAGCATGTTTGAAGGTGAGGAACCGTTTTTTATTTTCAGTAACGGTGACCTTGACCTTAATCCCACCCACCCCCTATGCAATCCCAAGCGATGTCTTGATAAAAGGTATCTATGTAAGAAGTTGAATTACAATAGCTCATTTCGTTCTCGAGTAATTGAGCGGAAACCGTTTTTCTATTTGTTGTAACGGTGACCTTGGCGGTGACCCCATCCACCCCCTATGTAAACCCAAGCCAGGTCTCGATTTTAGGTATCTATGGATGAAGTTTCATTAAAATATTTCAATTCGTTCTCAAGTTAGAGAGCTTAAACCAAAAGTAGACTCCGCCTGAATATGAAAAATTAACAAAGTGCAATAACTCCAGAATTATGAGTCTTATAGTCTAAGAGTTATGCTCCAGGCAAAAACGAAGTATGAAAAATTAACAAAGGGCAATAACTCCAGAACCATGAAAAATGCAGAGTAATGGTTCTTGTGCACTGCACTTCTCCTTAATGAGATCTATCCACACATGAAGTTTCAAATTAATAGCTGAAACGGTTTTGAAGTTATGAAAGAAAAACATGAAAAATGTGGACGGACGGAGGGACAGACAGACACGGTGATTACTATAGGGCACCCGCAAAAATTTGTAACGTAACGTAAGAATTTGAGTGTGTGATAATATACCGAGCTTTCTAGTAATAAATTGTATGGTAAAGTTGTCACTGCGACTTGACTTGGGAGTTTTGTCCCAGACCACTGCCGTCGATTTTTAGTAAAACAAATTAACTTTCTGAACTTATCTGTCATCATAACGAACTAAGACTACTATATGTTTGGTTTCGTATGCTTATTTTAAATGACATGCAGTGGTCTGTATAGAAAGTCCTGCAAGCAGGTCACTTTATTGATCACAGTTTTTGATGAACAAGGTTGTCAATGTTAATTGGAGTGAATATCCCGCTTATGTTCATTGCATGGAACTGAAATGTGACGAAGCACGTTACTGAACACATTGACTAAAACACACGTACATGTAACTGCGTCTTGGAAATCATAATGTGAAATATAAACTATAAATATAATTACCAGCAAACTTTCCTAGCCCCAAGTCTGCAAATTGTGCACCTTTAGTTAATTACATAATTGTATGCAAGATATGTAATAAGGACATATGTAATATAAGACATATGCCTACTGCATGAATATCCCACAGGTGCAGATCCTGTTTTGCAGTGTCTGACGTTATAGTCAACCACAACACGTGTTCTTTGTATGACATACTTGTCAGTTGTTATGGCAAATTTTATAATGACTACTGGGACCATATCCATAAAGCACCTAAGGAAAATCTTAACTGACGCCATTTTTTAAAGGAAAAATCAAATAAAAAATTTCTTGCGAAAACCAATGTTTTATATTTGAAATATGGTTAAAATAAGAAGGACATGTTTATTCCTTAACAGTTTAAAACAATACAAGTTAAATTAACCATCTGCAGATTAATGGAATTTTATGATCTTTAACAAATTCAACAAGGGGCTTTGTGGATATATACCCAGGTTTGGTTTGGAATTTAAAAGCTTCTTGCAGTTGCCGTATGCACGAAATATTACCTCAAACGGTGCGCTTTAATTTGAGATAATAGTCTTATGGTGTGTCTGGAAAATATTGTACATTTATCATTGAGCGAGTCATCTCATAACTTTCCTTGACAGTATTCAGTCAACAACAATTTGGTATAATTGGAAAGGACTTCATATTTCAAATATTTTTGCATTATTAGTCGTTTTACTGTCTGATCCTAGTTGTTTAGGAAATCATAATTTAATTGGATGTCAAGGTTAAACGAAGCAAATACAAGTTCTCGCATTAATGCTATAGTAGATATATCCATATTTGTTTTGCAGTCCATTTCAACAGTAAGGAGGCTGTGCCTCACTGATATTTTCATATTAACTAATCTCAACCACACACATCTCCGAACGCTATTATGGACCCGCGCCTGGTTCGCTGTCAGTATAGACATAGATCAGATTTAGATAAACACTAATAAACAAAACAACAACAACACAAGTCGATTAAACATAAATCAACTCAATTTAATCAACAAGAAACTGTAACTGTTTAACCAAATAATGACTATTATTCAACAAGACTATGACGGTTAACTAATACTAGTCATCGCATATTCAAGCAAACATATTCTAGCACATTTTTACATATATACTACAACAAAGCTATTAGACTCATCTGACAACCAAACATGTGACACTAAGTGAATGTGTGTGCAAAACAGATACAGGTTTTCTTCTGTATGGTAAAACGGAGCTTCCAACTGACCAGTCAAATGTCAAAATAAACCTAAATGGATAGTTTTTTTATCTTAATTTTACTGAATATAATATACAACTGTAAGTAATCACATCACCGTTAATGAATTCCAATATTAAATATAGTAAATGCAACTTTGGAAAGATATAATTGTTATTCTTGATGATACATAGAACACACAATAAACACTTAGTTGCATAAATATCATAAGAATGCAATAATCACAAGATCTGCACAACAATGGTTTAGAGAAACATAAACAAGTGCATAAAACATGGCATGTTTTAAGAAAAAAAAGCACAAACTACCATGTGTGGTTTGTTCATCTGAACTGACTTCCTTTAAATTAAATCATAAGCAAAGGCAAGTCAACATTCTTTTATAATTTTATCTTACTAAAAAGTAAAAACAATAGTTAAAATAAGTAAAAAGCAGTCCTTTACATTTAAAATGAATGTTTAAAACAGGTGGCTAAAGAATGGTACATGAATGTGTTGAACTTTTGGAAACTTTGTGACCACATGGGATGTAGAAAAGTGTCTCATACTCCTAATACACAAATGAAGAAAACCGAGATATAAAGTAGCATACTTAACTGATAAGCATGTAAACACTAATACTAAACACTTACCTAATATGATGAATGTTAAATTAAAGAATATGCAGTAATTGTCAAGCTGACATATCTACAGTATTTGAATTCCATTTTGCCATACTTCAAAACAATGATATTTTGTGCAATAAAAATATTTACTGTTTTGATAAAAGGATAAAACTTGGAAGAGACAACAAATATACAGTAACATAAATGTACTAAAAACAGTAAAGTAGCACCTAAAAGTAACACATAAAAACAAAGGTCCTTAAACCGATACAGTGAAACATAATGACATGAAACACATATTATTTTCAAAACAAAATAAAACTAAAACTGTATGGTAAAATGTAAAGTAATTCTTAGTAACTAAGTATTGATTAAGAAATGAGGTCTCTATTGTGTTCACAGCCAAATGTTGACAGACGGACAAACAGTGGACAGAAGATGGACAAAACGCAATAGCAATAGCTCAATCCTGAGCACTTCATATTCAGGTCAGCTAAATCATGCATCCAAACAACAGTCTGCTGTTTAACTAGTATTATCACTAAATGTTATTTTTACCCCCCTGTAAGGTTCTCAGATTCAGGCTTCCTATACATATTTTAGTACAAGCACCCAAAAAGTAAATCAATACTACAACAACAAATTTTAATATATATGCTAAAAACAGAAATAATGACTTTAATTTTCTCCCAAAAGATCTCAATCCAAAAGTAGGCCTCCATATAAGCAATATGTCAACCAGCTTTAGATACATGGTATCTACATATGAATTTTCATTGAGCTATCTTTATTCATTCTCCAGTTATTGAATGGAAACCGGTTTTCTATTTTTAGTAACAGTGCCCATGACCCCCCCCCCCCCCACCCCCACCCCCATACAATATGCGATCCCAAGCAAGGTCCCGCTATAAGGTATATATGCATGAAGTTTCATCACAATATCTTAATTTGTTATTGAGTAATTGAGCAGAAACTGTATTTCTATCTTTCGTAATGGTGACCTTGACCGTGACCCCATCCACCACAGAAGCAATCCCAAGCAAGGTATTGATTTAAGGTATTTATATGTGCAGTTTCATTGCAATATCTCAATTCGTACTCGAGTTATTAAAGGAAACCATATTTATATTTTTAGTAACGGTGACCTTGACCTCGACCCCACCCACCCCATATGCAATCCCAAGCGAGATGTGGATATCAGGTATCAATATATGAAGTTTCATTACAATATTTCAATTAGTTCGTGAGTTATTGAGCGGAAACCGTTTTTCTATTTTTAGTTATGGTGATCTTGACCCAACCAACCCCATATGCAATCCCAATCAAGGTCTAGATATAAGGTATCTATGTACTAAGTTTTATAACAATAGCTCAATTCATTCTTGAGTTACTGAGCGCAAACTTTTTTCTATGTTTAGTAACAGTGACCTTGACCCCACCCAACCTATATGCAATCCCAAGTGAGGTCTTGATATAAGGTATCCATTTATGAAGTTTCATTAAAATATCTGTATTAATTCTCCAGTTATTGAGCGGAAACCCCAGTTGGACGCCCCCCACCGCCTGACATATCCTAATCTAATAATGTTTATTGAGAGCGCCTTGATGGTCCAAAGGGCTCAACTGAGTACTGGCAAAAAGAAAGCCTTACTGTTGTGACAGGCTTGAACAAATGTGGGAAGGTATATCATAATGTCCATAAATAGTTTGTGTAGCTGATTAAATCTCATGCATAAAGAGGTAAGGATCTGGATATATTTTCTCTACCCTGGTATCCAATATTTCGCACGCAATTTCGGAAGAAGTGTTAATGCTGCAGTTCTGAAAGATGATGGTGATGGCTGCGCAAAGGTCATGTCAGGCTTGCCGGCTTGTTCCAAAAAGTGGAGTGTATTGCCATTTACCCTTCAAATATTCAAATTCGCTTTAGATATTATGCTCATAGACAAATTGTGCAAGTTTGGTCCAGATTGGTTGAAAAGGAGGTCCCTGTCTTGCATCAAATTCATGTTTGCATTTATTTTCACAATTAAGGGGAAATAACTCACGGCCTGATCTGTCTCAAATGCTGCTTGTGCCGAGATCTATGGCCGTACAAAACGTTGGAAGTTTTTTCAAGATTGAATGAAAAATGAAATCTCCATGCACGAAAAAGGCAATTTTTTTCCAACAAACAAGGGGCTATAGCTCTAAGGTTTCTGGTCTGATCTGGACCATTATCAATAGGTCAAGATTGAATATAAAATGAAGTCTTTATCACGACAATGGTCCAAACTGTTGACGGCATACGGACGACAGACAACGGACGACAAAGGAGAGGTCCCATATACCAATAGCTCACCTAGCACTCAGGTGTGCTAAAAAGGGTAAAACCTTAGTATACATAAAAATGTTTATTTAAAATACATTCAAGATTGTAATTGTATTAGTCCTGACATACTTTAAGATAAAAACCACAAAGCCTCATAACTCTGCTATTTCAAATTAAAACAGGAAATATAACGCAGGCTCAATACTTCACATGAGATATACTAGTAGTATATGTGGTAAGTTTAATTAAAATCCATGGTTAAAAATAGCTATACTTTTCCTGACAAACTTTGTTGACAAACAGCAGACAGACAGAATGATTCCTGCATATACCCACCCACACACACAATATAAAACATGACTGTAACGGATTTAAATTCCAACAAGCGTTGTCACTGTAAGTAACAAATGCCCCAAAAGATATGTTTGGACAGAAGAGGTATGGTCCTTATACTCTAAATATCCTCTCAAAGCCCTTTATCATTATATGAAGAATCATTTGAAGAATGAGTTAAAGAATGGTCCTTGTACTCTGACAGGACTCTGACATCAGAAAAAACTGCGCCAAAATACACAGCTGCACAAGTTCACATGGTGATGAATATGTATATAAAGTTTCATTACTCGAGTTGTTATACTTTTCAAGTTTTCACGCGACATAAGTCCAAAAATGTCATTTTTTGCTAAAAAAGGGCCATAACTCCACTGATGTTGGAAAACACTGCACGAATATACCCAGGTGCACAAGCCCTAATGCTGATAAATATGTTTACAAAGTTCATCACTGCAGCAGTTGTACTATTTGAGTTACGCGCGACACAAAAATCCGACGGACAGACAGGACCGACGGACAAGGGCAAATCTATATGCTCCCCCAACACAGCACCCCTGCCTTTTGGTAGTGGGGGTTATAGTAAGTACTCCTAGGCACTAGACAGTGGTTGAACACTTTTAAGCCAGGTGAAATTCCCCCCACCCCCCATATTTGATCGATTTGGTCATTCTGTTATATGGGGAAACAATGCCCCTTGGCAACACCAACACCATTCCACACGTGTGGGCAACTGGCAGACGATTATTTTTGTCATTGTCAGCTACGAATGACACTTCCAGTTTCTTCTCAAATCCAACTGGTGGTACTCCATCTGCATCCGACCAAAAACACAACAGTTCTGATAAGGTGCATTCAGTACTTTCATCTGCAAAATAAAGTAAGACAGTAAGTAAAGCACTGTAACAAAATGTGGGTGTAAAACAATAAGTAGGCTATGGACACTGCTGTAAATTCCATGGTAACAGACTTGTGCAACATTGTTTTACTTGTTTTTTTTAAATTAGTCTTAATAATAATAATATAGGCCAAATGACCGATTGCATGCAAACTTTAACTTCATCTTAAAAGTGTCATTAAATAGCTATATGGCTATTATTTGGCTAATTATCGGTACAAAATCAAACCTCAACCTGTTGGTTTTAAGAATGTGGTTATCAGATGATCCACATAATTTACCCACATTTGTTAACAGTGCAATGCTTTCAATGTTCAATATATAGTTATCAAACCTAACTGAATTGGCAGCCAGAATAGATATGAAAATCCATTTAAGTTTCATGGTAAGAGCTAAATGCCCACAAAGTACTGTTTTGAACTTCACTTGCGTGATCTTAACAATCCTGGTTGGGAAAAGCATTTTTTTTTTATTTAAAGATAAAAACAAAACATTGAAAACAAAACAAACAAAGAACATATAACTCTGAAATACAAAAGAAAGAGTTATGGTTCATGTAATTTGCATTTTCATTCAGTGTCCCTAATCAGTATATGAACTTTGGTAAGAAAACCTTCAATACTACTAGAGTAATGCTCCAAAATAGAAAATTAACAAAGAACAATAACTACGAACAGAGAAATACGGAAGAAAGATTTATGCTTCGTGCACTGTGCAATTCCTCTCAATGTCCTCTATAAAAATATTTAAATACAATACACTTCCTCTCCATCATAAAATGAAGTTTCATTTGAGTCCCTTCCATAATTTTTAAGTTATAATGTGGAGCAAAAAATTACACTAGGTCATTATGCTTTGCAAACGAAAATTAAGGCAATTTAATTAAATCCCTGTAATACTAATGGAGTTATAGTCAGCACAAGAAAATTTTAAAAAGGGCAGTAACTCTGTAAATATTTCATAATATGAAGTTTCAATCAAATCCTTTCAATACTTTTTGAGTTATGCTTTGCACACGAAAATTACCGTACACTATGTAGTTAAGCTTTAAACAAGAAAAATAAGCTTTAACTCCAAAAATACTGATGAGAGAGTTATGGTTCTTGTACTCTGTGCTTCCTCTTAATGTACTCAATCAACATATGGGGTTTTACTTTAATCATTTTAAACCTAATGAATGCTCCTCACAAGAAGATGAAACAAAGGGTCATAACTTTGTCAATACTGAAGAGAGTTTTGGACATTGTACTGGAACTTTCTCTCAAAACCCTCTATCATTATATGAAATGAAGTTTCATTTTAATTCCTTCCATAATTTTCAAGTTATGCTTTGCACAGTATGTGGGCCCGATGGACAGATGGACGGACAGACGGATGCACGATTCGATCACTATGTGCCTCCCTTCTAAGGCAAAAAATACACGTTTTATAAATATATCATTCAGAGACAAATGTATTTACATATTTCTGGGGATGAAATTCTGTACCTGTACCAGGTATCAAACTTAGGCCTGTATGGAGACATGTAGGGAGACTTGTAACTTCTTTATATTGGTTAGAGAGATTTGGAAGACTTTTAAAGTATTCATATTGGTTAAGCAGATTTTTACTTGCACACAGTATCACATTAACATTAACCTCAGTGAGAACCAGGGTATATGTAAGTAGCAAAGCTTAGAAAATACATAAAAAAACTTGATAATGCAACCATACCTTGACAATCTTGTAGAACACATTCAAATGCATATATTGTATCATTTTCCTGTAATCTCAGATTGGATCCCTTCTCAGAAAAGTTAATCAAGTACATGGACCTGATTATATCCGCAGTCAGTGGGAATGATGATCGGACGAGCGCTGATTGCATTTCCTCAGGGAAGGATTTGAAAATCTGAAGAAACCCTCCCACTGCATCAAGACCTTGCTGGAATTGATGTATCTCTGCACTGACTCTATAAATAAAAGTATATGCATAATGTTAGGAAACAAACAAACAAAAAGACAAATTTCAGCGGATTTACATCCCCCGCCGATGTAAGTAATATACAGATGTTTTTTGTGCCACTGTCTTTGCATCAATAATATTTAATAATATCCAAACTGATTTGAGTTATAACTCCAACACTTTCTGTCAGTGTTATCTTATATTGCTGAAGACACAATCATGTTCACACTGGTCATTACGTGTATCAAATTTGGTCCCAATAGGTCAAATAGTTTTCGCAGCATGGGTGTTGAAGGGATATGACAATTTTCTTAGAGTTACCTAACATCAGTCACATGTCAACACACTGGTCATTGTGAATACCAAGATTGGTCACAGTTGGTCTTATAGATTTAGCAACGTGGGTGACCCAGGGGAATAATTTGAACAAACTTTGTAGAAGACCTCTAGAGGATGTCACAGATCAAATATGAAAGCCCTGTGTGTTGCAGTTTCAGCAGATATTTCACTTTTTAAATCTATTTCTTTTAGCTCTGGTGACCTACATATGCAGCGGAATGGAACGATTTGAACAATTTTGAAAGAGGGTCACCCAAGAATCATTCCTGTGAAGTTTGGTGAAAAACAGCAAAGCGGTTTAGGAGGTGTTGTTTGAATGAAAAGCTTATAATGGACACACTGACGGACGTTCTAACGAATGGATACTTATGTGGCTAAACCAACACCAACCCTAACTCTAAAATAGTCACCCAAGAGCAATTACTCGAATTATTAGCCACCTAAGCGCACAGACGATGGAGGACAGACAACGGGCGTTCACAAAAGCTCACCATGAGCACTTTGTGCTCAGGTTTGCTAAAAAGGGACATACATCTGTAAAAAAACAAAACAGAGTTCTAAGTGTTGCTTCTCCTGGTGGAGACGTTGATAGTAAAAAATATTTTAAGTTTCAAGTAAATACCTTTGAATTTGATAGTAATTAAAATAGTTTTATTTGTAGAAAAAACTTTACCCTTGGCCGGACGGACGAACAGACGGACGGATGGTTTGATTTTATTATGCCCTCTTTCGAACAATGTTTTAAGTCAATAAAGATATCGAAATGCTAGATTGTCATTGTATATATCAACAGAAAATCAAACAGTTTTCAAATTTGTAAAGAGAGCCACATGAACATCTATGTGACATTATTTTGACACCAGGCCAATGGTGATAAGATTTTCTGTTTGGTTGCCATGGCAAAATTAATTTGCCTATGGTTCTCAGATATTTTTTCTCAATATTCTTTTCTGACCCTTTCTAATTAAGTCAGTTAAAATTCTGGAAAATGCAAAAACAGTATATTTTGATGTCTTTTCGGAAGCTGTTTTGGAGAACTAGTTGTAATGTGATAATTAAGATTGCTGAACTACAAGGTCAAGTTTTGCTTTTTCCTTGATAATTTTCTGTCCAATGATAATAAATGATGTTAATGCACTCTCTCAAGCGATCAACATTGCATGTACTGATAACTGCTTGCAAGGTTTGCAATTGTTGGAAATCAAATTTTATCCATTTTCAACTCAAAAAGCAAATTTTATTCTTTACGGACAGGACAATCACTATATGCCTCCCGCATCAAGATGCCTGGAGCATAAAAACTTAAAATGGTAATCATAATAATTATCTTTGGATTTCTTTGGAACCAACATGAATGAACATATGTATATGAGTATGAATCCTTTCGCCTTTGATTATATACTGTACACTGTCATATTTTACACTCTTAAAAAATGTTAAAATTTGAGTGTTTATTTCAATATGCACACATTTATAATAAACTCACTAAAGCAAACAAATAACAACCAGAGTCTGGCAGAGTATTATTACTTACTGATTTAAATTTCTTAAAGCCGCAGTCCATATAATATAATTCAACACACCTTAAATTAACATTAGTTCTAATGAACGTTAATGACATTTATTTGACCTAAAACAGTTTCGTTACATTTGGGAAGGCATTTTATTATGTCTATGTTCGAATACGCTTGGTACGAACGGAATATAACTAATGTACACACTGATTTACTGCAGAGGCATCACCACCTATTGCATACAGAAACTGTACGATAACAAGTTACCAAAACATTATTACTTTACCAATTTCAATGCATTTTTTTGGCATTTTGATCGGTATAATGTCCATTAGAAATGATTTCTGCAAAGTTTTATTGTTATTAACATATTTCTGGACTTCTGCTTTAACCAGAAGTTGGCAGAACACTTCCAGCTTAATCTTTAGCATCCCCACTGAACCAAAGACAATACATGGCAATCCAAATTCAGTACAAATTTCTTAAATCAAGGACTCCGCAATAAATGTTCATTAACAATATGGAAAACAATAGATCTACCTGGTCTTCCTTCGGTCTGTTTAAGAGAGTAACAGGATGTCATGTGTTTACACGAAATAAAACTGCGCCCGTTAACATGTTTTAAAAATGGCTAATTCATTAAGAAGGGAGGTAATCGGGTAGTTTTGCACTGTCAATTCAATACACGAATCTATAGATGATCGAACATTTGGAATTATCTCGTAATTACGAGATATTATGTCGTAATTACGAGATAAACAGTCGTAATTACGAGATACTAAGTCGTAATTACGATATAAAAAGTCGTAATTACGAGATAAAAAGTCGTAATTACGAGATAAATAGTCGTAATTACGAGAAAAGTTTGTTAATATTGAATAATTTTTTTATATTTTTATTTTTACACCTGGCACCATGGCGCTTCCATAGGAAATAGTGTGTAAATGTCAACTTAAACAAAATGTCATTCGATTGGGAACCTTTATAAATATCGTCTATTTCTTTCTTAAATGCTTTTGCTTGTGTAATGATCATTTGATGATGAATGATCATTTGTGTCACTATAAGTCCTATGGAAACAAACGAAGATGCCAGCTGCATTGACAAGTGTAGGTTTACCTTTCCAAAAATTGTTGGTGATTTATTGCTAAAAATATTTGCTACTTTTGACAGTTATAAAAAATATGAATTACGAAAAGTTAAATTCTATAAATAGGAGTACTTTAATGCTGATGGTATATAATTTAAAGGCACTTATGTTAATTATGAACATTCAAATTGATTGCATTTTTACGTCAGCTTGCAATGACCGTTTGTAACATGAGCAATTAATAAAGCTAAATTTAGATTTTAATAAAAAGGGATGCTTATGTTGTTATTACAACTTAAAATTGTCTTTAATCTGTACTTATGCACCTATCAACATTTCCCCCAGTGGGGGAGGGGAGCGGCGGGCAAACCCAGGGGAATTTGACTAATTGTATTTTGGGGGATCTAATTCCCCACCCTAGGGTCAAGCATTTTTGTATAAATCCCCTCAACGGGGGATGCTTAATTGGTGTATCGAATGGCCCGCGGCCAATATTACCGGGATCTAAAATCTGAACAAAGTATATTTCCCGGGACCCGGCGTGTCAATTTCCCGCCTGTCGCGAATTGCTTTCACTCTAAAGTCCCGTTTATGCCCGCCGCCCCCCCCCCCCCCGGAGGAAAATATTGATAGGTGCATTATTTACTTGTTTTAATAAGCCATTACATAGTGCCAATAGAAAAGAGGAGAAAAAAAATAGTTAAAAAAAATCGCCCTGCCTCCTGATTTTTTGGAAAAAGTTCATGAGAAACAATACATTAACTTTTTTGGCCTTATACGATATAACCGTTCCATGAACCATGCGTTCCTGTACGCCGTTGTCATTGAGTGCGCATGCGTTTCAGGCGCCTGGCGTGGGAGGACAACCTGCGGTACATCCAGCAGCACAACCTGGAGGCGGACCGCGGCGTGCACACCTTCTGGCTCGGCACCAACAAGTACGCAGACATGGTAGGACGCAGTTAACTATTTTTCGTATGGGTTTACATCTTATTTATCTCTCAAATGTAATTTGCGCTTGAATCATACACTGTTTTCAGCTGCAATATAAATGTTGTTTTTTTTAAATAGTCACAGCAGCTATACACCCGCATGTTGAGTGTACTGTGCGATATATGATACCACGCTAAGCTTGCCTCCCATGGCCGATGCCAGTTAAAACTTCATCTTTCACTGACATATGTGCCTGTTCTGCCTCCCATGGCCGATACCAGTTAAATACTTAATCTTTCGCTGACATACGTGCCTGTTCTGCCTCCCATGGCCGATGCCAGTTAAATACTTCATCTTTCACTGACAAATGTGCCTTTTCTGCCTCCCAGGGCCTCGCCGAGTTCGTGAAGGCGATGAACGGGTTCCGGATGAACAGGACCGATACCAACTGCGGCCAGTACATGACCCCGAGCAACGTCAACCTCGAGGACCTTCCGGCCACCGTGGACTGGAGGCCGAAGGGATACGTTACCCCCATCAAGGACCAGGTAACGGCTTTGAACTATTCGACTATTTTCTTTTCAAAAAATATCTAAATTTCTAGCCTCACGCCCTGACGCATTGTATTAGAGACACGTTGAGATAACGTTATTGTAGTGTGTTGTATATGTATGAAGTTTTGATAATTCTTGATTTAAATGGCATGGGGAAAGTTTAAGCCATTTTTAGACTGTAACGATAGCCGGAGTCTTTAGAACCGCAAATCGAAAGCAAGTATCGCTTTTGACATGGCATTTGCACAGTGACCTCCCCTACTTCTCTGCTTTCAATGATCTACACGTGCGTGTACGTGTCTGTTGTTGTATATATACACTTTGATACAAACGATCTACACGTGCGGTGTACGTGTATGTTTGCAGGGTCAGTGCGGCTCCTGCTGGGCCTTCTCCACCACCGGAAGTCTGGAGGGTCAGCATTTCCGGAAGACCGGGTCGCTCGTGTCTCTCTTAGAGAAGCAACTCGTGGACTGCTCAATCACATTCGGTATGGCGACACTTACCAGTAGAACTAACTCAAATGTATTGGCAATAATCGATATACAATACGGGTTCAATTGATGGCGTGTAAAAGCATTACATAGTATATGTGTATACATTTTGCCAATTGCATTTTTTTATAAATTAAGTACTGGGTAATGTTTGTTCTCGACGTTCGGCAACGTTTTAAACTTCACACACATACGTACATAATGTACGTGGTGCTTATCTGGTACCCGCTTGTTGAAATACATGTATATTTATTTGTGATTGCGTAAAACAGTTCAGTTGTGTTTGATTAATTAATTAAATAACATTCGAGCCAGTAGCTTCATCCACAGTGTACTAGTGTTCTGGAATCGCGGTTGATTGCGTCATCAAAATAAGAGATTTTATTTTTACACTAGACGTTCAGTTGGCTCCTTATCTATTAGGATTCATGCAACTAGACGCTGATTTATCAAATTTTCTGCTACGTTTCAACCCCATGTACTAGCGCATATATAATATCCCGTCGTCCTCTGGCAGATAACCAAGGGTGCGAAGGCGGTCTGATGGACCAGGCGTTCGCCTACATCATCCACAACAAGGGCATCGACACCTAGGTCTCCTACCCCTACCAGCCCGTGGTGAGTCTGACACCGTCGTACTGAATTACGTCGTATTACGTAAACTGCAGTCTGCGAATGCGGTCTGAAATAATTACAGTCTGCGAAGTTGCATCTTGGTTATCTTCCGTCTTTTGTTTGTTCACTGAGCGTACTGCAATTGTATTACACCATGTGGTGTCGGTTCCCTGAGTGCATTCATTTTGCGCTTATGTTATATTCCGCGTGTTGCCTATCAACTATATACGCACTTCCGGTACTACAGGATGGCGATTGCAGATTCAAGGTCTTTCACACTGGCGCCAAGGAGAAGGGTTGCATGGACGTCGGAGGACGAGGACGACCTGCAGAAGGCCGTCGCCATGGAGGGACCCATCTCCGTCGCCCTCGACGCCAGCCACAGATCCTTCCAGCTCTACAAGTACGAGCCTTTGAATTTGGAGATTAATCGTACAGTTTAATGTTCCATGTTGATGTTGATGTGTATATTATAATGTACCATATTTATGCGTTTAACATAGAAAAGCTCATAGGGTGTATAAGCCCTGTGTCATGTACTGCACGGTATGATAAGAAAAAATAGACGTAGACACTTTGGGAGAGTCCCAGTCTTTTGAAATACATATGTACGTGTAACAAAAATTAAATGTATGCTATTGTCATTAGTATTGTACATGTGTATGTGAATGTGCCCCTTGCTCCCTGCAGGAGCGGCGTGTACAAGGAGCCGATGTGCAGCTCGGAGGCTCTGGATCACGCAGTGCTCGCCATCGGATACTGCACCGACAGCGGACAGGACTACTGGCTCGTCAAGAACAGGTAACGTACCTTGTCGTCACGTGTCCACCGAAACTTACCTCTTCGTAACGTACTTTACCGAAATATGTTATGTACCAAGGTTTGATTTATGCAATGCAGACTTTTTAGTATCTCCTACTGTAAAATGTTATCTAAGGGGCCCGTACACTTTCAGTATTATGGTAAATAATATGGTCAAGGCATGACATCAACAAGTTATATTGCAGCAATCTGCAATACTAACCATGCACATTTTATTGATGTGTGTGGTTAGTATTGACGATTGCGGCAATATATTGAACACAATCAGAAATCGCAGATATTTATTGATGTGTGTGGCTAGTATTGAAGATTGCGGCAATATATTGAACACTATCAGAAATCGCAGATATTTATTGATGTGTGTGGCTAGTATTGAAGATTGCGGCAATATATTGAACACAATCAGAAATCGCAGATATTTATTGATGTGTGTGGCTAGTATTGAAGATTGCGGCAATATATTGAACACAATCAGAAATCGCAGATATTTATTGATGTGTGTGGCTAGTATTGAAGATTGCGGCAATATATTGAACACAATCAGAAATCGCAGATATTTATTGATGTGTGTGTGGCTAGTATTGAAGATTGCGGCAATATATTGAACACAATCAGAAATCGCAGATATTTATTGATGTGTGTGGCTAGTATTGAAGATTGCGGCAATATATTAAACACAATCAGAAATCGCAGATATTTATTGAGAGGCTGTCAATAACATGGCTTAGGGTCATTCTATATCAATAATATTTAATTTTTAGAATAAAAACCCCTTGACTTTGGCTATAAACTGATACATTGAAGTACTTTTCTTTTGCATTTAATGTGTTATTATCTGCAGTCGTTGTTTTAAACTACCACTGCTTCATGAGCGTTTTTAAGGTACTTGAATGTTGCATACAGTTTTTGAGCATATTAAATGGACTTTTGGCATTTCCTTATTTCCACTGCCAATTCATCACCCAGTATTTCTATTTTCTTGTTAATACCTTCAATGCCAAAAACAGAAACATAAAAATACACCAGGATTCATCCTTGTCAGACCAGCTTTCAAATCACAATGAAACACACAATTCAGTAAAATAATTGAACAGTTTTTGGCTCAAAATAAATGTACATTTTATTGTTTTTATAAAATTGAAAGTGTATGGGCCACTTAAAGAGTGAGTAGTTGATTTAACGCGCCCGCCGATGTTTTCAACATTCGCATCTGTTATAATACCTATAATCAACAGGCATGCCCTAAATAATAAATATATGGATGAATCTACACATACTGTTGTACTTTGTTACCATGGTTACCCTACGCGACTGCTAACCACGTGTTTGCGTGTTTTAGCTGGGGCACCTCGTGGGGCAACATGGGTTTCATCCAGATGGCCAGAAACAACAACAACATGTGCGGCATCGCATCCATGGCCTCCTTCCCTACCGTGTAGGTCGCCATAGCAACCAGCGAGAGGGCTAGGCTTCAGTCACCATGACAATCATCGAATACTCATCTGATTGCGTCGTGTCTCTTTGCTACATCGATTTAATTCGCTCAGTGTTCTGACAAGCTTTCATAATATCGTCTATAGCATTTTAGTAACGTTTTAGTGTCATGATTACAAGTCATTATATTGAATATTGTGTATTGTTTTCTTATAATCAAAATTGTATCGATATTGATCAATAAAGTAGATAATTAATACGAATTGTATTTGTTGTGGTATACAAAGTTATTTCTTTCATTTTAAACAAGTGTGTATATAAATGTCGGTCAAGCGTTTTCGTTGACTGATAATTGAAAACTGCTTAGTTTGTCAAACCTGTTTGATGCACATCAGTCTTAGAACCAGAAATCAAAACACAAATGGTATACGATGTCAATAACAAAAGCGTACATCGTCGATAAAAACCAACTACTTCATTTTTCCAAAAGGTATGAAACTCACTGTGCTTATAAAAACAGCATAACACATCATGCCAACGTCTTTAACAGAAATATTGGTGACAAAAACGCATCCCCATTATTTAACTTACAGGAAATGGATGCATTACTTAAATTGTTAATGTTTACTCTTGACTGAATGCACTTTTGCTAAGGTAACAGTAGGGATTTTGTAATTGGAGCCTCATTATAACGCATCACGCACACGTATGGCGACAGGGACTTAGCTTTCAACGGCGGGACAATTACATGAGAAGTACACAGACAAAGACTTCAGCTAGATAGTTATTGGTTTATTGGTTAATCATTGTTTACAGCAAAACGCATCCACACAGAAACACCGTGTTCATTAAAGTCCTAAAATATTACAATAAACGAAAACACCAGGTATATGTGCACCCAGCCCGTGTATGTCGGTCAGTTGCCGGCGGCTATTTGGCGCCCACGATGTCGACGAAGGCCCAGAGAGACACGAAGAGCTCCTCACTGACGTTGGGGATGTGCGCGGTGCTGAGCACGAAGCCGTTACTGATGGAAGAGGAGTGGCTCAGCTCGTAAGTGTACGCGTACTTGACCCCCTGCAGCTTGAAGTGGTCGTACGCGCCGCCCGAGGCAGAGTCTGCAGCACGGCAAAACATAGTCATGCATCATGTGCTCCGCCACTTGAAACTAAAACAGGCCAACATAGAAAATGGTACAGTGGGCCTAGTCAGCAGGTTTGATTTAGTTGAAGGCGTGACTTACCAAGTGCGCGTAGTCGGGCGGTTTGGTCTTGTTGAAGGTGTGACTTACCAGGTGCGCGTTGTCAGCCGGTTTAGTAATGTTGAAGGCGTGACTTACAGGCTGTGCGCAGGTAGCCGGTTTGGTGTTGTTGAAGGCGTGACTGACCAGGTGTGCGTAGTTGGACGGTTTGGTGCTATTGAAGGCGTGACTTACCAGGTGTGCGTAGTCGGCCGGTTTGGTGTTATTGAACGCGTGACTTACAGGCTGTGCTTTGTTAGCCGGTTTGGTCTTGTTGAAGGTGTGACTTACCAGGTGCGCGTTGTCAGCCGGTTTAGTAATGTTGAAGGCGTGACTTACAGGCTGTGCGCAGGTAGCCGGTTTGGTGTTGTTGAAGGCGTGACTGACCAGGTGTGCGTAGTTGGACGGATTGGTGTTGTTGAAGGCGTGACTTACCAGGTGCACGTAGTCGGGCGGTTTGGTGTTGTTGAACGCGTGACTTACCAGGTGCGCGTAGCCAGCCGGTTTAGTATCGTTGAAGGCGTGACTTACCAGTAGTGCGTTCAGTAACAGCGAACGTTAGCGAACTTTCGGAACCGTTCGCCAAGGTTCGTTACTGAACGGTCGGTTCGCCGAGAACGTTCGCAACCAATCGCGAACGCACTCGGGAGGTAGTTCGCATTCGGAAAAAAAATGGCGGACGGGTGAGTTGTTGCATATTTTTATTCCAAAATGTCTTAATGTTTAATGGTTTTTATACCAAATGTTGAAACACAATCGGTACATTTGTTACAAAAGTGAAAAAAACACTAGTCATCTATTCGCGAACAACATTCAAATTGGCGCCAGTATTTGTTTTCGTGAAAAATAATGCTTTTAGGATCTCGAAATGTCGTTCTTGTTAGTAGCAATGTATACTCTAATCAAAGATAACTTTATATTTTAGATCTAGCTCTGATTCAGCTGTATTTGCCTCACTCTTAAGTTTGAGGATGGCTCTTCGTCACAGGCTACTGTGGAAGCCCATGTCTACAAATCAATTATAATTGATCAAGGTTTGTAAAGTTTGTAGTGAATGTTTAATAGGAATGGTATAATTTTAATGAATAGTTTTCATATTTTTAGATTTCTGCATTAATTTCAGTGGTAGTATACAAGTTTGTTTAAAATGTGTGGTTTGTGTTTCAATCTGTTTTCTCTTTGTTTAACAAAAAACAACAATGTTTTTGAGCATTGCATATTCTTCATATTTCAGACCCCATCAGCTATCCAAAGTCTTCTAGATGGCTGGACAGAAATTTATGGTAATTGTGCTTGACTAGTTATTTACTACATATGACCATTGTGATTATGATTTAACAAAATCCCATACATATTATATCAAATATATATAAATAGCATGTGCTGTACAGCATTATGAACACAACATGATATTTCTGTTTTTGTGTCGCCTGAAAAGGAGACATATAGGGGTTAGTTTGTGAAGACAATAACTTAAGAAGTTTTTGTGCAATCATGATTAAGGAAGTGTTAGTAGGCATACAAGGAAGACTAATTTCGGTTTTCAGCATAATTGTCGTACTTGAGTTATGCCCCCCTAAGGTGACACATCCAACTTGCAGGGTTCTAGTTTCTTATATAAAATAATAATAATAATATATGGGTTGCATTCTTTTTCCAGGCAACCAGATTATAGTTGCTATAATGGCAAGTGAAAGTGCTGCGGATAAAGATTATAACATGGCTGGTAAGTTAAGTGTTCATATTTATCATTGTTTCATACCAACTTCATAGTCAGCAGATTGACATTGTTACAAGACGTTTTGGTAAAAAAAAATTAATATGCCAGTAAACGTATTAAAGTGGATAGAAAAATGCATCTTAACTAAAATGTTTAAAAATTATTTTTATATTTAAAGAAAATACAAATATGTTGCTTCCACCAGTGCTGGAACCTAAGAAATATGGTTCATTATTTTAAGCATGTTTTTTCGTCTCCAGATACTAACTCACAAGATGAAGCCACTAAGGAAGTCGCTTTTGTGTGGCCCAGTCTGTTGAAGACCAGTCAAGTGATGGTAAGTTTTGTGTTAGAGTATTGTGCAACAGATTTTAATCATCTGTTGTTGATGTCACATAACTTTACGTTATTCAGGTTGACTAACTTCCAATTCCTATTTAAACTTAGAATTGTTTTTAAGAATTTCGTACTCATTTTTAGTGTTTGAGAGTGAATATTTTTTAGTTAAATGTTTAACTGTCATTGTTCTACCTTACAAGATTTATAGCATGTCATTTAGGTTAATAATTGTTATGTCTTTCAGATAGCGAGTCACAAGCAGAAGAAGTCAGTATTGAAATTGAAACAACGTCTGTTGCAGAAGAGTCAAATGAGGGTATGCACCAATACTTGTATTTAACCAATTGTTTGTTTTAGTTTATGATCCATGTTAACAAATAAGTGATTAAATTCAGTGAATAAAAATATGTTTTTTTTCTTTCAACAGTTTACTTTTGGTCAGTTTGCACATCATGATTATTGGCAAAACATCAGTATAATGCAACATAGTTATGGTTTAATCAAGCTAAAACAAATCTGTTCAAAATCATTCTTTTAGTATAGTTAACAGGACATAGTGCATAGAATTGTTACATTTTAGGATTCACCTGGAAACATGAAGAGATCCTAATTATGATCTCATTGTACATCGACCACAAAGGAAAGTTTGAGTCGGCGACATTCAGCAAGAAAGCTGTTTGGAAAATGATCGCAAAGGCGATGAAGGAGAAAGGTTTTAATGTTGACGACCACCAGTGTAGCGAGAAGTTTAAGAGTATGATGAACAGGTACATGTAGTTCATAATATGTTATACTTGGTAATTTGTCTTTGTATCACACTTTAAAGCTTATTTTGTTAGTGTTGAACAATATTGATTAATAAAAAAAATAACTTTAATTATGTAGGTATGTTGTTTTTTTGTTCTCAACTGAGAACAGGCTGTCATGTGCAAAACAAATGAGTGATGTGTGCAGATACAGAAATTTAATTTAAATCTGATTCATCCTAATAGATATTAATGTAAACCGAATTGCATTTATGAATGAAGACAGTAAGCAAACTTTTTGCTGTATTTTTATAGATGTATAGCTCCTTCAATTTACGACATGTATTTTTCTGTTGCAAACTGTTCATACTAATATGTTCACAGAAACATGTTCGTGGAAAAAAACATAGACATAATACACTCCCAGAGTTCACCAAAACTATTCACTTAAACAGATCTAGTAAATTTAAAAACTATTTGAAAGCTATCTTGCCATTGAAAAGGAGGAAATCAGCAGAGAGCAGGAAGAATCTCACCCCTGTAAATTGCTTCAAATGCTCATTTATATTGGGTACTTACTAAAATTTATCAGTTGCAACTGTTTATGTTCATGAAAGTTAGTTTAATTTAATTAGTGTTATTGATTTACATTTCAAGGTATAGGCGCATAAGAGACAAGCAGACGAAGAGTGGACGAGGCAAGATCAGCTGGCGGTACTACGACATGATGGGTGACCTGCTTGCCGTAGACCCTGCAGTTGAACCCGTAACGGTTGTGGCGTCTGCAAAATATGTTAAAGGTTTGTTTTAAACGGCATAAACTATGGCTACATCCAGTAAAAATGTTGTTTGTTTAAAAAAATTATTGAATGGTAATTAAAGTCGTTTGCTCATAAACAGTGCAATACTCAAGTTAACAAGATTTTGCTTCGTCACTCTTATGTAATGCAATAAACAATAGACTGATCCAAATTTAGCCAATATATAGTATAAACTCCTCCCAAGCTATTGTTAATGGATTAATTTACATTCATCAAAAATCCCAGACATTACCGCCTGCTCTTTTGAATATCACAAACATGCACATATTCATTTACATGAAATAGTTTGACACCCAAACATGTGATATCCAAGTGCAATGATTGGATAATACTGCAGATTAATTTGCATATGATTGACATTTATGGAAGTGTCAATTGGAAAGTAAAAAAATGTGCCCAAATAAGTCGAACATATTTAAAAGGTTTGCACTGAAAGAGTCTGTAATAAGCCACTGTGCTGTTATTTACAGTCAAACTTACTGTCTGCGTCTGAGTAATTTATAATGTAAGTCTTAGTGATTTCATTTTATGATTTCAGACTCCCCGGTGGCTTCTTCAACGGCAAAGCTTCCACTGCCGCCCAGTGCGAAACGTTCACGGCTGCTAGTCCCTCACCAAGCACGAATGGAACGCCAACATCCAGGAAAGCCACTGCAGTTCGTGTATCTAGTCCCTTGTCAACATCCACCGGAGGAAATCCACCGACTACCAGTAGTGCTGTCCTGGTGCGAGCCCAAACCCCGTTATCCTCCAGTGGCGGTTCACCAGCCTCCTCCGAGACAACGCAGGATTCTCCTATTGTCAAGCGACGGCAAAAGAGTGGGGATGTCCCCAAATGGTTCAAGACCTTTGCAGAGGACACGTCACGTCGGATGGATGATCTAGAAGCTTCCAATTAGCGAATGTTCAAGATTGCAGAAGATCGAAGTGACATATTGAAAAGACTAGTAGATTGTTTGACGAAAAATAATTAACACAAGTGTTTAAAGTGTGTATGTACGATTTTACAACAGATATAGTGGCATAAATGCAATTAACAAAATAAAGTTAATTAACATATATTTTTATTAAAATGGAACAAAAGTTTTGAACAAAGATTGCTTTTAAATGCACAATAAGCTAGTTTTTAATCACCAAATAGTATTCGTCTGTACAAACGGAAAGTCAAATACATGTATATACGTTTACTTGACAGTTGGTTAAGTTACACAACACCAATAAACGATGCAAACGTCGTCACTAGTACTTATTGATTTATTTCACATTGAGGTGTTTCCTTCATTATTTTTATGTTTATTTTCTGTTTAATTTCAAGTTTTATTTTTCACTTTCATCTGCTTATTTTGAAATTAATTTGTATGAAAGATCGTACATACACACTTAAACGATCATACTATGAACATTTTACTATGCCATAAACAAACATTCAGAAATTAAATAGCCGGGTTTCAAAATGTAACTGATTTTGAGATTTTTGAATGCAGTATAGCAAATATGTGTAAGAGTGCACAATTTGTATATTGCTGGCCTTTGTGTATGTTGATGTTAAAACAAACGTGTCTCTAATAATAATACTTTCACTAAGATGTAGCGTCGTGGTCAATGTCTATGTTGTTTATGATGTGTTCTGTTAACATATGTTGATCAAAATACACTTGCAGTGTAAAATAATTTGACCTTAAGTTAATAACAGTAATGATGTAACCTCATAAAACATACATATAGTAGTTTACATGATTTCTTGTTCAATGTTTGAGTATTTATTTGTGTATTTTCAGATGAAAATGGCCAATAAACATTAAATAAATATATTACTATTTACTATTGGATTATTGTTGGGTTTTGGAACCATCTTGCAGTGCATCATGGTGGTAGTATTTATTAAATAAAGCATGCTGGTATGCATAAATACAGAAAACGTCAAATGTATAGCCTAGGCCGAACATATATAGGTAGAGCTGCTGCTATTGCTTGAATTATAATTATACTCTATATATATACAATGCATGAAGCACACCATATTTATACAAACTAATGTTCCGCATTAGCTACAAATGTGTTTACCATTTTAATGTGACAGCAGAGCATGAAGAACGGCGGCCAACTACAACTTTTTCCACCATAACAATTGCTGAAATCTGCCTGACAACTTTGGACAAGGAATAACGAAATTGCACATGTTTTAACATTTCAACCAGTACTATACGAGTCCTGGGCACACTTAATAAACTATTTTACAATAATAATACATTGACTGCATTGGACAGTTTACATGGTATTGTCAATTTGTCATACATGTACCATACATTTATATTACAGCATACAGGCTATTTCTCTTCTCTTTTCTTCTCCTTGAACATTAACAGGACCTACTGGAGATTCTGCTTCATCAACTGGAACTTCATCTTCACTCTCAGACTATATTGGTACATTGTTTTCCAAGTTGTCATTATCAAGGATAAAGTTATGCAAAACACAGCAAGCAGTAATTACTTCTGGAATTCTTTCTTGCTTTAACATGTCCAGTGATTAATATCTTCTAAATTTTGATTTTAACAGACCTATAGATCGCTCGACATCTACTCTGGTGGAAGTGTGTGCTTTGTTAAACTTCTTCTGCATGCGATCTAAACGTCGATATTCTCTGTAAGGGACAAGGAGATGTTTAGATAGAGGATATGCGGAGTCTCCCAAGACGTGAAACTCGTCTGGGAGTTCATAAATTTAGTTGTTGAACAGGGCTATTCCTATAGACGCGTGTACAGATCCAGGCCAACCAGTATATGTGTCCAAAAAATGTAGGTTGCTATCACAAACCACTTGCAACTGCAAACTTGAAAAACCTTTCCTATTGATGTAGGAGGTACGATGTTCAGAGATAGGAGCAGGTATAGGGACGTATGTTCCATCTATGGCACCGACAACTCTGGCAGCCCACATCTCTCACGGAATCCCTCCGCCAACGACACCATCTCCCTCCGTGATGCAGGAAATTTGATATAGTCGCTCTTCAAGTCGGTCTGTGTCTGGCAGGTCTGAGTAACTGTTAGGTGAAGAGTGCCCACAAAATAAAATTAAAAATCAATTCACTGGGTGTGTAACAGCATGAAAAGTGTTTGGTAGCTACCAGTATATGCCTTCCTTCTGCATTCAACTACTGTTTCCCCCAAAACAAAAACTATGTAGAAATTTGTCTTAGAATTATAAACAAAGCGAAGGGTGTGTACATAATTTTTTAAAACAAGAAATATAAACAATTTTTTTCATATGATGACTATTGGCTCACCACATTCCACCCTGCAAAAATAGTATATACATTAAAAGTTTGGAACTTACTAAGTGGTAAGTAAATGATGGCATATTTATTGTTTAGGAATAGAACATACTGGTCAGAATAAGAGTAAGAACATTACACTAATTCCTGGAACTTGTACCATACCTTTACCAATTCCAAATCTGTCTGCAACACTGCGGTAACATTCCTTGTTTCCAAGCATCCATATGGTGGCCAACAATCTTGTGTCGACTGCCAAATCTGTCTGCAACACTGCGGTAACATTCCTTGTTTCCAAGCATCCATATGGTGGCCAACAATCTTGTGTCGACGGCCATTGACTGCTCTCTGGACATAGTAGGAGGGAGCTACTGCTCTGCACAGTGCCTACAATTAGTTAACAGATTTCGAATAACTAATTCTACCACTGAGTGACTCTCATAGAAAGTTCTACTACTATGCTGCATACATACATATACTTGAGAAGAATTGATATAAACATCACAGACAAATGTTTAATATCTCAGCTCACATTAGTTATTGCTGACGTGATATAATGCAGTTATTTTGTATTAATAAATTTCAACTAATGCATACAAATTCATGATGCATTTTGTATAATTAAAATAAATATCAAAAGGTATGTTTCTCTACCATTAATTCATTCAATAACAAATTATTTCATAAAATATATTGCTGCAACAAAAATGACCGGACTCCTGAACTCTTTTGAATTAGCTTACTAATTATTTCCTTTACTTAAACTCAGTTCATGTTGTGCATGCTGCATGTATATTTTGCCATCCTAACTGTAACATACGTTTCAGTGAAATAATATTATAAGATTAACGCCAAGCAGATAATGTTGAGGTATTCTGAAGTGATCTTAATATTGATGTTTTTATACAATAATTTTTAATACCTCAAAAACTTGATATCTGCATTCGAAAGTGGGATTTGAACTCGATATCCGAATACATGTTAACCACATCTTCAACATAACCTTCAACTCGCACTGGATCCGCATCACTAGACAGGAGCTGTGCAGCTGCTGAAAATAAAAATAGAAAACCATGCTAATACCAATTAAATGTCAATGGCTTTATGTTATTATTTCTTTCTTTCTTTTTTCAATTGAATCAAAGTATTTTATTGTGGCACATTATCCTGGGAATAATAGAACCTAAAGCATTTGTTAAGTTTATAGAAAACGTCGTTTGATTTCAAGAACTAATTAGAAATGACCCATTAACAGTTTAAAATTATTTGGATTCTGGTACCAATTCAGTAGTGGTAAACAACAACTCTTAATGCACAAGAAATAAATGTATGAAAATTTTGTTTAACTTATGGAACAATTATATATAAAGGACATTTTATTGTTTGAAAATTGATTTTTCTATTGTGTGTGTTTGTGTCATCATTAACATTCGCTGTTTACAATGTGAACATCAGTCTAAATTGACAAATTAATGAAATAATACGGAAATTGAAATTTTCTTACCTGCAACAACACTGTTGTAATCGGTAGCCACCGCAATATTCGCTTGAAATTGGTCAATTTCTGTGCTATTTAGTATTTCTTCAATCAAAATCGCCATTAAGTCACTGGGGGTCGCCGTCTTTGAACGTTCGCGCCGAACTCGTCGTTCAATTTGGCTAAATAAGAAACGAACGGTCATTGGCTAACGTTCGCTGCTACTGAACGCACTACAGATGTGCGTAGTTGGACGGTTTGGTGTTGTTGAAGGCGTGACTTGCCAGGTGTGTGTTGCCAGCAGGTTTGGTTTTGAAGACGTGACTTACCAGGTGCGCGTATTATAGCCTTTGGTGTTGAAGGCGTGACTTACCAGGTGCGCGTTGTCAGCCGGTTTAGTTTTGTTGAAGGCGTGACTTACCAGATGTGAGTAGTTGGACGGTTTGCTGTTGTTGAAGGCGTGACTTATTAGGTGTGCGCAGTCGGCCGGTTTGGTATTGTTGAAGGCTTGACTTACCAGGTGTGCGTAGTTGGACGGTTTGGTGTTGTTGAAGGCGTGACTTACCAGGTGTGTGAAGTCGGGCGGTTTGTTGTTGTTGAAGGCGTGACTTACCAGGTGCGCGTTGTCATCCGGTTTAGTAATGTTGAAGGCGTGACTTAAAAGGTTCGCGTAGTCGCTCGGTTTGGTATTGTTGAAGGCGTGACTTACCTGGAAAGCGTAGTCGGACGGTTTGGTGTTGTTGAAGGCGTGACTTACCAGGAAAGCGTAGTCGGACGGTTTGGTGTTGTTGAAGGCGTGACTTACCAGGAAAGCGTAGTCGGACGGTTTGGTGTGGTTGGAGGCGTGACTTACCAGGTGTGCGTAGTTGGACGGTTTGGTGTTGTTGAAGGCGTGACTTACCGGGTGTGCGTAGTTGGACGGATTGGTGTTGTTGAAGGCGTGACTTACCAGTTGTGCGTAGTTGGACGGTTTGGTGTTATTGACTTACCAGGTGTGCGTAGTCGGCCGGTTTGGTGTTGTTGAAGGCGTGAGGCAGCAGCATCAGCTCGCTGTACGAGTGGATTAAGAAGGACGCCTGCACGTTCGGCATGTCGTTGAGGACGGCGTTACGTAGCGCCGTCGTCTCCGTGGCAGCAAACGCTGTCATTCCCGGGTACGTGTATTATGTGTACTGTGTACTAGTAATACATATATATGTATATAATTTAATATAAATTTACATATTTTGAAAATAAAGCACACATGTTTTAACCTGACAATATGTCTGCAGATCAACACAGCAGTTCGATAGTGTTTACAGGCCAGCTAGTGACTGCTTTAAGCAGACGAATGACGAAAACGAGAACACATGTATGTCAATACTGTCCTGCAGGTGATTTACTTCCGAATTCCGCGTCCCAGTTGCGGTTCAGATCAATGCCGAAGTTGGAGAAGTAGCACGGGCGGCTCTCCTGCTGGCGGTTCTTCCGGTGCAGTCTGCTGCCAGAGTGCTGAAAGGAAAACATTATGATATATGATAGCAACAGAAATCTAAATACGACAAAAACAACAACAAATAAAAAGAACAATATCGCCACCACATACAACTACTACTGCTACAACAACAACAACAACAACAACGACAACAACTATTACTACAACTCCTACTACTACTACTACTACTACTACTACTATCGCCACCACAACCACCACATCCACCACCACTACTACATGTACTACTACAACAATTACTACTAAAACTACTACTTCTACTACTGCTACTACTGCTAATACTACTACTACTACTACTGGTGCTGCTGCTACTACTACTACTAATACGACTACTACTACTACTACTACTACTACTACTACTACTACTACTACTACTACTACTACTACTACTACTACTACTACTACTACTACTACTACTATTACTACTACTACTACTACTACTGCTGCTGCTACTACCACTACTACTATTACTACTACTTCTACAACTACTACTACTACAACTACTACTACCATCACCACACCACACCACTGCTAACACATCCATCGTTTCCATCACAACCCCAAGCACGACTACGTACCGTGTAGGCATATCCGTCTGGGTTGTGGAGCGGCACAATTTCCCACCCTCATCGGGTACTGGTCGTGATAGCCCGATGCCTTTTATCTCTCCTACTCCTCTTTTCTACTTGTCTCATCTCTCATACTGAAATCTTCTACTCCTACTCCTTTCTTCTACCACTTTACTGTCCCCTGCTCCACTCTCCTATTGCTTTCTCTATCTCCTATTATATCTCCGGCACATATTCTTCACTTCTACTTATCTGATCTTTCATACTTTTCTCTCCTATTCATTTCTTCCCTCATGTATTCTACTGCTCTCTCCAAGTCCTCTATCCTACTCATCCCACCTACTCTTATTCCGCTCCTCTCTTATTTCACTATCTCCGCGTAGCACACATATCTCCCTCTACATCTCTCATCTCATACATCTCTTCATTCCTACACCTCTCTCCTACATAATCTCCACACCTACATCTTCCCTCACCTAAATCTCCCCTCTCCTACATCTCTTCATTCATACACCTCTACTTCTATATAAAAGCACAGTAACGTGTGCTAAGCTAAACAAAGAGACGCGTGTCGTGTTGGTATTGAGTAATAAGGAAGTATCAACAAAATAAAACAATAGAATGTATACATAGACTTAACACATGGTCTTACCTTGTTGATCAGGTTCAGAGCGGAAGCTATGGAAATCCACTCCCGCGCATGCGTGCCGGCTTCAGTCCAAACAGACTTGGCCTTTGTCTGACTCATGTTTTCTGCAACCGACAATGAACCATTACTCCGTTGGACAAACTGGTCAGACAGAACATTACAGGACAATCAAACATTACTTCGTTGGACAGACTGGCTGGGCAGGACAATGAGCCATTACTCCGTTGGACAGACTGGCTGGGCAGGACAATGAGCCATTACTCCGTTGGATAGACTGTCTGGGCAGGACAATGAGCCATTACTCCGTTGGACGGAGGGGCTAGGCAGGACAATGAACCATTACTCTATTAAACAAACTGGCTGGACAGGACAATGGATCATTACTCCGTTTGACAATCTGGTTGAACAGGACAATGAGCCATTACTCCGTTGGACAGACTGGCGGGACAGGACAATGCCATTACACTGTTGGACAGACAGGCTGGACAGGACAATGCACCATTACTACGTTGGACAGACTGGCTGGGCAGGACAATGAGCCATTACTCCGTTGCACAAACTGGCTGGACAGAAAAATGAGCCATTACGCCGTTGCACAGACTGGCTGGACAGGACAATGAGCCATTACTCCGTTGCACAGACTGGCTGGGCAGGACAATGAGCCATTATTCCGTTGCACAGACTGGCTGGGCAGGACAATGAGCCATTACTCAGTTGGACAGACTGGCTAGGCAGAAAAATGGACCATTACTCCGTTGGACAGACTGGCTAAGCAGGACAATGGACCATTACTCCGTTGGACAGACTAGGTAGGCAGAACAATGGGCCATTACTCCGTTGGACAGACAGGCTGGATAGGACAATGAGCCATTACTCCGTTGGACAAACTGGCTGAACAGGACAACGAGCCATTACACCGTTGCACAGACTGGCTGGACAGGACAATGAGCCATTACCCCGCTTGACAGACAGGCTGTGAAGGACAATGGATCATTACTCCGTTAGACAGACAGGCTGGGCAGGACAACGGGCCATTACTCCGTTGGACAGACAGGCTGGACAGGACAATGAGACATTACTCCGTTGGACAGACTAGTGGGCAGGACAACGGACTATTACTCCGTTGGACAGACTGACATTCTGCATTCGATACTACATAAATAATTGTTCTTCTTCTGTATATATTCAATAACAATCATAATAAAGACAATAATGTCTAGTGCTTCAAAAGTTTGTAAAATATTTTTATTCATGTAACAACACCGGTATTCCTCTAAACAGAATTACCTTGACGGCGTAGATGTTTCTGCACTCTTACGTGGAGCCGATGGTGGTGACCTTGACCTTGGTCGGGTGGGCGGCTTCCAAGGCCAACAGGAACGACCTGATCTGAAACATACACGCAGAGAACGTCTGGCATACGGTGAACAACAAACTAATCAACATTCACTGTCTGTGAAAACATGCACGTATTCAATATAAAACTTTAATTTAAAAGTAATAAAAATAAAAATAGTCCATGTAAATATAACGATGAAAGTGCACTGAACTAAATATGTATAAGTGATTTCGTGCATAAACAACTGGTCATAATGACGGAAAAACAGATAACTAGCCAGGATGACACTATGACAGATAACTTGCCAGGATGACACTATGGTCAGGCAATAACTATGATTGCCTAATTGTAACGATTGCCTCTGGCATAAATAGCTAGACGAGTAACAGCATTTACATGAGTATTTGTATACATGTCCAAAATAAATGAACATAATATAATACTTACAACACACATTATTATTTTCAGTTGTTCTTTTTACAAAAGTCAAATAATAATTACAATGTAACATATTGTACCACATAAAATAACATGTTTACTTGGTCAACATTTATACCAGGACATTGGTGTAGAATGCATACCTGGTCATAGGTGCAGTACGTTTACCTGGTCATAGGTGCAGTATGCATACAAGGTCATAGCTGCAGTACGTATACTTGGTCATAGATGCAGTATGTATACCAGGTCATAGGTGCAGTATGCATACCTGGTGATAGGTGCAGTACGTATACCTAGTCATAGGTGCATTACGTATACCTGGTCATATATGCAGTACGTACACCTGGTCATAGGTCCAGTACGCAAACCTGGTCATAGATGCAGTACGTATACCTGGTCATAGGTGCAGTATATATACCCGGTCATATGTGCAGAATGTGTGCCTGATCATAGGTGCAGTGTGTATACCTGGTCATATTGCAGTATGTATACCTGGTCATATGTGCAGTATATATACCTGGTCATATGTGCAGTATGTATACCTGGTCATAGGTGTAGTATGTATACCTGGTCACAGGTGTAGTATACATATAGTATGTATACCTGGTCACAGGTGTAGTATGTATACCTGGTCACAGGTGTAGTATGTATACCTGGTCACAGATATAGTATGTGTACCTGGTCACAGGTGCAGTATATATACCTGGTCATATGTGCAGTATGTATACCTGGTCATTTGTGCAGTATATATACCTGGTCATATGTGCAGTATGTATACCTGGTCATAGCTGAAGTGTGTATACTTGGTCATATGTGCAGTATATATACCTGGTCATATATTCAGTTTATATACTTGGTCATTTGTGCAGTGTGTATACCTGGTTACAGGTGCCGTATGTATACCGCGTCACAGGTGTAGTATGTATGCCTGGTCTCAGGTGCAGTATATATACCTGGTCATAGGTACAGTGTGTATACCTGGTCATATGTGAGTGTGTATACCTGGTCATATGTGAGTGTGTATACCTGGTCATATGTGAGTGTGTATACCTGGTCATATGTGAGTGTGTATACCTGGTCATAGGTGCAGTATGTATACCTGATCATAGGTACAGTTTGTATGCCTGGTCACAGGTACAGTATGTATACCGCGTCACATGTGTAGTATGTATACCTGGTCACAGGTGCAGTATATATACCTGGTCATATGTGCAGTATATATACCTGGTTATATGTGCAGTATGTATACTTGGTCAGATGTGCATTATATATATTTTGTCATATGTGCAGTATATATACCTGGTCATATGTGCAGTTTATATACTTGGTCATATGTGCAGTGTGTATACCAGGTCAAGTTTGCACTGTGTATACCTGGTCATAGGTGCAGTGTGTATACCTGGTCATAGGTGCAGTATGTATACCTGATCATAGGTGCAGTATGTATACCTGATCATAGGTGTAGTATGTATACCTGGTCACAGGTGTGGTATGTATACCTGATCATATGTGCAGTATGTATACCTGATCATAGGTGCAGTATGTATACCTGATCATATGTGCAGTATGTATACCTGGTCATAGGTGTAGTATGTATACCTGGTCATAGGTGTAGTATGTATACCTGATCATAGGTGCAGTATGTATACCTGATCATATGTGCAGTATGTATACCTGGTCATAGGTGTAGTATGTATACCTGGTCATAGGTGTAGTATGTATACCTGATCATAGGTGCAGTATGTATACCTGGTCATAGGTGCAGTATGTATACCTGGTCATAGGTGTAGTATGTATACCAGGTCATAGGTTTAGTATGTATACCTGATCATATATGCAGTATGTATACCTGGTCATAGGTGCAGTATGTATACCTGGTCATAGGTGTAGTATGTATACCTGTCATAGGTGTAGTATGTATACCTGGTTACAGGTGCCGTATGTATACCGCGTCACAGGTGTAGTATGTATACCTGGTCTCAGGTGCAGTATATATACCTGGTCATAGGTACAGTGTGTATACCTGGTCATATGTGAGTGTGTATACCTGGTCATATGTGAGTGTGTATACCTGGTCATATGTGAGTGTGTATACCTGGTCATATGTGAGTGTGTATACCTGGTCATATGTGAGTGTGTATACCTGGTCATAGGTGCAGTATGTATACCTGATCATAGGTACAGTTTGTATGCCTGGTCACATGTACAGTATGTATACCGCGTCACATGTGTAGTATGTATACCTGGTCACAGGTGCAGTATATATACCTGGTCATATGTGCAGTATATATACCTGGTTATATGTGCAGTATGTAAACCTGGTCATAGCTGTAGTGTGTATACCTGGTCATATGTGCAGTATGTATACTTGGTCATATGTGCATTATATATACTTGGTCATATGTGCAGTATATATACCTGGTCATGTGTGTAGTTTATATACTTGGTCATATGTGCAGTGTGTATACCTGGTCAAGTTTGCACTATGTATACCTGGTCATAGGTGCAGTGTGTATACCTGGTCATAGGTGCAGTATGTATACCTGATCATAGGTGCAGTATGTATACCTGATCATAGGTGTAGTATGTATACCTGGTCATAGGTGTAGTATGTATACCTGATCATATGTGCAGTATGTATACCTGATCATAGGTGCAGTATGTATACCTGATCATATGTGCAGTATGTATACCTGGTCATAGGTGTAGTATGTATACCTGGTCATAGGTGTAGTATGTATACCTGATCATAGGTGCAGTATGTATACCTGGTCATAGGTGCAGTATGTATACCTGGTCATAGGTGTAGTATGTATACCTGGTCATAGGTGTAGTATGTATACCTGATCATATGTGCAGTATGTATACCTGGTCATAGGTGCAGTATGTATACCTGGTCATAGGTGTAGTATGTATACCTGGTCATAGGTGTAGTATGTATACCTGGTCATAGGTGTAGTATGTATACCTGATCATATGTGCAGTATGTATACCTGATCATAGGTGCAGTATGTATACCTGATCATCGGTGCAGTATGTATACCTGGTCATAGGTGTAGTATGTATACCTGGTCACAGGTACAGTATATACCTGGTCATATGTGCAGTATATATACCTGGTCATATGTGCATTATGTGTACCTGAACATAGCTGGAGTGCGTATACCTGGCCATATGTGCAGTATGTATACCTGGTCATATGTGCAGTATGTTTACCTGGTCACAGGTGCAGTATTTATACCTAGTCATATCTGCAGTGTGTATACCTGGTCATAGGTGCAGTATGTACACCTGGTCATAGGTGCAGTGTGTATACCTGGTCATAGGTGCAGTGTGTATACCTGGTCATATGTGCAGTATGTATACCTGGTCATAGGTGCAGTATGTATACCTGGTCATATGTTCAGTATGTATACCTGGTCATTTGTGCAAGTATGTATACCTGATTCTATGTGCAGTGTGTATACCTGGTCATAGGTGCAGTGTGTTTACCTGGTCATATGTGCAGTATGTATACCTGGTCATATGTGCAGTGTGTATACCTGGTTGTATGTGCAGTATGTACTGGCGAAGGAGCAGGATGTTAGTTTGGCCTGCTTGCTGACCTCGGCGTACTCCGCATCTATGGCTCTGGATAAGACACAGAATTCTGAAGGGCATCCGATTAAACTGGCCATACGCCATTATAATATCTTAAAGACGTTCGCAACAATTTCCTTCATTTTTTTTCCAAAAACAGATTTTCTTCAAAATTGGCACAAACATCCATCAATGTATACTAAAACTAAAACAGTCTTAAAAAATAGGGGTCACCGGCCTTTTTCCGGAAATATTGAATTTTGAATACGGTACATTGTCGAAGACCCTTTTTAGTGTGTGTTTCTTAGAATGTTGAGTAATATAAAGCCCACATATTCAAACAAAGATTGAGATTTTTAAATGGATCTTTTTTTAATGTTTCGTTTGGTAATATACAAGTGCAGTTTAATGATAAAACGTGCTTTATCTACAGTTATCATTTAATAAATGAATGACTTTTAATAGACGCTTAACAAGGTTAATTATGCATTAAATATGACTGTAAAAACATCAATTATTTATCAAATATGCGAATATCTTTGGTTCCAAACGACAGATTTTGTTGAAACTTCCCATACACACGCATCGTTGTATACTGAAACTAAAACAGTCTTAAAAAATAGGGGTCATCGGCCTTGTTCCGGAAATTATGGGATTTGAATACGGTACCTGTCGAAGCCCCTTTTTCAGTTTGGATTTTTTATCAATGTTTAAAGTATATAGGAGAGCTTTTTTCAAACAAGGTTATGTTTCTTTCAACTGATGTTTTACGTGTCTTGTTTGTCAATTCACAAGTGTATTTTGGTAATAAAAAAAAAACGCGTTATCTACAATTACTGTTAAAAATAATGAATCTGACTGGACATTGAAGTAGGTCAAATGGGTACTAATAATACCTTCTGAAACGTCATTTATTATGCATCAATATATTGTGTTCCAAAAGACAGATTTTCGCACATACATGCACCAATGTATACTTGCACCAAAACATTAATGAAAAGAATGGGTCACCGATATTGTTCGGGAAATATTGGGCTTTAAATAGGGTACCTGTGTAGCCTTTTTCATGTTTCGTGTTTACGTAAACAACGTATCAATTGCCAAAATAGAATATATATATTTTATGGATCTTTTTTTTTAGCTAATTTGTTTGGCAATACATTGTATACGTGTGTTTTTGATTATTTTAATGCTTTGTTAACTTTTAACCATTGACTGCAACTTAATGACTTACAGAGATTTATATTTTTTGATTGAAATTAGTATATTGTAACCTATATACAGTAAAGAAATAATGAAGCAAAAGGAGAAATTAACCCAATTATTTTCTTTTTGTTGCGAACGTCCTTAACAAAATATACATATAAATCTCGATTTCTAAGAACAGGCACAGTTTACACCTATACAAGTTGCAATATTTTTGTTGCATACCGAACGTTATAGCAATCAAAGCCACATAATCGCCGAACGCATCGCATTTTACGACTTCACTATCCTACACAAGTTTTTTTGCTTGAAACGGATGTGTGGTGTTACGTTCTGAATATGTTGATCATGTACACATACAATTACGTAATATTTTAACATGTAAACAGTAAGTATAACACCGTACCGGAAGGGTGACACATAATGATTTTCCATGATACATTTCCTTACTTTCGTTATGATGGTACATATTGTTGGGTTCATGTGGCGGTGTACAACAAGGATTACCTAGCCACGACTTACCTGTTAGGTTCCTGTTGTCGTGCTCATCCGTTACCACAGGCAACAGCTACACGTACATTTGTATGTGTTTGTATTTACTCATTAATACATGACAAGTTTCAAATGTTGTCAAACTAAATGTTACGAGGTGATACCATATGGGAGAGAATTCCGGAGCGCTCGATAAAAATTCAACACACACATAGGGCACGTCTCCGGTGCCCCAGCTAAATAGCCCTGGAATTCGGTCATCATGCCCCGTGTATGAATGCGGAAACGCGTATACTTTGTAATTATGTTAGACGGGCTATGTCTCTATAAATAAATACATTATTAAATAGTTATTGAGCAGTTTTCTGTAAATGAAAAGGCACGTTTACTGCCGTACGTACTGTACATAAAACTTTCACACCACAGTGACGCTGTAACTCTTTGCACTAACGTTCGTGGTATATGTAGACCCGAACGCACAAAGGTTTTGTGTTTCGTTCGTGTCTTCTTCTTCTTCTTCTTCTTCTGCTTCTTCTGCTTCTTCTTCTTCTTCTTCTTCTTCTTTTCTTTTTCTTCGTATCATTATTATTGTTATTATTATTATTGTTATTATTATTATTATTATTATTATTATCATTATTATTATTATTGTTATTATTATTGTTATTATTGATTTCATTATTGAATGTATTATTGTTATTGGGTGTTGGTGGTTCGTGTACCTCTTCAGTCCCGTCGCCGGCAATTTAAAAGTACTTCGGCCAAAGTGTGTGAGTTACCATGACTTTTCGAACAGTCTGGAATCGGGCCTGTTTGATTGCCAGGTTGTAAAAACAGCCCCGTGTGTTAATTGATGTTTATGGCATGCAAATAAGGAATAAAACCCGAAAAACACTTCACTTTTATGAAGTTAAAAGTCGTCCGGCCCAATACTTCACACCTTAAAGCAGCCAAAAAAGTAGTCCGGAAGTGAGAGTCTTATGTCAGTGGTTTCAAAGATCAATATTATGAAGACGATATTGACGATAATGAAGACAACGAAGACTTTGGTGCTGTTGCTGAAGCACATGTTGGTGTTGATGTTGATCTTAATAATCTTGTGGCAATAATGATTATGGTGTTGATAAAAATGACGACGATGTTGATAGCCACAGTGGATGATGAAGACGATGATGTTGATTTTGATAATTGTGACGGAAATGATTATGGATTGACTGTGATGACGATGATGTTACTGCTGCTGCGGCTGTCCTGCAGCCCTCAGCCTCGTCGAATGCTTGTATATTTAATGTTCTTTCTTTTTTTCGAATTCACAAATACTAAATACAGTGTAGTTTAATATGATATGTTCAACATAGACCGAATTACAACTGATCGGTTTCTTTCATTTTTTGTTGTTTTGTTGTGTGTTTGTGTTGTTATTTTTTGGTTCGTGTGCGTTTGTTTTGTCGTTGCTAAAAGGCTCTATGGTATCGCTGACATAATATTATATCGGTTATTACGGAAACAATAAGCCCGGTATGGTGTTCTCTTCCAGAATGAATGCGCGGTGCAATTTGATTGATCATCCGTCTCACCTAACAGATAATGTTTGTGTCAACCTGAAACGTGTGAGGATACATTCCAATCAAATGCGAAAGGTGTCATAATTCGGCCAGAAATCACGCAAACTCGAAAAAGCAACTGCGACACAACTTGTCCGCGCGTTTTCGATTCCTTGCAAACATCCTAGCCCGAAATTCATCCATGTGTTGATAATAGTAATACAAATGATAAAAATGATAATAATAATAATAATAATAATAATAATAATGGATTAACGGACAGACGGAAAGACGGACGGACAATTACAACACAACATATGTGAAAGCCCGAAAGCATATTTGCCATGGTGTCCCTAAATAGTATTATATTAATGACATTAGCAAAGCGAATGAGTTGTGGTAACAATGACAATATGTGTTCGATGGTTAATATTTACAACAAGGAAAATATCCACTATGGTTAACATGTTGTGTCTATCTAAACCAAGGCTTATTACTGTTCTCTTTCTTGTTTATTTTTAGGCCTAACGCTTCATCTTTCTTAAATATCATATGTCTTTTATACAAACATTTACCTTGCAAATGGGGCGAAAAGTACATAATACTGACAGTTGAAATTAAATTAAGATAAATGCCTTGGTTGGTACATTTTTTGTTTATGATAAAACATTTCTAACAAAGACCAAAGCAATCCGCGTTGTGATTGATTGTGACAGGCTTGTGTAACTTGAACGCGCTTAATTCACATATGGTTTAGACGTTACGTCTCTTTTCAACGTCCAATGACGTTACGTTAGTCTATTTGTAGCACGTGACGGTTGGTGATGGAGTGTTTTGACATACATGAAAGCTATTGTGGCGTTAAAACAAAAGCGCTATCTACGTCAGTCTTGACGTCTCTTGCAAACGTTAAAGGGGAAGTAACGTAACGTTGACGGCGTATTTCTGACTCCGATGGTTATTGCTTTTTATTGTCTAATAAATAGTCAAATGTCAACCTTACGTTTCAGCATTATTATTAATATATTATGAGTATAGTAAACGTAAGTAAACTATGACTTGTTTCTAATTTATGAAAAACTGATCAAGTGTGCAACGGAGCGTTGAATGGTTTGAAACTTGGTTTGGTTTGTCATAACAAATTGCCTTTCTACGAAATATATACACATCATATATAAATGTCTACTGAATAAAATCACCAAATGGCATCGGATAATTTACTGTATTATGACCTTCGATAAAGTCGCATATCCATAGATGATTTTACGTGTTGTTGGATATTTAAATTGTTGTTATCAAAATGAGCACTACCCTTTAAAAATACTTGAAAACTCTGTTTCGTGCATTTTATTGTATGTTCTAAATTCTCGTTCAGGACGTGGGATCTCACCGCAGCGTTAAGGATTCTGATTTGAGACGCTTGCAGTCAGAGAAAAGGGAGACTCTTGTTAAGAGACCGGATACTGTTCAACTGGTGGCATTGTGGGTGTGGTAATTAGTTGATTAAACTACATGTATTTCGGATATTTGGTATTTCGGATGATCGCGGATATAGTGCAGCGCGTATAAAACGGATCAGTGTAACGGATTTTAAGACATATGACATTGTAATAGTGGTCTAGAAATCCACATATTTTTTATTTATTTATATACTTCAAAAGAGAATTTTATATAGATTGGAGTTGGAAATAAAAACAAAACAAGCGTGATAAGTGAACGGAATTAAGAGGCGTTTTACATTCAAAGTTGACTTTAATACAACGGGAACATACACAATTAGCTGCATGTCGGCAAGATAAACAACATGTACGTCTAATTCAGCGAGAATATAACAACATCAATCACAGCAACAGCAGAGGAGACACGTAGAAGTGTTAAGGGACACATACACTATAGTGGATATTTTTGGTGGATTTGTGCCAACATGGACCTCAAATCCACACGGTGGAGCATCTGTGTGCTAGTGTTGGTAGTCGGTCTAGGTAAGTCAGCTATTAGTTTTAACCGTCAGTTCATGACCTTTGTTTGTTCCACTGCTGGATCTCCCGTGTTACTCTTTTATTCATTCCTTCTTCTTAATCCAATACATCAAAATCATAAAAATAGTCATCATTATCATCGTCTTTGTCGTCGTCGTCGTCATTGTCATCATCATCATCATCACCACCATCATCATCATCGTCATCGTCGTCATCATCGTCAGCATCATCATCATCATCGCTGTCGTCGTCGTCGTCGTCGTCTTCGTCATCTTCTTCTTCTTCTTTTTCTCCTTCTTCTTCTCCTTCTTCTTCTGCATCATCATCATCACCATCATCATCAACGACAACAACAACAACAACATAATTAAAACATTACTAGCAACCTCATAAGCAACATAAAAAACCTGTATGTTATCACCATCGTCATCATCGTCAGCATCAGAAGACAACTTGGTATCACAAGTACCTACGTATCACAAGTACCTACGTATCACAAGTACCTACGTATCACAAGTACCTACGTCTCTGTCGTTTACCAAATCATTACCATTAGTCTCAATGTATTCTACAATCGTAAATCATTCCATCGCTTAAAGGGGCGTATGACAATAACACTCGCAAAAACAAAAGTTCATTTACAGAGAAAAATAATTAAAAGTTAGGCAATGTTAAATACGATAATCTTGTTTTCATAAACTGTTGACATATGTATAGTGATTTAAAAAATATTAACAGTAGTCATCGATGACACTTTCATGGGGGCGGGAAAATTAGTAGTAATGGTAAAATTGCTATGAATGAAATAAAGTTTTCATTAAAGCGCGCGATTTTGTAGGCGTGAATTCGAGGCCTACTGAAACCTTGTATCCTAATTTTAAGTTTATATCAATATAATATTGCTACAAGAAAATATATTCCAGAAAAATGAAATTTAGTCTTGTTTTAATGTGTCTTTATTTATGGGAAATACCGTCGATATGTCCCTTTCAACCCAGCGATATATAATGAAAGCCATATATTCAAATTTGAGCATTGTTAGACAACGTATACAGCTTACGATGAGCCATATTCCTTAGTTGACAACGTATATAGCTTACGTTAGCTGTATACGTCGGATACATACATATACTTTTGAAAAAGATCTTTCGCCTTAACGTATATCGCTTACATGGTGAGTGACTACTATCAAACATAATTGTTATTAGTTGTAGTAACAGCAGCAGTAGCAGAATCAGAAGCGGTTTTATTAGTATCATAATCAGCAGCAGCTGCGGCAGTAGTGGTAGTAGTAGTTGTAGTAGTAGTAGTAGTAGTAGTAGTAGTAGTAGTAGTAGTAGTAGTAGTAGTAGTAGTAGTAGTTGTAGTAGTAGTAGTAGTAGTAGTAGTAGATGTAGTAGATGTAGTAATAGTAGTAGAAGTAAATAAAACGATATAAATCGACGCATCGGCCAAAAAAGAAATCAGAATTGTGTTGATGCCATAAATATGTATGACGAAATAAAAACCCCATAGAAAAAAGTTGAAACAGTAAACTGAGCACCGTTGATTTTTAATGAAATGTTACTGCGATTGAGGAACGAACGAACAGACGGACGGACGGGCAGACGGACAGGAACACAGGCAGAAGGACAGACACACACACAACAACTACTACTCAAGCAGTAACAGTAACAACACAACTACAATCATCAGCAACAATGATAGCAACAACAGCATCTACAGGTATTCACAAAACGGTGTTGATGCTGATGTCCTTGCTGTTGCTGCTGACGACGATGACAATGATGATAATGATGGTGATAATCATAATCTTTCATACATGAGCTATATAATGCGATATGCAGCATCTTGCAGTATACAGCTTTCCGTGAGCTGTATTCTGTGAAAGATGTATACGGTTTTAAAGTCAACGTATACAGCGCACGTTTAAGCTGGATACGGCGTAAGCTGTATGCGGTCTAACATAGCTTATAGCCACAACGTGTTAAGAAATTCCTCTTTCGCCTTCGGACAGTCATAATCTATTATAATTACATTCTTCGTGAGATCTAGCTGATGTGTACATCAGTCAATGACATGAGTTTGACGTATGAGAAACTTTCCGAATGACAAAGAATGTAGCGAAAACTTGCGTTTTTATTGTGATGTTTGATTAGGTAAATTAAAAAACAATGCGCCCTTGAGTAATCATTACGTTAGCGTTGTTGTTTGTTTAAGTGTTGCATTTGTAAATGTTATTCTAAAATAAACCAAGGATTATTTAAACAAAAATAATACAATTGACAACAGCAAGTCTGTGAACCGGAACATCAACCGAAATCTTCATCTTTACCGTAATGTACGCAGATCTGTGGTTATTTGACGACTGAACTTACGCGATAAATAATCATCCAGGGACAATGTTCGGTCTTACCTTCACCACCACTGCCGCCACCGATCATCATCATCATCAGCAGCAGCAGCAGCAACAGCAACAACAACAACAGCAGCATTATCATCATCATCATGATCATCATCATCATCACCATCAACAACAGCATCGTTTTCATCATCATCAACAATGTAATCATCATTATAATCATTATAATCTTCAGCTTCTTTTTCATCATCATCAAACACAACATCAGCATTATCATCATTCATCATTATAATCATCATCAATATCACCATCAGCAGCATTGTCATAATTTATTTCAACATTCTCGTCTTCAGCATCATCGTCAAAAACAACAACAACGACAACGACAACAATATCATCATTTTCATCGGCATGAACATAATAACATTACAGTTACGCTAAGTTTTTCATACAAAATGAAACAATTTGTCACACGAAAGAAGACACCGGTTTCTATGTTAATACGCGTTACTCGCCGCATGGGAGCGGAAGTCTATCTTGTTATTGTAGGTGTTCGCGTATTCTGTCGTCACGATTTTCTGTTAAACATGATCCGACATCGAGACAGAGCATGTAGCAATCCGGATATGCGTCTTTTTGTGTTTGTGTGATCTAGTAGTAACCTTGGATGGTCCCTCAATGCCCTTCGGGTTTTTCAAATGGGTCTGTTTCCTGTGTAAAACCTGTACCTTGTGGGTAGTGATTGAAATCGCAAACTTCTAATCGCATGTGGACACTGTAATCCATGATACCGATGCGATTTCTTCAGATATACATGTACATTGTAGCAGTGAAAAACAGAAAGTTCAGACTCTGACTATCACTATCATATTCACGAATCACGACCAGACGCAATATCGGGCAAATTAATATATTTATCGTTTTCTTTATATAACGCTCAATAAATTAACACGCGAAGATTTTCGACAGGGAGGTGTGCTTCTGATTTCCTCATTTGTCCCTGTCAGGCAATCTGTATGCAATACTTTATAACTGTATAGTTCACATTTATGAGCACAAAACGCCCTGAAACAATGTGCACGAGATTCTATTTTAGAACAAAATACGCTTTTATGACTCGTCTTTAATTAGCTACACGTGCAGACTGACCACGTACGAGGAGCACTGCCACTCCTAGATCAAGTGTGTGTTCTGCTTGACAGACGACAAAACAGACTGGTACGACTGTTGCTATTACTACAACTACTGCTGCCTCTGCTGTTGCTGCGGTTGCTGCTGCTCCTGCTAATACTACTACTACTATTACTACAACAACCACTACTACCATCACCTTAAACCACCACATTCACGACCAGTACTGTAATACAAATAGTACCCTATTCTTACTGTTATTGTTGTCGTGTTTCTGGTCCTTCTTTACTCTATATATACTATCATATTCAGACCAAGGAAATCTTTGTGCGGTGGTTCGCAACATCTATAGGAATACATATGGATCGGACTCGTTAATCCCATATTGTTAAATGATACTCGCTAATTTTTCTATAGACAAAGAACAAAATTATCGTTGTTAAACCACCCAATAAACAACGCAAAAAGACGTCCCGATTCTGAGCAGAGCATACTAACAAGAAGTTCTCAATACAATTGCAAAAATATATGTCAAATCATGTTAGAATCGAAATAATTTTCGCATTATCGTTGTTTATGGACCAATAAATAACTCTTTGTCGTTCTGATGCGTGGCTATTAAACAACTCGGGCTAACGCTCTCGTGGTTAATTCTAACGCATCATAACTCCAAATCATTGTTTATTGGCCGCTAAACACCGATCAATTGACAATTGTTTCTTAATTACTCATTGTTACTCCACTCTGTTCCAGTGTCGGGCCAGGAGGGCTGCTTCCCCTCCAAGTATTGGTTGTCCTGTCTTATCAACTCGTGCAAATTCGGCGGGAAATGCCCGTCTGATATATCCGCCACGTGCAAGTAAGTCATTGAGATTAATGATGTTTACTTAATATTAACAACACTTACCTTTGTTGAAAAGACGTTAAAATATATATTTCATGTGTTTAATGCAATACAATCTTTCTAAACATGTTAATACACATGTATCTGATTTTTACTCGCGAGTTACACTGACCATTGGTTGCTCCAACTGAATGAATGTCAAAGCTTCATTGATAATTGAAAGCTTCGACTAACGATCGGCGTTACTTTACTATTGTTCAATGCCAAGGTGTAATGACTAATTTATATTCATATCCGCACGTGTCACAATGCCTCAAACAAACATACGTTACACTTTATCAAAACAATGGCCGTAAACGTGTCAGGTTGAAAGAATCATCGGATACTGGTCACCATAAAAAGATGAGGATGAATCAATATGTCCGCAAACAGTAATGACTGAAATGTCATCACTCTTCAATTTTCCCTGTTGGCAACAGTAAATGGTAGACATCACCTTTGATGCACCCTTTGCTTAAAAATAGTTTCTGCTTGAAAACGTCAGTCTGTGTTTTTTCTCGTGAATTAAGTATGTCACGCTTCCAAGTGACCTTTCCAATTTTGACCGCGTTCTAATAAAAAGCTGTAACGCCACAGTAACATGTCTCTATACTACATTAATAAATGTCACTTTTGTCATCATACGCGACGGTAAAGGAGCAAACTATAGTTCCGAAAATAGTAAATAACATACTTAATAAGCGTTCCTTGTCAAGAAATGTTCTAATGCAATGTTGTTATGTACCATGTTCGTTTGTTAAGTAATTTACTTGTAAAAACATTATGATTTTGTACGGTTTTGTTTATCTGCAAAATGTTTTAGATTTTGCATAGATTTATTTTTTTTGCAAACATTTAGATTATGTGCAACGATTGTAGTACAAAAACATGCTGATTTTGTTCAAATTTTGTTTTTCAAAACATTAATGTTATGCACAACTTATGTAGAGGTCCTTACCTATAGCTTGCATACAATTTTGATATGAAAAAAGTTTTGATTTAAGATTTCGTTTTTTAATATTAACCAAAAAAGCTTGAATTCTTTTTTATTCATAAACGTTTTGATTTTGTACAACATGTGTATTCATCTCATCTTGAACGTGTATCATTCAATGTCCCATTAACTGTCCTTCATTGTAGAGGGTACATGCAACTTTTATAACTTTAATACGACCATTGAGAATGGAGGATACACCGTGTAATGGCTGTAAGCCCGTATGGTATAGCCAAACAGGGGAGGTGGCTAACTGTACTGATATATAGACTTGTATGTTCTGATATATACTATATAGATTAACATTAGACCTATTTAATTTTCAGAATGGAGAATATCCCTTTTAATGGCTGCATGGCCCATATGGCACACACAGACAGGGGAAGTGGCCAACTGTATTTATATTTATATTGATATGTACTGATATACACCATAGATTAACATTATACCTATTTCTACTTCAGAATGGAGAAGACGCCGTGTAACGGCTGCAAGCCCGTGTGGTACACACAGGCAGGGGAGGTGGCCAACTGTAGCTCCCGACAGGATCTCAGACGTGAGTAGTGTTACCATAGGGACTGACTAGGACGTGGAATATGCATTTTTAGGAATACATCCACGTTCACGTTCAACATGATGTGTGCTATGTGACGTTTTATGTTAAACGTGTTCACTGTCAAACGTTTTTATTCCACTACGTTTTTACCAGTTTATTCATGAAAAATACACTAAAACCCCGCTTAACGACCACCTCGATATTACAACCACCCCGCCAAAGCGGACACTTTTTTAAAGACCCGATTGTTTTCATATTTAGTTCAGTGGTCGCAAATTCCTATTATACGGGCGCCCCGCTATATCGTATTACGACTACTAATCCCAGACCAAAAGTACCAAATAGCGATCAAAATTACCCCGTTATTGCGACCAGTGTCAGTTGGTCGTTGACAGTTCACATCATTGTGTGTGAACAACAATGTTACTGTTGTTTTGATAAAGGATTAGCACATCGACTGTGTATCAGTGCATACATTGACACTATATGACAGTTAGGGAGAACACTGATGAATGCTGAACTATAAATAATCTTAGCCAATCGATGTTTAAATTAATTTCCGACCAAATGTAATGTTTTTATGCATTAAAAAATGTTACAAAAGGTTACATAATCTGTATATGATAAACATATAGAAAACAACTGACATCTTGGTTATCTATCCATTATTCATTATTTTCATTAAAACTTTCAATAACAAAGACATATGCATTAAGTGACTGCGATCTGTTCTACCTCGATAGACCACCCCGCTATTACGACCACCCCGCTATTACGACCACATATATTAAGACCCATAAATGGTCGAATTAGCGGGATTCTACTGTAAATGTTTCTTGTACTTGGCCACCATCCTTTACACATGTTGAACCAATATTCGTTCTCGTTACCAATTTATTAATCCTATTTATGTTTTATGCATAACTGCATGTATTTTCTGTAGCTCACAGTATACACATACACATGTTTACCCCTATGTCTACCTTTATCTAGTCCCCCCGTACACCCGTTTCCCCTGTCAGAGCTATGGTTTGTACCAGTTTGAATAAATATCACGGCAGCTCAGTAAGTCCGAGCTATACTCTTTTTTCAGTGTAAAACTATTCTTGACCAGGCTCCGCGTATAATGCAATTACCCAATTTTGGTCATATGTTCTTGTTTCCAGTCTGTCCTCAGGGCGAGGCGGTGGTGCACTGCAAGGTAGACTCGTGCAACTGGCCGTGCGACCACCCTGACTTCCGGGGCGCCAAGTGCCGCCAGAGCGTCTGCGGGGAGTGCAAGGCGGAGTACCTGATCAAGGACGAGTGGGTGCTGTGTCCCAGGACCAGCACCGGGGTGAACGGTACGCCAATTATACGCGTGTTTTCATGACGCATACATATTTTTACCTGTAGGAAACTCTCCAGTTGAGCGTTTTTGAGGTGTTGAGAACATGCCGGGTGTTTTTCGGCGTAGCTGTCTAAGGTCACTTTTGACCCAGATTTTCTTGCGATAATTATGCAGCGGGAAAATTGAATGCCAATAGAATTGGGCAAATTCTCTAATTCTAGGGAATGTAAACTTCAAAAATGGTTTAACGTATACCAACTGTTGCATACTTTTGGGGATAAAAAATTTACATAATTGTTTACATAAGCGGTTAAAATGAAGTAATAAACATATCTTCAACATATACTCTAGAACTGCGCATAAATATGAACGTATTTTCTTATTGTATGTCATGAATAGAATATTATATTAATTCCCAGAATTAATCCACTATTTTGTTTAGCCTAGCGGCCCGCTCTGTTAATAACAATCGATTCTAGAAAGCGAGTTAAACACACGATCATTCTAAAAATAGCGTGCGTTGAGCTGCCGGTGTATAGCTGCTATAATATACATGCATCAATTAGCGTACAGAGAAACATAAGAGCGAATATTTCAATAATTGGGAATTTATGTTTATAAACATACTGTGCATGTTAATTTAAAATTGAATTGCGCTGTGTTCTATAAAGAAACAATGATAATTGTACATTTCTATCAACTTCTCCAGTAGATGTTAATCAATCTATAAAAAGATACATTTCAATAAATAACATGTTGTGAAATAAGTCTCGCCCGGAATAAGTCGAAATGATATTCATGCTACTTTTACTTCATTTGTGTAGCATTAATACATTATTTGCAATGCCATTTATACACAGAAACCCTTGATACATAATATTCCTACCAAATATTATTTTTAATCGCCATAGTCTACTGTAATATTTGTGTTATACAAAATGGAAGTTATCATTATTTCAAATAGGCTGAATGTTTTCTGAAGATTGCTTTTCCTGAGGATAAACAGTATAAATGAATCATTGACTTCGAAATGTGTATGTATTATGCATAGATAACTTCCAAGATGAAGGTAGGGCATATTACTTAAGAATAACTATACGCGTCTGACACTAAATACTTTTCAATCATTCCCGCAATTATTTTCGTACATTGCTAATGTGTTATATTCGGCTGACAAATTTATATAATAATGATGTTAACGTAAATTAGTTAGGTTATTCATGTATCACTGGTGAAAACATGGGGCGGTATGATCGGCCTATTCACGGTACAAATATTAATAATTATTGAATGAATCACAAATTAATTTGGGGATCCGAGTTTTCGTATGGTGTCCGACATAGCTGGAGTCCGAGAAGTCTTCTTAAATAGGTTGGGACAAAAAAATATGGGGTCCGAGAAGCCATGTAACCGATCATCTTGGCCCTCTTGTATTATGTTTAGGGTAAAAATCATATCTCAATATTAATGTCAACGCCGATTGTCTTTTTTAAAGACATTTCTTGTTTATCTTTTCTATACTCATTACAAAACTGACCAGTAATAACGTTCCCCGACTTCCAAAATGCATTGTTAACTGGGACGAAGTATACAAATGAAAAGTTATGCCTACTAGTTCTCCTTTTTCGACATACTGAACCACCACACTCCTCACAGTGGTCTCCCCTGATGCGCTGCTTTGACCACTGCCGTCACAAGTTGCTCATCCAAATGTTGATGATTTTTTTGTATTAAATACAAATGAAGATGTTTTCATTTGTATTCAATTACACTACAAGTGTTTTAACAATATAATTGCATTTATTACTACAAACTTAATTTTGCATTTGAACCACAGAAAGTAAAAGAAGCAAGCAGTTTGAAGAAATATTCTGCTTCTTTACAATAAATGTTCATGTTTCAACCTATGACTCTGATCTCTTTTTTCCGTATATATCTATTATCCGACAATAATAACCGTAAAAACTAATAAACATATTATATTTTTCGCTTTCATTGATATCTAAATCCATTATGGTTATATGTTCCGTGTTATATGTTCCGGCAGTGATTAATCACGAAAGAGGGGAGTTCACTGGGAGAAGTTTGTGTCACCACCGGACATTTTGGAAACACCGTCGAATGAGGTGACCCAGTGAGACTCCTAACCAAGACATCTCGTGTTGAATAGGGTGTATACAAATGTGGTTAATTGCTTTTGAAATAAGGTGTCATTTTTGTGAATAGACAGGGGTTTGAACATGTAGAAAGCAATGCCTTTTGTTGAGCTCTCTCGATCATTGCAATATTATTATGCTCCCCCATGGAAGATGGCGGGGTACATTGGTTTGCTTATGTCGGTCGGTCGGTCGGTCGGTCTTTCGATCGGTCGGTAGACCACTTTCGTTTCCGCTCTTTAAGTCCAACAGTTTTCATCCGATCTTCACCAAACTTCATGAACATATTTGTGGGCATAATATCTTAGCAAAGTTTAATAATCAGCCAAATCGCCCAAGTAATTGTCGCTCTAAACAGATTTGTTTGAGCAGTTTCCGTTCTCTAGTCAACAGTTCATAGCCGATCTTCACAGAATTTGGTGAAAATGTTGTGGGAGTTTTATCTCGGATAAGTTTGATAATCAACCAAATCGTCCCAGTAACAGTGGAGTTATGGCCCTTTATTATCTGAAATTAGCTTTGTAAGGAATGACAGCATGACCTGTTATATTTCGAAGTACATGACATCAATGTTTAAAACCAGTTTCGTTGTTCCCTTCAACTTTAATGAGTTATTCAGCTTTGATAAAGTATATAATTAATGTGTTTGTTAAACATGCATCATTCATTTAATTGCGGTTTTGTAACCGAGTTATACGTCATTTGCCAATTACTTGTATTTGTCTTTCTACTAGTCAACAAATCATAATGTTGTTCGGTGAAAACCAGAACTAAATGAATGTTACTTTTTTAGACAACATTGTTAAGGCGGGAGGCAAGTTGTAAGTGTATTCGAATAATAGATCCGGCAAAGATTTTTATCTTTCGAACATAATAAATCAAACTTGGGATTGAGGTTACCTTGGGATTGAGGTTACCTTGGGATTGATTGAGGTTACCTTGGGATTGAGGTTACTCGAAGCATATTGTTGAGCTTGACATCGCTTGTACTTACATAACAGGAATATTGACATCGCTTCTACTTACATAACAGGAATATTGACATCGCTTGTACTTACATAACAGGAATATTAACATCGCTTGTACTTACATAACAGGAATATTAACATCGCTTGTACTTACATAACAGGAATATTAACATCGCTTCTACTTACATAACAGGAATATTGACATCGCCTTGTACTTACATAACAGGAATATTGACATCGCTTGTACTTACATAACAGGAATATTGACATCGCTTGTACTTACATAACAGGAATATTGACATCGCTTGTACTTACATAACAGGAATATTAACATCGCTTGTACTTACATAACAGGAATATTGACATCGCTTGTACTTACATAACAGGAATATTAACCTACAATCAGGGATAAGGAACCAAATGGGCTTGCTGCACTGAAAGTTTACGAGACCACCCATGACATATTGAGCCACTTGACCTTGACCGAACACCTACTGGGAATAATACCTTCTGGGAATAATACCCTAGGTGTCAATAAAAAATTACATCGTCACATTGTCAAATGTGTGTGTTGAGACAAAAATCATCTTGCTGTTTTCTCATACGTAGAAAATACTGACATGCCTCCGTGATGGACAACGTGTTACAAGATAGATAACTGCATAAACACTTGAAGAAAATTAACTTCGATATAATTGTTTTATATGCATCGTTAAGTGTGTAATATGAGAAAATCCTCAAAAAATATGCAGTTAGACACTAAGTTCGTTTACTGGTTGGATCCAGTCACCCAGCTGCAAAACAACTCACCATTGGCAACTGGGCTAGTGTAAAGTTATATCCCTGCATAATAGCTGGATATTTTTGTGTTTGCTTTTTAGCAATTGCACATGACGCGCCACACTGGGTGTACGAAGCGTATTAATATAGATTTTGACACTGGGATCATAATATAAATGTAGAACTCCAAACAATGCCCTTGTCTTCCCATAAGTTAACCCTTAAATTAGTGTGTAATGTTTATGCAATGTTAACGGTACATGTTCGTTGTTTGACTTAGAAATTCACCAATATGTGTGATCGTCTTTGCAAACACCTTGATATGTTGCTTATATTATCTTGTTGAGCTTATTTACTAAGTTATTTACTCACATTTACGTAACAGTTAAACTATTCATTCATTCGTTCAGATGAACATATGTTAAGCATTCTATACATGTGTGACGTCACTGCTTTCGTTTAACCTCTGTACTGGGAACTGATAACTATCCATATTTGGCTAACTGGTACATACACTGAAATATAATCCGCGGATGAATGAAATAATTTCCAAACCAGGACAATTTCCGTATATTCTTATTCAAACCATGTTTAACCATGATATCTATATCATCATTGTTAACTTCAAACACTCAAAGCATTGTGTTTATACATGTTCGTGCAATAAAATGCGTTTTACTTGCGTTGTCATGCAGTTTATACTTTCACTTTCAAACACTATGTACAAGTGAGCAAGTAGTTATAAAAACTTTTTTATTATTGAAAACAACGGCGGATTATATTTTCAAATTGAATTAAAGGATGCACAGATTGAATTACTTGCACCAAATTACGTCCTACAATACTGTATGACGATTGTGCTAATGTTTAAGAGAAGCGTCTCATGCTCCAGTTGGCGCCATATGAATATAGTGCTTACCCATCATCCACAGCGCGAAATCACACAAGTTAGTTGCGAGAAGCGACACCTGGTGGACACAATGTTTTTTAAGAGCAACTTTCATAATAATTTTGATAAACAGTCCCAAACTCCGCTTTGACTCTGTCTAGTTGTTAATGTAACAGTGTTGTCTCGTGCAGGCGAGATACTTCCGGTGGACAGCGTGATGGGCGACATCTGTGTGAAGGTCCCGTGCGCGATCGATGTCTGCATCGGACAGCGCTGTCCCGCCATGCCGCGGGCCGTCTGCAGGTAACGTCTTATGTCTGACTGAAGTTAGGTTGAAGTCTTCATTTAGTAATAATAACGTCGGGATCCACATGGAAAAGCGAAAGTCGATCGTAACTTAGTTCTTAGTTATAATAACGTCGGTATCCACTAGGGAATGGTCTTGTGTTTGACTTACCGGTTAGTTAGGATGGAATCTTCATGTACTAATAATAACGTCATGATTCGCGGGGAATGAGTCTTATGTGTTACTGGAGTTGAAATGAATTCTTCATTCAAGTAATAATATATCGGGATCTACACCGTCACGGAAAGGGTCTCAAGTCGGACTTAAGTTAGGATGAAATCTTCATTTAGTAATAAAAACGCCAGGACCCACAAGGAAAGGGTCTTTAGTCTGACTTAAGTCAGGATGAAATCATTTTGTAATAATAACATCTGGACCCATATTTGATGAAGTCATTTAGTATATCTAAAATTATTATGAACTCTAGCATATGTTAGGTTGAAATCTTCGTTTAGTTCTAGTCATGTCGCCACCAGTCGGTTTTAGGTTATTAGTCATAATGAATTTTAATTTATGTTTTGACAAGACTAGACTAGTTTAAACATCCATAAATACAAGTTTAATTTTATTCAAGCAAACTGGTAACATCCTGGCATTTAATGTTATTGATGAGTCCGATTTATAATGAGACAAAATGCAAATTCTGTAATCCGTTCCTTTTAGTTAGCTATATGCCTATATGTAAATGTATCCGTGTTTTACCAATGATCAATAGATTGAAGAAAGCAACTATGGTTAACAAAGTATATATTGTGATTTTGGTTCATCGCTCTGCAACTTGTTTTCACAACCACTCTGTTGTGTCTGCGCCTTGTAACGAGTATATTAACGTAAGTATTCATATATTATCAAGAGGACATTTATTGGTTTCAGTGTAAATTCGTATTTTATTTTATTTTATTTATATGAGATGGCCACGGGTAAAAATATAAGTTTTCTATGACCACACATATGATAAAACGTGTCATTGCATGCTTTTGGACAATAAATAATTAAAATTGCGCGAGATACGCATTAGCGTCACAAGTTTGTGCATTGTGATGTCATAAATGATTCCAAAATTGTTTCTCATTCATATGGTGTAAAACAAAAGTATCAACCTTTCTGCATCGTTGAGGCTTTGTAGGATCATATTTTTCACAAATCATATTTTTCACACGCCTGTGAAGAATAGGGTCTCATTTGTCACATTTATAAGTGTGAAAAATGCGATTGGCCCAAAAGTGGGTATTCGTACGGATCACATTTTTCACATATTTTATGGTGAAATTGTATCGCGACAAGGGATGAAATCATTATTTTGAGCATAATTATATGTAGTAATCATCAAAATCATCATCGTCATCATCATCATCATCATCATCGTCACTATCGTCATCGTCATCGTCGTCATCATAATTATTTTATGCATCACCATTATTATTTTATGCATCACCATTATTATCATTATACTTAACGTCATCATCAGTATTGTGATCACTATGAGAAACTAAGCCCTATTAAGGAGCTACTTATGTGTGCATGCGCTCAATCGTTTATCGATACGTTTGTACGGTCTAATTAGAGATAGAAATGTATATGTACTCGCGTACGTTCATACGAACGTACACCTTTTTATTGGGATATTATTGGATTATTAAAACCAAAATAACCATGCATATGTCCGACCGAACTAGAATATACGTATACACGGACGGTAATATAATGATCTTATTAGAACCTCCGCACATGTTAGTGCGTACGTTTGGACAGTAAAGTAGCGTAGCGTACCGTACCTCCCGTATCGTATCGTATGGTACCATATCGTTCCTTACCGTATCGTACTGTACCTAACAGTACAGTACCGTACCGCACCGCACCGCACCGTACCGTACAGTACATTTCCATACCATAGCATTACAAACCGTACCGTACATGCCGTGCCATGCCATGCCATGCCACGCCATACCATGCCATACCATACCAACTCGTACCATACCATGCAAACTGTACTGTACCGTAAATCGCCCGTAAATCGTTTTTCGGGCACATACAGTATGAAAAATAGGATTATGATTAAAAAAATTCACCTTTATTTTTAAATTTGAATACTTTTTTTAATGTGTGAAGAATATAATTTGAGTGCATATCAAAAACTGGACTTGATCACAAATTTCACAGAAAATGTGAAGAATGAGATTGCGATGTGCGACGAATGAGATCCTATTTTTCACAACTTTGAAAAATGAGAAACTATTTGTCACATGTGTGAAAAATGTGATTTGTGAAAAATATGGTCCTGCAAGGCTTAATTATATTTGTATTGAATTTTAAAATGTGTTTTCTGTTGTTTACAGGTTAATATATATTAAAGTAATAGTGTACATGTATATAATATTGTCAAAGGAGGTAAACCACTACTGGTCAACTGTTGTGAAAATATATTTTATTTCACTAATTAAAGTTCTATATTTCACTGAAAAGCATAAAATAAGAACCAGATTGTTTCTGCAGGCCGGACGACTGTAACACGTGCAAACCCGCGTGGTACCTGGACAACCAACCCGTGGACTGCGTCACCGGAGGTACGTTCGCATGCCTTTCCACACGTGTTTATCATTTTTCAAATTGATTGAGTAACTTGTTCGATCATTTTAATACTAGTAGTTGTTTTCACTGGGATTTCCGTTTTACATAAAATACCTTGTGATGAATCCAATTGCAATACTTTCTATGCATTACAAAAGAAATGAATGGAAATAATCAACACCTGTTGGAGAGCAGCTTCATGTACCAGTTGCACAAACTGGAAATGTATGCTAGTATAAACATACCCACGTATTTTATAAGGTTATAAGTTTTTCGCGTAACAGCTTATTTATATACACGAAAAATGTATTATTTAAGTTGCAAAAACGCTCGACTTAAACCTTTTTTCCGACAACCTTCTTTTGTCGGAGATTTGACATGACACTCAGCTCAAGATGTACTTGAGCATGTTCATTCGTGACAACCTGTTTCAGACATTATCGACCACCGACCCATCGTGCACATCAACGGCAAGCCGCAGCTGGCGCCATGGCAACGCACGTGCGCCCCGGGTGTGCCGCTGACCCCGTGTGACCATCGCGTGTGCGAAGGCAAGGTGTGCAGGAACCACCCTGACGCCGTGTGCAGGTAAGCACGTGAAGTAGTGTGCGGGTGAGCACGTGACATGGTGTGCAGGTGAGCACTTGACATGGTGTGCAGGTGAGCACGTGACATAGTGTGCAGGTGAGCACGTGACATGGTTTGCAGGTGAGCACGTGACATGGTGTGCAGGTGAGCACGTGACATGGTTTGCAGATGAGCATCTAACATAGTGTGCTGGTGAGCAAGTGTCATGGTGTGTAGGTGAGCTCTTGACGCCGTGTGCTTGTAAACACGTGACGTTGTGTGCAGGTTATCACGTGACTCCGTGTGCAGGTGGCACGTGACATGGTGTTCAGGTGAGCACGTGGAGCGGTATGCAGGTACGCACGTGAGCACGTGACGTATTGTGCAGGTGAGCACGTGGCTCCATGTGAAGGTAAGCACGTGACGTGGTGTGCAGGTGAGCACATGACGTAGTGTGCAGGTGAGCACATGACTTCGTCTGCAGGTGAGCACGTGACGTAGTTTGCAGGTAAGCACGTGACGTAGTGTGCAGGTAAGCACGCGACGAAGTGTGCAGGTAAGCTCGTGACGTCGTATGCAGGAGAGCACGTGGCATAGTTTGCCGGTGAGTACGCAGTGTCGTGTGTAGGTGAGCACGTGACGCCACGTGCAAGTGAACAAAGTCTTGAATTACATGTTAATGATGCTTTAATAACATTCCCTTGCATGTACTCAGAGACTCAGTAAGATAAGCCTGCTCAACACTAATTGATGAAAAAAAACATTCATATATATAACATCAATGCACACTTTAGAGCTTTGTAGGACCAAATTTATCGCAAATCATATTTTTCACATTTGTGAAAAAATAGGATCGCATTTTCACACGTGAGAAAATTGAGATCTTGTTCTTTACACATAACAGTCTTATATTTTACATTTTCTGTGAAGTTGTTGATCGCATCCCGTTTTTGATATGCAATACAATCATATTATTCTATGATACTCTTGCATACCTCGTTTTTTTGGCTAATCACACTCTTCACACTTAAATATTGACAAATGAAATCCTATTAATAACAGGTGTGTGAAAAATATCATTTGTGAAAAAAAATGTGATTCTACAAAGCTTCGTATAAGTAGTACATCTCACAGTTGACTAAAATATATGCCTTTCTAATGCTTGACATTTGTCAGCCCACAGCTTCAGTAAGTAGTTAATTGTCTTTTTTGTAAAATAAGATAACGCATATTATAATACGACTTATAAATAAACGTTATTTGATTGGCTCAGCGACACATCTTTGAAAGAAAATCATACATGATGTTGCACAGTTTTTACCTCGCCTGTACAAACATCAGATGATATTGCACAGTAACTAAAAATAGCTTATTTGGAATCCCAAATCAAAGTGCGAATTTTGCCTAGACTCGTTTCGTTCAATTACGTATTTTCCCGAAGTACGAGTCGGTAATACTCGTGCAGCGAAACAGTGATCTCCCGTTCAAATTAAAATTAGGGAAGTAACCGAATTATGTATTTTTGTTCTTATATTATTATTGAAACAAATAAATGTATGTTGTTCTTTATTCTTAAAACGCCATCAGCTGTCATTTATTTTATAAGTCATATAATAACACAAGTATGGACTTTTTAGCTGTGCAATATCATGTGATGGTGCACAGCAAAATAGCTAAAAAGTCCATATTTCTATAATGTCATTCAATCTGGTAACTATAAGCACCTGAGTGGCTTTCATTTTACGTAACTGAAAAGCGCGACATCCTTACCCCTATCGCATAATTATGGTGAAATTCGCGATTTTATTACATTTTATGCAACAGTTGACTGTGAACTCAAGTTGATTGGACACTTCTCTATCTCTAAATACACGTGGCATTCGTTTATCTCCTTATGCACGCGACATTACTCTAGTTCATATTGTACGTGACACTGTCCTATCTCTTATTGCACTTGACACATGACTCACGTTGCCTTGCAGGCCGGACGGTTGTGGCGGATGTGCTGACACGTGGTTCCTTGACAACAAGCTCGTGGACTGTCTCAGTGACGGTAGGTCCTCCACATCTTGTTTCATACCCCGATCAAAATCTTTTAACAATCAATGAAGCTCTTTAACTTTTTTTTTTCATTTTTTAGAGAAATCAGATTACACACGAATGTTTATATTGGCATTAATTGTTTGACAGAAAATAAATACTTAAGCTATTTTAAACGTATAATCGGGCCGTATTCTTAATAGCCGTTAATGTTTTGAAAAAACTGGACCCGGATTGGAATAGACGTTTTGCTGATGTAATTGTACGGAAAGGAACAGTTTTGGCTAAATATCTTACTTTAAATTGTACTATTATTTTGTTTGATATGCGACGTTGACAATGGACCTTGTCAGGTTTTGCCACGATCAGTTTAAACTCATCCCCAGCTATTGTTAGCGGATTAAGTTCCATTCACCGAACTCCTCCCCAGCTATTGTTAACGGATTAAGTTCCATTAATATCACAAACACAGCACACGATATACCAGCGGCGCTCTTGCGTGTCAAATAGAGAACCGTTTAACACGTAATATATAAGTGAAATGATAAACTTGCAGATTATTTTTCCACATGATTGTGGAATCATGTATTGGTTGTATAATCGACTAATTGGTTGTTGTACAGCATGCCCTCCCCGCGTACCGATAGTGAAATGTGTGGACGACCCTTGCAAGTACTTCTCGCATTACTGCCCGGCTGCCGAGTGCAGGTACGTGACACGGGGTTTAAAGGAAGGTGGTGGAAGATAAAAATATAACACTGCTTCAAGTACACCAAATACATGTGTGAACGATTAAAATTAATGCATTTTCACAATCATAACACCTGCACCTGGGCTCAAGTAACAGCGTTTAGATTTCCATATTTATATTTATGCACTTAATGTGTCTTATTCATATTTCTAATTATACATGTTTTGCTCCAAATTGGTGCTTTAAATGTTTCTAAATGTTTGTTGACTTAACGTTTTACTCCACATATGTCCACTATGTGTTTTAGTCCATATATGTGCATATAGGTGCACTAAATGTTTTGTTAAATATATGTGCACTAAATGTTGTTTTTTACATGAGTGCATCGAATGTTTAATTCCATATCCTGCACTTAATGTTTCATTCAATATTCCGTGCAGTTATTGTTTCATTCCATATTCGTGCCCTAAATGTTTCATTCCATATTTCTGCAGCGAATAGTTCATTCTGTATTCGTGCATTAAATGCCTCATTCCATATTTCCGCACTAAATGTTTCATTTCATATTTCTGCACCCAATTTTTCATTCCATATGCCTGCACCCAATGTTTCATTTCATATTTCTGCACTAAATGTTTCATTCCATATTTCTGCACTCAATGTTTCATTCCATATTCCTGCACTGAATGTTTCATTCCATATTTCTGCACCCTATGGTTCATTCCATATTCCAGCACTAAATGTTTCATTCCATATTTCTGCACCAAATTCCTCATTCCATATTCCTGCACCGAATGTTTCATTCCATATTTCAGCACTAAATGTTTCATTCTATTTTTCTGCCCTAAATGTTTCATTCCATATTTCTTGACTAAATGTTTCATTTCATATTCCTGCATTAAATGTTACCTTTCATATTTCTTCACTAAATGTTTCATTTCATATTCCTGCATTAAATGTTAACTTTCATATTCTTACGCTAAATGTTTCATTCCATATTTCTGCACTAAATGTTTCATTCTATATTCCGGCACTGAACTTTTTTTTCCATAATCCGGCACTGAACGTTTGATTCAATATGTCTGCACTTAATGTTTCATTCCATATTTATACACTAAATGGTTAATTTCATATTCCGGCACTGAACGTTTCAATCCATATTTATGCACTGAAAGTTTATTCCATATTTATGAACTAAATGTTTCGTTCTCTCCACAGGGCCTCCGAGTGCGGTAAATGCGAGGCCAAGTTCTACTCCAACGGACAGGAGATAGACTGTGCCATGCCTCCCAAAAGTACGTAGTTTTTATTGACGTATTTGCAAAGCCTTATCTCAATTTATACTGGCATGATAACTTATTAATTAAAAGCAACACACATTAATGCACATACATGTACTGTATGCGTGTACACTAGGTCTGGCTTTTTGTATTGATACTTTGATTAGGCGTAGTTCAGATTTTACTTACTAAATTCATAAAAGTCAAATTGTACTTGTGCTCTCATTAGCCGCATATTTTGCTTCTGAACATGATATCCATCTAATTATTACTTCGATATATCGATATGAAACCTGCTTATGTGTAAATTATGTTTTCAAACTATGTTTCCCGCCCTACAGCTTGTCCTGCCGGAGTAGAGGCGAGGAACTGCCCGTGGTACACGTGCCCCGCCAACATCTGTCCTTCCAACAGAAGGCTCATGTGCAGGTAGGCGGTGTCACCTTGTGGCCAAAGACAAAACACTAGAGTTAAACTTACAGAAAACAGCAACGACCATTCAGAGACGTCTATTTTAACAAATTGCAGTAAAACGTACATTATATAGCAACCTACCATTTAGAGGAGTTTAGTTTTATTATTGAATTTTTACAAATTGCATATGGCTCTATTTGTTCAAAAAGAATTTCTGACAACCGGTATTGTAAAGTAACAGAAGGTTCCTAAATTTGCTCCGTAGATATAAGCATAACATGCTTAGAAAGTAATAACATTTTGTAGGTGCGATTACTGCGCTTATTTTATAATTCAATTCTATGGGAACCTTTTGTTTTCAGTGCTTTGATTTTTATGTTACTTCAGTACATTGATATCCCTATATTTTGGTACTTTGATATCCCTATGTCTTCAGTACATTGATACCCCTGTATTTCGGTACTTTGATGTCTCTATGACTTCAGTACTTTTATATCCATATGTACATGTGCATTATGTTCCATGATATCCTTATGTCTTATGTAAATTGATATTCCTATCTTTTCAGGATCGACCCTTGTGACGCTTTCTGCCAGTACGACTTCATTGACATCTACACTGGCGAGCCTATGCCGTGCCGGGTGTTCGACGGCGACGGCAGCCAGAAGCGGCAGCGGGAGGAGCAGCAACGGACACAGTCGGAGCGCCGACAGGTCGCGGATCTCTCGATCGGCACTCAGCCGTCGCTCAGAGGCCTGGTCGACCCACAGGCAGCGGAGGTCGCGGTGCAGCGAGAACTCGCGGCTGCTGGAGTGAACAGTGGAAGGGTCGTTGTCGACAGCGGTGTAAAAGCGGAGCCGATCCTGACCAACGCCGGTCCCGCCATCACCAACCCCGATATCCTGTCCCTGCTTCGAGCATTCCCGCACGAGATGATGGTGGTTCCCACTGCGTCTATTAAATCTGCGATACAGCATGGACAGGATATAATAGCGACCGCAGAGGCTGGGGTAAAGTCACAGGTTAAATCTGAGAATAAGTTTCTGGTAGCGGAGCAGTCGCTTCCGGCTGTGGTACAGCCTGTTGTACAGCAACCTATGGTAGCAGCAAAGCCGGCGCTAATTGATGTAGCACCCTTAGGTGTAAAAGAGCCAGTAGTTGCAACAAAGCCGGTGGTAGCAGATGTTGTACCGCCTGTTGGAAAGGAGCAAATTATTGTAGCTGCGAAACCACAGAGCATAGCGGCAGGACACCCCGGTGGTATTTATCCTGAACTGGGACTGATCAAGCCGCCATTGGGTCCTTCCTCCTTCCTAGCGGCCCAGACGCATTTGGACACGCCGGTAAGACAGGAAACCAAGACGCCGCCGCCTACTGTACCGGAAGTGAAACCTGTACCACCGGTGAAACCTTGGCCTGGTGCGGCGACGAGCGTCTCTTCCGCTCAGCAAACCGGAAGTGCCAACCGGCAAGGGGTTCCGATCAGCTTGTCACTTTTTCAGAAATGGTCGCTAGCATAGTGTGCGACGAACGCTTGATGTCTTTGATTAAAACGTTGGCGAGTGTTACACTCGTTTGCAACGAAATGGACGAATTTGAAAACAAAACAAGAGGTTATATGAGTAATATGGTATTTGAATTGTTTTGTTATTTGTTTTGTGGAAACATCGCGGCTTTAAGAATTTATACAAAATTTTTAAGGGACTGAACTTCTGTTGGTCTAATGGTAGAAACGAGAGAAAATTGCCAAAAATACACGATTTTCGTATAGTACACATTAAAAATTAGACACCTGTGTTTTTATTTACCTGAAAAACAATGAGTTATGTAGTTTTCCCCTTTTTATCGTCCTAAAATCTATTGCGTCTGCAGACGCTATAAACCATCGAGTAATTTAAAAATAGCGACGTTTATATTTAGGATAATCACGTGACTGTTTTGTTTCGTCAAGTCGCCGTGCGCCCACTTGACCGGGTTCAAGAAAAGTGTGAGCATAAGCAACTTCTATTTTTCAATGAAATATACGGTTTATGACAGTTTTTGATAGAGTATGATACAAATGGTGATGTTTTTACGCACGTTTTTATCGTATAGAGTTCAGTATCTTTAACACAAATCCAAAACTATTCGGGAAAACGAATCACGTTTATTATTTACGGCTTATTTATTAAAAATGTAAAGAAATACAATTCATATATTTACATAGTTAATAGCATTGCATAATATTTTCATTGTATATTCGAGGTTTACAGATATACCATGCCCGCTTCTGATAAAGGGAACTATAATGACTTGCATGGACATAAGTGCTTATGCAGAATGGATGTTTTTCACAAATCGTATGTTTCACACATATGTGAAGAATATAATCTCATTTGTGAAGAATGTGATTGGTCAAAAACATGATATGCGTGAGGTTCGCAGAAGAATATGGACGCGATCACAAACTTCACAGAAAATCTGCAGAATAATACTGTGATGTGTGAAGAACGAGATCTCAATTTTCACACCTGTAAAGCACGAGATCCTAGTTTTCACATATGTAAAAAATATGATTTATGAAAAATATGGTCCTAATAGGGTGCTATCAAGTGTAGTAGGGGATTGGTGATCAGCACACGTGTCACTGCAGAGCGTTTGTTAAGAGTTGCGTAACTCGTGGCCACGACATAATAAGCCAATCATTGAAGGCCCTGTCACACTGTGGCAAATTTGCGCTTCGAGTTTTGTACGAGTCCTGGAGAGTTATAACTCGCCGTAAAATGGACGAATTGGTCGCGGAATTGTTTAAAGACGACATTTGTTCGAGTTTTCTTCAACCTTGACACGATATTGATACGACACAAGTACGAAATACACACACGCACGCAATCACGCACGCACGCGCGCGCACACACACACACACACACACACTATTCAGACAGTGGCTGTCGGGCTACGAAGATATTAAAGCCTAATCTACTTTTGTTGATAAATACCCCTGGCTATTTTTGTCGAAATTATAGTGTAGGGTCAGCCTCCGCGAATCAGTAAACGCCCCATGAAATTTAGTCTTTATATGTATACAGGCGTGGTACGTTCGTCCGTCTGTCCGGGTGTCTATCCGACACAAAGCTTGTCCGCTCCTTTCCTTTTAAAAAGGAATTCGATGAAATATGAAAGTGATGTGTTTTAATCTATATTATTCGCCTTTATATCGTATTGTCTTTATTGTTTACTATTTGTTTTGTAATTTGCAAATAAACAATATTCGTCATTTAATAAATTCGTTAGTGAATACATGATTTCTACGCAAAATGTACTTTAAAAACCTAGCTTTACTCACTAATTCATCGTGAGTAAAACAATTCCCTAACCAAAATTGTTTCAACCAACAAAATCAGAAACAACAACGCAAATAGGTATCAGTCTTGTTATTGGCAGCAATTCACATGCAATCGATTTTTGTTTGGAACCGGGACGTGCGTCTGTCCACAGTGGTTATCGGTTAGATTGCTGTCCAGGACGGAAGAATACCACGGTAAACTACTATCGAAACCATCTTCGTACGAACTATGAACGAATACCTGGATGCCGTCTAAAGTATACATCTCGGGAACTGAAACGATACTAAAACAAATTTTATAGAACAATTCTGAATAAGCAAATCTAAACATACACATGCACCAACATTAGCTGCAGGAACAAACATTCTCCATCCGCTGCAAAACTGTTCGTGCAAAACAAATAGCAAGTAATAAATTAGAAACGTATACCAGCGCATAAAGTGATGCATTAGTTTTGTTCAACGCAGCTGCAATATTTGTCAGATTTATCCAATACAGACAATCAAGAGAAGTGCGCGTATTTCTTTACGGGCACTCCATACATGAATCGGTGATAATGAACGATTCGGGTAATATGCAACCCTACTGGTCATGTTTTTATATTTCGTTTTCTTTCTTTTTTATATTTATGCCAGGGAGACGTATGAGAACCCATGGCTCTAGATCAGTGTAAAGGTGCCTTCATCACCTCCCAAACTCTCTTATCTTAGAGACATCAGCAAATATGCAGCTAGAAATAAAGCGGCGACCGTCAGAAGTTCTTTTACACAATACAGGAACTGAACAGGAGAAACATTTCGGTATGCGCAATCAAGAGAATATACTAGTAATAGCAATGTATGCGCTCCTCAACTCAACAATAAACAGCAACTATATGTTCAAGTTCATACATATACGAATAGCTATAAATATTGGACTGAAACATAAATCACTAGAATTACACTAATGTAATAACGCATATCATGACATTTCGCAGCAACTACATTAAACAGACGTCAACAGCTAGACAGTAACAGCAGCGGGATAATAAATAATCACCGTCTGAAAAACATAGAAATCATTATAAGAAATTAAAATCACAGTTATAAGTATAGTTATTAAACGGCGCGTATGTTGCCGACATCTAAAAAGACTACTATTTCAATTATTGTGCATGAGATATGTGCTTCAAGGTCTGAAGTAGTCTAGGTATGAGATATGTGCTTCAAGGTCTGAAGTAGTCTAGGTATGAGATATGTGCTTCAAGGTCTGAAGTAGTCTAGGTATGAGAAATGTGCTTCAAGGTCTGAAGTAGTCTAGGTATGAGATATGTGCTTCAAGGTCTGAAGTAGTCTAGGTATGAGATATGTGCTTCAAGGTCTGAAGTAGTCTAGGTATGAGATATGTGCTTCAAGGTCTGAAGTAGTCTAGGTATGAGATATGTGATTCAAGGTCTGAAGTAGTCTAGGTATGAGATATGTGCTTCAAGGTCTGAAGTAGTCTAGGTATGAGATATGTGCTTCAAGGTCTGAAGTAGTCTAGGTATGAGATATGTGCTTCAAGGTCTGAAGTAGTCTAGGTATGAGATATGTGCTTCAAGGTCTGAAGTAGTCTAGGTATAAACGAACCAAAACACGTTTACACAACACATTCTGAATAATCACACGAAATCTAATACATGCAAACAAAAATTAGATACACAAAACCCATCCGCTTTTACTTGTTCTTAGTGACCTTTATCGATCAAAGAAGTTCCAACAACCATACGCTTAAATCCCAGGTACTGGAGAGATACCAAGATTAATATAAGACATATTTCTCATACAAGAAACAGTCCATCTATCATTGTACAAAGCAACAGTACGATAAAGCAAAGCAATATAGATAAAAACGGGTGGATGGGCGGGGCTTCGACCTTACTTTGCTGTCAATAAAACCTCGAGTGACAAACCATGCCGTCTAACGTTTATATATCTATACAAAACCATGCAATGCACGAGCTATTTTCCCGCTTTAAACGAAACGCAAAACGCATAATACCGTAAAATACCGAATACTATAAATAGAAAAAATTGAGAAACGTGAATAATTTTATTAGTCTGACGTCAACCAATCCATGGCCGATTACTCATGGACAATACAGTATGGCGGACTAACGGTATGTGTAACAAGTGTACAGTTGTGTGTAAGGTGACGTGTGAATGAAGTGTGAGCACATTTTAATGTAATCCCCATGCCAAGCTATCAATTAGCTAACATGTCCCGTTTTCTAACAAGAAACCCAGCACATTCTTACGTTTGTCACCAGAGACTTCAGTCATTATATACACAAAAGTAACGTGCAAAGGAATATTGACCAAGTCATTTTGCCCTGCTGGTAAGATTTGTATTTTATTTTTGTCGTATTGTATTTTGTTCTGTTATTCATAGATTTATGCAGTTAACCTATTTGCTTAATGAATTGTATTGTTTAATTTATTGAAGTTGCAATATATTATATATTAAATGCTTATTAAATATTGCACGCACTATTTAAAGCATGATGTCTTTTTTCAGTTTTTTTTATTTTTATTCACATTTACTGGAATAAATATCGAAACTAAACAACGAGTTGATATAATTCAACACCCCGTTACATATGTTATACATAAAACATAGTGTTCTAAATTGTTTGCGTTCGTTTTGCATGTCGTTATAACGAAACGTTATATGTTATTTTAGTATATCGCGATCTTTTAGTGATTTTAATCTCGTTGAATGTATATCGATTAAATATACTAAATAACCTGTCTGAACATCCATACATATGTAACCAGTGTACAGTTATGTGTGTAAGGTGATGTGTGAATGAAGTGTGATAGGTTTTCATTGTCCTAATTGGTTATGAGCACATTTTAATGTAATCCCCATACCAAGCTATCAATTAGCTAACATGTCCCCTTTTCTAACAAGAAACCCAGCACATTCTTACGTTTGTCACCAGAGACTTCAGTCATTACATACTTAGAAATAGTATCCTGCAAAGGAATATTGTTGAAGTCATTTTGCCCTCCTTGGTTTATTATTTTTATATTTAATATACTGGAATAAATATGGAAACTTTACAACGAGTTGACCTCATTCAACACCCCGTTACATTGGCTTCCCGACGGGGAATCGAACCCCGGTCTCCCGCGTGACAGGCGGGGATACTTACCACTATACCATTGGCTCCCCGACGAGGATTTCCAGTAAGCAAGCAGGGCCGCCACCACAACAGCACCATGAAGGAGCTACCTGACCTGAGGTCCAGCTGACCTGAGGGAGTCGTCCCTTGGGTCTGCCCAGCGTTCAGCGCACAGCTTCTTGCTGTGTATCAGATCCAGATCCCCCGGGAATCACGGATTAACAGTATTTGTTTACAAGTACTTTACAGTACTAGGGTGAAACATTTGAAACTGATTTCTTGTTTACACAAGAAATATTTGTGACCTACTGTTTATTTGCGTGCAAATTTTTTTAACCTCGAGAAACATTAGATCTTCAACTTGTCATTGAGGTGTGGACATTAACCGGGACTCTGAATTAATGCAGTGATTTTTATATTATTTGTGACATTGTGTGTAAATAGTGTTATTGGATATTTTTGGAGGATGCTCACGTAAGTTGTATTTTTATATTTGATACAGTCTATTGTAATTTAAATATTAATAGCATATTTGTGAATAATCACTTGAGTCTTAAATATAAGCCATTGTGTCCTAGATTGCCTTTGGGAAGTAAACTTATGTAATTATTGATTTACTGAGCCTAGTTCAAACTGTAGTTGTATTTATATGCTAATTATTATCATGTAACGATTTATTATTTATTTAATTAGTGATTTTGTTAGTGTTTTCAATGTTCTTTTAAATCTACAGTTCATTACACTGAAACATCAGTATTATAAATTTTTGAGTGAGTAGCAATTTTCAGTAAATTATATGTGAGCATATTGCGGATTAATTGTCCTCCTTGTATACTGAATTATTTGTGTCATAATTGTTGTGTTTACGTACTCGTACATGTACTTTATTGCAGATGTTCTTTGATTTTTGAACCTACATGTATATATTGCATTTGATAGTAAATTATTGGACCTTAATCGTTAACTTTGAGAAAATAAATTTCATGTCTTTTTGAGAGTATGTAAAACTTGTCCTCTCAGTTTGCACTGTCTTTTGCACATATCCCTATTTCAAGCACTATTGCATGCTGTTTTACTAATTTTATAGCACAGTACAAAATTTAAAGTGAGCAGCTTAAGTATAGTTGTTTTGTTTACATTTCTGTAAATCGGTCAAGCGTAGAAGTAGTGCAATATCCATGTGCTTATGTAGGCATTTACTGTTAGCTGACTGAAACAGTTGTATAGTAGTAGTAACAGCTATTGTTATTTTAGTCAGTCAGTAGAACACTTATAATGTAGATTAATCATTAAAGGTGTGTATTGAAACCTTTTAAAGGTGCTTATCCACATTTAGTATCAGTGTATACAGTAAGTGTGTTAATTAAGTTCTGTAGTTACTTAATAGCATTTAGTTTATTTTATTTGTGTTCAATTACTTTTTATAGAATTTGTGCTGTATGTTATGGTCAGCATGGCTACTGCTGATACAAATGATACACATTTGTTAATGGAGGAAATACTTGCTGGAATCAGCAAACATTATGATTTAATTCCTAAATCTGAGTTGCCACCCTTCACTCCTATGATGGCTTCTACTCCAACACCCCAACCTCCATCTAACTTTAATGGTTTTTCTCCACAGTCTATCCATAGAATACCAAACTTTTCAGGTGATGAACCCGTTCCTAAGTGCGAGGTGCCATATATTGTTTGGCGCAATGAAGTTCTATACATCGAATCTGCAGGGGACCTATCTGAAACTCAAATGCTTCAGCTTGTACGTAACTCTCTTCGTAGTGCAGCCAGGCTTATGGTTATACCCCTTGGCCAGTCAGCCACACTCTCAGACGTTTTGTCTAAACTAGATGCAATGTTTTGTGACGCATCATCTAAAGAAGAACTTATGTCCGAATTGTTCAACTCTGTGCAGCTTGCTTCAGAATCTGTCACTGCGTATGCCTGTCGACTTGAAACTTTGCTTCAAACTGTCATTGATAAAGGTGATTTGTCTATTGGAGTGAAAAATGACCTTTTACGTCATAAGTTTTGGACTGGGTTGAACTCTCCAATATTAAAAGCACAAACACGTCATAAATATGATCTTGTTTCAGATTACAACTCCTTGTTACGGGAGATCAGACAGGTCGACAAGGGCCGTGGTAAACTTTGGCGTGGATATTTTTGCAACACGCAGCAATCCAACCCTGCCCCATCATTAAATCAAAACCCTTCTTTTGCAGTCACAACAAACTGGACGTGGACAGATGAGCAATCTAAAACCACCCAAACTTTTAGGGTGGCGGGTGATCACGAAAGTGCTGGCCAATCTTGTGAGTCTGATGTTCAACCCAGACTGACATGATATTTTAACTCCTCAGATGTTTTGCTTCACAATGTTTCTGTGAAAGCATTGATCGACACTGGGAGTAGGGTAACTACAATGTCTCACTCATTTTATTTGTCTTTGCCTGATAAGCCAACTTTGTTGAATGTTGACAGACTTGGTCTTAATATATCATTGGCTAATGGATCGAAACTGAATATTTTAGGATATGTTGAAACAAGTGTTTTAATACCAATTTTATCCTCTTTTAACATTGTTGTTCCCATTCTTGTTGTTCCTGACAACTCTGAAAATGCTTTTTGTCCGGTGATTATCGGTACAAATTTTATCAGGAGATGTAAAGCTGCTGTTTCACAAAGGGTTGAATTAATAATTCCAGACTCTTGGAAAACTGCATTTGATTCTTTGACCTGCCATCCATGCACGGTAAGGTCAACCAACAAACGTGTTGTTGAGGTTGCACCTAATGAGACTGTTACTCTCAATGGCATTGCACGAGGCCTCGAAAATATTGAAAGTGTTGTGACAAAGAACATTGAATGTGACAAACCGTATCTTGTTCAACCTGCTGTTGTATGTTTGTCTGCAATGGTTCTACAACCAAAGTTCCAGTGAAGATTTGCAACATTTCTGCAAAGCCAATCTTTATCAAACCCAAATCTAACATTTGTGTTGTCAAGGAGGTAACTGTCATTGATAATTTGGCCTCTCATCTCAATGATGGCACGGCACATATCAATTCTGACTCGAAATCCAAGTCGTATGTTGAAGAGCTTGGACTAAATATTGAAGAGTCTAATCTTAGTCCAGCTCAGTGGTTTCGTCTACTAATCTTGGGAGATTGGCAACATGTATTCTCATCAGACTCTACTGACATAGGTTCCTCCAATCTAGTTAAACATCACATCCTTTTAGATGACAATACTCCTTTTAAACAGCCTTATAGAAAAAATTTATCCTGCCATGTATGAAGAAGTAATGCAGCACATCAAATAAATGTTAGCCTGTGATGCTATTCGACCTTCTGATAGCCCTTTTTCCTCCAATGTTGTTCATCATCAGAAAGAAAGATGGGTCCTTGCGCTTCTGCATTGACCATCGAATGATGAATGCCAGAACACGGAAAGACTCATATATGCTGCCACGCTTTGACGATACTGTTGATGTTCTGGCTGGCGCCAAATACTTTTCTAAACTTGACCTTCGCTCTGCTTATTGGCAAGTTGAAATAGAAGAATCAGACAAAGAGAAAACTGCTTTTTCTGTCGGCAATTTGTGGTTTTATGAATGCAGTCGCATGAGCTATGGACTTTGTAATACCCCAGCCACATTTCAACGGCTCATGGAACGTTGTATGGGGTATTTAAATTTGAAATCTTGCCTTGTTTTTATTGACGACATCTTGGTGTTCTCAAAGACACATTCTGAGCACATTGACCGACTAATTTTAGTGTTTTCTCGTCTTGAACAGCATGGTTTGAAGCTAGACGTCAAAGTGTGAACTTTTCAAGACATCTGTTGAATACCTAAGTCATGTAATTTCAGCTGATGGAATCTCCACTGATCCCTCGAAAGTTTTTGCTGTTTCATCATGGCCTGCTCCTACTGCCGTCAAAGGCCTACGATCATTTCTAGGTTTTGCGGGGTACTACCGTAGATTTGTTGAAAATTATTCGAAAATCGTTCAGCAATTAAATAAACTCTTGGAAGGATACTCTACCTGCAAAAAGTCCACACGTTCGAAGAAGTCTTGGGGTCCTGAACAACAGGAAGCTTTCGATTCTATAAAGGAGAAGTTAACACACCCGCCTCTATTGGGTATTGCTGATTACTCTCTGCCTTTCATCGTTCACACTGATGCTAGTACTTATGGTAGGTGCTGTCTTGTTACAGAAGCAGGATGGGTTAGAACGTGCCATTTGTTATGCCAGTAGGGGTCTTCGTCCTGCAGAAAGAAGTTATCCTGCTCACAAACTTGAGTTTCTCGCTCTCAAGTGGGCCACCACAGATAAATTTCATGACTATCTGTATGGCAACACATTCACTATCTTTACAGATAACAATCCTTTAACGTATGTTCTCTCCTCAGCATCGTTTGGTAGCCTCTCTAGCTAACTACAACTTTTCAATTCACTACAAATCTGGCTCTGCAAATACTGATGTTGATGGTCTCAGTCGCATTCCACTTCTGGGAGACTCTATCCAAGCTGTTTGCAACAGTGTAACTGCAAACATTCCACTAGCTGGCAGTCTTCCGTGTCACAGCGACACACAACCTCTGAACGATGAATTTGAGACATTTGGTTTTCAGTCCATTGACTGGCACTCAGAACAAAGTAAAGTCCCCCCTTTAGCCAGGGTCATGCACCTACTTGCGTGTGGTCTTCGCCCGAGGGAGGAGGAGTACCGTTCAGAGTCTCCTAATGTTCGAAAATTCCTACGGGAATGGTCAAGACTGTATATTGACCAAGGAGTACTTGTTCGTTCTACACTTCTGGATGGCTAAAAGGTCCGCCAGTTAGTTATCCCAGATTCTCATAAAATCATTGCATTTAAGGGTATTCATGAAGATATTGGTCACCCTGGCAAGGGCAAATCCCTTTGGCTTGCTAGGCAGAGCTTCTATTGGCCCGGCATGGAGACGGACATTACGTCACGGGTTAACAGTTGCCTTCGTTGTGTTTGCAGGAAAACCCCTGTCAAACCTATGGCTCCCTTGTTCCCAATTCAAACGTCACGCCCAATGCAACTTGTCTGCATGGATTTTCTAAAAGTTGATGTCAGTAAAGGCGGATATGAAGATATACTCGTTATCACTGACCATTTCACTCGTTTTGCCAAAGCAGTCCCTTGCAAACGCACATCCGCTCAGGCCACTGCAAAAGCTCTCTTTGATAACTTTATTGTGCATTTTTAATTTCCCGAACAATTGCACAGTGATCAAGGTAAAAACTTTGACTGTAAATTGATCAAAGAACTATGCAAGCTAGGGCGTGTCACAAAAACTCGTACAGCACCTTGCCATCCATCTGGTAATGGTAGTTGCGAAAGGTTCAACCGCACTCTTTTGCAAATGCTTGGTACTCTTGGCCAGGACCAAAAATCAGACTGGAAATCTTACTTGGGTCCTTTGGTTCATGCCTATAATGCTACTCGCCATGACTCGACTGGTTTCTCTCCCCACTATTTGATGTTCGGCTGGCACCGTCGCCTATCCATTGATTCCTATATTGGAACAGACCCTAATCCGAGGTTGGTCCAATCAGTCCTTCATCTTATGTTGCAAAACTTAAGGAGAGCATGGAATATGCATATAAGGTTGCTGCTTCTAACGCCCACAACCGGGCTATCACAAATAAAGGCTCTTATGATCGCAAGGTCACAGAAAACTACCTTGATGTGGAAGACACTGTCCTGGTTCGTAAGGTCGGAATGAAAGGTCGCTGCAAACTTGCTGACAATTGGGAGTCTGATCCCTACATCATTCTTGCAATTGACAGGGATATTTCTGTTTTCAAAGTCCAACTGGATTCAGGGAAAGGACCCGTGAGAACTCTACACAGAAACATGCTTCTACCTTTTGTAAGCATTCCCCTGGATTCGCCTACTCCTGCCAGTCGGTAATCTCCTTCTGTTACACATACAGTTCCTAAACCTCTTCATCCTAAACCTGCTCCTAGGCCATCTCTTTCTAACCGTTATTCAGAAGATTCCAGTTCGGAGTCAGGTTCAGGTGGGTCAGATGATAGCCTCAGACGCTATGTGATTCCGCAACGGAGGAATCCAAACATCAAACCCCGCCAGAAACAAGCTCGGAATTCTCGTCCATCAAGTTCAACGGTCATTATACCAATTTCACCAATTGTCCCAACCCCAAGCGCCAGATATTCTACTGTGCCTAGCCTCACTCCTAGTGCCAGAGAATCTACTCTGCCTAGTCAGAGTTTTCCAACCCCTAGCGCCAGAAACTTTACTGTGCCTAGCCCCACTACTAGCGCCAGAGAATCTACTCTGCCTCGCCAAACTCCAGATCCTACCCCTCAACCAACCCCCAGGCCTTCAAGGCAACGTCGGCCACCTGACCTGTATGGGGAATGGGTCGCATACATGGCTGCGTTTTAACTCCCTTCATGTAACTCAGATGTCACTAGTACACAGTAAAATGTATTGCTTATTTTAATGTTTGTTTATTGTTTTAATCTGAAGTTAATATGTGAATTGCAATGTATTTTATTCTTTAATCCAATATCAAGCTTTATCCTGCTACTAACCCAAACAGTGACCTAATAAAGCGGTGACCGTATACACTTGTTGATATCCGGCAGTAGATCACGTGACTGTGATATACCGTCAATAGGTATTCCTACGCGCCGGATAACAATATTGTCGAGAATGACACAGCATAATGTCTACTTACCAGAGTTTTTCATCGATACAAACTTTGTGTTGTCTAGTTTAACAGAGTTAAACAACAAATGAGTTGTTTGTCCTCACAATCCATTTGACTGGATAACAACAACTTCCTTCCAGTTCCATTCCATTTGAACACACTTGAATCTGATGCAAACGATTATTCTTTGTGGATAGACTTTATTTGGTCAACCAATAGAGCATATTCATCAAAGAAATAACCTTTTATATAAATTTCCGATGAAAAGAAATGAAAAAAAGTTATCAAAATTTTAACGTATAACTAAACATTTTATGATTTATTTCACTTTCAGTTACACTGTCCTCCACCCACAACTAATACTATCCGAGTAAATCGTTGAAAATTGAAAAGTGATCAATCTCACAGTTTCCATTCGAGGCAAATATTCCATACACTTTTTATCTGAATGCTATTGCATAATATAATCCATCCAAAACACAGAAACACTAATATTTAATTCCGATTTTATGTATTTTAAACTGCAAAACACTCGCGTTCTGGTTTGACTACATTGTGTAAACTTACAACTCAAAATGAATGACGTAGTTGGTGTGACGTAATTTAACTCTTTAAAAACTAATATAATCTGGTTTAAAACAAAAGCAGATTTACTACGTCATGTTCGTGTCCTACTGACATCAGCAAATAAGATTTATTAATATTTTACTTTTGCTTTTTGAAAAAGGTGATTAAGAAATAGAGAACTACTTTTTCCGGGAGTACGCATTCATGCAAGCGAGTTATTCGGTCGAGGCCCGTCTAGAATTTTTTTTATATTTTAAACTTTAGTGTTTAGTGTTTTTAAATTTAATTGAATAGAAATCAGGATAAATAGAATACACGGTAGGTGCCGGGAAGGAGAAAGTTTATCCGGCTCAGCCCGAAAAAAAAATAGGGCTCGCTAAAGCCCGCCCTATGTCATTTTCTAAGCCTCACCGGATAAACTTTCTCCATCCCGGCACCAACTATGTATTCTCTATTTATTTGGAGCAAGTAATTATCTGGAAGTTTAAAACTTCATATATTCTTTCGGATAGTTTCAGTACTTGTATTATTATTGTTATTTGTACATCTGTAATGTTTAGTTGTTACTTCTATTTCTCAATTCGAGGACGAATTTTCTCGAAGAGGGGGAATATGTAACCAGTGTACAGTTATGTGTATAAGGTGATGTGTGAATGAAGTGTGATAGGTTTTCACTGTCCGAATTAGTTATGAGCACATTTTAATGTAATTTCCATACCAAGCTATCAATTAGCTTACATGTCCCTTTTTCTAGCAAGAAACCCAGCACATTCTTACGTTTGTCACCAGAGACTTCAGTCATTACATACTTAGAAATAGTATCCTGCAAAGAAATATTGTTGAAGTCATTTTGCCCTGCTTGGTAAGATTTGTATTTTATGTTTGTCTTACTGTATTTTGTTCTCTTACTTTATGCAGTTAACCTATTTGCTTAACGAATTATATTGTTGAATTTATTGTATAATTAAGTTATGCAATTTATAATATATTTAATGCATATTTATTATTGCATGTAATATATTTCATGCATAATCTCTATTTTTCAGGTTTATTACTTTTATATTTAATATACTGGAATAAATATCGAAACTTTACAACGAGTTGACCTCATTCAACACCCCGTTACACATATATTTCGGATATTCGGACGTGTTGTTTACTATTGAATTAAATACACCAGAAATTTAGTAATGCTTATTTATAGATCTTTAAATACAGTGTTATATTATTTTAAATAATTAACAACAAATAAAACAGTTCAATCATATGTTAATACAGACCATTATAGTTATTAAAATAATATGAATTGGTCAACAAACTAAAAATAAATAAATAAAAAAATGATAAATTTGTTTATATTAATAATTTTTTTAATGTGTGATACTGTTTTCTTCCAACTTCACAAGACAAGAAATTTCATAAAAATTAATTTCGCTGTTCATCTGTGTGATTACTATTGTATCTAGTTGATCTATCTTGATATTATAAAATGTCAAATGTAAAAAACTACTTTCTACAATAAGAATGTATATGAGTAAGTTATAAAATGTGAATATTAACAGTGTGTAGCAAACAAAGCATTAATGAGGATATCTTGCAAACTTTGCAACATACCCCAAGCTTGTGTTGTCCTTTTGAAAGGTTAAAGTAGACTTATTATATGTTTAAAATGATAATTTAATTACTTTTATCTGTAGCTTTAGAGAACATTGAGCAATTAAATTTAAATATATTCAATTATGTAGTACTGATTTGTTTGATGGTGTGCATTGTCTGAGCATCTACTGCATCAAATTATTTCAGTGAAGATTTTAATGTAGATATTTTACTTTAGGAATATGCCCACTATATGTATACAGTTGAAATGGTTGATTTGCAAATACATGTATATATAAATAATACTTCGCATGTATACATTTATTGTGAAAGTAAACTTGTTCAGTCATTAAAATATATTGTATGCAATAAATTGACAATTGTATTTAACTGAAGAACATGTATTGCACTTATGTACATTAGCATTGGGTCATTATTAACCAGACATATACATGTAGATGTTTTGGTGTAAAAAAGACATCAGAATCTATGTGTGAATTAACTGCGTTATTATTTGTTTGATTTGAAATTATATATCAAATTAAGGTTTAAACAGTGTAATTAAAATGTGTTAATTATATGTATGCCCAAATAATATCACTTATTGGCTGGCATAAGTCTTATACAGAAAATAATTAAGTCAATATTTCCAGTCATATCACTGTAATAAGAGTGACATTTACAGTGTTTCAGCTGTAAGTTTCAAGGCAATTTCATTAATTTTATAAATTAATTGCAATTTCCTTTCTCTGTAAAGCATGCATATGTTTCCACTTTCTTAATCATAATATGTAAGGTGTATATGACTTGTTAAGTAATACTGGTAATAATGAAATATAAATAAAAAACAACAATTGTGCAGAAGAACTTATTATTATTGTTTTAAATATATAACAGTCAATTTCAAGATCCTTTGAATTGCCAGTACAGTTGGCCAGCCATGCACACAAAATAAATCGAGCAATTTCTAAATGAATCAGCAACTTGAAAATAAATACAAAAACAAGAATTATACAGTAAGTTCTACTAGCATCAACTACTACTAACTAAATCTACATTACATTGTTAATGTATTTCCCATGTAATAATTCTAAAATTTTGATGCAATACACATTTAATTTTGCTGTAATACTTTTTACTTTAACACAAACTTAATATACAATAAGGTGATTGGTCTTTTGGTCATTATAAGAAATCAAATTAACTACCAATACGCATTGACTGCTTGCACTGAATTAGTTCCTGAACACTTATCCGAATATCCGAATTAGACATCAAGTTAATTTGGGTGAGCTTTTTAACAAAACTACAATTTATACTGCAATGGCAACATGCATATAAACAGGCAAGACACGGGTTGAATGAAAGGCGGAACGATATTACAACGACAGGTAAAGAAGTACTTCATTTTCAAGCTCGTTTAAAATTGCCTATAGAAAGTAACGTACCTCTGCCATCTTGATTTAACCGCTGTTACTGGTGATTGGTCTTTTGGTCATTATTAGAAATCAAATTAACTACCAATATGCATTGACTGCTTGCACTGAATTAGTTCCTGAACACTTATCCGAATATCCGTACAGATCGGATACCATAATACTGTGAAATCACTTGAATTCGCGGGGTACAAATTTCGCGCGTTTGCGATCGCGGACATATTCGCGCGGTCTTAAATTCGCGCAACTACGGTTTTGAAAAAGCAACAAACAAATGAGAATTGGTTTTTACACAAAATATGTGTCAGTTATGCAATAAAACGACCAGCCATAATGAATGCCAATTAAGGGCCCTTTACTCAAAAGATCAACTTGTGAAAAGTAACATCTTCGTGTTCCTTTTACTCATCGGATTACGAGTGTTCAAAATCATGCCTTTGCGTAATTGTGTTATAAAAATACAATTTTGTTGTTATGCGTTAAGAAATTTTTATACAAAAGTAAAGATCTCAATGTACTCTGCGCTACAAAGTGTTTTTATGGCAATCAATGCACCCACGCTTTCCATTTGGATGACGTGACGTTGTACATGTCGGCATTATTTTCGCGTGCTTTTTTAGCACAACAAATGATTAACATGAAATACACGTGCAGTTTAATTGTAAAATAGAATTTGTGTTTACATCACGTGAACAGTAATATTCGGAAAGGCGTAACGGATTTCGAATTTATTATACGCGATTTGAAATTAATTACAAGGAATAATATGAGATCTATATATTTTGTTAATTCAAATTGAATACTTTACATATGGATATAACACATAAAGGATGTTAACAACAATGAAAAAGGCAAGTTAATTACGTTCATGTTTTGAGGTCACGAAAATGGGCTATATATGGACCCAACGAATCGCGATATAGCGGATCTGCAGTGTATGACTGAATTAAAAGTATGAAAACGCCCACAATTTAAAAGAAAAAGAATATGCATTCATTAATCAGAATGAAACCGATGAAGAAAACATTAAAAACGTTCATTAAAAACATATAGGTCTCCTAAGGTGTTGCTACACTACGAAGTCGGTAAATATTCGTGGTGGTCATAAATTCGCGCAATGGCGGGAGCGCGAAAAGCGCGAAAATTAGACCACCTCGAAAATTAGTGATTCCACAGTACTAATTTTATATGACTCCAAAATTGGCATTTCGACAAAAGTAGTCTACAGTTTATGCTTCCCGTTCGGGTTGCGCAGTGGTTGGCACACTCGCTTCTCACCTAGGATACTCGGATTCGAGTCCTTCTCGTCGCAGTTAGTTTGGTTGGTGGTCACCATACCAGAGAGTTGGGGTTTCCTCCGGGCACTCCGGTTTCCACCAAAATTAAACATATTTCAGTGAAACATTGATATCTGTAAATGAAATTGCAGCTTTGATTAAAAATTCGTCCTAACTTTCGATGTGTTTCTAAAATTAAATAAGGCAGTGGTGCTGGAACACACCTCGGGTCCTCAAAATGCAGCTTCGGCGCGGAAGGACATCATAAACTTCGAAATACTCACAAACGTTAGTCAGACAGATCGCCCGCTGTTGTAATGGTGAATACATCGCGAACAAAAGCCCTAAATTGGGTGACGTAGGGTAATGATGTTGGCTTCAAGGCTTCATTGGTGCTGCCCGTATCTCAAGGGGTTACACTCAAGACTGGTGGCGTATGCTATCCGTTCGAGTTATACGTACGACATACATGGCAGTCTGTACTTTAAAGGGATTTGTTCACAGATTTTTGTATATTTTGGAGCATGCCATTAAATGTCTTAACTTGACCTAGTTAAACATCGGAACAAAAGAGCTCAAGTATAATAACAACGATTGAAACATTTCTTAATATGTCTCTGCTTTTGACTTTAAGCAACTGATCTACGTGTAGTCTGTTGTTAACATTTTTAACGAAAACAACAGAAATACTCCAAATTACTCCATCGTTTAGCGTTACAAATGTTTTATAATTGTATCAATTTCAATTGATAATTACTCATTAACGAAACGGTATTTACAGCATATTTCTATGACCGTAGTGTTAATTTCGCTGCTTTATATACGCTATTCTTTTATTTTTAGAATCTGTGACAACAAGTTGCAAATTTGTCAATTCGTCAATCGGTAAACAGGTCCTTTTAAGATCATACGACGCTCTTCATTTGTTAATTTAATACAGTATTATGTATAGATAATAAGACAGAACACTGCATTACCATTTTCTCAATTTTATTTCTAACAAAACATAATAATATGTATGAGACAAATCTGCGTACACCAATAGTTACACCAATCAACGACTTGGAGCGTAAGAAAACCTCTAAAGGTTATATATTTTCATTGTTTTGACACACTGTCGTCATATTTTGTGAAGTACAAGGTAACTTGTCAGTAGAGTGAACCATTTTGTAAAGTTTTTTTTATATGTCAGTACAAAGAAAATGAAGATCCATTTTATAGTTGTTGTACATGTCAGTACAAAGAGAATGAAGATCCATTTTGTAAAAAAGTACATATCAGTACTCAGTAGTATAAATATAAAGATCCATTTTGACAAAAATACATGTCAGTAGAATAAATATATACATCAGTCTTGTCAAAAAATACATGCCAGTAGAATGGATATAAAGATCCATTTTGTAAAGTCATTTCATGCCATAAGAATGTATATAATGATCTATTTTTCACATGCCAGTAGAGTGAATATCGAGTATGAAAAAAAATTACAATAACGCTTTCATAGTTTTGCAATAAACATCCAATACAACTCTAAGTGCAACCAAAATTAATTTCAATCCTTATATTTACATAAAATTTGGGATGATTTCATAGCATTTCTTTATAGTATTTTTGTTTAACATGCATTTTATTGCCATTCTCAGAGAAATATGACGCACAGCAGTTTTCTTATCGGAACAGCGAAGAACCGCCCCTTGTAACCGAACTACACAAAATAGAATGCAAACTACGATTAATAAAATAGTTCCCTACAACAGTTCATCATTATCAACTGTGATATAAATGCACAATAAATTAGACGGTCTAATTGCATCTAGCAAATAGACACATCAATGTGAAATCAAATCCATTTTAAAGCTACGTTCCTGAACCGATGTTACGTCATGGAGATTTTCTGTGGTCGCTTCTAAGAAAAGTAATGTTTACCTAAAATACCATAACATGTACATATTACTTGCTAGCGAAATGGCTTCGTTTAATAATAACACGTGCAGACCTTGCATGATAGAATACTATCAAGCAAAAGTGAAAAAAAAATGTCAATTTGGTTTTTGTAGAAGAAGAACTGGTTCGAAATGTTCGCGTATATTAATTATAAAGACATTTAATCAAACGTCAACAACAAATGCAAAAAAAGAATAACATTGAACAGTATAAGACATCTTAGTTCATGTAAATATTTTTGTCGAAATATAATTTGCATAAAAATAGGACACACAGATATTACTACGCCGGTGATAAGGCATTGCGTTCATACGATTATGAATGCATACCCCTTCTATATTATAATGCCTATGCAATGTAAATATTTAGAACATGACCGGTGCCGGTTATTTTGAGCCATTAAGAATATATAAATGTATATTTACACATACAGTCAATTCAAAGAAATAACAAAGCGTCAGGTTCAATTATTGGTATACGAATACCGGATCAATAACATAACTATATGATTTTATATTATGCTCTTTGGGAAAAAAATACAAATTGTGCACAGATAACTTCCTAGTTAAAAAAAACAACAACAAACAAACAAACAAACAACAGAAAGTGATAATATAAAAATGATGCCCCTATTGGATTAATTAAATATAGAGAAATAGCATCTAATCTGGTAAGTTCGTGGCCTCCGGTAAGTTCGTGGATGAAATTATGACGTAATTTTCTCTTCAATGACGTAACGTCGCGTGTCCGAATTCTATGCAAGTGTGAGCCGAAGAACAGCTTGACTTACTAGAGCACAAACTTGCGTAGAAAAGTTAATTTTATTGGAGTTATTTGTGTTTTAAACTTATTAATTAAACAAAACAAATCAACAACTCATGTTGTTAATAAACATTTTATAAGTATTAATTTCATTAAAATCCAACAAAAATCAAAAGAAATAAATAAGGACATTAAAAACTTGCCGTATTTATATCAAAACACAAACATCAGCGGAAGGGCCTCCGCGTATGACGTCATAAAAATTTGCCAACGAACTTACAGGAAGTTGAAAAAGATCAAGTTTGTTGTTGGGCCATGTTTATTTTCAAGTAAGATTACAGATTTCCGAATAAATATTGGCAATTTTTACATATAAAATAGTTGGTTTACATCCAGATCGATTTAATGTGATGTGTTTTTATTGAAACAAGTGGGGTTTTATGCGCATGCGCAAAGTCGAATGCTTAACACCCACGAACATGCAGGTGTAGAGGCTACTTTGAGACCGTGGGAAATATACAGTCACCGAACAATGTTTATCAACTCAAATAACAAATTCAAGATATGTATCATTTTGTTAATTTTGGACCGAACTGTTAATTTTCGAAGAACGATCAACCAGAAAAATATAACCAGAACCGACCAGGAATTATCCTGTACCCGTTGTATCAGTTTGTATTCAGCTTTCATTAGTAAGTAAATGCCAAGTCATTAGTTACACGAAATACACGAATGACCTTGCCAATCACATCTTAAATACGCTACGCATTCGGCGTAAACAAAAAAATGGTTGGTTTCCGCTTATTTATTTATTTATTTATTTTTATTATTCATGAATTTATTTAATTATTTATTTATTTATTTATTTATTTATTGATTTATTTATTTATTTATTTATTTATTATTTATTTATTTATTTATTTTTGTTTTTCATTTGAACTCGTAGTATATATACCTGGACCAATAGTGCACCATGTCTGTGTCATTGTTATAAAATAATAATTATAAAATTGAAATTTTGTACAAAATAGATCTTCAATCTCCTCATAATTATCTCCCCTGAAAACTTCAAATCTGTAAGTTTTTAACTCGTGTTGGCAGTGGTAACTAAAGAGTAATAATGGGGAGGTAACCACTGCGAGGAGTTTGATTCTGCGTGAGACAGGCGGTCTTGGTTATGGCATTTAGTAAGGTACAGTTTGTTGTTTAGTAAGGTACAGTTTGTTGTTTAGTAAGGTACAGTTTGTTGTTTAGTACGGTACAGTTTGTTGTTTAGTAATGTACAGTTTGTTGTTTAGGAAGGTACAGTTTGTTGTTTAGTAAGGTACAGTTTGTTGTTATGGCATTTAGTAAGGTACAGTTTGTTGTTATGGCATTTAGTAAGGTACAGTTTGTTGTTTAGTAAGGTACAGTTTGTTGTTATGGCATTTAGTAAGGTACAGTTTGTTGTTTTTTTGGAGGCATTGAAACATTTTACTTGCATTCCAATATAGCTAAACTGTGTGGTGATTATGAGAAGAAAAACAAAGTTCAAGAAGAAAACGGTTATTTTTTACCTCTCCCCTTTATTGTGTGGAGACGTCAGCGGAAGCCGACATTTGTTTGGCCTTAGGAAGCTCGGGTTCAGTCAGATGGATGACCCTGCATAAATACACACACTGACTACTATTGAGTAGTAGACATGTCTTATCCTACACTTATTCAACAACCAAAACTTTTGTAAACATCAATATCATGTCACTATAATTATCATGTCTGTATATAGACCTTGTTCAGTTGATACCCCCCGAACATGGTTATACAGAACAAAAGAAAAATCGGACACCCGCTTTGATAAAAAAAAAAACAAGTTTTGTAAAGCGGAAACATCCTTTATCGGAACAGTCAATACATACCAATATAGGATACTTGAAGCCATTTATTTAATATCAAGTATTGTTGATCAATTTCGAAACCCTCTCTAAACGAGAATGTTACGTAGATGGAAAAACACATATAGTTTGCCGTGTACTAATCACGGAGTCCTCGCATCGTGACCATGTAACACCCTGTATCCGGTGAATGACTGGTTTACTGAAAGTCGGCACCCGTTCTCTGTTTGTTTTAACTAAAAATCGACGCTCATTGACTTGACTGATTTACTGAATGTCGGCGCCCGTTTTCTGATTGTTTTAACTGAAAATCGACGCCCATTTACTGATTGTTTTCACTGGAAGTCGGCGCCCGTTTGCTAATTGTTTTGACTGGAAGTCGGCGTCCGTTGACTGATTGTTTTAACTAAAGTTCGTAGCCTGTTGACTGATTGTTTCCACTGGCAGTCGGCGTCGTCACGTGACCTAAGGTGATTATCTTCTGGTACTTAGAACATTGGCGACCGTGGTGCGGCACCTCGTGCTGAAACGAAAACAACACGGCTGTATAACACACTGACCAGTTGCAAAAACATAGATCGCTCCGCCTCTCTGTTTGTCTAAGGTTGTTTGTCCAAGAATTTGAAGTAAATAAATTGGATTATGCAAACATGTGCTATTATCTACCACTGAAATTTAAACCCATAAGTGGTCAACTCAATCCTTGATTGACAAGTCGCAACTGAGGGCCCGTCAATAGGTAAACAAGGCACTAAATCAGCAATAGCAATAGGAGGGCCCGTCAATAGGTAACAATGGCACTAAATCAGCAATAGCAATAGGAGGGCCCGTCAATAGGTAAACATGGCACTAAATCAGCAATAGCGATAGGAGGGCCCTTCAATAGGTAAACATGGCACTAAATCAGCAATAGCAATAGGAGGGCCCGTCAATAGGTAAACATGGCACTAAATCAGCAATAGCAATAGGAGGGCCCGTCAATAGGTAAACATGGCACTAAATCAGCAATAGCAATAGGAGGGCCCGTCAATAGGTAAACATGGCACTAAATCAGCAATAGCAATGGGAGGGCCCGTATTCACCGAGCTATTCTTAGGCTTAAGACTCAGAGTTAGGAATGTTCTTGCTGTTCTGTTGTGAGAGCGCTGTAAATTGGAGTATTACTTGGTATTCACCACATCTCATTACATCATTCTTTATTTAGAACGATTTGTTAATGACACAGCAACATTTGTACCCAGTTTATTTGCGAACGTTCTAAGTATTTTCTTGGGTATAAGTATGTTCTTTATTCTTAAGTCTAAGAATTGGTTGGTGAACACGGGCCCAGATTCGAACTGAGAATTCTGCACACGGCGTGTTTTGATATGTTGCTTGATTGAATCCAACCATCGACAGGGCAGCATATGCATGCACATGTAAAATTTACAAGCTTAATTATGATCGATAGCAAATTTATTTGAGTGGGCAATGTTATACATTTGTTGATATGAAATGAATGTATAAAACGCAACCCTGCGATTTTCAATGTAGTGCATACATGATGAAAATAAAAATAATTATGTCAACATGTCTTCAAATTTTAAAACACTGCATTACTTACAAGAATAACTGGCATTGAAGGTAGAAATTGTTGTATCAGTACGACAAAGCTTTGGTGATTTCGCTATCATCAATTGTGGAATACATAAATAGTGTGATATTTTTATGAATACTTATCTAAACTTTGCAAATTAAGAATTATATCTGCAGTAAAAGTCGCGAAATTAGACGTCACAACGACCGCTTATTACGTCACCTCTCAATGGATGTTGTCTGCCAGGAAATAAATTGACTCGCTGTTGAAATCGAGGCTTTATATTTCCCGCCAAATCTACTTGGTTAGGCAGCAAGGGAGGTAAGCCTTGATAACCTGCAACGGAAGAGACACAATGTACTCGCCCTTGAACTGACTAGTTATTCTAAGCTCAGCATAATCTGTCGTCAGAGGGGAATCACAAGGCAATTAATTATAGCAATAACATATTAAAATACGTTTTAATGTATGAACTTCTTAAATGCCATTCAAGTAACATCAACATTCCGCGTTTGAACAAACGAAACTCATCATAAACCTTGCTACATGTTGAACAAATTGCATGTACTCACTTCTGGCCTTATTGATATCCGACAGTAGGTCAGGGTCTATAGTTGGGACCGCTGTGGTGGGGGGTAGAGTAGTGGGTTGGGGAGGGGCAGCAGTTGTGATCAAATCAGCAGGCGGCGCAGGAGCCACTACTTCCGGTGTGGCGGCTGCCTTGTCGCTTTGTGGCTTACTAGGAGCTGGGGTTGCTGGGACTGGAGTCGGCGCGGGGGCAGGAGTCCTTGGGCGGGAGGGACGGTTTTCCCGTGCGTGGCTCGGAATGGAAATCGGTACTGGCACAGCCTTGGTCGATTGTGGTCTCGGAGTGGGCGGTGGTTTCACAGACGCCTTGTACTCACTGTGGTGGTCCTGTTGCCCCTCACGTCTCCCGTGATTTGCTCCTCTCGCCTTGTGATTTCGTTCACCGGAAGCACGTGCGTCACCACCTCCGCCAGCCTCCGACAGAGGCTCTGTACGGCCCGCCTCCGAGATCGGCTCTGCCGTAAGTGGTACTGGAACTGGCTTACCGTGACGTGCTGGAGACAGTGCCTGGGTCGCAGGCGTATCAACGGGCGCCGGGGTGGCAACTTTGACAGGGGTACGAGGGGCACTATAGACGTGGGCCTGTGTGGCGTTCAGATCAGGGGCCGGGGTTACATCCGGCACAAGGGCGTTAACAGCCTTGGAGCCAGAGAGCTCAGATTTGAACATCGTCATGAACTCTGAAAATTGATACAGTGTTTTAATAACCATAGCACACGTTTTTGAAACGCATATAGCACTACTAGTTATAAGTGACACTGTAAAAAGGTATTCGAATCGATTCAGTGTTTGAAAGTGTTTGATCTTATTGTATCCAGCCTCATTATATTAAAAATAATACAGTATTAAATAAATTGTTGATTGTATATGATAATTGGTAGGTTCGTGTATAATATTAACAGCTGGAACCTGTTTCTACTGAAAATGACTGTTTGTCGTTTAGTAAAACGTTAAAACCTTCCGAATGTATATACGAATGTTGGAATGGAATCCAAATATTCGAATATTCTTTTACATCCCTAGTTAAATGTAATGTTAAGGTGAAAGGTACCTTTAAACAGTTTCTTCTTATCGACCTGGCCGACCACTGGCTGCGCTGTAGGGGCTATATGGACTGCAAACAACACCGAGTACAGTCTAACTTTAAGCCAAACGTAGTATAGTATAATAACTTGCATGGCGTGATAATTAGCACGTGAAATGTGGTAACATTTGTATACAACAGACAGAAATATATGTTGTAGAACGAAATCTAAATTAATCAACTACGGTATGTACGTAATTTAATATGTAACGTATCATATATGGTAGGTATCTGTATATGCAAATATAAGATAAAAGGAATAAGCGTAGTCGTTTTTTACGATTAAGATTCTATAACAATGCCTTTCCTCATGTGACCGGAAGTGACCTTTTGTACCTACCGTGTGGCGGCGTGGGCGGCTGCGGTGCGGCGGGGCTCGGCTGCATGATGCGCTCCCGGATGTCCACGGCGGGCTTGATGACGGCGTTAGGGTTGGGCTGCACGAGTTTGAGCTTCACAGGGGTTCCCAGCAGCACAGTGCGTCCCAAACTGCCCGGCTCCTGTCCTGGAGGCAACAGTGGTAGTCATAGTTAGGTGTGTTATCAGTTACTGCTAATAATAAATGTGTCATTAAAAATATATTTTATCTATATCAAGTTTATCACAGTAATATTTTAGACATAGTTAGGTGTCGGATAAGTATAACCTTATATTTAGACACTGTAACATGCAGCTGTATGATAAGTTTATCACAGTCTTTGGGTCATAGTTAGGTGCATGATAAGTTTATCCTTATATGTTGGTCATAGTTAGGTGTATTATAAGTTTATCATGCTATTTTAGCCATAGTTAGATGTATGAGAAATGTATTATAGTAATAGTATAGCCACAGTTTGGTAAATGATCACTATATCCTTATATTTTATGTGTTATAAGATGTATGACAAGTTTATTGTATATTACATTCCTTAGGATAAGATAATCCTAATATTTCATATAATTATATACTTTGGTCTATAACCCAATATTGATAATTTAGTTAGTTTGTATTATAAACGTATCATGACATTTAAGTTAGGGTTCATGACATGTATGTATGCAGGCTAATCGTAATATTGTAGTCAAGTATAGCAATATCCTGATATTTTTATTACGTTTATCCTAGACTTTTTTGATATTTCACTTAATTGTTATTAAGTTAGGTGTAAAATGCAAATCCAATCCAAAACGCCATATATGGCGCATGAAAACAACATATAAAAGCAAAAAAAGCAACACATATGCATGAAAAGTTGCATACATGTATTACACAACATTGACTCATAAGTAGCGGAGACGAATCTTTATCAAAAGCTCATCTTGATTACAATTATTAGTGCAGAATCACCATTAGAATAATAATTATTATCGGTGTAAGTAGTATGAATATACCGATAATGTCTGCGGAATGTTTTTGTGGTTGGTTAAGTCAACCAATGTACATATTGCATATAGAGCGCTTATTACCACGCAATCGTCCTCATTCTGAGATACATGTAAACATCATTTATGCCTGGTCAAGTTTCATAGGCTCGCCCATCCATGAATTACGTATTCTAGCGTTTTTGCCTCATTTTAAACTTCAAATTGCTCACTTAAGGTTAATTATAAGTTGGCAGTAAAATACCAAAATGAATATGCACTCGAATTTAATCCTTAATTATAATAAAAACACATACAAGCAAAAAAGAACGTAATTAGATAGTTTATTACACACTGTTATTTCCTATTAAAAAATAAAATGGATTATAATTCGAAACAATAAATTGTATGAGATCACACAGTTTATTGCAGCAATTTCCATTTTCAATTTTTGTTAGCGGTAAAATTTTAATCAAAAGGATCGCTAACAATTTAAATTACCACTAAGTGCAATATAGCCTACTGCATATATATTTTCAATTATATCGAATAAATCATAGAAACAGGCAATGCATTCATTTAAACATCCAAGGCTGGTGCAGAAATTGTCCTGACCTTCACCTTAAAACAATATATCATAAATAAGCTCATACGAAACTGACTCATATTTTAATAAATATTTCAGGTATGCCGATATTAACGGATCTCTACCATCGGTTAAATAGTGATACCGTACATGTTCTGTATATACTGACATTTGTATAAATCTTGTTTGCTTACGTTAAACTTTAAAAGGAACTTTTTTCATCGAGGTGTTGACACTTTAAAGTGTTTTATTTTGCTTGATACTCCCTTTGTTACTGACATTTTGTCCTTTGAAAACCAGGTGGTACCATTAGCATAATACAGTACACAGATGGCTTTCAAAGGACAATTTGTTCGACATAATGCGTCTTTGATTTTAGTATATACTTTTATACCATATTTCCGCCAGTTGTCTTTGTCTTTCGGTATTCAATAACTGTGATATCAGAACGCTTACTGGTGGGCTGAGCCTAAAATGCGAGCTTACGGTGCAATTGAAATGTGCAGTATATTGAAATTTAGATACGCACGCTACTTGTTTGCTCTGTAAGTTTACACATTCGCATTGCATAACGTAACCTTGCGACAGCGACTAAATTTAGAAACGACACAGACGCAGAGCATACACATTTATCGTACAATGAGTAGAGTGCATTATATTGAAATATAGTTGTAATTTATACGTAGCTACTTGTTGCACTATAAGCTTACACATTCGCATCGCATCACGTAACCTTGCGACAGCGCACAATTTAGAAACGACACAGATGCCCAGCATGTTTCCGTTAAGATAAATATATGACACATATGTTTTACATTTTTAATAAAGGTATAAAAATGTGAATACGTCTTTTTAATCAATGCCGCTATTTCTGACTTACTGATAATCAACAGCGGTCGTTGTGTGTTCTCTGCAGGTCCACGTGCCACGTGATGGGCGGCAGGTGCCGGCGCCAATTGAAGCAGCTGGCTAGTCTCCGCTGTCTGCCCTTGGGAGCCAAACCTGTCTTGGAACCAAGAGTCGAACATCGTCATAAACTTCTCTGAAATGGCAGTCGAAATACGTGACAATACAACATCAAACTCGTGTTTTCGAACATAATAATATATACAAAATGCCACTCTGCGTATGTTCCTACGTATTATACGTATCATACGAACACCTTCCAATAAGAAACACTACTGTAGCCTTTAACTACACTTCCGTAAGGCACGTAAGCCATTAAGATAAACACGTCTTTTTATTTTATTTACACGTATACAGTTGCTATATATTGTACTCCGTTGTATAAGTTGTATAATTTGGACCTAAAAATCATTGTATTTTTCATATATTATTATTTAAAATATAGGCCTAATAATTTTTAAAAAAGGAAAATAGCAAACCTTCAAAATTGCCCGACGGCCCCTGTGTGTTAGTATTCTGCTCCGAATGTCCCTGGCTCTGCTCATGGGGATTGGTTCCCGTCACGTGTGTCTGGTGGGGCGGGGAGGCTTGGTGCGCCTGGACACCACCTTCCTGTAGATTGCTGTGTACGCCGGTTGTGTGTTGAGCGGTTTCCGAAGCGTGCATGTGTCCTTCAGAGCTAGTGAGAGAGAGAGTGTTACTTGAGGTGCCTCTAGCGGTACTTCCGCTGCCAGTTACCTGACCGTGTCCAGTATTAGAGGAGTGACCATGCTCGTTGTTAGGAGGCTGGACTTTGCTGTTGTCAGGGGCATGGCCCTGCATAGGGCTGATGTTCGGACGTTGACCCTGACTGATTTCTGGTTGATTACTTTGTCCAGTGTCCACTTGTTTACCATCTCCTTGGTCCCCTGGATGGCCGCTCCCGCTGACAACTGGATAACCATCTGCCGAATGAACATGTCCTATGTCCGGTTGATGGGCATTCGCAGTGACCACAAGTTGACCATGTCCATCAGTATTATGACCATGCCCTGGGGCCGTTAAAGGATCATGCCCGGTGACCACAAGTTGACCATTTGCGCTCACCACTAGATGTGCATGACCGTGGTCCGCAGTATGCCCAGAACCGTGGTCCGCTGTATGCCCAGTTCTGTGGTCCGCTGTATTTTCAGTTCCGCTGTCCGCTGTATGCCCAGAACCGTGGTCCGCTGAGTGCTGGTCGGTGTGTGCGTGGTCGTGGCCGGGGTTGCTATATCGCGGCTCCCCACTCAGGCTGTGCACGTCAATACCGACGAACAGCTGCCGATGGTCGGTAACCGGGTGAGGGGGCTTCTGAATGTCCGCCTGGTGCACCTGCGACAATGAAATAGTGTTCATAGGACATGTACTTTATCCAACAATAATTTGTATCAAAGTTAATACAGTTCTTAGGCCAGAGTTTGTTAATTTTAAGTTTCCCCCATCCGCCGACCCCATTTTTGGAAAATACAAAAACAATCGAACACAACCATTATTGTAAAAAATATAAACTCAAAATTGAAAAAAAAAAAATCGTTTTTAGACTGTTGGCGGAAGCCAACGGTCTATTGAGAGGGGAATTTTGAAAACGGGTATCGCAGAAAACTACTTATTTTCTTTGCAGGCAGTCAGTTAATCGAAACCAGAATGGGTCCTTCTTCACAGCAAAATTTCACACTCGTTTTCTTTCATTTTAATTATTTAAGATAATGTATGTAATATGTATTATAATGTGTATATCATGTGATTTATTACCATTACAGTTTGTAAAAAGGTCAATTTATAACAAAATAACTTTAAACTAATGACATCCCTACTTTTGCTATTTACTTGTTTGTAACCGAAGTATTTACCGGCGTGTCCTGGAAGAAGGCCACCAACTTAATGCGCTACATCGGTTATTTTTGATTCGTTGCGAAAGTGTTCTATCTTGCTACCAATTCTCATTGTCATAAATAAACATATTTATTTATAGATCTTTGGCTCAGAAACACTAACTATCGGCGCGCCTAACTACTACGCTTTATCGGTTATGTCGAATACTATTGAATAAGAAGCCAAATAATAAAGTTTAAAGGTGGGACATTGAACTTCATTCAACAAATGTTTCCTTTTAACAAAAATGCACTCATAATTCACATGCTTTTAATTTCTTTTGTCACCAACAGTCTTAATACGCTGTCAGCGTTTTTTTTTATTTCTATAGACTGCGCGTTCCTCATTTATATTAGAAGAGATTGTGTAACACACAGTTTTTATGTCACCCCGTGGAATCCTTGCGACCATAACGCGAGCGTTTCATGTAGAAAATGTCGCAATGCAGCTTCCGTTGTGGTTTCAATATCAAGAAATGGACGTAAGCGGCGAGTTCGACTCTGTAGTTTTGCTTATTAGAAACTTGTGAGCGAGAACTAAAAAAAATCGAAGAATGCTATTCGACACAAATATGTATATGCTTTACTCTAGTTACAAAAACTTAGGGAAGCTTAGGGAAAATTACGAAATTATATCCTTTAGAACTTTCGAAACGTTGAATGCTTCAATGTTGACAAATAAAAATTAAACATTTTTGCGAATTTAAACGATTTTGATACATTTTAACAAGTTTTTGACCTAAACAAATAATTGTTAAAAGAATTTCCATCAACTGATACACACAAATTATTGCACCTTTGGTAAGGTATTAGGCTAAATGTTTATTTTTTGAAAATGGTAACGTCGCGAGCCTCAAGTTGTGGTATCAATGCATAGTTGTGGTGCTGATGTCAAGTTAAAAGGTAAGACGAAATTTTTGATAAAACCAAAGTTTAACCACAACCTGTTCATTCTAAAAATCATTGAAATTTGCAAAAATGTTCAAGCTGTTCTTGTTAACATTAATGTTTGGAAAGTTCTACAGGATGCAATATCGCAATTTTCCCGAAGTTTTTGTAACTAGAGTTAAGCATATACATATTTTTGTCGAATAGCATTCTCCGATTTTTAAATTCTCTCTCACAAGTTTTTTATAAGCAAAAATACAGAGTCGTACTCACCGCTAACGCCCATTTCTTGATATTGACACCCCAACGAAAGCTGCATTGCGACATTTTCTACGCATAACGCTCGCGTTATGGTCGCAATGATTCCACGGGGTGAATGTAAAACACATTGACACGTATGCATGTATTATTCAACGTAAATCAGGTTGACTCCATGTGCATGTTTATATAGCAAACGTTGCATTGTATTATATTTTTATTAACATGTTTATTACAAAATAACATGTATTCAGTATAATACAGTTTCATTTGTATTTATTTATTAAAATGAAAAGCCTCTGGCCTTATAGAAAGCCGTTTAATTTCGTAAAACCAGAAAACGTCGCAGTTCGTATATAAAAAGAAATAATTTAATTTAAATAGAACCATGAACCATAAAACGGTCGTAGTTTCAGAAAATAAAAACCAAAGAGATTTCGAAAAACAAAAACAAAACTAAATATATGGCTTAAAAGAAAATAGCTCGTAGCATGCACGATTAATATTCCACAAAAAGAGGCTATATCTGGCCACTTTCCCCGTACTACAAGTCCCATACCGAAATGGTGTGTAGCGGCACTGTCGGGGTAGGGAGTGGTGGTCCCCCCGGTCGCGGAAGCTCCGAGAAGTGGGCCGGGAACCTTAGACGGGCCTCCGCGCGGCTCACCTGTCAATAGGCCGAGAAGTGTTAGCGCGTGGTTACACGTGATATACGTGAGTGTATACATCAATACATGGTGCTTTCCACCAGTTATAATGCAGATGTGCGGTGACCAAATAGATGTACATATATCATTTCATAACAACCTTTTTTTTCTTGTAGGATTTGTTTTGAAGAATTCAGGAGTTTAAATAAAGGTTACTAGCAATACATGTAGCTGAATAAACTTCCTTGAACAACCTTTCCCAAAAACCTTTTTTTTCATTGTTAACCTAAAGAAATCTAGATAAAAGTCTGGAATGAAGATTACTAGCATTATCCAACTTAATCTAAAATCTAAAATAAATTATTGTTTAAATAACATAACCGTACAAACAAATATTACCTGAGCTGTTTATCAGTTACCTTGGCCGGGGTCTGCTCGAGGCGCTGGGGTCGGGACGTGAATCCCTTCAGTTCCGTAACGGCCTGGCTCTCGGCGCTTTGGGGCGGCATGGAGAAGTGTCGGTTGCCGATCCGGGAACCAGTCTTGAACAGGCTGGGTGGGGGAGGCGGGCGACGTCTACCTTCTTATACCAGAAACAACAATCGGTTCTATACCCGTTTCAAAATGCAAATGCGATATCTCGTAATAATCGACCTGACAGTCGTGAACACTTATTGCATAGTTACGCGCTAGAATTATTTTCTTTATTCATGATCATTTTGTTTTATTTCGCGGTGCCACGTGTTTATTGATAATTTAAAAGTATACTCTTTATGGAGTACTCTTACCTTGATTTTACACTGTTCCAGCACGCAAACGTGTATATTCATCATAACGGATTTGTAATATATTTATGCACCAAGGTCAGTTTAATTTTTCCTAGCTATAATCATTAGTAAAACACTAAAATGACATCATTTACTACTATCGTCAAAACGAAACAATTTAACCAAAAAATAAAGCAGAACGGGTACATTTATTTGCAATAAATTGATTGAAAAACGCGTTTTTGTAACGAAATGTATATGTTTCAGTTATTGTAAGGTGTAAAAAATCTAATTTTTTGACAGTTTTAGAGGGGCGTAGGCCGCTTTCGCCCCCTCTAAAACCGCCTATGATGTCCGGCTAATAACGCCATATACTGTATGGTACGATAGGACGTACTTTCGCATATTAATCATTAATTACCTTGAATGTTTTCTTCTGCGGGGGGTTTCGGGGGATGCCAGTGTCCATTATCGCCGTGGGGTGAGGCCAGGTCGTTGCCATGGTAAAGCACTGCCCGGCGACTGCGGTGTGTCCGGCGCTCTTTGTCGTTACCTAGCGACACGATTGTCACATCGATGCCCTCGTTTTGAAGGTCGGGGCGTCGTCGATGATTCAAAATCCGTCTGTTGGCTGGAAGCATAGCAAACAAATGTCCTCTATCACATTTAAACCATGAGGTGAAAGTTGCGTCGCTGTCATTTGGGTTTCATGTTTATACCACGTAATGTACATGTGAATAAATTCGGCGGACAGAAGGTCCTGTGTATAATTTGTATTGGGTAATCTCAGATCGGAGTTGTATGTGTAATAATAAAGCGCGCGCGTAATTGTTAAACCAAATGACCACAAACAAAACCTCCAATACACTGCGCATTAAACTCGTAGACCAAAAACTGTAGAAAGCAAATGGATAATTAGGCCAAAAAAGTAATGGTAAAATCTAGGGGAGGGGGTTAAAATAACTAATAACTTTTTTTTCTTCGTTTACTTTGCGGCATATTCAACAAACAGTTTCAGGTATATTGGACTGCATGTACACTGTTTCAATGCCTCCCATCAAAGAAACTGTACCGTAGCTATCACTACATACAAGTCACAGAAACTGTACCGTAGCTATCAATACCTAAAGGTCACAGAAACTGTACCGTAGCTATCAATACCTTAAGGTCACAGAAACTGTACCGTAGCTATCAATACCTAAAAGTCACAGAGAAACTGTACCGTAGCTATCAATACCTAAAGGTCACAGAGAAACTGTACCGTAGCTATCAATACCTAAAGGTCACAGAGAAACTGTACCGTAGCTATCAATACCTAAAGGTCACACAGAAACTGTACCGTAGCTATCAATACCTAAAGGTCACAGAGAAACTGTACCGTAGCTATCAATACCTAAAGGTCACAGAGAAACTGTACCGTAGCTATCAATACCTAAAGGTCACAGAGAAACTGTACCGTAGCTATCAATACCTAAAGGTCACAGAAAGACATTTCACAACATGAGTTTGAAATTTACTTTTTCAAAATATGAATTACCGAAAAGCTGCATATAAACGAAAACTGCTCTTTTCACCGAAAGTCAGAAAAAAGTTAATGATTGATAGGCAAAAAACCTTTTAGGGTCGGCGGAAAAAGGGGGCGGTCGGTTCAGCGGAAATAAACAACGTTTTTGCGCCATATAATAATATAACGGATCTTGAATCACATATTGTTGTCATAATGGTCTTTGATTTGCAGCTACGGGGGTATACTTATCATGTTTAAACACGCAGAGACCAATATGCGGGTATATGCATCGGACATTAATGTTATATGCTTATATATTTAGTAGATCTCTGACGTTTTCATTGTGACTCTGATATACACGCTCTATAGTGCGCAATCAAATCATAGAAGGGACATAACTCTTGATATAATCGTGATCCAACCTCCGCGAAGATGTTTGACTGGTTCCGAGCATAACTTATATTAGTTACTGTTAACCGCTAGGGGAAATAACCGCTGCGAGGAGTTTGATGGCAATATTAATTTGTTTATGTTTTTTTTTCATTTGAACTCTTAATATATATATATATACCTGGACCAAAAATGCAACATATATGTATCATTGATAAAAAAATAAATAATACAATTAAAATTTTGTACAAAACAAATCTTCAATCTCCTTATAATCGTCTCCCCTGAAAACTTCCAAATCTGTAAGTTTGTAACTCGTGGTGGCAGTGGTATTACTGAAGTGTACCAATGGGAAAGTACCCACTGCGAGGAGTTTGGGTGATCATAAAATCTGCCAATCTCTTGCACACATGCTACATTCCATTCTCCTCTGTAGTGGGTTCGGAAAGAAGTCCGAACTTATGCACGTGGCTTTAGTCACATTATCGTAACATTCAAACGCAACGCGCAATACCATCCAATCATTTTGTTTACATCTGCGAACTGATTCAATCTGCGTAAATGGGCATGAAAAAAATGCCATAATAGAAATCAAAATCGTGTAAAATTTCTTGGATTTCCATTCGCTTATGTCTTACCGTTGTCAAACAGAAATGCACAACAGCAAGGGAATCGTGTAAACAGTAGATATACTATTAGTTCATTGTACATGTGAGTGCGTTATATCTTTGTCCATTTTCTTTAAAGAGACTACAGTATCTGGAATATACTAAAATAAATATTATATAAAGAAAAAAAGTTATTTTAAAAAAATTGCCATTGCCGGGATTCGAATCCGCCGGAACCTTGAGATAAAAAAAATCTCATGCGCTAACCACTCGGCCATTCGGACTTATAGTGGTTAGTGGTTAGGGCGTTCGCCTACGGAGCGGGAGGTCGAAGGTTCGAGTCCTACACAGGGCTTGTTCTGATATGGCCTGTGGCCTACCCAGCAGCTAGTTAAATCAAGGGGTACCGATTGCCTTCCTGCCTAGCGCCCGGCATATAGGATAGGAATCGGGAGTAAAGGTGTTCATCAGTAAAGGTGTCTCATAAGTCAAAACTGGCTGGCCCATAATCGCGAGGGGTGACACTATAATAAACAATCACTTTACTTTACTTTTTTATACATTTACATGTGTGTATTCTAACGCTATGTAAGTGATACATGTGCTTTCCAAAATATCGATGAAAAGCGTAACAAACCCTTTATAATTGTATTTATTTCGAGTGATGATTATCCATAAACGAAACGATATTTCCAATATATTTCTTAGTATTGAGTGTTATTTTGCTTGTTTGTATATTCTACATAATTTATTTTTTTGAATCTATGACAAAATTTGTAAACATTGTCAAACTGCCAATATGTGAAAAGGTCCCAAAATACTCTATAAACGTCCAAGTTTATAAAATTATTATATTTAATGGGCGGCATTGGTGACGAACCGGACACTAGTAGTGTCCAATTACAATTAACTTGATCTGAGTTCATATGTTAGTTCTTGACTTACTGAAAGAGCTAATTATTATGGAATTTAATCGAGAACCATAAACTATCTACGACTATTCGCTTACCTTATTAAAAGTTCCCTTATTTTGTATGTACGGTAGTATTTTAATACAATGTTCTTGCTTAAATGAAATAAGTACATATTAATATGACGTATTCCATCAAACATATTCACATAAAAATCAAATAGTTATTCAAGTGATACGTAGCACGCGACGACTAATATAACAATATGCTAATACAAGCATTCGATCACTAAACTCAGAAAAACCGCAACTATTTAAAGGGTTGTTTATGGTGTGTTAGTTTATATAACAGTAATAGTCCGACATGTAATACATCATTTATCCAAATTTATGACATCGATTCCAAAAATAAGACTCATTACAACATTAGGAGCATATGTTTACTAATTTAAAATGGTTTAATTATGTCACAAAATGTATGGAACTTGGAACAAAAACTTACTTATTATATAGAGAACAATCAATTTCACAAAGAAAAAAATCCATTTTTACATAACAGAATACAAACTCGTGCACTGTGACAATTAAATAAACGGATTCAAACGCAAAGGACACAATTAGACTGTTGGCGATCTTTAGAGGGAAATTTCAGGAACCTGTATCGCGGGAACTACTTCTTTGCAGGCAACGAGTCAGTAAATCGAAATCAGAAATGGTTCTTCTTGAAAACAGCAATATTTCACGCCTGTTTTTTTTTAAATATTATTTTAATTATGAAAGATAATGCATTATGTACATGGCATGCATACATGCCGTGTGTATTGTAATGTGTATATTATGTTATCATGTGATTTATTAAAACGGCAGTTACTGAAAAAGTCAATATATTAAAATTGTTAATTCATCTTCAAATACACACCTTCTTTCAATATTTACTTGTATTTAACCGAAATATTCACCTATGTCCTGGAATAAGACCACTGTAGGCTACGAAGCACTAGAATCGATGCTTCTAACTACTTTGCTTGATCGCTTATTCTGGTCCGTTGCAGATTTACATGTGTACTGGTATGCGTATGTATGGTTCCGTTTACGTTAGATAGTTTGCTCTATACAAATGTTCATAACTTACAAATTCATTGTATTATGATGTGGTATACTACTGTATCAGAAGCCACGGTGTCAAGTTTGACGTAAAAAAATATCTCACAAGCTAGTCTTTAAAAGTGGCCTGGTTCTCCATTTAAAACGAGGTCAACTACCAGCTAATAACAATACTTCGAAAAAAGTGTGTTTAATTTGTAGTTCGATCTTGTTTTGTAAAAACAACGACATTTAGAGTGGAAAATTGAAGTTTATTCAAATAAATGTTTCCCCTTATTAGCAAAACTGCATTCATAATTCGCTTTCTTTTAGTTTCTTTTCTCGCCAACAGTCTTTCTACGCTGTCAGCGTTTTGAATATTAAATATGTATTGGACTCAAAATACAATAATGGGGTTAGGTCCAGTCGGGGTGCCAATCGGGGTGCCAATCGGGGTGCTAATCGTGGTGCTGATGAAAAACACGGAAATCTTACAATGACCTCGCAAAAACGTGATACATTTGGCAGAAAATGCTTAATCTTACGATAAGTACATAAGTACTATTTAAATGACTATTAGGTTAATTACGCTCTTTAAATTATGTAATTACTCCCAACACGTGTTGCCGATATTTAGTATATCATCATATGCTAAGTACAACAGAACCATTTAAAATGTTAATTATGCGCTACAAAATATTTAATTTAACTTTCAACACTTTTATTCGATAATATATTCAAGTCAAGTCAAGTCAAGTTTATTTCAAAGCTCAGTTCATGCATAACATGACAATATGAGCAGAAATTACATACAAGCAAACAAAGAGATACATAAGTGAAGGGGCTAAATTCAATAATGCAAAATGATAGTACAATATTTGGGAGAGAATAGCAAAATGACGAGTAATGCATAATGTATAACATCAAAATAAAAATAAAAAGGAAAAGGTAACACATGTACGTACACCATCGTAAATGTAAATGGTTTATTAGACACGTTTTAATATCCGTTTCATAACAGTTAATACATAATCAATAATTCACGTGAAAATTCTTATACCAAACAGTTCGCGACTAAAATCTAATCCAAACTTAATTGTGCACAGAAAGCATTACTTATTACTGTTTATGTGACTCTTCCGCGTACCAATGCATTACTTATTACTGTTTATATGACTCCTCCGCGTACCAATGCATTACTTATTACTGTTTATATGACTCCTCCGCGTACCAATGCATTACTTATTACTGTTTATATGACTCCTCCGCGTACCAATGCATTACTTATTACTGTTTATATGACTCCTCCGCGTACCAATGCATTACTTATTACTGTTTATATGACTCCTCCGCGTACCAATGCATTACTTATTACTGTTTATATGACTCCTCCGCGTACCAATGCATTACTTATTACTGTTTATATGACTCCTCCGCGTACCAATGCATTACTTATTACTGTTTATATGACTCCTCCGCGCACCAATGCATTACTTATTACTGTTTATATGACTCCTCCGCGTACCAATGCATTACTTATTACTGTTTATATGACTCCTCCGCGTACCAATGCATTACTTATTACTGTTTATATGACTCCTCCGCGTACCAATGCATTACTTATTACTGTTTATATGACTCCTCCGCGTACCAATGCATTACTTATTACTGTTTATATGACTCCTCCGCGCACCAATGCATTACTTATTACTGTTTATATGACTCCTCCGCGTACCAATGCATGCACATTCGTATAAACAAGGTTGGTCTTCTGAACACTTCTAAAATATCTACGAAATTTGATCATCAATCATCTAGCATCGCGTATGACACTTGAATGTGTGTTCTTTATTATTTTTTAATTAAGACAAATTCATGTATTTCGTTTGGCAAATTGTTTTCTCACAGCGTCATAACACATACAGGTTATTACGTGCCCGTGGTCTTATTCTGGTAGAGAAACTATTAAAAATCAAATGAAAATATCAATAACGGAATCCGTAAATGACGTTTACAAAACTTACTTTCCTGTTTATAGCATGTCATTTCAAAACCGATCAAATGAATTTCGAACAAGAAATGTCTTTAAAAAAGACAATCGGCGTTGAAATTAATATTGAGACGTCATTGCTTTGCCCTTAATCTAATACAAGAGGGCCAAGATGATCGGTTACGTGACTTCTCGGACCCCATATTTTTTGGTCCCTACTAAGGAGCTAAGGAGACTTCTCGGACCCCAGATTTTTCGGTCCCTACTAAGGAGACTTATCGGACACTAGATTTTTCGGACACCATAAGAAAACTTATCGGCCCCCAAATCAATTTGAGATAAACTCAATCATTGTTAATATCTGTACCGTGAATAAACCGACAGATACCGCCCCATGTTTCCACCAGAGATACATGAATAAGCTAAATACTAGTAATTTACGTATACATAACTGATACATGAATTTGTAATGCAATTTTAACAAATTAACCTTGTCAGAAAATAATAGCGGGAATGAATGAAAATAAGTACATATATCAGACAAGTGTACATAATTATCTTAAATGATATACTATATGTATCATTAGTATTGCACATAGTGTATTCATGCTACGCAAATGAAGTTAAAGTAACATGAATAACGTTTCGACTTATTACGAGACTTCTTTCACCACAATTTACTGATATAAATATGTTTAACATTTTTATAGATAGAATAAGAAGCTGATAGAAAGGTGCAATTATAAATAATTCTTAATTAAACACAACCACAATTCAAATATAAATTAACCTGCGCAGTAAGTTTATAAATTCTCCATTTATTGAAATTCTCTGGTTTAGGATTCTCCGGACGCTAATTGATGCGTGTGTACTAACACAGCTTTACCGCGCGCTATTTTTAGAAAGATTCTTCTGCTGGAGCTATACGAAGTCACGGGGGCGACATTCGGTTACAGCGTACAATAATGATATTTTTACACAAATATAAAATAATAGGAAATATAAGCTCAATCAAATTTGCTATTATTTTTTTTGCTTATGTATCAGAAAATACCAGACATTTTCCACTTTATATTTTGTGCTTGCGAGCTCAACAGGCAACATTGTACGTTGTGACCGACTGTCGTCCCCGTGAATTGTAGCATTGTAATTGCTATTTATAGAGCGCGCCGATTATGTAAGCTAAACTATATAGTTATTTCATTATGTGAATGCATATGACATTCTGTTCATGACATACAATGAGTAAAATTGTTCATAATTATGTTCATTTCTAGAGTGTATGTCGAAGATATGTTTATAACTTTATTGTAACCGCTTATGTAAAGAATTATGTAAATTTTAATCCCGAAAAGTATGCAACAGTTATTGGTATACGTGAAATGTTTGTTTTAAGTTTGCATTCCCTAAAATTAGAAAATGTGCCCGATTCTATTGGCATTCAATTTTCCCGCTGCATAATTATCACAAAAATCTAGGTCAAAAGTGATCTTAGACAGCTACGCCGAAACAACTCTGTCAAAACGCGTAGACAGACTCTTGACGAGACCAGGATACACATGATTGCTACACTTTGTATAGAGAGGAAATATTGTTTTGAACGATATTGAATTTCTGTTAAGTCATTAGAACACAATAAAAATCGAACACATTATTCTACTCACTAATTTCGATATGGTATGTGGCCTAATTAAGTATGGCTTACCACGTAGCAATAAAGATCACCTTGTGAAGTCACGTGACTGTTGTAAGCAAGCACACCTCTGTAGTATCATATTGCCTCTGCAGACATGCGTGCTTTATAAATGAATGTATCTTGGTATTAGAGGGAGAATTGTATGTGACGCTGAATGCTATGGACAGTCAATAAAAAGTATAAACCATCCTTCGGGGTCTGTGTGGTTCATACGTCCGTCTGTTAACAATATTTAAATATAACCACACAAAACAACCAGTGATTATTACAATGAATGACGAATATCCACAACGGGGGCAATAGTTGTCGGCTGCTTTTATTTAAATAAAATGTATACAACGATCAAGTTTAATTAGAATTTTGAATGTAATTGCTGCTTCTATTGCAATAATAATAAACACACGACACTGGCATTATAATTTAATTTTACGTATACACATTAAGAACAACATTGTATATTTTTATGCAAGAAATTGAGTGCAAACGGAATAATATGAACAGAAGAGACAGTGTATTAAAACTTATACACATGTACATAATATTACGTGAGTAACTTCCTTTAAGTATTTTACCACACATTATCGCACAACACCTTTGCTAATTCGGTTGAAAAGCGTGTTACACTGTTGTTGCATTCATCATAATGCTAACTTTTTTTTCAATATTTAGCATGGTGTTTGTTTTTAAGGTTTAAAATGAGTTTTGTTTAACGCTATAATTCTTTCTCTTCGACAAATTAATCTACTGTCTTCCACTAAGATTGCATGGTAATAATACTAATAACCATCATTTTTAGACTGTTGGCGCAAGCCAACAATATTTAGTATGTGTATTCAGAAATCGGTCTTGAGGGAACTACTTCTTTACCTTGCAGGCTACGAGTCAGTAAAACGATAAATTACTGCACTTCGCTCGTTGAGCAGTGAGGCTTCCTGTTATCAACGATACTTTCTATGAATAGATGACAAGAAATAGATCCGACTTAAAACACTAATAAACAATAATAATAATAAATTTAGTCCACATCTGCAAGTGAATCCATGTAATGTCAATTCACATAGGTATGACAGCGTATCTGTTTGTGCTGTTGACTGGTTAACTGCGTATTACATCATATTGCGTAAGTTTAGCAACAGTGCATGGAGTCAGTACATATAGCGGAGCGCTCGTAACCACTCGCTTGACTATTGCTATTGTTTTTGACGTATGCATAAGAATTATCGAAAAGCGTTGTACTTCTAAAGAGAGTTTTGAATGTATATTCCTAATTGAACTTATTTTTATTTAAATTGGTATTTACCGAACATAGCGCTTGTGATAAAAAGCACTGAATGTTGATTCGAACTTATACGGTTTATCGACTATTCTTATCCGTTGTAGATTTACTTGTATGATATAGCTCTGTTTGCTTTTTAAATAGTTTGCACAAAACTATTTGCCTTCCACGAATTACAAAAAAATAATGACGATAAGGTCGTAGATAAATAGCATTGAATTAGACGCGCGCTATATAAGGTTTAATTTGCCAAAAAAAAACAGTGGCCGGATCTTCATCTTCAATTAGGTAAAATACCAGCTTATACCAATTTATTTTAAGATGAGTATATAGTTATGAGTTTCGATATTTTTTTTTAGAAATAATATAACAGACAGTTAACTTACTTCAATAAATGTTCCTTATGATACAAATACTCTCATAATTCATTTGTGCTTAGTTTGTTCTCTCGCCAACAGTATTTCTACGCTGTCAGCGTTTTGATTCACGATTAACCCGGTAGATACATTCGGAGAATGTGTTGTTTATGCAAAATTGATGACAGAATGTCGGAATGTCATTAATAGTAAGTCAATTATGTTTATAGTTCAAAGAAAGATCACGATATTGTACACCGAACAAAGAATTTGATTCATCAGGTTTCTTGCCCGACAATATTTATCTTTTTCAATTGAAAGTTGTTTTGACAGGCCTCAAATATTTAATTCGAACATTACTCTAAGCTGCTGTAAGCGGCTGTCTAGTTTTCACACCTGTTAACGTTTTAATTAGTGACGTATGTTTTACAATTGACCTCAATTCATCAGGTGCACATTTGGCAACATTTGGAACGTATAGCAGCACGTTTAATAAAGTGAAAAGTAACTAAATATATTTTATTAATAAATCAATAAACAACAATGAAATGTGTTAATTATAATACTGATATACAATTATAAATGTGTATTAAATACAATGATTCTAAAATCTTATTTTTTTTCACTGAGTATTTTCTTCTGACTTTAAGTGTTGCATGATCATATCAATCATACAGCGATATACAGTCACAATGCATGTTACATTAAATTTAGTCTTTTCTTCAGCTTTTTTTTTATGCATTCCGTGTAACAGGTTGAAACCCTTTCAAAAGGTCATTTTTACCATATCGGTTACATTCTACGATTTGTTTTGCTTTTTGGAAAGAATCGTGTCGGCGGATCCGAGAACCAAGAAATAAAAATAGCTCGCCTTAAAACTAAGTTTGAGATTGAAAACTTTCGTAGTCCTAGGGCTAAATTCAACAACCAAAAACAAATGCTGAACAAACAGTTCAAAACTTCGATTGTGATATACACAGTCACGTATTCTTGTGAAATCAAAGGTGGAGCGGTTTACGTCATCCTGAAACCCCCGCCTCCTGGAAGCGCCATTGCCATCAGTGGGTTGATGCCCCCAGTGGAACCGGAAGCGCCGCCCCCAAACATCTGAGAAAGCATCGCCATCCGCATCACGGATCCCATGCCACCTGCTTCCATAGATCCGCCCATTCCTTCCATTGCTCCACCCATTCCACCTCCTAGAAGTCTCTCCAGGGGACTCAAACTCAGGAGGTTGTCAGCTCTGTCTGCCATCATGTCCGCCTGGTCCGCGCGGACGTCCGCGGAGTTCGCGCCCGGAGCAGCGTTCATGACCCTCATACTACGCTCCAGCAAATGGCGCTGCATCATTTGTCGGTGGCGTTGCGGAATCTGGGCCCGGGTTGGCGGTATGAACGTCGGTGGGCCGTTGGAGTTGTACGGCGGAGTAGTCTGTGGGTACTGGTTGTACATCTGATTTCCCCATCCAGATGTAGAGGGTGGGGTTGTGGAGGGTTGGACAGGGTACTGATTCCAGCCAGGTGTTACAGGCGGTGTTGGGCGCAGTGACGGTTGGGGAGGTTGCCAGGTGCGCTGGTTTCGCTGATATGCAGGTTTGGCCGGTCCGCCTCGCTGACCTGCGGCAGTGCCACCCTCACGTTCCACGGCTTCCGGTGCCTGTCCCTGGTTGGACGGCGCTGGCATAGTCGCTGTGTTCCTTCGATCCAGAACTTCCGGGTGCTGACTCCTCGGATCAAACCGTCCAGGTCTCTGAGGTCCGCTCGGTGGCGGTTTGGGAATATGAGACTGGCCCTCCACAACACGCGAGTGCTGACGCTGACCACCTTGACCAGTCAACCAGGGGTCGCTACTGCCCCACCCGCCTTGCGGCCCGCCTCTTCCGCCACCTTGGCCGCCTGGTCTTTCACCTCCCATGAGTTGCATTTCCTGTCCGGTCAGGATGGTGTCCAGCGCCATGGCTTCCGAAGCGGCGGGATCTGGTGGTCCCATCATTGGACTCTGACCCCAGGGCCCTCTGCGGGTGCGGGGTGTAAGGTTGGGAGCGTCAGGTCCGCCCGCGGCGGCGCCCCCAAGCAGCTGCATCATCATTATCATCTGCAGGAAATTGTTCCCGCCAAGACCAGCACTCTGGGACGGTGACGAGAAATCTACAAATTATCAAAGGCGGGTCTGAATTAAAAAAGACACAATACAATATAACATAAAAACAACTATATTACAACACGTATATCCGCGTTCAATAATATATTTACGAATTCAGAGTACAAATTATAATTATTATTTTCGGGTAGCTAGTGTTTCATATAAATTATTAAACATTAAACTACAGACAGAACAGAGATAAACCTAAAATGTCAATGTCAATGGACTCACATTTAAGTACAGATTCTTATCCAAATGTGTAGGACTCGGTACTAAAGAAACAGTGGTCAAATTAATTCGTTTTAAGAAAAACGTTTTTAACATGTCATTATTAGCTCGACTATTCGAACAATATGTAAGCTATCCTACTACCCCCGGCGTCGGCGTCGGCGTCCGCGTCCACGTCTGAATTTGGTTAAAGTTTTTATTACAAAGTCTGGTAACTTCAAAACTACATAAGTTATTCACTTGAAACTTGGAATATACCTTTGTCATCAACTTCAGTGTCAGGGGCAACATTCCCCATAGCTCTGTTTTGTATTTTAACAGAGTTATGCCCCTTTTTCACTTAGATTTTCTGGTTAAAGTTTATATTCAAAAGTTTTGTAACTTCAAGACTACATAAGTTATTCACTTGAAACTTGGAACAAACCTTTGTCGTCAACTTCAGTATCAAGGGCAACATTCCCTTTAACACTGTTTTGTATTTTGACAGAGGTATGCCCCTTTTTCACATAGATTTTCTGGTTAAAGTCTATATTGAAAAGTTTTGTAACTTCAATACTACAAAAGCTATTCACTTGAAACTTGGAAGATACCTTTGTCATCAACTCCAGTATCAAGGCGAACATTCCCCATTACTCTATTTTGTATTTTGACAGAGTTATGCCATTTTTTTCACATGGATTTTCTGGTTAAAGTTTATATTAAAAAAGTTTTGTAACTTCAAAACTACATAAAATATTCACTTGAAACTTGGAACTAACCTTTGTCATCAACTCTAGTATCAGTGGCAACATTACACATAACTCTTTTTTGTATTTTGACAGAGTTATGCCCTCTTTTCACTTAGATTTTCTGTTTAAAGTTTATATTTAAAAGTTTGGTTACTTCAAAACTACATAAGTTATTCACTTGAAACTTGGAATTAACCTTTGTCATCAACTCTAGTATCAGGGTCAACATTACCCATAACTCTGTTTTGTATTTTAACAGAGTTATGCCCCTTTTTCACATATATTTTCTGGTTAAAGTTTATATTCAAAAGTTGTGTAACTTCAAAACTAGATAAGTTATTCACTTGAAACTTGGAACTAACCTTTGTCATCAACTCTAGTATCATGGGCAACATTACCCATAACTATGTTTTGTATATCGACAGAGTTAGCCCACTTTTTACATAGACTTTGTTGTTAAGTTTTTGTTCCAAAAATGTATAAACTATACAAGGCTTCACTTAAAAGTTTCGTATTTTAACAAATGTATGCCCCTTCCACTATCCAAAATAAGTACCAACTGAAATACTTCGAATTGTCGAGCGCGCTGTCCTCTGACAGCTCTTGTTTTTATGCTGTCCTAGCTCATTACTAATGTTCGTCATAACCACAATGTTTCTTGACAATTAGGTACTATCATTTTCGGTTTTGGTACAATCCAGTGCCGAATATTTCAATATGTTGCATTTAAAGTACAAACTTGATTTACAGATCTCAAATGCGGTCGATGTATTTCCTACACATGGGCGAGTGACACAGTTCCCCTCGGAACATGTCTTGACCTAAGGCTAGACATGATCGATATTGGATATTGGATATCGATACTGGATGTGAAAATTCATTTCAGACCATTCCTGCAGAACGTGTCGCACTGAACTGACCAGTATACGTAACATTCAAAAGCTTATTGCTACAAATGATAACATTTGAAACAATAACACTTTAAACATATAAACACGTACCGTATCTGTCCATTGTAATAATAAATCCTTGCAGTGTGTACTGGAAAGCTACAGGCAAATTTCAACCTCGCTTTGTTTTACACCGAATAATTTTCATTGATGTTTTTTTTCACAACAGTTATTAAATTAAGCATGCTCTCCGCCGCTGACAGTTAAACTGTCATACATGCGCTGTTACAGTTGTCAACAGGCCATTGACGGACAAGCAAACTGCCATACATGCGCTGTTACAGTTGTCAACAGGCCATTGACGGACAAGCAAACTGTCATACATGCTCTGTTACAGTTGTCAACAGGCCATTGACGGACAAGCAAACTGTCATACATGCTCTGTTACAGTTGTCAACAGGCCATTGACGGACAAGCAAACTGTCATACATGCGCTGTTACAGTTGTCAACAGGCCATTGACGGACAAGCAAACTGTCATACATGCGCGGTTACAGTTGTCAACATGCCATTGACGGACAAGCAAACTGTCATACATGCGCTGTTACAGTTGTCAACAGGCCATTGACGGACAAGCAAACTGTCATACATGCGCTGTTACAGTTGTCAACAGGCCATTGACGGACAAGCAAACTGTCATACATGCGCGGTTACAGTTGTCAACAGGCCATTGACGGACAAGCAAACTGTCATACATGCGCTGTTACAGTTGTCAACAGGCCATTGACGGACAAGCAAAATGTCATACATGCGCTGTTACAGTTGTCAACAGGCCATTGACGGACAAGCAAACATAGTTAAAGATCAACTGTTAACGAATACTGTATTGGCCTGCGAATGAAACAAGAGGCGGTAGAAGATACAAAAGGTCGAAGAAGAAAGTACATTGATGCACATTTTATTTAACTTACATACTGACTACTAAGTTTGTTTAACCCGAATGCTTCTCAGATATTGTCAAGACGTAATGCTTTTTAAATGCAATTTTATGATTGTGTTGTGTAAAAGACGTGTGCAGTCATGTTCAGCGTATGTGACGTATCAACAATAATGTCAACCGTCCCTTGGCCAGAAGGTGTCAGCAGCATATGTTCACAGAAGGTGTCATCAGCATATGTCCACAGAAGGTGTCATCAGCATATGTTAACAGAAGACTGGTAACACCTTCTGGCTTTCAGGGGACGATTATTTTTATAAACGTACGTTCAAACAATAGTTATGCAATAGTAACATATACAAACTTTATATTCAAAGACCGGTTTGAACCTGTTTCTAGAATATTAACTGAAATGACGACATATGCGACATGCGCTGTTGTGACACATATTACATAAATCCTGCTTGGATTTATGACAAAGCCCACAACACTATACCAATAACGTATCCAACTCACTAAATATTATTAAAATAAAACACACCGTGGTGTCACTATGGTGACAGTTGACAGCACACGACACATATTCGACACATACTCACCGACTGTATCGTCACGCCCATGTTTGAATCCATGGTACCGACGGATAAAAAAAACGTCGTCCGTCGGTTGTCGGCTACCCTTTTCACATGCAATGTTACATTTCCCCATGTGGATGCAATATATGGCGATTCCAAAACGCGATATAACCGAATACACGATGACTGACGTAGTTTGGATAGACCCACCTTTCAAAATAACCGATCGGCGAGATGACAACATTTTTAGGCATTCAGAAAGTCGGAACTTCCGAGTTTGACGCGAATGCACATTTCTGTATTTTTCAATGGGTTACTAAGGGTAATTAAGAATCAAACTGATGTATAATAATGCCACATACTTAAATATGTGCAAGTGTATATATCACGTCTTGAATCCGTTTTTGAAAGATAATAAATACCGAGGTATACATGTACACGACACCGCTCCGGGGACTGAGTAGTTACATCAAACCACTGAGTGTCGTGTTGTCGACATACTCCTTCAGTATTGTTTGCTGCCTCAAATGGTGGAACCTCAATCGCCGAGGGTGTAAATGCATTCCCATACAGATATGTATTACATTAGTATGCATCGATAAACGTTAGTAAATGCATTCATGTTTTCATAATTTTACATTTCGTTATTCATTAAGCGACATTGTTCATGCATCGAGTTATTACAGAAAAGATCGGTGATCGAGTATTACGCTAGTCTGATACTGACACAGATTGCTCTGCATATATGTTCATTATTTGTAAAAGAATTATCATTCCCTGAGGAAGATTTAAGAATGCTTTACCTGTATATATTTGTAAATGTGATCATATGAAGTAAATATGTTATCACGAATAGATCTAAAATATGATGATGTTAGCAACATTATTATATTAATATATGTTTATTTAGAATAATTTGTTAGGGCTATAAGCGGTAGTAGAATTTAGTCATTCAGGTTAATGCGTCACGCGTTAGTGACTGGCATTGTCGTGATATTATACACTTTAATAAGGTTAATGGTGCGGGTCGATATTTGTGGACGTGTTAAAACAGGAATTATGTATACAAATTGCAACACCATAGTTAACCATAAATTGGCAACATCGGCAAAAGAAAGATCGCTATATCTACGCCTACAAACATCGACCCTGGTTCACCAGTAGGGGTTAGTACATGTACATGGATCACCTCCGAAACTTCCGAAGAAGGGGTCCGGAGTAGGGGTTGTGGGTCCGAAAAGGGACCCCAGGGGATCGGGCGTTGTCATAAGACCTGGGAGCACATACATACACAGTATATACATATGCGTCAAAATGGTGCCATGTTACCATGGATAAAATACGTATAAATATTTCACAGCGTTCTGGGGCATTCTTGATATAAAGTTATCTAACAATTTACAACGGGGTATGCACATTCAAATGAAAACTTCAATACACATTATTACCCGATAGATATATATATCTAGTCTGATTTTGTTTTTACACAATAATATTAGACGTATAACCATTTTTAGCATATTTAACTTACCCAAATGTATACAGATCACAAGTGTCTGACACCGATCTATTTCCCATATCACTACTATCTCACATAGCCAATTAACAATGCGCATTATTACACAAAATGTTCCCTATCCATACCAATGGTCACTTTCTACACAGATCTGCACTCACCTCTGAGTTTGGCCAGTACGGAGAGGTCAATGGCAGGTCTTGCGGCCTGCGGGGTGGGAGGTACCGAGGCACGGGGAGTTGGAGGCACTGGGTCCTGGACGGAACTGTTTCCCGCTGAAAAAAGGAGGACACAGTCAGAGTAAGGGTCACGCTACATAGACATGGCAGAAGTAATAGTTATTAAATGTTTGAGGAAGAATTAGTACCTTTGCTGCTCAACTATTCGACCTGGTGCGCAATCAATTTTGCCACGGTACAAGTACTGTCCTACTGCAAGTGAATTCGGTTACTGGACATGATACCCATTATCTTTGTTACACATGGTACTGCGCTTTTCGCAAGTGTACGAAATTCATAATTCAGTTTTTCACAAAATACAAACTGTAACTTACATTCCGCCTAACGAGTGTCATAAAGCCCACATTTTATGTCAACTCCGACCTAACAAATCATGAAATTTTTGCGCAGGCTTCAGTGGTTACAGATTCTCAGATATATATTTACCTTAATGTGTATCGTCTTATTGAAAGAAACACAATAAGAGTATACACCATTTCGGAGCACATACAAAAGTGTAAAGTTTAGCTCCATTTATATATTAATCAATTTTATTTGGTTATATTGTAAATTATATGTTATATGCGTTCTCACCATTGTCAGAAGGTGGACTGGGGGGTCGCCCGGCCCAGGAAGCAGTGTTCGTTTCCGTGGCAACGCTGTGGTCAAGCCTGGGACTCTGAAACAATATCAATATAATTAACATCTGTTCCTAAACTACGCTACACATTAGGGGCTGAAGACGACTGATAAAAGTTCATGTTTCGGAGAACCATTCAGCGAACCACGTTCATATTCTTCAAAGTGAAAGTAGATCATGTGTATTTTGCAGTGTGTTCATACATCATGACCGAGCACTAAGTATTTCGCCAGGTGTTCATTGTTGACCACCAACTTATATTATTTACGGATTACAATTATCCAAAACAACACTACATGGGGTAAATTTTATTATTTCATAAAACGATATTCCAAATATATTGTGAAAGTTACTTTTGTAATGAGTAAGAAATAAAATTTACTCGATGTCCTAAAATTATATTTCTTCCCAAGCTATTAGAATGCTCTGTTTAATCGATCCATATCTGACAGGCTTACATCTCAAAGCCACCTGCGCTCTGGTTAATAGCATACGTGTCAGTAAGGGGCGTGCCTTTCACCAAATAGTTTTGCATTTGTCAAACTGATTTAGGTTAATTATGCAGGTTAAGGTTTATCCATTTTCAGGTCAGTAAATTCAGTGGCGCATTCGTTTGAAAAAAAGTATATCCCGTATCACGAATTACACTTAACTGCTACTCTTTAAAACTCGAAATTGCGACCCAGGATATGAATAACAATATTTGCCACGAAATTATTATATATTATATTAATATTGAATAAATGAACAGAATAAACATTAACTATATTTGCTTGGAATGTTAAAGCCGTACACCTTACTGATTCCTTATTCAAATAAGCAATAAAGAACCAGACACATTTTAATCTCAATTAAATTTTGTATTTTTGTGAAGAAAACGTTTATTTTACATCCGAGTTCATGTGTATTTAATTATTAATTATTTGACAGTTGGTTTACCAACACATTTTAATTGCACTGTGTCTTGTTTCGGGGTTGACATGCAACAGTTATAAGCACTGTGGTTGACCATCAACACGCTGTCTGACCCACTTTCGTCCATGTACATCGAGTCAGTACTGGTATGAGTGCAGTCCACTGACACTAGTGGGTATCTACAGACGCCCGCTGTCACTGCGGGCGACATTAATGGTCATCTGTAACTCGTCCAAGAGACCACAGTCCACTGACACTAGTGGGTATCTACAGACACCGCTGTCACTGCGGACGACATAAATGATCATCTGTAACTCGTCCAAGAGACCACAGTCCGCGGATAGACACGGTGTGAGTCCATCACGATGTCTTGTATGTACATGCTCTTAGTGATACATGTAATACAATGTGCATACATCATGTTTACGTTAATTTACTGTGGAGGTTGTCTTAAGAAACTGTCTCTGTCGTGGTTACGTCTGTTGCACTAAGGTTTGAGCTGCCGTTAATTACATCGGTCAAGGGGTTGAGTTTTTGTTACCATTGGTTTGTTTATCTGTCGGTCTCAGTGTCCGTTAGGATTTTTACGTTTAAGATATGAACGGATTTGCATGATACTTTTTGGTGAGGTTGAAAATTGACCAACGAACATATGATTAGATTTTGATGATGATTCAGATCCCAGTATGCATCTAGGATTTGTCAAATGCTTTATTATTAGAAGAAAGGGGAAATGAGGTAACATATCATTGGCATAGGGTTTGCGTTTGCTGAGCGAGTTATACTATACGTGGTATAATTAATTGTGTGGCCAAAGTCATTCAGTTGTCCCCGTTCACGACCATCTGTATTAAAGTACAATAGACGAGTGACGTATACTTATACTTATATGTTGTTTATACGCTACGTGATTGCGAAGTTATACAAAACGTATACGTTCAGAATTTTGTAAATGAATTTGAAAACAAGTGTTGTCGGCGTTACATTCCGAAACAAGTGACATTCAAAACCACAAACATACATTTTTAATGATAAATTAACATAATCTCCGACCAAATCTGCAGTTTAAGCATGTTTAACCTAGACCTGGTCGTTTATATCAGATATAAATAACCATTTTACAGTATCATAACTTGGGTTGCGTAATGAACAGAAACCAATGATAAAACCTGTCTGTTTCCTGTCGTGTATGACGTCATCGCAATCTGTGTCGGCTTTGGTGGATCCGACATGCGGGCCCTGGCGGCCGACGACGACGACACATAAGAAATCACTGTCGGCTGAGGGCCAGAGGTGCCGGGTGATGTTTGGCAACTAACCAAGGCTGAAAACATATAATCCTTCATTATTAGTCTACTGGGGATTTCAGTGGTTTATTTTAATGGGGTTAGTCATGTGCGTACGTGTAAGATGTGGCAATTCTGAAGCAGTTTTAGTAAATAAGTCACAGTTTATATCTTTACACCCACTGACATTTGACCACGCGGTGACATCGCCTTCATTCACCTTAACCAAGAAACAAATGTTTATTGATTTAAGCCTTTTTAGCGCAAAATACACGTAGACATTATTTTTCTACTTTTAGATGTACATCTAGTTAAATATAGTAATATTAGAAATGCGTATGTTGACATCATCAGCCTGTTAAACTGTACAAACTAAAAATGCATTTAAATTCAGTCTACATACATTTAAATTTCCCAATATCTTGCATTTTTAAATATTGAGTTGTTTCATTTTCCTTTCGTTTTCCTCATTTTTGACAGGGTTACAGCTAGGGGTCATGACTGGCTCTTTCAAAATAATATTTGCAAAATTGTACTATATTACATATGTATTGCTATTTTAAAGTATAATAAATGAATGAGCACGCATAATAATAATAAATATATTAGGAAAGCTGCTATCGGCAAATTCACAGACAATAAAATGCCCAAATATATTGTATTTTGCGTGTTAGTTTTTAAAATTATTTTGCTTTCGTTTTCTATAATTGCAAATAGTGGTAAGTGGGTCGTGACTTCTTGTTTTAAAAATAATATTTGCGGAACACTCGCTTACAAACAAACATACACGTGTTGTTTTTTATATGTCGTACAATAAATGAATGAGCACGGAGATAATGATAATGTGAAATCATTTGATAAGTAAATAATCAACAACTGTGTATTCTTGAGAAGTCCCATTCATCTAGTAGACGTCCTAGACGCGAGCTACCTTACTTAAGCTGTCATCAGCCTGTCACAATTGCTACTTGGCCCACTTTATAAATAGCTCTAATAAACGGACTGTCAACAGTGACAGCCATTGTGGAACGGATAACTTTTAACTGTTTTGGTTTCACAAATAAAATGTTAAATGCTGTCAGTATCTCTAGAATGCTGAGATTTGTTCCATGTATTGAAATATTGAATGTGATAGCTATGTAGTTAATATTTTTCACACTAAACAGCACGGCACCCTGATGCACGCCGTAGTCAATTGTTGGTTACTTTAAGATTAGTTGGGCGATTTCGAGATATTGAATCGCGTGACCTACTTTTAACTTTGAAGGCTACAAAGCACTAACAATCGATACCCCAAAATGTATACGCCCCATCGGCTATTTCGGCCCGTTCAGGAACGTTCGAAACGTTGGCTGTTATGCATATTAATGCATTTGCATTACGCAGTTTGAATACTAACCTATATATTTACCAAGATAATGAAAGTAGGGAGTATAGCAAATAGTTCGTAGTTCGATTTTTCTTGAGTAAAATGCCATTGCAGAAATTAAATGTCTGTCAAAAAAATGTGTCCTTTCCGTTAGAAAACTTTTACACACCGTTTCCCTTAAGTTTTTTTTTCCTATACTTTTATCACCAAGACTCTTTCAACTTCATCAGCGTTTTAATAAATAATGCATTGTGGAACACGCCGACCCACACATAACGACATAAGATATTAAATATGTATAGCACACCCAATATTAAACTCGAAGCGTTTTGAGGCATTTATATTAGTTACTCGTGCTGCATTGGACAGACTTAAAAAAATCTGACAGAGCTTAAATCTTGGATGACGTATGGTACTATGATCCTATCACAAAACAACACGGAAGCTGGCGGTAGGTTTAAAATCAAGAATCTTTACTTGCAATCACGTTTGCAACGTAATTTACGTCAGTCACCTTGACAACAGTCGCCCTGTCTCTCAAAAATCATCTTCACTCATGTTTAATTGCACTATCACCGTTCATTATACTTGCAGTTCAATGAATTGTTTGTTAGCAGATTGTGAGAATGTTAAACTCGTTATTGCGTTTAATGTTAAGAAGTCATTTATATAATAAAATACATGTACTAGTACTAGGAAGAAAGTTTAGTGCGAGTAGCTGTATACCTGTCACATAGGTTGATGTATACAATCAAGATAATAATGTTATCGTGAGATATTGGGTGTATATCGTGAGATAGCATTTGCTTTATTTGTATAATATACGGCTAAGTTTATGCATACATGTATACCATATTTGATATAATGCTATCGTTAGATGCTGTATGTATATCGCGAGATAGTATATACTAAAAGGTTTGTTAGGTTGGGCTAAGTTTATGTATACAGTATATTGAGAAAATGTACGTTATTGTGAGATAGTATATATGCTAAAAGGTGTATACTTTTTGGTAAGTTTATGTATACAATGTATTGAGATACTGTATGCATATCGCGAGATAGTATATGCTTCATGTTTATTATATTGGGATAAGTCATTGTATTCAATTAATTGAGATATTGTATGCATATCGTGAGATAGTATATGCTTCATGTTGATTATATTGGACTAACTTTATGTATACAAAATATACTGAAATAATGTATGTATATCGTGAGATAGTATATGCTTCATGTTTATTATATTGGGCTAAGTTTATGTATACAATTAATTGAGATAATTTGTGTATATTATATTGGGCTAAGTTTATGTATACAATTAATTCAGATAATGTATGTATATCGTGAGATAGTATATACTTCATGTGTATTATATTGGGCTAAGTTTATGTATACAGTTGATTGAGATCATCTATGCATATCGTGAGATAGTATATGCTTCATGTTTATTATATTGGACTAAGTTTATGTATACAAAATATACTGAGATAATGTATGTATATCATGTTTATTATATTGGGATAAGTTAATGTATTCAATTAATTGAGATAATGTATGCATATCTTGAGATAGTATATGCTTCATGTTTATTATATTGGACTAATTTTATGTACACAATTAATTGAGATAATGTATGTATATCGTGAGATAGTATAGGGTTCATGTTTATTACATTGGACTAATGTATGCACTGTAATAGCTACCTATGTAATGAGAAAGTATTATATGTGTATTTTGAGATCATGTATGCTATAAATTGTGATCAGATATACTTTATCGTCTAAGCATTAACTGAGTTAGTCTTTTATATAGAAAAATTTAGATTAAGTACCCCATATATTGAGAAAGTGTTTGAATCATTTTGAAAAAGTATATGCTGCTCAATGCAAAATGTATGCATATATTGAATTAATGTATGCATATTTTTTGCATATTGTTATTATTATTATTATTATTAGTAGTAGTAGTAGTAGTAGTAGTAGTAGTAGTAGTGAAGTAGTAGTAGTAGTATTCATTATTGTTGTTGGTGGTGGTGTTGGTTGTGTTGGTGTTGTTGGTGTGTAATGATAATCATTATATAGTTTATGGTTTATTTAGAGATATTATATTTTATATGTATTTTATATAATGAAATATTGTACGTATATACTCGTATTTACATACATGTAGTTGATTATTTACATTATTTAGTGTATGCTATATAGTAATAAAATATATCTGCCTCATGATTTTGAAGAACTTACAGATGAGTAATTTACAAAATATTGATTTTAAGTACATGACCGAAAAATAATTAGCGAATGATCAAGTGATGTTTTGATATAATTGGTTAAGTAATGTACAGAGTCAATTTACCAGTTACGGTATAATTTATTACATTTTTAATTGCTGTACCAATTCCGCACCACACCGCCTAGTGTGCCCCACATTGATAGACCACATGAATTGACACATTTATAGTGTGGGGTCCAGATATGCCAATCTAAACCAATACATTAAGCGTATTTATTTCAAAATAACGACCACTTATCTGTAATTCTTGTAAGATATTTTTAATTGATTGCCTTTTAACGACGCATTCTGTATTGAGCTCCATTTCCCGTTCATCAGACATTCTTTAAGGCCAAATTTGAAACCCCAAACGAGGCTAGTCATCAATACATCCCTTTGTTCTTAAGTTCTGAAGTTGGACTGGACGAGTTTTTAAGTTACATTTCCCGTTACATTTGTTAGACATTACGAAATAGACGTATATTAATTTGTTAACAGAGTTAAATATATTATGAGTATTATTGCTATCTTTTATTAAGTAATTATACAGAAATATAACTTTGATATAGATATACACTTCCGAGATTGAACATAAGAATATACAGACAAAGGATCATATAGAATCATGCTTCTGTACATTCACAATTTTAAATTATGTTAAAATACGCCGTTTTAACGTTTCCTATATTATGCATATCATTAATGGGAATCATTTTTACGATACTAAAATGTATATAATATAATGCATATTATGTTTTATTTTGCCCGTTCATACACAATCGAAATAATTTAACTTTATTTGCTAATTTGTATACATTTATTTCGTTTAATTACTGAGGTTTGGGATGAAATGTCAACGGAAAATTGGTTTCCTATTGCGCTATAAATGCTAGAAGATGATAAAAATTGGTTTCCAACTGCGCTATCAATGCTAGTAGATGATACAAATTGGTTTCCTATTGCGCTATCAATGCTAGTAGATGATAAAAATTGGTTTCCTATTGCGCTATAAATGCTAGTAGATTATGAAAATTGGTTTCCTATTGCGCTATAAATGCTAGTGATGATACAAATTGGTTTCCTATTGCGCTATGAATGCTAGTGATGATACAAATTGGTTTCCTATTGCGCTATAAATGCTAGTAGATGATACAAATTGGTTTCCTATTGCGCTATCAATGCTAGTAGATGATAAAAATTGGTTTCCTATTGCGCTATAAATGCTAGTGATGATACAAATTGGTTTCCTATTGCGCTATGAATGCTAGTGATGATACAAATTGGTTTCCTATTGCGCTATCAATGCTAGTGATGATACAAATTGGTTTCCTATTGCGCTATAAATGCTAGTAGATGATAAAAATTGGTTTCCTATTGCGCTATCAATGCTAGTAGATGATAAAAATTGGTTTCCTATTGCGCTATCAATGCTAGTAAATGATAAAAATTATTGGTTTCCTATTGCGCTATCAATGCTAGTAGATGATAAAAATTGGTTTCCTATTGCGCTATAAATGCTAGTAGATGATAAAAATTGGTTTTCTATTGCGCTATCAATGCTAGTAGATGATAAAAATTGGTTTCCTATTGCGCTATCAATGCTAGTAGATGAAAAAAATAAGTTTCCTATTGCGCTATAAATGCTATTAGATGATAAAAATTGGTTTCCTACTGCGCTGTAAATGCTATTAGATGTTAAAAATTGTTTTCCTATTGCGCTGTAAATGCTATTAGATGATAAAAATTGGTTTCCTATTGCGCTATAAATGCTAGTAGATGATAAAAATTGGTTTCCTATTGCGTTATAAATGCTATTAGATGATAAAAATTGTTTTCCTATTGCGCTATAAATGCTATTAGATGATAAAAATTGGTTTCCTATTGCGCTATAAATGCTATTAGATGATAAAAATTGGTTTCCTATTGCGCTATAAATGCTAATAGATGATAAAAATTGGTTTCCTATTGCGTTATAAATGCTAGTAGATGATAACAATTGGTTTCCTATTGCGCTATAATGCTATTAGATGATAAAAATGCCTTACGACTTACGAAGAAATAACAGTAGACAGCGCTTTAACCAACTGCGCTGTTCTGCTTTGTAAGGAAACCTGTGGTTATACAAAATACTCACAATTCTGACATCCAAATGTAAACATCAAAAAGGGTCAAACAAACACGACCAATATTATAAATGGATTTCTATCTCAAAATGCGAAAACTCTTTTTCCCATTATATGCTCCTTATTTTAACTGTTATTATATGCTAGATTTAATATGTTAATGTCAGATTTGTTAAAGAGGCTCTTTTCGTTGACATTGTCCCTTTAGACAACGGTCGATGATTAACCATATTAAAGGGCAATGATTAAAACATCAGGAAACACGTACAAAGAACACAGAACCGGAAGCAGAGTTTGCGGAAATCAGTTGTGGTCTTAATAAAATGTGCCATACGTGTTTTGCTAATGACGCATGCATCGAAAACAATGCGCTATCTGTTTAATTCGAATGATAATAACTTGCTGTCATATCACACCATTAGCATTAGTCTGTCTGTATCATGATTTTTTTAATTTTGATGCCTTAGTGGCATTAAGCTTAAATGCAGTATACATTAAAGGGACCTATAGTACTTACAGCTTCAGATGTGATGTTCGGTAACATACTTTTAAAAGAAATTTTAAGAATTTTATGCATAAAGAAGCAAAATGCTATTCTTGATACAGACATATTTTGGAAATGGATACAATTAAACGCGCGTAACGCGAAATGACTGTTCATTTTGTTGATATGCTCATGTTAGAATAAATGTACAGTTTTAGTTGTTAGCATGACATACTTTTTATTTCAAAGTCGTATTTTCTAATACAGACGGAGATACACGTAGCACTTTAAATGCACTTTTTGTTTGAATATTATAGTTGATTGATTCGTTTGTTTAAATGGTTGAATGAAAACTTTATATGACATGAGCAAAATATCTGTAAACTAGTTCCTTTAAATTTAGTATATATACATTTAAATGCATCTGCTTCGTTTCGTATCGTTTTGAAGTTATGAATTACCAATCACTGAATGAATGAAGTGATCATTAAAATCTAATTCATCAAGGCTTTATGAGAGGTAACATATATCCGGAAAAAACATTTACGAGCCTTATAATAAAGTTCAAAAACAATTCGGTCAATATAATTGAACTTATTATACCGGTAAACAAAGTGAAACTCAAGCTGCATCAGCAGGGGAGAACTCTTATTAGTAGCACAATTAAGGTCCTTTCTTTAAGGCAAGTGACCAATTGTACATACAACACAGCTACAAAAGCACGTAACAAACACAAAATGAATAAATCTGGGTCACAAACTGGAGCGATCAATGCAAAGGGGGTTTAAACCGGTTTAAGGGCGCCCGAACCTCACACTTATTAGTAATGCAATAAATAGGTGTAAATTAAAATTAACCTATAGCATCGCAATTCAAATTAAACATCAGTAAAAGAGAACACATATTCAATTTAATTACCATTAATTTACTCAATGGTTGCATGACGTAAACCAGACAAAGTCAAATCGGACGACTGACTTTCGACTGAAATGAAAGATCGCATTTTATCGACATAACAAATAGTTTTGTTTATACGACACAGTCTCATTGTCTTCATCAGAAAAATAATTCATTATTATTAACTGATTGGCATTTACATTAATAGTTGCTTAACAACAGAAAACATTAATATAATATGTATAGACAAAAACGACATTGTGTAGCAAAACAAATTAATAATTAGTAAGGGCGCATTTCCCCCATTTCTAGTTCAAAAACGAATGACAGTGAACAATGTGGTATTTATATGTAAAAAGAAGTATATAATAAGACAGTATGACAGACAGATACATCTAGACAATTAACATTCCGGCTCAAAACCATTGGCAGCTTTACACCGGTTGGAAATAACAACATCCTCTTTTATAGAATAAATGCAATCCAACAATGTAATTATTTAACCGTAATTTGCTACCTTCTCCATAAAGCGTTTATTTAAAGAAACCGGTATAAATATTAGTATGATTAATATTAAATATATACACACTTGACTTCTCGCTTCGCATGTTGCTTTGTATATTTACAGTAAACTCAATTAAATTAATATTTTGCTGTTGTTTATTATAGCATTGTTAATATTTGTATTTATATACTAAACCTATTGTAATTTATGTATGCTTAATTCAGTCAAGAAGTAGTATTTTTGAGATGACCCTATGCGAACTAGTATATATTATCTGTTTCGTGTATATTGACTGTATGTCTGCTGTATATTGAATAAACCAAAATATATGACGCCGATAAAAGGTTCCATGGTCAGAAGTTGCTTCGGACTGAACAGTGTTTGCTAAATGATAGCACGTACGAGTATTACCTATTAAAGACGTTCGCAACAATTTTTTTTCCTTTTTTTTTTCCAACGACATATTTTCCTAAATATGTGCACACACATGTGTCAATGTATCCTTAAACTAAAACAGTCTTAAAAAACAGGGGTCACCGGCCTTGTTCCGGAAATATTGGGGTTTAAATACGGTACCTATCGATTTAGAAAATAAATCGCGTTTCTGGTTAGCACGGTTTGCAAGAAAAGGGAATTTAAATGAATTTTGCTGGATATTAAAACACGTTTTCGAAGAAGTGGATCGGATTCATCATTGATCGAAGTAAACTAAACGGTTATATATATTTTGTGTTCAGTTTTGGAATACTCGGACATTATCTTTTGTTTATACTCGTACCGTCCAATACGGAATATATTGTACGCACGCGCGTCCAATATGGTGAAATATTGGACGGTCACGTGGCACGAATGACGACATATGATTGGAGGATATAAATAGGTATATAATAATAGTGGATATTTACTTCAGGATTTCTAATGTAGAGGCATTCATATAAACGTCTACAATCATGATGAAACAGCTGAGGTCACTGTAACAACCAAACCAATCAACAATCACAATGGAACGGATGAATTACTGAACCAATTCAATGTATTTACGATTACGAATATGTTGCGATATTTAAGTACATACAAGCCAATCAAACTGTCCCTAATAAACGCTGATAATTTCAAGTCCGTTGAGGCACATTTCATGAGAGTTGCAACGATTAAGCGATGGATCGATTCGATTCCATTTGGCTTTCAAACCTCATTTAGATGAATATTTCGAATCGATTTTTTACCTTCTTACATGCTTGTGTTTGCGTATTCATCAGTCAAGACTTGCAATATAGTCATGATTTATATTTGATACTATTAATACAATTGTAATGGTGAATATATGCGCCGTATATATCAATATATGATGTATTACGATTTATGGGTATACATTGGTAATAATGTTTAACAACTAGTTGAATATAACAGTAACCATCATGCCATGATCAATTTAGATGTTAAATCTACACGAACAACGTGATTTTAAATATTAGTTTTATGAAAAATCATCTATAAATATATTAAAGAAAATCGAATCAAATTTGGTTGATTCAGCATCGAAAATCGAATCGGGTCATTGACAATCGAGTTATCGATGCATCAAGAATCGTTGCAGCTCTATATTTCATGATATTTTCCTCCTCATCAAATAAACGTTGCGCAGAGAAGACGTTATAAAACACTCGCGCTTGTTTGGAATGCTTTTTTGCAAACGCAGCTAAGGTGATGTATAGAAAACAAATACCACATGTTTGACCCTTCTGTGTCGGTCATTGATCTTAGCGTGACCTTACGACTTTCGATGAAATAAATCTCCCTGAAGATTCCCAAACAGAAGTCAAATTTTCTTAGCATAAGCAATAATTCATAATTATGCGATCAAAATGTACGCGTTCTACTATCTGTCTTTACGTAAGACGACGGTCTCTCCGGATGCCCTTATTTTCCACATTTTAATAATATAATAAATAGTTTAAAACTTGTTATTTAAGCTCGTGTCGAGAGCAAGAAGCTTATTGATACAATTGCGAGTACGTTTCCTGAGTAGAACCAGTACTTAGTGTCTCCTGAAGAAGATCATTCGAGCCCTCCCCGAATAGTAATCGAACCCGAGCGCATGGGGGACATATAATATGCTACCAAAATAAAAACATGGTAAAAGCAAACAGTTATTAACTTCAAAGATTTTCTAGGAGTTTTGTAAAGTTGCTGAGTTATTTGTTATTTGTTCAAAGCGAAAGGGACCTTAAAGAACCCGTCATTGTGTAATAACTTGATTATAATATTATATGGGTTTTACGCCACTATAGCATAAACATTTCGTTTTCATATCCGTTATAGAGGTGTTTTAACGAACAAATACCTGTCGGTTATCATAAAAAGTGCATTATTCACTATTCAGTTAAGTCTCTATTGTGGCTATTACTTATGCGTGAACCGGTCCTCCTTGTTATTATTGACCATTATTAAACGCTTGCAAGTGTGTTATTGTACTTGTCAATTCAATGTTAAAATTTGAATCGAGGAAAAACACTGAAACAAAATGGTGACTAACTAGTGCGATTCCAGCTCGGCTGAACGCGCCCCTGGTAATGTAATATTATAAAAAATGTATTGGCTAGGTGCACGATTTGGGGTTAATCTTTACGATAAAAAATACGATTTTAAAGTAAATCACCCATTTGTTTCGGTTCTATTACATAAAATGTACGTTCACCCATTTTTTCGAGCCTCGTTAACGACCTCAATACAGGTATTCCGAAGGTATTGCAGTTGTTTAGAAAATCCCTCTCAGTCCACGAATATGTTCATACTAGAAACAGAACGCTGATTGTCGCTTTCTAAATGCAACTCTAATATGGTAAAAACACTAAATATTCGTGTGCATTTAAAATATTCTGGTGACACTTTTATGTGCCCGCAGTAATGTTGTGTCATGAATATTTGCGGACGGCAATTTCCTGTTAATAGTTAACTGTTGCTCAAGAAATAATATCTTAGACTTACACAGATTGAGTGTTGACAACATTGCTCTACTAGTTCCTAAACAAATTCACCTATTTTGTGAACAATCATTTTTGGGTAGTATACAACCGGATGTCAAAACACACACTGTGACATGTATTTGTTATTTACATATCATGACAGATGAAGTGAGTTTGACACTTTCTAGACTCATAAATTAAAATACAATAACTTAATGCACATACAGGCAAGCAGACCCGTTTCGGAATACGTCAGCTCATTGTTACTTTTGGAATTGCTGTCATTTGCACAAAAGCGTGCATCACTATACTCGCCTGTTTGAAGTATGTAAGCGTGCATCACTATACTCGCCTGTTTGAAGTATGTAAGCGTGCATCACTATACTCGCCTGTTTGAAGTATGTAAGCGTGCATCACTATACTCGCCTGTTTGAAGTATGTAAGCGTGCATCACTATACTCGCCTGTTTGAAGTATGTAAGCGTGCATCACTATACTCGCCTGTTTGAAGTATGTAAGCGTGCATCACTATACTCGCCTGTTTGAAGTATGTAAGCGTGCATCACTATACTCGCCTGTTTGAAGTATGTAAGCGTGCATCACTATACTCGCCTGTTTGAAGTATGTAAGCGTGCATCACTATACTCGCCTGTTTGAAGTATGTAAGCGTGCATCACTATACTCGCCTGTTTGAAGTATGTAAGCGTGCATCACTATACTCGCCTGTTTGAAGTATGTAAGCGTGCATCACTATACTCGCCTGTTTGAAGTATGTAAGCGTGCATCACTATACTCGCCTGTTTGAAGTATGTAAGCGTGCATCACTATACTCGCCTGTTTGAAGTATGTAAGCGTGCATCACTATACTCGCCTGTTTGAAGTATGTAAGCGTGCATCACTATACTCGCCTGTTTGAAGTATGTAAGCGTGCATCACTATACTCGCCTGTTTGAAGTATGTTAAGTATATTCGATTGTTCATATTTGTCAATGTTTCTAGCTAAGAATGTTAAAACGACAAACACATTAACTTGAAGTAAGCTAGACAGAACCATTTGAATAGATAAACATTAACCGACATGTATTGGGTAAATGAAACGTGTTTGCATCGTGTATCGGTGGTTTGTAGGACAACCAGTCGTCGACCCACATATGCATGTGCAGGAGTTTTAGAATGTGCATTCGGACAATATTGTGTGAAAAATATCCCAAATAATATGCTTGTTGACATCAGGCCCCATGTTCACAAAGGATTAACTCTTGGATTAAGATCAATCTTAGCTGATCTTGATCTTCTAGCTCAAATGAGCGGAATCTCAAACATATTTTAATTTCTCAATACCTTTTCTTCTTGATAAAATAACACAAATTTTTTTTAAGATTTGATTAAAATACTCGTATCAGACAGACAATCTATGCTGAGAGGAGTTCATAATTATGTAAAACATATATTTGTAAAAAAATTAAAATTGATCCAGATATTTAGTGAACGCCATTTTTTAGTTTGATCCTGAAATATCAAGCCTAAGTCCATCTTGAAGCTGAACATCAGGCTCAACTTGTTTTGTGAACACGGGGCAAGATGTTCTTTATATTGTTGTGTATTTTGAATTTAAAATTAGGGCGATAAATGTTATAGAGAAATTTATTCAAACGAATAAATGTGTAAGATTGTACTGATTTGTGCATATCACTTTCACATGAATGATTTGTCAAGCAATTTACATGTACTTTCCATCTCACTGTGAGTAATTGATATTTTTAATTCACAACTATCGAGTACTTTTACTGAAAGTCAGCCAACACGGTGATTTTATGCGAGATTTTATGCGTGTCTTTTTATCAAATTGAGTTTTTTTTATGTAAATTATTCAAATCGTTATTATCTTATTAATGTCAATATGTCTGGATGGTCAAAAATAAATTAGATATACAATTAAAATGAGGCGTGTCGTGGGAGACCCGGGCTTAATGCATGTGCGTAAAGTGTCGTTCCGGGTCAGCCTATTTAGTCCGCACAGGCTTATCCTGGACGGCTCTTTCCGCCTACGGTGGATTTATGTTTAGAATAGACTTCATTGAAACAGAAAATACCATTAAAGCGGAAAGTGCCGTCATGGATTAGCCTGTGCGGACTGCACAGATTGATCCGGGACTAAACTTTACGCACATGCATATAGCCCGGGTTTCCCACGACAAGTTCTTTATATTGGTACACGTTGACTTACCACACGCCAAAGCCCAGAGCACAACTCTATCCAGTATAAACATGCTGAACTACTGTGTTCTTCTTTTAGAAAATCGGAAAGTCACATTAAAACTCCAACATTCGCGTCTTTACTGAACCATCTCTTCTTTATTTTATGTTTAATTGTTAAATTCAAAACTGGCTTTAAACAAGTTAACTTCTACTTTCTTTAGAACGTAAGAAAATCGCGAAAATAGCTGTTTCAGTTAAAATGTTGGGTGATGTTTTGTTCCAAGAAAGATTCACAGTTCCCTCGGACCTCGCTGTCGACCTGTTCACTGACTTTCACACAGTGGAGCCCGAGCTGATGGCCATATTTATATCAACGTCAACGACGGATAGCGAGTGACGTTAACGTGGAAAGACCCGCATACGCTGACAAACGCGCGACGTTCCGGTCTTTACGTTACGTTTACAAACGCTGAAGCGGTTCAGCATTTAAACGAAAAGTGAGACGTCCCATTAGCAGGTTAGCAGGTTAGCTTTATTAGTCTTAAAATACAACTGTCGTACGAAAGTTTATAAAGATGAGAGTTTGAAAACATGTATCATTTACTCTGAGTTCATATTCATTAAAAATATTCTTTTCTCTTGTAATTCTATTCGATAATTCGGTAATTGCTTAATACAAACATAACTAAATGTTAAAAGTAAAAATTATGGGCAACATACAACGAAACTGCAGTTAAGGGGGGGGGAGGGGGTGTAAGAAACAAGAAAGAGTACTAACAAGAGGATATTTGTCAAATCTTATTATCACGAGTGAAATAAAATACGATCTTACACCGAAATCAACTACTGTTCTGTTGTTGTTGTTTTTTTCACATTTTTATTATTTGGGTTTAATTAGAAAACCTGGCGGGACTCATAACGCCATGACGTGAAAAGAATGACGTCATTTCACAATTTTGAGTACAGCATCGTTGACGGTCCGTATCATTTCCTGAATAAATCGGGATGCCAGTGTGAAATAGTGTTTTAAAACAGTGAATTACCGATTTTATTTCACTGATATTTCCCTGTAAATCATTGGAAAGCATCAAATAAATTTGGGTGTGATAACGCGTGATATCATCACTGGAAAGGGAGACATTTAATATTTTCACGAGCGCTTGGTTATATTATCACCGGGATGGGAGACAATTAATATTTTCACGAGCGCTTGCGTTATCACACCGAAAACAAACATATTTTCTTTTTCTTTTATAGTTGATTAACTCTTGGTTTTACATTTTATTGGAAAATATCGCGGGAATCATAACGTCATGACCTCAAAATAATTTCGTCATTTGACAGTTTTGAGCCCGGCATCGACGACGGTCCCTTTTATTTACTGTATTAAATCGGGACCCCAAAAAGTAGTCCATCACTGTGATTGATATATTTCACTGATATTTTCTATGTTTCACTACTTAGCATTTAATAAATAGTATTTTTACAACAGTAAATTAGTTAGTGGGGTGTTGGACTACAAAACATCCCCAATACATATATTTTTTGTGTATTAGAGGTCAAGAAAGAACATATTTGACTGCATTAGCATAAAAATAGACGAAACTTCCTAATAGGATATGAAGCTGTTCAAAGAAAGCCATTGTCTAGAAATGATGTTCTAACTAAATGAAAAGTTCATGTCACAGAACGTATTCAAACGATTGTCAATTAATATGTATTGACATGCTTCCTCGTACTGGTGACCGCAAAGTATTTTTCGTTAGGTCTTTCATAAACTGTTGTAGAAACAATACATTTAAATACAAAAACATGTGACGCATTTAAATTAAGTATATTGATAGTGTCATGTATATTTATAAACGAGGTGTGGGCGAAATCCAAAAGTTAGTGATTAATAGGTCCATGAAGTTGGCTAGGTAATGGGTATTGGGTTTTCAATATATAGCCAGCCTCCAATACCCAGCTCGGTTTTCGGTATTCAAAATACACCGAATATCGAGCCAGGGATAAATACCTAGCTGGGTATTGGGTATTCGCGAAATACAAGATGGCAAATATCTAGCCAGCCTCCAATAACCAGCTCGGTATTCGGTATTCAAAATATACCGAATATCGAGCCAGGGATGAATACCTAGCTGGGTATTGGGTATTGGCGAAATACATGATGGCGAATATCTAACCAGCCTCCAATACCCAGCTCGGTATTGGGTATTCAAAATATACCGAATATCGAGCCAGGGATGAATACCTAGCTGGGTATTGGGTATTCGCGAAATACATGATGGCGAATATCTAGCCAGCCTCCAATACCCAGCTCGGTATTCGGTATTCAAAATATACCGAATATCAAGCCAAGGATGAATACCTAGCTGGGTATTGGGTATTCGCGAAATACATGATAGCGAATATCTAGCCAGGCTCCAATACCCAGCTCGGTATTGGGTATTCAAAATATACCGAATATCGAGCCCGGGATGAGTTCCTAGCTGGGTATTGGGTATTCGCGAAATACATGATGGCGAATATCTAGCCAGCCTCCAATACCCAGCTCGGTATTGGGTATTCAAAATATACCGAATATCGAGCCAGGGATGAATACCTAGCTGGGTATTGGGTATTCGCGAAATACATGATGGCGAATATCTAGCCAGCCTCCAATAGTAAGCTCGGTATTCGGTATTCAAAATATACCGAATATTGAACGAGGGATGAATACCTAGCTGGGTATTGGGAATTCTCGAAATACATGGTAGCGAATATCTAGCTAGCCGCCAATACCCAGCTCGGTATTGGGTATTCAAAATATACCGAATATCGAGCCAGGGATGAATACCTAGCTGGGTATTGGGTATATAGCCAGCCTTCAATACAAAGCTCGGTATTGGGTATGCAAAATATACCAAATATCGAGCAAGGGATAAATATATAGCTGGGCATTGGGTATTTGCAAAATATATAATGGCGAATATATAGCCAGGCTCCAATATCCATATCGTTATGAGGTATTTTAGGTATACATAGCGAATATCAAGCCAGGGCTGAATACCTAGCTGGGTATTGGGTATTCGCGAAATACATAATGGCGAATATCTTGCCAGCCTCCAATACCCAGCTCGGTATTCGGTATTCAAAATATACCGAATATCGAGCCAGGGATTAATACCTAGCTTGGTATTGGGTATTCGCGAAATACATAATGGCGAATATCTAGCCAGCACCCAATACCCAGCTCGGTATTCGGTATTCAAAATATACCGAATATCGAGCCAGGGATTAATACCTAGCTGGGTATTGGGTATTCGCGAAATACATAATGGCGAATATCTAGCCAGCCTCCAATACCCAGCTCGGTATTCGGTATTCAAAATATACCGAATATCGAGCCAGGGATTAATACCTAGCTGGGTATTGGGTATTCGCGAAATACATAATGGCGAATATCTAGCCAGCACCCAATACCCAGCTCGGTATTCGGTATTCAAAATATACCGAATATCGAGCCAGGGATTAATACCTAGCTTGGTATTGGGTATTCGCGAAATACGTGATGGCGAATATCTAGCCAGCCTCCAATACCCAGCTCGGTATTCGGTATTCAAAATATAACGAATATCGAGCCAGGGATGAATGCCTAGCTGGGTATTGGGTATTTATGCGAAATATATGATGGCGAATATCTACCCAGCCTCCAATACCCATCTCGGTATTCGGTATTCAAAATATACCGAATATCGAGCCAGGGATGAATACCTAGCTTGGTATTGGGTATTCGCGAAATACATGATGGCGAATATCTAGCCAGCCTCCAAAACCCAGCTTGGTATTCGGTATTCAAAATATACCGCATATCGAGCCGCGGATGAATACCTAGCTGGGTATTGGGTATTCGCGAAATACATGATGGCGAATATCTAGCCAGCCTCCAATACCAGCTCGGTATTGGGTATTCAAAATATACCGAATATCGAGCCAGGGATGAATACATAGCTGGGTATTGGGTATTCGCGAAATGCATGATGGCGACTATCTAGCCAGCCTCCAATACCCAGCTCGGTATTGAATATTCAAAATACACCGAATATCGAGCCAGGGCTGAATACCTAGCTGTGTATTGGGTATTCGCGAAATACATGATGGCGAATATCTAGGCAGCCTAGCTGGGTATTGGGTATCTAGCCAGCCTCCAATACCCAGCTCGGTATTCGGTATTCAAAATATACCGAATATCGAGCCATGTATGAATACCTTGCTGGGTATTGGGTATTTGCAAAATAGATAATGGCGAATATCTAGCCAGGATCCAATATCCATATCGTTTTTAGGTATTTTAGGTATACATAGCGAATATCGAGCCAGGGATGAATACCTAGCTGGGTATTGGGTATTCGTGAAATACATGATGGCGAATATCTAGCCAGCCTCCAATACCCAGCTCGGTATTGGGTATTCAAAATATACCGAATATCGAGCCAGGGATGAATTCCTACCTGGGTATTGGGTATTTATGCGAAATACATGATGGCGAATATCTAGTCAGCCTCCAATATCTTAATCTACGGAATATCGAGCCAGGGCTGAATACCTAGCTGGGTATCGGGTATTCGCGAAATACATGACGGTGAATATCTAGCCAGCCTCCAATGCCCAGCTCGGTATTCGGTATTTAAAATATACCGAATATCGAACCTGGGATGAATACCTAGCTGGGTATTGGGTATCAAGAAATACATTATTTCGAATATCTAGCCAGGCTCCAATACCTAGCTTGGTATTTGGTATTCAAAATATTCCGAATATCGAGCCAGGGATGAATAATATATCTAGCCAGCCTCCAATACCCAGCCAATACCCTGGGTATTTGGTATTCGCGAAATACATGATGGCGAATATCTAGCCAGCCTCCAATACCCAGCTCGGGATTGGGTATTCATAACATACCGAATATCGAGCCAGGGATGAATACCTAGCTGGTATTGGGTATTCGAGAAAAATCACGATAGCGTACATCCAGACAGTCTCCAATACCCAGCTCGGTATTGTGTATTCAAAATGTACCGAATATCTAGCCATGGATGAATACCTATTGGGTATTCAAGAAATACATGTTGGCGAATATCTAGCCAGCCTCCAATACCCAGCTCGGTAATGGGGATTCAAAATATACCGAATATCAAGGCAGGGATGAATACTTAGCTGGGTATTGGGTATTCGCGAAATACATGATGGCGAATATCTAGCCAGCCTCCAATACACAACTTGGTATTGGGGATTCAACATATTCCGAATTTCGAGCCAGGGATGAATACCTAGCTGGGTATTGGGTATTTGCAAAATACACGATAGAGTACATCTAGACAGACTCCAAAACCCAACTTTCCCAGTTCGGTATTCGCAATGATAGCGATTATCCAGCCAGCCTCTAATAGCCAGTTTGGTATTAGTAATTCGAACTAGATGAGTAGCCAATATCTAGCCAGGGATGAATACCATGCTGGGTATTATGTATTCGCTAAATGCGTGATCGAGAACATTGAGCAATATCCATATCCGTATTGTTATTCAATGCATAGCGAGTATCGACTCAAAAATAAATACCCCGCTTGGTACTTTTAAATATCTGATAGAACTTAAACCGCTATAAAATACATCTCCTTGCATCCCAGAATCTATAATTGCACTGGGGAGGGGTCCCCGGACATAACTGGATGCTGTGTAAGCTATTTTGGCTGTTAGTGGGGAGACAATTCGCCACGCGAAAACGCTCGTGTGACAACCCACCGGCACGAACACGCTGTAAACCAGTGATTTGTCGCCTTTTCGCTCCGCCCCATTATGGCAGAAATCAGCTTCCATAGGGTGCACATTTTTAAAGTAGACCTTAAATCGCTATTGTTCTCGTACGTTATAACAAGTTTTAATATACAGGGTTTATATTGCTGATTGTATCGCTGCTACAGTATTCGCGCGCCAAAAAACCCCGAATACTCAGCTGCGTGTAGTTCTATTTGTACACAGAATAAAACAAATTCAGACCTGTGTGTCGATTTCATAGCTAGCTATATATACTTACAATACGCAACTAATAGTGAAATTCACAGACCGTTCCTGTTCGTATAAGCTGCTTTTAGAACATTTTGTGCCAATTAAACACTGCAGAACTACATGCTACAAACCCGCGGGTATCTTTTTTCTTGCTATCAAGAGCTGCTTCTCTGGACATTGCGAGACATTTGATAAATAAACAAACTTTCCCGCTTTCAATGTGTCTGCATGTAGTTTCTTTTTCAACAAGATTGACGTCACGTCTGATGTATTTGTCATTCATTATATGCTTTTAAGTGTTGCCAAACTACCAAAACGCGTACAAAAAGGGGTTTCGGTGACACAATAAATATTTGCGGAGAGACAAGGGACTCGATACTGGTAACTTTTAAAAGGAAGAAACATCATGATTTATAAATAGTATAGTATATAGTATATAAAAAAATATATTGTTTAGTAACTAGTATACAGGAAAAAGTTGTACTTCACAAAATACATACAAATGCGCATTTACAGATACATGAATATACTTCTAAACTGCTGTATAAAGTTTGAACGCATTAAGTTATGGTCATAGATAACGTTTTTGGTATTGTCGAGTATTGTTTGTGTCGTTATTAAACTTTACTTGTCTTATATTACATTGTATTACTATAAAGGACAATACACAATGATTTATATTTTCCGTTGAAACTCCGTCATATCAACTGGAAAACTTCATTATGCAAGTTACAAATTTAATATGATGATCTAACACGAACGTGCCGTTTTTCTAACAAACTACTACATTAGACACATAGCCGGTATTGTATTTTAGTTATTTTATGCGAACAATCGGCTTTAATGCATTTGTGGTCCTGAGCACGTTTGTGATGTCTCATGGATTTAAAGTTATGAGAAACTCTATTGTATGTGAATGCTGTGAGAATGGAGTAAATAGAACAATACATTTAAATCATATAACTTGTTAATCATTGTTATTCAATCAATTAACGAATGGAAATGTATGCCATCGTATAATAACATTGTATAACATATTTTTGTAAGCATGTACATAATTATGTAATTCCTCTTTTTGGATATGATTATTTTAATCATGTTTAACATTTCGCCATAAGGAAAATAGGTTTCTTGATACGAGTATGACTGGTTTGGTCTTAGTGCGAAAATTGCTTTAACACACATGTACCACGTATTATTGTCAAGACATATATTCTCTTTGTAAAACGTTTAGCAAACATACATCAACTGGCGCAGCTCACGCGTTAGTACAGTATTCTAGTCAAAATGGTTCGTTTATACCGTTTTAAATGCATTTTGTCCATCCTTAATATTGCTTATACTGACACATATTTTTTTTATATTTTACTCATAATAAACATTTAGCAATGTATGTACGATCTAACAGCTGATATACCAATTGACATAAATTAAAACAACTCGACAACAATAGTTATCATATAATTTGATTAAAATGGAAGAAAGGAACCAGTGTTGTAAAAAGCATACATTTGTACCTCGTTTATCACAAACTACTTTCGGCTGAACAGCCGGAAACTCCAAAACAGGCGCGAGTTCGCGTAAACGTTGACTCGACAGTTGTTTTAGGTTACATGAGACTACTTAACAATGCAAAAATCGACACTCGCATGCACTTAATTACAATTTCGTTTGCCAAAATTACATAATTCTCCAAAAATAATGTAATGGGAATGCAATCCGAAGAGCGGAAAATAAAATAACTTAAAACAACGAGCACTGCAGGACGAAATATGCTGCAACTGGAATTGCCAAAAGAGTGATGAATATACCCCTACAATAAGGGCTTGTCACAAAAGTATGGCATCCATTTAAAAACTAAACTACTCATTGAGAAAACACTTGTCAACCCGAAAGTAGTCATTGGTTTGACATGAATTTCGAGTTGAAATATTATTTATTCGCAAAGGATGTCTTTCGTGTGGTATTCTGTGCCAACGGTGTATTACAACTGGCATAATTGCTTTATATATTAATTGATAAAAGAAAACAAACATCATTTTTGTATACAGGCATACATACCCATTGTCGATAATTTATCGTTTTCGGAGAACTTTTTCGTCGGTACTACCATCAGCGTAAGAAATCGTAGGAGCGGAGTAGATTGGATGTGTTTTACTGAAGTTTCTATAACTGTTCTTTAACATATCTATCCTGTTTTGGCCGTTTCAAATAAACCCATTTTTGTATTTTCCGGCAGTTGTATAGAACGATATACGCTATATTGTATATTGCGAATACCCAATACCCAGCTAGGTATTCATCCCTGGCTCGATATTCGCTCTGTATACCTAAAATACCTAATAACGATATGGATATTGGAGCCTGGCTAGATCTTCACCATCATGTATTTCGCGAATACCCAATACTCAGCTAGGTATTCAGCCTTGGCTCGATATTCGTTATATTTGAATGACCAATACCAAGCTGGGTATTGGGTGCTGGCTAGATATTCACCGTCATGTATTTCGCGAATACCCGATACCCAGCTAGGTATTCAGCCCTGGCTCGATATTCCGTAGATTAAGATATTGGAGGCTGACTAGATATTCGCCATCATGTATTTCGCATAAATACCCAATACCCAGGTAGGAATTCATCCCTGGCTCGATATTCGGTATATTTTGAATACCCAATACCGAGCTGGGTATTGGAGCCTGGCTAGATCTTCACCATCATGTATTTCGCGAATACCCAATACTCAGCTAGGTATTCAGCCTTGGCTCGATATTCGTTATATTTGAATGACCAATACCAAGCTGGGTATTGGGTGCTGGCTAGATATTCGCATCATGTATTTCGCGAATACCCAATACCAAGCTAGGTATTCAGCCCTGGCTCGAGCTGGGTATTGGGTGCTGGCTAGATATTCGCTTCATCTATTTCGCAAATACCCAATACACAGCTAGGTATTCACCCCGGGCTCGATATTCGCTATATTTTGAATGCCCAATACCGACTTGAGTATTGGGTACTGGCTAGATATTCGCCATCAAGTATTTAGCGAATACCCAATACCCAGCTAGGTATTCATCCCCTGGCTCGATATTTGGTATATTTTGAATCCCCAATACCGAGCTGGGTATTGGAGGCTGGCTAGATATTCACCATCATGTATTTCGCGAATACCCAATTTCCAGCTAGTTATTCAGCCCTGGCTCGATTTTCGGTATATTTTGAATGCCCAATACCGAGCTGGGTATTTGGTGCTGGCTAGATATTCGCATCATGAATTTCGCGAATACCCAATACCCAGCTGGGTATTCATCCCTGGCTCGATATTCGTTATATTTTGAATCCCCAATACCGAGCTGGGTATTGGAGGCTGGCTAGATATTCGCCATCGTGTATTTCGCGAATACCCAATACCCAGCTAGGTATTCATCCCCTGGCTCGATATTCGGTATATTTTGAATGCCCAATACCGAGCTGGGTATTGGGTGCTGGCTAGATATTCGCTTCATCTATTTGGCGAATACCCAATACCCAGCTAGGTATTCACCCCGGGCTCGATATTCGCTATATTTTGAATGCCCAATACCGACTTGCGTATTGGGTACTGGCTAGATAATCGCCATCAAGTATTTAGCGAATACCCAATACCCAGCTAGGTATTCATCCCCTGGCTCGATATTTGGTATATTTTGAATCCCCAATACCGAGCTGAGTATTGGAGGCTGGCTAGATATTCACCATCATGTATTTCGCGAATACCCAATATCCAGCTAGGTATTCAGCCCTGGCTCGATATTCGGTATATTTTGAATGCCCAATACCGAGCTGGGTATTTGGTGCTGGCTAGATATTCGCAGCATAAATTTCGCGAATACCCAATACCCAGCTGGGTATTCATCCCTGGCTCGATATTCGTTATATTTTGAATCCCCAATACCGAGCTGGGTATTGGAGGCTGGCTAGATATTCGCCATCATGTATTTCGCGAATACCCAATACACAGCTAGGTATTCATCCTCTGGCTCGATATTCGGTATATTTTGAATACCCAATACCGAGCTGGGTATTGGGTGCTGGCTAGATATTCGCTTCATCTATTTGGCGAATACCCAATACACAGCTAGGTATTCATCCCTGGCTCGATATTCGTTATATTTTGAATGCCCAATACCGACCTGCGTATTGGGTGCTGGCTAGATATTCGCCATCAAGTATTTAGCGAATACGCAATACCCAGCTAGGTATTCATCCCCTGGCTCGATATTCGGTATATTTTGAATCCCAATACCGAGCTGGGTATTGGAGGCTGGCTAGATATTCACCATCATGTATTTCGCGAATACCCAATATCCAGCTAGGTATTCAGCCCTGGCTCGATATTCGGTATATTTTGAATGCCCAATACCGAGCTGGGTATTTGGTGCTGGCTAGATATTCGCAGCATAAATTTCGCGAATACCCAATACCCAGCTGGGTATTCATCCCTGGCTCGATATTCGTTATATTTTGAATCCCCAATACCGAGCTGGGTATTGGAGGCTGGCTAGATATTCGCCATCATGTATTTTGCGAATACCCAATACCCAGCTAGGTATTCATTCATCCATGCCTCGATATTTGGTATATTTTGAATCCCCAATACTAAGCTGGTATTGGAGGCTGCCTAGATATTCGCATCATGTATTTCGCGAATACTAAATACCCAGCTAGGTATTCATCCATGGCCCGATATTCGGTGTAATTTGAATCCCCAATACCGAGCTGGGTATTGGAGGCTGGCTAGATATTGAATACCCAATACCTAGCCAACTTCATGGACCTCCAGATGACTACATAGTATTAATGAAACAAAAAGACAACACAATATCTAATATAGACCTTACTCTGTATTCAGCTCTGGATTCAGCTGCGCATTGCAAACCTCTGACAGAAAACACTTTCTCCCAAAATCTACTGTCCGTTATAAAACAACAACAACCAAAACTAACACCGGATCGATTACAGACCTGGCTCTGTATTCAGCTCTGAATTCAGCTCCGCATTGAAAGCCTATTATAAAGAACACCTTTGCACAAAAGTATTACAAACTCTTATAACCACTATAAAACTAACACCGAATCGAATACAGACCTGGCTCTGTATAAAGCTCTGAATTCAGCTCCGCATTGTGAGCCTATGAGTGGTAACTTATTTGCACCAGATCACTACATGATCTTAATAAATTAACAAAAATCACCGTATCGATTTCAGACCTGGCTCTGAATTTAACTCTGAATTCACCTCCGCTGATCAACACCGGGATCACAATCCGGATCATCAACCGGATCTCTATTCGGATCACCATTAGGATCACCGCCCGGATCATCACCCAGACCATCGCCCGTATCATTATCCAGAGCACCACCGGCCTCACCACTGAGATCACCAATGGGATCACCCCTGGAATCACCAACGGGATCACTACTGGGATCACAGCTGAAATCACCACTGGATGATCACTGGGATCACCAGTGGATAACCACTTTGATCACCACTGGAATAATCACTGGGATCACCACTGGTATCATCACTGAGATCACCAGTGGAATCACCACTGCAATTATCACTTGGACCGAAACCGAAATAACAACTGGAATAACCAATGGGATCATCACTGGAATCACAAATGGGACCACCACCGGAATCACCAAAATCACAACCGGGAATACCACTGGGATTATCACTGGATCAACACTGGGATTACCACTAGGATCACTACTGCTATAATCAGTGAGATAACCACTAGGATCATCATTGGGATCAACACTGGAATCATCGCTGTGATCACCACTGTGGTAATTACTGGGAGTCCCACCGGGATTATCACTGGGATCATCACTGGGATCATCACAGGGATCACTAATGGAATCACCAGCGGACTCAACAATGGGATCATCAAAGGGATCACCAATGCTATCATTACCGGGATCAACATTGAAATCACTGAAAGCACAACCGCGACAACCACTGGGATAATTACTTGAATCACCAGTGTAATCAGCATAAGAATTAATACGGGTATAATCACTGGGCAAATCGCTGGGATCAAAACTGGGATAATCACTACTTGGATCACCAATGGGATCATCATAGGATCACCAAAGTAATCTTGTAAGGGATCACCACCGGAATCACCACTGGGATCACCATTGGGAACACCACTGGGATCACCAGTGGGATCAGCAAAGGGAACTCCAAAACGATCACCACAGGGATCACCACTGGGATCACCACTTGGATTACCACTGGGATCACCACTGTGATCGCCACTGGGATCACCACTGGGATCACCACTGGGATCACCACTGGGATCACCATTTGGAACACCACAGTGATCACCACTGGGATCACCACTGGATCACTACTGGGATCAGGTGTCTGATCAACAAAAAGATCACCTCTGGGATCACCACTGGGATCAACGCTGGGATCTTCAAAAGGATCACCGTTGGACTCATCGTTGGGCTCCCCACTGGGCTCACCACTGGGCTTACCACTGGGCTCACCACTGGGCTCACCTCTGGGATCACCACTGTGATCATCACTGGGATCATCTCAGGGATCTCCAAAAGGATCATCGCTGGGATCTCTAAAAGAATCACCACTTGGATCACTACTGGGATAACTACTGGGCTCACCACTGGGATCATCACTTGGATCTCCAAAAGGATCACCACTGGGATCAACACCGGGATCAACACTGTGATCAAACTGGGATCATCCCAGGGATCACTAATAGAATCACTACCGGAATCACCAATGGTATTATTCGGGGGTTTCACCAATGGGATCACTGCCTGGATCATCACTTGAATCACTGAAATAACAACTGGGATAACCACTGGGATTATGACTGGGATCGCCACTGGGAACATCACTGGGATCATCACCGGGATCACTAATAGAATCACTGCCGGAATCACCTATGGTATCATTAGGGGGTATCACCAACGGGATCACTGCCGGGATCACCACTGGAATCACTGAAATAACAACTGGGATAACCACTTGGATTATCACTGGGATCACCACTGGGATAAAAACTGGCATTACTACTTGGATCATCACTGGAATCATCGCTGGGTTCACCGCTAGGATCAACACTGGGATCACCAACGTAATTACCACTGGGATAACCACTGGGATCATCACAATGATGTCCACTGAGATTACCACAGGGATCACCACTGGAATCACTGAAATCACAACAAGGGTCAACTCTAGGTTCATCACTTCGATCACCTTTTGGATCGTTACTTGGATCATCTCTGCGATCACCACTGCAATTACCTCTGGGATTTTGAAACAGCGACTAGTAATATGACGCATATTTGTTTCTATAACAGCTTTCAATTCAGAGCTGAATTCAGAGCCAGTTCTGTATTCGATCCAGTTTTATTTTGGGGTCCTTAAGAAACAGCAACTTGTGGTATGACGAATGTGTGTTTCTTTAATAGGCTAAGAAAGCAGAGCTGAATACAGAGCTGAATTCAGAGCCGGATCTGTATTCGTTTCGGAGTTGGTTTCATTTTGTATTAGCGACTAGTGGTATGACGCATATGTGTTTGAATAATAAACTTTCAATTCAGAGCTGAATGCAGAGCAGAATCCAGAGACTGTATTCGATTCGGTGTTATTTTGGGTTCCCTTTGAAATGTGCTTCTATAATTGGTTTTCAATCAGGGCTGACCTCAGAGCCAGGTCTGTATTCGCTTCGGTGTTATTTTTTTGGTTGCTTTTGAAACATAGACTTGTGGTATAACGCATATTTGTGTCTATAACAGGCTTTCAATTCAGAGCTGAATACAGATCCATCTCTGTATTCGTTTTCGTGTTAATTACTTTTTTTTATAATAGCAAGCGGTGGTATTGTGCAAATGCGTTCCATATCCTTCGCTTTCAATGCGCAGCTGAATTTAGAGCTGAATGCAGAGCCAGCTCTCTATTCGTTCTAGTGTTAATAACATAGTTTTTATAATAGCAAGCGGTGGCACTGTGCAAATGCGTTCTCTATCCTACGCTTTCAATGCGCAGCTGAATTCAGAGCTGAATACAGAGCCAGGTCTGTATTCGATACGGTGATTTTTTGTTGATTTATAAACATCTAGTTGTGATCTGTCGCATATAAGTTTTGTGCAAATGTGTTCTCTATCATAGGCTTGCAATGAATAGGGAGCTGAATTCAGTGCTGAATACAGAGCAAGGTCTGTATTCGATTCGGTGTTAGTTTTGGTTGTTAATGTTTTATAACAGAGGGTAGATTTTAGGAGAATGTGTTTTCTATCAGAGGTTTTAAATGCGGAGCTGAATTCAGAGCTGAATACAGAGCCAGGTCTGTATTCGATACGGTACGGTGTTGTATTGTTGTTTCATTAATACTATGTAATCATCTGGCGCAAATAAGTTACCACTCATAGGCGTGCAATGCGGAGCGGAATTCAGAGCTGAATACAGAGCCAGCTCTGTATTCGTTCTTGTGTTAATAACATAGTTTGTATAATAGCAAGCGGTGGCATTGTGCAAACTCAGTCGTAATTGAACACATTGACCATTGCAGTCGGTTGTTGCCATTCAGCTTTCAAATGCATTGTTAAATATTTAAGAAATTGTAAGATTGTTGTGTTTTACTTTGTTATAAAAATATTTCATTGTATTATGAAGCATAATGTATTATTGTTTCCGGTATATTAACCGTATACAAGTTAATGTAATCTTACAGGATCTGTGGACTAGAAGTTGCACACTTGATTAACGTTCGAGTGGTTTCAGTGTCAGGTTTTTGAGTTCGGAGTAGTACTAAGTCTGATGTAAAACTCATGTTAATATGAAAATCTGTAATAGTCCCTTTAACACCACGGGTATCGAAGCTTCAAACTCTATTTCTTCTTTTGAATTAGTCGTAACTAGGTGCCTAACACCGATCAAGCTCCTGTTCGCCTCTGAAACTCGGCGTCTTAAGTGCAATGGCTTTATCCCCTTAACCCAATTAACATGTCGTTAGGCGATGGTCATATAGGACAGACTCCCGGTGCACTCGGTAAAATTTCAAGTTGTTATGACTGCACAGTACATGAAAGGGACTGTTTGTTTACTGCTGACAGCTGTCAACAAAATAGGCCGTAGATGTAGAAACCAGCCGTACGAACAACATCTGCATGTTGACGCGTCATTCATCAAAAGTAGTACAGGCGTATAGAAAGTACTCGTGTGCATAAGGCACTAACATAAATTAAGTCAAACCAGTTGATATATAGACATAAAAATTGTTCTCAGTAATTGCTTCGAGTCTTGAAAATACCATGATATATTTGTTATTGAATTAAACTGAGGGTAAAGTTACTGAGTTGCTTTAAATTACTAAAAGGGGCGGTTATTACTATGGTCTTTAACTTAAGGCCCTGTTATACACTGTTCCGAATTTGAGCTACGAGTTTTGCAGATATCTTCTTATGTCGCCAGAACTCGCCAAATAGCGGCGAGAATTTTAAACCGTTCAAAATTATCACCGCTTCTCTGATACTTTTTTCTCGTACAAGTGTCGAAGACATGTCGAAGGAATCTCTATCACTCTCGGTCGTCGCTTGTGGTAGCGTTTCGCCGTATATTATCGTTCTACGACATAACACGAGTTTGTGGCGAGTTTGGGAGACTTGTCTACAGCATCTACTCGTGCGACACTCGTACATTCTCGAAGACAAGTTGTCGAGTGTCAATGTCGTACGCGTATTGTACTAATATGTTGAAGAGAACTTGAACAAATGTCGACCTGAAACAATTGCGCGACCAACTCGTCCACTTTACGGGGAGTTATAACTCACCAGAACTCGTACAAAACTCGAAGCCCAAACTAGTTACAGTAAGACAGGGCCTTTAATTACATGTAGATAGGTTTTATGATTTAAAGTCATGTAAACATAGTACAATAGCTGACAAAGAAATGTGTTGTACCTTAGTAAAACACTAACCCATTTAAAACGTTTAAATGGAAGGGCAGAAATGCCTCTTGAGATAATTAGTTAGATATTAGATCAAAACGCTGACAGCGTAGAAAAAATGCTGGCGACAAAAGAAACTAAATATATGTAAGTTATGAGTGCAGTTTTGCTACAAATGTATGATTTGTGTAAATGTAAGTTCAATTTCCGTTAAACTTTACGCATGTAAATGTATCACCAATTAGAAAACAACAAACGTCATGTTTTTAAATACATGACATCTTTATTATATTTAATCATATATATAGTCAATAAAATACTTATTTTGCATGTATTTTTACTTAATGAATGTATTAATGAATGGTTTATATAACGGTATTGGAACAGCGATGATAATCACAGGCAAATTGCGTTGCTTGCAAGAGCTTGAAAGTCACAAGCTATAATGTCGGTCAAAAGCTATACATAGCTTATATAATTATGTTACTAGTTCCGACAATATATTAATATTGAATTGAATTGAAGAGCAATGACATTAATGAAACATAATAAAACATTATATTCATATAAGACGAAACCTGAAAAGATATAACTTGACAATGTATCAGGTGACACATTTTCCCAGCATCAGGTTATTGTGCATACATACATGTACATTTACTTCACTTTACATTAACAACGTGCTATAAAGGAAACATCCAGTGTAATATGGCGTCATTCTAATGTGGTTTTCGACTTATCGTATATGTTTTCTTCAGTAGTCATTGTCATAAAACAAGTAAAAATGATGATAAATGCTCGGTCTGTATTGAGTACAATTAAGTTCGTCTGACCAATCATGTATGTTATATACCAGTCGTATCAATTAAGTATGTTGTACATCAGTGGTACCAATGTATGTTATATACCAGTTGTATCAATCATGTTTGTTATATACCAGTTGTACCAATAATGCATGTTATATACCAGTGGTATAAATCATGTATCTTATATTACCAGACGTATCAATCATGTATGTTATATACCAGTCGCACCAATCACGTATGTTATATACCAGTCGCACCAATCGCGTATATTATATACCAGTCGCACCAATCACGAATGTTATAAACCAGTCGAACCAATCATGTCTTTTATATTTCATTTATACCAGTCATGTCTGTTGTTAGCCAGTCGTACCAATCATGGCTATTATAAACCAGTCGTACCTATCATGTATGTTATATAACAGTCGTACCAATCATGTCTATTATAAACCAGTCGTGCCTATAATGTATGTTATATAACAGTCGTACCAATCATGTCTGTCATAGACCTGTAGTACCAATCATGTCTGTTATATTTCATTTGTACCAGTCATGTCTGTTGTATGCCAGTCGTACCAATCATGTCTATTATAAACCAGTCGTACCTATCATGTATGTTATATAACAGTCGTACCAATCATGTCTTTCATAGACCTGCAGTACCAATCATGTCTGTTATATAACAGTAGTACCAATCATGTATATTATATACCAGCAGTACCAATCATGTATGTTACATACCAGTGGTACCAATCAAGCATGTATGTTATATACCAGCAGTACCAATGATGTATGTTATATACCAGTAGTACCAATCATGTATATTATATACCAGGCGTGTCAGTCATGTCGGTTGTATACCAGCAGTACCACTCATGTATGTTACATACCAGCACTACCAATCATGTATGCTATATACCAGTAGTACCAATCATGTATGTTATATACCAGTAGTATCAATCATGTATGTTATATACAAGCAGTACCAATCATGTATGTTATATACCAGTAGTACCAATCATGAATGTTATATAACATCAGTACCAATCATGTATGTTATATACCAGTAGAACACTCATGTATGTTATATACCAGTAGTACCAATCATGAATGTTATATAACAGCAGTACCAATCATGTATGTTATATACCAGTAAAACACTCGTGTATGATATATACCAGTAGTATCAATCATGTATGTTATGTACCAGTAGTAACAATCATGTATATTATATACCAGCAGTACTAATCATGTATGTTATATACCAGTAGTACTAATCATGTACTGCATATACCAGGCGTGTAAATCATGTCGGTTATATACCAGCAGTACAAATCATGTATGTTATATACCAGCAGTACCAATCATGTATGTTATATACCAGTAGTACCAATCATGTATGTTATATACCAGCAGTACCAATCATGTATGTTATATACCAGTAGTACCAATCATGTATGTTATATAACAGCAGTACCAATAATGTATGTCATATACCAGGCGTGTCAATCATGTCGGTTATATATGCCAGTAGTACCAATCATGTGAGTTATATACCAGCAGTACCAATCATGTATGTTATATACCAGCAGTACCAATCATGTATGTTATATACCAGTAGTACCAATCATGTATGTTATACACCAGCAGTACCAATCATGTATGTTATATACCAGTAGTACGAATCATGTATTTTATATACCAGCAGTACCAATCATGTATGTTATACACCAGTGGTATTGATCCTGTATGCAATATACCAGTGGTACAAATCTCGTCTGTTATATAACTCTCGTACCTATCATGTATGATACATGTAATTACAAGTCGTACCAATGATGTCTGTTTAATACCAGTCGTACCAATCATGTATGTTATATTGCTGTGGTACAAATCATGTCTGTTATATACCAGTCGGTATTTTCATGTCTCGTATAGTGCAGTCTAACCGACCGTTTCTCCTGTCTGCAATAACGCCTCCTCTTCTTTAGCTTCCCCTGTGTCATTGACTTTGTCTTGTACGATATCATTGAGCATGTTATTCAGGCTAGCACAGTTCACACTGTTGCTTTGTTTGTTCATCTCAGCGAACTTCCGTTTCTCCTCCTGCGCAGCCATGTGTTCCTTTTCGAACTTATCCACGTGCATGGCGAACTGAATGTGTCTGTAGTAGAGCATGAAGTTGTTCACGAGGCTGGGGACGGTAAAGCCTATCATCAGCACCCCGGCCATGGCACAGAACGAGCCCACAAGCTTCCCAAGAACCGTCACCGGGTACATGTCGCCGTAGCCTACGGTCGTCATTGTGATCAGCGCCCACCAGAAGCCTACAGGGATGCTCGTGAAGACAGTCTGGTCGTCCACGAGGTAGACGAGACTGGAGAAGACGAAGATGCCGAGAGTCATGAACCACACGAGTAACATCAGCTCGCTGAAGCTGGCCCTCAGAGTATAAATCAGAATCCATAGACCCGCTGAATGACGCACCAGCCGAAATATCCGGAGTACTCGAACAACACGAATTATTGTGATGTAGCCTACTGCATCCACGCTCTCTTTTAGCTCAGGTTTAACGTTGTAAACAATGGTTTCTATAATGTCAGGGAGAATTGCTAGTAGGTCAATCACCGCCAACAAAGAGGTGGTGTGTTTGAGCTTTTTCGGTGAAAACGTCAGTCTGGCTACATACTCAATTACAAAATACGCCAGGCAGATCATGTCAATGATTTTCAAGGCCGGGTGTTTGGCACGAATGGAATTTGAATCCGTTACGTCATCTTGTGTTGCTTGTGTCGTTGTTGTTGATGCAATGACGCTGACATCATCGCTACTGTTTGATTGGTTGGCTGTAACTGTCACGTGATGTGGCGCATGCTCGTAGTATTCAAACGGCTGGGTGGTTTCCGCCATGAAGGAAAATATTGACAAGACCACGAACAGCAAGGACGTGTAGCCGAATACCTGAAACGAACATTCACTGTATCTTATTAAACCCTAACGCACGATTCAATTTTGTCTAATAAAACATCGATAATTATTGGAATCGAAGTTTGGAGGAGCAGGTACTGCACATTACCCGCACCAACGTAACTGAAGGGTCTAACCATTGTATAAATAGCTGCCACGTCACGTACTAAGACACCTATATTAAGACGGTTCACGAGCAAAAGTTTGCTTTTTCTACGCATATGCGACGGTAACGACGCAATAAATAGTTTTGAAAATGTAAATAAAAAAATATATTTAAATAAAGAAATTTTCAAATGGTATAAAAACAGTGTGGTTTAAATATTCGCCTTTATCGTATTTCTCGTTGTCCTGCATATGGGCAATCCACCCATATGATAGTATAATGTCTGTAGTGAACCGATACAACGAAAGTAGTTTAATTACACAGAATACCACGCGCGAACGTACTCATATCATTTTTATACTTTTGAACACCTTCACACTGTGATCTAGTGGTAAACAGACTGTATACATATAAGGCTTTAGCGTGGATCAGTGTGGTGATTACACAAATTTAATCATTCCAACATTTTGATGAAAGTTAAGCTGTATGGAATTCATTATTTTATACAATCTATTTTAGTATGCAACACAAATATTGGAAAGCTTACCTGGAGCGTTCGTCCTACTACTTAGGACTTCATGGAGCTTTCGTCCTACTACTTAGGACTTCATGGACGTTCGTCCTACTACTTAGGACTTCATGGAGCGTTCGTCCTACTACTTAGGACTTCATGGATCGTTCGTCCAACTACTTAGGACTTCATGGAGCGTTCGTCCTACGACTTCATGGAGCGTCGTCCTACTACTTAGGACTTCATGGAGCGTTCGTCCAACTACTTAGGACTTCATGGAGCGTTCGTCCAACTACTTAGGACTTCATGGACGTTCGTCCTACTACTTAGGACTTCATGGAGCGTTCGTCCAACTACTTCGTACTTCATGGAGCGTTCGTCCAACTACTTAGGACTTCATGGACGTTCGTCCAACTGCTTAGGACTTCATGGAGCGTTCGTCCAACTACTTAGGACTTCATGGACGTTCGTCCTACTACTTAGGACTTCATGGAGCGTTCGTCCTACTACTTAGGACTTCATGGAGCGTTCGTCCAACTACTTAGGACTTCATGGAGCGTTCGTCCTACGACTTCATGGAGCGTTCGTCCTACTACTTAGGACTTCATGGAGCGTTCGTCCTACTACTTAGGACTTCATGGAGCGTTCGTCCTACTACTTAGGACTTCATGGAGCGTTCGTCCTACTACTTAGGACTTCATCAGCAGACTAAAGGGATTAACCTATTGGGGATTATCTCGGACAGCTTGTTAACATCGCTCGGGCAGGCTGGTTTTAATCCCCAATAGGCTAATCTATTTAGTCTGCTGATGAAGTTCCAAGTATTAGGCTGAATGCTCCAGGTTAGCATGCCACTAATTGTGTGGACAATTAAAGTATATTAAAATACATTGTAAATAAATGTATTTACATTTACACGTCGTAACATTTCAAAATCATAGTTCTCAGTCGTAGTTCTTGATTATTGTAGATAGAAGAGAATGAGTGTGTTGAGAATATCATAACAATGAGACTTCTGTATTGGACGTAACTATATAGACCTTTTCAGGTGTTGCCACTACCATTTTATACTCCTCCATTAATTTCCATTCATCAAATGTCACAGATTACAAGTTTACCACGTGTTATTTTGTGTAAAGTATGTCAACCATTACTTACGTGGTATCCAATTACAATTGCAGATTAATTTGATTGAGATTTGTGGTAACCTCTATTACAGACCTTTGTGGTAACCTTTATTACAGACCTTTGTGGTAACCTCTATTGCAGACCTTTGTGGTAACCTCTATTACAGACCTTGGTGGTAACCTCTATTACAGACCTTTGTGGTAACCTCTATTACAGACCTTTGCGGTAACCTCTATTACAGACCTTTGCGGTAACCTCTATTACAGACCTTTACGGTAACCTCTATTACAGACCTTTGCGGTAACCTCAATTACAGACCTTTGTGGTAACCTCTATTACAGACCTTTGCGGTAACCTCTATTACAGACCTTTGCGGTAACCTCTATTACAGACCTTTGTGGCAACCTCTATTACAGACCTTTGCCGCTCTTGAGGAGTTCGTTCTGTTCATAAACCGCCACACTTTCGGTCGCAGTGTCTGCCAGCACGTGCGCTCTGTGGACCCCGAAGTGTCGACAGGAAGCAGACTGACCTTCCGGTCGTGCTCGAGTCGCTTCAGGGCGTCCTGGAACATACATCCGAGAGAGTGTAACATTGCATTACACGTTACATGTACACCGTGCTGTTTGTGCTATTGTGAAAGCAAATGTGAAAACATTTTGTCAGTTAGTTTGAATGGCTTGAAAGTACAATAAATTTCAAACAAAATGTTACGAAATGATTTTAATTATATATAATGACATTTCATTTCGACAAAACAGTCTCAATAACTGAACTTTGTAAGGAAACCCATTTAAGAATGAACACATTCGCAAGTTATAAACTATAAATTGTCTCAATATACTTTATTAAGTACACTTAGCTATGCCCCGCATGATATATGTATACTATGAAGTACTATAATGGTATTCAATAAGTGATTTAATACAGGCACTGTTAATTGTCCGAGTTCTGCTGTAGTTGCTTGAGCCCGCACGGCTACTGTCGATACAGCTGACTGAGGACAAATAGCAGTGCCTGTATGAAATCAGTTATTTAATAAATATTTTATTAATAAACTTTATATAATTGAATAAAATTCCTAACTTCTTGAAGGTTTAATATGAAAGGAAATAGGAACACTTTAATTATTTGAAAAACGAAACTGCTGATGACGTCAAATAATATTTCGTTGTCAAATACGCCAATGTCCAATACGTGTCTGTCCAATACGTGTCTGCAAGGCGTACTTAGTTATTACCCCTGAACGTTTTACAAATCTCAATGTTTGTGTTTTGTTTTCAATATTTATTTTAGAATGGCGTCATTTTGTTTCTGAACAAAATAATTCCATACTTCCAATTTCATATAGAAACTGTTCAACTGAACAATCAAAAGCGCGAAATCTAATACGGGCATCGAAATGTCAAACATGCACTGGTTTAAGCCAATCACAATACAGGAACAGTTGAATTTATACAGTAACAGTTGAATTTATACAGGAACAGTTGATTTACTCGAGCGAACTAATATAATACGTGCATTTTCACTGATAGTGTGCGTAATATTGTAAAGTTTATTAATAATGTGCGAAACTAAGTGTTAGGAGGAAATTTACTGTATTTCTTATATTCGTATCTTTAAACCGGAAGTGTGTTATTGTCTATATAATCGTCTATTTTATACGAATACGTTCTGAATAAATTAAACTAAGAATATCTTTAGATATTCGTCGTCTGTGGTAAAAAAAAATAGTAATGTAAATTGAACTTTCTCTTCAAATATTAAAACGTGTAATGTGCTTTGTTTGATAAACGATATTGCACTCTCTGTCGCATGTGCAAAACGACACTTAACGCTATTTTTCAAATAAAAAAAACAACACGAATGTGCATAATATTTGAAGATGGTTTTCAAGACAACCATACAGACAATCTTACGAAAACACTAATACCGGTAAATACACAGTATTACACTCCACTATGCTCCGCAATATTCTTATAACCTCATATACATGTAGTCTAAACTATATTCAGCGATGCTCAACTATGGTCTGCAACATAATTATGTAGTTATACTCCGAAATTCTCCGCTATCCAAACGCTAATTCATCATAATAGCGCGTTAAATTTTACATACATGTTCAACCTAGCGAATTGTCTAGACCCATATTTATTCCGGAAAAACGACAGACTTCCAGATTTACGAAAGGGTTCTCGCTAACCTAACGTACAGCCTCAAGCTTGAAATGGCCGATATTGTCCAAATTTCAAACATTGGTATTAAATGTGTGTGTAATTCTCCTATTTTTCCATAAAATCTTTTCAAGCGACTGCCCTTTTGAAACCCGCACATATATTCCCAGTACACATAAATGATTTGAATACGAAAAGGCTGTGCGTTACTTTTCGTAAAACTGGAGGTCTTGCGTTTTTTTTCCTTACTATTGTGATAATATGGTAAGTATATTGGTAAACCTGCGTGGAGTTCCATTCGTTATAGTTGATCCAGCAACACTGCTCGATCTTGTACTGCTGCACTCCCCAGAACTCTAGTTCTATCTTGGCGGCCGGGCCGCAGATAAAGGAGGGCAGGTGCAGCTCGCCCGTCCGCAGATAGTTCAAGGTCGCCTGACACAGTAAGGAGTCGTATTTTCATTTAGTGTGAAAAAGCGCCATAATCAATGCGCGTGATCAACGCTGCGTGTCACAGACGATAATCATATTACCAAAGAGTGTGTTTGCTTCCCGGTACTGAAGCGCGCCATTATCAATGCGTGGTGTTAAGGTGGTCTGACATGGTAGAGAGTCGTATAATCAATGAGTGTGGTTAAGGTGGCCTGACACTGTAGAGAGTCGTATAATCAATGGGTTTGATAAAGGTGGCCTGACACTGTAGCGAGTCGTATAATCAATGAGTGTGGTTAAGGTGGCCTGACACAATAGAGAGTCGTTTAATCAAAAAATGGGTGTGATTAAGGTAGCCTGACACAGTTGAGATTGGTATAATCAACGGGTGTGACTCAGGTGGCCTGACACTGTAGCGAGTCGTATAATCAATGAGTGTGGTTAAGGTGGCCTGACACAATAGAGAGTCGTATAATCAATGGGTGTGACTAAGGTGGCCTGACACTGTAGCGAGTCGTATAATCAATGGGTGCGATTAAGGTGGCCTGACACTGTAGATAGTCGTATAATCAATGGGTGTGACTAAGGTGGCCTGACACTGTAGCGAGTCGTATAATCAGTGGGTGTTATTAAGGTGGCCTGACACTGTAGAGAGTCGTATAATCAATGAGTGTGGTTAAGGTGGCCTGACACTGTAGAGAGTCGTATAATCAATGGGTGTGATTAAGGTAGCCTGACACTGTAGAGAGTTGTATAATCAATGAGTGTGGTTAAGTCGGCCTGACACTTTAGCGAGTCGTATAATCAATGGGTGTTATTAAGGTGGCATGACACAGTAGAGAGTGGTATAATCAATTGATGTGATTAAAGTGGCCTGACACTGTAGAGAGTCGTATACTCAATTAGTGTGATTAAGGTAGTCTGACACTGTAGCAAGTCGTATAATCGTATAATAAGTGAGATTAAGGTGGCCTGACATATTAGCGAGTCGTATAATCAATGTTTGGGATTAAGGTGGTCTGACACAGTAGATAGTCTTATAACCAATGCGTGTGGTTAAGGTTGTCTGACACTCTAGAGAGTCGTATAATCAGTAAGTGTAATTAAGGTTACCTGCCACAGTAGAGAGTCGTATAATCAAGGAGTGTGAGTAAGGTGACTTGACACGGTAGGATGTCGTATAATCAATGAGTGTGATTAAGGTGGCCTGACACAGTAGCGAGTCGTATAATCAATAAGTGAGATTATGGTGACCTGACACAGTAGCGAGTCGTATAATCAATGGTTGTGATTAAGATGGTCTGACACAGTATGGAATTGTATAATCAATGGGTGTGAGTAAGGTGGTCTGACACTGTAGAGAGTCGTATAATCAATGAGAGTGGTTCAGGTGACCGGCCGACCGGACACAGTAGAGAATCCTATAATCAATGAGTGTAATAAAGGTGACCTGACGCAGTAGATAGACGTATAATCAATTAGTGTTACTGTAGAGAGTCGTATAATCAATGAGAGTGGTTCAGGTGACCAGCCGACCTGACACAGTAGAGAATCCTATAATCAATGAGTGTAATAAAGGTGACATGACACAGAAGAGAGTGATATAATCAATGAGTGTGATTAAGGTGACCTGGCAGAGTAGAAAGTCGTATAATGATAGCGTGTGATAAAAGTGACCTGACACAGTAGAGAGTCGTATAATCAATGAGTGTGATCATGGTGACCTGACACAGTAGAAAGTAGTAAAATCGGTGAGTTTGATGAAGGTGACCTATCACAGTAGAGAGTCGTATTATCAAAGTGTGTGATTAAGATGACAAGACACAGTAGCGAGTCGTATAATCAATGAGTGTGATTAACTTGGCCTGACACAGTAGTGGATCGTATAATAAATAAGTGTGATTAAGGTGACCTTACACAGTACATAGTCGTATAAACAATGAGAGTAATTAAGGTGACCTGACACAGTAGAAAGTCGTTTAATCAGTAACTGTAATTAATGTGACCTGACAGTATATAGTCGTATAATCAAGGAGTGTGAATTAAGTGGCCTGACACAGTAGAGAGTCGTATAATAAATGGGTGTGATAAAGGTGGTCTGACACAGTAGACAGTCGTAAAATCAGAGTGTGTTATTAAGGTTACATGACACAGTAGAGAGTCTTATAATCAATGACAGTGATTAAGGTGACATTTCACAGTAGATAGTTCTATAGTCAATAAGTGTGATTATGGTGGCCTGACACAGTAGAGAGTCGTATGATCAAGAAGTATGATAAAGCTGACCTGACACAGTAGAAAGTCGTATAATCAAAGGGCGTGATTAAGGTGGTCTGACACAGTATAGAGTCGTATAATCAAGGGTGTGATTTAGATTGTGTGACGCAGTAGATACTCGTATAATCAATGAGAGAATGATTAAAGTGACCAGAGACAGTAGAGAGTCCTATAATAAATGAGAATGATTCAGGTGATATGACACAGTAGAGAGTTGTATAATCAATGAGTATGATTAAAGTGGCCTGACAAAGTAGAAAGTCGTATAATCAAAGGGTGTGATTAAGGTGGTCTGACACAGTAGAGAGTCGTATAATCAATTCTTGTGATTAAGGTGGTTTGACACAGTAGAGAGTCGTATAATCAATTTTTGTGATTAAGGTGGTCTGACACAGTAGAGAGTCGTATAATCAATTCTTGTAATTACGGTGGTCTGACACAGTAGAGAGTCGTATAATAAATGATTGTGATTAAGATGGTCTGACACAGTAGAGAGTCGTATAATAAATGATTGTGATTAAGATGGTCTGACACAGAAGAGAGTCGTATAATCAATGAGTGTGATTAAAGTGACCTGACACAATAGAAAGTCGTATACTCAATGAGTGGTATTCAGGTGGCCTGACACAGTAGACAGGCGTATACTCAATGTGTGATATTCAGGTGGCCTGACAAAGTAGACAGTCGTATACTCAATGTGTGATATTCAGGTGGCCTGACACAGCAGAGCGTCGTATAATCACTGAGGGTGATTAAGGTGACCTGACAAAGTATAATATTACTAAATATTACATCAACAATTACTTGAGTTCTAAGCCCTGCAGTTTTGTGAGAGAGTCTAAAGGAGTACATGTGATTGTAGGTTTCCAAAATGTGGCAAAAATTGATTGAGATCTTGAAGTGACTGACATACTTGTTATATATAATGAGACAAAAAGCAGGGTGTAGTAAGCAGTTATCGTACATGAAATTATATTGTTGCTTTGTGTATCATTTGTCGACAGACAGTGAAAGCGGCGAGACCAGTCACAATTTCGAATCAGGTGGATTTAACGCAGATTAAGAAAGTATGTGTAGTAAACACAATGCAAGATAGTATGCCTTTCCTTATAGTCTACATATGTCGTTATAAAGATTGACAAAGCTACTATAACGTGTAAATAGTTCTCGGAATCTTTTGAACTTCTTGCCATTTTTGCGGAATGACTAGTATCTCACGTTATACTAAAACACGTTCAATGTGCAAACATATATTATGTTGAGATTAACTAAAATTACAATTTGGTTTCATATATATTTTAATCGCTCTGGTCAGTGTTTGCAGTCACGACATTTCAGTAGATTAACATGTGTATAACTCATTATGATAAAAAATGTTTATAGCATTAAATACAAACGAAATATATACAAGCGAATAAGGTGGGTTGAATCATAACCAAGGTCGCAGTGGTGTAATGGATATGGTATTCGCCTTGCGATCGGGAGGTCGTGGGTTCGATTCCGGTTCGGGGGGGGGGGGCATTCAAATAGTATTTCTCAACAAGTACAAACAAACCAAACCAAACACCAAGTACTGGTTCTACCCAGGAAATCGAGCTTTAATAAATTGGTTTTACTTAAACATCACCAGCTTGTATTCAGGAACGTGGCCTAAATTGCGTACCAGGAACATGTTGGGGTCCCGGTCGAAAAAGTACTCCTCCCGCTCCACGTCATAGAACGCTTGCAGGAATTCCGCGTTGCACAGGCGCGTGCGGGCCCCGGCCTCCTCGATCGTCCGCCTACAACACGTGACTAACACGTGATAATCACCGTAGAGACCCGTGCACCGGATGTTGTTAATGTGCATATTATACATGTACCGGGTCTCTGGAAGACATCTTGCGGAAATAACATCGACAGAACTGGCAAAGGTTAACTTCATTTTTTATAGTATTATCTCTTTGTTTTTAGTTATTGTTGTAATAATGTCTAAAGCATATGAATATATCAATTTAGATTTAAAATATATCACCAATGGTGTCTATGTATTTTCCACAAGGTGTCTGCCCACGACCCAGTACACACGTACACGTGGGTAACCATATCCGCTCAACTGGTCACTACAGTGATAATGTCATATTAAGTAGAGTCTGTGCCATTGATAGGCGTACATTATGATACTACGTTGAAACATTGATCGATTAAAAATAGTACAGTGTTAACCTACAGCACTTACTTTAACGTCTGAAACCGTTGTCCGCCAACGTTAAACGTCAAACATTCCCGGCCTTTCGTTCCCATAGCAACCAGGTCTATATCCGGCAACTTTATAGACGAGCTCGTAAGTCTGAAATGTGTAGAATGAAAAACGAAATCACAATGAAAAAAGTAAAAGGACTTGTGTCGCAATTACATTCATACACTAATCTTCCTGTTTCTAAACACACAATATCGTTTGACAATAGACAAAAAAAATGTGATACAACACACACCCATCCGGTCCCTTAAGCACGCAGAGATTAGACTTACGTCAAGGCAGCTCATTAAAACAAAATCATGGATCTACTCCAGACGATGACCCGGATCACCACCTTAAGTCTAATGATGTGTTCATTGACCCATGTCGAGTTTTTCAGTAAACGCGCATGCACATCCGTGTATAACGTTTTGCGTTCAGCTGCTTACCTAAACAAACTAATGGCTCACCTTCATCCATCTGTTAAGTTATTAACATTTCAAACTGTTAAGTATTTCAAACAAATTTTAGTAATGCACCTATTAATATTTCCCCCCCCCCCCCCCGGGGGGGGGGAGCGGCGGGCAATCCCAGGGAAATTTGGCAAATTGTATTTTGGGGGATCTAATTCCCCACCCTAGCCAAGCATTTTTGGCTAAATCCCTTCAATAAGGGATGCTTAATAGTGTATCAACTGGCACGGGGCCAATATTATCGGGATCTAAAATCCGAACGAAGTCTATTATCCTGGGACCCTGAATACTTCGGCGTGTAAAATTCCCGCCTGTCGGGAATTGCTTTAAATTCCCGCCTGTCGGGAATTGCTTTAAGTCTAAAGTCCCCTATATGCCCACCGCTGGGGGGGGGGGGGGGGTAAATTGATAGGTGCATAAGTGAAGTCATAATGATAGCCATAATTTGCATCTCCGTTAATCACAGATCTGTTTCATTAATACCACCGATATTAGCGCTCTCTAATGAATCATTCAATATTAGCACATGATATGATGGCGATGCGAGGCTGACTATATTCACCAATGTACGCGTTGTACGCTAGTAAGCGGGTACGAACGCTGCACGGTTTCATGGCTAGCTGAGTCGTCCCATGGGCGCTATGAAGATCTTGCATGCAGGTATCCAAATATGACGGGGAAAAGTGTGTACTCCGCATTCTAAATGTGCAAGTAAATAGTTTAAATCATCTGTAGACAGACAGACACACAGCCGGTTCACCCAGACAGATACACACACAGACAGACTTTATTTACCAGCATGGAAGTACCAGTTCTCGAACCTCTAAGGATGTACCCTGGCCTGTAGACTTTGTTGCAAAAGCATTCTTGAAAACAACATTATAGATCACTATTTCAATCTCTGGTGCACATATGTATGCATTAAAAGTGACACAGATTCTGTATGTTTTAGAAAATCTACACCGTATTATGTCGCCACCCTGCTATTTCAACTGTCATGGCGGCCTAAAAATAACTGACCTATTCTCAAGGTCACAATACACTAAATAAATAAGTGACGTAGGGCTGTACTCTCTAAATAAATGAACAAGTTTAACTCGAAGACATGTTTTTAGGTTTAGACACTTGCTTCGATATTCTTTTTTGGAGATGTTGGTAGGGTAAGCATTGGTATGCACTAATAAATCACTGATATGTTTTAAGATTGGAGACTACAGTATGACACTTGCGCTGAGGCGGGTTACATTCCACTAGAAAGTAGCCGCTAAAAAGATGGCGATAAAACAGTCAACTTTGTTTAGTGTCGAGTTCATTCTTACATAATAAATGACATACCATTTTTATTGCTTAAATCAATTCAGCTTAGAATGCTCTTTAAGAAAAGGTATGGTTATGAGGGTCCCTATGTGCAAAATGTTGCATTTATTTTCGGTTAAAGTTATCACTGTTACATTAAATTACATAAGGATTAGAATTAGTATATTGTAACCTCAAACCCACAGCTATCAATAACGAACACATGGTGTATCACATGATCATCACTTGTCTTTCGATGCAGCCGATAGGGGAACCCAAGGGGAGTTTTTCTTTCGGAAAAATACTGTTAATTTAAGAAATATGTACATTTATTTGAAATGCATAAAAGTCATTAAGTTTTTAATAAAATTGTTTAACAAAACAAAATTATGATAGTAAATACAAGTTTGTGATGCATATTTCCGATAATTTTGCGACGATTGTACAGATTGTTTACCGTAGCACCGGTACACATAATCGGATGACGTCTTACACACTTTGCTTACATGTAAATAGCGCACGAACGAAAGGTTCGAAAATAGGTGAGGTTCGAGAATAGGTACCTACACGATACACAATTATCTATTCTTCTCAGCTGATCAATGTATGAGGGACATGTGTATTAAACTGAGCATATTGATTACACACATTATACAGCTATAATACCTTCGAGCACGCCATTTCAATATAAACCTCCATGGTATACTCTAACCCATTTGTTCACCCCGCTTCATTGACACCCGAACCATGTCGATCACTGAGCAGTGCCTAGTTGTTGCTTTTGTGTGTGAATAAGAAGGTTTTATAGTAACAAAGTATGGATACGTTATCGATAAGGACTTGCTAAGACGCTACATTTTAGTATCATTCACTGCCAGTATAGTTGCAACAAATCAAAATATGTTCGACGTTTAAAACATGATAAAACAGAACAAGAATTAGTACAAAACGAGCAGTGCGCGTTTTTTAAAACACCGACATCAGAGCGCGTGAACATTGAAGGGGCTGCTAAGTAATACTGATATTTGCGAAAAATTAATTGAATTAGTTCGTAAATACCATGGCAGAGCTAGAGAGCAAAGTCTTGTCCAATTTGCAATACTGGTGAAATTGAAATAAATTACATTTCTTATTAAAGTGCCCCGTATTACACGACATAAGAACAGAATATATCCATAGCAAATTTTTCATAAGCCCAAATATTCATAAATTGTTTATACTTCTATCAAGTAAAAACGAACAAATTATAAAACAAACCGCCTCGTATATCGTGCATGCATTTGAAACAAGAAATTTAATTCTTGAACTATGATATCACTTATGTGATTATTATGTTTTATTGCCAAGATATCGTTTTACATTGTTATCCACGTGTATTCATGCTTGTCTCTATATACGCATGTATATTAATATATTATATATACTCTTATAAATTAAAACGAACAAATAAGTAAACAAATTGCTTCGAATTGCTTTGCAATACATGTAATCGAAATAAGAAACTCAACCCTTGTATTATGTTATTATCTTGTGTGATTTTCTTATTCTATTGATATTACCACGATATAGATATTGTCAAAAGTGTGTAACCATGTTTGTCCTTATATATATCTATATGTGCACACATCATTGTATTTGTATATATTGCCTTTTATGTGTGTCAGGGGCCAGAGGCCTATATCACAAATAAAACATATGAATGAAAATACCCCATTTTGTACTATATGAAATTGAAAGAATATAGGGACAACACCATAAAGTATACTCGTCGATTGCTTATGATTGACCGTATGCTTTCGCTTACGCTTACTTTTCTTTATGTACAGAACTCCACCCATTAACAAAAGTTGCGACAACTCGTCTAACGAAGTCATTCTCACAATGATAGTCTGAAAACAACTGTAAAGAAAAATGCAATGGACAGGTGATACACGCATCAATGGAATAGTAGCAACGTCAACGGAATCGCAGACGGAAAGCACAACGCAGACGTAACGCGATGACGCGTCTATGGAATACCAGCTTAATCCGTCATCCGTGTCCGTGATCCGCGTCCGTAAAGTTAAATATCGCTCCAGTTGAAATACGTAGGGTCGTTTCCATTTGTCCGTATCGGTGTCCGTATACATCCGAGCGATTTTTACGGACGCGGACACATTCACGGACGAGTTGTTGAGTATCCAGGGCCAATATTTATGAAGAATATTCTATATTTATGAAGAATATTATATATTTGCATAGTATATATTATATATTGTCGTAGTATATAACAGACATTGTCTTAATATTTAAAAGATTTGTCTAAATAAGGATAAGGACATTAACATAGGACCCAATGCATACATAATATGTACTTTTCGTCAAAAATATTTTACAACCAGTATATTAACATTAATAGATCGACAAAGCTCTACTGTAATTGCATTTATCAAACTAAACAGCCTTCAACAACATGAACTACTACCTCACACAGCAAAAGCTGTATGTTTTATTTAGCACATTTCTAATGGCTTACAAGTATAAGGCCAAACAAAGTTGTTTGCTTCCGCTAACGTCTTGGAAAAAAATTATGGTAGGTAGGTAGGCATAACTTTTTTATTCGTTAACTCTTTGTTTACCTTTGTGACCCAACAAGCATAGATCTATATCCGCTTTAATAACTTTTTAGTAACGGGTTATAACTTAATTTGTATACCTTATTAAAACTAATAATAAAAAAGACACACCTGATATTTAATAGGCAGTTTATGTAAAATAATTTGAAAACCAACGCCAACGTTTCCAACTTGGAAACTTTGTGAACTTCACAATCTTCACTTCTGACATTAGTTCCTGTTTCCTTTTCCCATGCGGGCGCATTGTTTTTTCCTAATTTAAACACAGTGACACTGCAGGGGTCGCAGGTTTGATCCCCCGCCACACCCTAACCTACTAACTCGTTTTTCACATGAATTGTTAAACCGACGTGCAGTGTACTAGGTGCTTCACACCGGGCACTAAAACACCTAGGATGCCTCTGGAACGGGGCGTCTTCTGTATCTTGCACTATCCCCCGTAACCAAACTAACAAGTCTTCTGGGGGCGATGGTCATATGGGAGAGAGTCGCCGTGCACTCGATAAAAAATGTACTACACACACACGTTTTCACAATTGGTTCCTGGTCACAACACCTCTTGGAGAGAAGTACACAGGTTCTGCATCAATAGATACCTTTTTGCCATTTATTATTCATAAGCACCTGCCCAAATAATCAATTACTATCAGTATTTTGGAGGAAAGCTCCGACGAACTTTGCAACTATTGTATACAAACGGTTGAACAACACCAATACTATTGGCGTTGCTGCCTAGACTGGTTCCGCGAATGTAACAGAATATTAAAATAACATGACTATAGGCCGGATCCCAGTCTAGTTACTGCCTTCATAACGAAACGTTCAATATTATTCGAAAAAACGCGAATATTAAAAAAAAAAAAAAACATTTCCAAATGGCAAAAAAAGTTTATGATCGGGGGGGGGGGGGGGGGGCAAAAAAACATGGTCGGTCGGGTTAGTGGAAACAAACACCTTTTTGTAAGCCTAATGCTGTGTTTTGCTATACATTACTAGAATATGTACATGTTCATGCACATAGTGCGAAGATTCGTTTTAAACACACATACCTTTTCATAGACAAAGAACACATTTCCGTTGTAAAACCACTCATAAACAACCAGACATGTAGTTCAGATTATCACATCATTTCGTTCAGCGTTTATCAATGAAAGTGACGTTACAATTACTGCGTGGTTTGATTCCTACGCATCAAAACTTCAAATCGTTGTTTATTAGCCCATAAAGATTGCTAAATCGAAGATTATTTCGTAAATCAATATTATTTTACCGTCTATAACTAATAAATAGTATACACGACTATATACATAATATCGTAATACGCACTACGTATACGCGCACATGGAAAAGCTACATGCGGACGACGGATACGGACACTGATACGGACAAGGGATCACGCGCACTTGGAAAAAGCGGCCTTAACAGTATACGGTATTTCTTAAATGATATCCATCGTTTCTCTACAAAAACGACGCAAGAAAATCTTGAATCATGTAAAGCGCAGTTGCGGACACATGGAATCACCTTTCGCGGATCACGGATCGCGGATCACGCAGAGTTTCGTGTTCACGTTCAAGTTCGCGCGTACATGGAATAAGGGTTTTAAACAATGAAAACGGAACACGGAAATAAGCGCATATTGAGCATGGTATGAATGGATGACTCTGATAAATATAGACGTAGGAAATGCATGCAGTACGACTAATGTATTCAGGATGACAGCATTATGAAGTACGGTGTACTCGTTGTTCATCAAACGGTAATCGCGTCATCTAATTAATTTCTAATTAAAGCATTTTATTCACACGTAAAGAGATTTGATTGACAGCATTTGCAATTTGCATTTCAATGTAAACGCTGCAATTGATGGAGTGTATACGTCCGCTGCTTTTTAGATGAATAGTTTTGCTACACATGCGCGATTAAATCATATGTATCGTTAATATATTCACTAGATTTGATTGATAGAGAAAGGGTGATACACATGAATGGCAGAAATAATAGGTTATTGTAGGTGCATTTTGTTTCTTGGTTAGACAAACCGAGATATAGTGTTCATAAACGAGACATAAACTGTACTGAATAACAAATTCTCTTAAACAACTAAAGTTAAACAAAAGACGTTGAAACCCCGATCTCAATGCCGACCAGACAATCTCATCAAACCGTATGAAACGATCCAGAAATGGCTTAATACTAGAATAGTTTTATCAGAAATGTCGAGTTGGGGTTGAGAAGCGATCGGGTGATGATCGCGGTTTTGTTGATTAGAAGTCGAGATTATCCGGAAACGACCGTAGAGAGATCTGTTTGGGTCAACATGGGGTAAAAGACAGTAAAGATGCGGTAACTTGATCGCTTCTGGAACGCAGTCGATCAATATCTGATCGCTTCTTAATCGCACTCGATCAATATCTGATTGCTTCTAAATCGCACTCGATCATTATCTGATCGCGTCTGGAACGCAGTCGATCAATATGTGATCGCTCCTAAATCGCACACGATCAATATCTGATCGCTTCTGGATTGCACCCGATCATTATCTGATCGCTTCTATCGATCAATAGTGGATCGATTCTAGATCGCACTCGATCAATATCGGATCGCTTCCAGAAGGCACTTGATCAATATATGATCGCTTCCAGACCGCTTTTGATCAGTATCTGATCGGTTTAAGACCGCACTTGATCAGTATCTGATCGAGACCGCACTCGATCAATGTCGGATTGCTTTTAGATAGCACTTTATCACCCGATCAATATATACATCGCTGCTAGAGCGCACCCGATCAATATCTGATCGCTTCTATAGCACACTCGATCATCTGATCGTTTCTATCATGCATTCGATCACTTACTGATCGCTTCTAGACCGCACTTGATCAATATCTGATCGTTTCTATCCCGCACTCAATCAATATATGGTGGCTTCTAGACCGCATTCGATTATTTACTGATCGCTCCCAGACCGCATTCGATCATTTGCCGATCGCTTCTAGACCGCATTTGATCATTAACTGATCCCTTCTAGACGGCATTTGATCATTTACTGATCGCTTCTAGACCGCATTCGATCATTTACGACTCGCTTCTAGACTGCATTCGATCATTTACTGATCGCTTCTAGACCGCATTTAATTATTTTCTGGTTGCTTCTAGATCGCACTCAATCAATATCTGATAGCGGCTTAACCAATAGCTGATCGCTTCTAGACTGCACTCGGTCAAAACTGATCGCTTCTAGGCTACACTCGGTCAAATCTGATCGCTTCTAGATTGCCCTCGGTCAAATCTGATTGCTTCTTGACCGCTCTCGGTTAATATCTGATCACTTCTAAACCGCTCATTAGTTGGAGAAGCGCTAGTCAACGATACACGAGTGCAACATAATTCTTTCTATTAAAAAAACACAGAGCGATTGATTTTGAGATTTGCATACATATTCCTGTTGTTACATTTCGTAAAAATTTTATACACTCGGTGAAGGCAAAGTTATAACCCTTTTTATATTTTGGTGAAAATTAAACGGAATGGTATTTATAATTGTACCCGTATATAATGTACTTCAGTATACAGTTTTATGTACGACACAAATAATAGAAAGCTTTCCTTACGTTTTCGTCCTACTAGTACGTTTATCATCAGCAGATTAAAGGGATTATCCTATTGGGGATTAACACCACTCTAAGTGAGCGATGATAACATGCTGCCCCAGATATGTGACAGATTTTAATCCCTTGTAGGTCACTCCCTTTAGTAGGCTGCTGAAAATCTTCAGTATTTGGACGACAGCTCCATGTTAGCTTTCTATTAATAGAGTAGGACATGACAAGCGTATTCAAATACATCATGCACATTAACCATTTTACGTAAAAGAAAACTCATTTTCGAAGTGGAATATTTATAATATAACCACGAAATATTGCAAAAACATTGCTATTGAAGGGTACAATACATGCAGCTTGTTGGCCGCATCATTTAGAATGAAAAGAGGCGGTTTGAAATTTTAAATACATAGAAAAAATACTACCAGCGTAGGGGTTATTAGGCGATACTCTGTTACATCGTCTGATTGTAAATAAAAAGCAATTAACTTAATATAAACAGTTACCTATTAATAACCAATGTAGAGATCAATCCTCGATATATTCTCCAACAATGAATCATACACGTCAATTTTATTCATCAGAATAGAAGAAATACGAAAGGTTACAGCAGATCGTGTGAGTGACAACGAGGTGAACTTTACTGACATTTCAAAACTGTTGTCAATAGGCCATTTAAGTATAAATAGTGGCTTGTGTTGCCAAATTGAGACATATTTTAATAAACTGAAGATTTGAAATTCGTATGAATGAGACAGCATTGACAGATGTCTGAACTATCGAGCTATTCCGCGATTCGATCGAATGCACGCGATTACCCAAGCCTTCCGTTCCACTGCACAAGTACAGTGCGTGTGTTGCCGTACCGCTCGAATGGGCTGCTAATTACAATGAATAGATGTATAAGGGAGTTGCATGTTCTTAAACAACACGACGCTGGTATCCACCGGAATACAGACCCCACGACTTTGCCGGAATCACTTTGTACCTAAACATGAGCAGACTGCTAACGAAGTATATACAACATTTGGTTTCTTTACCAGAGAGCGAGAAAAATTTAACCATTTTCACCCATGGAAGAAGGAATTAGAGCTTCTAAGTTGTTATAATGTTTAAAGCGGATTAACTATATTGACATAATGTTAAACACAACTATACCCAGCGTGTGTTCTTGTATCAAACAACCAACAAGACTGGTAAAACTGGTAAAGGTTAAAAAGATTTACAAAAACACCGCACATCCGGAAAGATTCACGGATAACGTGTCTTTCAAGGTTTAAGAGGTCCTCAAAGCAAGACTATGAATCGGCCTGCGATTGTTCGCTCTCACCTCCCAAGACTATGTATCGGCCTGCGACTGTTCGCTCTCACCTCCCAAGACTATGTATCGGCCTGCGATTGTTCGCTCTCCCCTCCCAAGACTATGTATCGGCCTGCGACTGTTCGCTCTCCCCTCCCAAGACTATGTATCGGCCTGCGAATGTTCGCTATCACCTCCCAAGACTATGTATCGGTCTGCGATTGTTCGATCTCACCTCCCAAGACTATGTATCGGCCTGCGACTGTTCGCTCTCACCTCCCAAGACTCGTGTTGTTCGTTAACCGACGTGCCCAGCCGAATGCCACCAATATTTAATTTCCAATATCAAACCCACCAGCCTAACAGGTCAAGTCAGTGTCATAATAGAAACTCGGCCACTATAGGGGCGAGGATGTGTAGCGGCTCGGTTAGCTCAATCGGGAAAGCACTTGCTGTGTACGCGAGAGATCCAGAGTTCGAACCTCGGACTGATGGAACAATCACTCCCCTATAGCAGCCAAAGCCGTACCGTGACATAATGACTACTGACTTCTACCCACCTCTTCATGCCGGTCAACATACGGCCCTGGTAGAGCGACTGGCTCGGTGTAGGTCGGGAGCTCCTCATGTCGCTCCTTTCCAGATCGGCGCACAGTCCAGGGGGTATATTAGTATAATTAGAAATCGCTAGTCACTGAGGTGAAGTTCTGCATTGGTACTGAAGAAGGTACTGTTGCCGGCGGACTTAACGTGGTTAAAAACTTCTATGTTTATTCACAAACTGTACATGCTGGCTATATTCACACGATTTTCGTCCTGTCTGTCTGAACAAGGGTTCTGTCTTCTTGACGACGACACATGTGGGTAAAATTGAAGTTGGTTTGTTCATAAAATAAAACTTTAATACGTTCATATACTGCTACATAGCATTTAAGAAAGATCTGCAAATAATGAAAATGGCGTAAAATGCAAGTCGTATTTCGTATTATTGCTCAAATCCCTTTCGGGAATATTTACTAGACATACAATTAAAGAGTAATGCCCACGAATGCAATTCTGCGTTCGGAGATGACATTGCGATATTGGTCTTCTTGCACGCGACATAATAATAAGGATATCATAGATTATTATATAATCACACTGCTTTCAAGATTGTCTGAAATTATTCTAAATACCATGGAATTATAGATCGTCTGATACATAGCAGCTTCATCTATGTATTTAGCCAAGTTTGTATGACTGAAATAGTGTAAGGAACGACCACTCTGAAGAAAGATATCCGTTAATATGTTTAGAGTTCTCGCCCTACTGTCATCGTAATACACATTTATTTTCAATTAATTATTTAACTATGATATAAATGCTGGTTTCATCCAAACAACTTTGTATACAAGATGAGCGTGTCAGGTTCTCGCACCAATGTACGCCGATGAGGCCTTATTTAAACGATACTGAATAACAAAACTATAAATGCCCGTAACATGCAGATATCTTTTGACGTGCTCGCGTCAGAAATACTATATTACCCGATAAGATAATAATTAAACTCGTAAATATGTGTACGACAGTTATATACACATGCATTTAATTTGTAATGTAATCGTGCAGGTTGTTTACGATTCATCAAATGGGGGAAAGAATCTAAATAATCGACTTTGTCCGGTATGCTTACTGACATCTGTGCACGAAAGTGATCATGCGAGTGCACGCACTAGGTTATGCTTTAAATCATTCTGGTTTAATCCAGTGTATCAACAATAAACCGAGCACATATTCAACCTTTGTAAAATGATCCAAATGTCACTTACAAAATGTAGCGTTACATGTAAGTGTACACTGTTTTGTGAAGATAATTCGGACCGAATGTCGAGCAGTTTTGAATATGATATTCACTATATATACGTATAGGTATTACATTTCTGCGAAAGCTATATTCTAAAAGCAAATCCTTGACATATTTGTCAAATATTGCCAACAATTTGGTACCATTTAACAAATACTATTGTACTCTTCGTAAAAGTAATCGCTGTCAGTAATCGCTGTCAGTTATCGCTGTCAGTAATCGCTGTCAGTTATCGCTGTCAGTAATCGCTGTCAGTTATCGCTGTCAGTAATCGCTGTCAGTTATCGCTGTCAGTTATCGCTGTCAGTAATCGCTGTCAGTTATCGCTGTCAGTAATCGCTGTCAGTAATCGCTGTCAGTTATCGCTGTCAGTAATCGCTGTCAGTTATCGCTGTCAGTAATCGCTGTCAGTTATCGCTGTCAGTTATCGCTGTCAGTAATCGCTGTCAGTTATCGCTGTCAGTAATCGCTGTCAGTTATCGCTGTCAGTAATCGCTGTCAGTTATCGCTGTCAGTAATCGCTGTCAGTTATCGCTGTCAGTAATCGCTGTCAGTTATCGTTCCTTATCTGCTAAGGCCAGTGTTGGTTGATTTTTAGTTTCACGGATCCGCCGAATCGAATTTTTGCAAATAGAAAAACATTGGAACACAACCAATATGATAAATTATATTGTAATTATTATTATTATTATTATTATTACTTTCAATTATTATTATTATTATTATTTTATTTGTATTTATTAATATTATTATACTTATTATTATTTATTATTATTATTATTATTATTGTCATGTTAAATACAAAACATGTTTTAATAATAAAATTTTCTTTTTATGTTTACTTTTTTACATTCCCGCTGTCGAATGGACAGTTTTTTTTTGTTTTTTTTTTTCCAAAAATATCCGAGAAACTAGAAATAAGAAATCTCTGGTCTGAGTCACAGTGTTAGAGGTTAGTGGCACAGAGTTGTCGTTCCATACACTGGTCTCAATGTATTTCTCGTTTGTTCAGATCAAGTTATAAGAAACCCTGCTATGGGCGACAGTGGGTTTCAACGTTTGATTGCATGAAAATAACTGTCATCTAGACAAAAATCATAAAAAGAAACAAATGATCGCCATTCAGAAATATTTTTATCGTATTATGTTGTTTAACGAATCAAAACTAGAAACAGCCGTTAATCACATTCTAGGTGTATAATAAGTTGGTATCATATCCTTCATTATAGTTACATATGATACGTTAGAAAATACACCCGCGTCGTGTTAATGTATTTATGCAAATGAAGTATCAACATTTAGTAGTATTACGCATAGTAACCATTATAATTTTTGCGCGTAAACAAATAACTTACTACACAAACGCGTTCGAAAACACTCATTGCTCTTGAATAACAAAACTAATATCATTGCATAATTTACTCCAATAATCCATTGCACTATAATTTTCGGCAACTAAACTGATTTGAATGACTCTTCTAATCCATTTAACGAGATTAACCTTACATGTATAATCCATCAGTTAATTACAAAGATAAACCACGCATGGCTGGCATAAAGAAACAATATCCTCCTACACACGCGCAATTACGAAACGGACGGTTTATAGGCATCCAAATGATCCATCTGTAATATAGAAGCCAGCCCCATGTACGATGCTATTGTTTTGTTTCAGTGCGCCATTGTTTGCGTGGATCCTAGCACGAGGAATGTGAAACCTTTGATCACGACATCGTTTGACCTTTGTACCTACACATCGTGTATATGGTTGCTTGAATTTCAAGTCAAAATCTGCTGAAACAAAAGGAGTATCGTTTATCTTCTTTACGTTTATATTTATCAATATTGATTGACTTCTTTCATTTTGTATATAAATAAGGAATACAGATGAAATGAAGTCAACAACTAGACCAATGCCACTCGCATATAGTTTCTTTCTATTTAGGATGAAGGTCGAACATTTAAGCCCCAATTATTCATTTAACATAATTTATGTAGTATTGTTTGTAATGGTTGTTGTGTAAACATCGCAATATTCATAATTTTTATGGATCAAACTCCCAATAGTGGTTGTGCACCCACTGAGGTCATAAACATGGCTGTGCACTCACTGAGGCGATAAAAATGACTGTGCACTCACTGAGGCGATAAAAATGACTGTGCATTCACTGAGGTAATAAACGTGACTGTGAACTCACTGATGTCATAAACGTGGTTGTGCACTTACTGAGGTTATAAACGTGACTGTGAACTCAGTGAGGTTATAAACGTGGCCGTGCACTAACGGAGGTTATAAACGTGGCTGTGCATTCAGTGAGGTCATACACGTGACTGTACACTCATTGAGGTTATACACGTGACTGTGCACTCAGCGAGGTTATTAACGTGGCTGTACACTCAATGAGATTATAAACGTGACTGTGCACTCAGTGAGGCTATAAACGTGGTTGTGGACTCACTAAGGTTATAAACGTTACTGTTCACTCAGTGGGGATATAAACGTGGCTGTGCATTCACTGAGGTTATAAACGTAACTGTGCACTCATCGAGTTTATGAAAGTGGCTGTACACTCAGTGAGCTTATAAACGTTACAGTGCATTCACTGAGGTTATAAACGTGACTGTGCACTTAGCGAGTTTATAAACGTGGCTGTACACTCACTGTGGTTATAAACGTGGCTGAGCACTAACTGAGGTAATAAACATGACTGTGCACTCACTGAGGTTATAAACGCGGTTGTGCACTCATAGAGGTTATAAACTTGACTGTGCACTCACTGAGGTTATAAACGTGGCTGTGCATTTACTGAGGTTATAAACGTGGCTGTGCATTCACTGGGGTTATAAACGTAGCTGTGCACTAACCAAGATTATAAACGTGACTATGCACTCGCTGAGCTCACAAACGTGGCTGTGCACTCAGTGAGGATATAAACGTGACTCTGCACTCACTGATGTAATAAACGTGGCTGTGCATTTACTGTGGTTATAAACGTGGCTGTGCATTCACTGAGGTTATAAACGTGGCTCTGCATTTACTATGGTTATAAACGTGACTATGCACTCGCTGAGCAAATAAACGTGTCTTTGCATTTACTGAGGTTATAAACGTTTCTGTGCACTCAGTGAGGTTATAAACGTGAATCTGCACTAACCGAGGTTATAAACGTGACTCTGCAACCACCGAGGTTATAAACGTGGCTGTGCATTTAATGAGGTCATAAACGTGGCTGTGCATTCACTGAGGTTATAAACGTGACTTTGCATTGACTGAGGTTATAAACGTGGACGTGCTCTCAGTGAGGCAATAAACGTGCCTGTGCATTTACTGAGGTTATAAACGTGGCTGTGCATTTACTGAGGTTATAAACGTTGCTGTGCATTCACTGAAATTACAAACGTGGCTTTGCATTTACTGAGGTTATAAACGTGGCTGTGCACTCATTGAGGTTATAAACGTGACTCTGCATTTACTGAGGTTATAAACGTGGCTGTGCATTCACTGAGGTTAAAAACGTGGCTGTGCACACGGTGAGGTTATAAACGTGACTCTGCACTAACCGAGGTTATAAACGTGACTCTGCACTCACTAAGGTTATAAACGTGGCTGTGCATTTACTGAGGTTATAAACGTGGCTGGGCGTCCACTGAGGTTATAAACGTGGCTTTGCATTTACTGAGGTTATAAACGTGGCTGTGCATTCACTGAGGATATAAACGTGGCTTTGCTTTTACTGAGGTTATAAACGTGGACGTGCTCTCAGTGAAATTATAAACGTGACTCTGCACTAACTGAGGTTATAAACGTGACTCTGCACTCACTGAGGTTATAAACGCGCCTGTGCATTTACTGAGGTTATAAACGTGGCTGTGCATTCACTGAGGTTACAAACGTGGCTTTGTATTTACTGAGGTTATAAACGTGGCTGTGCACTCAGTGGGGTTATAAACGTGACTCTGCACTAACCGAGGTTATAAACGTGACTCTGCACTCACTGAGGTTATAAACGTGCCTGTGCATTTACTGAGGTTATAAACGTGGCTGTGCATTTGCTGAGGTTATAAACGTTGCTGTGCATTCACTGAGGTTACAAACGTGGCTTTGAATTTACTGAGGTTTAAACGTGGCTGTGCACTTAGTGGGGTTATAAACGTGACTCTGCACTAACCGAGGTTATAAACGTGACTCTGCACTCACTGAGGTTATAAACGTGCCTGTGCATTTATTGAGGTTATAAACGTGGCTGTGCATTAACTGAGGTTATGAACGTTGCTGTGCATTCACTGAGGTTATAAACGTGGCTTTGCATTTACTGAGGTTATAATCGTGACTGTGCACTCAATGAGGTTATAAACGCCGTATTGTTAAATATCATGCTTGGCAATAGTTAGAGGATCGTGTTCTCTAATGCAACTTATGTCATGTGACCTTTGTTAGATCAACTGCTGGTTATTGTTGATATACATTTTTAATTTAAATCTATTTTACAAGCTATTTGCAGATAACGATACGACAATTGCCGCAATAAAGTTTAAACCAATACACGGTCATATGTGTTTTTAAAGCTGTTCAATACACAGACATACGCGATACATCACTCTTAATTCCCGAAACAACTGATTGAGGAGATGTAAACTCAATACGTGTCACTGAGGACAGTTGTCTAAAATTATACTGTCAGTGTGTATCAGCTAACGGCTCCGGAATGTAAACACTGCAGGATTCCTGGCAGGAGTTCAAATGACGCAAGGAAACCATTGGAGTCTACATCAACACACCTATAAGTAGCCAGAGTCGGATAGTTTAATGTAAAATGCTTTTTAAAAATCAGATATAATAACGCGGACACATTAACCTGTCACTCATGAACTATATTAACATATATAAGAATCTTGAATTATTACCTATATTTATACTTCTTGTTAGTGCACGCGTTTCACGTGTATCTTGATACCATAACTGTGTTTTCAGCGAAATATGATTACATCGATTTTACTGGATTCCAGTACGGTAACTAATACATGACATGACAATTGACCTTTATGCATAAATGTATTGCACAACCGTTATGGGGGGGGGGGGGCGGCGGGCACTTACGGGACTTTAGACTGAAGGCAATTCCCGATAGGCGAGAATTTGACATGCCGAATGATTCCGGGTCCCGGGAAATAGACTTTGTTTGGATTTTAGATCCTGATAATATTGGCCCCCGGACCATTTGATACACCAATTAAGCATCCCCAATTATGGGGATTTAGACAAAAATGCTTGGCTCTAGGGTGGGGAATTAGATTCCCCAAAGTACAATAAGTCTATATCCTCTGGGTTTGCCCGCCCCCCCCCCCCCCCCCGGGGGAAAATATTGATAGGTGCATCAGGTTAATGTGTACCTTACACGTACAAGACGCTGCTGTTAGTTGAACTCGGGCTCATTATTACAAATTCATGCTTTAGGTTTCTAATTCTCATATGGACACCGGTTTGGAATAATCAACTGCAGGAAGGTTCATAAAGAAATATGTATTGGAATAGTGTGTGCACGAACAAATTCATGTGTGTTTTGCATTCACAGGGCCATATCGTTTGGAACAGAGTATACACGAATACGCAATTGCTTTAGATTTGTTGAACAGAATTCTAATTTGGCAATGTTAAAATACCATTCAAATGTGCATGACTTGGTTTAAACCCCAAATGCTTTGCATTTACCGTTCCAAGGCGGTGACCCCAGTCTTAATCATTTTTATGTTTTGTGTTGTGTTGTAATAATGTTCTGTATTGTATAGGCAATTGGTCACTTGCCTCAAATAAAGGACTAACGGATGGTAATAAGTGTTTCTCACCTGATGAAGTCTCTGGTGTTTCATTATTCCTATATTAAAATGCCCTTATTATTGACAAACGTTTTGTGTATCTCAAAACGGGGGAAGACATTCATCTTTGTGTGCGTGTTTGTCGTCAAGATGAAGTGATTTTGTAAACAGATCTGAGAAGAGTTTCATATAGCAAGAAAATATGGAAAACTAGTAAAATGTCTAATGTAGAGTTGAGGGAGGCTTAAATGCCACCTAGTATATGGGACATTTTATCAGATTGTTTACACACAATATGTATATATGCATGTATAGCCTTTAATGTGTTTACTGTTCCTTACTTTTGCAGCTTACTGCGGCTCAGCGAATGAAACTCGAGGAACTAATTGGATCTCCTCGCATACGTTGCATATAAAAGACGTTTTTATAAAAATCCAAAATCCCTTTAAACTGTTGTTAGTTTCTGCATAAAACAATGTAATTAAACATTTAAGACGGCCCGAAGGTAAACATTCCTCGTAGAGTGCTATTAATTAAATTGAGAAATTTAAGTGTGTCGAAATCGTTCTCAAAATTTACTACATTATCCAACACAGATTTCAGACGATTGACAATAGATCCGGCAGCTAATCTATACAAATGTTACCAATGATGCTTCTTGATGCATTGGCCTTAGCGCTCATTTAACTAGCGCTATCACCAATTCGGTAGATGGGGCGCTATGGAGAGCAGCGCTCATTTAACTAGCGCTATCACCAATTCGGTAGATGGGGCGCTATGGAGAGCAGCGTTCATTTAACTAGCGCTATCACCAATTCGGTAGATGGGGCGCTATGGAGAGCAGCGCTCATTTAACTAGCGCTATCGCCAATTCGGTAGATGGGGCGCTATGGAGAGAGGTAATGCTTCAAACTGTTGTACCAGTGATCCCATAAACCTAATGCATTTGAAGTTATTATGCACCATCATTGAAGAAATACGCGTGCATCTTAAAATAATGTTCAAACGTTTGGTCAGTCCTTCAATTCTTAGATGGTCCGTCGTGGGAGGATGATAATCCTTGGATAATCTGTTCTTGATTACCGTGAGTGATTTGTCAATTGAAGTCGCTATTGAAAAGAGCAACGACACCATACGAACCTAAACTGCGTCATCCGTTGTCTTTGACTACTATATCAAATGTTTGTTTTATTTACATGATGTTGATTCATTCCCACAAATGGTGATAGTACTTAAGAAATATACCTTGTTGTATTTTTTTTCTGTAAACAGATGAGACATGAAACAAAGTTTCAGATTTGTCTCTGACTGCCTCATGTTGGATCCTGCTTTCGGACTCTTTTCCATTAACCTCAGTTAGTGACAAATTGCAAAGTTAAGACATTTCTTCAGAACACGTTTTCCAAGCCTCGCTAAATAAACTTGTCTTCATTCAACACTAACCTGTTATTCTCTATACTTTCGTGTGAGTTTCGGGTTCATACGGATTACTCTGTTAAGTTAACCACACAGTACATGTATTTGAACTATGTTAGCGCAAATATTTAATATTTAATAGACATTCAGACATGCACATTTCATACAAAAACAACTGTTTAAGCTCTGTTTATGGCCCGATATATTTATTTGAAATATTTTAAAACTAATATTTAATAAACATTTAAAACGAACATAGCACAACACCAGCACATAGTACACAAATGCGCACACTGTACAAGCTATTGACTAATGGCTTACATGCATCCAAACGATTAAGTAATCTTAATTTTTTACGTAAATCTATTTATATAAAATTCGAAATAAGCATGTTAGTAAGTTTCAATACCAATGCATTTGCCGCTTTTAGTACACATGTATATACAAACAATAGAAGCAAAACGATATTCAGTGTGTTGATGAAACTGATATAGTAACGGTACTTGTTAGCACTATAATGCACTACTAAAAACGCAAATTAAAGGGTGCGTTTTGTGAACATTCCTCGAAATTATATTACAATGTCAACAATATTATCGTGAATGTGATTTTCAATATCATGTATTAAACAAAGCTTCATGATTTTGAATGTCTTCTTAAGCTTTTACACATGTCTCAGCTTTCTCTTTCTCTGGTGTATCTTGTGTCTTAGAGTTTTCAACATGTCTCAGCTTTGTCTTTCTCTGGTGTATCTTCTGTCATACAGTTGTCAACATGTCTCTGCTTTCTCTTTCTCTGGTGTAGCTTGTGTCGTAGAGTTGTCAACATGTCTCAGCTTTCTCTTTCTCTTGTGTATCTTCTGTCTTAGAGTTGTCACACTTAAGCTTGTCCATGTGCAAAGCGAACTTGACGTGTCTATAGTACAGCTCGAAATTGTTCACGAGGCTGGGAACAGAGAAACCAATCATCAACACACCCGCCATGGAACAGAACGAGCCCACTACCTTCCCTAGCACAGTAACTGGATAATAGTCACCGTACCCTACGGTTGTCATGGTAATCAGCGCCCACCAGAACCCGTCTGGAATGCTTGTGAACGTTTCACGGTCGTCAACGTAGTAAATAAGACTGGAAAACACGAAAATCCCAATGATCATGAACCAAACAAGCAGCATCAGTTCTCTGAAACTTGCCCTTAGAGTGTAGATAAGAATCCAGAGTCCAGCTGAATGACGCACCAAACGAAATATCCGGAGTATCCGAACAACGCGAATTATTGTGATGTAGCCTACAGCATCCACGCTCTCCTGAAGTTCTGGTTTTGCATAGTACAGTATTGTCTCTACGAGATCAGGGAGAATGGCTAGTAGGTCAATCACCGCCAACAGGGAGGTGGCGTGTTTCAGCTTCTTTGGTGAAAACGTAAGTCTGGCTGCGTACTCGATAACAAAATAAACCAAACAAATTATGTCAATGATTTTCAAAGCCGGATGTTTCGCTTGAATCGGAGGAATTGAAACCGTTACGTCATTTCCCGTCGTCTGGGTCATGGTTGTAGACAAAGTAATGAAATCACTCGTGTTTGATTGGTTGGCTGTAACTGTCACATGACCTGGCGCATGCTCAAAGTACTCGAACTGTTTTGTTGTTTCCGCCATGAACGAAAATATTGACATTGCAACTAAAAGCAAAGATGTATAGCCAAATACCTGAAAAGAACGAATTAAAACACAAATGAGTTATGCTTACAGACTTTATTACACAAGGACTTTCCTGTTTCCCTTTCTTTAGATCGCATCTTATGTAGCTTACAGAATATCTGTTTTCATAATGCACACAGTCGTGCGTAGTACTAGACGTTACGTACATAATATGCGTGTATATTAAGTAACGCAGTCTGGACTAACGTACGAGTAGGAACTCAATACATATGTATATGTATCGCACGATTAATCTGTGCAGAACGCATACCAACATTTGCATTTTTTAGTCATCGTATTACTAAAAGTTGTCTTTTATTTACGCTAGAAATGATCACATAACAGTTACCTTTGCCCCTTTCGACGAGTTAGTCCTGTTCATGAATTTCCACACTTTCTCTCGCCATGACTGCCAATAAGTGTTTTCTTTGGGTTTCTCAGATCGAGTAACCGTGGCAACCTCTTCAGAATTATTGACATTGGCTGCCGTCTCCGACTGTTCACTCTTCACTTCATCGCCTGAACTCTCTTTCTTCCTGGCGTCGGCACACGTATCATTCTTTGCCTCATTGGGTGCTCGCTTTTCAACACCTTTTTCATGTTTTGGACTCATGTTCTTCCTACGGTCCTTTTCAAGCCTTTTTAATGCGTCCTTGGTCATGTAGTGAAAACAAAGAACAGCGCATGCGTTATATCGTACACGTTTTGGTAAATTATTTTTCTGGTCTACCAAACGTGATTGAAGAGCGCTAGCACCAAAACAATAATTTATTTTTATTAGAATGTACTATATGTTCATATTGGAATAAGTATTATCGCATCCGCATGATTTTATTTTGAATGCGTTTGTGTGTTACAAAAACTTCTAGTACTCGAGAACCCTACCGAACATATTCACTCGTTTCAGATTAGCTTTCACATTAATACATATACAAATGTCGAATAAACTTTACCTGTGTAGAGTTTCCTTCATAGTAGTTGAGCCAGCAGCAGGGCTGGATGGAAAGTTCTTCCACGCCCCAAAACTCTAGCTCTATCTTGGCGGCGGGTCCGCACATGTTAGAGGGCAGATGGAGCTCGCCCGTCCGCAGATAGTTAAGTATGGCCTGAAACATTGGGGGAACACATCGGATATGTAGCAAATAATTCAGTATAAGTGCAAGTAGTTTTGTATGGCCTTAAACATTGGAAAACACATTGAATAAGTGTAAGTAGTTTAGTATGTCCTGGAACATTGGTGAATACATTGTATATTTATATGTGGTAATAGTTTCCGAGAACATCGGATAATTCATTGGATATGTGGCAAGTGTTGAGTATGAGCTGAAACATTGTTGAACGCACTGAATATGTTGCAGATAGTTTAGTTTGGCATTAAAAACATTGCTTGAAGCTTTGGAGTACACAGTGTGGCAGATAGTTGAGTATGGCCTGAAGCATTGGAGAACACAATATGGCATATAGTTTAGTATGGCCCGAAACATTGGAGAAAAAATGTGGCATATCGTTTACTTTTGCGTGAAACATCGGAGAATACATTGAAATAGTGAAAGGAGTTTAATTTCGCCTGAAACATTTGAGACTAATCTGAACAATTTAAATATGACGTGTAACATTGAAGAAGCAATTGCAAAATGTGGCAGTTTAATACCTCGTTTTCATTACCTTAAATGTTGCATGGTATGAACATATGAGCCTATTGCTAAACACAACATAGAGTTACGTGCAGGAAAGTAAATTAACGTTACGTTTTATATTTAGGGTCTCATAGTCGACATTTAGTTTATGGACAGTTACTATTAATGGAACATACCAGGAACATATTAGGGTCACGGTCGAAAAAGTATTCCTTTTTTTGTCCGTCTTTATGTTCGGACAAGAACTCTTTGTTACACAGTTTCTTGCACAGGTTACCTTTCTGAAGTGTCTTCCTGAAAGAAAATAAACCATTAATTACCTGGGCCATATCAATAAAGCTTCTTAACTTTAGCCATATTTGAAGGGACTGAACTCCAGATGGTCCAATCGTAAAAACGAAAGAAAATTGTCATAGATACATGATTTTCTTACATAATCGTACATAACACATTAACAAATTAAACACGCATGTTTTGATTTACCTAACAAACAATGATGTATATAGTTTTCGTCCTTTTTATCGTTCTAAAATATATAGCGTCTGCAGACGCTATTTTTCGTTTAAAAATAGCGCTTAATTTACTTAACATTTTTATAAGAAACGTTGTGGATATGCGCCCTGGTAAGCGACTACAGACAACCTCATGCCATTCACATGTTCAATTTTAGAAACATATTATTGTTAGGTAAACTCCTTACTTTGGTGTCTTAAACCTGACTCCTCCTATGTTGAACATCTCGTATCGTTCATCGGTGCCCATAACAGCGGTCAATTCGGCGTTATAAACAATAAATGAAGTAACAATGAATAAGGGAAAATCACACAACGTAACAGTAACTAATGCTTAAAGTTGTTGTTGTTAATAATTTTGTTTCATAAACATCAATTAATGGATATATTCAACATTAATTGTGAGAACGATAAGCTTTGCTGTCGGAAAAGTGATGTTAATGTTTCTAGTATTTATAGTATTTATACGGGCATTACCTATATAAGTAGCAATGGGACGACATTAACATAAATATTAACTAATTGTGCTACTGAATAGTCAGACATTATTCCGTATGTATAGAAGCTCGAGCAGGCTTTAAAACTATTGGTAAAATAGATTATGTTCGTCTTTTGTACAATCTTACAGCTTACTGTTTACCTACAGTTTAAATATTATATTATAATACTTCGATATATAACATATATAACATAGTATAATTTTTTTAAACTATATATACGAGTTCACTGTTGGACAACATTTGTTCAATTAATTTAAAATCAAGCGTAATATATAATTATATAGTAAGCAATGATAGCATTTCATATGTGTTTGTGGACAACGACAGGGCAAATAATTACACAAATGATCACATTTATGTTCTTCAATTACATCGTTTAAATACCAAAAAATACCATGGCGTAGGTTTACATGTTTGCCAAATAATGAAGAGGCATTTAAGGTATCTTTGTTGTAGCAGCTGCTGCTACTGCTACAACGTTTACCACCACCACCACTGCTACCACTACTGTAATTATTACAACTAATACTGCTACTACTACTACTTCTACCACTACTTCAATTACTACAACTACTAGAGCTACAACAACAACAACAGCAGCAGCAGCAGCGGCTACTACTACTACTACTACTACTGCTGCTTCTGCTGCTGCTGCTACTGCTGCTGCTGCTGCTACTACTACTACTACTACTACTACTACTACTACTACTACTACTACTACTACTACTACTACTACTACTACTACTACTACTACTACTACTACTACTCCTACTACTACTACTACTACTACTTATACTGCTACTACTACTACTACTACTACTACTACTACTACTACTACTACTACTGCTACTACTACTACTACTACTACTACTACTACTACTACTACTACTACTACTACTACTTACACTGCTACTACTATTTATACTACTACTTGTTCCTCTGTGTAATTATGTTCATTTAATTATGGCGCATGACTTACGGCCGTCACGTGTTAAATGTTAAACGCTTTGTGTTTGTCAGTCAGTTCAGCAAAAACATTCTTTTTTCGCTTATTTTACATTAATTTTAAGCTAGGTTTTAAGCAGTCATAAGTAATAAAAACTAATAGGGTAAATGCAAGGTAAATTATCCATAAACTTTTAAAACTACCACCATACTGACCTGGTTCAAATAATTGTTATAGTGCAGCACTTTGTATTTGTAAAGTTCCAATTTTATTTATTTAAAACTTCGGTAACTAATTATAAACTATTATCATAATGCTATGTATATTACTATAACGTGTTTTCATATTTTACCTTTTAAAATCTTTATTCTCTTTTAATGAAATTTTAAACAAAGATGTTCAATTTAAATATAGTATTTTGTTGTTAAATTATACACATATCCTTTATACAATGCTGCTCATCAGACAGATATCATTTAGGCACTAACACTACCTTGTATGAAGTCAGGGGTACTCACTTGCCTCACAATTTATACCCGCTACTCACGGTCCGATGAACAGTTGAATCCTCTCGGAATATATGCTGAATGCATCTTGTGAGAGGATTTACTGACGACGGGAAGTAGAATTGACACAGAATGTTATTAGACTGTTCGAACTTATACGGTTTATAGACTATTATTATCCGTTGTAGATTAACTTGTATGCATAAAACTCTGTTTGCTATTTAAATAATTTGCACACAAAGTTTTGCCTTCCACGAATTACAAACAAAATAATGATGAGAATGTCGTAGATAAATAGCATTGAATTAGACGCGCGCTTAATTAGCTTTGATTTGCAAAATAATCAATGTCCTGGATCTCCATCTTTAATTAGGTCAAATACCAGCTTATACCAATTTATTTTAATTAGAGTGTATAGTTATGAGTTTCGAGATTTTATTCAGGGACAGAGTATAACAGACAGTTGACTTACTTCAATAAATGTTTCTTATGATAAAAATACTCTCATAATTCATTTGCTCTTAGTTTCTTCTCTCGCCAACAGTCTTTTTACGCTGTCAGCGTTTTGATATTATTTATATATGGACACATATAGACACGCGTATTGGCTTGCGTTCATATACTGACAACACCTAGTATTGATCAAAATGTTTGGACAGCTTGTGTCTGTATACCGACTACGGGCATTATCAATGACATACATATTTCAGTCCAGCTTGTGTCCGTAGACTGAGTACGGCCATTATCAATGGCATTCATCCTTCAGTCCAGCGTGTGGGCATTATCAATGACATTGGTCTTCAGTCCAGCGTGTGTCCGTACACTGAAGACGGGCATTATCAATGACATTGGCCTTCAGTCTAGCTTGTGTCCGTACACTGAAGACGGGTATTATCAATGGCATTGGCCTTCAGTCTAGCGTGTGTCTGTACACTGAAGACGGGTATTATCAATGACATTGGCCTTCAGTCCAGCTTGTGTCCGCACACTGAAGACGGGTATTATCAATGACATTGGCCTTCAGTCCAGCTTGTGTCCGTACACTGAAGACGGGTATTATCAATGACATTGGCCTTCAGTCCAGCTTGTGTCCGTACACTGAAGACGGGTATTATCAATGACATTGGCCTTCCGTCCAGCTTGTGTCCGTACACTGAAGACGGGTATTATCATTGACATTGGCCTTCAGTCCAGCTTGTGTCCGTACACTGCGTTCGGGCATTATCAATGACATTGGTCTTCAGTACAGCTTGTATACGTACACTGAGTACGGGTATTATCAATTACAGGCTCTTTCAGCCATACAACGGGCAATATATAATCATTCATTTCGATTACAAAAGACGGGCATAAATACTGACAAAAGTGCTAGTTATAACTTGTGTCCATTCACTGATTATAGGAAATACCATTGACAAAGACGCATAGTAAAACTTTTGTCCAAATAATGATGGGGAGTATAATAATTGGCAATATATACCTCATGGTTCATATCATGCAACGGTATGTATAATAGAATGACAAAGGCCCCTTGCCTAAAAGCCCCTTGGTCTAAAAATACACACAATGACATAAGCCCCTTGGTATAATTGACAGAGTGGACATAAGCCCCTTGGTAGATTTAACAGGGTGGAAAAAAAACCTTAGTAGTTATGACAGAGTGGATGATTTTAATATAGAGCTTGCATCCCTTGTATTCCTTGAAATATAAAGTTTTTATGTATTAATCTTAAGGCCAAATAAAGTAAGGGCCTTATGTCCATTTGACACTTTTTCTACCAATGGGTTTCTAGGCAAGGGGCTTTTGTACTACATTCTGTTATATCATTGACAAAGACGTTAAGTATAGCTGTGTCCATATAATGACGATTTGAAATGTCATTGGAAAAAACGATCAGTATAACTTATGTCCGGATAATAACAACGGTTATGTCATTGACAAAGACGTTTGGTATAGCTTGCGTCCGCATAATGACGACATGTTATGTCATTGACAAAGACCTTTTGTATAATTTGTGTCCCAATTTTATTATTAGCACCTGTATCCGTGAAATCTATTATTAAATATGCAATAGTATTTTACTAACTGTAGCAAAATTAATAGCGGAGTTTAAGTGAAAGGGGCGTATCGACGGTAGGGCGACAATAACATTTACAAAAATAAAGTTCATTGCCAAATAATTACTATTAAAGCATTGTTAAATACGACGGCCTTGTTTCTATAAACAATTGACACATATATATATATATATATATATATAATTCTAATATATTAACAGTGGTCATCGATGACACTTTCGCGGGCGCGCGCAAATTAGTAGTAGTAGTAAAATCAGCATGAATAGAATGTACATTGTGTGCCGTTACTCGCATGCGCAACACGGATTTACGTTAACGTAGCGAGGTATTGATTGAAGAGCGCGATTTGGTAGGAATAAGAGGTATTGATTGAAGAGCGCGATTTGGTAGGAATAAGAGGTATTGATTGAAGAGCGCCATTTGGTAGGAATAAGAGGTATTGATTGAAGAGCGCGATTTGGTAGGAATAAGAGGTATTGATTGAAGAGCGCCATTTGGTAGGAATAAGAGGTATTGATTGAAGAGCGCGATTTGGTAGGAATAAGAGGTATTGATTGAAGAGCGCGATTTGGTAGGAATAAGAGGTATTGATTGAAGAGCGCCATTTGGTAGGAATAAGAGGTATTGATTGAAGAGCGCCATTTGGTAGGAATAAGAGGTATTGATTGAAGAGCGCCATTTGGTAGGAATAAGAGGTATTGATTGAAGAGCGCCATTTGGTAGGAATAAGAGGTATTGATTGAAGAGCGCGATTTGGAAGGAATAAGAGGTATTGATTGAAGAGCGCGATTTGGTAGGAATAAGAGGTATTGATTGAAGAGCGCGATTTGGTAGGAATAAGAGGTATCGATTGAAGAGCGCCATTTGGTAGGAATAAGAGGTATTGATTGAAGAGCGCGATTTGGTAGGAATAAGAGGTACTGATTGAAGAGCGCCATTTGGTAGGAATAAGAGTTCGAATCCTGATAGAACCGTGTATCCCTATTGTATTTGTTTTACGTTATACATATTTTTTTCTTAACAATCCATCAATATATTATTGCTACTTAAAACTATATTCGAGAAAAATGGGATTTGTCTAGTTTTAATACGTGTCTATATTTATTGGCAATACTGTCGATATGCCCCGTTAAATGTGTTCAATTATTATAAAAGTGCGACAAACTTTATGCTCCGTAGTGTATAACATATCAGTATACAAATGCAAGTAACAATCCTCTCCAAAGAATTGCGCGTAACAATTTGTTAAATTATAAACATGGTTTAGGTAACATTGATATTTGCACTGAATGCGAGACACATTATAAAATGTATTATCACACATTTTGAAAGGATGTACAATTTCCTTTACGAAAAAATAAACGTGTTTCTCACACAAATCTTGAAAAATAATTAGCGTATCAGGTGTCAGAATAGGTTTAGGGTTCTGTGTATAAAATATTACCACGGTAATACGTTTGAAGGGATAGCATATGATTTCACTAGTTGTATCTTTTTCAAAATGAAACAACAAAAACTTGACTATATTATTGAACAACAATTCGGTATATACATTCACAAGTGTTCATAGGATATATGGGTATAATACTGTATTATTAACACCAATACTGAGGTTTAATTGACAATACAAAAACACAGTTCGGTTGTTACTATGTTACATAAGTAATGTGTGCCCCTTTAAATGCATAGCGCGTATTCAGTTAGTTCCAGTTTGATCCACTTTGATGGAAAACAATACGTCACATTTTGTTTACAGCATCCTACTTACCTGGTTTTATATCACAACAACGACAAAGAAAACTATTGTTAAAACTACAAGCAAGAGAGTGCGCTTGAGTAAGTACACCGATGAAATAAACACTTATGAATCAATGTTCATGAATGCGTCAGCAAAATTCAAACCTAAACAAGTTAATATCGTTTTCATTCTCATAAGCGATACAAGATGCAATGCAGTTTATATAAGTCGGATATGTCGTAACAAAGAAACTATTTGCCGACATAAAAATACCCAACATAAAAATACCAGCTACTGAATAATAACAAGATCTCCAAAATCAATTTTAGTTATTCAGCTTAGTATTGAAATAAAACAAACAAGTACACAAAAGTACAACGTAGGTATTAGAAGATCAATGAATATCATATGACATGAACCACAAAGTACTATAATAGGTGAATATATAGAGAATAACAGGTCACTGTCTGGTCTTGTGTAATAGATATCAGGTGAGGCTTAGAATAATATAACGGCGAGGCGTGCCGAACCTGATATATTACACAAGACCAGGCAGTAACATGTTTTCTATTTATCATACCACGATTTTCTTAAAACTACACCAAACGAGCTGTTTTGTATATATTTGAAAACTATGAGCAGCGCTGATTTTGCTTAGCCGGCTTTTACACGTTCACTAACGTGTAGATATGGATTTCTAAAAGTTGACTGGATAATACATTATTATTAACATTTCGTAAAGATAACAGTATAACAGTGACAGCACAGCACTGAGCCTACCATGGAAACAATACACTCAACTCATCAAATAGTTAGAAATTGAGCATATTGAAACGATAAATATGACAAACTTGATAGTAACTATACAAGTTTGTTTCATAATACGAACCCGGCCTGTTAGCCGATACATATTGGTATTTCATATTCGTAGGGTTGTAAGGTTCATGCGGATATCGGTGTACTGTAAAAACGCAACACAGTTTGAAATATTTTAATATTACCTGCAAAAACATATTTCTTAGTACACAAATAAAATGTATAGACTGTTAGTATACCAGTAAATGTACATAAACACATTAATAAAAAGTTAAGGACGACATGTAGTTACACAAACGCAATGAAATGACATACACAACAAGCATAGTTAAAAAATTTTTTTATACAAATTGACTGCAGTTATGGAAAAGTTTGACACTTTATTTATATTGAATAATTTAAACTTATTTGCTCAGTACAAATCAAATTGACATCAACATGTACACGTTGTCACTTTGTACAGATCTATCAATGACAAGTATCTAACGCCGGCACTGAATTTAGCAAATGTTCACGATTATAAAAGGTTGATGATGCACACAAAGGTTGAGGATGCACACATATTCACTCTTTAGCAAATGTTCACGATTATGCAAAAGTTGATGATGCACACAAAGGTTGAGAATGCACACATATTCACACTTTAGCAAATGTCCCGATTATGCAAAGGTTGAGGATGCAGACAAAGGTTGAGGAAGCACACAGATTCACAATTGAGCAAGTGGTCACGAATGAGCAATTTCAGGTTTCACACGGTCTGTGCAGATAACGTTGCAGATAGAGCGGGCGATGTTTCACACGGTCTGTGCAGATAACGTTGCAGATAGAGTTGGCGATGTTTCACACGGTCTGTGCAGATAACGTTGCAGATAGAGTTGGCGATGTTTCACACGGTCTGTGCAGATACAGTTGCAGATAGAGTGGGCGATGTGTTGTTGTAATATTTATTCATCTCTTATACATCAGTTTACGAAGCTCCTCTTCAGTCTGGCAAGACTCCATAATATTGTCTCTGTGCTGGGCATGTTCCCGTGCCTTCAAACTGACACGTTTTAGCTGCTGGGCATGTTCACGCGCCTTGAAACTGACACGTTTTAGCTTGTCCATGTGCATAGCTAACTGGACATGTCTGTAATACAGTCTGAAATTGTTCACGAGGCTGGGGACAGAGAACCCTATCATCAACACGCCCGCCATGGCGCAGAACGAGCCAACAATCTTTCCTGGTATGGTTACCGGGTAATAGTCTCCATACCCTACGGTTGTCATGGTGATTATCGCCCACCAGAACCCGTCTGGAATGCTTGTGTACTTTGAACGGTCGTCAACGAAGTAAATCAGACTGGAAAACACGAAAATCCCGATGATCACGAACCAAACGAGCAGCATGAGCTCGTTGAAGCTGGCCCTTAGAGTGTAGATCAGAATCCAGAGTCCCGCGGAATGACGTACCAGCCGGAAAATCCGGAGTATCCGAACTATACGAATTATTGTGATGAAACCTGCAGCGTTCAGGCTTTCCTGAAGTTCTGGTGTAGCATAGTACACAATAGTCTCTACAAGGTCCGGAAGAATTGCAAGTAGGTCAATCACCGCCAGCAAAGAGGTGGCATGTTTTAATTTCTTAGGGGAAAATGTCAGCCTGACTAGGTACTCAATGATAAAATAAACCAAGCAGATCATGTCAATGATTTTCAAAACCGGATGTTTGGATCGAATCAGGTGTAAATCCGTTACGGCATTTAGCGCAGTCTGTGTCATGTTTGTAGACCCGTTAACAGAAACACTCGTGTTTGATTGGTTGGCTGTAACTGTCACGTGACATGACTCAAAATACTCAAAAGGTTTCGTCGTTTCCGCCATAAATGAAAATATTGACATCACGACTAAAAGCAAAGAAGTGTATCCATATACCTGAAATGAGAAAATTGTTTTATTAAATGAACTAGGTTATTTTTGACTGTGAAATCAACCGCACACATATAGTAGAAGAATAATAAGTATACATTGTGTTAAGTATGCGCATTTAAAAAGTACAAAGGTAGGCAAAATGAACATGCTTTTGCAACAACTCTATCTTTATTCAGTACGACCAAAACATTTCAGTGTAATAAAATCACATTAAAATGTTTACTGTGTTTGCTCTGAGAAAGATAATGTACCTGAGCCCCTCTGGACGATTGCGTTCTGTTCATGACTCTCCACCCCTTCTCCCGCCAATTTACTGTTCTAGTCTTCGTAAGCCTGGCTTTGGCTTTTGCTAAACAATTTACATTGGATCCACTTTCCAAAGATTTATTCACAGCTGCCTCGTCCAAATTATATTCTTTCTTGACATCTGAACTCGTTTCATGGTTCGCCTCCTTCATGTCCTGCTTTTTCTTCGACTTCTCGTGTTTTGGATACATGTTTTTCTTGCGATCTTTTTCCAGCCTGATGAGTGCGTCCTAGATTATACAGTAAAACAAGAATAATGCAAGCGTTGCATGGAACACATTTAATCTATTTCTGAAAACAACTATGTTTATGCCTGTACGAAATTGTGTAAATTTATTCGGTTGTATACAGAATGGCGTTTCAGGGCTGAAGTTTAAGTAGACCACTTGACATCGGGCAATGACTGGTTGACTATCAATAATAATTGTGGAACATTGAACAGACAGGTAGCTACCAGGAGTAGGTTTTAGGATTGTTAGCATGCAGCTTTCATATGAAGATAACCCACAAACAGAAGCTACAGGCTCAGTTCCAGGTACAAACCCAAGTGTTCTTAGAGGTGGTGGGTCTGATTAAAAGACGTCTGATGGATTCAAGGTTGTCAACCTAGCTAGTACAAACGACTTCGACGGAACAGCAGGGGATTTAAGATGCAGAAGCGGAAAGACACGCAGACTTCAGGCATCTATGTATTCATCAAACAATGTGTTCTGGTTCTGGAGCACGAACGACAGCGCTAAGTGATCAGACAGGAAGAGACGCAAAATGACAACGATATGGTCAAAAAGGATCTTAATCAGTTCCATTATTGAAAGGAATGCCGATATGGTAATAGCACTGTGTTAAACGTTCAACGTTTCTGGGCAGACTCATTGGACGTGCTTCTGAGGAAAATGAAAAGTTCTTGAATATTGGCAAAAAGCATAGGCTTAGTTTTTCTATATAGGTATGTTTTTTGATGTGTTGTCATTATCAGCCGATCAACACTGTTGGTATCTTTTGGAATCCTAAAGTGTGTTTACTGAGATAGGGACAATGGAATATGTCATTCCATCATGCAGGACAAACCTATCCAAAGGGCGGTCCAGATAGAAACATTAAAGCGAAAGAGCACAGACACCTTAGGTTATGAACTAAACTGAAACTCGTGGGTTTATGTGTGGAAGGATACAAAATATTCTATGTTGCAGAATGAGTGCAGTGGTCAATAAAGGAATTCAGAAACTTAGCATCATTATCTGAAATAGATAGCTGTGGACAATGCAGCGAAAAGGCAGTCACTGGCGGAGGTAAGACGAATATCTAACTTTACCTTTGTAGAATTTCCTTCGTTGAAGTTAATCCAGCAGCAAGGCTGGATGGAAAGTTCTTCCACGCCCCAAAAGTCCAGTTCTATCTTGGCGGCGGGTCCGCACATGAAGGCAGGCAGGTGGAGCTCGCCTGTCCGAAGATAGTTTAGTATGGCCTGAAAGATTGGAGAATATAATTAGTCGAATAAGTGACACTTGTTTAGTATAGCCTGAAATATTGGAGAATAGAATCAGTCGAATAAGTGACACTTGTTTAGTATGGCCTGAAGGATTGCAGAATAGAATCAGTCGATTTACGTGACGCTTGTTTATTATGTCCTGAAAGATTTGAAACTTAACCAAATAAGGGACTTTTCTCTATGATGTTATAAAACATTAAGTAATTAATTGAACAAGTGACGGTTGTTTAGTATGGCCTGAAACATTGGCGAATACAATCAATTGAATAAGTAAATGTTGTTTAACATCAACTGAAATATTGGGGAATAAGTTATAAAAGTTTCAAATGGCCAAAAACATAGGAGAATAAACTGAATAAATGGCAGCGTTACAGTTTTCCGTACTGAAATGTTTGAACGCAATTGACCTTAAAACACAACCAAAACACATGCATGAGACTGAAATTCTTTCGCGTGTAAGCAATGTCAATGATCATAATTATAGTCGACATGGTGTCTCAGAAAACGTCGACTTAGTGTCACGTACCAGGAACATATTGGGGTCTCGGTCGAAGAAGTATTCATCTCTTTTGCTGTCTCGATATTTGGCTAAGAATTCTTCGTTACACAGTGTCTCTAAGTTGCCTTTCCGGAGTGTCTCTCTAGAAGAGAGTAAGTAGTTAATTACTTGATCCGAATGCACAAAGGTCCTCAAAGAAAAATGAAAAAATGAAAATTGCTTTAAAACAAGCAATTCTGTGACTAGTTCATTTAAAGTTCAGTTTACACAGTAAGGTCTTACTCTAGTTTAATTGCACAGTTGCTTCAAAACATTAACATTCACTAAGACAACTTGATAAGAAGGTTTCAACTTAGTATTTCGCATGTTGAGATTTCTAAGTATTTCTCATGTTAAGATTCTTATTTAAAAAAACAACAACTCCCGGATCTGTTTCAGACAAGGTCATTTCTCAAGCTATTCATTTAATAACATTTAATATTCAAACTCCTTACGTTGATGTCTGAAACCTAACTCCTCCGACGTTGAATACCATGTAGCGATTATCGGTGTCCATAGCAGAACCAGCTATATATGACAAATCGATGCACGTGTTACACATCTCTGAAACGAAAACAGAACAAAAACAATTATATTTCCGTGTCTTCCCATTCGAGTTTACTAGATCTACTACTGCTTCTGCTACTGCTGCTACTTTCTACTACTGCTACTGCTACTTACTACTACTGCTACGACTACTACTACTCAAACTACTTCCACTACTACTACTACTAGTTTTACTGCTAATGATACAATTACTACTGCTACCACAACTACTACTACTACTACTACTACTACTACTACTACTACTACTACTACTACTTCTACTACTACTTCTACTACTACTACTACTACCACTACTACTACTACTACTACTACTACTACTACTAGTACTACTACAACCACTACTACTTCTACTACTACTACTACTACTACTACTACTTCTACTACTACTACCACTACTACTACTACTACTACTACTACTACTAGTACTACTACAACCACTACTACTTCTACTACTACTATTACTAATAATAATAATAATACAACTATTACTACTACTACTACTACTACTACTACTACTACTACTACTACTACTACTACTACTACTACTACTACTACTTCTACTACTACTACTACTACTTCTACTACTACTACTTCTACTACTACAACTACTACTACTACTACTACTACTACTACTACTACTACTACTACTTCTACTACTACTACTTCTACTACTACTACTACTACTACTACTACTACTACTACTACTACTACTACTACTACTACTACTTCTACTACTACTACTTCTACTACTACTACACTACTACTACTACTACTACTACTACTACTACTACTACTACTACTACTACTACTACGTCTACTGCTACTACTTCTACTACTACTACTACTTCTACTACTTCTACTACTACTACTACTACTACTACTACTACTACTACTACTACTGCTACAACTTCTACTACTACTACTTCTACTACTACTACCTCTACTACTACTACTACTACTACTACTGCTAATTTAATTTAATCTGTAATGTCCATTTACATTTTAATAACATGATTACTACTATACAGACCTGGTTTACGCAAAGTAATCAATGCAGAAAATAGTATAGTTGTTTTTTTCCATTCGTACTTAATAATAAATGTTAGTTTACTGAATATCAAAATATGTTACATTTTTACTTTACATCTTGTTTTTTCCCTGTTTTCTGTTCATTTAATTTAATTTTAAAGAAGACATGTTATAATGATAAAAAAGTTAACGTTTACATACACCCTTTTGGTTGTTCACACTACGAGCACGTTTATGACTTTGATATAATATTTTGTGGCATCCGGATAACCGTGTCACATTTTATAATCGGCGGCATGGTCCGACGGACAGAGGCTGAATACATTTGAATACATTTGGGTTTTACGTAGACTGATGACGTGGAATATGATGGGCAGACTGGTAAAATGGCAAAGAGTCAAATTGTCAATTTCCATTTTGGTTTAACATAACGAAGCAAAATGACGAATCAGACTATGAAATATATAGGAAATATTGTGTCGATTATGAAAACACATCATTTAAAATCGTTAAAATTATAAACGAACGCTTTTCGTCGATATTTCAAAAACGCCTGCTTTACATAGTGTTAAAACTACACGTTGATTGACTTCAGACCGACTGACAGAATGGCTAATGTTACATACTTCAGACCGACTGACAGAATAGCTAATGTTACATACTTCAGACCGACTGGCAGAATAGCTAATGTTACATACTTCAGACCGACTGACAGAATAGCTAATGTTACATACTTTTGATCCGGTGGTCGTAGATCTTTTTATGCTTTTCTTCATAGAAAATCCATGTTGGTTACTGCTTATGCTTTTTGCACTTTTCGCTACGTAGGCTACGGTAAAAAGCGAACTAAAGTTCCGAAAATATAAAATAAAAATTTCTTTAATCATCTTGTTCTTTTCAATCGACACTAACCCGGTTTAACGGAGTTCAAATCTTTCAATTCATCTAATAAATGCAGTGATATATCTACGTGCAGGCGTGCACCGACAACCTCATGCTAGGTTCCCACTATCGTGCGATCCGTCACGAACGCCACGATTGGCCACTCGTAGCTGATCGTGGTATTTCTTTGATTTTTCAGGCTTAGATACGATGTGATGCGAGTCCATACGATTTGATGCGATGTTTTGCGCTCTGTTGCGATCTGGCCACGATTTGTCAATTACAGGTGTCATGATCTTCCACGGTCTGATCTCAAGTTTAGATACGATTACATACGTTCCGTTGGGATTGTTTCGATCTTGTCCACGATTGGGTTTCGATCTGACACGATCATCACGATCAGGCGTCCCGAATTAGGACGTTCTAGTACGTACATATAAGTTCCGATACGCTTATCACGAATCCATGCGCTCCGTTACGATAGGATACAATTGTGGTGGCGATGTCTTTCACAATAATGATCGATGGAGATCACGATTTGAGGTACGACTGGACCCGAATGATATAAATACAGCTCGACTGACAATTGTCTTCATTGTTTCTTGAGATCGCAACACATCTTAACTGAGCATTGTGTTTGTTTTCGCCTACGATCGATCCCGATCACCACGATCTGGATGCACGATTAGATACGCTTTGTTACGATGCAATAAGATCTGATACGATGATCCAAACGGACAATTGATCGCAGTTGATCGTGTTAATTGTAGAGAATTTTGTATTCGTTCAAAATTTTTCGACGATTAACACGATTGCCACCACTGGCCTCAAGATCTGATAAGATCTAATAAGATCGGATAGGATCACCACGCTTGGTCCACGATTAAGACCACGATTTCAATCGTGGCGCGAATCGTGATAGTGGAAACCTAGTATTAGCAAAGAACGGCGATGAATGTACGAGTTCTATAGATCTATACATATCTTTATGTTTAAGTAGGACTTGTTTTCTCCCTTGAATTATTTCACTTGTTAAACTAAAATACATCAGTCTATCGGTTATACTTAATTTTATTGTTAATTATGTTAAATTTGAATATCAGTTAATACTATCTAATCATTTTCTATAGTGCTGCATATTTTGTCACGTTATAAAGATTGTATATATGTACTGAATTCACTAATGTTGTTAGATGTCCGGCTAGCGCAGTGGTTGGTACGCTCGATTATCATTTAGGCGTCCAGGGTTCGCTTCCCACTCCCGGCGCATGTGAGTTTGGTTGGTGGTCACCATACCGGACAGGTGGGTTTTCCTCCGGGTACTCCGATTTTCCCCCACATGGCAAGACCACACCAAAATTAAGAATATAATTTTTTTTTAAATAGCTGGAAATTGCAGCTATGATTCAAAATTCGTCCCAACTTTCGTGAGTCTCTAGTAAATTAATTAGGTAGGAGTGCTGGAGACAAACTCACATAATGCAGCCTCATAATGCGCGGAAGGACCTCATAAACTTCGAAATACACACACAAATACACACACGGTGCGAGGAAGTAGACATTCCACTCATGATTTATTGTATAAAAATGAAAAAAGGAAGATATTTGTATAAGGTATATTCCACCTTTATATCCCCAGTACTAGAAGGATTAAACAAGTGTTGAACGTTATACCATCTTGTTTAATATTGTTTCCTTTACACCTCCTTAGGTGTTAGACTAGAAACCGGTCTTTTACAATATATCAAAGATCTATCAATGGATCTCTGAATGTATTTCATTGTTGGGTAAATATATGATATTTGTACTGAACTGTACTCTTTTCGAAGTGGTTTTCATAATTATAGACAATGTATTTGAACATGTTTGTATATACTTTTTATTGACCACCAAATAATAGAAAGCTAACCTGGAGCTTTGATCCTTATACCCAGGACTTGACGAGCAGACCTAACATGTTCGGGGTCCTGTATAATCTGTCTTATACGAAGGACTTGACGAGCAGACCTAACATGTTCGGGGTCCTGTATAATATGTCTTATACGAAGGACTTGACGAGCAGATCTAACACGTTCGGGGTCCTGTATAATCTGTCTTATACGAAGGACTTGACGAGCAGACCTAACATGTTCGGGGTCCTGTATAATCTGTCTTATACGAAGGACTTGACGAGCAGATCTAACATGTTCGGGGTCCTGAATAATATGTCTTACACGAAGGACTTGACGAGCAGACCTAACATGTTCGGGGTCCTGTATAATATGTCTTATACGAAGGACTTGACGAGCAGATCTAACATGTTCGGGGTCCTGAATAATATATCTTATACGAAGGACTTGACGAGCAGACCTAACATGCTCGGGGTCCTGTATAATCTGTCTTGTACGAAGGACTTGACGAGCAGACCTAACATGTTCGGGGTCCTGTATAATCTGTCTTATACGAAGGACTTGACGAGCAGATCTAACATGTTCGGGGTCCTGAATAATATGTCTTATACGAAGGACTTGACGAGCAGACCTAACATGCTCGGGGTCCTGTATAATCTGTCTTATACGAAGGACATGGCGAGCAGACCTAACATGTTCGGGGTCCTGTATAATCTGTCTTATACGAAGGACTTGACGAGCAGACCTAACATGTTTGGGGTCCTGTATAATCTGTCTTATACGAATGACTTTAAAAGCAGATCTAACATGTTCGGGGTCCTGTATAATCTGTCTTATACGAAGGACTTGAAAAGCAGACCTAACATGTTCGGGGTCCTGTATAATCTATCTTATAATGGGACTTAGCGAGTAGACCTAACATGTTCGGGGTCCTGTATAATCTGTCTTATACGAAGGACTTGACGAGCAGACCTAACATGTTTGGGGTCCTGTATAATCTGTCTTATACGAAGGACTTGACGAGCAGATCTAACATGTTCGGGGTCCTGTATAATCTGTCTTATACGAAGGACTTGAAAAGCAGACCTAACATGTTCGGGGTCCTGTATAATCTGTCTTATAATGGGACTTGGCGAGCAGACCTAACATGTTCGGGGTCCTGTATAATCTGTCTTATACGAAGGACTTGACGAGCAGACCTAACATGTTCGGGGTCCTGTAAAATCTGTCTTATACGAAGGACTTGACGAGCAGACCTAACACGTTCGAGGTCCTGTATAATCTGTCTTATACGAAGGACTTGACGAGCAGACCTAACATGTTCGCGGTCCTGTATAATCTGTCTTATAATGGGACTTGGCGAGCAGACCTAACATGTTCGGGGTCCTGTATAATCTGTCTTATACGAAGGACTTGACGAGCAGACCTAACATGTTCGGGGTCCTGTAAAATCTGTCTTATACGAAGGACTTGACGAGCAGACCTAACACGTTCGAGGTCCTGTATAATCTGTCTTATACGAAGGACTTGACGAGCAGACCTAACATGTTCGCGGTCCTGTATAATCTGTCTTATACGAAGAACTTGACGAGCAGACCTAACATGTTCGGGGTCCTGTATAATATGTCTTATACGAAGGACTTGACGAGCAGACCTAACATGTTCGGGGTCCTGTATAATCTGTCTTATACGAAGGACTTGACGAGCAGACCTAACATGTTCGGGGTCCTGTATAATCTGTCTTATACGAAGGACTTGACGAGCAGACCTAACATGTTCGGGGTCCTGTATAATCTGTCTTATACGAAGGACTTGACGAGCAGACCTAACATGTTCGGGGTCCTGTAAAATCTGTCTTATACGAAGGACTTGACGAGCAGGCCTAACATGTTCGGGGTCCTGTATAATCTGTCTTATACGAAGGACTTGACGAGCAGATCTAACATGTTCGGGGTCCTGTATAATCTGTCTTATACGAAGGACTTGAAAAGCAGACCTAACATGTTCGGGGTCCTGTATAATCTGTCTTATACGAAGGACTTGACGAGCAGATCTAACATGTTCGGGGTCCTGTAAAATCTGTCTTATACGAAGGACTTGACGAGCAGGCCTAACATGTTCGGGGTCCTGTATAATATGTCTTACACGAAGGACTTGACGAGCAGATCTAACATGTTCGGGGTCCTGTATAATCTGTCTTATACGAAGGACTTGAGGAGCAGACCTAACATGCTCGGGGTCCTGTATAATCTGTCTTATACGAAGGACTTGACGAGCAGACCTAACATGTTCGGGGTCCTGTATAATCTGTCTTATACGAAGGACTTGACGAGCAGATCTAACATGTTCGGGGTCCTGAATAATATGTCTTATACTAAGGACTTGACGAGCAGACCTAACATGCTCGGGGTCCTGTATAATCTGTCTTATACGAAGGACTTGACGAGCAGACCTAACATGTTCGGGGTCCTGTATAATCTGTCTCACTTCCGGGGAAGCTTCATAACATCGCTCACTCAGAGTGTAGTGAATCCCCAGTCGGCTGCCGAGGAGTATTTAGTCTTAGGACGAATACTTGAGGTAATCCCCAGTCGGCTGCCGAGGAGTACTTAGTATTAGGACGAATACTCCAGGTTAACTGTCTAATGTTTGTGTTGGTCAATAAAAAGTATATTCGAATACATTGTATATAAATACTGTCACTATTAATCAAAACGCTGACAGCGTAGAAAGACTGTTGGCGACAAAAAAAACTAAAAGCATGTGAATTATGAGTGCATTTTTTGCTAATATAAAACATTTATTTGAATGAAGTTCAATTTCCCACCTTTAAACTTTATAATTTGGCTTCTTATTAAATAGTATTCGACACCTTAATGAAAACTTATTTATAAGTAACGAAAACATATTTTGTTCGAGCTAACATACCAGTTAACAAGTCAATCTGCAAGGGCCACAATGACCGATAAAGCTTAGTAGTAAGGCGTTATTGTTTTTGATTGTTATTGCATAAGTATGTGCACTTAGTACTGGTAAACCAGCTTACCCAGGAAAAGTGTGAGTAGGTTAACTGACCGCCGTTATATGACTGAAATACTGTTGAATACGGCGAAAACTCCAAAACAAACAAAAACTTCTTAGCCAAAGAGCTATAAATAAGCATGTTTATTTATAGATCTTTGTTCGTAGCCTACTGAGTCAAAATAGTTCGATGAAAGCTCTCGATTGTCCATAGTACAGTTTAACATTAATAAATTGCAGTAATTTGTTGTCAAAACATTCAGAATGAGAATATAACACGTTCGCAACGAGTCAAAAGTAACCGATGTAGCGCATTAATTTGGTGGCCTTACTCCACGACACTCCGTTAAATATTTCGGTTACATACTAGTAAAAAGGAAAAGTAGGGGTGTCATTAGTTTAAAATTATTTTTTTTAATAAATTGACCTTTTTACAAACTGTAATTGTAATAAATCACATGATATACACATTATAATACATATTACATACATGATCTTAAATAATGGTTTCGATTTACTGACAAATAGCCTGCAAAGGAAAGAAGTAGTGTTGCGTGATACCTGTTTTGGAAATTCCCCTCTCAAAAGACCGTTGGCTTCCGCCAACAGTCTAAAAAGTAGCTCAATATTTGACCAGGCCTTAACGGTCATTCTACACTTACAATATGCTTCTCAACATGACTGGTGTGTTATCGTCATAGGTGATGCATAATTTACTTTCAGGAAGAAAAAAAATATGCTTAAATAATCATGCCACCGGGTAGTGTAACATGAGTGTATATAAGAATAGTGTTCTGTTTTGCATTAATTATATAGCAAAAGAAGAAACACTTTAAAGTTTTAAGTGACTTAGCTTAAAGGGACATATACTAACCAAGTTGTTAGGGAAAATGAATTAGGCAAATAATTATATATTGCATTTGTTCAATAACATTCGGGAATTTACATTCAAAGAATAAAATGAAAACATAATTTATCTTTTTAAGTTTTTATGTTCTTAACGCCAATCGAGCGGTTATTTTCACAATTTCAACGCACTTGTTAAGCGTCTTTTGTGAAACGTGTACTTTTGTCGTGTTCCTTTAAATGCATATTAGGCGAAAAAAAATAATAAATTGTTTCTCAGGCACTTTTTCAAACAAATCAGGACATAACATAAGCATCCCTTTTTATAAAATTCCAAATAGAGATTTATTAATCACAAACGGTCATTTATGCAATCTGACGTAGAAAGGCAATCAATTTGAATGTTCATAATTAACATACGTTCAATTTTTCAAATTGATAAACCATCGGCATTAAAGTACTCCTATTTATAGAATTTAACTTTTCGTAATTCATATTTTTTATAACTGTCAAAAGTATGAATTTTGTTTGCAATAAAATCACCAATAATTTTGGAAAGGAAAATCAACACTGGCAGCTGGCATTTTCGTTTGTTTCCATATTGACACAGATGTTCTTCAAAAAATATGGTATGCTAAATTTTACACAAGCAAAGCATCTACGAAACAAAAGGTTAAGTCAACAAATAGACGATATTTATAACGGTTCCCAATCGAATATGACTTTTTTTCAAAATTTAAACAGTATTTCACAATTTGTGTACATCCGATTTATATAATTAAGTCAGACAGGAAGAAAATTACTGGAAATAACGAAATCTCAACCGGGTAACTCTTCTTCCGCTATCTTAAAATGCGGATTCGTGTAATTTTAAGCCGCTGTCCATGGGATCTAAATCAATACATCGTAATTTTAGTTTAGTTCTTTTATAGAACTTTTATGGTGTTTATTCGTCCGAAATCTGTTTCTTATTTACGAAAGGCATTGTTCAAAAGCACTTTGTACGAATATACATGCTGGTTTACCCAAGAGTCATCACCAGTTATCGCATACAGAAAATAGACGATAGCAAGTTAACAAAATGTTAATAATTCACATATTCCGATGCTAAGTTTGTGTATTTTGCTCGGAAACATGTCCCTTAAACACACTTTCTGTCTACAATGTTTTATTTTTATTAACATATTTCTGGACTGCTCCTGTAAAATCCGGGCGCGATCGTCAAAAAATAGTAAATAATTTTGTTTTGTTGCATTAAATCAAATTCGTGGAGGGCCATTAGAAAACATTGCGGCGCTGCCCGAGAAACAAATCATTAATTTTGTTAGCCTTATGTATACCAAAATGTCCAGCTGGAACCACTTTCAACCTCAAGTCGCCTCATACCAGTGTCACGCCATCGCACCTAGTATCATGTTTAAATGACGGGAAACACATTTGCGTTGTTAGACCCACGTCTGGACCAGATATGAATAACAATTATGCTAAATACACGCACTACATGTACGCGTATCTGATAATTAATTCAGTACCGAAAAAGAAAACTAAATATGTCGTTTTCGATCTTTAACTATGGAAGCGTCTTGGTGCCAGATGTAAAAATAAAAAAATAAAAAAATTATTCAATATTAACAAACGTATCTCGTAATTACGACTTTTTATCTCGTAATTACGACATAATATCTCGTAATTACGACTTAATGTTTAACATTGAGTATTACCTCCCCTCTTTCTGAAGTCACCTGGGCGCGTTAAACCAAATATGGCGGAAAGTGACATGTTTTCATTTTTACAATCACGGAACATCCCGGACTCTGTTATTAACAGATTAAAGGAGGACAAGGTAACTATATTGTTGTCGTTTTTATTTGTGTTTGTTTACACGAACAATTTATTTAGTGAATCCAAGGATGCTCGATCCAAGGACACATACTGCGTGGATTTCAGATTGGATTTTCAAAATAGATCTATCCAATTAAATAAGATCTAAGTTTCAAATAAATTAGTCTACTGTAACGTAACTGTTAGCATCGGGTGCTGTTGAGATAACATGGTCTCCACAGATTGTGTAGAAAGTGAATGCCCCACCACTCCGCCCCGCTTCCAAATTTTCGATCATCTATAGATTCGTGTATTGAATTGACAGTGCAAAACTACCCGATTACCTCCCTTCTTAATGAGTTAGCCATTTTTAAAACATGTTAACGGGCGCAGTTTTATTTCGTGTAAACACATGACATCCTGTTACTCTCTTAAACAGACCGAAGGAAGACCAGGTAGATCTATTGTTTTCCATATTGTTAATGAACATTTATTTGGGAGACCTTGATTTAAGAAATTTGTACTGAATTTGGATTGCCATGTATTGTCTTTGGTTCAGTGGGGATGCTAAAGATTAAGCTGGAAGTGTTCTGCCAACTTCTGGTTAAAGCAGAAGGCCAGAAATATGTTAATAAAAATAAAACTTTGCAGAAATCATTTCTAATGGACATTATACCGATCAAAATACAAAAAAAATGCATTGACATTGGTAAAATAATAACGTTTTGTTAACTTGTTATCGTACAGTTTCTGTATGCAATAGGTGGTGATGCCTCTGCAGTAAATCAGTGTGTACATTAGTTTATATTCCGTTAGTACCAAGCGTATTCGAACATAGACATAATAAAATGCCTTCCCAAATGTAACGAAATAGTTTTAGGTCAAATAAACGTCATTAAAGTTCATTAGAACTAATGTTAATTTAAGGTGTGTTGAATTATATTATATGGACTGCGGCTTTAAGAAATTTAAATCAGTAAGTAATAATACTCTGCCAGACTCTGGTTGTTATTTGTGTGCTTTAGTGAGTTTATAATAAATTTGTGCATATTGAAATAAACACTCAAATTTTAACATTTTTTAAGAGTGTAAAATATGACAGTGTACAGAATATAATCAAAGGCGAAAGGATTCATACTCATATACATATAAATATGTTCATTCATGTTGGTTCCAAAGAAATCCAAAGATAATTATTATGATTACCATTTTAAGTTTTTATGCTCCAGGCATCTTGATGCGGGAGGCATATAGTGATTGTCCTGTCCGTAAAGAATAAAATTTGCTTTTTGAGTTGAAAATGGATAAAATTTGATTTCCAACAATTGCAAACCTTGCAAGCAGTTATCAGTACATGCAATGTTGATCGCTTGAGAGAGTGCATTAAGATCATTTATCATCATTGGACAGAAAATTATCAAGGAAAAAGCAAAACTTGACCTTGTAGTTCAGCAATCTTAATTATCACATTACAACTAGTTCTCCAAAACTGCTTCCGAAAAGACATCAAAATATACTGTTTTTGCATTTTCCAGAATTTTAACTGACTTAATGAGAAAGGGTCAGAAAAGAATATTGAGAAAAAATATCTGAGAACCATAGGCAAATTAATTTTGCCATGGCAACCAAACAGAAAATCTTATCACCATTGGCCTGGTGTCAAAATAATGTCACATAGATGTTTATGTGACTCTGTTTACAAATTTGAAAACTGTTTAATTTTCTGTTTATATATACAATGACAATCTAGCATTTAGATATCTTTATTGACTTAATACATTGTTCGAAAGAGGGCATAATAAAATCAAACCATCCGTCCGTCTGTTGGTCCGTCCGGCCAAGGGTAAAGTTTTTTCTACAAATAAAAATATTTTAATTACTATCAAATTCAAAGGTATTTACTTGAAACTTAAAATATTTCTTACTGTCAACGTCTCCACCAGGAGAAGCAACACTTAGAACTCTGTTTTGTTTTTTTACAGATGTATGTCCGTTTTTAGCAAACCTAAGCACAAAGTGCTCATGGTGAGCTTTTGTGAACGCCCGTTGTCTGTCCTCCATCGTCTGTGCGTTCCTCCGTACACACGAATAAAACAGTTGAAAATTGTTGGTAGCCACCATAGATTTTGCGCTTAGGTGGCTAATAATTCGAGTAATTGCTCTTGGGTGACTATTTTAGAGTTAGGGTTGGTGTTGGTTTAGCCACATAAGTATCCATTTGTTAGAACGTCCGTCAGGGTGTCCATCATAAGCTTTTCATTCAAACAACTTCACAGGAATGATTCTTGTGTGACCCTCTTTCAAATTGTTCAAATCGTTCCATTCCGCTGCATATGTAGGTCCCCAGAGCTAAAAAAATAGATTTAAAAAGTGAAATCTCTTCTGAAACTGCAACACACAGGGCTGTCATATTTGATCAGTGACATCCTCTAGAGGTCTTCTACAAAGTCTGTTCAAATTATTCCCCTGGGGTCACCCACGTTGCTAAATCTATAAGACCAACTGTGACCAATCTTGGTATTCACAATGACCAGTGTGTTGACATGTGACTGATGTTAGGTAATTCTAAGAATAATTGTTATATCCCTTCAACACCCATGCTGCGAAAACTATTAGACCTATTGGGACCAAATTTGATACACGTAATGACCAGTGTGTGAACATGATTGTGTCTTCAGCAATATAAGATGACACTGACAAAAAGTGTTGGAGTTATAACTCAAATCAGTTTGGATATTATTAAATATTATTGATGCAAAGACAGTGGCACAAAAAACATCTGGATATTACTTACATCGGCGGGGGATGAAAATCCGCTGAAATTTGTCTTTTTGGTTGTTTGTTTCCTAACATTGTGCATATAATTTTATTTATAGAGTCAGTGCAGAGATACATCAATTCCAGCAAGGTCTTGATGCAGTGGGAGGGTTTCTTCAGATTTTCAAATCCTTCCCTGAGGAAATGCAACCAGCGTTCGTCCGATCATCATTCCCACTGACTGCGGGCACAATCAGGTCCATGTACTTGATTAACTTTTCTGAGAAGGGATCCAACCTGAGATTACAGAAAATGATACAATATATGCATTTGAATGTTTTCTACAAGATTGTCAAGGTATGGTTGCATTATCAAGTTTTTTTTATGTATTTTCTAAGCTTTGCTACTTACATGTACCTTGGTTCTCACTGATGTTAATGTTAATGTGATACTGTGTGCAAGTAAAATACAGCATAACCAATATGAATACTTTAAAAGTCTCCCAAATCTCTCTAACCAATATAAAGATGTTACAAGTCTCCCTACATGTCTCCATACAGGCCTTAGTTTGATACCTGGTACAGGTACAGAATTTCATCCCCAGAAATATGTAAATACATTTGTCTCTGAATGATATATTTATAAAACGTGTATTTTTTGCCTCAGAAGGGAGGCACATAGTGATCGAATCGTGCATCCGTCTGTCCGTCCATCTATCCATCCGGCCCACATACTGTGCAAAGCATAACTTGAAAATTATTGAAGGAATTAAATTAAAATGAAACTTCATTTCATATAATGATAGAGGGTTTTGAGAGAAAGTTCCAGTACAATGTCCAAAACTCTCTTCAGTATTGACAAAGTTATGACCCTTTGTTTCATCTTCTTGTGAGGAGCCTCCATTAGGTTTAAAATGATTGAAGTAAAACCCCATATGTTGATTGACTACATTAAGAGGAAGCACAGAGTACAAGAACCATAACTCTCTCATCAGTATTTTTGGAGTTAAAGCTTATTTTTCTTGTTTAAAGCTTAACTACATAGTGTACGGTAATTTTCTTGTGCAAAGCATAACTCAAAAAGTATTGAAAGGATTTGATTGAAACTTCATATTATGAAATATTTACAGAGTTACTGCCCTTTTTAAAATTTTCTTGTGCTGACTATAACTCCATTAGTATTACAGGGATTTAATTAAATTGCCTTAATTTTCTTTTGCAAAGCATAATGACCTAGTGTAATTTTTTGCTCCAGATTATAACTTAAAAAGTATGGAAGGGACTCAAATGAAACTTCATATTATGATGGAGAGGAAGTGTATTGTATTTAAATATTTTTATAGAGGACATTGAGAGGAATTGCACAGTGCAAGAAGCATAAATCTTTCTTCCGTATTTCAGAGTTATTGTTCTTCGTTAATTTTCTATTTTGGAGCATTACTCTAGTAGTATTGAAGGTTTTCTTACAAAAGTTCATACACTGAATGAAAATGCAAATTACATGAACCATAGCTCTTTCTTTTGTATTTCAGAGTTATTTGTTCTTTGTTTGTTTTGTTTTCAATGTTTTGTTTTTCTCTTTAAATAAAAAAAAAATGCTTTTCCTAACCAGGATTGTTAAGGTCACGCAAGTGAAGTTCAAAACAGTACTTTGTGGGCATTTAGCTCATGAAACTTAAATGGATTTTCATATCTATTCTGGCTGCCAATTCAGTTAGGTTTGATAACTGTATATTGAACATTGAAAGCATTGCACTGTTAACAAATGTGTGTAAATTATGTGGATTATATGATAACCATATTCTTAAAACCAACAGGTTGAGGTTTGGTTTTGTACCGATAATTAGCCAAATAATAGCCATATACCTATTTAATGACACTTTTAAGATGAAGTTAAAGTTTGCATGCAATCGGTCATTTGGCCTATATTATTATTATTAAGACTAATTTAAAAAAAAAACAAGTAAAACAATGTTGCACAAGTCTGTTACCATTGAATTTACAGCAGTGTCCATAGCCTACTTATTGTTTTACACCCATATTTTGTTACAGTGCTTTGCTAACTGTCTTACTTTATTTTGCAGATGAAAGTACTGAATGCACCTTATCAGAACTGTTGTGTTTTTGGACGGGTGCAGATGGAGTACCACCAGTTCGATTTGAGAAGAAACTGGAAGTGTCATTCGTAGCTGATAATGACAAAAATAATCGTCTGCCAGTTGCCCACACATGCGGAATGGTGTTGGAGTTGCCAAGGGGCATTGTTTCCCCAGATAACTTGGAGGACAGAATGACCAAATCGATCAAATATGGTGTGGGGGGGGGGGGGAATTTCACCTGGCTTAAAAGTGTTCAACCACTGTCTAGTGCCTAGGAGTACTTATTATAACCCCCACTACCAAAAGGTAGCTGTGTTGGAGGAGCATATAGATTTGCCCTTGTCCGTCGGTCATGTCTGTCCGTCGGATTTTTGTGTCGCGCGTAACTCAAATAGCACAACTGCTACAGTGATGAACTTTATAAACATATTTATCAGCATTAGGGCTTGTGCACCTGGGTATATTCGTGCAGTTTTTTCCAACATCAGTGGAGTTATGGCCCTTTTTTAGCAAAAAATGACATTTTTGTCGCGTGTAACTTGAAAAGTATAACAACTCGAGTAATGAAACTTTATATACATATTCATCACCATGTGAACTTGTGCACCTGCGTTTTTTGGCGCAGTTTTTTCTGATGTCAGAGTCCTGTCAGAGGGAGTGCAAAGTACAAGGACTATTCTTTAACTCATTCTTCAAATGATACTTCATATAATGATAAAGGGCTTTGAGAGGATATTTAGAGTATAAGGACCATACCTCTTTTGTCAAAACATATCTTTTGGGGCATATGTTACTTACAGTGACAACGCTTGTTGGAATTTAAATCCGTTACAGTCATGTTTTATATTGTGTGTGTGGGTGGGTATATGCTGGAATCATTCTGTCTGTCTGCTGTTTGTCAACAAAGTTTGTCAGGAAAAGTATAGCTATTTTTAACCATGGATTTTATTTAAACTTACCACATATACTACTACTATATCTCATGTGAAGTATTGCGCCTGCGTTATATTTCCTGTTTTAATTTGAAATAGCAGAGTTATGAGGCTTTGTGGTTTTTATCTTAAAGTATGTCAGGACTAATACAATTACAATCTTGAATGTATTTTAAATAAACATTTTTATGTATACTAAGGTGCATGTGAATGTTTTACCCTTTTTAGCACACCTGAGCGCGAAGTGCTAGGTGAGCTATTGGTATACGGGACCTCTCCTTTGTCGTCCGTTGTCTGTCGTCCGTATGCCGTCAATAGTTTGGACCATTGTCGTGATAAAGACTTCATGTTATATTCAATCTTGACCTATTGATAATGGTCCAGATCAGACCAGGAACCTTAGAGTTATAGCCCCTTGTTTGTTGGAAAAAAAATTGCCTTTTTCGTGCATGGAGATTTCATTTTTCATTCAATCTTGAAAAAATTTTCAACGTTTTGTACGGCCATAGATCTCGGCATAAGCAGCATTTGAGACAGATCAGGCCGTGAGTTATTTCCCCTTAATTGTGAAAACAAATGCAAACATGAATTTGATGCAAGACAGGGACTTCCTTTTCAACCAATCTGGACCAAACTTGCACAATTTGTCTATGACCATAATATCTAAAGCGAATTTGAATATTTGAAGGCTAAATGGCAATACACTCCACTTTTTGGAACAAGCCGGCCAGCCTGACATGACCTTTGCGCAGCCATCACCATCATCTTTCAGAACTGCAGCATTAACACTATTCTTCCGAAATTGCGTGCGAAATGTTGGTTTCCAGGGTAGAGAAAATATATCCAGATCCTTACCTCTTTATGCATGCGATTTAATCAGCTACACAAACTATTTATGGACATGATGATATACCTTCCCACATTTGTTCAAGCCTGTCACAACAGTAAGGCTTTGGTTTTGCCAGTTCTCAGTTCAGCCCTTTGGACCATCATGGCGCTCTCAATAACCAAATTTTTCTAAGAAAAAAAATTACATATCCACATCTCGCTTGGGATTGAATATGGGGTGGGTGGGGTCAAGGTCACCGTTACTAAAAATAGAAATATGGTTTCCTTTAATAACTCGAGTACGAATTGAGATATTGCAATGAAACTGCACATATAAATACCTTAAATCAGTACCTTGCTTGGGATTGCTTCTGTGGTGGATGGGGTCAAGGTCACCATTACGAAATATAGAAATACAGTTTCTGCTCAATTACTCAATAACTAAAATATTGTGATGAAACTTCATGCATAGATACCTTATAGCGGGACCTTGCTTGGGATCGCATATTGTATGGGGGTGGGTGGGGGGGTCATGGGCACTGTTACTAAAAATAGAAAACCGGTTTCCATTCAATAACTGGAGAATGAATAAAGATAGCTCAATGAAAATTCATATGTAGATACCATGTATCTAAAGCTGGTTGACAGATTGCTTATATGGAGGCCTACTTTTGGATTGAGAACTTTTGGGAGAAAACTAAGGTCATTATTTCTGTTTTTAGCATATATATTAATATTTGTTGTTGTAGTATTGATTTACTTTTTGGGTGCTTGTACTAAAATATGTATAGGAAGCCTGAAATCTGAGAACCTCACAGGGGGGTAAAAATAACATTTAGTGATAATACTAGTTAAACTGCAGACTGTTGTTTGGATGCATGATTTAGCTGACCTGAATATGAAGTGCTCAGGATTGAGCTATTGCTATTGCCTTTTGTCCATCTTCTGTCCACTGTTTGTCCATCTGTCAACATTTGGCTGTGAACACAATAGAGACCTCATTTCTTAATCAATACTTAGTTACTAAGAATAACTACATTTTACCTTACAGTTTTACTTTTATTTTGTTTTGAAAATAATATGTGTATAATGTCATTATGTTTCACTGTATGGGTTTAAGGACCTTTGTTTTTTATGTGTTACTTTTAGGTGCTACTTAACTGTTTTTAGTACATTTATGTTACTGTATATTTGTTGTCTCTTCCAAGTTTTATCCTTTTATCAAAACAGTAAATATTTTTATTGCAGAAAATATCATTGTTTTGAAGTATGGCAAAATGGAATTCAAATACTGTAGATATGTCAGCTTGACAATTACTGCATATTTTTTAATTTAACATTCATCATATTAGGTAAGTGTTTAGTATTAGTGTTTACATGCTTATCAGTTAAGTATGCTACATTATATCTCGGTTTTCTTCATTTGTGTATTAGGAGTATGAGACACTTTTCTACATCCCATGTGGCCACAAAGTTTCCAAAAGTTCAACACATTCATGTACCATTCTTTAGCCACCTGTTTTAAACATTCATTTTAAATGTAAAGGACTGCTTTTTACTTATTTTAACTATTGTTTTTACTTTTTAGTAAGATAAAATTATAAAAGAATGTTGACTTGCCTTTGCTTATGATTTAATTTAAAGGAAGTCAGTTCAGATGAACAAACCACACATGGTAGTTTGTGCTTTTTTTTCTTAAAACATGTCATGTTTTATGCACTTGTTTTTGTTTCTCTAAACCATTGTTGTGCAGATCTTGTGATTATTGCATTCTTATGATATTTATGCAACTAAGTGTTTATTGTGTGTTCTATGTATCATCAAGAATAACAATTATATCTTTCCAAAGTTGCATTTACTATATTTAATATTGGAATTCATTAACGGTGATGTGATTACTTACAGTTGTATATTATATTCAGTAAAATTAAGATATTTTGTAAAAAAAAAAACTATCCATTGTGTTTATTTTGACATTTGACTGGTCAGTTGGAAGCTCCGTTTTAGCATACAGAAGAAAACCTGTATCTGTTTTGCACACACATTCACTTAGTGTCACATGTTTGGTTGTCAGATGAGTCTAATAGCTTTGTTGTAGTATATATGTAAAAATGTAATAGAATATGTTTGCTTGAATATGCGATGACTAGTATTAAGTTAACCGTCATAGTCTTGTTGAATAATAGTCATTATTTGGTTAAACAGTTACAGTTTCTTGTTGATTAAATTGAATTGATTTATGTTTAATCGACTTATGTTGTTGTTGTTTTTGTTTATTAGTGTTTATCTAAATCTGACCTATGTCTATACTGACAGCGAACCAGGCGCGGGTCCATAATAGCATTCGGAGATGTGTGTGGTTGAGATTAGTTAATATGAAAATATCAGTGAGGCACAGTCTCCTTACTGTTGAAATGGACTGCAAAACAAATATGGATATATCTACTATAGCATTAATGCGAGAACTTGTATTTGCTTTGTTTAATCTTGACATCCAATTAAACTATGATTTCCTAAACAACTAGGATCAGACAGTATAACGACTAATAATGCAAAAATGTTTGAAATATGAAGTCCTTTCCAATTATACTAAATTGTTGTTGATTGAATAGTGTCAAGGAAAGTTATGAGATGACTCGCTCAATGATAAATGTACAATATTTTCCAGACACACCATAAGACTATTATCTCAAATTAAAGCGCGCCGTTTGAGGTAATATTTCGTGCATACGGCAGCTGCAAGAAGCTTTTAAATTCCAAACCAAACCTGGGTATATATCCACAAAGCCCCTTGTTGAATTTGTTAAAGATCATAAAATTCCATTAATCTGTAGATGGTTAATTTAACTTGTATTGTTTTAAACTGTTAAGGACTAAACATGTCCCTCTTATTTAACCATATTTCAAATATAAAACATTGGTTTTCGCAATTTGAATTTTCCTTTAAAAAATGGCGTCAGTTAAGATTTTCCTTAGGAGCTTTATGGAAATGGCCCCAGTAGTCATTATAAAATTTGCCAGAACAACTGACAAGTATGTCATACAAAGAACACGTGTTGTGGTTGACTATAACCTCAGATACTGCAAAACAGGATCTGCACCTGTGGGCTATTCATGCAGTAGGCATATGTCTTATATTACATATGTCCTTATATTACTTATCTTACATACAATTATGTAATTAATTAAAGGTGCACAATTTGCAGACTTGGGGCTAGGAACGTTTGCTGGTAATTATATTTATAGTTTATATTTCACATTATGATTTCCAAGACGCAGTTACATGTACGTGTGTTTTAGTCAATGTGTTCAGTAACGTGCTTCGTCACATTTCAGTTCCATACAATGAACATAAGCGGGATATTCACTCCAATTAACATTGACAACCTTGTTCATCAAAACCTGTGATCAATAAAGTGACCTGCTTGCAGGACTTTCTATACAGACCACTGCATGTCATTTAAAATAAGCATACGAAACCAAACATTTAGTAGTCTTAGTTCGTTATGATGACAGATAAGTTCAGAAAGTTAATTTGTTTTACTAAAAATCGACGGCAGTGGTCTGGGACAAAACTCCCAAGTCAAGTCGCAGTGACAACTTTACCATACAATTTATTGCTAGAAAGCTCGGTATATTATCACACACTCAAATTCTTACGTTATTAGGGCCCCGCAAATTTTTGCGGGTGCCCTATAGTAATCACCGTGTCTGTCTGTCCCTCCGTCCGCCCACATTTTTCATGTTTTTCTTTCATAACTTCAAAACCGTTTCAGCTATTAATTTGAAACTTCATGGGTGGATAGATTTCATTAAGGAGAAGTGCAGTGTACAAGAACCATTACTCTGCACTTCATGGTTCTGGAGTTATTGCCCTTTGTTAATTTTTCATACTTCGTTTTTGCCTGGAGCATAACTCTTAGAATATAAGAGGTATTAACTTGAAACTTCATAGGTGGATAGATCCCATTGAGGAGAAGTGCAATGCACAAGAACCGTTACTCTGCACTTCATAATTCTGGAGTTATTGCACTTTGTTAATTTTTCATATTCAGGCGGAGTCAACTTTTGGTTTAAGCTCTCTAACTTGAGAACGAATTGAAATATTTTAATGAAACTTCATCCATAGATACCTTATATCGAGACCTGGCTTTGGATTACATAGGGGGTGGATGGGGTCACCGTCAAGGTCACCGTTACAAAAAATAGAAAAACGGTTTCCGCTCAATTACTCGAGAACGAAATGAGCTATTGTAATTCAACTTCGTACATAGATACCTTTTATCAAGACATCGCTTGGGATTGCATAGGGGGTGGGTGGGATCAAGGTCAAGGTCACCGTTGCTAAAAATAAAAAAACGGTTCCTCACCTTCAAACATGCTATCATTCGGGACCCGCTGCAACTCCTGTGACAAAGCTCTAGTTTTGTTTAGATTCTGCTAAATTTGATATTCATGGTTGGATAGTACTTTAGATATCAAATAAAGCTTTATTTTAGACTTACCGGTAAGTCTAAGCAGAAACTCAAGGACTTTTTTTCTGAATATGTCCCCGAACCCACCCGACCCATAGTTTGCCACAGCCATCGTAAAATCTTTCTATTAAAGATCCGGTGATCACATCACCAGAGTTTAATACAAATATGATTTTTTAAACAATGGACAAAACGAAATTTAATCTCATTTTATAGAAGTGATGATACATATAATATTGATAAAATGTTAGCATTATAACAACTTTGAAGTCACGTTACGTCTTTATGGTTATAAAGTATGTCAATAATGAGCATTGCGCATATTTCTATCAAACGGAACAAATGTGTGGTTTTGAATAACGCCGAATAACTGAAGGCCAGTGTTTTAACGAATTTTTTTGTTTCTTTGCACGGTTTTATAAACACAAAAAGCTGTATTGTATTGCATTACATACGTAATTAGAGAAGACTATAGCTTATTTAACTACGTGTTGGACTCGTTTCAAGGAGAATGAACAATGATTGTCACTTGTCACAGAATGCTTAAGAGTAAATATCGTACGAGTCCAATAAGTATCAGACTTTATAGACTTGGAAAGTCTTCTTTTATTGAAATCTAGATTTCAGCAAGCCCTTGGACGATTTTATTGTGCAGGTTTTGGTACAACAAGCCTGCTGTTTCTCCACATTTCGGTTTTCCCAGACCATCCTCACCCATTGGTAATGTGCAAAGTTCATATATTGTTTCATCGCACGTATATGGTCTTTTGCGCAGGCATTCTTCAACACAAACAAGTATCTGATTGTCTGAACAGCACATAAATAGTCCCGAGTTCCATAGTTTTCGGAACATGTGTACATTATCGCTGGCCGTCCGTTAGGAGCGTGTTGATTTTTAGAGCGTCTTATTCGATGGCTATTCCACAAATGAGAAATCCCGTCTAGCTCCCGCTGCAAAATACACGTTAGTCATTATTTGTATGATACATGTAAATGTATTCTTTAATGGTTAGGACAAATGCAATTTACGTTTAGAGGTAAAATGTAAATAACGTTGATAGTTGAGGTATGCTTATTCATAAGGTCGTAACACAATTTTTTGGATAACAAGAGTTACTGTAAATTAGATATTAGCCATTTGGTTATGTAAGGTATATTTATCCGGAAAAAAAAATTGTACCATAAAATAACGCCCGTACAAAAATGTCCCACCCACCTCAAATCAATATGATTTTGGCACTAGAGATATGCATTCGGCCGAAAGTCAAGAACACAATTATATATTATATATATTAAACTATTAATGTTGCTTTGGTTAAAGCAATGCAAATAGAATACAATAAATATGAAGCCAAATCGACCCCATCTCATGTCATAATCTTTTCTCATGTTACGTTATTTAGGAAATCAAAACATTTATGAGTATTGCAGTTTACCTGTATCAGATCCATAAAACAAAACTGGAAGATGGCTTTATCGAGGTAACTACCAGCGAAGTAGCCCAGGGTTGTCAGCAATCCAAAAAAATCCATCCAATACTGCGCGTTTTGTTTCCTGTAGTAACCCCACCATCTTTCAATTGTTTGATTATGGTTGCTTGACCCAACTAAGTAACAATTTTCTGCAGGCATACCATTTTCTGTACTCCTGAGAAATTTCATCATATCTCTGACATAACAGTTTTCAGTACCCATGTCTGCTCTAAGTCGCGATGGACTACCTTTTAGTTTTCCACTGCTTTCATGAAATACTCCGATGATTCTGGGGTCATTATTGGTTGTGTGAGCTTCAAGCCAAATGATATATCTAGAAAAACCATCAATGGCGCCATGAATACAAATTCCGTAAGGCTTCAGCTTATCATAACCGTCGATGTGTCATAAGTAGTTAGGTCCCAGATTTGTATATACTCTACGTGTAAGACGGTTTCTTGTTCGCTCTTTAATGCCACATGGGTCAATAATGTGCATCAGTTCTCGAACGGTTTCCTGCGTTACTATGTATCCATTCTGCAAACACTTAAGATGATTCATTTTATAGCCATGTAGTTTTCCAGATTCTTTTAAAATAAACAATGCAATCCCTAAAATGTCACTGAAATTTACACGACGAAATGATGTCAGTCGTTTAAGCGTCCTTTTTACTGTTCGCATGCTTATTATTAACCCATTCACCGCAAGACATCCTAATATTTCCGAATAATTTAAACCCAATTCGAACAACGATCGAATTTGAAGGTCCATATCAATTGGTCTGATGAAAGCAAGGTCACGATACTATTTCAATATCACATTTGGCTTTTATACAGTTTTATCTCGTAATTACGACTTATTATGTCGTAATTACGACATTTTATCTCGTAATTACGACTTTTTATCTCGTAATTACGACATACTAAGTTGTAGTTACGAGATTAAAGTCGTAACTACGACGTACTAAGTCGTAATTACGAGATAAAAAGTCGTAATTACGAGATACTAAGTCGTAATTACGACATACTAAGTCGTACTTACGAGATAAAAAGTCGTATTTACGACATACTAAGTCGTAATTACGACATAGTAAGTCGTAATTACGAGATAAGTTTGTTAATATTGAATAAAAAATTATTATTATTTTTTTACACCTGGCACCAGGACGCTTCCATATTTAACTGTTTGTTTTCATTACGAAATGTTTTATATGCGCCGACATTCCATACTGCATGATCTATTTTGAAATGCAGACATTGCTTTTGTTACTTGTTAAATGTTTAATGCTCCCAGAATATAAATTTATGATAATGATATTTAACGTGTTTTATACGTTCTTCTATCAGATAGATAATCTAGGACAATTATTCAATTTCAAGGAGTTTTCGGACAACATTCGTATAGTCTGTATGCACTGTATGCAAATATGTGGTAGGGAAGAGATTTTTGTTGATAGTAGAATGGCGGAAAATATTTGTTGGAAATGTAAACGCACGCTACGATTTTGTTATCAAAGTATGCATGACCTAGGTAATAAAAAGAAGAACTTTAGTAAATAAAACGGTTATTCCATAGGCGTTTTGGAAACAGTAAAAAACGGTTGCCCCTCGATGTTCGCATTGAATAGGTCACATGCAGAGTTTCACATGCACATGTCACATACCGACTTTCAAATGCGTATGTCACATGCCGAGTTTTGAATGCATGTGTCACATTCAGAGTTTCAAACGCACAAGTCACATTCCGAGTTTCAAATGCGTATATCACATGCCGAGTTTAAATGCACACGTCACATGCAGCGTTTCAAATGCGCATGTCACATGCAGAGTATTAAATGCAAACGTCAAAGGCCGACTTTTAAATGCACAAGTAACATGCCGAGTTTCAAATATACAGGTCTCATGCCGAGTTTTAAATTTACATGGCACAGGTCGAGTTTTAAATGTATATGTTAGATGCCGAGTTTTAAATGTACAGGTTACACTCCGACTTTCAAATGTACATGTTATATGCCGAGTTTCAAATGTGCATGTCTGATGCCGAGTTTTAAATGTGCATGTTACATGCCGAATTTCAAATGCGCAAGACACACGACGAGTTTCATATGCGCATGTCACATGCAGAGTTTCAAATGCACAAGTCACATGCAGTTTTTCGCATGCTCACGTCGCATGTAATGTTTCAAATGTACAGGTAACATGCCGAGTTTCAAATGCGCATGACAAATGACGAGTTTCAAATGTACATGTCAGATGCCGAGTTGCGCATGCGCGAGTCACATGCCGTGTTTCAAATGCACATGTCACATGCCGAGTTTCAAATGTACATCTCACATGCAGAGTTTCAAATGCGTATGTCAAATGCAGAGTTTTAAATGAGTATGTCACATGCCGGGTATCAAATGCACACGTCATATGCCGAGTTGTACATGCACAAGTCCAATGCCGAGTTTCAAATCTACAGGTCTCATGCCGAGTTTTTAAATGTACATGACACAGGTCGAGTTTTAAATGTATATGTTAAATGCCGAGTTTTAAATGTACAGGTTACACTCCGACTTTCAAATGTACATGTTACATGCCGAATTTCAAATGTTCATGTAAGATGCCGAGTTTTAAATGTGCATGTTACATGCCGAGTTTCAAATGCGCATGACACATGACGAGTTTCAAATGCGCATGTCACATGCAGAGTTTCAAATACACTAGTCACATGCAGTTTTTCACATGCTCATGTCACATGTCAAGTTTCAAATGTACAGGTACCATGCCGAGTTTCAAATGCGCATGACAAAGGACGAGTTTCAAATGTACATGTCAGATGCCGAGTTGCGCATGCGCGAGTCACATGCCGTGTTTCAAATGCACATGTCACATGCCGAGTTTCAAATGAACATCTCAATGCAAAGTTTCAAATGCGTATGTCACATGCAGAGTTTTAAATGAGTATGTCACATGCCGGGTATCCAATCAACACGTCATATGCCGAGTTTTAAATGCACAAGTCCCATGCCGAGTTTCAAATGTACAGGTCTCATGCCGAGTTTTAAATGTACATGGCACAGGTCGAGTTTTAAATGTATATGTTTGATGCCGAGTTTTAAATGTGCAGTTTACACTCCGACTTTCAAATGTACATGTTATATGCCGAATTTCAAATGTACATGTCAGATGCCGAGTTTTAAATGTGCATGTTACATGCCGAGTTTCAAATGCGCATGGTACATAACGAGTTTCAAATGCGCATGTCACATGCAGAGTTTAAAATGCACATGTCACATGCAGTTTTTCGCATGCTCATGTCACATGTCGAGTTTCAAATGTACAGGTAACATGCCGAGTTTCAAATGCGCATGACAAATGACGAGTTTCAAATGTACATATCGGATGCCGAGTTGCGCATGCGCGAGTCACATGCCGTGTTTCAAATGCACATGTCACATGCCGAGTTTCAAATGTACATCTCACATGCAGAGTTTCAAATGCATATGTCACATGCAGAGTTCTAAATGAGTAACTCACATGCAGATGAGAACATTACCGATTCACTTCTTTCGCAATACATTTTGAAGAAGATTTAATAGAATATTGTAATTGCATTTAATAGTTGATCTTCCGTAATCGCATATCAGTACAGTCACGTAGAGCTAACGTAAATTTGACATGTAGTTTAACAAATCACCCGTCCTATAACCTGGAATTCGCACCACCAAACGGATTAACCGGTGCTGCTGCTGTTGTTTGTGTTGATGTTTTTTGTTGTTGTTGTTGCTGATGATGGTGTTGATGGTGTAGACGTCCCCTCTGCTTCATACTGCACGCTGCTCTGAAAGAAAAGAAAACAGACCTTTTAAGTTTTAACACATGCAAGCGTATCGAGTGGTAACTTCATGTTTAGGCGTGAAACCATTAACAGTAAATAGTCCAGGCCCCACGACTACGAACAGTCTTAATCGTAATCTTAGTCCTAATCCTATTATTAAACCAATGGACATCGCGGCTCAAATATAACAAGCATTATCATTGGTATATTTCTTAAGTTAAGACTAAGTCTGAGATTGAGGACTTTGCTAGTCATGGGAGCAGCCATGTGAGTACCAGACACCATCGCCCTGTCATTGGTAGTCATGGGAACAGGCATATGAGTACCAGGCACCATCGCCCTGCCATTGGTAGTCATAGGAATAGGTATATGAGTACCAGGAACAATCGCCTTGTCATAAGTAGTCATGGGAGCAGGCATATGAGTACAGGCACCATCGCCCTGTCATTGGTAGTCATGGGAGCAGGCATATGAGTACCTGGCACCATCGCCCTGTCATTGGCAGTCATGGGAGTAGGCATATGAGTGCCAGGCACAGTCGCCCTGTCATTGGTAGTCACGGGAGCAGGCATGTGAGTACCAGACACCATCGCCCTGTCATTGGTAGTCATGGGAACAGGCATATGAGTACCAGGCACCATCGCCCTGCCATTGGTAGTCATGAGAACAGGTATATGAGTACCAGGCACCATCGCCTTGTCATTATTAGTCACGGGAGCAGGAATATGAGTACCAGGCACCATCGCACTGTCATTGATAGTCATGGGAGCATGCATATGAGTACCAGGCACCATCGCCCTGTAATTTGTAGTCATGGAAGCAGGGATATGATAAGCAGGCACCGTCGCCCTGTCATTGTTAGTCATGGGAGCAGGCATATGAGTACCAGGCACCATCGCCCAGTCATTCGTAGTCATAAGAGCAGGTATATGAGTACCAGGTACCATCGCCCTGTCATTGGTAGTAATGGAAGCAGGCATATGAGTACCGGACACCATCGCCCTGTCATTGGTAGTCATGGGACATGTCATGTGAGTACCAGGCACCATTGCCCTGACATTGGTAATCATGGGAGCAGGCATATGAGTACCAGGCACCATCGCCCTGTCACTGGTAGTCTTGGGACCAGGCATGAGAGAATCAGGCACCAACGCCATGTCATTGGTAGTCATGGGACCAGTCATGTGAGTACCACGCACTATCGCCCTGTAATTTGAAATCATGCGAGCAGGCTTATCAGTACCAGGCACCGTCGCCCGGTCATTGGTAGTCATGCGAGCAGGCATATGACAACCTGGCACCATCGCCATGTCATTGGTAGTCATGGGAACAGGCATATGAGTACCAGGCACCATCGCCCTGTCATTTGTAGTCATGGGAGCAGGCATATGAATACCAGGCACCATCGCCCTGTCATTGGTAGTCCTGGGAGAAGGCATATGAGTACCAGGCACCATCGCCCTGTCATTGGTAGTCGTTGTAGCAGGCATATGAGTACCAGGCACCATCGCCCTGTCATTGATAGTCATGGGAGCAGGCACATGAGTACCAGGCACCAACGCCCAGTCATTGGTAGCCATGGGAGCAGGCATATGAGTACCTGGCACCATCGCCTTGTCATTGGTAGACATGGGAGCAGGCATATTAGTGCCAGGCACCATCGCCCTGTCTTTGCTAGTCCTGGGAGCAGGCTTATGAGTGCCAGGCACCATCGCTCTGTCATTGGCAGTCATGGGAGCAAGCATATGAGTAACGGACACCATCGCCCTGTCTTTGGGAGTCATGGGAGCAGACATATGAGTACCAGGCACCATCGCCCTGTAATTGGTATTTATGGGTGCAGGCATATGAGTACCAGGCACCATCGCCCTCCCATTGGTAGTCATGGGACCAGTCATGTGGCATATGAGTACCGGGCACCATCGCCCTGTCATTGGTAGTCATGGGACCAGTCATGTGAGAACGATGGGAACCATCGCTATGTCAGTGGTAACCATATGACCAGTCATGTGAGTACAAGGCACCATCGCCCTGTTATTGGTAGTCATGGCAGCAAGCATGTGAGTACCAGGCACCATCGCCCTGTCATTTGTAGTCATTGTCGCGGGCATATGAGTTCCATGCGCCATCGCCCTGTCATTGGTAGTCATGGGATCAGGCATATGGGTACAAGGCAATATCGCCCTGTCATTGGTAGTCATGGAACGACCATTGTGAGAACCAGGCATCATCGCCCTGTCATTGGTAGCCCTCTGAACAGTCATGTGAGTAGCAGGCACCATCGCCCTGTCATTGGTAGTCACGGTACCAGGCATATGAGTACCGGGCACCATCGCCCTGTCATTGGTTGTCATGGGCACAGGCATTTGAATACCCGGCGCCATCGCCCAGTTATTGGTAGTCATGGGAGCGAGCATATGAGTACCAGGCACCATCGCCCAGTCATTGGTAGTGATGGGAGCATGCATATGAGTACAAGGCTCCATCGCCCTGTCATTGGTATTCATGGGATTGGACATATTAGTACCAGGCACCATCGCCCAATTATTGGTAGTCATGGGAGCAGACATATGAGTACCGGGCACAAACGCCCTGTTATTGGTATACACGGGAGCAGGCATATGAGTACCAGGAACCGGCGCCCAGTCATTGGAAGTCATGGGAGCAGGCATATGAGTACCAGGAACCATCGCCCTGTCATTGGTAGTCATGGGAGCAGGCATATGAGTACCGCACACCATCGCCCTATCACTGTAGTCATGGGACCAGACATGTGAGTACCAGTCACCAATGCCCTGTCATTGGTAGTCATGGGAGCAGGCATATGAGTACAGGGTACCAACGCCCTGTTATTGGTAGTCACAGGAACAGGCATGTGATTACCAGGCACCGTCGCCCTGTCATTGGTAGGCATGGGAACAGGCATAAGAGTACCAGGCAGGGTCGCCTTGTCATTGGTAGCCATGGGCGCAGGGCGCAGGCATATGAGTGCCAGGCACCATCGCCCTGTCATTGGCAGTCATGGGACCAGGCATAGCAGTAACAAGCACCATCTCCATGTCATTGGTACTCATGGGAGCAGGCATATGAGTACCAGGCACCATGGCCCTCTCATTGGTATTCTTGGGACCATCCATGTGAGTACAAGGCACCATTGCCGTGTCATTGGTAGTCACGGGACCTGTTATGTGAGTTCCAGGCACCATCGCCCTGTAATTTGTAATCATACGAACCGGCTTATCAGTACCAGGCACCGTCGCCCTGTCATTAGTAGTCATAGGAGCAGGCATATGAGTACCTGGCACCATCGCCCTATCATTGGTAGCCATGGGAACAGGCACATGAGAACCATGCACCATCGCCTGTCATTTGTATTCATGTGAGCAGGCATATCGGTACCAGGCACCATCGCCCTGTCATTGGTAGTCCTGTGAGAAGGCATATGAGTACCAGGCACTATCGCCCTGTCATTGGTAGTCATTGTAACAGGCATATGAGTACCAGGCACCATGGCCCTGTCATTCATAGTCATGGGAGCGCGCATATGTGTACCATGCACCATCGCCCTGTCATTGGTAGTCATGGGAGCAGGCAAATAAGTACCTGGCACCATCGCCTTGACATTGGTAGTCATGGTGGCAGGCATATGACTGCCAGGCACCATCGCCCTGTCTTTGGTAGTCATGGGAGCAGGCTTATGAGTGCCAGGCACAATCGCTCTCTCATTGGTTGTCATGGGTGCAGGCATATGAGTACCGGGCACCATCGTCCTGTCTTTGCTAGTCATGGGAGCAGGCATAGAAGTACCGGGCACCATCGCCCTGTAAATTGGTATTCATGGGAGCAGGCATATGTGTACCGGGCACCATCGCCCTCTCATTGGTTGTTATAGAACCAGTCATGTGGCATATGTGTACCGGGCTCCATCGCCCTGTCATGGGACCAGTCATGAGAGTACCAAGAACCATCGCCCGGGCACCAACGCCCTGTCATTGGTAGTCACGTGGGCAGGCATATGAGTACCAGGCCCCATCGCCCTGTCATTGGTATTCATGGGAGCGGGCATATGAGCATCATGCACCATCGCCCAGTCATTGGGTTTCATGGGAGCAGGCATATGTATACCAGGCACCATCGCACTGTCCTTGGTAGTCATGGGACCAGTCATGTGAGTACCAGGCACCATCGCCCTGTCATTGGTATTCATGGGATTGGGCATATTAGTACCAGGCACCATGGCCCTATCATTGGTAGTCATGGGAGCAGGCATATGAGTACCGGGCACCAACGCCCTGTTGTTGGTAGTCACGGGAGCAGGCATATGAGTACCAGGCACAGTCGCCCTGTCATTTGTAGGCATGCGAGCACGGATATGAGTACCAGGCACCGTCGCCCTGTCATTGGTTGGCATGGGAGCAGGCATATGAGTACTAGTCACCATGTCCTTAGTAGACATGGGAGCTGGCATATGAGTACCAGGCACCATCGCCCTGTCCTTGGTAGTCATGGGACCAGTCATGTGAGTACCAGGCACCGTCGCCCTGTCATTGGTTGGCATCGGCATATGAGTACCAGTCACCATGTCCTTAGTAGACATGGGAGCTGGCATATCAGTACCAGGCACCATCGCCCTGCCATTTGTAGTCAAGGGAGCAGGCATATCAGTACCGGGCGCCATCGCCCTGTCATTGGAAGCCATGGGACAGCATATAAGTACCGGGCACCATCGCCCTGTCATTGGCAGTCATGGGAGCAGGCATACCAGTACAAGGCACCATCGCCCAGTCATTGTTAATCATGGAAGAATGCATATGAGTACCAGGCACCATCGCCCTGTCATTGATAATCATGGGAGCAGGCATATGAGTACCAGACACCGTCGCCCTGTCATTGTTAGTCATGGGAGCAGGAATATGAGTACCAGGCATCGTCGCCCTGTCATTGGTCGTCATGGGAGCAGGCATATGAGTACCAGGCACCATCGCCCTGTCATTGGTAGTCATGGGAGCAGCCATTTGAGTACCAGGCACCATCGCCCTGTCATTGGTAGTCATGGTACCACTCATGTGAGTAGCAGGCACCATCACCCTGTCATTGGTAGCCATGGGAGCAGGCATATGAGTACCAGGTTCCAAAGCCCTGTCATTGGTAGTCATCGGACCATGCATATGTGTTCCGGGCACCTGCTCCCTGTCATAGGTAGTCATAGGCGCAGGCATATGAGTACCCGGCGCCAACGCCCTGTCATTCGTAGTCATGGGAGCGGGCTTATGTGTACCAGGCACCATCGCCATGTCATTGGTAGTGATGGGAGCAGGCATATGAGTACCAGGTACCATCGCCATGTAATTTGTAGTCATGGGAGCATGGATATGATAAGCAGGCACCGTCGCCCTGTCATTGGTAGTCATGGGAGCAGGCATATGAGTACCAGGCACCATCGCCCTGTCCTTGGTTGTCATGGGACCAGTCATCTGAGTGCCAGGCACCGTCGCCCTGTCATTGGTATTCATGGGATATGGCATATGAGTACCAGGCACCATCGCCCTGTCATTGGTAGTCATGGGAGCAGGCATATGAGTACCGGGCACCAATGCCCTGTTATTGGTTGTCACAGGAACAGGCATGTGATTACCAGGCACCGTCGCCCTGTAATTGGTAGGCATGGGAACAGGCATATGAGTACCAGGCAGGGTCGCCTTGTGATTGGTAGTCATGGGCGCAGGCATATGAGTACCAGGCACCATCTTCCTGTTATTGGTAGTCATGGGAGCAGGCATATGAGTGCCAGGCACCATCGCCCTCTCATTGGTAATCATGGTACCAGTCATGTTGCATATGAGTACCGGGCACAATCGCCCTGTCATTGGTAATCATGGGCGCTGGCATATGAATACCCGGCGTCATCACCTGTCATTGGTAGTCATGGGAGCGGGCATATGAGTATCAGGCACCGTCGCCCAGTCATTGGTAGTCATGGGAGCAGCCATATGAGTACCAGGCACCGTCGCCCTGGCATAGATAGGCATGGGAGCAGGCATATGAGTGCCTGGCACCATCGCCCTGTCATTGTTAGGCACTGGAGCAGGCATATGACTACCAGGCACCATCGCCCTGTAATTTTTAGTAATGGGAGCAGGTATATGATAACCAGGCACAGTCGCCCTTTTATTGCTAGGCACGGGAGCAGGCATACGAGTACCAGATACCATCGCCCTGTTGTTGGTAGTCACGGGAGCAGACATATGAGTAACAGGCACCGTCGCCCTGTCATTGGTAGGCATGGGGGTGGGCATATGAGTACCAGGCACCATCGCCCTGTAATTGGTATTCATGGCAGCCGGCATATGAGTACCTGGCACCATCGACTTGTCATTGGTAGTCATTGGAGCAGGCATATGAGTGCGAGGCCCCATCGCCCTGTCTTTGGTAGTCATGGGAGCAGGCATATGAGTACCAGGCACCATCGCCCTGTCATTGGTAGTCATGGGACTGGTCTTGTGAGTACCAGGTACCTTCGCCCTGCCATTGGTAATCATGGGAGCAGGCATATGACTACCGGGCACCATCGCCCTGTCATTGATAGTCATGGAACAAGTCATGTGAGAACCAGGCACCAGCGCCCTGTCATTGGTAGTCATGGAACCAGTCATGTGAGTACCAGGCACCATCGCCCTGTCATTGGTAGTCATGGGAGCAGGCATATGAGTACCAGGCACCATCGCCCTGGTATTTATATTCATGGGAGCAGGCATATGAGTGCCAGGCACCATCGCTCTGTCATTGGTTGTCATGGGAGCAGGCATATGAGTACCTGGCACCATCGCCCAGTAATTGGTATTCATGGGAGCTGGCATATGAGTACCAGGAACCATCGCCCTCTCATTGGTAGAAATGGGACTAGTCATGTGGCATATGAGTACCGGGCACCATCGCCCTGTCATTGGTATTCATGGGATAGGGCAAATGAGTACCAGGCACAATCGCACTGTCATTGGTAGTCATGGGAGCAGGCATATGTGTACCGGGCACCAACGCCCTGTTATTGGTAGTCTCAGGAACAGGCATTTGATTACCAGGCACCGTCGCCCTGTTATTGGTAGGCATAGGAGCAGGCATATGAGTACCAGTCACCGTCGCCTTTCATTGGTAGTCATGGGAGCAGGCATATGAGTGCCAGGCACCATCGCCCTGACTTTGGTAGTCATGGGAGCAGTCATGGCATATGAGTACCAGGAACCATAGCCCTGTCCTTGGTTGTCATGGGACAGGTCATGTGAGAACCAGGCACCTTCGCCCTGCCATTGGCAGTCATGGGACCAGGCATATGAGTACCAAGTACCATCTCCCTGTGATTGGTATTCATGGGAGCAGCCATATGAGTACCGGGCACCATCGCCCCGTCATTGGTAGTCATGGGAGAATCCATATGAGTACCGGGCACCATCGCCCTGTCATTGGTAGTCATGGGAGCAGGCATATGAGTACCTGGCACCGTCGCCCTGTCATTGTTAGCCATGGGAGCAGGCATATGAGTACCTTACACCATCGCCCTGTCTTTGGTAATGATGGGAGCAGGGATATGAGTACCAGGCACCATCGCCCTGTCTTTGGTAGCCATGGGAGCAGGCATATGAGTACCGGGCACCATCGCCCTGTCATTGTTAGTCATGGGAGCTGCCATATGAGTACCGGGCCACATCGCCCTGTCATTGGTAGTCATGGGAGCAGGCATATGAGTACCGGGCACCATCGCCCTGTCATTGGTAGTAATGGGAGCAGGCATATGAATAACGGGCACCGTCGCCCTGTCATTGTTAGTCATGGGAGCAGGCATATGAGTTCCAAGCACCGTCGCCCTGTCATTGGTAGTCATGAAGCAGGCATATGAGAACCAGGCACCATCGCCCTGTCATTGGTAGTCATGGGAGCAGGCATATGAGTACCGGGCACCATCGCCCTGTCATTGGTAGTCATGGGAGCATCCATATGAGTACCGGGCACCATCGCCCTGTCATTGGTAGTCATGGGAGCAGGCATATGCGTACCGGGCATCATCGCCCTGTCATTGGTAGTCATGGGAGCAGGCATATGAATAACGGGCACCGTCGCCCAGTCATTGTTAGTCATGGGAGCAGGCATATGAGTTCCAAGCACCGTCGCCCTGTCATTGGTAGTCATGGAAGCAGGTATATGAGTACCAGGTACCGTCGCCCTGTCATTGGTAGGCATGGGAGCAGGCATATGAGTACCAGGCACCGTCGCCCTGTCGTTGGTAGTCAAGGGAGCAGGCATATGAGCACCAGACACCGTCGCCCTGTCATTGGTTGGCATGGGAGCAGGCATATGAGTACCAGACACTGTCGCCTTGTCATTGGTTGGCATGGGAGCAGGCATATGAGTACGAAGCACCGTCGCCCTATCATTGGTAGGCATGGGAGCAGGCATATGAGTACCATACACCGTCGCCTTGTCATTGGTAGGCATGGTAGCAGGCATATGAGTAGCAGGCACAGTCGCCCGTTCATTGGTAGGCCTGGTAGCAGGCATATGAGTACTAGGCACCGTCGCCCTGTCATTGGTAGGCACGGAGGGCAGGCATATGAGTACCAGGCACCGTCGCCCTGTCATTGGTAGGCACGGGAGCAGGCATATGAGTACCTTGCACCATCGCCCTGTTATTGGTAATCATGGGAGCAGGCATATGAGTACCATGCACCATCGCCCTGTCATTGGTAGTCATGGGAGCAGGCATATGAGTACCGGGCACCATCGCCGTGTCATTGGTAGGCACGGGAGCAGGCATATGAGTACCATGCACCGTCGCCCTGTCATTAGTACCTTGCACCATCGCCCTGTTATTGGTAATCATGGGAGCAGGCATATGAGTACCATGCACCATCGCCCTGTCATTGGTAGTCATGGGAGCAGGCATATGAGTACCGGGCACCATCGCCGTGTCATTGGTAGGCACGGGAGCAGGCACATGAGTGCCAGGCACCGTCGCCCTGTCAATGGTAGTCATGGGAGCTGGCATATGAGTACAGGCACCGTCGCCCTGTTATTGGTAGTCATGGGAGCAGGCATATGAGTACCAGGCACCGTCGCCCTGTCATTTGTAGTCATGGGAGCAGGCATATGAGTGCCAGGCTCCATCGCCCTGTCATTGGTAGTCATGGGAGCAGGCATATGAGTACCAGGCACCATCGCCCTGTCATTGGTAGTCATGGGAGCAGGCATATGAGTTTTGGGCACCGTCGCCCTGTCATTGGTTGTCATGGGAGCAAGCATATGTGTACCGGGCACCGTCGCCCCCTCAATATTCACACTGTACATGTAATTATTGCTAGATATAAAATGCCAATTAATAACACTCTTAAGATGGAAAAATATTTTTCCATACAATTTTATTTGTTTGGAATGGCTTTTTTTTCCGATTCAAAAGACGCAATTTACAATACTCGCCTGTGGATTTCCTATTATTATATATGATGAAGATAATACTTATATCTGTTCAATAATCCTTGAACAGTAGATCTTGCGCCTATTCTAAGCTTCTGTCACCTGGTTGCCCATGTTCAAAGTGTTTGTATACATGTACAATTTACTACTGATTTATTTTACATCTGATCAGTTAAATATCGGATCTACTTATGGTTCGTCTACTTGCAATGATGATCGAAGGGAAAATACGCGATCATTTCTTAATCCGATGATGTGAATATAATTATCGTGAGTGCAATCACCTGTTGATCTTATATGGTATAGCACAAGTTATACGTATTTTCAAAAACATATTTAAATTGTCAAATAAACGATGACGTTTCATTAAAATAGTAGCTTACTATAGCTTTGCTTTTATTAACTAGAAATTATGTTTTGTGATCTTATTGTACCTTAAATATCTCGTAAATCTTAAGCAGGTTTTATGTCACAGGATATACATTTCTAATATTAAACTTATTATAATATTACTATTTTGTAAATAGATGTCTGATATAAAATAGGTCAATGCATTTATTCAAATAGTTTTGACCTCAATTAGTTGTAATTTGCGTGTAGAATTCTAGTAGTACTAGCAGTTTAAAGTTTCCTTGTTAGTAACCGTTATTATCTAGAGCAGAAATCAATGTTCACAATTCTCCGTGTTCACAAATTAACCGAGCACTATAACCAGTTTTCACTTGCATTTATTTTATATTTACCAATCAAATAGCTGATCCAAATATATTATCCAATGAAATGTCTCTGTTCGACACGGAGGTGACAAATGGGCGCATTTTGTCTCATTCGGGTTTCGGCTATTTGTATTGCATGATTAAATATATATCATATATATATATATTTGACTTATTATTTCAGGTAAATATAACACTTTTCTTATATTTCTAAGTTTACTTTTTATAAGTAACTGTTGTTGATCTGATATTTATTTTATTATATAATTTGATATTTGTATTTTATGGAATAAATGAATTTATTATATTTGCTCACCATACTGTCGGAAATGCATTTTGTAAGATTCGGTTTTCGGCTATTTGTATTGCATGATTAAATATATATTATATATATATATATTTGATTTATTATTTCAGAACCCACCACCATAATAACCAACGGCAACATATAGTATGAATCAGAATATGTTATTACAAACAATAAACATAGCACAAAACAATGTACTTATGTGCACTTTTAATTCACTCGGATACTATGCATTTATGACAACTGCCGCCACATGAACACGTTTTAAAGTTGCCCAATGCCCCGTGTGTGGCCTACTTATAGTTGCTCATTAACAAAGGCGCCATGCATGGACTCTACAAGGAAACGCATTAGCACGCGGTGTGCTCTCATTAACAAAGGCGCCTTGCATGGACTCTACAAGGAAACGCATTAGCACGCGGTGTGCTCTCATTACGCGAACAAGTGAGTCTCAACGAGAATCAATGCCGGTTCCGGGTAGGAAAACAGAGATTGCTTCACAGTCCACTTTTATTAAAAATGCTTTTAAAATTTCCCTTTAATATGCTGTTTTGAATGTTAAAGGTAAAAGTTAAAATGGATTTGACTTGGGTATGTGATATTTTAGGAAATGTATTCTATGCCATCATATTTCTATGCTTCAAAAGATATTTTACAGTTCTTCATTTTATTTCTACGTCCATTCTCCCCTACCTCTGATTCAAGTAGGGCAGTTGTCAGTTACTGGCATAGGTATGTGCACTGAATACTGGTAAACCGCTTAGATCGGCTAAGCTTGCCCAGGAAAAGTGTGAGTAGGTTAACTGACCGCCGTGATATGACTGTACTACTGTTAAAAACGGCGAAAAAATCCAAAAACAAACAAACAACATAAATACTAAAAAATCCGTTCCTATATCAGACGGATAATGTCCTACCGAGTCGAGGGCAACAAATGCAGACACGGAGACCCGTGACGTCACATCTTTTGGCAGCATGAATACGGTTCCGGTCCGGACGGTGAGGACGCCCTCTAGGTGCGTACATTGCTTCCGGGGGCTCGCCAGGTCCCCGTGGAGAACAGAGAAACAGTTGGGAGACCGCATACAGCTCTCCACGCATTCCAGACGACTCCTGTAAGACAAGCAAAAATAGACACAGCTCACAATGGAGAACAGAGAAACAGTTGGAAGACCGCATACAGCTCTCCACGCATTCCAAGCGACTCCTGGAATGGGAGCAAACATGGCCAATGCTTGTAGAGTCATGCCAAAAATACGTTATCGTTATAATTTAAATTATTTAATCATATCATATTATCTGTGTACATCGTACAGGGAGCTCATGCGGTCTATGCTAATAATTTTCCATCTTATGGGTTTCGCTTTTTTATACACTGAAACAAATCCATAGGTCGTGCTTAAATACAAATGCGTTACCTGGCGTGATTGATGACATGTACGGGTATCTTTGTGATGTTCGAGTGGTGCAGGTAGTATACTCTGGCGTACACATCCGGGGAGGCAGAGAGGACCAGGGCCACCATTGCACAGAGCGCACCCACCAGCCACACCACGTGACCCGCACGCGCCGTCCGCCTGTCAGCCGACATCTTCCGGTTGGCTATAAACTCAGCCACCTCTGAACGTCTGTCTTAAGAATTCGCTAGAGGCACCTAGGAGTTTTGATAAAGTTTGGCTGACGGAATCTGTGTGTTCCACTCTGCGAGACTCCGCGTGCTGAAGAATATGTTTCTTTGTACGAGGTTGTGCGGAATTAACAAACACCGTCCTCGACGTGTATATTCTGATACAGAAGCTTTCCTGGAATACTCTCTTTATGCTGACAATCGCGTCACAGGTTGTTTATATCAAAGTCGCTTAGCAGATTTGACAACAGTTGTCTATTGAAATCTGTATGTCTAGTACTCCACACATCAATATGCAGACTTGTTCATTATATCTATACTAATAATCATAGGCGGATTTAGAGGGGGCGGAGGCGGGGTACGCCCCGATAAACATGTCCACAATTAGACTTTTGAACCTTACAATAACTGAAACATGTGCATTGCGTTACAATAACGTGTTCTTCAATCAATGTTTTGCAAATAATTTTACCCGTTCTGTGGTATTTGCGTTAAATTGTTCCGTTTCGACGATATTGCATCGTTCCGATACATTTATCTGAACATGTAAGAGAACACATGCGTTTGTCGTCAGTTACTTAATATTTCCGCACCCTTCTAACAAAAGGTCCCGAGCAATCTAACTCAAAATCTTGTACCCGCGCCTGATAATACAAAAGAATGTATCTTGTACCCGCGCCTGATAATACAACAGAATGTATCTTGTACCCGCGTCTGATAATACAAAAGAATGTATCTTGTACCCGCGCCTGATAATACAAAAGAATGTGTCAGTTATTATCCTACGCACAATACTTCACGTTATTATCACCAATGGTGGTTGCGTAACAAACTCCTTGCACAATATACCTTTACTGACTATCGAATACATGTACCGGTTATTGCATTTTTCACATTTAGCTGGCGGACTGTGCTATTATCAGCATCATTTGTGATCCACCATGCAGGCGCGGTAAAAGTTCATAATGTCAACTGTATTTGAAGTACGCAGGGCTGAATATTGCTTAATGAATACATCAAGTTCGTTCACGGGTCATGGGTCCGTTGCCACGGAGGACGCTTTGACTGCTGCTGCCTTGTAATCAATGTTTACGGTCCGCGCGTTGTGTGAGTACGGAATTGTGTCACCATGCACGCCACGGCGGCCGACAATAATCGTTGTATGCGAAGGTAGCTGGGCAAAGGTTATTTTAAAAACATGTGCCATTCAGGCGTTTAATAAACGACATTGCTAGAAGGTACTTGGTTTTATATTCATTTCGTGTAGTGTTATAAACAAGAAATATCTTTTAAAAGGATATTCGATGTCTATGGTAATTTTGAAAATAAGTAATGTAAATTATACTTTCCACATAAATAAATTTAAAACTGACAAACGTGTAACTTGCTTTTTTTTCACTTATAATTCACGCATCCGTCGCATGACTGACAAGATTCCGGCGTACATACTAAATAATACTATACTCCTAACATATCATTATATATTTTAACCTTACTATATAGTTTGTTTGTTATTGTTGTTTGTTATATAAAAATAAAAATATGTAAACATAAACATAAATATGCCTGCTCTTCAGTTTCTTAAGGATTAAAAGAATATTCAAGAGAAAAAGACTGACACAGAAAATAATGCGTATATGCATTAACGAAAAGTTCTTTAAAAAGTAGATCTAAGTACGTCAGTTCGAGTTCAGTGTTAATTAATATAATTGTTAAATGGGAACGTGTTCTTTAATTAGTCATTATTACGTTATTCTGTTGAATAATTAAATACACGTTTTCAAAATTAACAAATATACGCATTCTTTATGCGATCGAGACAGGGTCAATGCGTATTATTCAATGATTAATTAATCAGATACCCGGACACAGAAATCTGTCCTTACGTGTAAGGTCGAACGTCAATAGTGCAGAAGGCGTGTTACAGTATATTGTACTTATCATTCCGTTACACCCCAGTATGGAGAGAAGCGAAATGGATCGAACGTGGGTATCCGACAATGCTTCAAGTATTACGGCTTGTTCCTGTTCAATGACGTAGGGAAACAATAATGTAAATACGCGTGGTTTACTAACGAAATTTATTGTTTGCAACATGACCATTATATTTTATGCTTTCCAGTAATTTTAAGGGAAATATCAGCGAAATAAAATTGGTTATTCACTGTTTAAAACAGTGAAAATTACCACTGTGATAATTTTCGGTTTCGTACTGGTTCCCGATTTAAAACAGTAAATGTCAACGATGCAGGACTGAAAATTGTCAAATGAGTCCCGTGATATTTTCCAATAAAACCCACTTAGATCGCAATTAAAATAAAAACAAACGGTGGATAAAAGCATAAAATAAAAAGAAAATGTGTCGGTTTCGGTATAATATCGACTTTTTATTCGAACGTGATCATATAAATATGTATATTTTCACTCTAGGCTGCGCCATTCGTGAACATATATATTTCTATGATCTCTCATGAATTAAAAACGATATTCTACAGAAACCAACAAATATCCTTGATATCTTTCATACGAAAGGTGTTGTGTTGAGAGTTCGAGGGAGTCTTTCCCACCAACCTATGACCAACCGTTGATTTGTAGCGTAATTTTTGGTCCGCTAGAGACTTGACTAAAAATACATGTACATACTTATGCGTGTTGTTGTTTCGTTTCTGTTACCATTATTTCCGTCTTAAATTGGCAAATTTATGTTTTTATAATTATTTTTAATGTTTAGGAAACTATCAGAAACTAAAAGATGGCATATGAATTGTTGATGGACTGTGTTCTATAATTATTGGAAACGGCATCCTGCGTTGTTATCAGAAATCATAACAGTGCTGTTGCCCCAGTATTTGTTACATCTGTGTGATATAAAATGTTTAAAATGATAATTAACATCGAATGTTGGTTCACTGACTGCGTGAAAATGCTAATTATTTAATTCCATTGGCTCTGTTAAAATGTACACAAATATTGTGGAATATAATAATCGTATTAATGATGATACAACTGTAATTTAATTTCCCTTTGTGACAGTAAAACATCAATAACATTTCACTTAAATTCTTTTTTTTTCGAAAATTAATGACTGCAATTTTACTATCAATTATCAGCTTAAAAAGAATATCAATATTTTATAAATGGCGTCGCTTTATTTAGTTGATAAAAATAAGGTTAAAGGTGTGTAACGAGTGGATAACAAAGAATAAATTAATGAAATTAGTCAGTTGGAGGAAATATGAAGAACGAGCGTGTCATTGTGGAAATGACATACGAAGACATAACGATGACATAATCTTTTGTAGTCAACTTAAATTTGTATGACAATGTACTTTTAAACTTTAAAATGTTCAATATATAATATGGCTTAATTTACAATAACACAACTTTGGATAAGATCCTTAATCGGTACAACTTATCCATATTGACAGAATATATTCCTTGTATAATTATAGAGTTTCAAGGAGTGGCAATCGTCTCTATACCCAGAGAACTGCGTCCTTGGGCGACCGGATGGTCGACGTCCTTGGGCGGGACCACGTAAATTAATCATCTGGCCTGGAGGTGGAGGTTCCACATCCTGTACTCCACTGGAACTGCAACACAGTGATGACCTCATGATTTGATTAAAGACATATTATGTACAAAATATGGTATAAATCGAGTTTAAAGAGCAATATTTCAACATCAATTCTAGTCCCATCATATTAACTACCTTTGTTTGGCTTTATTTTAAAAGCCGGGTTTATGAAAACACAATAGAATCCTATACACCTGAAATCTCGTCTTCTTGACCAGTATTAATGGAAGTTAGGTGTTTAAAATAATTCAAAGTGTTCAAACTTCTCTCAGCGATATAGTACGTATGTAGATATTCGTGATTCTTTGTATATTCCGGTTGACAGTTTTGCATTTACTCAATGGAAATGTCTCTCTTTATGCATAAAACATTCAGAAACACGCACTCGATGCCGGATGTAAGTGGTTTATGTATGCCTCAGGTCGATTTTGACATTTAAAACCGCATTTGTCGTTGAGTTCTATTGATCACACCACCTAAGGCTGTTAAAGGAAATTACCTGCTTAAAAGTATATGACGTTTGCAGCATCTTTAATAACATTATCGTTTGTAGCTCTGACAAATAGTCGGCAAAACTTATTTAAATAATAAAATGAAACTAGTAAGTAAAAGTATATAAAAAATTGAATGGGCTAATAGCCAATTAGGGACTGGTCAAGAGAGGTACCTAATAAAACAATTGGTTATATAACATGTACACATTGAGTGATTCTAGTTCGACCAAGAGCATTGTTCAACGCATATATACCTTATATAGCAAAGGCCACAAGCAGGCTGGGACAAAAATAGACTTTCAATTGCTTACTACTCGGACATTCTTACTGAATCTAACAGCCAACTTTACACACCTCTTACTGAGGCCTAATGCCTGGTAATGAATAAGTAACGCTATGTAGGTGATGCAGGTGTTTTTTCCAAATACCATGCTGTCAAGCGGTCCCTACTTTTCCTACTTTTCCGTACTTTTTTACCTTCTACCTTTAGTCAAAAATGCTCTACTAGCCCTACTTTTTTAACCTTCTACCTACATTTTCCCTACCTTTTCTCAAAAATGCTCTACTATCCCTACTTGTTTTACCTTCTACCTACCTTTGTCCGACCTTTTTTACCTTCTACCTACCTTTATCCGACCTTTTCTCAACAATGCCCTACTAGCACTACTTTTTTACCATCTACCTACTTTTCTCCTACCTTTTCTCAACAATTCCCTGCTAGCCCTACTTTTTACCTTCTACCTACTTTTCCCCTACCTTTTCTCAACAATGCCCTACTAGCCCTACTTTTTTTGAAAATCTTGCCGCGAATTCTGAAGAAAATTAAAACATGTCTATGCATATTTTTTGTCATTTACAACAGACTGTTTTAGGGCATTTTTCAAAAAAGGCGCTAGATTCCTGTTCTTGAACATTCAGACATGTAACAGGTATATGGTATGTAAATATTTCAGTTAGAAAAGTGTTTTCCACTTTGATTGATGTAATTGACCAAATATTTAGGGTACATTTATTCAGAAATGGTATGGCATCATATCATAGATTGGTATCCAAAAATTGGCGTCCATGCAGTTACTGAAAAATATGTGTTACAGTAGATCTTATTTGAGAAAGAAGTATATCTTCAAATGTTTTCATCATTTGCACAAGATGTTCAAATGTTAACAGTCTGCACAAAAGATATTATTTTAACAAAGCTTCATTAAACAAAAGTTGAAATGTTTCTGTTGCACTTCATTTCACCAGGGTATAGCTTTTTATAAACAAGACTTTGTATGCTGACAACATGGCTAAAAAGAATTGAAAAATTAACAAATATTGATTGTCTACCAACTCAAAATTTGAGACAGGCATGTATATGCATTCTTACTTTTTTCAGCACAACGTGCTCACGGTGAGCCTTTGTTATCGCCAGTGTCCGTCGCCCGTCGTACGTCGTCAGTCGTTCGTCGTCAACATTCGCCTCGTTAACACTACAGACCACATGTATACTGCCTAATCTTCATGAAACTCGCCCATAATATTTGTGCCAATGATATCTCGGCCGAGTTCCAAACTGGGTCATGTGGGGTCACAAACTAGGTTACTAGGTCAAATTGAAGAAAACAACTTGTAAGCACTCTAGAAGTCACATTCTTCCAATCTTCTTCAAGCTTGCAAAAAAAAAAGATTGCCCTCCAGGTGGCGGGACAGTTTTCCTTATATGGCTATATTGAAAACTTGTTAATACTCTAGAGGGTACATTTTGCCCAATTAACATGAAACTTGCTCAGAACATTTGTCCCAATGATATCTCGGCCGAGTTCGAGACTGGGTCTAGTGGGGACAAAAACAAGGTCACTAGGGCAAATTGAAGAAAAAGCGTGTGAACAATCTAGAGGCAAAATCTTAGCCGAATCGTCATGACACTTGCTCAGAACAATTTAGTTCCTTAGCCCCTCAGGTGAGCGACCTAGGGCCTTATGGCCCTTATGGACCTCTTGTTTCCAAAGTGTTACTCTTACTATGTACAACAGACATGTGCTTATTTTGGCATTTCACTGTTGATATAAAAACCATTCCAAAAATTAACACTGTTCTACTGTTTATCTTATTTTTCAGTGCCATTACTTTCCATGCTGTTATATGTGTGATGATTCCATTAGCGCTAACGTTAATATGATGGTATGGGGACATATTTTAGCTTGATTACATTCGCAGGAATGTTTTACACATCGTTATATATCATATCACAGAAAACTCTTGTTTAAAAGACCTTCTGTTTTTGCCATATCACACATGTAAAACATTTTGAAAAACTTTGTGTGCATTTAAGATTGTGTCGGTGATCGAGGCCAAAAGACTGATTCATGGAGGTTGCACTTGTGTGATGGAGGTGAACCAATGTCAGTACAGCAGATTCCATCTATGGTTAGTTTTAATCATAAATTCATATAATTTAAATGATAATATAGAAATACAGTTATCATTCTTAATGGATGTAGGAAGGCTTTTGTACATTTAAACTGTCTACAACTATTACCGGTATATAATTATTAAATAGTATACATGTATTGGTAGAATTCTTGTAAACTTCATTGAAAACCTTATATGAATGCATTCTAATGTCAATGGTTGCTATTTCTTAAATTGTTGTTCTTTGAATGTTGATTTTGTAACAAAGGAATGTTTTTTAGTGCATAAGTGAGAACAAAGAATGAAAAAAAAACATTCCAGGTAACCTCCAAGAACACAAGAACACCATCCTGAACACAGTGGTCTCACCATTACAGTACAGTGAGGTGGAACAAGTATCATTTTTGATGAATTTATGGTAAGGAGACTACTATCCCTACATTTTATTTGCTCAATTCCTACTTTTGCCATACTTTAAATAAATAGCCTTACTTTTGCTCTACTTTTTCCAAGAAGCTTGAAGCCTGAAATACCAATGAAAAGCGTTACAAACGCTTTATAATTGTATCCATTTCAATTGATGATTATCTATACACGACACTATGTGCCCCACATATTTGTTTGTCAGAAGTGTTATTTTGCGAGTTTAGATATCTATGACACAAAGTTTGAAAATTGTCGGTTTGCCAATCTGTGAACAGGTCCCCTTAAAGGCCAATATCGTAAAACAACATCAAACTAGCATGTACAATTAATACGTAAAGCAGATAATTAAATATGGTACCGGTTGCATAGCAACGAATGCCCACACTTCAACTGGTGTAGTCACTTCATGAGGTTTCATGGGGACAGTTCCGGGCTTGAAGGCCACCTCGCCCTGGACAAGTACACACTGCCTCGGGGGTAGGGACAGGTAAAGCACGAACGAGCACGTGGCATCTTGGCGGCACCTCGCCACACATTCTAATCTGCTTCTGGACACAACAAAACAATATTATGAGCGTGTCGTGGGAAAACCGGGCTTAATGCACGTGCGAAAATTGTCGTCCTGGATCAGCCCCTGCAAGCAGATGCTTATCCAGGACGACACTTTTATGGTATGTTCTGTTTCACGGAAGTCTCTTCTAAATATCAATCCATTATAGGCGGAAAGTGTCGTACCGGATCAGCGTGTGCGGACTTCACACGCTGATCCGGGACGATACTTTACGTACGTGCATTAAGCAGGGTTTTCCCACGACACGCCTCCTATATATGCTTGAATTCTTTTTAAAAGTTTGTTGATATCACCATACATCTTTTTGTTTACACATAAGCGTTATATATTGGTCTAATTGTGTCTCCATATTTGCAATCATATTTCGCAAACTATAGGGCTGCTTATTATTAAAAAAAAATTAGTAATGTTATGTCGATTTGATGTTCATTACAGCTGTGGCAAGACTAATGGGCCACCTACTGCGCAACATAGCATTTATTTCTGTTTTGGTATTTTAAACATTATAACACAGTTACAATACAGACCAAACACTTTCAGTACAAGGAATTTCCAAAGCACGTCGTGATTGGTACCCGTTTTGATAATATCAGCGATATATCGCCCTGTTCTGAAATCTGGTGAGTACTTTTTGTTAATCGCAACAATGGTGATTGTCCATTTGAATGCTGTTGCTATTGTTTTATGTATTGTCACCTTACTATATATGTCTTCCTGTCTTCAAGTCAGTTTGTAAATCCTTATTGCCTCAGACAATATACATGTAGTACTTATCAGATGAGTATCGTGTAAGAATGTACCTCCTTATTGCCTCAGACAATATAGTACTTACCAGAGGATCATGATATAAGAATGTGACTCCTTACTGCCTCAGACAATATGGTATATACCAGAGGATCATGATATCAGAAAGTTACTCCTTACTGCCTCAGACAATATGGTACTTACCAGAGGATCATGATATCAGAATGTACCTCTTTACTGCCTTAGACAATATCGCACTGATCACATGATCATCATGTCACTATGAACCTCCTTACTGCCTTAGACAATATCGCACTGATCACATGATCATCATGTCACTATGTAACTCCTTACTGCCACAGACAATTTGTACTTACCAGAGGATTATGATATCAGAATGCACCTCCTCATTGCCTCAGACAATATATATGAAGCACTTATCAGATGAGTATCGTGTCAGAATGTAACTCCTTATTACCTCAGACAATATAGTACTTAGCAGAGGTTCATGATATCAGAATGTACCTCTTTATTGTCTCAGACAATATGGCACTGATTACATGATCATCACGTCACAATGTACCTCTTTATTGTCTCAGACAATACGGCACTGATCACATGATCATCACGTAACAAGGTACCTCTTTATTGAATCAGACAATATGGCACTGATCACATGATCATAACGTCACAAAGTAACTCCTTATTGCCTCAGACAATATGGCACTGATCACATGATCATCACGTCACAATGTACCTCCTTATTGCCTCAGACAGAATGGCACTGATCACATGATCATCACGTCACAATGAAACTCCATATTGCCTCAGACAATATGGCACTGATCATATAATCATCACGTCACAATGTACCTCCTTATTGCATCAGACAATATGGCACTGATCACATGATCATCACGTCACTATGTACCACTTTATTGTCTCTGACAATATGGCACTGATCACATGATCATCACGTCACAATGTACCTCCTTATTGCCTCAGACAATATGGCACTGATCACATGATCATCACGTCACAATGTAACTCCTTGTTGTCTCAGACAATATGGCACTGATCACATGTAAATCACGTCTCAATGTACCTTCTTACTGCCTCAGACAATATGGCACTGATCACATGATCATCACGTCACAATGTAACTCATTATAGTCTCAGACAATATGGCACTGATCACATGATCATCACCTCACAAAGTAACTCCTTATTGTCTTAGACAATATGGTGCTGATCACATGATCATCATGTCACAATGTACCTCCTCAGTGTCTCAGACAATATGGTACTTATCACATGATCATCACGTCACAATGTACCTCCTTATTGCCTTAGAGAATATGGTACTGATCACATGATCGTCACGTCATATTGTAACTCCTTATTGCCTTAGACAATATGGCACTGATCACATGATCATAACGTCACATGTAACACCTTATTAAATAAGACAATATGGCACTGATCACATGATCATCACGTCACAATGAACCTCCTTATTGCCTCAGAAAATATGGCACTGATCACATGATCATCACGCCACAATGTACCTCCAAACTGTCTCAGATAATATGGCACTCATCACATGATCATCACGTCACAAAGTACCTCTTTCTTGTCTCAGACAATATGGCACTGATCACATGATCATCACGTCAAAATGTACCTCCTCATTGTCTCAGACAATATGGTACTTATCACATGATCATCACGTCACAATGTACCTCCTTTTTGCCATAGAAAATATGGTACTGATCACATGATCGTCACGTCACATTCTAACTCCTTATTGCCATAGACAATATGGCACTGATCACGTGATCATCACGTCACAATGTAACACCTTATTACATAAGACAATATGGCACTGACCACATGATCATCACGTCACAATGTACCTCCTTACTGTCTCAGATAATATGGCACTGATCACATGATCAACACGTCACAATGTACCTCTTTATTGTCTCAGACAATATGGCACTGATCACATAATCATCACGTCACAATGTACCTCTTGATTGCTTCAGACTATATGGTACTGATCACATGATCATCACGTCACAATGTAACTCCTCATTGTCTCAGACAATATGGCAATGGTCACATGATCATCACGCCACAATGTAACTCCTTATTGACTCAGACAATATGGCACTGATCACATGATCAATACGTCACAATGTACCTCGTTATTGCCTCAGACAATATGGCACTGATCAAATGATCATCACGTCACAATGTACCTCCTTATTGCCTTAGACAATATGGCACTGATCACATGATCATCACGTCACAATGTACCTCTTTATTGTCACAGACAATATGGCACTGATCACATGATCATCACGTCACAATGTACCTCTTGATTGCTTCAGACTATATGGTACTGATCACATGATCATCACGTCACAATGTAACTCCTCATTGTCTCAGACAATATGGCAATGATCACATGATCATCACGTCACAATGCAACTCCTTATTGACTCAGACAATATGGCACTGATCATATGATCAATACGTCACAATGTACCTCGTTATTGCCTCAGAAAATATGGCACTGATCACATGATCATCACGTCACAATGTACCTCCTTATTGCCTCAGACAATATGGCACTGATCACATGATCATCACGTCACAATGTACCTCCTTATTGCCTCAGACAATATGGCACTGATCACATGATCATCACGTCACAATGTACCTCTTTATTGTCTCAGAAAATATGGCACTGATCACATGATCGTCACGTCTGAATGTGCCTCCTTTGTGACTCAGACAATATGGCACTGATCACATGATCATCACGTCACAATGTACCTCCTTACTGCCGCAGAAGATATGGCACTGATCACATGCTCATCACGTCACAATGTAACTCCTTATTGCGTCAGACAATATGGTACTTATCACATGATCATCATGTCGCAATGTACCTACTTATAGCCTCAGACAATATGGTACTGATCACATGATCATCACGTCACAATGTACCTCCTTATTGCCTCAGACAATATGGTACTTAAAACATGATCATCACGTCTCAATGTACCTCCTTATTGCCTCAGTCAATATGGTACTTATCACATGATCATCATGTCACAATGTACCTCCTTTGTGTCTCAGACAATATGGTACTTATTACATGATAATCAGGTCACAATGTACCTCTTTATTGTCACAGATAATAAGGCACTGATCACATGATCATCACGTCACAATGAACCTCTTTATTGTCTCAGACAATATGGTACTGATCACATCATCATCACGTCACAATTTAACTCCTTATTGTCTCAGAAAATATGGCACTTATCACATGATCATCACGTCACAATGTAACTCCTCTTTGTCTCAGACAATATGGCACTGATCACATGATCATCACGTCACAATGTAACTCCTTATTGACTCAGACAATATGACACTGATCACATGATCAATATGTCACAATGTACCTCCTTATTCCCTCAGACAATATGGCACTGATCACAGGATCATCACGTCACAATGTACCTCCTTATTGCCCCAGAAAATATGGAACTGATCACATGAACATCACGTCGGAATGTACCTCCTTATTGCCTCAGACAATATGGCACTGATCACATGATCATCACGTCATAATGTACCTCTTTATTGTCTCAGACAATATGGCACTGATCAGATAATCGTCAGGTCACAATGTGCCTCCTTATTGTCTCAGACAATATGGCCCTGATCACATGATCATCACGTCACAATGTACCTCCTTACTGCCGCAGACAATATGGCACTGATCACATGCTTATCACGTCACAATGTAACTCCTTATTGCGTCGGACAATATGGTACTTATCACATGATCATCATGTCGCAATGTACCTCCTTATAGCCTCAGACAATATGGTACTGATCACATGATCATCACGTCACGATGTACCTCCATATTGACTCAGACAATATGGTACTTAACACATGATCATCACGTCACAATGTACCTCCTTATTGCCTCAGACAATATGGTACTTATCACATGATCATCATGTCGCAATGTAACTCCGTATTGCCTCAGACAATCTGGTACTTATCACAAGATCATCATGTCACAATGTACCTCCTTATTGCCTAAGACAATATGGTACTTATTACATGATAATCACGTTATAATGAACCTCTTTATTGTCTCAGACAATATGGCTCTGATCACATGATCATCACGTCACAATGTACCTCTTTATTGTCTCAGACAATATGGTACTTATCACATCATCATCACGTCACAATTTAACTCCTTATTGTCTCAGACAATGAGGCACTGATCATATGATCATCACGTGACAATGTAACTCCTTATTGCCACAGACAATATGGCACTGATCACATGATCATCACGTCACAATGTACCTCCTTATTGCCTCAGACAATATGGCACTGATCACATGATCATCACGTCGCAATGTACCTCCTTATTGCCTCAGACAATATGGGATTAATCACATGATCATCACGTCACAATGTACCTCCTTATTGCCTCAGACAATATGGCACTGATCACATGATCATGACGTCACAATATACCTGTTTATTGTCTCAGACAATATGGCACTGATCACATGATCGTCACGTCACAATATACCTCCTTAATGTCTCAGACAATATGGCACTGATCACAAGGTCATCACGTCACAATGTTCCTCCTTACTGCCTCAGATAATATGGCACTGATCACGTGATCATCACGTCACAATGTAACTCCTTATTGCGTCAGAGAATATGGTATTTATCACATGATCATCATGTCGCAATGTACCACCTTATAGCCTCAGACAATATGGAACTGATCTCATCATCAACACGTCACAATGTACCTCCATATTGCCTCAGACAACATGGCACTTATCACATGATCATCATGTCACAATGTAACTCCGTATTGCCTCAGACAATATGGTATATATCACATAATCGTCATGTCACAATGTACCTCGTTAGTGCCTCAGACAATATGGTACATATCACATGATCATCATGTCACAATGTACCTCCATATTGCCTCAGACAATACGGTACTGATCACATGAAAATCACGTCAAAATGTACCTCCGTACTGCCTTCGACAATATGGCACTGATCACATGATCATCACGTCACAATGTAACTCCTTACTGCCTCAGACAATATGGCACTGATCACATGATCATCACGTCACATTGTAACTCCATATTGCCTCAGACAATCTGGTACTGATCACATGATCATCACGTCACAATGTAACTCCTCATTGCCTCAGACAATCTGGTACTGATCACATGATCATCACGTCACAAAGTACCTCCTCATTGCCTCAGACAATCTGGTACTGATCACATGATCATCGTGTCACAATGTAACTCCACATTGTCTCAGACAATATGGTACTGATCACATGATCATCACGTCACAATGTACCTCCATATTGTCTCAGACAATCTGGTACTGATCACATGATCATCATGTCACAATGTTACTCCTCATTGTCTCAGACAATATGGTACTGATCACATCATCATCACGTCACAATGTACCTCCTTATTGTCTCAGACAATATGGCAATGATCACATGATCATCACGTCACAAGGTAACTCCTCATTGCCTTAGACAATACGGTACTGATCACATGATCATCTAGTCACAATGTAACTCCTCACTGCCGCAGACAATATGGCACTGATCACATGATCATCATGTCACGATGTAACTCCTTATTGCCTTAGACAATATGGCACTGATCACATGATCATCACGTCACAATGTAACTCCTTATTGCCTTAGACTATATGCACTGATCACATGATCATCACGTCACATTGTAACTCCTTATTGTCTCAGACAATGTGGCACTGATCACATGATCATCTCGTCACAATGAAACTCCTTACTGCCTTAGACAATATGGCACTGATCACATGATCATCATGTCTCAATGTAACTCCTTACTGCCTTCGACAACATGGCACTGATCACATGATCATCACGTCACAATCTAATTCCTTATTACCTTAGACAATATGGCACTGATAACATGATCATCACGTCACAATGTAACTCCTTATTGCCTTAGACAATATGGCACTGATCACATGATCATCACGTCACAATGTACCTCCTTACTGCCTTAGACAATATGGCACTGATCACATGATCATCACGTCACAATGTAACTCCTTACTGCCTTAGACAATATGGCACTGATCACATGATCATCACGTCACAATGTAACTCCTTACTGCCTTAGACAATATGGCACTGATCACATGATCATCACGTCACAATGTAACTCCTTACTGCCTTAGACAATATGGCACTGATCACATGATCATCACGTCACAATGTAACTCCTTACTGCCTTAGACAATATGGCACTGATCACATGATCATCACGTCACAATGTAACTCCTTACTGCCTTAGACAATATGGCACTGATCACATGATCATCACGTCACAATGTAACTCCTTACTGCCTTAGACAATATGGCACTGATCACATGATCATCACGTCACAATGTAACTCCTTATTTCCTCAGACAGTGTGGCACTGATCACGTGATCATCACGTCACTATGTAACTACTTATTGCCTTAGACAATATGGCATTGATCACATGATCATCACGTCACAATGTAACTCCTTATTGCCTTAGACAATATGACACTGATCACATGATCATCATGTCACAATGTAACTCCTTACTGCCTTAGAAAATATGGCACTGATCACATGATCATCATGTGACAATGTAACTGCTTACTGCCTTAGACAATATGGCACTGATCACATGATCATCACGTCACAATGTAACTCCTTATTGCCTTAGACAATATGGCACTGATCACATGATCATCACGTCACAATGTAACTCCTTATTTCCTCAGACAGTGTGGCACTGATCACGTGATCATCACGTCACTATGTAACTACTTATTGCCTTAGACAATATGGCACTGATCACATGATCATCACGTCACAATGTAACTCCTTATTGCCTTAGACAATATGGCACTGATCACATGATCATCATGTCACAATGTAACTCCTTACTGCCTTAGACAATATGGCACTGATCACATGATCATCATGTGACAATGTAACTCCTTACTGCCTTAGACAATATGGCACTGATCACATGATCATCACGTCACAATGTAACTCCTTATTGCCTTAGACAATATGGCACTGATCACATGATCATCACGTCACAATGTACCTCCTTACTGCCTTAGACAATATGGCACTGATCACATGATCATCACGTCACATTGTAACTCCTTACTGCCTTAGACAATATGGTACTTATCACATGATCATCAGGTCACAATGTACCTCCTTATTGCCTTAGACAATATGACACTGATCACATGATCATCGCGTCACAATGTACCTCCTTACTGCCTTAGACAATATGCACTGATCACATGATCATCACGTCACATTGTAACTCCTTACTGCCTTAGACAATATGGTACTTATCACATGATCATCACGTCACAATGTAACTCCTTATTGCCTTAGACAATATGGCACTGATCACATGATCATCACGTCACAATGTACCTCCTTACGGCCTTAGACAATATGCACTGATCACATGATCATCACGTCACATTGTAACTCCTTACTGCCTTAGACAATATGGTACTTATCACATGATCATCACGTCACAATGTAACTCCTTACTGCCTTATACAATATGGTACTTATCACATGATCATCACGTCACAATGTAACTCCTTACTGCCTTAGACAATATGGTACTTATCACATGATCATCACGTCACAATGTAACTCCTTACTGCCTTAGACAATATGGTACTTAGCACATGATCATCATGTCAGAACGTCAATCCTTATTTAACTCGTGTTCTGATTACCTGACATCTGGTACTTCTTCATGTGCATATCCAGCCTCCAGATCATCAATGTATATGAAGTAAACATCCATACGCCTCTCCTCCGTGACGGCGCCCGCACACACGGCTGCCTGTATCAGCCACCAGGCCGCCGGCAGAATCCATCCGAAACTCATCCTCGGTAAACCAGCGTGCCGGCAGAACGAGCAGTTACTATGCAGCATGTTCCACGTTCCACTGCGTCAATTCAAGTAACACAGTGTACGAATATAAAGAGTTATATATATTCTGTCAAGCAGAATTAGGTAATTGGTAATTTGAAGATCAGGTATACTGCAAACTTTAAATGAATCCATTCCATTAGTTTAATTAAATTAATTATAAAATGTTAACCCCGATCAATATCCGGTTAAACACCTCGGCGGCTGGTAGGCGGCTGGTAGTTCATTGTTAAGACTCAAGGATCACCGACCATTGAGATCCTGAGACTGTATACATCAGAACGTCAATGTTGATAGGGTTTATGTAAGACGTTAGGTCACAATGACATCAACGATGTTGATGCATTTTACGCTAATTAAGATTACAGTATTCGATTCTTCTTATACATTAATTTAATGCTTATTTAAATACGTCAATACTAATCTTATAATTACAAGGATTTTAAAAAAAAATATGAACTTCTTAACATTGTTGAACTTTAGTGTATAAACTTCTACAGTAGTAGTAGTAGCGGGTTGTAGAAAAAACAGTAAACGTGCGCTTCAACGGTTGTTAAATATTCCTGTATGTAATCTATGGTGGTTGTTAAATATTCCTGTATGTAGTCTTTGGAGGTTGTTAAATATTCCTGTATGCAGTCTTTGGATGTTGTTAATTATTCCTGTATGTAGTCTTTGGAGATTGTTAAATATTCCTGTATGCAGTATATGGAGGTTGTTAAATGTTCATGTATGTAGTCTATGGAGGTTGTTAAATATTGTTGTATGAAGTGTATGGAAGTTGTTAAATATTCCTGTATGTAGTCTAAGGAGGTTGTTAAATATTCCTGTATGTAGTCCATGGAGGTTGTTAAATACTCCTGTATGCAGTCTATGGAGGTTGTTAATATTCCTGTATGTACTCTATGGAGGTTGTTAAATATTCCTTTATGTAGTCTATGAAGGTTGTTAAATATTCCTGTATGTAGTCCATGGAGGTTGTTAAATATTCCTGTATGTAGTCTATGGAGGTTGTTAAATATTCCTGTATGTACTCTATGGAGGTTGTTAAATATTCCTTTATGTAGTCTATGGAGGTTGTTAAAAATTTCAGTATGTAGTCTATGGAGGTTGTTAAATATCCCTGTGTGTACTCTATGGAGGTTGTTAAATATTCCTGTATGTAGTCTATGGAGGTTGTTAAATATTCCTGTATGTAGTCCATGGAGGTTGTTAAATATTCCTGTGTGTAGTCTATGGAGGTTGTTATACGGGAAAAAAAGGTCGCACAAAGCGCGACAACGGGTTTTTCGCCTATAGATAACGCGAGTATATATTTATTTGTTGTTGTTGTTGTTTCATTTCCAATACCTAATGACTTTAAAATATATGTTCTTAAAGTGTCAATCGCGATCGGATCCTTCCGGTTCCGGGATTTTATGCATAGGTTCCGTGTTTCAGTAACGATCAACAACGCTGAGCGCACCTGCTAACAGGGAACCAAATTCTTGCACTTTATTGACCCCAAAGAAATTATAACTTAAAGTAAATCGGTGAAAATAACACGCGAAACAAAACGTCGTCTGTAATCACCATAATCACGTCAATACATCCATTTATTACCAATATTTAATACGCAAACTTAAAATTTTTATAATACATGTTGTTGAAAACAATGTTGTTGTAGTAAATAAGTATATATTTCAATATTTGTTTTGGCAACTGGATGGTTAACATTTGTAAATACTTGAAAAAGTTGATAAATTACATCTATATAGGTACTGCAATACATCAATTATATATAAAAGTGACAAAAAGAGCGAAACTGTTTTGACGAGTAAAACAAGTGGCAGACAATTGACATAATATTTATTTTGCTTACGTTCAATGCAAACTTGAAATGAAACCGAAAATTCAATTCAATAATAAATTAATAATATAGATCTAGGCCTACATCCCAAATAAAATGCTTGATCAATGTTGAAACACACTTATTTATCAGCTTACCCTTTAATACATATATAAATATCCAATGTAATAATTTCGCTGTCAATTCTATAAATATTTTTTCTGTTTTTCTGCAACAGGGTATTACAAATTACTTTAAAAATAACTTATCTACCAGGGGCATGATTGTCCACAGCCGTAGATATACGGAAGTAATCGTAAAATGCTTACGGAGGCGGCCGGGCGGTGACGGAAACTCTCTAGAAAGAAGATACAAACATCATCAAAGTTATCTCCCTTTCTGACTTTTCCACGAGTTTTAAACTGTTGCAAGTCAGAATTTGCAGAATTTGAATGCGTTTTTTGGATTGTGTACAATCTTGACAAGTGTATCGGGTAGTATGACTGTAAATTTACTTCTTTCTACTTTTTGAGTTGATAGATTTCACGCTGCATTTAATGGCGTAACCAGGGTTTTCACATTTATACGCACACACAAAAATAAAAATACAAATTGTTAGGAAGGAAATTGTGCATTATGGATCATTTCACCTACCTGTTGTACCAGTTGTAGATTAGGGATTTCACTTAGCCCTAAATGCCTTATATACCCCTTGTCTTCGTCTAAACATAATTATTTTGGTTTGATTGCATAGAAAAACTTGAGACTTATAGAGACACTCAAGTCCGTGTCTTGGGAAGAACCAGTACTTGGTGTCTTTGGTTAGCTGGTTCTCTTTCAAATGGAAGTTTGACAGATACCGGAATGTCATGAAATGGTCGGAGGAGGAGTGCAAGGACTACCTAATCAGGAGTCTGGAAGGAAAGGCCCTTGACTTCTACACCATAACCACTACAGACAGTGAAAGGCCCTTGACTTCTTCACCATAACCACTACAGACAGTGAAAGGTACTCTTTCCGCAAGGTTATGAAGTCGTTGGAGGCGCGGTTTGGTTCCAAGGAACTTCTGGAAACTTCTAAAGCACGTTTCCGTCAGGCATACAAGGGTCAAGATGAATCTCTGGAAGATCGGGCAGATAGAGTGCTAACCCTAGGCACACCAGCTTTTGTGGATCTTCCAGAAGAACACATGAGACAAGAAGCTATTGCCCGGTTCTGCCAGGGGTGTAACGACAAGGAGGCAGCAAAGCACGCCTGCTTTGAAAACCCATCCAGTATGGAGGAAGCCCTCAACCTGGTGAAACACCACTAGAACATCTCCCAGGCAGTAGACGGAAAGACGTCCAGAAGAGGGAGGGAAGATCTGACAGTCAATGCAGAACAGGCATCATCGGAGGCAAAGATTTAGGAGCTTATAGCTTCTGCTTTGCAAAGGTTTGCCAAAGAGTGGCAGATCAACTCCCATGCAGCTTCTTTTGAGACGGACCAGTCTTCAGATAGGCAAAAGAAATTCGGTCCGTGTTTCTTCTGCAAGAAATATGGCCACATCAAAAAGGAGTGCAAAGCATATCAAGCATGGCTAAAGAAACAAGGGCACAAGACCATGGAGTTAAACGATCAAGGGCTGGACGGGAAGACCACACGACCTGGCCCTAAACAGTAAAGATGGTTGGTCTACCAAAAACCAGCCCAGGGGCCGCGTGTGAATGAGACTACGGTTCTGCTTCTTCGGGTGGGGCCTATGGCTCGCCAAAGGTTACTAAGAAGCAAAGTAAGGATGTGCTCGCCCAGCAAAGGCACAGATTTAACAGAAGTGAAGCTCACCGTGGTGCTCTAAACCAGTCAAAAGAACAGGGGCCGCGCGCAACAGAGACTACAGTAACTGCTTCATTTGGTAGGGCATGTGACTCGCCAAAGGTGACTAAGAAGCAGCATAAGGATGTGCTCGCCGGGCAGGGAACAAGACCAGCACAAGTAAAGAAGACCGTAGTAAAGACTGTCAGCCAAAGGAACAGAGGTCGCGTGTGCCTGATACTACAGTGACGGCTTCTTGTGGTAGGGCCTGTGGCTCGCCCAAGGCAGCTTTGAAGCAGCGTCATGATGTGCTCGCCCGACAAGGGCACAGTTCCAGCACAATACAAGATGACAGTGGTGCGTTCAATCAGTTGGGTGACAGGGCCAAAACAGAAACAGTTAAGAACCCATAAAGAACGAAAGAAGGGGCTTATAGCTCTTCAGCCATACATCCAGTAAGGTGCCGGAATATACTGCGGACAAAATCAACCGGACTTCTAGCTCGACAGACCCAAGATGGCCATTTTCATCATAAAGTTGGGAGGAATGTTGTGAAACATCCCGGTATAGTACGGTGTGCTACGGTGAGTACGGGTTTTATGTAATCTGCGGGACCTACACGGTGGGTTCCGAATCAGCTTCCGTCCAGACAAGACGTGCTTTTACTAGTGGCGTAAGTTCCTGTCCCTCTGACCCGCCAGTTAATATTTAAGGTCTGTCTTTGTGGAATTCAATAATTACTTTAGTAATGTCGTTTCCATGGAGTAATGCTGTTATTGTGGTCACAGGTGGTTAACGCGTGGCTAAGATAAAAATTAGTGAACACAGCAATTGTAATGACAAATAATCTAGAAATGAAGAAAAAAACTTTTCTGGAAAAAAAAATCACTTTCAAATATATTATATAACAAGGTATCCAACTCCAGACGCCCGCAGCATCGGGTGCATCGGTTTGAATAGCCATAACTTTAAAAAATGTGCTTTGATATTCATTAACTCGATCTTATTCGACGCAGAAATGAATTTCCTTTCAGGAAATGTACAACATTGTTTTGTAATTATTTGGTTGGAGTTTTAAGAAATAATACTAAACATAGTTACTAAGACCTTCTTTGTTTATTCCTCGAGTTTCTCAGCCCAACGGATTAAAAATAAGCGCTCAAATCGCGAAGGCGAACAACTTGATTTCACAATTAGCCGCGTAAACGACGGCTTAAAAGAACTATTACATTTGAATAATTACAATATGAACAATAACGCACACAATTACACGTAATATCACCGTCAATAAACATAATTGGTTACACTTCAGCTTATTCGCCAAATCAACACAAATCGACCCATGTATGATCATTATTATCCCTATCTTTTAAAATGTATTAAATTTAAAGCAAATTTAGCCTAAATTTTGTGTTGTTTTGTACAATTTCGCTCACAAGTACATTTGAATCGTTACAATCAGCAAAAAAGGTAACACTTCAACGATGTCCCAAAATCGACCCAAATCAACCAGCATCTACCCTGTATCGCTGCAAATAAACATGTGCAGGGGAGTCTCCCACCTCTCCCCGCATTTCAGATTATTCCACAAATTAACCCAAATCGACCCATGTTTGCTTATTATTGCCCCTATCTGTTAGAATGTCATTCATTTAAAACATTTTGAGCTCTACTGTTTGAACCGTTTCTGAACAATAACGCACACAATTACATATAATATCACCGTCAATGAACATAATAGGTTACCCTTTGACCCATGTATGAAAATAATGATCATTATTATCACTATCTTTTAAAATGTATTAACTTTAATTTTAAAGCAAATTTAGCCTAGTTGACTGCGCTGTTGTGTACAATTTCGCTCACAATTACATTTTAATCATTACAATCAGCAAAAATAAGGGTCGACGAATTTCACAAATCGACCCAAATCGACGCGACAATTATATAAACTGTTTGTATATTGTATGTCTTTTTAAATGCATGCTATATAATAAAAAAAATAATAATAATAATAATTTGAGAGCGTTCAGTTGTTGTATTTCTCGAACATTGATTGAGACGGATTTAAAACAGTGGTTATGACTATATAAAAAGTCTCATATCGAACAAGAAATACAACATTCAGGCCACACCACGAGGAGGGACTCTCAACATGGCCCATGTGTTTGTGCGTGTGTATGCGTGTGTGTGTGCGTTCGTGTGTGCGTGCATGCGTGCGTGTGTATGTGCGTGCGTGTGTGTGTGCGTGCTTGCGTGCGTGTGAATGCATGCACATTTCTTAATTATTATTCTATCTCTTAAAATGTAATATATTTAAATCATTTCAAGCTTAACTGTTTGTGGTGTTTTAGAAAATAACGCACACAATTACATTTGTATCACAGCCAATAAACGTAAAAGCTTACCCTTCAGCTAATTACCCAAATCGACCCAAATCAATCCTATTTGGCTTATGTACGGTCATAATTGCTCCTGTATGTTAAAATGTATTACATTTAAAGCATTTCAAGCTTAACTGTTTGTGGTGTTTTAGACAATAACCATCTGCTGTCCACTTTCAGTCAGTCACGGAGCTAGCAAATCATCGGCCTTCTCCGCCGCTCATTTTGCGGACGGACGAACGGACGGACAGACGGACGGACGGAGGGCAAGCCTATTGTCCCCTCCGGTGAAACACCGGTATGGGACTAATAAGCAACCTTTTTTTTTTCTTCTTGTAATTGTTGTCATATTTATCATTGCGCCTTTTTTTGGTGGTATCCAAAAAAAACGAAGACCCAAAACCAACGCTATATATAGAACCATATTATTTTGTGCAATCAAACAAAAACCGTGTGGGTTAATACATATCTGTTTATTTAGCAATACATGTAAATTATTCACACGTTATAACAGCATCTCATCATCTTGATTATTGTGGAAGCAATCAGTTAGTTTCTTTAATAATATAAGATATTACAGTCAGGTTTACAAAATAGCAATTCAACTTTTAAAGGTGTAATGTAGCCACGTTTGTGTTATTTATAATGTAACCTGTGTCTCGTGGTCATTTTTTATCCGTGCAACAAAGACTACAATTAACGAATAGTTTGATTATTTTGGCAGCCATTTGTTTTGAGGTATTTTACATTTTATGAGTATATTTTGTAAAGAATTTTGATTCATTTAGGGTAGATTTCAGTCGATTTGAGTAGATTTGGGTCGATTTGGGGGATTCGTGCCGCCGCTTTGGTCCGTTTTGGACAGGTCATGAGAATGCTAATTGAGTGGAGATCGAACCTGGCACCTCTCGCTCACAAGGCGGAAACCATATCCACTACACCTTTGGAGCATTGTGAGGCACTTTACTGGCGTTACAGGGCCGGATCCAGACGTGACTGTCCTGGGATGGGGCACGAGCCAGAAGGGAAGGCCCCCGATGGGGGAGTCATATTTATTTGTTAGTTTGTCCGTCCATTTATTCATTCATTTGTTTACTCATTCATTCCTTTAAAAGCTCATTCATTACACTCATTCATTTACTAACCCATTCATTCACCCACTGATGAATCAATCCATTCATCTATCCAGAATCAACCCAAATCCATCCATCTGTCTATCCATCTAGCATGCATACACATGAAAATACCCACATAAATCAAACCTAAATACAGTGTAGTTGTTCCGTTTATACCAGATAAATTTTAAATGCTCTTTGCTTTCTTTTTTCTAAAGACCATTATCTCCTGTCTCTACCTAAGAAAACGATGTAACTGATAAAACATATGACTCATATGGGATAGTTATCAGCTGCCTGGTTGTCATACTGGCTTTTCACCCTGTGCGACCCAGGTTTGCTTCCCAACCAGCGCATGTGAATTAAGTTGGCGGTGGAGTTAATATATTGCGCACCCCTGCCACCCCCTCATCATTAGACCACACACAATGTCATAAAAACTTGCATCAACTTCATTTTGATGTGTCTGAAAAACTGATATAAGTTGAGAAATAGATGACATCTTGATATCAGATTCTTTACTTTTAGTGTAACTTATTCAAAACAGTTAAATGAAAATGGGGGCTATAGTGATTGTTACGAAGGATGTAGTACTAGAATTTACACTACCACTATGCATATGAAATTGTGACGCCTCGATGTTTAAGACATAAGGCGTGAACTGCCGTTGTCTATAAACAATAATGCATGCATATTCTGACAAGATTTAAATTACATTGCTTGCCGTCAAAAACAATTCAATATTGGTGAAGAATATTGCAATACGTTTATGATGGGTAGATAGTTCTACAGTCTTTGAAATAACGCACATGCACGAAGCCCAGGATAAGTTCAATCATTTTAGGCATGTTCAAGTTCTAACTTGTCTACCCGACATTGCAAGTAAACACGGTTGGAACTGATATGCAAAAATGACCTGGTGGTCCCTTTCAATGAAGCTGCAAGTGACGAAGAACAAGATGATAAATAAGCATTATATAATTATCTTTCCATCGATCAGTTAATCAATTATCGTGATAATAAAAATGAAACAAGTTCAGGCAAATTAAAATATATTTGAAAGTGTTTAAAATCTTCCGAATTGTAAAATCTTCCGAATTGGCAAGTGCCTGGGAAAAACTTATGTAAACACTGAAAATGGCCAATTTGATAATCAGCCAAATCGCCCCAGGAATTGTGGAGTTACGGCCATTGATTTATCCTAAATTTTCCTTATTAGCTCACTAGAACACAAAGTCCTTGTCGTGAGGCTAACCTTAAAAAATTGTTTGTTTGCCATTGCCTACCCAATGTAAATGGGTAGGTAGGTACGTAGACCTTTCTTTAGAGAAAAATATGTAAATTTATGAATGATTCATTTAGCGTCAAAATATAACATAACACAGGCATTGCTTTTAATAATATAATCAAGTGTCTGTTAACGATAGCTTGCTAGCAATCATCTTTATTTGATAAAACATTAGAATTGCATTTTGATATGGCCAATTATAAGCAAGGGTTTAGCTGATTCAGTTAATTTATTCACCCAATGGAAAACGACCTAAATGAAAGAAGAGCGAGCTTTTATTTAACCAAAGGAAAAAAAGAATATTCGGAATTTAAAAAAAATATTGGTTTGATTTAACAAAGAAAAACACTTTTGAGTAGGGACCTTTTCGTCGAGTAGGTAGGCAATGGCAAACAAAGGTAATTTTAATTTTGGCCCGAGCTTTTTGTCTGTCCGTCGTCAACTTTTCATTTAAACAACATCTCCTACATCGCTTAGCAGATTTAAAAAAAAAACTTCACAGGAATGATCTTTGGGTGACCCTCTTTCAAAACGTTCAGGTCCGCTGCATATGTAGGTCACCAGAGCTAAAAATAGATATAAAAGTGAAAACTTTAACAATCTTCTCCTCTGAAGCCGCAAGGCTCAGGGCTTTTTATATTTGATATTCTCTAGAGGTCCTCTACAATGTTTGTTCATATTATTCCCCCGAGGTCAAAACTGGCCACGCCCTTTGGTCACATGCTTTATATAGACTTTAATAGCTAAATGACTTTTAAAATCTTCTCCTCTAAAACAGCCAGGCCCAGAGTGTAACATCCTGTAGTGGTCCTCTACAAATATTGTTAAAATGTTTGCCCCTGGGGTAAAGTGGCCACGCCCTGGGAGCCAGATGGTTTATATATACTCATACGGCAAGTCGACTTTAAAAATCCCCTCCTCTGAAACCACAAGGCCAAGATGTTTCCAATTTAATATGTAACATTGTATAGTGGTCCTCTAAAAATATTGTTCAAATAATGCCCCTGTGGTCAAACATGGCATTGCCCCGGGTGTCACATGGTTGATATACACTTACATAGCACAATGACTTTAAATATCTTCCCTTCTGAATTCGCAAGGCCCAGAGATTTCGTATTTGGTAACATTGTATAGTGGTACTCGACAAAGATTGTTCAAATTATGCCCCTGGGGTAAAAAGTGTCCACGCCTGGGGGTCACATATAGACTTAAATAGCAAAATGACTTTAAAATCTTCTCCTTTGAAACTGCTAGGCCCAGAGGTTTCTTATGTAGTACATTACATCCAAAAGTGGTCCTGAACAAAGATTGTTGAAATTATGTCCCTGGGGTATAATTTGCCACGCCCTGGGGGTCATATGGTTTCAATATTAGACTAATATGGCAAGTGGACAAAACAATCTTCTCCTCTGAAACCGCAAGACCAAAAGGTTTCATATTTGGCATGAAACATTGTGTATTGGTCCAATAAAATGATAGTTTAAATTATGCCACTGTGGTCAAACCCGGGGGTCATATGGTTGATATACTTTTAAATAGCAAAATAACTTTAAATATCTTCAAGGCCCTGAGGTATTGTACTTGGTATGTAACATCGTATAGTGGTCCTCAACAAAGGGTGTTCAAATTAATCTCCAGGGGTAAAAAGAAGCCACGCCCCGGGGGTCGCAGGGTTTCTGTAGACTTATATAGCATGTTGACTATGCCCCTGGAGTCAGACATGGCCACGCCCCAGATGTCACATGGTTAATATACTGGTAACTATCCAAATGACTTTAAAAATCCTCTCCTCTGCAACCGCAAAGCCCAGAGGTTCTTTATTTGGTATATATCATTGTATACTTGTCCTCTACAAAGATTATTCAAATTATGCCACTGGGGTAAACAGTGGCCACGCCCTGGGGGTCACATGGTTGATATAGAATTAAATAGCAAAATGACTTTAAAAATCTCCTCCTGAAACTGCAAGGCCCAGATCTTCATACTCAGGTGAGCGCCTTAGGGCCTTTTGGCCCTCATGTAAGCTATTTTAACCTAGAGGGGGCATAATTGTTTTACAAACAGCTCTTATTTGTTTTAGTCCACTGTTTTATTAAAACTTTAAGTGAACTACTATAGCCTCGGGAAATCGTATGTTTGCCATTGATTTTGAAACTGGGTGGATTTAGTACTATGTTTCTGCAGAAGTAATGGCTACCTCATAGATATGCACATTTTGTAAAGTCCTTGATTACTATTTACTGGAAGCACAGACATATGCAGGGTTTCTTGAAAGAAGCCACCCACAGCCCTAAGAGGGGGGAATATTTACGTCATTGTCTTTGGATGTGGTTTTAGTTGTTTCTAGTCAATACTCATACTTCCTGTATATTAAGGTACATTAATACATTTTCAATGCGTCAGCTTTAAAACTGGCAGATTAAGGGCCCTGATAGTAGTTTTCATTACACCCGAATAAAAAAAGCTTTTGTCATCACTGAGTGGCATAGGCATTGGTTTCTTCAAAATCTCTTTAATATCTTAATTGCAAAAATTAAAGCATCTGGCCTAACGAAACCAATATTATATTGAGAAAAAAAAAGTAAATTAAAACATTTGCCCTCCCCTGACTCGAACCTGCGACCGTCTTTATCAAAACAGACTGGCGCCTTAACCACTCAGCCATCCATACTTATAAACATGGAAGTACATTTTAAAGCTGTGTCAGTTATACACGAGTTTTCCAAAATACCAAGGACACGCTTTATAATTTTATATATTTCAAAAGATTATTTTTCTTAAATGTCACAATAATTCTGACCTATTTCTTACGCAGGAGTGTTATTTTGCCTGTATAAATATAGTGCATTTTTCTTTTTGAGATCTATGTCAACACATTTTAACAGGTCCCTGTAAGTTTTTTGGTTAGGTCCACTCTTTTATACAAATTATTTTACCTGTAAGACAGACGGCTTTCAAACTTTGTAATTTTCAGCATGAGAAGATGTATGTGTAGGACAAGTACCACAACAATGTCGTTGATTTTGATTTATGATCATGTCATATCATTGCGAATGATGTTATTTGTAAAGAAAAAAAAGAAACAAGGTAAATGTACATTCAATAATAGACGAGCAACATCTTTTCTGCAGACGCCTTCATCTCAATGCCAGTGGTGCGCGTAGCATTTTGGAGACGCGGTCTGCAATGACATGCAGTCAGTGCCAGTTGCCGAAGTGACGGACCTTACCCAATGGACCCCGATTGTGACTAGCCTGCAACTTGCTCTGCCACCATGGTTGATGCCCCTCCAAGGAAGTCTTTTGCTGATGTCATTCAGGTGGTATTATAATTGGTATTGTTTTTTTTTTTACACTGTACATCATTGTACAATATACATAGAAAGACAGTAAAGTATATTAAAGATGAGCCGTATGTTGTAATTTTTTTGTCAAAAGTATATCAAACATGTTGAGACCAATGTTGTCATCCAATACTTACTTGCAATGTGTTGACAGCATTGTTACTTAAAGGGATTATGTCATCGAAGAGGGCCATAAGGGGGCAATTTCTTCAAAACATCGGAAATTTACATATTAAAACTGGCATATAATAACGGTTAAAACAGGGTATATATGATTGGAAAAGAGTTTACGCATTCTGAGATAAAAAAAATAAATATTGGTTGTGTTTGTTTTGCCCTTTTCCTGTTTATACGTCAGAGTTGTGAGCATTTTGTATAACTATAGTTTACAAACGACACCTTACCAAGCATGATAGCGCAATTGTTTAAAGCGGTGTATACGGTCATTTCTTCGTATGGCTCCCAAGTAATGAGTTTGATACCCTCTTGGGGTTTAAATTTTGTCAGGCTTGTTTGGTAATTTGCTTTTATCAAATATCTTATTGTGTATTATATTATTTTTATTTATTTAATGAGTATGTCTTAGTTAAGCGCATTTCTATCAAATAATATAATTTATAGTGCAATAGAAGCCAATTTTTCGTTGACATAGTTCCTTTAAACAGTAAAATAAACATACTTTAGCCAATATTGAAGAAAGGTTTTGTTTTTCAGTACTGATAGAAACATTACTTATAATATTTACAAATGTATAGTCCAATCCATTTTTCCAGGCATGTATTCTATGTAGTACTTGCATTTATAAAAGCGTAAGCACTAGTTTATTTGACTGGTGAAAAATAAATGCATATTATTTCAGAACCAGTCTGTGTGTCCATTAAACAAGCCAGTACAACAGAAAGCTTGTCACCCGAAAATTACTAATATGGTATTTACCATTGTACCAATGTCATTTTGAGGCTATTCAGAACATCTTGAGCTTAAGACATGCATCCAAGAAAAAGCTCATCTCCATATAATTAATTAAACTTGATGTTTGCAATTATAAAACAACATATTATACATCATAATTTCATAATTAACTGTTGTAATAATTATGTTACTGAAAATAACTCATTTTGGCATTGTGACTACTTTGAACGGACCATTAACTCTAAATAAAGCATTTCCTTATACAAAATGGTAAGGCAGTAACCTGTTATATCTGTAGGACTGTATGATGGTTTCCCACCCACCCTATGGATGAAGATGTTTGGAATTATGGTTCTGGGCCATATGTGGGGACAAGAGGGTCTCCACTTCATCATAATGCAGTTCCTCATACATCACGATGTCAACCTTTCCAAACTAAAGCTGATGCTGTCAACGGATGTCAAGGAAAACCAAGGACCGGTACGTTTAATAACAAGTATCATTGATGTTGTAAACTTATTTATTTCATCAGCAAAGAAGTGTGTTTACTCACAGAGTGCTCATGGTGAGCTTTTGTGATATCCCGTGGTCCGTCGTCCGTCCGTGCGTGCGTGAGTGCGTCCGTCGTCGACTTTTCATTTAAACATCTCCTCCTAAACCACTTGGCAGATTTTCACCAAACTTCCTTGGGTGGACTTCTTTTAAAGTTGTTCAAATCTTTCCGGTCCGCTGCATATGTAGGTCACCAGAGCTAAACTTTAAAAATACCCTCTTAAACTGTAAGGCCCAGAGGTTTTGTATTTGGTTGGTAACATTGTATAGTGGTCCTCTACAAAGATTGTTCAAATTATGCACTTTGGTCAAAACTTCGCCCCAGGTTCACATGATTTATAAGGCCCAGAGATTTCGTATTTAGTATGTATAATCCTATAGTGGTCATCTACAAAGATTGTTAAAATTATGCCCCTGGGGTCAAAACGGGAGACACCCTGGGGGTCACATGGTTAATATAGAATATATAGCAAAACGACTTTTAAAATATTCTCCTCTGAAACCGCAAGGCCCAGAGGTTTCATATTTGATATTTGACATTTTCTAGTGATCCTCTTAAAAAAAAAATCAAATTATCCCCCCGGGGTCAAAACGGGCCACGCCCCATTGTCACATGGTTTATGTAGACTTAAATAGCAAAATGACTTTACAAATCTTCTCCTACTGAAGGGATTGACCTCAAATATCATACATTAATAGATGTTTGTTGGGTGGAATGCAGTGCAAAAGAATTATAATCCTATAGTGGTCATCTACAAATATTGTTCAAATTATGCCCCTGGGGTCAAAACCGGGCAACGCCCTGGGGGTCACATGGTTTATATAGTCCACATATATTAATTTAATTTAATCCTTTAATTTAAGGTCATTTGGTTAATAAGAAATCAAATCTTTTGCACCTACTGACAGTCTTAAAATCATGATTTTTTATTTATTTCTAAAACAGATTAAATACAAACAACAGCTGTCAGCGCGCTCAACCATTCAAAGTTTTTCAGTTGGTACATATTTTGGAAAGTGGAAGGGGCATACATTTGTTGAAATACAACATTTTAAAGTAAAAACCTTATATAGTTTATAAATTTTAAGATTTTGGGACAAAAACTTTTACCACACTTGTCACACTGCCTCATATAGAATAACATTTGTTCCAAGATATTTCAAAATCCTGCAATGCTGCGTGGGAAAGTTAGAGCTTGGACAATCGCTATTTTGACAATTATAAAGCATTTTGTTTGGACATTTGATCTCAAAGTTTGACCTTGACCTGTAAGGTAGCCATCTTATTCTTGTGTGTGACACAACGCCTTATCTAGGTTAATATTGTGAGTTTTAAAAATCCTTCCATTCATAGGAAAATAAGAGCCCGAACAAAAGTATTTTGATAAAGCGCTCTATTGTGACCTCTGACCTCAAAGTATGACATTGGCATTAAAGGTAGCCATACGGTTCTTGTGCGTGACACGCAGTCTCTTACAGGTTAACATTTGTGCCAGGTTATTTTGAAAGGGGACGTTAGAGCTTGGACAAGCCGTATTTTAACCATAAAGTGATGTACTTTGACCTTTGACTCAAAGCATTACCTTGACCTAAAAGGTAGCCATCTGTTTATTGCATGCAACACGGTATAATATACATTAATGTTAGTGCCATGTAATTTCTAAGTCCTTCAATGCATGGGGTAGTTAGAGCTCGGAGAAGCCCATTTTATAATAGTACTCTACTTTGATCTTTGATCTCAAAGTATGACCTTGACCTCAAATGTTGCGATCCGGTTTTTCCGCGACATACCATCTCATAGACTCATACAGGCCTTTCATCATAAGTGGAATGTGACGGTTGACATATACCAGTGAAATTGGGAATTTTAGCGTCAAATCACCTAAAATTGGGAAACAGTATGATTGTACGATAAATAAAATTATAAGAATTTATTGATAAAACTACACCAAATAAAATGTTCCGAACAAAAACAAATCAGCAAAATGGTTATTACAACTTAGACAGTCCTAATTTCTACACTGAGCACGTCTTTTTTCTAAACATCTGAAAGTCAAAGCATCAATTGGGACTTTGGGGCTAGGATTTGGGAAAAAAAGGATAGTTTTTGCATCAGGAATTTGACCCAATTATGGCTTTAAAAAGCACTGAGGTTAACAATTGTTCTAAGTAATTTCGAAATCCTTCAATGCGTGGGAAATTAAGAGTCTTGACAAGTTTCCGGACATACCAACGAGACAGTGATTCCTATATAACACCCCCCTACTGGTAGTGGGGGTATAAAAATAGCAATTTCATTGATACTCAAATCAAATGGACAGTGCTTATCTTTGGTGTCTCAGAAGTAGCTGCTGCAGTGTAGTCGGTTAACACTGGACACCAACCACATCATGCTAGTTAAGGTCATCTGAAAACATAGCGTCAAAAGCAGACAACTTACCTTTTATGGCTATTTTAGCACTAATATCAACATATTATAATTAAAATCAATTTTTGTTAAGTTTGACCAACACTAGTTTTTAATATATAATTATATATTCTATGATAAAATGGTGTTAAAAGTAAGTCACCAATTCACACAACATTTTTTATATTTAACATGTTAGGCATTTAAAACTCTGAGATGATTGTCAATATAGTACACAATCCAGAAACGCATCCAAATTCTGACCGCAACAGTTTACAACTTGTGACAAATTCAGAAAGGGAGATAACTTTAATGCTGTTTTATCTTCTTTCTAAAGAGTTTCCGTGCGTTACATTATACAAATAGCAATTTCATTGATACCCCTACCAAATGGACTGTGCTGATCTTTGGTGTTTCAGAGGTTGCTGTTGGGCTGTAGTCGGTCAATATTGGACAGCACATCATGCTAGTTAAGGTCATCTGAAAACACAGCATCGCAAGCAGACAACTTATGTTTTACGGCTATTTTTAGCACTGATACAAACATATTCTTATTAAAACTACTTTTTGTTAAGTTTGACCTGATTGACCAACACTTTTTTTTAAATATATAATTATATATTCTATGATGAAATGGTGGTTACTGTTAACCACCAATTAACACGACATTTCTTACATTTAACATGTTATTATGTAATCATATTGTTTCGTTTTCCACACTGGTAGGCCTGTAAATAACGTACCGCATGTATAGGTTTTAGGCATGAATAAAATTTATTTTTCCTCTATATATCATCAACTGTACCAGTACAGTACTATAATAATACATAAAATATTATCCATTATCAACTTACGAGGCCAATATGCTATATTGCCATTGGCCATCAAAACACACCAGATACTTTTGGAGATCTAGTTGCAGTGCGATAATTGCGATGGCTGTGCTATAAGGTCAAGTTTTGCTTTTTCTTTGATAATTTTCTGTCCAATGTTAGCTGATGTTAAAGCAGGCTCAGAAGCCATCAATGTTGCATGTACAAATAACTGCATATAAGGTTTGCAATTGTTCCAAATCAAATTTTATCAATCAATTTTTATGGTCATACGCAAACTGTGCGAGTTTGGTTAACATTTAATAAAAAATAGTGTGTGCAAGCCAATCATTGATAACTTGTTGATGTTTCTTTTCCACACACAAGGGGCACAACACCGGTGTTTCCGGCCCGATTATGCTTCAGCATTTTTTCCTCATTACTTTGGGAATGGTACCGGTACCAGTCAAATTCGGAAAATTAGCCACGTTTCAACCAAATTGGAAATTTTATCAGTTTCTGCAAAAACTGCCAAATAGAATTAGAAAACAATAAATAACCTCTAAAACTGCTTTTTCATTGATTATTTCACTTGTACTTGTGTTTCCAGGAGTTAAAATTAAAGTTAAATACATATAGTGAATCTGTTTAGGATCGGTTTCCCAGATATTTGGGATTTTTTTATCTTCAAATTGTGAGAATTTCTAGGTAAATTGGATTGGGAAGGTACTTTTTTAGGGTACTAAGTTTATATAGAGGAAAAACGCTGTGCTTATACTCGACTTTACCTGTTATCTTACGTTCATAGACAAACTGTGCAAGATTGGTGAAGCTTGGATGAAATATACAGTCTCAGTTCTGAACCATGTCCATGTTTGTATTTTTTTCACAAACAAAGGGCAATAAATCCGATGTTTCTGGCCCGATTTCGCTCATATTCGAGTTCACCTTTAATCTTATGGTCAACGACCAACTATGCAAGATTGGTGAAGATTGGATGAAATATGAAGTCTTTATCCTAAATAATGTCTATATTTGCATATTTTTTCACGAACAAAGAGCAATAACTCCGGTGTTTATGGTCCGATCTTGCTTATATTCGACTTCAACTGTAATCTCATGGTCATAGACAAACTATGTAAGATTGGTGAAGATTGGATGAAAAATGAAGTCTCTATCCTGAAAAATGACCATTTTTGAATATATTTTCATAAACGAAGGGCAATTACTCCGGCATTTGAAACACCATCTGGTCCATTTGGGGGTCTGCTGAGATCTGATGGTCATACACAAACTGTGAAAGTTAGGTTAAGAATTGGTGGAAAATAAAGACTATATGTAGGAAAAAGGCATTTTTGAACTTTTTTGCATGAAAAAGGAGCAATGACTCTAGTGTTACTAGTGGGATCTGGCCCAATAAAAATCCCGTCCGAGATTTTACGGTCATACAGTACCTGTGCAAGTTTGGTTAAGATTGGATAAAATTCGAGGAAGACAGGGATTTCCCGATTGCGTCATCATCATATGGTGATATCCTACAGAACTAGGCGCAACATATTGACTAGTGGAGCCCTTGTAAAAACTGTCCGTACTTACCCGGATTAACCCTACAGCCCATCAAAAACATTAAACATATAAAGCTCAATGTTTGCATAGGACTTACAAGTACAGCTAGTACATTTCATTTAACAATGAGGCAAAGTAACGTACAACATAGAACTAATTCATTCATTTACTTTCGCACTTTATGATTCATTATTTGAAGATTAAAATAATTTATTCTATAAAATAGTCGACCAATGCCAATGGTCGGACCAAACTTAGCGAGCTTGTCGCTAAGTAGGTTAAATCGAAACATCATTCAAATATCGCTTGTTGTTTTTTTCATGTCAAAATAGTATTGTCGATTTCTTTAAGTAAATAACGACCACATTACCCAAATTCCATACCGAGCATCTTCTTAGCATTTAAAAATCCGAGATGTTTAGCACATTGCTTCCTCGACAAATAATAATCAAGATAGACATCGGACTAACAGGGGAGGTAACTCTTACCGTTGACCTTGGTCGCGCGTAAGTTTTCGTTCCAAAAATAGTCGGGTTGTTTTACGCAAGTTTTCTGCATGAAATTAATGTATTTATAGAAGCAAAATATGTGAACCCGACAGAAGAAGAGTTCATGTACATGACCAATATTGTTTATGGGTGTCGATATAGTTCAACCGAATTTAATGGGAAAGTAAAATTTTGAATTATCAATTAAATATTGCTAATGAGCAAAGAAATGAGAAAAACTGTCATAGAATTGATGTCCAATGACTAATCAATAATTATAAACAACATTTTTCTTATTTATTTGCGCCATCTGATCGTACACCATCCGTTTCTGACATCATGGTCACCCCCGAAATTTGTCAATAAATTCACCGGTGCGCTCTTCCTTTTCTTCTCGACTGATTGTGTCTGGCAGACAGTCTTGTGCATGGTAAGATTACAGACGGCAATAGCAACTATTATTAATATCAGTTTGTTATAACATAGCATGTTCTTGATTGTAAAATATATTTTCATAACCTTACATGCAGATTTATGGTAATGCAATCGGTATTAATTAAATTTTTCGTTAACAAAAATGTTGAGGCCAAAATTAACGGTGTATCTGTTTTTATTAGACACTGAAAGAAGTCCATTCAGAAGAACTCTCATTTTGATGGATTATGGACCTTTCAAACATCATATATTTTGTTTACATATGTTTAGACAAATATTATTGTTTTTCCCACATATATAACATGCATTATAATAATCATGAAGAAATTAAGAAAAATTGTTTCTGTCAGTATTCTAATTTTGTCTAAATTATTAATTAATGTTCAATAGTTTTAGACATGAGTCGTTACTGTCTAGTTTAGTCAACAACTGGTCTTAATGAAGTAGCCTCCAATAGTTCTGTAATGTCTAATGACCTTCTCACGTTCCATGTATTAATTAAAATAATCCAGATAAACCTGGAGGCTGGACTTTAACTCTGTCTAAAATTGAATTATGATTGACATGAAATGTAATTTGTAAATAAAAATAACATGCATTTTTTTTCTTTTTCAGAAACTCAGAACTATCGGTAGCTGAAGTTGTGTTTCTGTTCTTACACATAGTTTGTGCACAAAGTCAAAGAGTCAAAGTCGAAGAAACCTGACTTGTAAGTGGCATATTGTGTTGACATTTACAACATTGCTAATTTGATTTTAGATATTTGTAATTAGTTAATTATTGAATATTGACTATTATTTAAAAAAAAACATTACAAGTTTAACAAGTCTCAGTCTAAGATAAAACAAATCAATTTTTTCCATAAAATTACTGTTTTTTGTTGTGTTTTTTTTCTCCAAGGCTTTACTTCCAAAACGACAGAAGCAGACCAGTATTTTGGTGATTGTGTGACTTCCTGACTTAAAGTCTAAAATGTAAGTATGCATGTACATGTAAAATTCAAGATGGACCACAACTGACAGGGAAAAAAGTGAAACATTGTTTCATTGAAAATGATGAAAAGAAATGGTTTAAGGGTTATGTCATTTCCACTGTTCCTGGTTTCAACAAATTTTACAATATCGTTTATGATGGTGATGAGAATGTTTACACCTACAACCTTTATGACGACTATGCAAATGGTGACTTAGAAATATTAGGTATTAAATATATTTAATGGTATAACAAGTTACAGGAATTATAAATTTATATAGTGAAGTATTTTTAAGATGGTTAAAAAATAAATTCATAATCACCTTTTATATTAATATTTTAAACATTCTAAATTTTCGTTTTATATTATTTTATTCTTCATTAAGCTAATTACATAAAATGTGGTAATATTCATGCCTGCATATTATATGATCTTATTGTTTCAGTTTATTTTATATTATATTGTTGCTACAACTTGCTGTTCAGAACTTTCACAATTTCATATATATATATATATATGTTATATATATTTCAGTTGAATGAATATATATGTTATATATATTTCAGTTGAATGAATATATATGTTATATATATTTCAGTTGAATTAACAGACCCAGACAGGGCCGTGGCGTTGGGAGACAAGAGACTGCTTGTTATTTACTGTAAATTGTGCTGAATCCATTGATGAAACTAACCATTTAATTTAAATTGAACATAATGATCATAAAAACACCAAAAAAGTAGCAGTAGTTGATAAATACGTAAAATATCTCTGTATGTGTTAAATTGTTGCATTGTTGCGGTCCGGTCGTTTGAAAAAGAAACAGTTTATATACATCATTTGAATCAAAATACATTATTTGCCATATCTTTATAAACACAGAATGTTGTTTTAATAATGTTATGTGGTAAAAATGCTAAACAAACTATTATTTGTGTGTATGCAGGTATGCAGGTGGCTATAACCGAATTTGGCCATTTTTGGAGAAACAAAAATAAATAAACACAATACACTTCAATGTTTGAAAGGTCCATAACTTGTCATTTGGTGATGGATTTTCATGATCTTTATTGTGTTTAGTTTCTCTTGCATGTATCTAAATGAATCACCATTAACGGTCACCAATCACAGTTTAGAAAGATGAACTTGTGCATTTTTCAAAATCCTGCTCCTATGCCTATCCAAGATGGCGGACTATTCAGTTGCAGTCGACTTCGGCATACCTCTCGCCCGATCATTCCGCCACCGCCCGGTCGCCTCCGTAAGCATTTTACTATTACTTCCCTATATGGCGATGGACGACTGCGACCATTTCTTCATATGCTACCCAGTCGCACTACTCGCACACATGACGCAATCTGAATACGTCACAACAGCGAATACGTCATAAGTGCGTCGATTTTAATCTCACCAGGGGTGTAGCTAGGTCCCTAAATATGTGTAAATCACTGTATATGGTGTCCGGGGTTTATGAGGGAATGGGTTGCCCAGGCATTCTTTTTTTGGTAGATGTTGGCGATGATTTGGGGTTTATATTTGGTAGCATCACATCATTTTGATGTATTATCATGAACACCATTAAATGGGTCAAAGCATTATCTGCATAAACTTGGATCGATTAGATTAACAAACCTGGTATATTTACTTCTGTTTACTGAAAATCTATGTAAGAACACATTGGTGAGCATGTATAGATTTCAAGACACTAATGATTGTCAACATTATCATTTTATAAAACTCCGCTCTAATCTGTTAGAGGTATGTTAGAGACACTTCCCCGCACACCCAACCAGGAAACTTTTTCTTTTTATGGCAGATTTGGCATTTTTTACAAATTTTCTGAAAAATGTGTAGGCCGCGGCTACATGTACATTTGAGTTGAATACAGACGATATGTAGTCTATAGATATACAGTACATGTACATTTGAGTTGAATACAGACGATATGTAGTCTATAGATATACATTACAAGTACAGTTGAGTTGAATACTGACCATATGTAGTCTATGGATATACATTACAGGTACATTTAGTTAATATATTTACTGTCACTGACGATAGATAGTCTAAGGATATAAATTAATGAACATTTCAGTTAAATACTGACGTTATGAAGTCTATGGATATACACTACATGTACGTTTGAGTTGAATACTGACCGTATGCAGTCTATGGATATACACTACATGTACGTTTGAGTTGAATACTGACGATATGAAGTCTATGGATATACACTACATGTACGTTTGAGTTGAATACTGACGATATGAAGTCTATGGATATACACAACATGTACGTTTGAGTTGAATACTGACGATATGAAGTCTATGGATATACACTACATGTACGTTTGAGTTGAATACTGACCGTATGCAGTCTATGGATACTCATTACATGTATTTTTGAGTAAAATACTCAAGATATGCAGTCTATGGATATACATTTATGTACATTCGAGTAAAATACTCACGATACGTAGTTTATGGATATACATTAATGTACATTTGAATAAAATACTCACAATATGTATTCTATGGATATACAAAACATGTACATTTGAGTACAATACACACAATATGTAGTCTATGGATAGACATTAGTGTACATTTGAGTAAAATACTCATGATGTGTAGTCTATGGACATACATTACATGTACATTTGAGTTAATACATGTACAGACGATAGATAGTCTATAGATACACATTAATGCACATGTGAGTGAAATACTCTCGATATGTAGTCAATGGATATATATAACCTGCACATTTGAGTTAAATACTCAATATATGTAGTCTATAGATATACTATATGTAGCGTATGGATATACATTACATGTACATTTAGTTAATACATGTACTGTCATTGACGATAGATAGTCTATGGATATACATATGTACTCTAATGGTACAGGTTACATTGGAGTCTAATAGGGAAGAGATGTTGTCAATAATAAATCTAATTTTTATCATGATGGTCTAAAATTATTTAAGGGTTGCTGCGTTATTGATTGGATGAGTTCTGTAAACGCAGGACTCAAGCGCAAGTATTCACGAAATCTATGTACACAGAAAAGTAATCTAATATACACTGTTTATAATCTTGGTTATACCAGGTAAAGTAACATAAACGATAGTAAATAAAGTTTATTGTCAAATCAAATTTGTTCCATAGTGTAGGGAAGTGCATTATGTTTATTAAAACGACGGACACGTAAATAATAGTAATGTAATCATGTTCATGCAAAATCAATGATGACCAAACATGTGCAGATCTACAACATATTGATATTGACACAAGATTCCTTGTATGAATGACCGCAGCGGTCGTTATTCGTCACGTGACTGGGGAACTGGGACCTGGGGCAGATGCAAATTCCACATCAATCGCCCTCTTCCTGATTGTTGGAGGTTGTGTTGTGCATCCGGCACCCGCTCTCTATATAGATATAGGTATAGATAGATTGACAGACAGACAGACAGACATTTGAGTTCAATACTGACGATATGTAGTCTATAGATATACATTGCATGTACATTTGAGTTGATATTATTGATATATTTATTTCAACGGAAACTTGTGGTCTGTAGCCTTGGATTTGTAGACGTATACTGTACACAATATAATTTATGTCGCACGCAGCGTCTTATTTCGGAAAATGTGTAAAGCCCTGAATACATAGACGTCTGTTGTACAAAATGTATGTTGTAAACAGCTTTATTTCAACAGAATAATTTACATAGCATTTGAATTGTAGGCATATACTGTACAAAGTATATGTTGCACTAAGCTTTATTTAAACGGAATAATGTGAATAGCCTTGGATTTGTAGATATATACGTACTGTGCAAAATATATGTTGCAAGCACAGTTATTTCAGCAAAATATTGTACGTCGCATTGAAAAATGGAGAAATATACTATGTATACACAAAGAAGTGTTGTAAACAGTTTTATTTCAACAGAATAATGTACAGATCATTGGATTAGGAAGTATATACCGTGCAAAATATGTGTTGTTAACAGCCTTATGTTGGATGTATATACTGTGCAAAATATTTATGTTATTAACAGCGTTATGTCAACGGAACTGTGTACATGTATAGCAGTGTTTCGCTGTTACTGCACTCAACTTTTAGAGATACCGTGGCGATGTCAAATACATTTAGCTCAAGTTCAATAAATGGCATTTGTTTACCGGGTTAATAAGGACACCATGCTCATCAAGCGATATGAAAACTTATCTACGTGACTAGTATTAACGGTAAGATGGTATAAAATCTCGTCCAAGTGACTAGTATGGTAGGTATAAAATCTCGTCCAAGTGACTAGTATGGTAGGTATAAAACCTCGTCCAAATGACTAGTATGTTAGGTATAAAATCTCATCCAAGTGACTTGAATGGTAGGTATAAAATCTTTTCCAAGTGACCAGTATTAATGGTAAGTAGGTATGAAATATCGTCCATGTGACCAGATTAACGGTCAGTAGGTATGAAATATCGTCCGAGTGACCAGATTAACGGTCAGTAGGTATGAAATATCGTCCAAGTGACCAGTATTTACGGTAAGTAGGTATAAATATTGTCCGAGTGACCAGTATTAACGGTAAGTAGGTATGAAATATCGTCCGAGTGACCAGTATTAACGGTATGAAGGTATAACATCTCGTTCAAATGACTAGTATAAGTAGGTATACAAAATCGTCCAAGTGACCAGTATTTACGGTAAGTAGGTATGAAATATCATCCGAGTGACCAGTATTAACGGTAGGAAGGTTTAACATCTCGTTCAAATGACTAGTATTAACGGTAAGTAATCGTCCAAGTGACCAGTATTTACGGTAAGTAGGTATAAAATATCGTCAAAGTGACCAGTATTAACGGTAAGTAGGTATGAAATATCGTCCGAGTGACCAGTATTAACGGTAGGAAGGTATAACATTTCGTTCAATTGGCCAGTATTAACGTTAAGTAGGTATAGAATATCGTCCAAGTGACCAGTATTAACGGTAAGTAGGTATGAAAGATCGTCTAAGTGACCAGTATTAACGGTATGTAGGTATGAAATATCGTCCGAGTGACCAGTATTAACGGTAAGTAGGTATGAAATATCGTCTAAGTGATCAGTATTAACGGTAAGTAGGTATAAAATATCGTCTAAGTGATCAATATTAACGGTAAGTAGGTATGAAATAATAAGTAACTAGTATTACCAGTAAGTAGGCATGAAATATCGTCCAAGTAACTAGTATTACCGGTAAGTAGGTATGAAATATCGTCCAAGTGATAAGTATTAACTGTAAGTCGGTATGAAATATCGTCCATGTGACCAGTATTAACAGTAAGTAGGTGTGAAATATCGTCCATGTGACCAGTATTAACGGTAAGTAGGTATGAACTATCGTGTAAGTGACCAATATTAACGGTAAGTAGGTATGAAATATCGTCCAAGTGACCAGTATTAACAGTAAGTAGGTCTGAAACATTCCGATATGTGTTGTTAAATAATTTACTGCATACATTTTAAGAAACTAAATAAACAGAGCTTTAAAGGATGTTAGTACATGATAAATATTTATTTCAATCCAATACGCCATATATGGCACATGAGGACAACTTATATACACAAAAAACAACAACAAACAAACAACATATATATGCACACGAAGAAAAAACAAGAAAACAAGCCTACATGTATTTACACAATATTCGTTCATACGAGCTGAGGAGGATCATTATTATATCAAAAGCTTATCCTTATTACTATTTTTAGTGTAAACTCACCACACATATAATAATAATTATCGGTATAAATAATATGACTATAATACTTCTTTCAAAAATTAGTACAAAACTCAAGTATACAACAGTGCAAAACAGTTTAGTTATAGTTTGGGTATAATAATAAACAAGAGGGCCACGATGGCCCTAGGTCGCTCACCGAATATCTATGTATGAAGTGTCATTAAAATATCTCGATACGTTCTCAAGTTATTGAGCAACATACAGTTTTTCTATTTTTAGTAACAGTGACCTTGACCTTGACCGCACCCACCACATACGTAAAGCAAGGTCTCGATATAAGGTATCTACGTATCAAGTTTCATTAAAATATCTAAATGCGTTCTTAAGTTATTGAGCGTAAACCGTTTTTCTACTTTTAATAGCAGTGACCTTGACCCCACCCTGCCCATAAGCAAACCCAAGTGAGGTCTAAATATAAGATATGTGTATTAAGTTTCATTAAATTATCGCAATGCGTTCTCAAGTTATTGAGCGGAAACCGTTTTTCTATTTTCAGTAACGGTGATCTTCACCCAATCCATCCCATATGCAATCCCAAGCAATGTCTTGATATAAGGTACGTATGTATTAAGTTCATTAGAATAGCTCAATGCATTCTCAAGATATTTAGCGGGAACCATTTTTCTATTTTTAATAACGGTGACTTTGACCTTGACCCCACCCACCCCATATGCAATCCCAATCGTGGTCTCAATATAATGTATTTATGTTTTAAGTTTCATTAAAATATCTCAATGCGTTCTAAAGTTATTGAGCGGAAACCGTTTTTCTATTTTTAATAACAGTGACTTTGACCTTGACCCCACCCATCCCATATGCAATCCCAATTGAGATCTCGATATAATGCTTTAACCAAATATGAAACCTCTGGGCCTTGTCGTTTCAGAGAAGAATTTTAAAATCATTTTGCCATTTACATCTATATAAACCATGTGAGCCCCGGGGTGTAGCCAGTTTTAACCCCGTGGGCATCATTTGAACAATCTTTGTAGAGAACTACTATACAACATTACATACCAAATATGAAACCTCCGGGCCTTGCGGTTTCAGGAAAGAAGATTTCAAAAGTCATTTTGCTATTTAAGTCTATATAAACATTGTGACCCCCGGGGTGTGGCCAGTTTTGACCCCAGGGGCATCATTTGAGCAATCTTTGTAGAGGACCATTATACAATGTTACATACCAATGAAACCTCTGGGCCTTGCAGTTTTAGAGGAGATGATTTTTAAAGTCATTTTGCTATTTCAATATATATTACCATGTTAGCCACGGGGTGTGGCCAGTTCTGACCCCAGGGGCATCATTTGAACAACCTTTGTAGAGGACCACTACACAATGTTACATACCAAATATAAAACCTCTAGGACTTGAAGTTTTAAAGGAGAAGATTTTTAAAGTCATTTTGCTATTTAAGTCTATATAAACCATGTGAGCCCCAGGGTGTAGCCAGTGTTGATCCCAGGGGCATCATTTGAACAATCTTTGTAGAGGACCACTATACAATGTTACATACCAAATATGAAACCTCCAGGCCTTGCGGTTTCAGAGAAGAAGATTTTAAAAGACATTTTGCTATTTAAGTCTATATAAACCATGTGAGCCCCAGGCCGTGGCCAGTTTTGACCCCAGAGGCATCATTTGAACAATCTTTGTGGAGGACCACTAAACAATGTTACATACCAAATATGAAACCTCTGTGCCTTGCGGTTTCAAAGAAGATTTTAAAAGTCATTTTGCTATTCAAGTCAATATAAACCATGTGACCCCCGGGGTGTGGCCAGTTTTGACCCCAGGGGCATCATTTGAACAATCTTTGTAGAGGACCACTATACGAAGTTACATACTAAATATAAAACCTCTGGGCCTTGCGGTTTCAGAGGAGACGATTGTTAAAGTCATTTTGCTATTCAAGTCCATATACACAATGTGACCCCCGGAGTTAGGCCAGTTTTGACCCCAGGGGCATCATTTGAACAATCTTTGTAGAGGACCACTAGAGGATGTCACATATCAAATATTAACGCTACAAGCATTGTGGTTTTAGAGAAGATTTTTAAAATTTTCAGTTTTTAAATCTATTTTTAGCTTTGGTGACCTACATATGCAGCGGACCGGAACGATTTGAACAATTTTAAAAGAGGGTCACCCAAGGATCATTCCTGTGAAATTTGGTGAAAATCTGCCCAGCGGTTTAGGTGGAGATGTTCTTTGAATCAAAATGTTGACACACGACACACGGACAAAAATATGTTACACAATATTCAAAGTTTATAAATCGTCAACAAGTAAAGAACACTATTTATTCTGCACGTTAACTTTTATCAGTAAAACGTGTATACAATTTTCTTGCTTGTTCTTTGACTTTAATCGCGTAATAGGTAAAGCAAGCTTATTTTCTCAGTGTTGAAGTAAGATGTACTTCGTCAAAATCGTCAACAAGTAAATATACGGTGTCCTGATAAGCCATCGTAGTTTCGCGACTTCGACGTGTGATTATGAAAGGGCGCCGACCCGCCGACACGATACGCCGACGCGCCGACACGATACGCCGAAGCGCCGAAGCGCCGACACGATACGCCGAAGCGATTCGAACGTCGTAATCTCGTGTGTTCTTTTCATTTGTGGCTATAAAATTGGGAGAAGATACAAAACAAGACGACGTCAATATCGATTCGGCGCATCGTGTCGGCGCGTCGACGCATCGTCTCGGCGCGTCTGCGCATCGTGTCGGCGCGTCGGCATATCGTCTCGGCGAATCTGCGTATCGTATAGGCGCTTCGGCGTATCGTGTCGGCGTGTCGGCGATCTCAGAAATGAAATGGGCGCCGAAGCGCCAAGACGATACGCCAACCCGCCGACACGATGCGCCGAAGCGATATGAACATCGTGTCTTCGTATCTTCATCCAATTTTATAGCCACATATGAATAAAATGCACGATATTGCGACGCGTATATCGCTTCGGCGCATCGTCTCGGCGCTTCGGCGTATCGTGTCGGCGCGTCGGCGTATCGTGTCGGCTCTTCGGCGACCTTTAATAAACACAGGTCGAAGTCGCGAAACTACGATGGCTGTAACAGGACACCGTATAAAGAACACAATTAATTATGCATGTTAATTTATATCAGTAATAAATATATACAATTATCTTGTTTGTTCTTTGACTTTAAACGCTAAAAGGTAAAGCAAGCTAATCTTCTCAGTGTAGTTACATCTTGTGAATCCAAAGTGCAATAAATTTTAGCATGTTAGGTCTTAACCAATAATTTCTATTAATATACTTCTTTCTCAGATCTGTTAAAAAAGTACATTCTAAGACAAAATGATATTCGTCATCAATTGTTTGACAATGTATACATTTTTTATCATTATATGGAATAGCAGTAGGTCTATGCCAGCGGCCTGATTCTACCATTAGACGATGAGATGATACTCCGAGTTTACAAAGGGCAATGCGATATTTATCGTTTGCAATACTTGTGAGGTAACGTTTTAAATCATTGTTTATGGTTAGTTCCCCATATAACAAAGCTCTACTAGATGCCGTTAGTCTTGCATTCATATCTTGACAAAAACAATCTTTAATTCTTTGTTTTAATAGAGATAAACCATTTCTTTTTGACCAACACCTTGCTGCATCCATACTTCACGAAAACCTAAGTTTGACAGCAATAGATACAATGAACTTATCCCATTTTTCTTAATAGGTGTCATTTCGAAATCACGTTTCATCATGTTGTAAGTAATTTTAATGTATTTGTTTTCTTTACTTTCTATTATTTTAAACCAATATTTTACAATTTTAAAATGCCTGTCTACAAGTAATGTATGCCGCCCCAATTCTCCGTAAACGAAATCATTTTGGGTTGCTCTTTTGACACCTTATATATTTTTACAAAACTGTGTATGAACACGTTCAATGTTTTTTGCAGTGTGAAAACCCCACACCTCGCAACCATAATTTAAAATCGGTTGAACAAGTTTATCAAACAATTCTAACTTAGTTACATTTGTAAAATTGTATAAATATTTATTCAGCTTAAAAATGGCTTTTTGCGCTTGGCCTGCTAGTGTAATTTATGTCTGATTAAAAGATACACCGCCAGTAAAAACAACCCCAAGATATGACATATTATTAACAATTTCAATAACTTCATTGTTATATGTAAATTTTAAATGCCGAGAAAGTATTCCTGCTTTTCGAAACACAATTACCTTGGTTTTCTCTATATTGACTTTTAATTTCCAAGTTTGACAGTAATTGTAAAGAATGTCAGCACCGCCTTGCAGGCCTTGAGGGGTGTCAGCAAACAACACACTATCATCAGCATATAAAAGAATAAATATCTGAAACATAAACGATTAAACCCCTTCCTACCCGTTTAAGATTAAAGTTTCTTCTAAGTCGTTTAGAAAAAGGGAATAAAAAGTGATAAACGCTCTCCTTGTTTTACACCTAATAAGCAGCTAAAGTCTTTACCTACAGTCTTTACCTACAGTCTTTACCTACAGTATTATTAAGTTTAACTCGGGATTTAATTGAGGTATACATGCTTTTAATAACATTTAGCATCTTTCCCCTCACGCCTAGACGAATAAGTTTGGACCATAGGTTTGGTCTGACTACATAATCAAATGCTTTACCGAAGTAAACGAAACAACGATATAAATGTTTTCTATTATTGAGCCCATGAGTTATAAGACCATGTGAAACAAAAATATCTGTAGTGCTCATATTCTTTCTGAAACCAGGTTAAGCCTCAACATAGACAAAGTAGTTTTCAGCACAAGGGTCGATTCGATTACTGAGAATTCTAGTAAAAAGTTTGCCCATTGAGCTGACAAGTGTAATACCTCTGTAATTATTGCGATTATTAATACTCCCTATTTTGTGTAACGTAACTATACAACCTTATGACCAAGATTCATGAAAATATCCTAGCGATAGTACTTTATTCCATATCGAATGAAGACAGCGCGGAAACGCAATATGACCATACATAAAAAATTCATTAATTATTTTATCGGGACCTGCACTACGCCCACATTTTAAATATTGTATCGCTCGATTAATTTCTTCATGACTGATTTCACTTTTAAGTTCGTCAAACATAATTTGAATCCTCGTTTGCACATGTATCCACATGTATGCACAAAACACGTTTGTGATTTTGCTTATTACAAATTGGGCCTTTAAACCGAGCATTCGCGTGGAATTTTGTGGATGCGAGGGTAGAACGATAACTCTGTATGGAGAATGGTGAAGCATCGGCCAGCTATAATCACCCGTACACTCGGTAAAGTGGGTCCTAAAGATCGTTTCTGAAAATAATTAACAGACCTTCTAGCCTCTAAGAGAGATACTCATTAGTATTGTATACATATTCTGTTTTGCAATTACCTAATGAATTAGCAGACCCATGTTACAGCGATACTGTACGTAGATACGCATTAGTATTTTGTAAATATGCGGTTTTGCAATTACCTAATGAATTAGCAGACCCATGTTACAGCGATACTGTACGTAGATACGCATTAGTATTTTGTAAATATGCGGTTTTGCAATTACCTAATGGAAAGGCCTCTCGGGTTCAGAAACACACAATAGGGATGATTTTGAAATGAAAAACTGTATTTATTGTTGGATTCAAAAAGCACACTACAATTTAATTTATTATCACACATCAGCGTCTGGTGTAGGATGAAATGAGCAAGACGATACCTTACTTGCTTTAACCAAGTCGTTTGCAGCATATTTACTTAGGAGTATATTAATATAATGCGGCCTTAATGAGTGAATACTTAATGACAGAATTTAAATTTCAAGTTGTCATTAAATATAATCTTAAAGGCAAACAATTGATTGGTATTGATAAACAATTACTGCAAGTAAAATTGCTGGCTGTATATACTCCTGGTTTAAGCTGTCATATAACTAACGCAAAGACACATTATGGCCTAACATAACATAAGCAGACTGAGGACCAAAATAAGTTTCATTTTAACAGACAAATTGTTAGCGACGCCGGAACGAAGCCATTAGCTCAAACACACGTATACAGTACCGGTTGCATAGGAACGAATGCCAACACGTTGAGTGGTGACGTCACCTCATGCAGTTTCATTGGCACAGTGCCAGGTCTGATGGTCACCTCGCCCCGGACAAGTCGACAGTGCCTCTGGTGCAGGGACAGATCCCCGTGAAGCGCGAATGAGCACGTGACATCCCGGCGGCACATCGCCACGCACTCTAGTCTGCTTCTGGAAAGAGAGATACATATACATTTAGTTTGTAGTAAATATAATTAATAACCAGAAAAAAATGAAGCAAATCTCCTGAATGTATGGCATTGCAGGGTTTCCCGCAGAATTTCTTGAAGGCAGGTCTGCATCCCCGATCACCCCGCCACCCCGCGACAAAAATCGGCTCAACCCCACCCCCCTCGTGATCGTTCCATTTCAACCCCTTAGTCGCCCCCCACCCGAAAGCGGCTGCTCAGTTTTACCCCCACCTTCTTTAAATCGGCCGCATCACCCCTACCCCAACTCCCCAAAATCGGCCGCATCGCGCGACCCCACCTTTCCGAAATCGGTTGCGACGTTCGAAATCCCGGCGGCGATCAAATCGGCAGTATCGCTTTAACTACCGCCCTTTATCGCTTAAACTACCTAGCCTTTTGCCCGACAGGCACCTTTCTCTGCATTATCTTTAGTTTGGAAATTCTTACATTTATAAAAATTAAACTATTAGAAATATTTATACTACTAAAATCTCAATAACCGCGGTTTCATAATAAAAAACAAAAGTGTTGAATAACTTTGGGGGCAGTGTACATCAAAATACTAGGCTGCATTTGATTTATGGAATTAATTTTCAATTACGCATGGTTTTGTTAAAAAGCCTAGCCGTTTTTCCGCCTTGAAATTCTGTCACGACCGCTATTTATTTTTTTTACTTTTTTTACTTCATTAATTGTTTTCTGATGCGAAAGAAATCAATCGTTAATATCAGTTATACTACATGCGGACATTAAAAGCCGAAAAATCACTGTTGTTTATAAATACTGGTATATGCGGCTCTTAATCGAAATAGCATGCTGTCCTGTATCTCCATGTAAAAAGCGTGTTTTTCTACGAAAGCGCGCAAAAATTATGCTGCCATGCACAAGGTCACGGATGCCTCATGTAAAACGTGCGTGTACTGGCCACGTGCAGTGTTTATGTAAACAAAATTAAGTTTGACAACGTTAAATTGTGTTTTAAAATGAGGCTCTATATTACATTATTCGTTGAATATTTTTGATAGTCAATCTGTGAAATAGATCAGAAAATTACCGGGATAAAATAAAACGTTAAATATAATAATCAAATGTTTTAAAATGCATGTTCACTTTTTCCCGACAACGCTAGTTTGTGTTGTCAAACACTTTTTTTAGATGTTAGTATTAACAATGCCCTAAAAATAGCCGTATTTGATTGGCTAATGAGGCGGGCAACACAGTTCAGTCACTTGTCAATCACACTGTTGGAAGTGAGACCTGATCGATCAATACGGCGTTCGTTTATGGCCCTGCGGTTAAAGATCGGTGTAATAGATAAAAGGAGTAAGGGTTGTCGCTTTGAAAATTAAAGCATTTCGGCTTTATAACAAATATATATGCAATTCTGAGACAACTCTCGTATACCCTAATCAAGACAGTTTTTACCATATGGTCATGCAAGTTTTTAAATCTTTATTCTCTCATACAAGAGGGTTTTTATCAGATGTTGATCATAGCAGAATTAAATCCATATTCCCTTATACAAGATAGTTCTTACCGAACGTTCATCATTTCAGAATGTAAATCCTTATTCCCTAAGACAAGATGGTTCTTACCAGAACCGCTGTAATTTTCACCTGAGTGACACAATACACAGACACTCGTGTTCTGATTACCTGACATCCGGTACATTTTCATATGCATATCCGGCCTCCAGGTCATCCAGGTGAATAAAGTATACATCCATACGCCCGTCCCCAGTGACGGCGCCAACACACACGGCTGTATATATCAGCAACCAGGCCGCCGACAGAATTCGTCGGGAACTCATCCTCTGTGAACCAACGTGCCGGTGGAACGAGCAATTACTATGCAACATGTTCAACGTTCCAATCGTCAATTAAAAACAACAACTGTGTACATATATTCTGTCACGCAACGTTCGCGAGAGAAAAACAAGATATACTGCAAATTTATAGTGAGACCATTTCATTAATTATATTTATTACATTACAATTTTAAATCCATTCAATAGCCGGCAAATCCCAAACGGTCAATGATAAGACTCATTAAGCAAAGACCAGTTAGGTTGAAACTCCATACATCCGCATGCAAATGGGTAAATTGGGTTCATGGAAGGAGTAATGATCAATGATTGTTGTCCGGTATTTTACGCAAATTAATAGTTTGGTATGGACTTCTTATTAGGTATATTAGGAATGGTGTTCATTACTTTAATGCTAATTTAAATATGACAACGTTAATCTTAAAAGCTCAAGGTTGTTAACGTAGTACAGATACCGCTAGTACGTGGTTAACATAGTACAGATACCTCTAGTACGTGGTTTACACAGTACAGATACCTCTAGTACGCGGTTAACATAGTACAGATACCTCTAGTACGCGGTTAACATAGTACAGATACCTCTAATACGTGGTTAACATAGTACAGATACCTCTAGTACGTGGTTAACATAGAACAGATACCTCTAGTACGTGGATAACATAGTACAGATCCCTCTAGTACGTGGTTAACATAGTACAGATACCTCTAGTACGTGGTTAACATAGTACAGATACCTCTAGTACGTGGTTAACATAGTACAGATACCTCTAGTACGTGGTTAACATAGTACAGATACTTCTAGTACGGGAGATACCAAACGACTTCTGCTTCAACGGTTGTTCTATATGTCTACCTGGGATATGTGGTCAATAGAAATGAATGTTAAGCTATTATGATTTCAAGAACTGATATCTCTCAGTAAAACTTGTCAATGACAACATACTTGGATATCACATTTTTCTAATATCATTTGTATGTGGATGGAATGTGCATATTTATAGTGCATTTCATACAGTTAACATAAAACATATAAAAACATATCCAGACTGTAGGAAATAAAGCATTTGAGCTGAGTTGAGTTGGATACTTACAGTATTTAGAATATGGATATACATTATATTTGAGTTGAACACTGGCCATATGTATTCTATGTATTAAACGTTAACGTTTAGCTGCATGCTGACAACATGTATTCTATGGATATACGTTACAATTGAGCTGGATACTGATGACATTTACTAGTATTCCATGGATATACGTCACAATTGAGCTGGATACTAACGACATTTACTAGTATTCCATTGATATACGTCACAATTGAGCTGGATACTGACGACATTTACTAGTATTCCATGGATATACGTCACAATTGAGCTGGATACTGACGACATTTACTACAATTCCATGGATATACGTTACAATTGAGCTGGATACTGACGACATTTACTAGTATTCCATTGATATACGTTACAATTGAGCTGGATACTGATGACATTTACTAGTATTCCATGGATATACGTTACATTTTAGCTGGATACTGACGACATTTACTAGTATTCCATGGATATACGTAACAATTGAGCTGGATACTAACGACATTTACTAGAATTCCATGGATATACGTCACAATTGAGCTGGATACTGACGACATTTACTACAATTCCATGGATATACGTTACAATTGAGCTGGATACTGACGACATTTACTAGTATTCCATTGATATACGTTACAATTGAGCTGGATACTAACGACATTTACTAGTATTCCATGGATATACGTCACAATTGAGCTGGATACTGACGACATTTACTAGTATTCCATTGATATACGTTACAATTGAGCTGGATACTGACGACATTTAATAGTATTCCATAAATATACGTCACAATTGAGCTGGATACTGACGACATTTACTAGTATTCCATGGATATACGTTACATTTTAGCTGGATACTGACGATATTTACTAGTATTCCATTGATATGCGTTACAATTGAGCTGGATACTGACGACATTTAGTAGTATTCCATGGATATACGCAACAATTGAGCAGGAAACTAACGACATTTACTAGTATTCCATGGAATACGTAACAATTGAGCTGGATACTAACGACATTTACTAGTATTCCATGGATATACGTCACAATTGAGCTGGATACTGACGACATTTACTACAATTCCATGGATATACGTTACAATTGAGCTGGATACTGACGACATTTACTAGTATTCCATTGATATACGTTACAATTGAGCTGGATACTAACGACATTTACTAGTATTCCATGGATATTCGTCACAATTGAGCTGGATACTGACGACATTTACTAGTATTCCATTGATATACGTTACAATTGAGCTGGATACTGACGACATTTAATAGTATTCCATAAATATACGTCACAATTGAGCTGGATACTGACGACATTTACTAGTATTCCATGGATATACGTTACATTTTAGCTGGATACTGACGATATTTACTAGTATTCCATTGATATGCGTTACAATTGAGTTGGATACTGACGACATTTAGTAGTATTCCATGGATATACGCAACAATTGAGCAGGAAACTAACGACATTTACAAGTATTCCATGGATATACGTCACAATTGAGTTGGATACTGACGACATTTACTATTATTCCATGGATATACGTTACAATTGAGCTGGATACTGACGACATTTACTAGTATTCCATGGATATACGTTACATTTTAGCTCGATACTGACGACATTTACTAGTATTCCATTGATATGCGTTACAATTGAGCTGGATACTGACGATATTTACTAGTATTCCATGGGATATACGTTACAATTGAGCTGGATACTAACGACATTTACTGGTATTCCATGGATATACGTTACAATCGAGCTGGATACTGACGACATTTACTAGTATTCCATGGATATACGTTACAATTGAGCTGGAGACTTACGACATTTACTAGTATTCCATGGATATACGTTACAATTGAGCTGGATACTGACGACATTTAATAGTATTCCATGGATATACATTACAATTGAGCTGGATACTGACGACAGTTACTACTATTCCATGGATATACGCTACAATTGAACTGGATAATGACGACATTTACTAGTATTCCATAGATATACGTTACATTTGAGCTGGATACTAACGACATTTACTATTATTCCATGGATATACGTTACATTTGAGCTGGATACTAACGACATGTATTCTATAGATATACGTTACATTTGAGCTGGATACTAATGACATGTATTCTATGGATATACGTTAAATTTGAGCTGGATACTAACGACATGTATTCCATTTATATACGTTACATTTGAGCTGGATACTAACGACATAGATTCCATGGATATACGTCACAATTGAGCTGGATACTGACGACATTTACTAGTATTTCATGGATATACGCTACATTTTAGCTGGATACTGACGACATTTACTAGTATTCCATTGATATACGTTACAATTGAGCTGGATACTGACGACATTTACTAGTATTCCATGGATATACGTTACAATTGAGCTGGGTACTGACGACATTTACTAGTATTCCATGGATATACGTTACATTTTAGCTCGATACTGACGACATTTACTAGTATTCCATTGATATGCGTTACAATTGAGCTGGATACTGACGATATTTACTAGTATTCCATGGGATATACGTTACAATTGAGCTGGATACTAACGACATTTACTGGTATTCCATGGATATACGTTACAATCGAGCTGGATACTGACGACATTTACTAGTATTCCATGGATATACGTTACAATTGAGCTGGATACTTACGACATTTACTAGTATTCCATGGATATACGTTACAATTGATCTGGATACTGACGACATTTAATAGTATTCCATGGATATACATTACAATTGAGCTGGATACTGACGACAGTTACTAGTATTCCATGGATATACGCTACAATTGAACTGGATAAAGACGACATTTACTAGTATTCCATAGATATACGTTACATTTGAGCTGGATACTAACGACATTTACTATTATTCCATGGATATACGTTACATTTGAGCTGGATACTAACGACATGTATTCTATAGATATACGTTACATTTGAGCTGGATACTAATGACATGTATTCTATGGATATACGTTAAATTTGAGCTGGATACTAACGACATGTATTCCATTTATATACGTTACATTTGAGCTGGATACTAACGACATAGATTCCATGGATATACGTCACAATTGAGCTGGATACTGACGACATTTACTAGTATTTCATGGATATACGCTACATTTTAGCTGGATACTGACGACATTTACTAGTATTCCATTGATATACGTTGCAATTGAGCTAGATACTGACGACATTTACTAGTATTCCATGGATATACGTTATAATTGAGCTGGGTACTGACGACATTTACTAGTATTCCATGGATATACGTGACATTTTAGCGCGATACTGACGACATTTACTAGTATTCCATTGATATGCGTTACAATTGAGCTGGATACTGACGATATTTACTAGTATTCCATGGGGTATACGTTACAATTGAGCTGGATACTAACGACATTTACTGGTATTCCATGGATATACATTACAATCGAGCTGGATACTGACGACATTTAGTAGTATTCCATGGATATACGTTACAATTGAGCTGGATACTTACGACATTTACTAGTATTCCATGGATATACGTTACAATTGAGCTGGATACTGACGACATTTAATAGTATTCCATGGATATACATTACAATTGAGCTGGATACTGACGACAGTTACTACTATTCCATGGATATACACTACAATTGAACTGGATAAAGACGACATTTACTAGTATTCCATAGATATACGTTACATTTGAGCTGGATACTAACGACATTTACTATTATTCCATGGATATACGTTACATTTGAGCTGGATACTAACGACATGTATTCTATAGATATACGTTACATTTGAGCTGGATACTAATGACATGTATTCTATGGATATACGTTAAATTTGAGCTGGATACTAACGACATGTATTCCATTTATATACGTTACATTTGAGCTGGATACTAACGACATAGATTCCATGGATATACGTCACAATTGAGCTGGATACTGACGACATTTACTAGTATTTCATGGATATACGCTACATTTTAGCTGGATACTGACGACATTTACTAGTATTCCATTGATATACGTTACAATTGAGCTAGATACTGACGACATTTACTAGTATTCCATGGATATACGTTACAATTGAGCTGGATACTGACGACATTTACTAGGATTCCATGGATATACGTTACAATTGAGCTGGATACTGACGACATTTAATAGTATTCCATGGATATACGTTACAATTGAGCTGGATACTGAGCTGGATACAAACGACAGTTACTACTATTCCATGGATATACGCTACAATTGAACTGGATAATGACGACATTTACTAGTATTCCATATATGTACGTTACATTTGAGATGGATACTAACGACATTTACTATTATTCCATGGATATACATTACATTTGAGCTGGATACTAATGACATGTATTCTATGGATATACGTTAAATTTGAGCTGGATACTAACGACATGTATTCCATTTATATACGTTACATTTGAGCTGGATACTAACGACATATATTCTATGGATAGACGTTACATTTGAGCTGGATACTGACGACATATATTCTATAGATATACGTTACATTTGAGCTGGATACTAACTACATGTATTCTATGGACATACGTTACATTTGAGATGGATACATGTGTTATATGGATACATGTATACGTTACATTTGAGCTGGATACAAACGCCTTGTATTTTGTGTATGTGATACACGCTGCATGAATCGTATAAGCATTTGAGTTGAATACTGCCCATAAGCAGTCTTTAGATATAACTTGTTGAGTTGGACACTGATGATATGCAGTCTTTGGGTATAATTTGTCAGAGTTGAAAACTGTCAGAGTTGAAAACTGACGATATGCAGTCTTTGGGTATAATTTGTCAGAGTTGAAAACTGTCAGAGTTGAAAACTGACGATATGCAGTCTTTGGGTATAATTTGTCAGAGTTGAAAACTGTCAGAGTTGAAAACTTACGATATGCAGTCTTTGGGTATAATTTGTCAGAGTTAAAAACTGAAGATTTGCAGTCTATGGGTATAATTTGTCAGAGTTAAAAACTGACGATATGCAGTCTTTGGGTATAATTTGTCAGAGCTTAAAACTGATGCTGTACACGGTGTATCTGTAAATATACCTTGTATTTTCCTTCAGTAAAACTGTGAAGCTTTATACGACATATTATATTATTAAACTTCGGAACCCAAGATTTTTGTAATTACTCATATCAAGCAGAGGTGTTTTCTTGTTTTACCCTCCCGTATAGTAATGCGAAGCATTGTGAATATTTACATGCTGTGCAAGCATTTTGTAAATAATAACAAGAAGATACTGTCTAACTTTTCGGGCGCTTTGGGGGCAAAGTCTTACGGCATATCAACCAAAATACCTATACCTCATCAAATCATAGTCAAGTGTGATAAAAATAAAGAGAAACAACGTTCCCATTAAAAGCCTTTAATAACTCTATAGTTCCATAGTTCAAATGCGTAGAATAAAAGCACAAAGATATAATGTATCTATTGCATTGGGCCCATATAGCCTGTCGCTACTGCGCATGCTCCTGGCTAACTCACAAAACCAATCCAGTAACTCCTGTGATAGGGTTGAGAATAGCCATATATAAACAAACTGACTCAAAATACAAGAATCGAGAATTGCCATTTATTAACATTACAAAAATGACTGAAATTTTAAGTCCAACTCCATTTACAAAAAACTGACTTTTGGAACAAGTTAATACTTTAAATTCCAAACGATTTAACACTCAAACGCCTGCAAAAATGACAAAAAAATCGTTTGGCTAATTTTGTTCTGTAACACTTCTTGTGTGTGGAACAATTCTACATAATTTTATAGTTTTTGTTGTCTGTTCCAGGAATAATGGGTTACATCTACATATATAGTGCGTTTAAGTACATATATTCCGCATTATTATTCACGAAATAAGCAGCGAGTTAAAATGTTCGTGTTAAATCGGACGGTGTTGTGAGGATGCCAGGAGCGTGCGCGTGCCGACACGGCTAACACGGCTTCTGTAGTAACAGACTCATAAAGAACACAGCAGTGTAGAGAACAAAGGTCATCAAATATGTTGTTGCTTTTATACCTGACAAAATCATGGGACATAGTAAACAGTTTACTAGTCGTTACCTTACATATAACATTATAACGTATCAGTTAAGAAAGACGTTCAAATTAACTTTGACAGAAATTGCGTAAAATGTCCGAATTTGATCGGTGAACAAGTAATAAACTTCTGGTGTTAAGGAAGTACATATACAGTAGTATGTTCTAAAAAGTGAACATAAAAATGATTTCATAAACTGCTGTAATAAATAGTTTCAAAATATATAATTATTAAAGTTGATTTAATATTGATCAACAATGTTTGAAAGATAAAAGAATACGTCGTATATACAACACGTAGTAGGAGATTCATGAAAAACAAACGCTAATATATGCCATTGTATAATAGATTAAAACAAAACAGCTCATATAAATATAGACTAAGAAAGCATAGAGAAATAGTGTCATGAATCGCACACAGAAATAAGTAAACTGTTGTTCGTAAACTGAGACAAATACATACAGGGATAGCACTAAAACGTAAAATCACGTTACTGCATTACACCTTTTTGACACATTTTAAAAACAAAATAATGACCTCTAAATTACTGAGAAAATAACAATTTTAAAACTGTAAAAATCGAAATTCAAATCTAGGGCATCAACATGTAGTGATCTTACTATAAATAAATTCAGGTACACGATTGTTATTAATGTCAGAACAAAATTATTCCTGAAACCTACAATAATTATCTTACTATAAATCAAATGATTTCAGTATACAAGATCTCATCACAAAAGGGAGTGTCAAGTTTGCTCATATGGGGAGGTTCGGAGTCCAGGTTGAATGCTGCACACATCACAGACGTACAAGAATATTTGATCCCTCGAAGAAATGAACACAGAAAGTAAGTAAATGAACGTAACAGTGGCTTACAATCTGGGCCCGTATGGATAAGGTTCGTACGCAAACAACTTTTCTACGTAAAAGTTAAACAATTGCTACTTAGCTTACATTTTGTGAACAAAATAAGGTGAAATTGACGTATATATTTCATCTGAAGATGTCATTTAAGTTCAACTGAAGATTATTAATAGGAGCTGAAACGCGTAACGGACCCAGATCCGCACAATGGCCAGGCACCATGGCTTGTTGATAGAGATACACTATGGCAGAATCGTCTGAACGATTCACACACGCATTACATTAATCGGTCTAGGTAAATGACAATCTTGGTAGAAATATTCATATTTAAAAATACATGTATGTTAGTTAAACAGGTAAAAGTACGGTTTCAAAAACATTTATCAGCCAGGGATTAAACATGAGGGCCAAATGGCCTTGGGTCGAGTTTCATCAGTCAACAATTTGCTATGTGTTAGATTTTTATATGGATATTGACATACTGATACGGACTGGTGGAAATGCGGCCTTAATCATCAGAGTTTGAAAAACTTAAGTGACAACAGACATTCAAAATTTCGAAGTACATACTGAAATTGAAGCTTTTTCTTCAATATGACCGAGTGACCTAATTTTTGACCCAACATGACCCAGATTCAAACTCGGCCGAGATACTATTGGGACAAATGTTCTGAATAAAGTTTCATGACGATTGGGCAAATAATGTAACTTCTAGAGTGTTAACAATCTTTTTCTTCAATTTGGCCGAGAAACCACTAAGACAAATGTTCTGACAAAATTTCATGAAGGTTGGGCAAAAAATCTGACTTCTCGAGAGTTCAAAAGCTTTTTCTTCTATTCGACCTAGTGGCCTTGTTTTTGACCCCGCATGACCCAGATTCGAACTCGGCCGAGATATCATTGGGACAAAATGTTCTGACCAAGTTTCATGAAGATTGGGCAAAAAATGTGACTTCTAGAGTGTTAACCAGCAGTTTCTTCAATTTGACCTAGTAGTTTTTGACCCCACATGGTCCAGATTCGAACTCGGTCGAGATATCATTGGGACAAATGTTCTGACCAAGTTTCATGAAGATTGGGCAAAAACTGTGACTTCGAGAGTGTTAACAAGCTTTTTCTTCAATTTGACCTAGGGACCTAGTTTTTGACCCACATGACCCAGATTCGAACTCAGCCGAGATACCATTGAGACAAATGTTCTGACCAAGTTTCATGAAGATTGGGCAAAAACTGTGACTTCTAGAGTGTTAACAAGCGTTTTCTTCAATTTGACCTTGTGACCTAGTTTTTGACCCCACATAACCCAGTTTCGAACTCGGCCGAGATATCGTTGGGACAAATGTTCTGACCAAGTTTCATGAAGATTGGGCAAAAAATATGACTTCTAGAGTGTTCACAAGCTTTTCCGATAGCCATATAAGGAAAACTGCCCCCTCCCCCCTGGCGGCCATGTTTTTCACCGGACCGGCACCATTTTTCAACTCGGCCGAGATATCATCAGAACCAAGGTTCTGGGCAAGTTTCAAGTTCATTAGGCAAAAAATGTGACTTCTAGAGTGTTCACAATCTTTTTCTATAGTCATATAAGGAAAACTGCCCCGCCCCCTGGCGACCATGTTTTTAAATGGAGCGGAACCATTTTCGAACTCGGCCGAGATATCATAAGAACAAAGGTTCTGAGCCAGTTTTATGTTGATTGGGCAAAAATTGTGACTTCTAGAGTGTTTACAAGCTTTTTCTATAGCCATATAAGGAAAACTGCACCGCCCCCTGGCGGCCATGTTTTTCAACGGATCGGAACCATTTTCGAACTCGGCCAAGATATCATTAGAACAAGAGTTCTGAGCAAGTTTCATGTTGACTGGGCAAAAAATTTGACTTCTAGAGTGTTCACAAGATATTTCTTCAATTTGACCTAGTGACCTAGTTTTTGACCCCACATGACCCAGTTTCGAACTCGTCCGAGATATTATTGGGACAAATGTTCTGAGCAAGTTTCATGTAGATTGGGCGACAAATGTAGCCTCTAGAGTGTTGACACGGTAAATGTTGACGACGAACGATTCACGATTCACAACGCACGACGGACAAAAAGCGATCACAAACGCTCACCGTGAGCACGTACTGCTCAGGTGAGCTAAAAAGGTTCGACAAAATAGGGTGGCGGGCCATCGGTGCCTGGCGTGCAGAGTGCTGCACTATGTGCGATCCGGGCTGCCACCGATTTTATACATGTATCATGATCATAAATAACGTATTTGTAAACAGAACTGATCAATAAACACCAAATATATAGTTCATTTATCAACATGATAAACTAAAAAAAAACAGAAAACAGTGATGAACAAAACATAATCAATGCATTTTGTAGAATTGCAAAACAAAAAAATCACAATAGCACAACAGAAGAAAAAGAAACAGAAAACCGAAAGCGCGATAACGCACAAACCGCTGTTAGCACCAAACGTGTGAAAGAGACTCCAAACTATCAACATAGAGGAAGTGGGAACATATCGGGCCGCCGTGAGAACGGATCTTCAAATGTTAAGAACTCTCTATTTGTTCTTGATGCGATTTTCTCAATAAAAAGCTTAAATGGCATTTATTAGCTAAAACATCGTATTGCCAATGGTTACATTTACTAAATAAAACTGTTTCAAATCACTCATCGTTACAATGACGATCTACACATTTATGGTAAGGAAAAAGTCTTTCGTTTCTACTTGTATAAACATCGTACAAATAGTCAAACATTCTACTGAGAATGAAGGCAGCAAAACATCGCGAAGGCGTGACCCCAAACCAGAAATGAGACGGTGCTTGTTCAATCAATGTGCAGTAATGGTCAACAAAGCGAAGCCAGGAGGCAGAACTAAGGCAAATGCAAATAAACTACGTCAAAATAGTCTCAAAAAGAATAAAACCAAAAAAAAACAAGCACACAAAAATAAACATAACTTAACATATGATCAATACATACAATAATATTTAATGCAAAATAACGTAACATTGTATCAAATCGATAATTATACTATTGCCAATGAATATAAATAAGATCAGATCTTCAATTTCGGGACACAGATTTGTACAAAGAACGATTCAGGTACATATCAATTAACAAAAATAACGAACTATAATAATGCTGTATATTCTAATGGGCTGCAGGATACAATGAAAGACACGTGCCTCTGTTCTCTTTGGTTACCATAGTGACATGCAAGTCCGAATGGAAGATGAACAGTTTTGAATAACGCACTACAATAAAAGACAGTAGGTGTCGTAAATTAATTATGCAACTTTCAAGTGAACTTATATTTTAGATTTCAAGAAAAATACCTTAGTTTGGTTTTGTAGGTAATAAAACAAAACACAATAGTATTTACTAAATTGGTTTACCAAAAATATACCAAGTGATGCACACTAATCAATCAAATAGTATTATAAGACCATAGTTTCGTGATCATACAGTTTCACATGTGGCTTATCTGTAACGTAGCCGCATTCAATGGGTACACAATTCATTCGAGCTATATCACACTCGAACGAAGCAGTAAGAACCATAAATATTAGACACAAAGACATTTACATGGAATATACAATGGTTGACGCCTCTTGCTCGCTTCTCGCTGCATTGGCATTGGGTTTTTACTAACGGCTATCATTAAGATTTGAACAGGACAATGTATAGAAATGACAACATTCAGAAAACCAATGACAAAATCCTTCAATCTTCAACTATACCGAATGCCTGTGCCCAGACTGAGTTGCGATCAAAACAAAAACAACCTTTAACAACATTCAACTATATAAATGCCTGTGCCCAGATTGTGTTGCCATGACGACTACTGGTATGCCAATGCAGTGAATAGCGAGCAAACAAGGGTTACAAATGTATAACATGTATACAATTGTATTCCCGTCATGATATAGTATTCATAATAAACGTGCCATGCATAAACTAGACTACTTATAACTATATACTCTTATATAATACTGTCACTGTCCACAACACTGATATTTTGTCACAAAAATAGTATACATCTTCAAGTAAATGTTAACATGCATGTGTACACGGGGCAGACAAATGATCCGCGCCTATCAAACCCACACGGAAAGACAGGGTGTGCACGGATGGACACTTCTTGCACGTGCTTAGTTTATTTCGTTATTCTGCACATTACAACGCTCTTTGTTTGTATAATAGAATAATGCTTAAAATGAAGTATGTAGTAATTTAAAATTAAGAGTCCTTGCACATGCTTTATTGTTCGATACATACCATACCAAGGTTTTACATCAAAGTTAAATTTTAGGGGTTCACAGGACTCAGGTGGTTGATATTTAGGAGTCCTCTCAACAAAAGTCGGGGTCCCATTCATTTATTTTGTCTGCATTTGTATCAACATTTTGAATGTTAGACAGGATAGAATGAAGGCATTATAAAATAATTATAAAATAATGTTAATAATTGTATAAATTATATCTATGAAATAATTAGATTTTAACACTGAATTGTATCAACACATCAAAAAAATCACGCATCCTGTGGGATGCAAGTTTAAAAATAGGAGGGGTCCTGACTCACAATTTAGGGGTACTAGTATTTGAAGCAGAAAATCGAGTCCGTTAAATCCTTGCCATACACCTTGTTATAAAAAATAACACCTAGGGATACATGTAAGTATTAATGAAAAGCTTATAATTTCACAAGAACCCAACAACACATCCAATCAAGACCCCATATGTTGATAAAGCAGGTCGTACCTGCTACACAAGACCCCGTATGTGGCTAAAGCAGGTCGTACCTGCCACACACCCTGTCGTCCCATGTAGGCAGGCGTGACACCACGAATCATGGATAAACATTCATGTAAGCTTCTCACATACATGACTCACTGGTCAATGTAGCAGCCAGGGCTGAGTCCCTTAAACCAGTCACATTATGCAAGTATGCAGGCTATACACGTATTTCTACTTACTTATTGAATACAGAAGCATCGCACTGACATACGATGGTACTTATTATTGCAGCTTGCATATACTTGCAGAGTAGAAAAATACAATAGTGTTCCAGTACGCATATTTAGGCATCATCTGTATTCCCTACGCAATAACCTCCCATAATCAAAAAGCTATTTGTATTCCCTACACAATAACCTCCCATAGTCAAATTGCTATGTCATGGACATTATATTAACAATGCAGAAGTCAACATTGAAAGTTCTTAAGAAATGTACCAGCACATATTTAAATAAAAATAACTCGGTAAAAAATAATTGCGTTAAAATCCATAAAACGGAATATGCAGCATACAATAAATATATGATATACTTTCATAAACTTAATTTAAAGAATGTGTCATGAAAATGACATAATAGTTTACTGCAAACGCATGCTGTTGTTTTAAAGTCATACAAGTATTCACACAATTTATCCATAACTGATTATTTAAAGTACAAAATTTACACATGATGTTTTGCATTAAAGATAAGAACCATGAAATCTTACTCTGACAATAAAGTTGAACTTTTCAACAAATCAAAGAAATATTCTAATTTTGACTATCAAACCATAAATGTTTATCATTAAAAAACATAAACTTGGATCATCTTAAATAACTTTACATATGACAAGTGTTACAACAAAACATGCACTATGAAATATTGACTTAAAAAATAAAATTTTATTTAAATATTAAATAATAATTAATTAATTATGCAATAACAAGATTTAAATACTGGATTGCAAAATTGGTACAATAGATAATTATTACTTTTCAAGTAATCACAATACATGAAGATTAAGGGTACACAATTAAAGCTTTTTTCACTGAAATGCGAAAATATTTTTCCGAGTACTAATGTATTCATCTTATTAATAATAAAATGCATGAATAAATTTCATAACTGGTAACATATTACCTTACACTAACGGCAAATCAGTACAAATCAAACAAAATGTTTAAATATTAAAGCTTAATACAGGTATGTATGATATCAACTAGTTTTAAGAGTTTTGCTAAGACATCTGAATACAGACACAGTGTCCTGACACGGAGCACTCCTAACTACCACAACAACACATCTACCTAAACCGGGAAAACTGGTTCACCCTCCGCAAGAAACAATATATTGCAAGGTTACACTGCACCAATATCCTACAGCACAGATCACATTCCACTGATATTCTACACTGTACGTCCAACATAACACAATTGGTTGGGAGGTGACACCCCAGGTTACACTCCACCAATATCCAGCACATTACACAGTTGGGAGTCGACACCACAGACAATATTCAGCATGTAAATGAGACATATTATAAAAGGACGGTCGTATTTCTAATATACCCAATGTTATGCACCAATTCACAAAAATCATATAATCATATTCACAAAATAGTAACATTTACATAAAAACAAGAGCTGTCTCAGGACAGCGCGCTCGACTATTTAACCGCTTTGTCAGAGTTATGGGTATTATCACTACAAACAAGAAAAATATTGAGCGGAAACCGTTTTTCCATTTTTAGTAACAGTGACCTTGACCTTGACCCCACCCACCCCATATGCAATAAGAAGTTTCATTAAAATATCTCAATGCGTTCTCAAGTTAATGAGTGGAAACAGTTTTTCTATTTTTAGTAACAGTGACCTTGACCCCACCCACTTCATATGCAATCCCAAGTGAGGCCTCGCTATATGGTATCGATGTATGAAGTTTCATTAAAATAGCGGAATCTCGAGTTATAGAAATATGGAGTTGTTGCACACAAATCTTTAACTGACTTTTTTAAGTACAAAAGGGGGCATAATTCTGCGAAAATGCTTGTCACAGTTATGGGTCTTGGCCAGTGACCTTATATAATAACCCTGAAGGCATGTGTGAAGTTTCAATTAAATATCTGTAGTAGATATAGAGATATAGAGTTGTTGCACGCAAATTTTAACCTGATTTTTTAAGTACAGAAAGGGGCATAATTCTGCTAAATTGCAGGTCAGAGTTATGGGCCTTGGTCAGTGACCTCACATAATTACCCCGAACACAAGTGTGAAGTTTCAATTGAATATCTGTAGTAGTTACAGAGATATGGACATGTTGCATGCAAACCTTAACTAGAGCATTATGCAGACGCCGACGAATGGGTGAGTAGTAAAGCTCAAACTATTCGGTGAATAGTCGAGCTAAAAACAAGAAGTCAACAAGGGTTAAAGAAACAAAAAACCTGCAGTGTTACACTAAGTTGAAATGCATTCTATAAAGTGCTTAACGATTTTATTGTGTGGAAATTATCAGTCATGGTATAGCTTATGTAACTGAATAAACAAGAGCTGTTTGTAAAACAGTTATACCCCCACTAGGTTAAAATACTATTAGCTTAAAAGGCTAACTTCAGATAATCAAGGGCAATAACTCCATGTTTCCTTGGGCGATTTGGTTGATTATTGAACTTAAAGATTTTCACCAAGTTTAGTGAAGTGTAGGACTTAGAGAACGAAAACGGCTAAAAAGGCCAATTTTAGATAATTCATGGGCCATAACTCCACAATTCCTCGGGCAATTTGGCTGATTATTAAACTTGGCTAAGATATTTATGCCCAAAAACATGTTCATGAAGTTTGGTGAAGATCGGACAAACACTGTTGGGCTTAGCATAAACCGCAAAAAAGGCATAATTAAAGGGCAATAATTCCACAATTCTTGCAGCGATTTAGCTATTACCAAACTTGACCTAGATATTATTATTACAAACATTTTCATGAAGTTTGGTGAAGATCGGATGAAAACTGTTGGACTTGGAGAGTGGAAATGGCTAAAAAGGCAGATTTTAGATAATTCAAGGGCCACAACTTCACAATTCCTGGTGTGATTTAGCTGATTATTGAACTTAACTTAGATATTAAGCCCACAAACATTTTCATGAAGTTTGGTGAAGATTGGATGAAAACAGTTGAACTCTGAGAGCGGAAACGAAAGTAGTCTAACGACAAACCGACATTAGCAAACCAACATAACCAGCCATCTTCGATCAGGGGCATAATAATTAACTGACAAAGCAGGTTTCCACAAAGTTAAGCAGATCTACAATCTTCTTACACAAATGGTCAATACAATTTTACAAGAATTTAAAACTAATAATAGAACCAGCAGTTTTAGTGGACGAAACAATTAATTCAATAGCCAACAGCAGTTGTAAAAATACATACAGATAATTGCACACACCTAGTTAATTAAAAATATGGTAAGAACATGATTTGTTTCCTTAACAGATCTCATACATGGATTAAAATAAAAATACTTATTTTCAAAACGTGACAGTTTTAGTCTGTTCAGACTGTACAGTTAAACAAAGGACAGATCAGTAGTGAGACAGTGTGGCCAGCAATCTGACCAGTGCACACATCCACTGGAGAAAGATCTGAGGCAGACATGTGTTTTAGATACTCTGATATTTCCACAAAACCCAATCATATTCAAACTGAATGATTTATCCAATCATTTTACATTAACCTCACCTGATTCACCTCCAACCTAGATTACAAACAACAGCACACACTTAGGCTTGTGAACGAAATGAATACTCTAACAATAGCTGGGAGGAACTTGACTTACTGGAGTCAAACTCTGGCAAGGTCAATTCTCTTCAGCTCTGTATTTCTTTATGTTTAGCATAGACAATAAAAGTAAATGGCTCTCTTGAAACTACAGAAAATATACAACTATTTGGGTAACTGAAAACTTTTATAGTTCTGACTTTCACTGCTAGAGGATTAACTAGCAACATTCTGCTACACACACAAATGTTTTTGGACTTTGCATGGCTAAATTCTATTTTCATGACCTTGACCTTAAAAGCAAGATTCTGATTGGCTAATTGCTAGGTCACATGGTCTTTAAATAATCCACAGACCCTCCTGTAGCAAGACCGTGAGACTGTTCAGACTGCTATGGCCACAGATTTCTACATCAAAACAGATTGGGTTAGTAAACAATTTGGTTGGGATATTAATTGTGTCAATTCAATAAACCAAAAACAAAATAAAATCCAGTATAAAAACACTAAAACACATAAATGCATCATGGCACTGGACTTTGCAATTTGGAACAATTAAAAGCACCTATTGAAAACAACATCAGTGTAAAATTGTGTAAATATCTGAACACCAGACTTAAAACACAGTGTGCATAAGAATAAAGTAATAACAACTGAAAAAGTAACATAAACACTATGCTGCAGTCTAGGCATAGCCCATACCGTTAACTGATAGCAATAGCTATGACAGTGTTTAATCAAAAAAATTTGATCCCTGTTTAGTTCAAGTGTGTAGAGACTGAAATATACAATGACAGAAAACTGCAATAAACATATGCAATTAGCGATAGACACATTAAAAAAATAAACCACTTAAATCTTTGTGAAACATTGTAGACAAAAGATCAAACCATTAGAACAATATCAAGTATCAATGATAAAAAGAACACAAATACTATAAAATGATATGACATAAGCTCACAAATTATAAGAATACAAGTCTAAAGCAAAAGCTAATGCTTGCATACATAAAACAACAAATGAATAAAATTGTACAATCATAGGAGGGCTCTTATAAGATGACTGGACACAGTCTGACAGCAGGACAAGATGGCAGCCAGGTTGCTAGGCAACTGTGGAGGCCTTGACAACCACTTCACTACAACCTCTCTCAGTTGAATAGATGCAACTGCTACATTAAAACTTGTAGCAGTCAATGGTTTTCTTGAAATATGTTATCTCCATACTAACACTACTAATCATAGTTATATGACTCTTCAAAAACATCAAATTTTGCACCAAGAAGACAAAACAATATGTGAATTTTGTTTTTCAATATATGTTTAATCGGGAATTTAGAACTTGCAAATTAAAATGATTATTTTGGTTCTAATTTAGTTTTTTTAGTCTTGCTAAACTTCCAGTGCTTTATATAGAAGTTTATATCAGCAGTTTTATAACCTGACCCTATTGTTGCCATGGTGATGCAGGCCCTGAACCTTGGTTGCCATGGCTATTCAGACCTCCACACCCCCTGCAACTGTCAGACAGTGTACATGCAACAATAAATACTTCATATGGCACCATAACAATTCAGCAAGAACATTTTTGGTATTAGCACTTTAACAAGTAGAAAAGGTAACAACTGTGCAAATAATTAACAAATGGTTTCTATGGCAACAGGTTTGTAGTCATGGCACAATCAGGTAAAATATACATAAAACCTTAGAATTATGTGTTATGTGATACAAACAAATTTGGACAAGTAGACTGCATTATAACACTGATAAAATAAACTTGAATGAAATGCAATTGACTCGACAAACAGTTTGGTCACTGAATAGGACATCACTTTATAGTAACGAGACAGGTCAAAATAGGAACATGGTGATCTTAACTTTCTGCTTAGGTTGTTGTTTTATAATAAACTCAGCAACTAAGAATACAAAATGTACATATACAATTTTAAGTGGTTGCTATCTAATAACAGATGAACTTGGTCAGTGCTGTTTCTCTGGTTATACCAGAACATATTTACAGTGTATAAAATTTCAGTTCAAGAACAATAATTGAATGTAAAATAAGTCCCTACCCTTGCCTTGATATTAACAGCATGTCCCATAAAACTGTCCATATTGCCATTTACTACAAATGCATTTACACACAAATAAGTGTTTGCAATTGCATGTTCATTATTTGTTTTCAGTTACTCAGACAAATTTAGTACATACAGTCAAATACTGTCATTCCAAAACCCTTTTCTTGTAATTTCGTAAACACTTTTGGCCCCCTTCATTGCTTTGAAGTTAAAAATAAACATCAAATTTCCACACAATACTTAAAAATTAATTAATTTAATTTTCTTCATGACCACAATTTTATTGAAAGCTACAACTGAAGTGAACTGGATCCTGTTACATTGACTATGTTTTACCCGAGATTTCTCAGAGCTGTGTTTGGTCCCAAGCCTTACAGAGTCACAGTATCTGACTGTACAGTGTCATGTGTAAAATACGGCTTCATACAGATCACAAAAGTTACCCTGGTCAACTTGCCGCGACATCAATACGGCTGTCCCCCCAGCACTCACACTAAACACACACGGCACTCAGATGGCGCTCACCCAACACTCAAACGGCACACACATGGCGCTAATACGGCGCTTACACAATACACACTGTCTCTATAGGAGACATCGGCCTGGCCAGCATACACTAACAATGGGGACATACATGTAGCAGCTCGTATCAGCAGTATGGTACTCATGGTAGTGTCTATGTACATCAGCAATGATCAACAATGAGGATATACATAGATAAATATACATGCGCAGCGTAGTTTTCAACCACGGCTATCAACATTTTTGGACCTAGTTGTAAAATTGGTACAAAAAAACAAAATATTTCCACCCAAAATGTTCACAACAGAAATGTAGATCACTACAATAACAATTTGTCCACCATGTTGGCTTACAAATGACAGTCTCCAGTCCAATACTGACCGTTACATGAGATTGGCTCCACTTGCTTGCAGACCTATCCAGTAAGCACCCTTAGTACTGTAATTTTCCTCTCACATTTCTCTCCCATCACCTACACATAATCCGTATTGCTCCACAAAAATCACAAATTATGTAATGCCATTTGAAACCCTCTTGTTTCCCTCATTTAACATAGTGCTTAATAGTGTTACAAAAAAAATATAAACAGAAAAGTAAACAAAAAAGCATTATCTATTCCACACTTGGACCCTTTGTTCAACACTGAAAACGCTCCTCCGTCTCTTATAACTGTGCACGCCTGCGTCAGACTCTAAGGGCAATGGATGACTCAACAGGAACACACTTGCAGCACGTTATTGCAGCCATAACAATGGCCTCAGCAGTAGTCACTTATCTAGTAATCTTTGATATTAAATATGAAACATTAACATCCAAAAACTCCAGAATTTGATAAATCTTTCAGATTTAAGAGCTTCCATTAAACAGACATTAACTTTTACCTTGAAAAATTGATAGGAAGTATATATAAAGACTACAATACTTCAATATCAATGTAAAATGTAAATCCACGTAACAATTAAAATATGAAATGTTAAAAACAAACTTACTTTTCATCAAGACAAGTACATTTGACATAGTTTACATTTTTCCTGCCAAAATGTTCAGAATTTCCTATAACTCACATTTGTTCAAAGTAGACAAACAAGCTCTGTGCAAAGTTTGCTGTGTTCTATTTCCTATAGCTCACAATTGTTCAAAGTAGACATATTTCGGAGTTCTAAGCTGCATATCTCCTACAGCACACATTTGTTCAAAGTAATTATACTTGAGAGCTTCCTGCAGTATTCCGAGAGTTCCATAACTGATGGGGATGATAACATGAAGACGACCTATTTAAGAGCAGTATGCAGTCTTTGCAGTATTCTTGTAAAATGTCAGACTAAACATCACAATTAGACATATTTCATATTTCGGAGCTCTATACTGTATCTGCGGTGTTCCTTATTTGATATTGCTTGTTAGAAGGCAGTTGAACTCCACACGGCCCACTAAAACTCACATTTGTTCAAAGTAGACATATTTCATATTTCAAAGCTCTATACTGTATTTGTGGTGTTCCTTACTTAATGTGGCTTGTGTTTCCCTACTTGATGTGGCTGGTAAGATGACAGTTGAACTCAACGCGACCGTCACACGATTTCTTGCAGATCTGGCACTTGAAGGGGTCGCGGTCATTGGCGTGGAAGCCGTTGTGCAGCAGGTAGAGGGTGCAGTCCTCAAAGATGATGTGGCAGTGCTCACACTTGTACACCTCCCCCTTGGACAGGAGGAAGGAGACCATCAGCTGGTCTTTGTTCAGCTCCTCCTCCCCCTCCTCATTGTACTGCTGCTGGTACGCCGTCTGGTCCCCTGCAGCCATGGCAACGCTGCTCAGCCGCCGCATTGGTCGACGCTGTTTGCGCGAATTTGTAGACGAGATCATTCTTTTGTTCAGGTTGCGTCGACTGATACCCCCGTTCACTCCGTTAGTGTGCACGTCATCTGACTGGAAGTCCTCCGTGAACCGTGACTCTGCGAAACTGGAGTCCTCTGAAGGTGTTTTCTGGCTGTGGTTGGGCACATCATGCTCGTTCTCCATCTCAGTCATGTTTTCTTGGTCCTCATCATTGCTCTGTTTCTCCTTCCCGTCAGCACAGGACATGGACGTGTGCGAGTCAGACGAATACTTGCGACTTCTCGTCGTAGTGCTGACTGGTTCAACTTCTTCCTTCATAGGCTCGGCCGATGATGCGGCTGACTGGTTCTTATCAGGGGGCATGATGGGAAGCCTGGCAGGGGAGATAATTCCTGGGTTATTGAATGGCTGACCACGGAGACTTTCAGCACCATTAGATGCAAGCAGCATCGAGACAGCAGTATTGGGATCGTTACCCTGGGACAGAGAGCGCTGAATAAATGCATGGGCAGTTGACACGAAGGGAGGCAAATGAAAATGATCAGCAAGGGATGTAACTGGCAGAGTCTTTGACTGGTTGCCAAACAGGTTAAATGCTTTCTCAATTTCTGAAATCTCTGAGGGATCCATCTTCATTTCACCCTTGCCATCAAAATCTCCAGGATACCCGAAGCCCAGCGGCAGTGGCCCAGGGAAGCCCAGGGGACCGTGGTGAAGGTTTAGACTCAGGGCGCCCGGGTGACACATCATGTGCTTTTGAAGCTCGTCTAGAGAACTAAAGCTGGCTCCACAGACAAAACACTTCTGAAAGTTCTCCATCATGTCCCTATGGTGCCTCCTCTCATGCATGCGGAAGCTCCCACACTGTGCGAACGTCTTCCCACAAATGTTACACTCATACGGTTTCTCCCCTGTATGGACTCGCTCGTGAGCTCTCAGAGTTCCTATCTGGGTGAAGGACTTGCCACATGTGGTGCAGGTGTGAGGCTTCTCTCCGCTGTGAATCTTTTTGTGCATGGACAGGGACGCTGGTGTTGAGAACGTCTTAGAACACAGATTGCAGCTGAGAGAGTCGTCCTTGTTACGTTTTGATGGGGGTGACATGTCGTTACTGTCCTCAGAGTTCTGGGAGGTGGACGAAGACATGTGGATGTTGTGAGACTGGGACAGGCTCTGGGACAGGCTGTGGGAGAGGACCGACAAAGACGAGGTCACCTCGGGGAACATGCCCGGCATCGAGCCTGCTAGAGAGGAGGCTGCGATCTGGGACAACGTGCTCGCAAATGACGTGTTGTGACAATTCAAGTTGGCTGTGGTCAGGTTCATGTTCGACTTCTGAGTCACTTTCAAGGTAGGAGAGTTTGGGGTCAGTGGCTCCGGGGTCGTCGGGGCACTGGTTACCACGGACACAACCCCGTCCTCATAAGCACTCTGTATCTGCCTGGAGTGCATGCGCTCGTGTTTCTTCCAGTTGCTAGCGTCACTGAACGCTTTATTGCACACAGAACACACGTAAGGCTTCTCACCTGGAAAACAGGAACAGTTTGAACATTACTGGGATGGTCCCAATAAATATTTATATTTATTTATAAATATTTATATTTAAGGGCAAAAGTTAATTTACCTTTAAAAGACATAATTACCCAAGAACAGTTTGTAAAACATGTATTCCCCCCCCCCCCCCCTTAGGCCCAAAGCAATCTTTGTACACAATAGTAAGAATGACAAGACCAATGTAAAATGAAACTTTTTTTTTCAATTGGTCAGTTGACCTTGACCTTTGACCCTATGACCCAATAATCAATAAAGATACTTAACTAATCATGACCAAACTACCTACGAAGTTTGAACCTAGGCATAAAAGCTCTGTAGTTATTGCCTGTACAAGGTTTGTAGCCATTGTCAGTTTTTACATCTTTTGGCCAGTTTGACATTCACCTTTGATACAAGAACCCAATTATCAATAGGGATCCTCTACTAGTCATAATAAGCCTACCTACCGAGTTTGAGGAATCTAGTCTGAAGGGTTCTGTAGTTATTACCCGGACAAGGGTGTACAATTACTGGGAGTGTTCTCTCTATAATCTTTGGTCAGTGTGACTTTGACCGTCAACCCAATGACCCCAAAATCAATAAGGATCCTCTACAAGTCATGACCAACATACCTACGCAACAAAATGTTAAGAACATAGGACTATGGGTTGTGACGTTGACCTTTGATCCAATAGGTACCCTCTACTAGTCTAGTTATAACAGCCTACCTACCAAGCTTGAAGAATCTAGGCCTAAGGGTTCTGTAGTTATTGTTAAAAGTATTATAAATGTACATAGAGCTAAAACAATTATACATGTACATACATATTACTTAGATACTGTGAAAACAATGCCATATATTGTATTAAGGTAGAAAGCCCCCAATGGGACTTTTTTCAGACCTCGACTTTCTTATTACATTTGATCATTAAATCTATTATGAGACTAAACTGTGAAATATAAACAAAATCTAACCACACGTTTTGACAAAAATGCGATTTTTTTTATAACCCCTCATTTTTCACTGCAACCTAAAATGTTGATGGGGTACACTTACAAAAATTTATTTCTGAATAGCTTTAATTTATACTTTAAAGATGTATCTTATGAAAAAGTATAACAAGCATAAGTACTAAAGTTGACCAACAATACTTGACATTAAATTTGGCTAAGCATATAGTAAAAAACTACAGATTTCATTACAGTAAAAATACGCCTAACACCAATTTTTTTATTTTGTAGTATTTAAAACTTTTATTTCATAGTATGTCAAAATCAGTAATACCAAAATATAATATAACCTTATCTGAGAGGAAAAGGTATAAATTGACATAGGTTCCCCACAAAAATCTCAAGGTATAACATTTAGCAACCCTGTTATAAAAAAATGAAAATTATGAAAATAAGACAAGTAAAAAAGCAAATATTTTCCTTCTATGTTAAAATATTTTCTTCTCTTCTAATTATAATCTAATAGCGGTATCGATATTAAATGAATTATTTTTGCATTAATGTTAAAGGAATAGTGTTCTGTGTAAACATTTTAAATACAAATGTAACTAGCTGAGGTTCACATGTCCTTGGTTACCACATTCAGAAAAATAATAAACATTTTTTATAAGTGTGTGTTTCAAAAAATTCAATTTACATTTTCATTACATTATGTTAACAAAAGCTTAAAAAAAACTGGCAAATATTTGTGATAACTTCATCAAGACTCTTCTTGGAGCTTGTGACTATTGGTAAAATTTCACAGTTTTTGGATAAAAAGGTGTCTCTTAGACCATTCTCATCATTTTGCCGATACATAATTTTCATGTGTTTTTTACAGCGGTAGATCTCTTCAAAATTCCTCAGTAGAACAGGTCCAAGTTTACACAATGAACAGTATTTTAAATTATCCAACAGAACGACAAACTCGATCATCCGACGTCCCGCTCTCCACCCATCTCGACTGACTATTTTTTCAAGTTTTTGGTGTGAATGAATGTCATTTCACAGCAAGGAACACGTTTCTCCTTAACGCAGATATGTTTTTATATACGAATAATTATGTTCAATAATACAAAAAGCCTTGGACGTTTATTTATAACTATTTTAACTTTAGTGTAATGAAATGCACCAGACATATCGCGAAAAGGTCATGATTAAATGTAAACAGAAATTCCCAACAATGAAGGTATTTCCCATGCCAGAGTACCTTGTTTTTCTTCAAACTACATCTTTACTTTCATCTTTGAACACAAATAAGCATTAATTTCAAACATTTAATTGAAAATGACTCAACATTCGAAAAGTAATGTTTATTTCGCGAAAATAATTTCTGTTTCAGATCAGATCGATTAGATTTACGGTTAGTGGCGAATGGGCCGAAGTTAACCGATATTTCCCGAGTATTTCCGAAGTCATTAGGATCTTTCTACCTTAAAAAATACGAACAAATACTAAAGTGACTCATTTTTTCACATATACATCGTTTTTACTAAGACAATGTTATATCACTGTATAATATACAATACTTATTCAAAATAGATACCACTCATTAATTGTCATATACAGATAAACACTTATGAATGACATGTGTCAGCTATAGGGTCGGATATCGTTAACCCCGCAGCGGTAGGATACAGATACTGATACTTTATTACTAATATCACTCATTGTAGATATGTTAAGTATGAACTCCATGTACTGTTATGCGAAAAAGAACTAACACTTAAGTCAAAGACACCTGAATTTATTAAATTATTTACATATTACCACTTTGAGCTCAAACAACTACGAAAACCATGATATATCAAATATCAATCATATTATCATGACTAGAATTGCTGTAGAATGCAAATCATACATTAAAAACATGAAGGCCAAGATGACCGTAGGTTGTTCACCATGAATCATTATGGCATACTCAAATTTAATAGTTTTCAGAGATAATTAAGTATAATTTTGACAGCAGACAACAAAGACGGACACTCATAGCCATGTTTAACTAATCTGAAGGAATTGGCAGAAGGTTACCCAAGGAAAATTCCTATTAAATGTTTTTCTAAATGAGTCAAAATAGTTTGAAGGAATTTGGTACAGGCTAACCCAAGGAATTTTTCTGATTAGTTTAAAAAAAAAATATTTTTAGAGTTTTTCTATAAATTCAAATGAGTTGAAGGAATATGGATCACCCCATGAACATTCCTGCGAAGTTTAGTTACAATGCACCAAGCGCTTCAGAGAAGTTGTCTGAAGTAAATTGAGGACTATGGATGACAGACAGTGACTGACCACAATACCCCCCCACCCTTAGGCAATTCATGCTCAGCTGTGCTAAAACAAAACACATTAGGTATTTAAATGTTGTTTTGAATAATAATAATAATAATAATAATAATAATGGAGGCATGTCAGTTTTGACAGTAATATAAACGAAAACTAAGTCAGTAGCTTGCCATAGCAGATGGTGTCAGTATAAACAAGAGATAGTTTGTAAAACATGTATGCCCCCCCCCCCAACTTGCAGCCAAGCTGTGAATATGTGCAATTCTTAAGAAAATTTTTAAATATGCAAGCCCAAGCGAGGTCTCGATATACGGTATCTATGCATGAAGTTTCATTAAAATATCTCAATACGTTCTCAAGTTATTGCGCAGAAACTGTTTTTCTATTTTTAGCAACCATGACCTTGACCCAACCCACCCCATATGCAATCCCAAGCGAGGTCTCGATATAAGGTATATATGTATGAGGTTTCATGAAAATATCTCGATGCGTTCTAAAGTTATTGTGCTAAAACCGTTTTTTCTATTTTTAGTTATGGTGATCTTGACCTTGACCCCACGCACCTCATATGCAATGCCAAGCGAGGTCTGAATATAAGGTATCTATGTATGTAGTTTCATTAAAATATCTCGATGCGTTTTCAAGTTATTGAGTGGAAACCATTTTCTATTTTTAGTAACGGTGGCCTTGACCCCATCCACCCCATATGCAATCCAAAGCGAGGTCTCCATGTAAGGTATTTATGTATAAAGTTTCATTAAAATATCTCAATGCTTTCTGAAGTTATTGAGCGGAAACCGTTTTTCTATTTTTAGTAACGGTGACCTTGACCTTGACCCCACCCACCCCAATTGCAATCCCAAGCGAGGTCTCAATATAAGGTATCTATGTATGAAGTTTCATTAAAATATCGCGATGCGTTCTCAAGTTATTGAGCGGAAACTGTTTTCCTATTTTTAATAACAGTGACCTTGACCTTTGACCTGTTGACCTCAAAATTTATAGGGTTCTTCCTTTCCTCACAAGTAACCAGCATACCAACTTTCATGATCATAGGTCAAAGTGTTCTAAAGATATTGTGCGGAAACGAAATGGTCTACTGTTTTTCTATTTTTAGTCACGGTGACCTTGACCCCCACCCACCCCATATTCAATCCCAAGCGAGGTCTCGATGTAAGGTATCTATGTATAAAGTTTCATTAAAATATCTCAATGCATTCTCAAGTTATTGAGGGGAAACCGTTTTTCTATTTTTAGCAACGGTGACCTTGACCTTTGACCTGTTGACCTCAAAATTTATAGGGTTCTTCCTTTCCTCCCAAGTTACCAGCGTACCATCTTTCATGATTGTTGGACAAAGCGTTCTCAAGATATCGTGTGGAAACGAAATGGTCTACTGACAGACCTACCGACCGACCGACGGACAGTTGCAAAGCAAGATACCCCCACTTCTTCGAAGGGGGGCATAATTAGGCATTGTTAAGACTTACACAGTTTTGGCTAATATTAATAATATTTTATTACTTGAGATTTTCAAAAATAATTACATATCTATTTATTGTTTATTGATGGAAATATCGTGATGAGTACAGGTATTTTATGAAACGGTATATACCGGTATTTTTTTAAAGCGATATTCGGTAGTTTAATGAAATGGAAAAAAAGTGTCCAACCCTAGTCAGCTTTCACACTAATTGCCAAATTACAGATTATAACACCAAAGTGTTACCTTCAAGATGTCCCTCGTGTGAAATGCAGTCACATGTGACTCACCAGTGTGTAGCCTCTCGTGTGCCTTGATGTAGCTGGCCTGTGCAAAAGTCTTCCCACAGAAACGACAGCTCGGCCTTACACCGTCATCCCGGTCAGAGTTACCATCCATGCCCTGAACACAGACAGATATGTACATGTATAATTATGAAAACCTGATTAATAATGCAAGGGCTATATCTTTATAAAAAAACTTCAAATCTAATTGTCTTGCATTATATGCATTATGCAACCTTTGAATAATGCGACTTAAGTTTTAATCACATGATATATTTGGTTTGCAATTTATGCTAGCATTTATCTTTATCAGTCATATTGACAAGTTTTTAATGCAATCTATTTGAAGTTTTTTTAAGTATTCAGTTTGCGTACATGAATTCAGTTTGCATACATGAATTGACTTTTGTTTCTCATGACATTTTAAACAAGATCCATTTGTACAGGTATGACCCCTCTAGGTTAAAAGCAATCTTAAACTATCAAGTTTGGTGAAGATCAGATAACAAGAGCTGTCGGAGGACAGCGCGCTCGTCTTTTCTTGTGCTTGTCCAGTTACTGGCATTTTTTTTCTAAAACAAGAAATACAGAAATTCCACGAAAACCAAATTTTTCTAACAAAATGCATTAAAGTCAGCACATCAATAAAATTTTTAGTAAAAGTGACCTTGACCTTAACCCCACCCACCCCATATGCAATACCAAGCGAGGTCTCGATATAAGGTATCTATGTATTAAGTTTCATTAAAATATCTCAATGCATTCTGGCATTCTTAAGTTATTGATCGGAAACCGTTTTTCAATGTTTAGTAATAGTGACCTTGACCCCAAACACCTATGGTACGCAATCCCAAGCGAGGTCTTGATATAAGGTATATATGTATTAAGTTTCATTAAAATATCTCAATGCATTCTCAAGTTATTGAGCAGAAACCATTTTTCTATTTTAATAACAGTGACCTTGACCCTATATGCAATCCCAATTGAGGTCTCGATATAAGGTATGTACGTATGAAGATTCATTAAAATATCTCAATGCGTTCTCTAGTTATTGAGCAGAAACCGTTTTTATATTTTTAGTAACAGTGACCTTGACCCCACCCATCCCATATGCAATCCCAAGCGAGGTCTCGATATAAGGTATGTATGTATAAAGTTTCATTAAAATATCTCAATGCGTTCTCAAGTTATTGAGTGGAAACAGTTTTTCTATTTTTAGTAACAGTGACCTTGACCCCACAAACCCCATATGCAATCACAAGTGAGGTCTTGATATAAGGTATCTATGTATTAAGTTTTATTAAAATATCTAAACTTGTTCTCAAGTTATTGAGCAGAAACCATTTTTCTATTTTTAGTAACAGTTACCTTCTCCCCACCAACCCCATATGCAATCCCAAGCGAGGTCTCGATATAAGGTATGTATGTATAAAGTTTCATTAAACTATATAAATGAGTTCTCAAGTTATTGAGCGGAAACCGTTTTTCTATTTTTAGTAACAGTGACCTTCACCCCACCCACCCCATATGCAATTCCAAGTGAGGTCTCTATATAAGGTATCTATGTATTAATTTTCATTAAAATATCTCAATGCGTTCTCAAGTTATTGAGTGGAAACCATTTTTTTATTTATAGTAACAGTGACCTTGACCCCACCAACCCCATATGCAATCCCTAGCGAGGTCTTGCTATAAGGTATCTATGTTTGCAGTTTCATTAAAATAGCTCTGTTCTCGAATTAGAGTGTGGAAACAAAAAGTTGAGAAACTAGCTTACCGAAAAACTTGAACCTCTCCATATAGCTTATATGTAAAAATTTTAAGTGTAAAAAGACCCATAATTTTGACAAATTTCAAACTAGAGTTATCAAAATTGGCCTATGAGTTCATTTTAATATAGGGAATAAGTGTTCTAAGTTTGAATGAAATCACTTAGGCCATTCCTGAGAAACCAGCTTACCGAAAAACTTAAACCTGTCCATATAGCTTATGTAAAAAGGCCCATAATTTTGACAAATTTCAAACTAGAGTTCCCAAACTTGGCCTAAAGGTTCATTTTAATGTGGGGAATAAATGTTTTAAGTTTGAATGAAATCCCTCAGGCCATTCCTGAGAAACTAGCTTACCGAAAAACTTTAACCTAGCTCGGACGCCGACGAGAGTAGAATAGCTTGCCTTTTCTTCGAAAATTCGAGTTAAAAACTGTTGGCCATAGACAGCCGAACCTACTAAAAAGGTCAAGTTTAGATAAATCATGGGCCATTACTCTGCAGTTCCTGGGGTGATTCTGTTGATCATCGATCATTTGACTAAGATATTATGGTATCAAACATTTCCATCAAGTTTGGTGAAGATCGGATGAAAAGTGTTAGAGAATGGACAAGGCTAAAAATTAAATATAAGTTATTGAGCGGAAACCGTTTTGCTATTTTTAGTGACCTTTACCCCACCCGTCCCATATGCAATCCCAATCGAGGTCTCGATATAACGTCTTAACCAAATATGAAACCTCTGGGCCTTGTGGTTTCAGAGAAGAATTTTTAAATCATTTTGCCATTTACATCTATATAAACCATGTGAGCCCCGGGGTGTGGCCAGTTTTGACCCCATGGGCATCATTTGAACAATCTTTGTAGAGGACCACTATACAACATTACATACCAAATTCGAAACCTCCGGGCCTTGCCGTTTCTGGAAAGAAGATTTTTAAAGTCATTTTGCTATTGAAGTCTATATAAACCATGTGATTCCCGGGGTGTGGCCAGTTTTCACCCCAGGGGCATCATTTGAACAATCTTTGTAGAGGACCACTATACAATGTTACATACCAAATATGAAACCTCTGGACCTTGCGGTGTCAGAGAAGATTTTTAAAGTCATTTTGCCATTTAAGTCTATATAAACCATGTGAGCAACGGGGTGTGGCCAGTTTTGACCGCAGGGGCATCATTTGAACAATCTTTGTAGAGGACTACCATACAATGTTACATACCAAATATGAAACCTCTGGGCCTTGAGGTTTCAGAGAAGATTTTTAAAGTCATTTTGCAATTAAGTCTATATAACACATGTGACCCCCCGGGGTGTGCCCAGTTTTGACCCCAGGGGCATCATTTGAACAATCTTTGTAGAGGACCACTACACAATATTACAAACCAAATATAAAACCTCTAGGCCTTGAAGTTTCAGAGGAGAAGATTTTTAAAGTCATTTTGCTATTTAAGTCTATATAAACCATGTGACCCCCCGGGATTTTTAAGTTTTCATTTATCAAATCTATTTTTAATTCTGGTGACCTACATATGCAGCGGACCGGAACGATTTGAACAATTTTTTAAAAGGGTCACCCAAGGGACATTCCTGTGAAGTTTGGTGAAAATCTGCCCAGTGGTTTAGGAGATGTTCTTTGAATGTAAATATTGACACACGACGCACGACAGACAAATGGTGATCCTAAAAGCTCACACGTTGTGCTCAGGTGAGCTAAAAATTCAAGGGCCATAACTACACATTTCCAGGGGCTATTTGGTTGATATCAAACTTGACGGAGATATTATGCCCACAAATTTGGTAAGGATCAGAAAAAATCTACCAAAAAGGCCAAATGTAGATAATTCAAAGGTAATAACTTCACAAATCCTCTGGCAATTTGGCTTATTATTGAACTGTTAGTTGGCCGAGAAATTATGCCCACAAATATTTTCAAGCTTGTTGGAGTTCGGATGAAAACTGTTGGACTCAGAGAGCAGAAATGAAAGTGGTCTACCGACAGACCGACATTAGCACACCAATATACCATTTCATTTTTGATGGGGGGCATAATTAAATGAGTAAAGGGTGTTTCAGAGTTGGGTATTTACGCAGGTATGCGCCTTATTTGTTGCTCTGCAACTATACCGCTCTGCAACTATACCAGCCTTGTACCTGATCTGTAGAGAGTTTTCTGGTGGCCAGACCGGGACTGTGTTGTACACCATTAGACTTGAGCAGTGACTGCAGTTGCTCTATGAGGCCCTGGTTCTCAGCGCTTGCGTAGCTGGCTAGATTGTGTGCATAGCTTGTGTACAAACTGGACATCAGATCGGCATCGTTCATCTTCAGACAGCCAGCACCACTGCAGCTAGAAGCTGACTGGGGACTGAAACACATACAACACCAGTATTTCACACCTTGCTATGATAATAATTACAGAGATTTCAGTAGATTCTAAAACCAGGAGAAGTATTATTATCAGACTTACAGACAATGCGAAACCTGTCAGACAACAAATAAGGGTGTCTGACATAATGCATTATAACTCATGTTATACAAATAATATGCTAATTTGCCTTTTGTTTAACAAATAAAGGAATTATTATTGCAACACATGGCTGTATGCATCATGTTGTACCAAATAATTGCATAATAATAAATTATTTAACCGTGTATATCATGTTTTCAACATATGGTGTCTTTCTTACAAATCATGGGGTCTGACAGCTGATATAGAGGTTTCGGGTATCTGATATTGCTCATGAAGTTGGCAAAATGGAAAACTATTCCATCAAAATGATGTAAGGAACATTATTGCGCTCGACTATTAAACCACTTTGTCACAGTTTTTGGCCTTTATCACTACAAAAAAGGGGCATAATTCTCCTTAAATGCTGGTCACAGTTATATGCCTTGGCCAGTAACCTTATCTACTGACCTTTAAGACATGTGTGAAGTTTTAATTGAATATCTGTAGAAGAAACAGAGATACAAAGTTGTTGCACACAAACTTTAACCTGAAATTTCTAAGTGCAAATTATTATGCTAAATTGCATGTCAGAGTTATGGGCCTTGGTCAGTGACCTCACATAATGATCCCGAAGAAATGTGTGAAGTTTCATTTGAATATTTGTAGTAGTCACAGAGATATATATGCACTTGTTGCACGCACACCTTAACCCGAAATTTCAAAGAAAAAAAGGGGCATAATTCTGCTAAAATGCTGGTCACAGTTATGGGTCTTGGCCAGTGACCTTATATAATGACCCTGAAGGCATGTGTGAAGTTTCAATTGAATATCTGTAGTAGATATAGAGATATGGAGTTGTTGCACGCAAACTTTAACCTCATTTTCTAAATACAAAAAGGAGCATAATTCTGCTAAATTGCAGGTCAGAGTTATGGGCCTTGGTCAGTTACCTCACATAATGATCCCAAAGAAATGTGTGAAGTTTTAATTGAATATCTGTAGTAGTTACAGAGATGTGTGCTTATAAGTTGTTGAACGCTATCTTAACCAGAGCATTATGCCGACGCCAACAAATGTGTGAGTAGTATAGCTCGAATTATTTGGTGAATAGTCAAGCTAAAAATATATAAATTGCAATTTGCTTACATTAAATAGCAGGATCCTGTATCTATTGAAATCCTTGAAATTAGTTAATAAAAATAGTGTTTGTTTGGATTTTTCGCCGTTTTTAACAGTACTTTAGTCATATCACGACGGTCAGTTAACCAACTCAAACTTTTCCTGGGCAAGCTTAGCAGATGTAAGCGGTTTACCAGTACAAAAAACACATACTTATGCCAGTAACTAACAACTGCCCTACTTGAATCATAACCAATCCTCACACAAGTTATGTGGCTGGCTAGGGTTCAAATTCACGATTCCTGGATTGAAAGTCCAGCGCTCTACCATCTGAGCTAGCCGGGCCCGGCAATGAAAATAGTATTTTTAACGATGAAATCAATGATGAAAAAACAACTGAAAAAAAAATCTTCATTATCAAAGTACATGGATATAATATAACAAGGTATCCAACTCCAAACACACAAAAAACAGGGTGCATTTATTTGGTAATTAACAACTGATTACTTACTATTAATCTAAAGATTATTTTACGGATTATTATCGTAGCAATGAGTCACAAAAATTCCCAATTGTAAAGAATCTGTTTTTGTTTTTTTTTCGAAAATAAAAGTGAAAATACGATTTATCAATACTTTACAGCCAATTTTTTCACACTGGCTTTACATTTGGATATGCTCTAAGTTTATCATTGACATTGTTTACAAGGGAAGAACACTCAAATAGCTGTGTAATAATACTCGTAAAACAAAGAAAAATGATTCGTTTGTCCTCTATCATGATGAAATTTAACATGAATTGTGGGAAAATATTTTGTTATTTACACAAGTGGATGTGTCAGTTAAAGGAAGGATTTAAATATAAGGAGGTCAAGATTTATTTTCAAGTTATCACATATTTTCGCGAAATACGTAGTGTAGGCACTACACGATGTTTATTAACACATCATTATAACTAAATCATGTAGACAGTAGATCCCACAATTTTATTTTGGTGAAGTTGGTCAGATTTGGTGATGCTTTTTTAGAAATATACACACACTTATAGGAAATGAGACATGCCTATGAGTACAGAGCCTTAGTTGCATAGCTTGCTTAGGTACAGTCTTCGTCTTAACTTGGTTGCCCGATGCCAGGGACAAGTAGATTTGATTTCGGGCTAGCAGAAAATGCCGGATGCTTGCCCGATCGGGCAAGTGTTTTCAGAGGCTTTATATATTATGTGGAAACAGAAATGCATTAAAAATAAAATTCAAGATTGATTCTTCGAAGAAAATATTTATAAAACCCATTGTTTTATGGGCACATAAAGTATTTACACATAAACATATGACGTCATCATGCTGTGTGGTCTTCAATGTTGTGTAGACGCTTATTGAAATATATAGACAATTGATTGTAGTAGAGTAAACGCTTCTCCGTTCAAAAGCCTTGAGTTGGAGTACATGCTAGTTTGGCTGAAATTGAAGTGTACACATACTTGCATTGTTTGCAGTAATTAAAAAAGATATAAATAAGTATTTAATTTTGAATATGAAATTAATTGCACAAGTGCATGTTGTTTGAAAGTAAGACTGCATTTTGGTACTTTTCTTTGATAGGAACTATTTTGGAACTACTTTCGTCAAATGTAGCTGGCAGTTTAATAAGAGTGAAATAGCGGGTTGCTTCACCCTGCTCCTTGTTTAGTTTCGCTCTGATGCCCCTCTGAGTTGGTTCACAGAGAAATGTTAAATATATATCTTTTGAAATACAACATATTTGTGCAAATATGATTATCCAATAAATATACTTTGTATAAAGACCTTAATTAGAAGCATTTAAGTGAGTTATCAAGTTATTAGAGAATATCAACAAATTGGTCTAGCTGTCCACCCCTCTCCTTTTGAGCAGAGCCACATACCTTTTGGACATTAGATATTTCCTTGTTTATCTTTAAAATCACATTTGACACATGACATACAAAATATGGTGAACCTTATGCATTTCCCATTTTGAGAGAAAACAACAAAAACAAGATGACTGACATGACTATGGAAATAAAATATGAATAAATAAAATTATATAACACGTCATTTTCTTATATTGCTGTAAAGTAGCATTTGAAGTTCGGACAAGTTAAACATATTTCGGGCAAGTGGTTTTGCTAACAAGCTTGCCCGAACTGGGCAGAAAAATGCCTGAACTGGTCAGAAAAAGGCCTGAAAACTTTAGAGTTCTAATGAGGTAACGTAGCTCATGATTTCAAGGCTGGGCTTGTAACTGTTCAGGGATGCGAGTCCAGTTAGCCCCTAACGCTAGAATGTTAATTTATATGCCTGTGCGTAGACATTTGTATGTATTTGAATGGTATTTATGAAGGTAGAACAATAAAGGAGTAGGTTCACTAACTGCCCATTACTGGCCACAAACTGAAGTCATAATAACATTTAATAAATTAAAACAAGAGGGGGTGATAACGCTGAATGGATCTTTCTTGGCTGTGTTGATACTTTGTTTAACGCGTCAATTACGTCAATATGAAATAAATTTCACGATACACACGCTCATTTTACAATTATTTGTAGAATTGGGGTTTAGCTGAAGTTAGTTGTTTGTAGCCACATACAAGTATAAACATTCCTGGCCCAAATTATCGCTTACAGCGTCATTTTGTACACTCCGCCTATTGTGCCTATACATTTTTTGAACCCAAGCTACGCCCCTGTTAGTAATTTAAGTAACTGTGCATTAATTCAATGAGTTAATTGTATTAAATTGTGTATACAAATGTTTTGAAAACAGATTGTTATTCTAACTGATGACAAATAAAACATATTTCATGGCCTTCTGTTTATCATACACACAAACGCATCTAGTACCTCTACAAAAAAGGCTGTCAAAAAATGGTCACTCAAGAAATTGGACTGTCCTGACCAGCTGCCCAGTTACATCGACACAATTAATTTAAATAATGAAAAAATATGGCCATAAATATTGACACTTCTGTCAACATATATCATTTTATTCTACTGACTCAACTATGGACAAACTTATTTGCTAGAATTTCTCAACTAAAGCCGTTAAGCAATAAAAAATCAAGTCAGTTAGACATTGTTAAAGGTGTCGTCAAGTTAAAATTGCAGTTTTTGCTGTGCAACAGCCGGCGTAACGTCATCAGTTATTTTTGTCGACTGCAAAAATCAACTAAATTCGATGATGATGGCGCTGGCTGTACTGGTAGTTTTGGATTGTAGTATTACCATTATTGTGATAAATATATGTGTAACTGTCCCCATCAACTTCTTTGTGATTTTTCGCGTATTTCCAAAAAATTACGCTAGATGGCGTTACCTTTCCGGTTAATTATAGACGGTGTAAAAGAATCGTTTGTCATATTATCCACAGGTTGCACCCAACTAATATTTGTATTCAACTGAGTATCCACTCGACATCCAGCCTCTTAAGTAACATAATATTTTGTTTTACGACAGCCGAACAAGTCTGTTATTTGCTATCAATTACTTCATAAATTCATTCATGCGTTTGTTCGTTCGTTCGTTCCTTCCTTCCTCTAGAAATTAAGAACATAACACACGATCAGGGATCAGCTAGAAGCACATGTGCCAAGTGCCTCCTTTCAACCTCTGCCTAGGCGTTAGTCTGGATTATATATAGGCCTATGCATACTATACTCTCTGTGCCTGAAATCTGTCTTCACCCGCTATATTCGTGCCTGAGTCGTTATATTGTCCTCGGGCTCCTTCGAAATCGCCTTGTTTTTTTTTCATTCACCAATTGGTCATAGGTCACCCACTTATAAATAAATGCATGCTCACGTTCATTTAGTTTTAGTTTGAAGCCATGCTGCCCGCAGTTAAATATGCTACCATATGTGTATCTTTGTCAAATGTCTGGTTTGGTGAAATATCTATGAACAGAAATTGCCTTCTAATCTCAAGTCCCAAAACATCAATTGTGTTGTTGGGAATATGTGTAGTTAACTCAGAAGGAAGTACAGATGACTTTAATTATAACAAAAATGATAAACATCTAGACAAAATTGGCGCTCAATATGTCCTATCCATATTAAATAGTCTTATTTACTAGTATTCAACAGTTATTTGTTAACCGCAGTCAATAGATTATAATTCAATACATCTTAAATTGGCATTAGTTCTAATGAACTTTACTGATGTTTATTCGACTAAAAACCTTTCCTTATTTACGAAAGAGATTGTATAATGTTAATGTTCGAAAACGCTTGGTACGAACGGAATATACACTAATAAAAAGTACATGCCGATTTACTCCAGAGGCATCACCAGCTGCCGCATACAGATAAAAAAAAAAGTTCCCAAAACGTTGTTACCGATTTCAGCTCGTTTTTTTTATTTTGCTCGGTAAGATGTCCATTAGAAACGATTTCTGCAGTTTTATTTTATTTACATATACTTCTTGACTGCTCCTTTAAACGTCTACAAATAAGGTCAATATACAACCTGATAGTAATTAGCCTTTTTTCCTATATATTCGTGCACGTAAGAGCTCAATTGCTTTTATATCCCAAATGAACACATTTTCAACACCAGTGAGACTTTTATCCTTAAATTTAAGGTCTCTCAAATAAAGGCCAGATAATTGAGAGATCAGTCATTCACTTAGTAACTGACCAATTCTAGGAAGGCACCCTATCAACCATGCATTTTTAGATGTTTCTTATCATTGGTCCAGTCTTCATTTTGATAGGAAAACGCTTAAATTTTTCAATTATTTTGATCAAATTTATTAAAAGCATTCTAGCAAACACCAAATTACTGTTTCAAAATTAATGTTTATAAAAATCCCGTGTTATGCACATAGTGTGTAGCGATTTCAGAGAGTTTCTTCAAATATCTTAATTTAGTAAGACAAAATAAATCTAAAATTCGCAATTTTTAAAATAAAAAATTGTATTTATGATATTGAATAGTCACAATACAAATAAGTAAGAAATAACAATTAATTTGCATTATTCAGGGGGTTGCTGAAAAAGACAGGGGTTGTTGAATAGAAAGCGGTAACCTATTAGACAGGGGTGGCTGAATAGATAGAAAAGTTGGATATACGCGTAATTCTGCCAATTATAAACAGGCGTGTTTCTGTTTAGACGATTAATTTTAATTCCTGGAATTTTAACTATTCATAAATCATTAGCATGTTCATTACATTCACCCCATCTGAAATTTCCTAATCAATAGAGATTTTGTTATCACGTGGACCGTTCATGTTTCCCACCCATATGACCAATGGTCACAGAACACGTGTTAGTTCAATTACGGGGTATAATGGAAGATGAAGGAGACGCCAGTTCCGTAGGCGACCTTGCGTCTTTTAGTGGCTGGTGTGAAGTACCTAGTACACTGCAACTCGATTTAACAACTCGTGCGAAAGAAGAGTAAGCAGAAGTGTAGCGGGGCTCGACCCTGTGTCGCCTGGGTTGTGAAGCCGTTGCGTTACTTGACAATTATCCGCTACCTCTAATCATTGAGATCTTTGTTTGGATTTTTGGCCGTATTCAACAGTATTTCAGTCATATAACGGCGGGCACTTGACATACTTACACTTTTCCAGGATAAGCTGGTTTACTTATGTCAGTAACTGACAACTACCCTACTTGAATCAGAGGTATGGGGAGAATGGCCGTAGAAATAATTTCATGACCAATCCTCACACAAGTCATGTGGGAATCGAACCCGCGATCCTCGGATTTGTAGTCCAGCGCTCTACCAACTGAGCTAGCCGGCCCGGCCATTGAGATCTGCAGATAGTTTTCACATAATACATTCAATATTTACAATTAAAGTCTTTCCTGATTGCGAGAATGTGTTAACGGTCGCAGTGGTTACTTAGACACCCAGGGGAGATCACCCTGACGGGACGATGATTCTACATGTACATGATATGGGTTGAGGTTCACTCGCCCATTGAAGCGTGTGATTTCATGTGACAGGTATCGACATCTCGCTTTAACATTTACGTTTACATTTTAATTTGTAGCTGTTCGGCTAGGCGTGGCCAGAAATTGCATTACCAAAGTGTCGCTAAATCAAGTTTATACATTGCCAATCCCCCGTTTGCAGTCCTGGTTAAGTTATTAAGTAAGTAGTAGTAAATGTGTTTGTGTCAAATGGTTACCATAGCGACAGCTCTTTAAAAAGCATCGTAAAACAAAAGATCAGTGCTTCAGATGTCAGGTGAGATTTTTTTTATTCATGCTTTTGCTAGGAAATAATTAATACAAATATGAGCATTGACGCTGTTCTGTTTCTGCAAAGCAAAAAAACAAGAAAAAAGAAAACGCTGAATTTAAATTAGAATAATCAATAAGTTTATCGATTTTACAAAGGCTTTTGATTTTGTTGTGAGACAAAATATTTGGTACAAGCTAATTAAATTAGGCTAAGAGGAAAGATTTTGAATATAATTAAATCGATGTATAATAATGTTAAATCGAAAATATATTTTACATATATGTTGGGAGTTAGACAGGGCGAATCCTTGTCGCCATTTTTATTTTCTATGTATTTAAATGACATTGAAGAGCATTTTATGTTGAATAACTATGAAGGCGTCGAAATGGGAATGCTTAAATTGTTTGTGTTATTATATGCTGACGATATTGTTATTTTTGCAGAGTCGGAGACTGGACTTCAAAATTTACTTCAAGATTATTGCAATACATGGAAACTGTCAGTCACTGTAAATAAAACAAAAATAATGATATTTAAAAAAGGTGGGCAAAATAAACGAAATCTAACGTTTTTATATCAGGGAAAGGAAGTTGAAATTGTAAAGACATTTACATACCTCGGGATAGTTTTTACCACAGGCGGATCTTTTCAGCTAAATATGAAGCATTAGCAGGTCAAGCCCTTACTTAAGGCAATTTATAAGCTAAAAGCAAATCTAATCCAGTTTCCGGAAATTTCAGTTAGTCACTGTTTAGATTTATTTGACAAACTTATTGAACCTATTCTAAATTATGGAAGTAATGTATGGGGCTTAAATAACAGTAAATGCATAGACAGAATATACGTGCGTTTTTGCAAAACTTTGTTAGGAGTAAGACAACAGACACAAAATAATTTTATATACGGGGAGCTCTGACGAAAACCGCTTATTTACTATCAATATGTTAAAGTTATAAACTATTGGATAAAATTTTTACATTGCAATGATGTTAAATATGTCAAAGTTGTATATAAGATGTTATTAAATGATTTTGAGATGTACCCAGAAAAGTGTATTGGGTAAAAATGTATTAGACAGTCTAGGTTTTAGCGAAGTATGGTACTTTAAGGGTGTTGGTGATGTTAATGTCTTTATGTCAAATGTTAAACAAAGAATTTCAGATATTTATAAACAAAATTGGTCTGCGGAACTTTTAAATACAACTAGAGGTACATATTATAGTTTCTTCGGAAATTTCGATTTACAGTCATATTTCAAATATGTAAACTTACGAAAGTTCAGACTTGCCTTAAAACGTTTTAGAGTTTCAGCCCATAGACCAGAAGTTGAGTCAGGCAGATGGCATAAGCCGAACAAAACACCATGGAATGAAAGAAAATGTAAACACTGTAATGTACTAGAGGACGAATTCCATTTTTTATTAGAATGCCCAGTATTTATAGATTTTCGTAAACAATATATAGATAAATATTTCTGGCAAAATGCCAATATGATCAAATATATTGAACTAATGAGATCGACAAACGAATCGACTGTTAGAAGGCTTGCAACTTATATTTTTAAGGCCTTTCAATTAAGAACACAATTATATTACGATAGAAGTGTCTCTCCAAAACAATCATAAATATCGTGTCAAGATTTACGTATTAATTGTATTGCCAAAACGAATGTTAATACTATGTGTAAGTATTTGCAGAAAAGTTATGTATGACATTATTTAATATGCATAGAAAATATTGCCCTGTGAATTTATGCACGTTTTACTGACATTATACCCAGCAAACATTTCATATCGGTCCGATATTTATTTCAATATCGGCCCGACATCGGTGTTTATATCGGCCCGAGGTCGGATGTGCAACACGGCTCGATGTCGGCCCGATATCGGCGATACCGTTCTTGAGCCAGCGTGGTGCCGACATACTTTTAACCATTCCTCAGTCCCTGTCTAGCCTCAATTATTTTTAATTGTTGTTGGTAGTGTTAAGGCCCTACCATTAAACCCTTAAATAAATGAAAGAAAACGTTCTTCAAACTTTTATTTTAACATTCTTTTCAACCAAACTGGAACAAAGAATTAGTTTATGATACTACTGACTTAAAACTGAAAGTGTAAAATAATATACTGATTCATTTCAACATTTTTTATTCTAATGGTGTAAAACTAATTAATATATACACTGACTAACAACAAATGTAAAACAAATTATTTAAACTGTCTATATAATTATACTGGTACAGAAACTGCAAAAATTAACATATTTAAACAAAATGTTAAATGAGAAACAGACTGAGTATTGTATTTTGGTAATGGAATATTCAGCAAATGTAAATAAAATAGAGAATTATGCAAAAAAAAACGAACGTATCAAACATGCAGTAAGACTAGTCAGCAAAAGAGAACATAGTCATACCATACACAAAAAATAGTAACAAGTAAGACTAGTCAGCAAAAGGAAAACATAGTAGCCATACCATACACAAAAAATAGTAAACAAGTAAGACTAGTCAGCAAAATAGAACATAGTAGTCATACCATACACACAAAAATAGTAAACAAGTAAGACTAGTCAGCAAAAGAGAACATAGTAGTCATACCATACACAAAAAAATAGTAAACAAGTAAGACTAGTCAGCAAAAGAGAACATAGTAGTCATACCATACAAAAAAAAAAGTAAACAATTAAGACTAGTCAGCAAAAGAGAACATAGTAGTCATACGATACACACAAAAATAGTAACAAGTAAGACTAGTCAGCAAAAGGAAAACATAGTTGCCAGACCATACACAAAAAAATAGTACACAAGTAAGACTAGTCAGCAAAAGAGAACATAGTAGTCATACGATACACAAAAAATACAGTAGTTATACGATACACAAAAAAATAGTAAACAAGTAAGACTATCCAGCAAAAACACAACAACATAGTATTGGCACAAAATATAAATGTACAAGTGACTAGAATCTCACTTTAAGGTATTGGGTCATGTTCCAAATGGCAGAACACATCTTTTTCCCCCAAATCCAGTCAAGCAATTCAAAATTGTTGAATAGTCTTATATTGGAAACAATAGCTGTCAAATGTGGAATAAGACTTAAAAGTTGTAGTTAACCTTTCAAAATTTAATCATCAGTTTTACTTTTTCCCAACTGCAGGTAAATATATATAGACACAAAATTTCCCGATATCATGGGTGTGGGTCACATTCCCAAAATGCTGAAAAAAAGCCCTAAAGTCAGATCATTCCTTTTAAGATAAGTAATCATTTTATGCAGTATAAAGCAGGCAGTATTTGTTAATGAATACATTGCAGTAGGACAGAGCAATAGATTGCTGAGTGATATATAATGGAATACGTTTGCTGGGACTTATTTACATTTATGGTTATAAATACCTTAAACTAACATCTATTAAAATTCTCATTTATTTTCACCATGAAACGATCAATTGAAAATAAACATAATTGAGTATTGTCACTTATCAAATTCAAAATGAATTGAGGAAATGGGGTTTTATAATTGAGTATTTTCGGAAATAAACCCCTTGTATGTCCCCTGAACTTAGACATAAATTATGGGCATTTCTAGAATGCTTGAAAAGACAATGATACAAGAAAATTGTCTTCAATGTTCATACAAACTACATGAAACTTGTTTTCTTACAAAATGACAAATTAAAATGATTAGAACAAGAATATGTTGAAAAGTAACACATACACAATTAAAGCTATTTAGGTAATAAAGGCCACAAAAAAACACTGCTTCCATCATTATGCATATTCAAAGAAAAGTTGTGTAAAATCAGTAATTACAAGTACAAAGAGACCTTTACATAATAAATGATTCCAGTAGAAGACTTAATTCACAGTTTAAACACACGAGTTATAATTCATTGCGACGCTTCATCATGTTTCTTGTCCGCCCTCGTTTTTCTGCCACCGTCACGATCAGAGGCTGTTCGAAACCATTCTCTGCACTCAATTTCAACTTCTGCAGCTGTGCATTTCAAGGAACGCATGACAGCTTCTGAAAATGGTAATGCAACGTAGGCTCATATTATTAGGAGATTCATTCTATGTTCAAACAGGGTTGCAAGAATTAACGATACTGGGCAGTTAAACCAATAGCACTTCTTTACACTTTTTACATTACAATGAAGACTATTTTTTTTCTGAAAAAAGAAAAAAGCCAGATGTAATTTTGTGTATATATATATTTTGAACTGAGACCTAGTCTTTTCACACATACTGTGACAACTTACTCTGCACAGCAACAGCCAATCGAAGTTTTCCAAAAGCTGCCTTTTGTTTCTTTCCATGTCAGTTATACTGCTTAGCGACCTCATTTAACATGCAATGCCTCAGAATGCGCCGGCACACATCAGCGCGGTTTTGGCCACCCAATACAGACAAATGGTTTACCTGAATAGAAACACAAAGCATCTGTACACAGTTGTCAGTTCATTAATTTCTGTTGTATATTAAAAGAACAATTAGCATTTACCTAAATTTTAAAATGCAATTTGTATTAACAAGGTATAAATAAGTTACAACAAACCACATACCAGGGCATCAAATGTTGTTTCTTCCATAAGCTGCTCATTCAGCACGGTCATTTCCTCCATGGAGTTAACAGGCAGATTTACTCTTTCTGGCAGTGTGGTCTGGTCCACAACCGAGCCAGCAGCAAGGGTGCGTACAATACCCATGACCTGGCCTAAGGTATCCTGCATGGCCGATTGTTGCTGGAGTACCTTCTCCAACATTGTGAAGATCTGAATGTCTCTGGCTGGAAAATAATATGTTGAGATGTTATTTGCAGACCTGAATTTGCAGCCTTTTTAAACTATCAAATAGTATTAATTAAATATGCAAGGCATAAAAAAAAGATGTTTGATATTTTTATTAAAATAATTACATTACAAGTTAATTAAATTAATAATTACAGCTCTTAATAATCCAATTCGATCTACCATAACAGATTCTATAAACAACATACCAACAGTGTTGCGAGTCTGTGCAGATTCTGTTGTAGTTTCCGTTTCATTAGAGTTCAATACTGCAGATAGGACAGATGTACCCGAACATGATGTATGAGCTGCATTGGAAAAAAAACAAGCTTTAGAATATAAAATTAAATGCAAACTTATTGTTCTGCATATCTCAAAATTGTGTCCATACCAGTCTTACTGACCTTTTTAAACTAGAGTTATGTATAAGAAAGAGACAAGGTAAAATAAAAAAATAACCATGTGTCATTCTAAGAGCATTTCCAAGTTCATGTAGTTTACTCGGCCATATACGTTGATTATAAAACGTGAATCTTTTGAATATTTTTTGACAGCATGCAGCAAGTGTTTATACTAGAGATGGCAAAATCATTCGACTATTCGATTGAATGATAACTATTTGAATAGTGTAATTGCCTTCGAATAGTCACAATTTTTAAGTTTATATAAAATTATCAATTTGATGATAGTATGGCATACGTCACAAAATCACCAGTTACTCGTAAAAACAACATTCTCTGCAGAGAGGTTACGTGTCAGGCCATATTGATATTTAACACACAGGAAAGTGTTAATGGCAATTTGGCTAACGATAGAAATACACACAAAAAGTGGATTGGGCAGTGTGTGGTCAGAATTACTGTTAATTAGTTTGTTTTAATAACGGACCTTGAAGAGTAGACCAATTTGAAGCATACAGATTAATAACTTCCAAAGGCGTGATCACATATTCAATATTTAATACAGCTAATAACTGTTGCTTTAAGTATTAATGTTCACCGATATGTGTATGAAGTTTTGATTTGTTAATAATTGAACATATTAGATTTTAGCTTTGTATGTATTGTTTTATAAATAGAAAAGTACAAATGATTAATAAATTAAATAATTATACCAAAATAAAACTGCCTAATTATCAGCACTAAAAGTTTATGATGAACAAATAATATAGACAGGCTACAGAGGTCAAATAATTTTAAATAATGTATGTGAATATTCGAATATTTGATTGAATGAAAATGCGATTATTCGAATATCAATTTTGGTATTCAATGCCATCTCTAGTTTATACAAAAATCATGATTCCTACACATTGTTTTTTTTGTGTCAGTCTCAAAATAATTCCCCCGCATGGGGGACTGTTGTGTTGTAGAGATAATAATAACACAGTGATGTCACCATCTATGTATAGTAGAAGTAAAAATACCCCAATTATCCTAAGAAAATAGTTTCAGACTGTTAGCCTTCAAGCTGGTCTTACATGCTTTCTTGCATTCATTCAAATGTTTGTATTATAATTTGATTAAGCAGCAAAAGCATTGTCTGATGTGGTTATTTGCATGATTAGCTGTCTGCCTGAAAGTTGCTTAAAACAATAACTGTCCATATTTGCACGACAGTGAAAGTTTGTTTGTTGTATAAAATTGATGTATGTAACAAAAAATTTATTAACAAACCAGCACGAATCTAACAATATCAGACAAAATACCTGAATGTGACACAACAGCAGACACGGATGGTGCACATGTTATTGCCACAGATTTTTGCCCAAAGGCTGTAGCTGTCAAAGTAGGAGCAACTGGGGGCTTTGGCAGTGTAGTAGGGCCTGTACTTGTAGATAATGGCACAATTGGATTCTTTGGCAGTACACTTTTCCTTGGCTTAGGTGCTGGAACTGCAGAGAAAGTGTCTTCTTCATCAGAAGAATACACTTTGGCCCTAGAAAAGATTTATTAGCACTATTTTATCATTTAACTTCAGAATTATAACCTAAAGTTAAAATAGTTATTCTTAATAACTGAAAAAATATTAGGTTTGCTTATTTTCAATTTAAATAAATGTGCAATCAATCACATAATGAAATGCAGTTGTTCTGCAGCTTTTTTATGCATTTTTATTAAACAAACCCTGTTCAGTTAAGTTTTTTCTATTACAAAATGTACCTTCTACGTCGCTTTGATTTTCTGCATTGTTCCTCGCCGTCAGATTCCGAGTCTGATAATGCTGTTGTGCAAATATCTGATTCTTCTTCAGCTTTCTGCAGCTTTCTCCTAACGACATCATAGGAATCTGAAAATCAGGTAAATGTAAATATAAAAACATACACCCACACAGAAGTGGGTTAGTTAATAGAGCACTAATCAGCGATTGAAATAAGTTCATGCAATTAAAAAATATATTTACATCTCGGTGATAGAAATTGGCCACAATGAAAATAATTTTATTTCATGATTTAATTAAAATGCGTTATTATGGTCTTACTTCATACACGCATGTACTTGGCACTAAGACGACAATTTATCAGGCAAAAAATAAAAAACAAATGGTTGTTGCCTGTCTGGGCACCAAAGTAATAAGTAGAATCCCAGTAAGAGAATTGCACAAATTGTACTTGAACTTGTACATAGAATGCTATCAAACTGCAGACTGATTATCGGTTGATACCTTTGGTTTAATCCGTAAAATCTATCATGTTCAAATTTCAATCTTCACTAGGAATTAAAGTACATGTATACGATATTTTATCTCTTACCATTTCTGTACAGCTCTCTTATAGGCAGTGCAGTCCATGTTTCCCCAGGGTTTACTTTTTGTCTAACCATGTTGTTCAATTTATTTGCCATGCGAACATTAGTTGGCCACAAAGCACAACTAGTTCCTTCTAACCAGTTTTGAGGAATTACCGCAATTTCTTGGGTGTCAGGGAATTCCACAAGGATGAACATTGCAACATAATATATACTGAAATGACAGAAGCTGCATGACTGTATTTTCATACATTGTATCCACGTTAAGCTGATTGTGAGTGCTGTTTTTTTTAATATATAGCTTAAAATACCGGTAATGTATTTCAATATTAAAGGGACATATCGACGGTATTTCCCTACATAAAGGCAAATATTCAAAATCACACCAAGTCTAATTTTTATGAATAAAAAATTGTGAGGAACAATACTTAATATATGAAATCGTTGAAAATAGTTCATAAAAAACGCCCAAAAATATTATTTTCAATACGGTCGCAATATGGTTCGAACTCACCTGCCACAGAACTCACAAGCTTTAATGAATATTTTTTTACACTGAAGTACCGTTTAAAGTCCATTATCGTCAGTGAGCATGCACATACCGGGATACTAGAGTACATTTCATTCATAAATATTTTACTACTATGATTACCCCGCACCCCCGAAAAGTGTCCCGGGGGTATTAAAATACAGTTTACAGAATATTTTTAACACCAAGGTCTGTGTTTTAAGAAATGATTTAATAAGTTCTTTTTAATGTATAAATGTATTTCCGATAATAAAATCCCGTTCTAGTCATCGATATGCCCCTTTAACGTAGAACAAAATTGTTTGTAAAATACTGTTTACTGAGATCTTTTATACAATTCCCCCCAAAACAAAGTGATTAATAATATTAATAAATTAATATCATCTATATTTTAATCTGTAAGATAGTATGTCATTTATAATGTATGAATTAGTGGAATGGACACAAATGATTCTTGGAAAGGAAGCAGAACACATTTACAAGATATATCTGACACCTTACAACATTTTAACTCTCCCGACATTCCTGAAACAAGGAATATCTTCAAATCTTTTGACGACAGAGGGTATTCAAAGAAATTTTCTAAATGGAGAAATTCTTCATACATAATAAACTTATCATTTAGAACCTCCTCACACAATATATTTCGTACTAATGCTACTCTATTTCCAATCATAATACAATTGTCTCCTTCAACAACTGATAGAAACACTATTGGGAGATGAATTTCTTTGAATTGCAATAAGTCTTTTTTATTATAAGGTAATGGACCATTCCTATGTTCTTTTTTAACAAGACCGCAAGCTGGAATGTTTGATGATTCTGCAAAATCAGAATTTTCTGAAAGTCTTCCAATTACCTGCTGCAATGGATAATTTGGTTTACGAACAAGTCTTTTAAGTCGGTAAAGGAAACTTTCAAATACAAATGCCGAATAGTTTTCAAGTGGCCCAAATTTTTCAACATCAGCAGCTAGATGTACAAGGCCATGGACATTATAGACAACCATATCTGGACCATACAACCTTGCAAAATCTGAAACAAACAGTCGTAGAATTTGGTTTGCATATGAACAATAATCTCTACAATACAAATTGCTTGATAAGCAATATATCCCTACAAACAGCAGCATAAAATGTCTGTAGATACCTTGATCAAGAACACTAAACAAGCAAAGAGGCCCTGTATACAATAAAAACTGGCGAAACTCTGAAGCTTTCCACCTATCAACCTCAAAAAGAGACCTGCCTTTCCGAAGAAATTCACGTGGAATATGCTTTCGCATTACAAGCAAACTGTCTGATATACGTCGAACTGATGACGCAGATATTCTCTGCAAATCAAGTGGGCCTTTAATCCAGAGGGTAAGCAAACGCTTAACAACGCCAAGACAAACAAGATGCATGAAATCTATTGGGAACTGAGTAACCATTCCAATATTGAGGTCACTAAAAGGAGAAAACCCTAAATGATGTTCAGCATTTGTCAACTCATCAAACTGGACATCGGTTCTAAGATCCGAATCTATTTCTGGGAATGTGAGTTTCCCATTCCACACACCTTTTGTGACACATTTATCACATCCATAACAACCACTGTGTCCTTTTGTTTGTTTGAAAAATGCACGAGCTGGAGTATCACATATAACACAAGAAATTGCAATTTGAAATTCAAAATGCATTCCAGCGATTGTTGCAGAAATGGACCTTTGTTCAAGTATCTTCATTTCATTGACAAAATCATGCAAAAAACTTTGAATATCACTTGGTTTTTTGTCTCCAACAAAAATTCCTATAATGAAAGGTTCATGAGTAATCGGATGTACAATTCTCCCAAGTATAGGCCAGAACTGTGTATTAGAGCTTTTGAACAAAGGAATACCATCGATATTCACTTGCATTTTAAGCGTTTCATTACTATTTGTAAATTGGTCAACAGAAAACCTTGCCAGTTGGTTTCTTATACCATGCTCTATTCCGCAATGGTAATAGTGACCACCTTCAATGCCAGAAATTTCAATGTTTTTCTTTGTTTCCATAAGTGTTCTTGGATCTTTCGGGAGGCATTCGTGAAACGGATTCAAAATCTTAAGTAATGCCCGCAAAGCTGTATGAGTTATATTGTACTTTGCAGCCCATTTAGAAAGCTGATTATTAAAATCATTTTCAACATCTGTGTCTGAAGAATCATTTTCTGACATTTGAGAGGAATCGGACAAAACTGAGAAGTCATTATCAGATTCACTTTCATTTAATGTTGGAGTTTCCTGTGAATCTGTGCTAATAGCAAGTTCAGTACCACTATGATCGCTGACTGGATGTTTGGAAATAAAAGAGACAAAATTGCCTGTTGCATCGGGTGTACTGGAACATTCCTCAGCATTGTAAACATGATTTATGTGTCTAGAAACATTTTTTTTTACCTGTCGGTATGATTTCCAGTATGTTTTATCCCTTGATTTTGACATTGCTAATATAATACTTACACGGAATGTTCCAGTTTCACCAAAATTTATTAAAAATAATTTACTTAAACAACCAATAGCTGACTAGCCATTTATTAATGAAATTAAACAAACAGTAAACGTCGCGAAAACATGTGACATTTAATGACAGATAACAATTTCAGAGAAACAGCACTCACAAAAAGTGTCAAATCTTGTGGATAAACAATTAAAATTGATTCCTAACATAAATAGCTAAAAGAGTTCAGGGTAGAGTGTTTTTACCTTGATAATATTAAAGTGAATCAATGCAGCTTTGTCCCGCCTATTTTTATGATCATACAGGACTGAATATATTTTAAAGTAAAATATTTCAAACGCATATTTAAAGAAAAAATAATTTGAAAACTATATTAATTAAATGAAAGGTATTTTATAATATTATGTAATATAAATTTAGATGGTTTACATAATTTATTTTGGTTACTTCCAACGCCGGGACAGATCTCGATTCACTGCAAACATGCCAAGGGAAACAACCAGGGTAATTCCATTTGACAACTGTTACTCTCCCTTGACACACCATTATATTTTTATTTTATACCAAGTATCATTCACAGTTTTAAAACAGACATATACAATTTAATGCAACAAGTAATTAAAAAGAAAATAATCAAAGTTACCTTTTCTCTTGAGTGTTAATTATGATATCGGGCCTATGTTGGGCCGATATCATATTTTAAACTGTCGAGTTATAAATATTTTTATAACAACGGGCCGACATCGGGTCGACATTGTCCTATAAATATCAATTTTATAATATGCAACCTATTCAAACGTTATTAAACCAGATGGATTAACTAAAATAGAACATTGCAAAAAGGGTCTTAACTCTTAACAAAATAATGTGTGTTTTACAGACATGTCGGTCCGATGTCGGCCCAACATCGGCAAACTTCTACCGATTTGCCATCATCTAGCCAATATCGGGCCGATGTGGGCATGTTTGTTGGGTAAATATATGTTTATGTATGTGAACCTGTATGCTATTGACCGATGCATTGTATTTATTTGATAGATGTGTATCAATGTATATGCATGGGCATAATGCCTAAAGTATTAGAAATAAACTATCAAGCTATCAAAACTATGTTACACTGACAGTGAAATTAGTATAGTTTGTTGGAAAAGATAAAATATTATTGTTTTGCTACTAGATATGTTTATTTTCACCTTAAGTTATGAACATGACATGACATTTTAATAAATGCAAATGCAAGTTCTTTTTTACATGTCTTATTTTTATTTTCGAAACGAAATGCTGTACCTGTACCGAAAATAAAGGGCTAAGAACGTACTATGAAAACAATGCTTTTGTACCTGATACTGGAATTTTAAATAAAAGTTCAATATTAAATCGTTAAATTAGAGAAATTTATAGTGACTCAGCGAAATAAAAACAATTGGGGATTTGAATTTGTGTAAAGAACATGGAACGTTGAAAGCTTCGAGCGTTTTGAGGATTCGAATTTGTGTACAGGACATGGAACGTTGAATGCTTCGAGTTCTAAATGATCTGCATAAAGACCGCGCGATATCACACTTCAAAAGGACCTATTGACATATCAGCAAATGGACAATTTTCCAAAAAGAAAAGTACATATTGTACATAAAACGCTCATGAGTCATGACACAGATTATATATAGGAAATATTGTAGCGTTTCTGGATACATTCAATCATACCAATAAAAGGATAAAATACAATTATTAAGCGTTTGTAACGCTTTTCGTTACACGTGTTTCTCTTACGGAGCGTAGAAATTACACGTTTATGCAGGTAAGTGAAGCTAGCTAATTGTTTAGCGTGTCAGACTTTGGATCCCAGGGGGTCGCAGGTTCGAGAGGCAAATCTTTTTACTTTTCTATATTTTTCTTTAAATCATACTTTGTTTTGGTTTGTTTAGATGCTTTAGTTTTTGCAGTAAAGACACTAAATGACTAAAAAAAACACGAAAATCTGTGAATCTATCAGTCGTTGCTCTACTGGCATTTTAAGGCAAACCGATGTGAAAATACAATAGTCCTTGCTTGCTATATATCACTAGTTAATATCTTAACATGTAATGTTGAGCGTCGCCAAGCAGTAATGCATATACTATTTAGTGTTGGGAGACAAACCGACCATAACATGTAATACTAGAGTGTAGCTGTAAGAAGGAATGCAGCTGGAATGTTAAGTAATTGAATTTAATTTTAACATCACAGGATCTACCTGTGTGACTCATGTACATTATTATATTAACTTGACACAGTATATAGATTCATGTACATGTGTATATACAGCAACCAGCACATCGAACAAACCAATATTTGGATATAGTAAACAACTTAGTAAACAACTAAATCGTTGGTATGTTTGATGTAAAGGTACTAATACTAAATCATTGGTTTGTTTGATGTGCAGGGTACTGATACTAAATTATTGGTTTGTTTGATGTGCAGGGTACTAATACTAAATCGTTGGTATGTTTGACGTGCATGGTACACACTTGTACTTTAATCATTGGTTTGTTTATGTGCAGGGTACTGATACTAAATCATGGGTATGTTTGACGCGCATGGTACTAATACTAAATCATTGGTATGTTTGATGTGCATGGTACTAATACTAAATCATTGGTATGTTTGACGTGCATGGTGCTAATACTAAATCATTGGTTTGTTTGATGTGCATGGTACTAATACTAAATCATTGGTATGTTTGACGTGCATGGTACTAATACTAAATCATTGGTATGTTTGACGTGCATGGTACTAATACTAAATCATTGGTGTGTTTGATGTGCATGGTACTAATACTAAATCATTGGTATGTTTGACGTGCATGGTACTAATACTAAATCATTGGTATGTTTGACGTGCATGGTACTAATACTAAATCATTGGTATGTTTGACGTGCATGGTACTAATACTAAATCATTGGTATGTTTGACGTGCATGGTACTAATACTAAATCATTGGTTTGTTTGACGTGCATGGTACTAATACTAAATCATTGGTTTGTTTGACGTGCGTTGTACTAACACTAAGTCATTGGTATGCTTGGTGTACAGCGAATATAGTAATACTAAATCATCGGTAAGTTTGATGTGCTGGTACTTATATTAAAGTATTTGTTTGTTTGATGTACAGTGTACTAATACTAAATCATTGATATGTTTGATTTGCATTGTACTTATACTAAATCATTGGATTGTTTTATGTGCAGTGTACTAATACTAAATCATGGGTATGTTTAATAATGCAGTATACTAATACTAAACCTTTGGTATGTTTAATCAGCAGCATACTAAAACTAAACCTTTGGTATGTTTAAACAGCAGTATACTAATACTAAACCTTTGGTATGTTTAATCAGCAGCATACTAAAACTAAACCTTTGGTATGTTTAATCAGCAGTATACTAAAACTAAACCTTTGGTTTGTTTAAACAGCAGTATACTAAGACTAAACCTTTGGTATGTTTAAACAGCAGTATACTAATACTAAACCTTTGGTATGTTTAATCAGCAGTATATACCAATACTAAACCTTTGGTGTGTTTAAACAGCAGTATACTAATACTAAACCTTTGGTATGTTTAATCAGCAGTATACTAATACTAAACCTTTTGTATGTTTAAACAGCAGTATACTAAGACTAAACCTTTGGTATGTTTAATCAGCAGTATACTAATACTAAACCTTTGGTATGTTTAATCAGCAGTATACTAATACTAAACCTTTGGTATGTTTAATCAGCAGTATACTAAGACTAAACCTTTGGTATGTTTAATCAGCAGTATACTAAGACTAAACCTTTGGTATGTTTAATCAGCAGTATACTAATACTAAACATTTGGTATGTTTAATCAGTAGTATACTAATACTAAACATTTGGTATGTTTAATCAGCAGTATACTAATACTAAACATTTGGTATGTTTAATCAGCAGTATACTAATACTAAACATTTGGTATGTTTAATCAGTAGTATACTACAACTGAACATTTGGTATGTTTAATCAGCAGTATACTAATACTAAACCTTTGGTATGCTTAATCAGCAGTATACTAATACTAAACCTTTGGTATGCTTAATCAGCAGTATACTAATACTAAACATTTGGTATGTTTAATCAGCAGTATACTAATACTAAACATTTGGTATGTTTAATCAGCAGTATACTAATACTAAACCTTTGGTATGCTTAATCAGCAGTATACTTAAACTAAACCTTTGCTATGTTTAATCAGCATTATACTAAAACTAAACCGTTGCTATGTTTAATTTGCAGTATACTACAACTAAATCTTTGGTATGTTTAATCAGCAGGGTACTAATACTAAACCTTTGGTATGTTTAATAAGCAGTGTACTAATACTAAACCTTTGGTATGTTTAATTAGCAGTGTACTAATACAAAACTTTTGTATGTTTAATCAGCAGGGTACGAATACTAAACCTTTGGTATGTTTGCGTAGACGTGTATGAATCTGCAGTACTACTTTTACCTTTTATTGATTGATACTCTCTCAGGACTATAATTAATTGACTAGAAACGGGGATATAGATTGAATCGTTACTAAACTAGTTTACGCCTGTGGATAAACTTGACATGCATGAGTAGGCGTTCACTACATTATGCGGCGAACATTGAAATAACGGAAAACAGAATCGACATCGGTGAGGATGTTCATAGCAGTGACCGTACAGGTACCTTATGAGTGTGTCAATCATGTAATGACCGTACAGGTACCGTATGTGTGTGTAAATAATGTAGTGACCGTACAGGTACCGTATGATTGCGTCAATCATTTAGCGACCTCACAGGTATGTTTGTGTCAATCATGTAGTGACAGTACAGGTACCGTATTTGTGTGTCAATCATGTTGCGACGGAAAAGGTACCGTATTTGTGTGTAAATAATGTAGTGACCTTACAGGTACCGTATTTATGTGTCAATCATGTAGCGATGGTACAGGTACCATAGTGTGTGTAAATCATGTTGTGACCGTACATGTACCGTATGTGTGTGTCAATCATGTAGTGACATAAGTGGTACCTTATGAGTGAGTGTGTCAATCATGTAGCGAATGTACGGGTACCGTATGTGTGAGTGTGTCAATCATGTAGTGCCCATACAGGTACCGTATGTGTGTGTCAATCATGTAGCGACTGTATGTGTGTGTCAACCATGTAGTGACCGTACAGAACCCGTATGTGTGTGCCAACCACGTAGTGACCTTACAGTTTCGTATGTGTGTGTCAACCATGTAGTGACATTACAGTAACTGTATGTGTGTGTCAACCTTAATGATTTTACACTAACTGTATATGAGTGTGTAAACCATGTAGTGACCTTACAGATACCTTATGAGTGTTTCTCAATCATGTAGCGACCTTAGAGGTACCGTATGAGTGTGTCAATCATTTAGCGACCTTACAGGTAAGGTATGTGTGTTTCAATCATATAGCGACCTTACAGGAAAGTATGTGTGTGTCAATCATGTAGCGACCGTACTGGTAAGGTATGTGTGTGTCAATCATCTAGCGACCTTACAGGTGAGATATGTGTGTATCAGTCATGTAGCGACCGCACAGGTAGGGTATGTGTGTGTCAATCATGTATCGACCTTACTGGTAAGGTATGAGTGTGTCAATCATGTATTGATCTCAAAGGTACCGTATGTGTGTGTGTGTCGATCATGTAGCGAAAGGTAGCGTATGAGTGTGTCAATCATGTAGTGACCTTACAGGTACCGTATTTGTGTGTCAATCATGCAGTGCCCTCAATGCTACCGTATTTGTGTGTCAATCATGTAGTGACCTTACAGGTACCGTATTTGTGTGTCAATCATGTAGTGCCCCAATGCTACCGTATTTGTGTGTGTCAAGCATGTAGTGACCTTACAGGTACCGTATTTGTGTGTCAATCATGTAGTGACCTTACAGGTACCGTATTTGTGTGTCAATTTATGTAGCGCCCTTACAGGTACCGTATTTGTGTGTCAATCATGTAGTGCCCTTACAGGTACCGTATTTGTGTGTCAATCATGTAGTGACCTTACCGGTACCGTATTTGTGTGTCAATCATGTAGTGCCCTTACAGGTACCGTATTTGTGTGACAATCATGTAGTGTCCTTACAGGTACCGTATTTGTGTGTCAATCATGTAGTGCCCTTACAGGTACCGTATTTGTGTGTCAATCATGTAGTGCCCTTACAGGTACCGTATTTGTGTGTCAATCATGTAGTGCCCTTACAGGTACCGTATTTGTGTGTGCGTCAATCATGAAGTAACCTTATAGGTAAGGTATGTGTGAGTCACTTATATTTAAGGTATGTGTGAGTCACTTATATGTAAGGTATGTGTGAGTCACTTATATGTAAGGTATGTGTGAGTCACTCAAAATGCTATTGCTTTTTCTTAGACAAGTCGAAAAAATAGCATGCGATCATCTGATTTACTATTAAACGAATTGATTTAGATAGGCCATTCTGCACGTATGTATCAAGAAATTATTTTACATTCTTATAACTGAATCATAATATTGGTATCAGTTTAAAGTATAACCAACGAGCACATTCTTGTTAAACTAAGATCGCAAGCAGAAGAACCTGCTCACCCAGTCAATAGAAAACCCTATCGAGACATATTGTGAAGACCACAACCAATACGATATTGATATATACCTTTAAACTGTAGATATGTACCCTCTGAATATTATTGCAGTTCATATAAAACTACGCATTATTTTGCAGGGCATGGACTGAATATGAAGCAAAACGTGGTATGTTTATTTAGTAATATTTTTCTTGTTTTGATGAATGCAATTCCGAATGTTATTTGCAGACTAAATCTCTACATTTAAATTAGTCTTTGAAAGTCATACTTGAAAAAAGCAACTATGACGTATACCTGTAAAACCTCGTACATTACCGGTACATTTAGCCATACATTGCATAATAGTTATTTAAAGAATCGTCCACTGGTTCTTTTATATTTTGGATAAATCAATGTCTGTGATTAATGTTTATAAATGGAACTCCAAATTGAACACTTAAATGACATTTGGAACTATTTTATGTCCCCACCATCAATGATGGGGTCCAAGGTCTGTAACTGAAAGGTCAAGGTCACTTATCAAGGTCAAACGTAAAATAATTGTCCAGAGTATATTATATTCTCGTGCATGCAGGGATTTTCAGATAAACTGGCGAGATGGTGTGTCGCATGCAAGAAACTGGCTTGTGAAGTTAGTGAATTACTTCTCTTTAATGAGGAGTGTACAAAGCATAATTCAAAAATGAAACAAGGCATTTGGTTGATTCTTCGCAGAATAATTTAAGATAGCAATAGTAAGTGACGCAAAAAAGAACCATAACTCATAATTGCCCAAAAGTTTTGATTACCACCCTTTAGCAGAAAGTACAATATCAAAGGACACTTTTCCTTTGCAAAATAATGAGCTAACATATAGACAAATGGCGCCGTTTAGAAAAGGCTGCATATGTGGGGGCATCCGGGTCTGTGGACACATTTTAGTTATCAAAGTTGTATTTCTCTGCCATTACTGTGATGAATTCTAGAGAATTGAGGACTAACATTTTGCTAGGTGACTTTACAATGTGTGATTTTACGTTGTACACATACATGTATTATACTGATATAAATTTCATACGAGTATCATGAAGCGCACACATACATGTACATTGTTCTTGACACCCGAGCGTTGGCGCTATTCATATGCATAAATGTTCATATGTTCCTAGATAATTTACTACCTGACACTGCCTGGGGACCTCCATCCTCCTACCAGTCCTACCAGAGCTTCAGGCCCTATATAACATTCCCCAGAAGGGACTATCACCCGCCATATCAGACTGGCCCTTGGCGCAGATCTCTTATTGGCTACTCGAGACGTTACCATACTGTCGACAATGCTGATATGTATAGTCGACCTTGCAGGAGATTTTCAGATGGTGACGTGAACTACTTTCGGACATACACTTCGGATATCGATCTGTATTTTCGACGGAGAAGATCCTTATTAGACAATGATCGATATTCAGATGAACGCAGCGAGATAAGTGTACCTAGCTGACTTTTACTGAAGCGACCTCGTTCATTACCAGCATACAGGAGTGTTCGGCGACGCTATTCGGGTAAGGGCAACTTTGTCAAAAGATATCGTTATTTAACGTTTTTATCGTTAAATGTTCAGTTACAGATTATTCATCGCCATTTTAGATGTGCTCAGACAATAATTTTATAACCATAATCAGGTTATTGTTTATAACGATATACAGGTTATTTTGCTGCAACTTCCAGACCTGGTCCTGTACGGCAGGTTCCCGCCACCGCTGACCGTCCTCTACGAACCGCGATCTCGGCTGCCGTATCGTGCCAGGCCTCGAACCAGGGTGAGCCCGCATTATGCTGCATAGCTGAGCTGCTGTACTCGTTCATGTATAGTATATTGTTACGCAAGTAATGTAGTTAACAACGAGATAACGAGATTGAGACAGATCTCGTTACATGTCACATTGATTTACAAGATTTACTGTATAATTGAGAAAAACTGGAATAGTTTTCATTATGTTTCTTATGATTAGCTCTCCCATTACTATACTAGTAATTTAATTCAGTAAAGTTTATACTTTTAACTCGTATCTGTCGCGTTTTTCTTTGTCAAACTCGTGTCATGTGCCGATAGTCAGCAACAAAACTTCAGCATGCCAGTAACAAATGTTTATACCACGGCGTGGTTTCAGATAACTGACGTAAAGCGACCAGTCTACGTTTTTCAGCCGAAAGTTGTCCAGCATGTGCGGAAACCAATCTATAGGCCAACCGTGACGTACATAGAACATCGAACCATCACAATCGAGCAGCCGTACATAGTGGAGACCGTACCAGAGTTTGAAATCCATGTTAAAGGTGCGGCCGTTCTTTAGTCTTATACAGCTCTAACACATTGATACGGCACTCCTGAACCCAATCAATACAATTTAACGCTTGTCTATATTTATCCTCGGTAAGTTAACTGTTACGAAGTGGCACTATCTTAACTATCATAACCGTATATTTTCAGCAAAAGAAGCTGAGAGAAACATGATTCCAATACTGAAATGAGTACCTTCAACGCTATCAGTAAGCAATATATGCATGCATACAGTTATTTGGCGTATTATTTTCCCCCAAGCTATATGAATATTGGTAGCTTTGTTTACTTGAAAGTTAAGCAAGCTAACTTCCATTTTCCTTTTACCATTTCCTTTCAACATATTCAGACGCTGCCCGCGAACTACCCGATATACGATCACGAGGCAGAAACAACTATGGCATCGATGTACTTCCGGCGACTAGGATTGTTGAGCTGGAGGACAGCGGGGAGCCGGAAATGGCAACGCCACCGGATACGTCGGGATTGGTAGTCAGACCGGTTCATTACGAGGCAATAATGCTGGATCAACCATCCGATTATTTTTCCGATCGACAGAATTTCATTTTCAATCAGAGGTTCGTATGCTTCGGTTCCTATATCTGACTACATATATAGCTTACTGCGAACAAATCAGAAATGTGTATCTCGTATAATCGGCCATTATTTATATTTTATTTATATTTTATTTAAACTTATATGTTCAGAAGTACGTATATTATGCACACACTGGTCACACTTGTATCGGTATCTGTATACAGTTTAACTGCCCTCGAAATGGCAAATCATTAATTTATTTCGAGTCTATGTTGCCATTGAGTGTCACGATGTCCTGATGTCTTCTCACAGGTACGTGGTTCCCACACGACGAAGCCACGAAGATCTCGACCACGTACTCTACCATGGCAACGACCGAGTCACGGAGATTTATGGAGATTCACGAACGGGAAAAATAAAGACTCGCGTATACCGCTAGCTTGACTTATAGTTTGGTATCTATGTATCGCTGTACTTAAACGAATACGAAATTGGTCGTGTATAATCGTGCGTTTTGAATTAGGTTATATTTTAGTATTTTATGATATAAATTGTTCTGTTCTTTGATATGATTGCTATTCTTTTTAAGTTAACACTATCCAATAAAACATGTCAAAAAACGGGATTGGAGGTTTTGCGTGCACGTTAATTTGCAAAATGTTGCTTCACACAGTTCAGTATTTCGACGGTTGTTGTGTGATAGGCAACCTACTCAACAGCCGAATGTTCCAGTTTTAGATTGACTCACTTGCCCTAGTTTTACAATTTCTTGACCCAGACAGTGGTTTAAATCATCACCAAAATTGAATCGCTTTACCGTTCTGTCTACACCGGTCTGATAGACCCGTGTACTCACGCTCTAAGTAGTATGGGTATGCGCTAGCTCGCAATGGTTGATTTAAAATTGCATCGAGGTTAGATACCAGTAAATCAATGTGTTTCCCTCCGTTTTACATTCGAAATATTGCCTTTTACTATAGTTCCTTTTTTTTCTTCTGCTATGAAAAGCATTTAGCAATGTCAGACATGCCTTTTGTGGTTATTTCTAATATCCTCTCTGTGTTTGGAACATTTTTGTGCATTTCCTTTGGGGCTAACTTGGCAGATGAGCTGTTAGGGTATGTTTACTGTGGCATGGGGCTTCTGTCGAAATATGACTGCCGAAATTCTAGTTTCTACCGGTGTCTGCATTCAGGTGAGACGCATTTTCTTACAAGTAACATGTCTGTGCTGTTACATAAATAATGGTTGTGTTTAACCTACAAGATTATAGTGGTTTTAGCCTTTGTTGTGCTTACTTTACTAACGTAAAATTGGCGGTTTCTCGATCGCAATTCTTGTCTGTGGCCTTAGATGTTTTTTGTAACCCACCACGTCGTAAGTAAATCATATTTTGCTAGTCCTTACTCCTGTCTTCCATAATGTAATTTGTAGTCTCTGTAAAATACGGCTAAGTAACTTCATTCTTTAATTTTGTATTAGTGTTTCGTACTCATGTCATTCGAACCTAGGTAATAAACCTTTCTCATATCAATATCACTTTGTTAAGGTATATTTTAGCAATCATTATTACATTTAGAGGATACTGTGAGATCTTACAACTATTATTACACAATTATATACACACTATTAGCCTTATATTGATTAATTAGCAATTATTCTCAGTGGCTGTATTACTATAATTTTCAGTTTTTAGAATTTGTTAATGCTTCTATTATAAACTTGTCAGTGTATGTCTGTATGAAAACTGTCATTCTAAATATTGTTCACAAGAATTTCACGTGTTGAAATTATAAAATTGTCAAGCGTGCGAATCAATACATTTAAGTAATATCAAGAAAAGCCATTTTAATGTGTGAAAGTTTGGGTTTTATGTGTTAAAGATTGTGTTTAAGATATTTTTGTAGGATTTCCTTAGATTTTCTATATAAATAACCAGTTGTACACTGATTTTAACATTGTTTTATTTTGATGCACATTCTTTGCAAGTACTTTACTTGTGCATGTACACTGAATAGGTGATATACATAATTGTAAACACAGCATTAATTCAGCTTGCTGATATAACTTACTTTCATAGGCAGTGTGAGGATTCTAAGTGTTTGATTACTTCACAAATTCTTTATTGCAAAATGATGCATGTATTTAACAGTGTCTAGGGAGTCTCTCTGTTGTACGAACTAGTATTCATAGAAATTAAACCATTAATATTATTGCATTTTAGATTCCATATAAGATTTGTTGTTGTTAGAATTCAATAGGTTTCATATTATTGATGTCTGACAAACGCACTAGAACGTTAACTGTAAAAGCTATGGCAGAGTACGAGGAAAAAGTTAAGACCCTAGAAGATGCTCTATCTAAGGAATGGGGCAAGGTTGACTTGATTATTCAAACCCACATCACTGAAAACACTGATATTGTGAACCTTCAAGAGGAATTGGACATTTCAGTAACTAATTATCTGCGTGTGTTGAACAAATTCAGAGAGTATTTGACTGAAACTAGAACTGAAGATTCCTTGTTGAAGCTCAAACATGTTGATGACTTATATGAACAAAACTCCAAAACATATGAAGAGTTTCTAGCCAAATTAAGGTCTGTCAAGCCTCCTTATAAGACTTTAGAAACCATGGAAACCTACTCACGTTCAGGATCCAGGGATAGTGTTTCCGAAAGCATCATCCTTGCTCGAGCTAAGGCCGAAGCAGCCCGTGCTAAGATTAAAGTCGCTGAAGAAGAACAACGAGTTAAGCAAGAAATTGCTGAAATTGCAGAAAAGGAGAAAATCGCAGCTGCCGCTGCCGATAGGGCAAAGGCAGATTTGCAAGCCAAGCTGCTACTGCTTAGTGAGAAGAAAGAATTGGCAGGTGCAGAAGCGGAGTTAGAAGCTCTTAAAGATAGTGAAAAGGGGTCACCCCCAAGAAGTCTAGAAGAGGAGATTGTGAAGAAGAGAACTGCTCAGTTCATTTTAAACATGCCTCCTAATGTCATAAGTGAACATGAAGATACACTTCTGCATATAGAACAGAAACACAATGATAAGCTAGTGCTGCAAGAAGACAGAACACAAAATGTGACTGTTAAACAAGACACTTCAAATACTAAACCTAAAGATCAGATAGAGACAAGTGCATTGACTGACATAACAAGCTTTCTCGTTAAAAAGGGACTAGTCATGTCTCGACTAGTAACTTTCAATGACCGGCCAGACAATTATTTAGGATGGAGATCAAGCTTCAAAAGTGTTATGCAAGAATTAAAGGTCACGCCGACGGAAGAATTAGACCTGCTGATAAGGTACCTTGGAACTGAATCGAAGAAACATGCAATCAGCCTAAGAACAGCACATCTAGCAGAACCAACCAAAGGTCTCACACAGTTGTGGAACAGGTTAGATGAAAGGTATGGTTCCCCAGAAAGTGTCCATCAAACTGTCCTTGCAAAGTTGGAGAAGTTTCCAAAGTTAAACGGGAGAGAACAGTTCAAGCTCTATGAGTTATCAGACATTCTGGCTGAAATTGTTACCCTCCAAGCAGATAAAAGATACACAACCGTCCTCTCGTACTTTGATTCAACGGTAGGGATTAGACCCATAGTTGCGAAACTTCCGCATGGTCTACAAGAAAAGTGGGCAGCAAAGGCATATTCATACAAACAGTCGAGAAATGTTGCCTTCCCTCCATTGAGCCTTCTATATGACTTTGTAACAGACCAAGCCAAAATCCGCAATGATCCAGGCCTACCATTGGCGTCGGCAATGGAAGTCAACCGAAAATCTAAACCAGTATGTGCTGCAAAAACAAGCTTTGAAGACTTGAAGAAATGTCCCATCCATAAGACGCCTCACACCTTAAATGAATGTAGAGCGTTCCTACTAAAGTCACATGACGAAAAGAGGAAACTGTTGAAAGAGCTCAAAATGTTTTCGTTGCCTGATATCAACTGGCCACCTTGGAAAGAACTGTCCGAAACGCGTGTCCTGTGACAAATGTGGAAAGAGACATGCCACCTGCATGCATATGGACAATCCTCACGGTGGGGAGCAGCCAGATGAACAAGTTACAAACAGATGCACTGAGGTGTGCCATGACACATTTGGTGGCAAATCCTGTGCAAAAATTACTCTTGTTGTGCACTTCGAAGAACGATGCATTAAAACGTATGCGTTGTTAGATGAACAGAGTAGCCGATCACTCGCTAGGCCCGAACTGTTCGATAAGCTTAAGATACGATCCAATAAGTATGAGTACGTCCTTAACTCGTGCTCAGGAAAGTCGGTCCAGTCAGGAAGAAGGGCTAGTGGTTTGGTGGTACAAGCAGTCATAGGGCCAACTAGATACACGCTACCCACAGTTATTGAATGTCATGATATTCCCAACAATAAAGATGAGATACCCACTAGAGATGTAGCGAGAAATTACCCTCACCTGCAAGAAATTGAAGATCAGCTCCCAGAGATGGATACTGACATATTGCTACTGATCGGTAGGGATCTTGCTGAGGCACACCACGTTCAAGAACAACTGACCGGTCCTAGAGGTTCTCCGTATGCTCAGCGCCTAGGACTAGGATGGGTAATAGTTGGCGAAACATGTTTGGGAAGAGTACATGAAGCTCAAGACATAACTGTTAACAAAACGTATGTGGTCGGAGAAAATCGAGAGTCTCTGTTGCCACACAGCCAGAACAGAATAAACATAGAAGAAAGTGTGTGTCGAGACTTAGACCATGATATTTTCCTGAAAAGCAGGGACGATGAGAAAATAGGACTGTCAGTAGAGGATAGGGAGTTCTTAACTATGATGGACAATGAAATGTACTTATCAGAAAGCGGAAATTGGACAGCCCCACTGCCATTTAAATCCGCACCCAGAGCAAAACTCCCCAATAACAGACCTCAAGCATTGAACAGAGCCAAGTTGTTACACACCAATTTGATGAAAAATCCTAAAAAGCTTGAACACTTTGTCACGTTCATGGAAGGTATTATAGATGCTGGACATGCAGAAATAGCGCCAAATGTAGATGAGAATGAGGAATGTTGGTACTTACCTATTTTTGGAGTATACCATCCCAAGAAACCAAATAAAATCCGTGGCGTGTTTGATGCCTCTGCCCAGTACATGGGCGTATCTTTGAATGACGTTTTGTTGTCGGGTCCCGACCTGACCAACAGTCTCCTAGGTGTGCTCATTCGATTCAGAAAAGAATCCATAGCGGTAACAGTCGATATTGAGAAGATGTTCTACTGTTTTCTAGTTGATGTGAAACACAGAAACTACTTGCGTTTCTTCTGGTGTAAAGACAACAATCCACATAACGAGCTGGTAGAGTACCGCATGTGTGCTCATGTGTTCGGCAATAAACCCTCGCCCGCAGTTGCAAACTACGGATTAAGAAAGGCAGTAGCAAACAGTGAGGCTCAGTTCGGAGCAGACGTCAAAGGTTTCGTGTGTTCAGATTTTTATGTGGACGACGGCCTTACTTCCAAACCATCAGTGAAGGATGTCGTCGATCTGGTCAGAAGAACGCAAGACGCCTTGATGACGAATGGAAACATACGGCTTCACAAGATTGCCTCCAATAGTGTTGAAGTGTTAGACGCCTTTCCATCCGATGATCTTGCCAAAGATCTTGCTGAAATCGACCTTTCTTCCACTGGCTTATATAGTAGGCAAAGCAGAAGATGGTTATTGGTTCAAGAGTCTAATTCTAGGCAAAGCAAAGGTAGCTCCCAAGAGTGGACATACAATACCTAGACTGGAACTGTGTGCAGCAGTTTTGGCTGTTGAAGTTTACGAAACTTTGAGAGAACAAACAAACATCGACTTCCAGAAAGTTATGTTTTTCACGGACAGTAAAGTCGTTCTAGGTTATATCCATAACCAGACGCGTCGGTTCTACACCTATGTGAGCAATCGAGTTGAACGCATACGCAGAATTTCTCGCCCAGAACAGTGGGTATATGTCAATACCAACCACAATCCTGCAGACTCGGGGACCAGACCATTTCATGTTCAAGATATGATCGACAGTCAATGGATCAAAGGGCCTGCAGGCCGATGCCAAGATGATCCCGATGAACACATGTTTCCTCTAGTTGAGCCAGATGAGGACAGAGAAGTCCGTCCTTCTGCAAATGTTCTAGCCACCAATACTGAAATTCTGCTAGGTGCATCAAGATTTCAACGGTTTTCAACGTGGTGCAGCCATGTTGTAGCTATCAGCTGCCTGATTCACATTTGCCTAACCGTCTCTAAACACACAACATGTAATGGCTGGTACGTATGCAAAGAATCGGACAGTGTCCCTGACGGGATCAAAGCTGAGAAAGTGATCATTAGCACTGTGCAAAAAGAAGCATATCCAGATGAACTCAAGAAGCTTAAAAATAAACAACCAGTGGGAAAGGACAGTAGATTAGTGACTCTTAACCCAATCATTGATGAAGAGGGACTACTCCGAGTCGGTGGACGTTTGCGCCAAGCCTCCCTTCCACTAAATGAGAAAAACCCTCTCATCATTCCAAAGAATTGTCATCTGGCAACGCTTCTAGTCAGACATTTTCACAACCAAGTGCAGCACCAGGGGCGCCATCTGACAGAGGGTGATATTCGTTTGGCTGGGTTTTGGATTGTGGGATGCAAGCGATTGGTATCGTCCGTCCTTCAAAGCTGTGTGAAGTGCCGGAAACTGCGTGGCAAGCAAGAAGTCCAAAAAATGGCAGACCTGCCCTCTGATCGGTTGGTTCCAAGTCCTCCATTTTCTGGTCGATACATTTGGCCCTTGGAATGTTTCGTCTCGTAGAACAAGAGGGGGTCAAGCCAATAGTAAACGCTGGGCAATACTCTTCACCTGCCTTACTACTAGGGCAGTCCATATAGAGGTAGTGGATTCACTTAGTTCTTCGGCATTTATTAACGCTCTTAGGAGATTTATCGCTCTTAGGGGTGAAGTGAGAATTTTCCGCTCTGATAGAGGTACCAACTTCGTAGGAAGTGCGAATGAACTTGGTATCAATACTATAAATGTTGAAGATGCAACTGTCAAGACATTCATGAAAGAGAAAGGAGCTGTATGGATCTTTAACCCGCCACATGCTTCACACATGGGAGGTGTGTGGGAAAGGATGATTGGTGTAACAAGGAACATATTGAATTCCATATTGTTGGATAACAAACACCTGACACACGAGATCCTAACAACATTGATGGCTGAAGTGTGTGCGATTGTTAACTCGCGGCCACTTGTTGCAATCTCGTCTGACCCAGAGTGCCCTGAAATACTTACTCCTTCAATGTTGGTCACACAGAAAATAGGCCCTCCAACACTCATTATGAGTTCTTCAGACAGAGTTGATCCTAGGGTACAGTGGAAGTATGTTCAAGCATTGGCAGATAGATTCTGAAAACGTTGGCAAAGCGAGTATGTGCAAACATTACAATGTCGACGTAAATGGACAAATGATTCTCCTAATCTAAAAGAAGGAGATATTGTGCTTCTCAGAAACAATGAAGTATGTCGCAATGACTGGCCAATGGCTGCAATAGTCAAGGTTTTCCCAAGCGATGATGGAAAGGTTCGAAAGGTTGAAGTACAATACTCGCGGCAAGGAGAACGCATTTCCCTCACGCGTCCTGTAACTGAACTCGTACTGCTGCTGTCTGTCGATTAGGTTCTTTGTGTAGATTAAAGTATTGAAGACATTATAAAGTACTTTGTAAACTGTTATGAAGATCATATTACACTGTAATCCGATTCATTTGTGAAGTCTTTATTCGTTTAAGGCTGAATTCTTTCATTTATGCATTATCTATATTTTTCATAATGATTTAAAACAATTTGTGTTTCGTATAAGTCTGTATTTTGGGTTATGCAAAATCTGTATTTGATTTAGCATTATTCTGCATAGATTGTTGGAACATTCCAACGATGTTTTTCATAATTGAAATATGTAACTTACCTAATGTATAGATGCTGGTCTTTTTACAAGATTATTTAGATAAGATGATTGTTTAATTACGTTTAGTGATATTTCTGAAAATATCAGGTGGGGAGTGTGCTGTTACATAAATAATGGTTGTGTTTAACCTACAAGATTATAGTGGTTTTAGCCTTTGTTGTGCTTACTTTACTAACCTAAAATTGGCGGTTTCTCGATCGCAATTCTTGTCTGTGGCCTTAGATGTTTTTTGTAACCCACCACGTCGTAAGTCATCATATTTTGCTAGTCCTTACTCCTGTCTTCCATAATGTAATTTGTACTCTCTGTAAAATACGGCTAAGTAACTTCATTCTTTAATTTTGTATTAGTGTTTCGTACTCATGTCATTCGAACCTAGGTAATAAACCTTTCTCATATCAATATCACTTTGTTAAGGTATATTTTAGCAATCATTATTACATTTAGAGGATACTGTGAGATCTTACAACTATTATTACACAATTATATACACACTATTAGCCTTATATTGATTAATTAGCAATTATTCTCAGTGGCTGTATTACTATATATTTTAAGTTTTTACCGTTTCCATCGAATAAACAGTGATGAAGTTAAAACACCTCTCGTCATTATTTCATGGACTGGTTAGCTATCTGCAGTTCAAGGCAGAATAATGTCATATCTTTTTATTGCAATTTTCGGAAGAGGAAAGATTAATCTTTTAACAGACACCAAGCTTGCACAATCTGAAATCTGAACGTTCGCCGTTTTATAATGGGACCCTATGGGAATTGGATTTACTGGCATCTAACCTTGAATTTTTACACAAAACGAAAGTGAAAGTAGCTTTTTATAATAAACACGCTAATCAGCGTTAAACACAAACTGCTGTTATTTTATTTAAGATAAATATATTCTATTATCATTATTAACTGAATATTAGACTGATTAATGGTATCAATAAAGTCATTTCATGAAACAACTTTCATACGCGGGATTACTTCAAGCTTAACACATTTCGCCGTTTGGGGGCGAAATAATGCGGTTAAGTACAGAGGTTTCGCGTGTGACGTCATCCTCTGTGTATAGAATGTCGCTTTACTAAAATAAGACCCAATAGGACACGTTTAACTAATTATGCAAGTAGCATTACTACACGACAACAGAATCGTCTGTTTAAAAAGTACATTGGTAACCATCTAAATCGCATCCCCAGTAAAAGTGTGTTTTTTTAACTCTAACTAGACAAAACATTTCGGCCCCGTAATATACATGTTTGGACCACGAACAATCAAGGACAATGCTGCACAAGGGATTTCTGTAACGAGGCACCCACCAACATGTCAATTACAGTGAGAAGTACCCAGTCATAGCAGTTCTCCATCGTGCTCCGTATTAATCTGGTTTGCCAGTGAAAACTTTAATGAAATACTTAAAACGTTATGTAGTCCATTTTCTGATTATATAGGCATACGAATAATGCTCTCATCAATCTGAATTCACTTAAGCTGAATCTTGGTGACACATCATGTTACCGGTAATACGTGTTTACTGACCAGCAATTCGAAGCGTTCACGAGAACCACATCGTATGTAGATGTAAATGAACTACACTTATATGTTCCACTAATGTGTAATTTATGCACAAGTCCAAATTACGAATGCATTAATTCCTGTCATTCTACGCTTATAAAAATGTTCCTCACAATCTTACAAGGTCTATTAAATAAATTGCATTTTCTGCGAACTTTCAGTACCAAAAACAGCAATGTAATGCCGCATATGCACGTCGCCACGTAAACGTTGCCAGTTTCTTTTTCGTTGTTATATTCCCAGATATGTTTTGATTATGAAGGAGTGTCACTACAGTTTTGGCTATTTTCTTCTCAATTGGATAATTTGTCTACAAGGAATACATACGAATACTAAGTGAAGAAATGCAAATGCATTACCAAAGAAATGCAGTACAGAAGTTAAATGCTAGGAAATATTAATTTTATATATTCATTGTGACTGATAAAACGAGAGAAATTCTTACTATATCAACCACATATTTAGGATTATATACAATTCTACATAATATAATTCTGCCAAACTACTTGAAGGTATTCATATTATATATGTTCTCATCATAAAACAATAATAAAATATATAGGTCACCGCAATATTATTGGGATAAAACTTAAAAAATGATCACTACCGTACAGGTCATTGTTAAAAAATACAGCAATTTAACAGACTCAAGTGCAAAATTTGAAAATAAATACACACCGGTTGAAAAATATCACACCATTAAACGGTATCATAACACCTTACAAAGGAAACCAATAATAAGAACTACAATCCCAAAGTTCCTACACATCCGAAATAATGTGTTCGTGTTCCGTCTGTTGTTTTGTATTTTCATGTCATGATTTCAGCCGAGCAGATGATAATAAATATTTTAGAACAAGTTTTCATATGAATCAACCTCTCTTGCGAAATTAATAACCACTGACAAAACAAGCAGTTAAACATCCGATTATCCGCAAAATAGCAAATTAAGCGTTGATAGGTTTAAAGTATCCTCGGTATAAAAAACTGCCGCAACACTCCTTAATATTAGTCCTCTTTATGCGATAGGACTCGTAAACAGGCACAGTCATATAATATAAAGAACGGTAGCTTGTTCGTTGGTCCACGCCAAATAAAAGAAACACACCAAAACATAGCAAAGCACGTATTTGTGGCACACAGCTGATCCCGCTGTTGCTAAAAGAAAAGCCTCGTCGATGTTTTACGCACATCATTGTAACATTTAATAAAATATAAATTTTAACACGGGGACATATGCATGATAGCAAGAACAGACAGCGGCGTCATTCTATTTAATAAGTTACTAAGTAGATTCTACTTGAAATTGATACATCCTGAATAATTTTAAATAGTAATGGAGACTGACGTCATTGATGACGTAGATTGCTAAAGTGCTCTAATCGAACTATGGTGTTGCCGTGGTGGCAGGCACACAGCAGCCACACGTGATTGGACAGTAGTGCGCCTCGTTCGGGTCAGGTCAGATAACTTCTGTCACGTGGGGCAGAGAGCAGGCAGAGTTGTCTTTGCATGGATGATTGGAACGATCTGAAGAAAAAAAACAACACATTTTTTAATTCTTTAATATGTTCCTATATGGAGATAACGATTACAGCTGAACCTGTTATCATGTTCTAAGCTTCCCCTGATAAACGTTCCCCATCCCGTTACAAATTACCGGTAGGTAATAACTAGTATTTATCCTGTTATAAGATTACCCCGAAAACCGATGCCCATCCCGTTACAAACTACCGGAAGGTATTAACTAGTATTCATCATGTTCTAAGCTTCCACAGAATACCGTTCCCTATCATGTTTCAAACTACCGGGAGGTATCAACAAGTATTTATTAGGGATGTCAACGAATAATCGAATATTCGATTATTCGAATACCTGACCGAATATTCGAATATAATACAACTATTCGAATATCACAATTAAAATCAAACAATCTTAAGAAATTAAAAGTTTAAATATATCCTCTGACATCATAATCTTTTGTTTTGACAGTTTGTTATTTTGACACACCATTTTAAATCCTTGTGTGCTCGAATGCGCAACGTGTGAAAACAGATTATAATCAACGGGAGGTAGATTGACACCCATGATATAGACCCATATGTCCTTTCAGATCAAATTATGTGTTTAAAGGGACCATGTCTCCTCAATGTGACTATAAATGTGCATTATGATATAAAGGTCGGACAAAGATATTAATATTGGCCGAAAATAAGGTTAATGTAATGTAAACATTTACGAATTCTGAAAACAAATATCCGTGGTCGTGTTTGTAGGCCTTTTATGTGTATACAAAGCGGAATGGCATAGTTGGTTAAGGCGCTGTCTACTGAACATCATTAGTTGTTAAAGGGACTTGTTCACAGTTTTTTGCATTTTTTTGAAGTATGCCATTAAATATCTTAACTTGAACGATGCAAGCATCGTAACTAAAGAGCTCAAGTATAATAACAAAAAAAGGATTTTTGTTCAAAGAAAAGAAAACAGATTGGTCCCACCGGGATTCGAACCCGGGACCTCAGGATTAAAAGGCTAACACCTTAACTACTCGGCCATTTTGCTTACTTTATTTACAGCTGCATTTTTACCTAATGTAAGTTATCCACATATCATCCACCATTTAAACGAAAACAACAGAAACACTCCAAATTATTCCATCGTTGAGCATTACAAACGCTTTATAATTTTATCAATTTCAACTGATAATTACTCATAAACGAAACGGTATTTACAGTAAACATGTATTTCTCGGTCTGTAGTGCTATCTCACTCCTTTGTATGCACCTCTCTTTTATTTTAGGAATCTGTGACAAAAAGTTGGAAAATTGTCAATTCGTCAATCTGTGAACAGGTCCCTTTAAGGCTAATAAGTTATTAGTTTGGTAATTTTTAAGCTTTTTGTTGTTTTGTTCTATATTATTTATACATACGTTTTTGGTAATCTGAATTATTTTGATGCTGACGATGACGACGACGATGATGATTATGATAATGATGATGACGATGATAATGGTCACAAACAAAATAATATTCATTCATAAAATGACCGAATATTAAAATAATAATCGAATACTGAAATCGAATATTCGAATAGAGTTTCTGTATTCATTGCCATATCTAGTATTTATCATGTTCTAAGCTTCCCGGAATACCGTTCCCCATCCCGTTACAAACTACCGGAAGGTATTAACTAGTATTTATCATGTTCTAAGCTTCCCCGGAATACCGTTCCCTATCATGTTTCAACCTAACGGTAGGTATTAAATGGTATTTATCAAGTTGCATCAGTTCAGATTATAAATACATAGTGGTGAGGCAGAGTGTGATGTAGAAATCCGGGAGACATGATACTGAGACGCTTGAAATGAAAAAAAAAAGATTAACAAACTTTGCTCAGATAATTAAGATGAGGCATGGCTACGAATGTTTTCTATCTGAAATTAAGTCTCAACTTTAAATATCGACCAATCAAATCGGTTGTTACATATATGTTATGGTTTTCATTGGCTTTTAAAAACTACGTTTGAGTTTAAGAATGTCCGTAGTCATGGGCCCTGAGAGTAAGAAAACACGTTTGTATCTACATAAAATAAAACAAGAAAGCTTCAGAGATTGCGGACCTCATCCAAAGCAGCTCATTTCTTCCACAATTCTTGAATCATCATTTCTTCCACAATTCTTGAATCTAGATTTCCACCAAAATCTAATCATGTGTTCACTGGCCCTTCTCCAACCATCCCAGACATTCAATGCCGTACAGCACGTTTTGCGAAAAACAAACTAACACACAGACAGACACACGAACGCACGCAGGCAAAAACAACATAATCTCCGTGGTGGATAACATTTTATGTAAAGATTAAGAAAACACGCTGATAAGGCTAGTGTTGAATAAAACCGAAAGCATTATTTAGACTTACAGCTGTGACATATTCCAATGCACATAGAACCCAATTCATGTGATTTAAACACGTTCTGTAAATGACATAAATACTATATCAAGTTATAGCTCTAATACCGTAACTGTCGCAGACCGGGCTTCTTGTTATCGGTACTGTGGTACTGCCTGGCGTGGGAGGTTGGGTGGTGGCAGTTATGTCGGTGGTGGCTGGGGCTGATGTTGTCGTCGGAACATTATCTATATTAAATAAATTAATCTCGTACATCAACACTAATATTCACTGGGTAACTTAAAAATATCGTATTTCAATATAGTTACTAAGTCTTGTTCTATCAGCACTGATGAAGAACTATTCACACCCGCACATAAAGTTCTCACAGGGGTCGAAAAATAGCGTTATAATATCAAATTTTTAGTCTACTTCTAAGTGCATAAAATGGGATTGGAAAGTTCTAAATGTATTCACATTTACATATTAATTGTTTTTGCATTATCCAAAAATATTGGGTCGATGGATCCGATAAACTAAAAATCAACAGACTCTGGCCTTAGTGTGCAACATATTTAATATAACAAACCAACTATTTATACATTTTGTTTATATATTTTTACATATACATGAATGTTCATTGATTTTTTCATACAGGAGTTGTTTCACTTTTTTATTGTGTCATTATCGTAACTTTTATCACCGTTATTGTAAATAAACTCATGTTGTAATGGGATTCTCATGGTAACTATTATTAAATAATTATTATATATTTTTTCTCTCGTCCAACTGGACAAAAATGTAAATAAACTAACAATTAAAACATATCTGGCCTTTTGAAGAACTGTATGTACTTACTGTTAGTCAATGAAGAAGTATTCTTCCAACTGACCTCTACATAAATGCCCAGTGTACTCTGCTGGACAATGACACTTTGCTTCATGGTGTTCGAAGTAGCAGGTCCCACCATTCTGGCACTGAATGTGGTTCTCGCAGCGGTCGAAAGCTAGAGTTATAATAACAAATTTCCTATCTACCAATTATAGCTTATATTGCGGTTGAAAAGATCTACATGTGTTCGCATACTAAGTCTTTGTCCTATGCACGCTAAGGCATAATTTATGTTTTAAACAAATATATGCATCCATAGATTACATTCATGTTCAATGAATTTTACAAAAAAAGTTGTGTCCATTGTTCGTGTTTTATAACACAAATGTTGCATTGCATTTTTGGAGTTTGTTTTATCATCCTTATTTTTACTCATGTTGTAATAGGATTTTCATAGTAACCTTTTTAAAAGTGATTTGTTGTCATTAATTTGATTTGTTGCCATAGATAAACTTATAAAGATTAGCTACTAGATTTATATTTGAACGAAAACTAGTGGTTTTTATTGTACATTTACTCAGATGTTTGATCTAACTTTGACCGTCTATTTTATATGACTAGTGCATTCTATTCACACCGGTATTTTAATTTTAATTCCTCTTCTAAATAGACAATTAAAAAAATGTCAAAGAAACTGAAAACGGCATAATGAAGAACCACAGGTACTTATTGTTGGTATATGTATACTTATGAAGAGCTATAACACAGACATTCACATTGATCACCAATGTACCCGAAAGGACACCGACACTTTGCTACATGGCTGGTGGGGTCGTAGTAGCAGGCCCCACCATGCCGGCAATTAATGTGGTTCTCGCATGGTTCGCCATCTAGAGTTATAATATCAAATGTCGTAAGTACTAATTCGTGCATACACTGCTATGAAAAAGTTCCAAATGTATTCACATTTACATACAAAGTCTTCTATGCTTACTACGAGCAAGGCCAGAGTCTGTTCATATTTAGGTTCTTGGATCCTTCGGCCCAACATTTTTGGAAGATGCAAAAAAAAAACAATTGAATATAAACTATGTTGTACATTAACAAACCACTGATAAATGCTTTTTGTATATTTTTACATACGTGTTCATTAAATTTAAAAACATATAGTAGTAATTGTTTCCAGTTTTCATGTTGTAGTATGACATTGTTGCATTTTATTAAGTTTCCGTAACTGCTATCATCGTTATTGTAAATAAACTCGGGTTTGTTTCAGGATTTTCAAAGTAAGTTTTGCTAAATTATTTTAGTTTCATTAATTTGATTCTGTTTTGTGCATATGTATGCGTAGACAAACTTATGAAGAAGTTTAGCTAATATATACATACTTGAAAAAATACTGAATGTTTTATTACACTTAATTAAATGTTTGTACTAACTTTAACCTTCAATATTATTTAACGGTGGTATTCTATTTAATTTTTATTTTATTTTTGCTCTACTCCAATCAGACAATATTCCAAAAAAAAACTCAAAGAAATTAAAAAATAAGAAAATGAAGAACTGTATGTACTAATTGTTGGTCTTTGATAAACGAATGAAGAGCTATACTTCAAACAGACCTCTACATAAAAGATCAGTGTACTTTGTTGGACACTGACAATTTGCTACATGGCTGTGGCCGAAGTAACAGATTCTTCTGGCACTGCATGTGGTTCTCAAAATGCATGCATTACGATTGAAAAGATGAAATTGTATTCACGTGTTTATGTGTATGTGTACTAATGAACAGTTTTACTTCCAACTCACGTTCACAATTACGCCCAGTGAACCCTGCTGGACACCGACAATGTGCTCCTTTGTTTCCGTAGTGGCAGTTCCCACCATTGAGGCACTGAAAGTTGTCGCAATCCTGGAAATCTGATGGCCGGTCGAAAAAAATTAGTCCATTTCCTGAAAATGATAACTTCCGGTCACTTAAACAGCATTCGTTACAAGAAGGAAAAAATAAATACCACTACTGTTTTGAAAGTCCATTGCACTTACATTGGCTCGTGTAAACTGAGGCACGTATTGTTTGCTACTTGGGCAGACAGGATTTTATTTTAAGAAACTTCAAGAAAAACATGTGCGGTTCATTGTCGACAGCTTAGTACAACGTTAATATTGTGTGTGTTTATAAGTTTGTCTTTCTACTAAATGCATCTCATTTAGTTTCGACGCCAATTCAATTGGCTGTACATGTTTTATATGGAGAGTATAAATACATATATGAAGTAACAGCGCATTGTATCTTGTACACTATATTTAAGCTTGTATATTCTGAATAATTAACATGATTTGTAACTATGGCATTGGATGCTTTTTAGTTTTGCTTTCAGTAATACTTGTTCTTTGTCCATCTTAAAAACCAATACTTTGTCCTTCATGACTTGGAGGTAAAATCTTACCAACGGCAGCCAGTGACATACCTGCAACAAGGAAAATACAGACAACAACTTTCAAAGGAAATAATGTTTGTCCAGCATCAATATCTTAAAAATGAAAAGGAATTTGAAGGCACTGTACTTATGATAATACATTGATTTACCGGTATGTCGTCTGTATAACAATTATTGATGAATTAAATAGTTCAACGCTGGGTTGACGATAATAAACTATGAGAAAGAAAGCCGCAGAAACAGTGTTGTTCTTTACATTTACATGGTTAGGCGTTATTCAATAGACTGTCGTTTTCACTATTGCATAATAGATTATTATAAAATAAATATATCCTTAAATGTCCGCTGTTCTGTTCTCAGATGGCATTATTTCAGAGGCACCTGATTTTCTTGGGTAATAAATGCAGAGTAGTTAAACGAAATCGCGGAAATAATTAATTAACACGCACGTATTACAACCATATTAATCAACACGCACGTATTACAACCATATTAAACAACATGCACTTATTACAACCATATTAATCAACACGCACGTATTACAACCATATTAATCAACACGCACGTATTACAACCATATTAATCAACACGCACGTATTACAACCATATTAATCAACACGCACGTATTACAACCATATTTAAACAAAATGATGTTCACGCTGACTGATACTTTCTGACATGTCAGTTTTATTAATATCACGTAAAGTGTAAACTTACAGAGACTTATGAAGAAGACGCTTACAAATCCTGCCAATCGTCTTGGTGTGCAATGGTGTATGATGGGAACCGGCCGGTTGTAAATGTGTTGTGATCTCTTATCTCTATTGGTCGTCTTGCACACGGACATATATGGTAGTTTAACGTGCTGTTGTCATGTTTAAACTGTATCCGCTGTTGGCGCGTTTAAGTTGTTTGCAGAATGAATGAATGGGTTAACTGGGTCACGAAGCGTAATTTAATTTACGAGCCGCGTAGAATCGCAAACATTATAACCGTTAATCTCGCTATATTCTGGCTGGCACATGTCTAAGGTTACCATTATTGTGGGTGGTGTGTTTAGAGCACCTAGCTTTTTTAACAGAGAATTACTGGAAATAAACTAAATTATTGCAGTTGGTTTGTAGAGAGCCGGTGCTGAAGTCAATTTGGCACAAGAATGCATTGTTAACTAAGGGTGACAACTTTCATGTGATTTGCAGTTCAAGAATATCATTGCCCATATCTTATGCTTATTATTTTAAAGTAGACGGCCACTCTTAAATAAGACATTACGCACAACTGTTGGAATACGGCAATTTCAGTTATATGTCTTGGATATTTTGCTATTTTTCAATTGGGATTTGATTTACTGGTTTTAATCTTTGATCGCAATGCTATGGGATTTTAAACATATTTGAGTAACTTTCTGCAATACAGTACACACTGATTTTCAAATAAAAATCATGTTTGTTTTAGGATTCATGCAGCCGATCTAAAGTGTCGATTAAATAAGTCATTCAGACCTTTTGATTTCTTACATGAGCTCCACCGGATGGATGTGCAAATACATTTTCTAGTAATGCTATATTTGCCTTTACAGAAACAATGTATATATGTTATTTAAAGTGCCATTGACAATCCACCTGGTTTGATACAATCTCAACTACATACAGATTTCCGTTTATCCCACTTTTACAGCAAAATCGGTTGGATAACAGCCGTGGTGTAAACCTAAGGTTTGTTCAACATGTAGGGTTTAAACAACGGTTATTTTTAGACTGACCGGACTACTTTGAATGATCATAAATAATGATCATAAATAATTTTAAAATGATCATAAATAATTTAAAAAACAACTAGTTATTAGTTGTTGTCAAAACGTTGCTCAAATTACATGCATTCTTACGTCATACATTAAGGAAAACACAAATTTATCGTTACTTCAAAAACATTCCTTGGGTGCCATCAACAGCTGCACGGAAAGTGTTGTCAGAATGTCTGAATATCCAAATCACAAGATCACAAGTAGTTATTGCACAGTATCGACTGACCCCGTCCCAGCTCCAGTCTTCATTTGGCAGCCTCTGACCTTGCCTCAAAATGTTGACCTCATGGCAATAGAAAATGCTTACCCCACCCAGTCACTTCAGCACAGCTCGCAGCAACATTCTTCTTCACGGTCTAATAACTTTGCCTCTTCAAGTTTGGCGCTGCTTACAGTACATTCAACATTTACAGCTCCAATATAATATAATTAGTATGTGACATATGGAAAGCCTTGACTGTCTTATACGTACAAAATGAACATTGTTGTGTCCAAATAGCAATATATTTAGTCACTTTGTCAATAGATTAAGTCAATCTGTCATTATACGAGATGCATTTATCAATATATTAAGTGAGAACGTCCTTATATTGATTCAACAAGACATTATATCATGCCGATGTGATCTTATATTAAGTCTATCTGTCTTTATATTATGTCCATTTATCAATATATTAAGTGAAACCATCCTTATATTGATTCAAAAAGACACTATATCATGCCTATGTGACCTTATATTAAGTCAATATGTCATTATATTATGTGCATTTGTCAATATATTATGTCAAACCATCCTTATATTGATTCAACGAACTAATATATCATGCCGATGTGACCTTATATTAAGTCAATCTGTCATTATATGATGTGCAGTTGTCAATATATTATGTCAAACCATCCTTATATTGATTCAACGAACCAATATATTATGCCGATGTGATCTTATATTAAGTGAAAACATCTTTAGTGTGCTTTCGTCATTATATTGAGAGGATCAAATTGACCGGGTCATATCACACTGTGCACCGATATGTTGCCGCTACGATTTCTTCAAACTCGAAGTAAGTAATTTTCTTTTAAATTATGCTTATGTCATCGAATTTATGCATTGTAGATGCGTCGGAAATATCATGTTTCCATCTTGAGTACTGCGAGTACCGCGGCCATGAATCATTTTGTGTGCAGTCGGAGTACTGAAACTTTGAAAGCGTTAACTGCTCTTTCGTCCCTCAAATGATTCGACCCAGTTTCAAACACCATTTTCAGGAGTACGTGGTAATTGTCAATAAAAAATAACAACAGCGATTTTGTTTGTTTATATGTTTAATTTTGATAGGTTTTACAATTATATGCTAGTGTGTTTGTTTATTTATGTGTATGGTAATGTTGTGATTTTGCTTGGACCTTGGTGCCAGTGGTTTTTGGCTGGTTACTTCGTCATATGTATTGTAAAAGGTCAATAATATTAAAAGTTTTATTAAATAAATGCAAGATTAATTCATTCTATATTGAATTAAACTCCGTTTGTGAAAGAAAACAGACGATTACATACTTGTTTACATGCTTTAATAACCCAACTGTTTACGTCAGTTTCGTCTCATTTACTGCAGTTTTGGCTCACACTGGGGATGTTCTCAAAGCATTTTGGAAACGTTTGCATGTACATAAATTTAATGTAGCGCGCCATAGTCAGTACTATAAAACCTGTTCGCTGAAGTTCCTTTAGCTAGGGCACACTAACATAGCTGTATTTAAGGGCAAAGTTGTTCAAATGTTTATTGCATAAAACGTTTTACAAAGTTTATATAGCAGTACTTTCAAATACACATCCATGGGTAGACTAGTACAAAATAAGAAATTTAGCAGGAGCATGTGGTAATGACACAGCCATATACAAGATACATTATTGTTTTTCAGATTCGTAATACATTACAATATGAAAACTATTGATGTTATTTTGTAACAATACACAGTCATGCTATTCTAAATTTTTTTAGCTGTATATAAAATAATTATGAAAATAAAAAAATAAACAATATTAAGCTATTACTTGGCAAATAAACATGTACATATGGTTAATATGATTCTAACAGACTAGTTGAGAACACATTAATCCAATTTAAAAATATCAAATATCTCTGCTGATCAAACATCTCTGCTGATCACACATCACTAAAAGCTTGACTAAACCATACATTATGAACATGAGATTATAAAGCTAAAAATGTCACATTAATTGAACAGCCGTTATAAAATCAGCTATTCACAGTTAAATGTCATATAAAACATCAGTTCACTAGACACTGAATCATATCTTTCTATTAACAATTTTTCTACCACAGTATTATTGCATATTCTCATTAATATTTATTTATCAAAGTCAAACAAGTTGTTAATCATGAACTCGAACAACAGTGTATAATTAAAAAGTGCACGATTATGTTGGAATGCGGTAGAAGCGCATGTAATACAATTTGAGCAGACAACGGCAGCAGCACCACCTTTCTCTTCATTTATTTATATGCCTAGTATTGCTCTTCTGCATCGCAGTCCCGTTCCTGGTGAAGGTCTTAATGGATTTGGCTTATTTGACTGCTTTACTTGGTTGTTCAGATAAACATATTTATGAAAATAAATTTGCTCATATGTTATCACAATCAAAGTTTCTGTTTTATGTCATGCCAATTGACATTACTAGTAATAGTATCAGCATATTTATATAACAATATAATGTATAATGCACATCGACTGTAAGTACTGCTAGTATAATATATTCTAAAATCCAAATGAAATATTTGATTTCTTCATTGACATTATTAAAGTGATGATACTTTTTACAGTATTGAAGTCATGGTTGGCAGAAAACCCGGTTTTTATAGTATTGCCCGACCCGGGCGGGTAATACTGGGCAAACCCGGGTAATACTGGGCTTTTCTTGGCAATAGTGGTTTAAGGTTAATACTGGGGAATAAAAGATACTTAATAATTATTTTAGCACTGCCAAATAATAATGAGGTTGTACATGTAAACCATTATGTCATGTACCTTTATAAACACACTTTTATTACTTTTTTCAAGAGGAAACAATCATTTCTTGATTATTTCTTTTTTACATAATGAAAGTTGGACTTTTTATTCCGGACAATACTCTACATTACTTTGCAGCTGCATTAAAACTCATTAACTAGGTTTTCAACGAAGTTCCAAATCCTGGTTATTAGATTGGGGTATGGCGGGCGGCCGTGCGGGCAGCGTAAACAGGTGGTTTCCGGTCGATAACTTTAGTTTGCATTGACCGATCGTAATGAAACTTGGGATATAGTAAGCTTGCACGAAGACCTAGCTTGGGATTGTATTTCGGGCGTGTCGGGTCAAGGTCACTGTTACTAAAAATAGAAAAACAGCAAACAGGTGGTTTCTGGTCAATAACTTTAGTTTGCATTGACCAATCATAATGAAGCTTGCATGGAGACCTAGGGTGGGATTGTATTGGGGGCGTTTCGGGTAAAGGTCAAGGTCACTGTTACTAAAAATAGAAAAATGGCTTACTCTCAATAACTTGAGTTTGGATGGAGGTATTGTATTGAAATGTTGTGCGTATGTAGATTACACGCAGATTGCATTTGGGTCCAGTCAGGTAAGGTCAAGGTAATTGCTACTAAAAATAGAAAAATGGTTAAATAACTTGAGTTTGGATGGAGGTATTGCACTGAAAGTTTGTATGTAGGTTGCTTATATGCCGACCTAGCATGGGAGTTCATTTGGGGCCAGTCGGGTCAATGTCAAGGTCACTGTTACTTAAAATAGAAAAAACGGTTTCTGCTCAATAACTTGAGTTTGATGGAGATATTGTGCAGAATGTTTGTGTGTAGGTAGCTTACATGTATACCTAGCTTGAGATTCCATTTGGGACCAGTTGGGTAAAGATCAAGGTCACTGTTTCTAAAAATACAAAAACTGTTTCCTCTCAATAGCTTCAGTTTTATGTGGGTATTGTTCTGAAATTTTGTATGTTTGTAGCTTACATGCAGACCTAGCATGGGATTGCATTTTGAACCAGTTGGGTCAAGGTCAAGGTCACTATTACTTAAAATAGAAAGAACTGTTTTCTGCTCAATATTGAGTTTAAATGGAGATATTGCACTGAAATTTTGTGTGTATGTAGCTTACATGCAGACATAGCTTGGGATTGAACAATTATTTAAATTAATATCTTAAATGTTGAAAACCTGGTTTTGTGGCGTTGCCACGTTTCTTGTTTTTATTGATGGATAGATTTCGTGAAGGGCTTGTAGAAAATGTATGCAGGCATAACAATTTAGCAATTGCAATGAACAATAAATAACACTATTTTATCTGCAAGTGCATGTTTGTTATCTATTTATTTATAAAAGTACAAGTATTTTTATTAATCCTTAATGCCATTATGCCACGTAAAGGCAACAAGAGTAGAAAATAATTTGGCTGAAGAAAATTTAGAGCCAGTGTGAGCGCTGCAAACAATGAGTAAACTTTTGTCTAACATAATATTTTCATTTGTGGGTTGATCAAACTGGCTCCTGATAATTTGCAATTGCATCTGTAGGAGGAAGGTCACTCTGACTGGGTTTCCTGTGAGAGGTTCTCCCCAAACATCTCCAACCCAATCATTGTTTTCAGCAGCTGGAACCAGCAAGGCAAGGTAAATTGCAACCTTAGATAACCAGTACATGTCATGTACATGTCATGTATTTATTGACAGTTGAGTATTTATTTCAAAGAGGAACGTGATTTGCTTTTGTTTGGAGAATATTGAACAATGCACATGTTCTCTTTTGCTGCTTAATGTTAGCACCGTGTATTGTGTGGAGTTGAAATAAATTTGTTAGTTTTACACAGATGGTAAAGCTTGTGATGTGTTTGGGATTAAAGATGAAATTAATCATTCAACAAGAGCTTATGGAAAGATCTATATTGGCTGCACAAAAAATGTCGAGAGTTTAAGTATGTCACATGACTGGATGTATTAACGCCTGCTTTCAGGTGTGGAATCTTACCAACTGCAAGCTCAAGATCAACCACCATGGTCATTCAGGCTACCTGAACTGCGTCACCGTGTTCCCTGATAGGTCTCTATGTGCCTCTGGTGGCAAGGTAAGGCCTTAGTCTTTAAGTAAAAATGTTACTTGCCTGTAACCATGTTCTCTTTTAAAGATATCTGCGAAAATGTCATGGAAAGGTAGAAGTTTATAATGGCACATGTAGGCCATGTTAAAAACATGTAGATGGAATTTCGAGTACTTTCCCACTTGTTTTTGCTGGTTTTCTGTGTTTAGTCATCCTAAAGTATCAAGAATTGCAGGTTATGTTTTGTTCTTTCCAGGATGGCAATGCCATGCTGTTGGATCTGAACGAAGGCAAGCACTTGTACACTCTGGATGGTGGTGGCATCCCTCTGCTTCTCGCCCAACAGATACTGGCTGTGCGCGCCACTAGACCCAGCATCAAGATCTGGGTATGCTAACATTAGTGACTGTTGAATTAATTGTGTCATGTGCTCATGTATCGTCACGTGTAATTATACCCCCCGATATGAAGTAAAGGGGGGTATACTGGAATCACTTTGGACGTCTGTCCGTCCGTCCGTCTGTCTGTCCGTCCGTCCGTCTGTCTGTCTGTCTGTCCGTATAGACAAATTTGTCTGGAGAAGTTCTCCTTCACTTTTCAACGTGCAACCTTCAAACTTGCTTGCATTGTTCCTGGTCATATGAAGTTATGCATGTGCGATTTTTATCGTCCTACATTAAAAATTACAAAAGTTATGCCCATTTTTAAACTTATAATTTCTGTATATACTTTTCCTCTGAAACCACAAGGCCCAAAGGTTTAATATTTGGTATTTAACATTGTATTATGGTTCTCGACAAACTTTGTTCAAATAATGCCCCTGGGGTCAAAAATGGCCATGCCCCAAGGTCCAGTTTTAATTGTTACAACTTGCTACATATTACTACACGCGGGGTCGGGGGTTTTCGTGACACTACTGTGGCAAGCTCTAGTATTGATACTGGCTCAATGTAGGGTTCAATATTGGTTTGAAAAAAACGTATTGCATTGCTTGAAAGTTTTCATTATTTATGTTGATTGATTAAGTCATGTTTCTTGTTTATGTGGTCACTTATGTTTACCAGTAGTTTTCCTGTCAAAAATTAAAATAGCTCTTGTATTACTGTATTTCTGGATCTGGTTGTATGACCGTATTTCAGGATCTAATTTTAGGGACATATTTCAGGATCTAATTGTAAGACCATATTTCAGGATCTGGTTGTATGACCGTATTTCAGGATCTAATTGTAGGGACATATTTCAGGATCTGATAGTATGGCCGTCTTACAGGATCTAATTGTATGACCATAATTCAGGATCTGTTTGCAAGGGTGTAAAATTTCCAAACATGCTACCCGCCCTGTAGGACTAGTGATTGTAAATTCTTACTCACCCTTACGAAATCTATATTTGTCCTTACATTAACATGATAATTATAATGGTAAGGAAATCAAAACTTACTGTTTGTGTTTACTGTGATGATTTATAATGCTTTTCATATGAACTTAAAGTAATTATCTGTAAATTTCTTAATATCATAGAGTACAAGATACCGAATACCTGAACAAGAAAGTGTAGACAAACTTTTTGACAAAATAACGAATTTGCATTAGGCTATCCTTTAACTTTACAATGTGTGCATACAACTGTAAATAATCGTTGTTCTAAAGTACTGCAGTAGCGTCCCTTTGCATTTTTAACCAGGTTTTCAACGAATATATAATGGATATAGCAAGCATCTGTGCCCTATGGACACACGTCTTGTTTGGTATAGTCTAGTTTCTTGTGTGGAGCATAACTCTGCAAGTACTTAAGGTATTCGAATGAACCTTCATAAATGATAGATGGCTTAAAGAGAAAATGCATAGTACAAGGACTATAACCCTCTCTGCAGTAATTACAGAGTTATTGCCCTTTGTTAATTTTTCATGGGCCAAGCATAAAAAATGTGTTTTTCTGACTCTTTCATGTTCAGAATGATGCAATCAGAATTTATAAAAGTTATTTTGTTTATGAGTTCTGATTGTGGCACTGTGAATAAACCACGGCAACAGTCAATATCAGTCACATAATCCTAAACCATCTTATCTTTTTTCATTTCAGGCTTTGTTGATGTACAGAGCAGACCAATCATGTCACAGAACCGTGATGATGTTTCATCGTTACTTTCTAAACTTGGACTTCGACACTTGTATGAAAATTTCCAGAGACAAAGGATTGACTGCTTGGAAACTTGCAAGCAATTGTCAGAAAACGACCTCTTGTCTCTTGGTCTGTCCATGGCTGTATTTAGACTAACCCTTGAATTCAAAAATCAGTACTCAGATATTTGAATGATTAACGCGCGAGCTGCAATTGCCGTCTGTCATCGATCTCTTATACAAAATATTTTTATTCCACTGATCAGTACAATAAGTGGATATGCTTGCAACACATAATTACTTACAATAACTTTCTGAGCAAGTAAAACGTAACTGACCATGTAACGAAATGTAAAAGCGATGAAGCACAAATTAATCTGTAGGCGATGGTCAAAGTTTCTAACAATTATTTCAATTTTTTTCTTAAGATATCATTTTATGGTCCAATATTTTTCGCAAAAGAGATCTCGACATTTGTGATCGTCTTGATTGATTATACAATGTCTAAAATCTATTTAAAATCATTGTCGCCTTCATAAATACGTCAATTCCGTGGTTGTCTGAGGTCCAGTTCTGTGGACATTCTTCATCGAGTCGGGACAAGCAATCTGCACTTAAGTTCAAATTCGGAAACAAAACTAACGGTCCGTTCACGAGGTACTCTTCCGCGCTACTGCCTTCGCTGTCCGTGTCTGCTGTTTGGCTATTATTAGCGCCACGCGCTGGTTCAACTGGAGGATTGTTGAGCATGCCTGCAGTGAAGAGTTTGAGCGGTGATGACTTGATCGTGCGAATTCTATGGCTATTCCATGCAGACTTCCACAAATTTAAGCGTTTATTAATACTGCTAAGATAGACGTGATGAAGGGCATACAAATGTTTCTCATTTAGCACGTCAAGCAAGTTACCATCTTCTAGAAAGTTGAAAAGATCATAAAAGTAACTGAGGACTCCATCGAAGACGTCTCTCCATAATCGTTCAATTCTTTGATTATGGGTGCTTTTTCCGGTTAACATTGAGTTTCTTCCTCGAACATCATTCATATACTCCGTCACTTTAGAGTTTTCCATGCCCATATCTGCTCTTACACGTAACGGCGTGCAATATTCTTGAACACCGCTTCTGAAGCAATCTAATATAGTCGTAGCTTTGCTGTTTTCCGTACAGACCAAAAATGTTATCAATCGACTGAATCCATCGACACCACCGCTTATAATAAAGTTCCATCGAATCAATTTATGGTTTGTGTCAATGTGCCATATTTCATTTGGACCTTGAACACAATACACACGCCGTCTAAGTCGCTTTCTCTTCCATTCACGTAAGCCATCTCTATCCAATCGTTTAAGGGCATCTCTGACACGAAATCTTTGTACCTGTAATTAAAAACAAACTTTGTATCATTAAGGACACTTTCAAGACCATCTAAAGGTGAGGTCAAATTAATGTGCACACTTTTGAGCAATACACATACTATTTATACGGGAAAATTTATCGTACACGTTGCATGGCAAGTGTCGAAGAAACACATTAGGCATCTTTATCTGATGCAAAACACAGTACTGAGTTAAGTTTTAAACCAGATGTTTGTAGCAGTTGTCATAATAAAATTTGGTTATTTCCTATAAAGTACTATAAATGAGAACCAAATTTTATGTTATGTTTTTATTAGTACCAAGGCTAGATATTTCGATAAGTACAGACTTAAAGACATCCACTGCAAGTGAAGCGTTAACGATTCCCTAGCATGCATTGGCCAAAATACTTCGTGATAAATTGCTTATGATGTCGATGAGCGCGACATATCACGATTTTGAGGTCCATCCTAGATGCCTATTGTTTTTTAAACACAAACTTCGAGATTTGCAATTTTCATTACGGTTAGCGTTCACTTCAAATGAGTTATTTAAATTTCTTGATGATTTCTGAATAATTCTTAATATAGGATGCTCACATGTAGGAACATTAACCGACATTCTTACGTTTAGACAATAAATAAAACTTACACTCGCTAATAAAATCAGTGCCTCACTTCAAATGCTTGACTATCTTTAACGGTAAAAACTCACTGATACCCGAGACATGACGTATGTCAAGAACAATGGAGGGGGTTGTGTATAGCCCGCAGTGGATGTCTTGAATGCAGTGATGAAACCCTCAACTTGTACTGTATCTACATGAGTGATAATATATACACAGAAGTACGTTCAAATACTGATGGAAAACCATAAATTCTCATTATTATTATTATACCCGCGCAGGGAGGGGGTATAAAGGAGTCACTCTGTCGGTTGGTCGGTCGGTTTGTCCGCATACGTTTGTGGAGCGAACTACTTTCAAATTTCTCAAACAATGTCATTGAAACTTATAAATATGTCATCACCATAAAGTGTAAATGTGCAGAACACTTTTTTCATGCCCAATGATCCACACATTCCTGAGGTATTTGCCCTTGAACATAACTGACAAGGCGTTGCGAGGGTATAAGTCACGTTTGTGACAAAGATCTAGTTTTATTAGACAACAGTCCACACTCAATGAAATTTCTAGACAATATTTCGTGTCATTATATATATGAGCCGTTCCACGACAAAACCTGTATTTGTCACATCAATGGTGGCTTATTTGTCCCTTCTTAACGTTATGATTATGTAAATGTGCATACCTGTTGTTTCAATAGCAACATAAAACGAAGAAGTATTACAATATTGATACACAATTCAACTTGGAAAGAAAATATATAATAATAAAACGTATAAATACACAAATGATAGTTCTGTCTCGGAACGGCACAATTACATTCGCCCATTCTGATTTTTACACGCACTACACAGCTATCAAATTCAGATAATAGATGACTAAGATGCAACACCTTTACAGAAAATACACCCTTTTTCAACAATATTTCAAACATGTACAGGCGGACAGTTCACCCAACCATTGTTTTTGGGAAGAACCAGTACTAAACACCAACCACCGCGCAACTGCCAACTTTTTGACTTGAAAGATTTCAACCCCAGAAAAGAACTCACATGCAGTGGTGAGATGCAGTGGTTTACAAGCGCAACACGCTCACCAATAGACCACGGTCTATAAGAAATGCAGCCTTTCATACTTCATCTATGGGATTATAATTTAGCAAAACCTCAGGCAATGCTATCGTATTAACTGCGGTGCCATTTCCTCTCATCACTATTTGCATTCACTTACAAAGTTTGTTTGTTTTGTTGGGTTTTGCGCCGTTTTCAACAGTATTGCAGTCATATCACGGCGGTCAGTTAACCAACTCACACTTTTCCTGGGTTAGCTGGTTTTACCAGTACTAAGTGCACATACTCATGCCAGTAACTGACAACTGCCCTACTTGAATCAGAGGTAGGGGGAGAATGGCCGTAGAACGTATTTCATGACCAATCCCCACACGAGTTATGTGGCCGGGCCGGGGATCGAACCCGCGATCCTCGGATTTGTAGTCCAGCGCTCTACCAACTGAGCTAGCCGGTCCGAATGGTTTGAGCATATATTCTGTGATAAAATGCCATATATATGTACTTTGATTTTACATTTAAAGCCACAATAAACGTGAAAAACGTCAAATTAAAAATAAACAATTTTAAATGTCTCGTAAATTTGTATTATTGAGGTTGGAACTTCATTTATCCGCTGTGAGAAATAGGTATTTGATATTGTGGACACCGTTCAAAATATAAACACTGTCCTCCAAGTAAAACTGTTCATAAACAGTCGCTTTGTTTATTTACTAGTGTGGTGATTTTCAAAAGTTCCATGCTTTTCATGAAAAGTTCTACTGCTGATTGTCATAAGCTGGATATGTCATTGTTAGGGCCGTCTATGAAGCATTCTCTACAGCATATGAGTTTTGAAATATATCATTAACTAACAATTTCCAAACTAAAATTCACATGATAAGTTCCTGGCCACTTATAACTCAATTTGCGTAGAAAAAAAGACATTTTGCTGATGCTTTCTCAATGTGTTGCACCAATGTTTCTTACCATTTTGTTCACGTATAGGCTTATTAGACAACCCCCGAAATTGAAACTTTTCTTTGACCACAATAACGGGATTTCTCCATGCAAACCTCATGACTGTGATTAACATTTTCTTGTACGGGAAACTAGGTCACAAATGTAAACAATAAAATTAAAATAAAACAGTCCAATACAATTTATCTTATGACAATGTAAAATATAATTTGGTCAAATTGCTTTATTTTATGTTTTGGTAAATATTGGTTTAATAGTTATGGTTTATTGTCCTGGCGACACATTGTGTGTGGCTTTAAAGTGAGTGAGAAAATGAAAGGTATAGTGTGCACATGTCCTAAGCTGAACAGTTTAGAAAAAAATATGATTGCATAGTAGATACCTTTATACCCTTTTCACCCAGCAGACTCCTCAACATCATTTCTCCACTCCTTGGGAATTCTTCTAGCATCTTTGCCAAGACCTCATCTAGCTGGTGATCTTCAATACTTGTGAAAGCAGATTTGGAAATGCTATGTCGTCGCATATTTCGATAAAGTGTGCTTTCCGATACCCCCAAAAGGTGACTGGCGTCGACAATCGAAAATCCAGACTCTAAAAGACTTTCAATAGTTATTTTTGATATAATAAAACCACGATGCACTGGTGTGTTGAAATGTCTCCCGAATGTTACACATTCCACTCGCAATTTCATGATCTCGCATCTTTCAGTTACACCTAAGCAATTAAAGTCATACAGTGATAGTAAAGACACAATATCCGGAGTAATATTTTGCTCTTTAAAAAGCCTTATTTGATCCGTTCCGAACCCACATTTTTCTAAAATTTCTTGCATTGTTTGTTTGTAGGTGTCGTGTTTACGCTATCATGTCAAAAATACGCGCCACAAAGATGTTTTACTTCATATAAAAGTGATACTACATATAAGGTTGTTATTACTGGATATACTGACGGTTTCACTAAATATATTGATATTTGATCATAATATAAATTTCAGAAGACTCCATGTAATGATTGGTTGGTTTTATATCAGTGCACAACCACTCAATATAATGACAGATTGACTTAATATGAGGTGACATCGGCATGATATATTGGTTCGTTGAATCAATATAAGGATGGTTTGACATAATATATTGACAAATGCACATCATATAATGACAGATTGACTTAATATAAGGTCACATCGGCATGATATAGTAGTTCGTTGAATCAATATAAGGATGGTTTGACATAATATATTGACAAATGCACATAATATAATGACATATTGACTTAATATAAGGTCACATAGGCATGATATAGTGTCTTTTTGAATCAATATAAGGATGGTTTCACTTAATATATTGATAAATGGACATAATATAAAGACAGATAGACTTAATATAAGATCACATCGGCATGATATAATGTCTTGTTGAATCAATATAAGGACGTTCTCACTTAATATATTGATAAATGCACCTCGTATAATGACAGATTGACTTAATACATTGACAAAGTGACTAAATATATTACTATTTGGACACAACAATGTTCATTTTGTACGTATAAGACAGTCAAGGCTTTCCATAGTGACATGCGGAGTTTTTTGTTCGGTCCACCGAAATGCAGAAAAACACAAGGCTGGTAAAAATCCACAAACTCCATTCTCGTTATTAGAAACAAAAAGTGAAAGTGTGTGATTTGCCAAAAATGTAAAAATGTAGTTCCAGACATAGACATATGCAAACAATTCGTAATCAAATCATACTCAAGGATAGAATTTCGTTTAGTTTAACATTATATTGGTGATTTAATCGATGATTTAATCGATTATTCTTGTTTTTGTATTTTGGAACGGGGAGTAATACACTGACCTTGATCATGGCTAAATGGAAATCAAAGTACTGAAATCAGTTTTAATTCGTAAAGGTGGTAAAAGGTTTTCATTTTATAAGCCTCGCATGATAAACTTGATTCAACACTAACTTAATATTCTATATTTAGTCAAACTCTCAATAAAATCTGTCGTTACAACGCCGCCAAATTACAATATGTACAGCTATGTGACGCCGCATATGCACGTCGCCGCATAAACCTGACCGCTTTCGTTTAGCCTATATGCGGTGATTTGAGGCGCATGTGCATGACCTCGTTAATGCGACATGAGGCACATTTACGCTTCATAATCAGAACCATGTGCAATAGTCAGTGTTTTTTAACCCTCACTTAACAGAGTAACAAAGAGAGGTGTATACCGGAAACAGTCTGTTTATTTGTTTGTCCGTCTGTCCGCCCGTCCGTCCGCCCGTATGTCCGCATGTCTGTATACACAATGTTCTCCACTTTTTCTTTAGCACACATCATCATCATCGTTATACATGTATTCTCTGATTTGTGTCAGTTCTCTTTATGCTACATATAAGCAACGATTGCTTTACGCGTTGCGAGTCGCCACTTCAGCTCAACCGTTCTGTCTATGCGTTGAAAATCTCCGCATAAATGCGTGTGTTCACGTTTTTGCAGCGACGCGTATATGCGGCGTTACGTAGCTATCCATTTTTTAAACCGAGTTTTCAGTGTTTTAGCAATCGCGAACAACTCCTGTGCGTTGATTGCTTAGATTTTCCACTTTGACTATAATTTTTAAACATGTGCTTGATTATTCCGTGCAAAAAATAACGCATTAATATTGCATTCTGGTGTCAATGTTAATTTAAATCTAGATATGACATGACGTGTTATTGCCTATTTTAAAACTCCTGAAAATTTATCCTTTAAAACATCGTTGTTTTTGCGAATATTTGCATGATTTGGCGTAAAATACCAATATTTGCAATAATCGAAATGTATCCAAGGAATGTAATATTTGGTTTACAAAAAAAGTGCACTTGTCATACTTTAAACATTTGTATGCGTAGTTTACCTGCTCTGCAAATGTACTACATATATTTGTTGACATAGGGAATAATATTGACACGAAATATTCATCTAAATGTCGCAATATGCTTCATGTATGCCTTTTTGATGACATATCAATTGTACACGATATAAAAACAACATGATATACTTAGTGCATTAATAATAATAATAATTTCAGGTTCTGTTATGCTCCATGATGATTTGTTTACCACAGATACGATAAGAGGAGTAATAGGTAAAATTCAAAACATATTAACGGACAAATACGACGCTTTTATAGATATTACAATGTTGAAAGTAACATACAAGGTTAGTTCTATGATCTGAAAAGGTACATGGTGCTATTCAAAAGGAACTGGGATGTGTTCAAACCAAGTAATAGTTGTAGCACACTTTGACCTAACTATGTTAGTTATTTAACATATTGAGGTCAAAGGGTGCTACAAGTGTTTTATATCATATTAACCTATCAAATCGCAACTTTCCACGATGCCGATCCTATGGGTGTTTCCTAGACGTCACGTGATGTCTAACACGGGTTTCGTTTCCAAATTAAGCGCTGTCATTAGGTCACATGATGTCTGGCATGCATGGAATCAAGAGTGTCGTTTCTTATAATTGTTTATTTATGAGATATTTAAACTCTATAATACAATGATGACATTTACATTATGTCTTCATTATCACTTTGTTTGTTAAATAAAAACAGATTTCTAAAATGAATTCTAGAAAATTCTAGACTTGCTACCGCCTCCGAAGGTATTCTCGAAGTCAGAGTCGTTATAGTATGTAGATGTATTTGTGAGTAAGATAGACGACATGTCACTCCAGTGGTCTAAACCGATTCTGTAGTATATCAAGCATCCAGTGTACAACAGCCGTACGTGACAGTAATGCGCCTCGTTCGGATCAGGGCAGATAACTTCGTGTACGTCGGGCAGACAGAAGGCAGAGTTGTCTCGACATGGATGTAGAGATTCAACTGACAAAATACAAATACGCTTGTAAAATGCAGAAACATTCAGTCGCTTTAAGTGGAATCTTAATTGAGTGAATTGAGTGAAACCAGAAGACAACATTAAACCAATTCATATAGATCAATATACGACGAAAATTGTTAAATCTCACTTCACCACATTTTCAATGTCTAAGCCTTACACCTACTATGTATTACATATATCTTGTTTTATCCTGCTGACATTTGGAATACACAATGGTGACATGAGTAATGTGTGTTATACAGATTGGTAACACAGAACTGAGAAATAATGATACATAAATAGCGATGTAACGATACGGAATACACAATGGTGACATGAGTAACGTGTGTTATACAGATTGGTAACACAGAACTGAGAAATAATGATACATAAATAGTGATGTAACGATACGGAATACACAATGGTGACATGAGTAATGTGTGTTATACAGATTGGTAACAGAACTGAGAAATAATGACACATAAATAGTGATGTAACGATACGGAATACCCAATGGTGACATGAGTAACGTGTGTTATACAGATTGGTAACACAGAACTGACAAATAATGATACATAAATAGTGATGTAACGATACGGAATACACAATGGTGACATGAGTAACGTATGTTATACAGATTGGTAACACAGAACTGAGAAATAATGATACATAAATAGTGATGTAACGATACGGAATACACAATGGTGACAAGAGTAACGTGTGCAATACAGATTGGTAACACAGAACTGAGAAATAATGATACATAAATAGTGATGTAACGATACGGAATACACAATGGTGACAAGAGTAACGTGTGCTATACAGATTGGTAACACAGAACTGAGAAATAATGATACATAAATAGCGATGTAACGATACGGAATACACAATGGTGACATAAGTAACGTGTGTTATACAGATTGGTAACACAGAACTGAGAAATAATGATACATAAATAGTGATGTAACGATACGGAATACACAATGGTGACATGAGTAACGTGTGTTATACAGATTGGTAACACAGAACTGAGAAATAATGATACATAAATAGTGATGTAACGATACGGAATACACAATGGTGATATGAGTAACGTGTGTTATACAGATTGGTAACACAGAACTGAGAAATAATGATACATAAATAGTGATGTAACGATACGGAATACACAATGGTGACATGAGTAACGTGTGTTATACAGATTGGTAACAGAACTGAGAAATAATGATACATAAATAGTGATGTAACGATACGGAATACACAATGGTGACATGAGTAATGTGTGTTATACAGATTGGTAACACAGAACTGAGAAATAATGATACATAAATAGTGATGTAACGATACGGAATACACAATGGTGACATGAGTAACATGTGTTATACAGATTGGTAACACAGAACTGAGAAATAATGATACATAAATAGTGATGTAACGATACGGAATACACAATGGTGACATGAGTAACGTGTGTTATACAGATTGGTAACACAGAACTGAGAAATAATGATACATAAATAGTGATGTAACGATACGGAATACACAATGGTGACATGAGTAACGTGTATTATACAGATTGGTTTCGCAGAACTGAGAAATAATGATACATAAATAGTGATGTAACGATACGGAATACACAATGGTGACATGAGTAACGTGTGTTATACAGATTGGTAACACAGAACTGAGAAATAATGATACATAAATAGTGATGTAACGATACGGAATACACAATGGTGACATGAGTAACGTGTGTTATACAGATTGGTAACACAGAACTGAGAAATAATGATACATAAATAGTGATGTAACGATACGGAATACACAATAGTGACATGAGTAACGTGTGTTATACAGATTGGTAACACAGAACTGAGAAATAATGATAAATAAATAGTGATGTAACGATACGGAATACACAATGATGAAATGAGTAACGTGTGTTATACAGATTGGTAACACAGAACTGAGAAATAATGATACATAAATTGTGATGTAACGATACGGACTACACAATGGTGACATGAGTAACGTGTGTTATACAGATTGGTAACACAGAACTGAGAAATAATGATACATACATAGTGATGTAACGATACGGAATTCACAATGGTGACATGAGTAACGTGTGTTATACAGATTGGTAACACAGAACTGAGAAATAATGATACATAAATAGTGATGTAACGATACGGAATACACAATGGTGACATGAGTAACGTGTGTTATACAGATTGGTAACACAGAACTGAGAAATAATGATACATAAACAGTGATGTAACGATATGGAATACACAATGGTGACATGAGTAACGTGTGTTATACAGATTGGTAACACAGAACTGAGAAATAGTGATACATAAATAGTGATGTAACGATACGGAATACACAATGGTGACATGAGTAACGTGTGTTATACAGATTGGTAACACAGAACTGAGAAATAATGATACATAAATAGTGATGTAACGATAAGGAATACACAATGGTGACATGAGTAACGTGTGTTATACAGATTAGTAACACAGAACTGAGAAATAATGATACATAAATAGTGATGTAACGATACGGAATACACAATGGTGACATGAGTAACGTGTGTTATACAGATTGGTAACACAGAACTGAGAAATAATGATACATAAATAGTGATGTAACGATACGGAATACACAATGGTGAGACGATTATCGGGGGGGTGGGGGGAATCGTAAAATGAATTATGGCTAGCTTCAAGTGGGGCAAAACGCCTGGTGATTTAAATGACCGACTTTTTCAACAAATGATAGATGTTTTGTCTGGGTTCGTACAACTTTTTTGTGTTTTTCATCTAAAGAATAGGCCCATGGTGTGGCCCAAGTTTTCATGTAATCACATGTTTTATTACAGGTCCTTGCCTTTTGAATTAAAAAAGTTATCGAAGGAAGTATCTTAAGTGTATGTGCTGTTGTTTTATCCATTTTGCGTTGCATGTTATATTACAATTATGATGAGATGTAAATAAACAAGTGAATAAAGTCATGTTGCTTTCATATGCGATAATTCTCTTTTATCCTGTGTTCCATTTATATAAGACTGATATCAATATACATATAGACCAAGAAACAGTGATTGACTGTGTGCTTAATTTAATGACACACCCTACCTAGAAGAGTACCCGGTTTTGGGTTCGTGTAATCCTAGTCGTAAATGGCACACCCTACCTAGAAGCGTACCCGGTTTTGGGTTCGTGTAATCCTAGTCGTAAATGGCACACCCTACCTAGAAGAGTACCCGGTTTTGGGTTCGTGTAATCCTAGTCGTAAATGGCACACCCTACCTAGAAGCGTACCCGGTTTTGGGTTCGTGTAATCCTAGTCGTAAATGGCACACCCTACCTAGAAGAGTACCCGGTTTTGGGTTCGTGTAACTTAAGGTTAAAGCTCAAATTTTTTTAAACATATTTATTGAAATCTTCGAAAGCACCGCACTCTGGCTAATTGCAAAGAAAATACTAATTCAAGTTTTGGACACACCCACATTACCTATATTCATACCTTGATTTAAGTAAAAAGAACTAATTAATTTTTTGAAGCAAATGTAAAACTTGTAATACACGTTTTTTTTGTTTTTGTGTGTGTGTGTATCATTTCCAATCTAAAACGCCGCGCGCTAAAGGAAAGAAAGCACCGCACAACTAAGGTCACAAACCACTAAAAAAAGTATTCTTACAGTGCTGGCTAAAAATTGCTCATATCGAATTGTATTATTATTTGTTTCTTTATAGCTATGATAATAACGTTGATTACATGATGATTATGATTACGATGATGATTATGATTATGATTATGATTACGATGATGATTATGATTATGATTATGATTATGACTATGATCATGATGATGATGATGATTATTATTATTATTACTATTATTATTATTATTATTATTATTATTATTATTATTATTAGTATTATTATCCTTGTATATATCCGATCATTGGAAGTACCCCCGTATATCGTTTATTATATTTTGTCGAACGTTAAAGTTATCGGAAGTTAATAATTTACTAAATATTTTGCTTTGTTATATTGCCCTTATTGTATATGCTGTATACTTGGGTGAAATAAATGTCGTGTTCTGTTCTGTTCTGTAGTAATCAATTACTAAAACAGTCATTAGGCCACAACAAATTGATCAGATGTTCGTCGGATTTGCCGCACCTTAAACTCATAAATCGAAAAAAAATAATTCTTTTTTTCTGCGCCCGCACCTACAATTTTGCCCCGCACCCAATTTTTTAAATGAAGTTTTCATTAACAAGTCTCATTTTACGTTAAACGCCGACTTAGTGGTGTCACCAAATCATAACAAGCAATTGGTACTGATATAGACGTGAATAAGGCACTTTGCGGAAACTGGTTTATGTACAGAGCACACAATTTATGACCCAAACCGTTACTTTCCAATAGCCAGTCTGGCACAGCGGCCATGTGTATTTCGACTCGGCATTTTCTTATCGTGTTTTATCAAACTTATGAAAAGTAAACGACCTGTTTGCCAGCATTCATTGCCTAATTAAAGATGATTGCTAGCAAACTCTCGTAATATCAGTCGACACATCAGTTAATTAAAGGATTATCTTGTTGATAAAGGATCTGTGAAATTGGATGTCTGGAATATGTCAAATGGACTGATTATCGGGAATGTTCACATTTCGGACAGTTTTGACCAGCGGTTTGTCCTAGATTTCTTACTTCTAGGGTTCCGGAAGTGGCCAACAGAGACTAGGGGCGCGACGAGGTCGGACTATCTGTATTGGCATGGAACATTCACGGACTAAGTAGAGCGAAACTAGAAGACAGTGCTTTTACTGACTTATTTTGTAAATATGATATAATTTTCTTATTTGAATCTTGGGGCAATAAAAGATCAAATTTTGATTTAAACCAATATAAATGTTACAACCTCTTCAGAAAAATACAAAATAAAAAAGCTAAGCGTTGTAGTGGAGGTGTAGTTTTGTATGTTAGAAACGAATTTTGCAAAGGTATTACAATTGTTAAAAATCATTTTCATACGATAATCTGGTTGAAACTAGATAAACATTTTTTTAATCTGTCTGATGATATTTATTTAGCAGGAGTTTATATATGGCCTGAAGGGTCGACTATGTATAATTTTATTAACGACGATTTGTTTGACCTTCTACAAAGTGATATTTGTTTATTTGAAACTCGAGGAAATGTATGTTGAACGGGTGATTTTAATGCCAGGGTCGGAAGCGGGGATAAAACAGATTCTATTATTTGTGACAAACCAATTATAGAATTTGATAACGATGAATATTCACCTGAGAGGCCAATCAATCGAGTTTCAATGGACAAAATCCATAATAATTTCGGAATTAAATTGCTAGACTTATGTAAGTCAAACTGCGTTAGAATTGCTAATGGAAGGCTTGGAAACGATTATAATATTGGAAATTTTACTTACGTGTGTTCATCGGGATCGAGTGTTATTGATTTTCTATTGTTGAGTGAATGTGACTTTGGTAAATTGAGCAATTTTTGTGTAAACTCTTTTAATGAATGGTCGGATCATGCATCGCTCTCTTTTCAAATTAATTGTGGCAATGTGTATTATAGTAATGAAAATGATTATATACGAACTAGTATTGAATGGGATGAAAGTCTGAGAAATGAATTTAGAAGTGATATAATCTCAAAATTGCCTTTATTTAATTCTTTAACACTAGGCACAGATTTTGTTGATAGAGATTCTGTTAACATCTGTATAAACAATTTTACCAAAGAGATCCGCGATGTTGCTGATCCTCTTTTTTGTAAGATAGTTCATTATAGTGTATATAATTGTAAACGTGTTTCCAAAAAATCTGAATGGTTCGACGCAGAATGCTTTGAAGCTAAACAAACATATATTACAGCTTTAAATAAATATAACTTTAATAAAAGTGATATTAATAGAAAAGGTATGATTGAATGTAAGGGGCGTTATAAAAAAATAGTGAAACGAAAAAAGCGGAAATGTGATGTTAATAAGATGAAAAAAATTGAAAGCCTACGACATTCCAAACCTAAGATTTTTTGAAACATTTTAGAAAGAATAAAAATAATTGTAATAATAATATAAGCAATGAAGACTTTTTTGAATATTTTTCAAATTTAAGCCAAAACTGTCCAAATGTTTTTAATGAAGACGCAGAATATTTCTGTAGCAATACTAATAATACCAATACTAATAATACTAATAATAATGTAAATAATAATAATAATAATAATACTAATAACAATAATAATAATAATAATAATAATAATGACGATGATTGTATTTTTGATGAATTGGATGTACCAGTTACAATCCGTGAAGTAGAATCCGTTATACATAACCTGAAAAGGAATAAATCATTTGCAGCGGATCAACTCTTAAATGAATACTTTATTGAATCATGTGATATTTTAGCTTCGCATTTAGTCGATATTTTTAACGGTATCCTTAATTCGGGCATTTATCCAGACTCATGGATGAATGGACTTACTGTACCTATTTTTAAGAAAAATGACCCCATGGATGTTAACAATTACAGAGGCATTACGTTGAATAGTTGCTTTTCCAAAATATTCACTGGTATCATTAATAAACGTGTCTCAAAATGGGCTGACGATAATAATATAATAAGTGATGCACAATTTGGTTTTAAAAAAGGGAGTTCCACAGTAGATGTATTAAACACAGTAGATTCGTGTTTAATACAATAATTAGTAAAATATTAAATGAAAATGGGAAACTAGCATGTGCGTTCATTGATTTTAAAAAGGCATTCGATAGTATATATAGGAATGGTTTATGGTATAAATTATTTAAACTTGGACTGAGAGGTTAAACTTTACGGGTAATACGGGATATGTACTCGAAAGTGCGCGCATGCATAAAAGGATGTAAATCGTGTTCAGAATTCTTTGAATGCTCTATAGGTTTAAAACAAGGCGAAGTAATGTCCCCAATATTGTTTTCTCTCTTTTTAGAAGACCTAGAATTATTCCTTTGCGACGATGTTAATAGTGGCGTATCCATAGATGATCTTACATTTATTTTAATGATGTTTGCAGATGATATGGTTATCCTTGGGAAAACCCCAACAGATCTCCAACATAGTCTAAATCTTTTACAAAATTACTGTCATACGTGGGGACTTGAAGTAAACCCGGACAAAAGTAAAGTTTTAGTATTCAGAAAACGGGGTCCTTTAAAGCTTGATGAAAAGTGGTTTCACAATAACATCCCATTAGAAACTGTAGACAATTTCAACTATTTAGGAACTGTTTTTAACTATATAGGTAGCTTCATACTTAATTGTGAAACCATTTCTGGTTAAGGACAAAAGGCTCTAAATACCCTTACGAACAATATCAAAACAGCCTTTCTAAAACCTAGTACCATATGTCAATTATTTGACGCATTTGTAGGATCAGTATTGAGCTACGGTTGTGAAGTATGGGGTTTTGGCAAATTTGCAAAAGTAGAGAGAATTCATCTAAAATTGTGTAAAAACCTTCTTAAAGTAAAACAGTTTACATGTTCAATGGCTATTTACGGAGAACTTGGCCGATATCCACTGTATATCATTAGACACACACGCATTATTAAATATTGGTTAAAAATACTAAATAGCGACAATATTATTATTAAGAAGTTATACCAAGCATTGTTACATGATTGCATTAAAGGTAAATCTAACTGGTTAACCAATGTTAAATCTCTTTTAGATAGTAGTGGTTTCTCATATGTTTGGGTTACCCCCTATTTAGTTAATACGAATAGTTTCCATCTAGATTTTAAACAAAGACTGCTAGATCAATTTAAACAGTCGTGGTATACTGCTGTTAATAACAGTCGAACTTTGTGCACTTATAAGCTGTTTAAAACTGATTTTGACTTGTATATTATCGTGATAAAGTACCATTAAGATATCGTATTGCATTATCTAAACTGAGAGTGTCATCTCACCAATTAAAAATAGAAACAGGCCGACACGGCAATAACAGAATCGAACATTGTAACAGATATTGCACTTTTTGCATTAAAATTGATTTGGAGACGAATAACATTGTATATGCATTTGTCCTCAGTACAGTGACATTCGGAAGACAGATATATAAGTAAATATTACTATACTAAACCTAGTGTGGTCAAATTTATTAGCCTATTGAAATCAAACAATTATAAAACAGTATTGAATTTGTGTAAATATACAAACCATGCTTTTAACAGACGAAAAGGTGTGATTAATACTGTACAATAGTTGCAATAATTTGTTGTTCTCTACAGTTGCATATATTAGTGTACATATTGTACATACTTTGATTAAGCTGTCTCGTATGTTTGTCTTATGTTTTCGTACGAAATCTACAAGTCCCTCCTCTGGGCAAGTACTTTATTAAAACACATTTGTTGTAACTTTCTCTGGATTTTGTTTTTTTGCTATGCGAACTAGAAATAATAAATGTTATTTGTTTTATATACATATTAGAATTATAAACTGTGTATATATGTACATATGTTATAAGGTGTCATGTGACTATTATTATCATTCATTGGATCATGTTACGAAAAACATGTATATGTTTAAGTAACGAAATAAATATGTTGAATCTTGAATATTGAAAATCTCTAATATCCACACAATTAAGTTGTTTTTGACATGTCCATTTTATAAATTCAAAGTATCTGTTTGGTGTATATTTTGTTCAGCTTTTATATATTAAGGTACATTTAACAGGGCAAGCCAATTCATTATGTTAGTTATTAATTTCAATTTATTTATGGATAAATAATGTTCTACATAACTTATTGGTAAATCGAGATTCACTACATGGAACTAAAATCTTACCAACATCAGCTAATCAAAGGCCTAAAACAAGAAAAAAGACAGCTTTTGTCCAGCATAAAAACATGTATTAAAATAGTAAAGATAATTTGAAAGCTCTGTACAGACGGGAATACATTTATTAAGTTCGACAATATAACATTGGTCGATGAATTAACTAGTTTATAAAACTTGTTTGATGCTTGAATAGCTAGACAATGCATGATGCCCATAAGAAATGTTGCTGCCTCATGTACACGATTGAGCATGCATGGTTAAATGAACTATTTGTTACCTTTTTAAAGCTGCTACTTCGCAGATGATTAGACACAATATAAATGATGCTATAACAGTTGTTTGTAATGTAAACAATACGATATTCATCAAATACAGTCAATGAAGCATCACTAAATAGTATAATAGCAATACAAATAATAGCGGACAAAACGACTCTTTTGGGAAAGCCCTTCTAAAACTAGACTTGGACTATTCGGTATGTGCTAATAAGTAATTGTAATTTCGGGCTGTTTATGAACATGCCAGATGCGATTCCAATAGCTTATTAAAACGAGAGATAATATAGTATTTTATATGATTTTATTAATGTAGGTTTATTGATATATTTCTTTATCGTGCAAACAATGACTACTTCTAACACCATTGGAATAAAAAAAATTGAGCTCTTGCGGGGATTGAACCAGGGTCCTCGGCGTGAGAGGCTGATGTTCTAACCGCGCCGCTAAAGTCATTTGCACGTAGCGCTAATAGTAATTTCGAACAAGTTGCAATAATTATGCTTCAAAGTAAGCCATTTTTTACGACATATCAATCTTACTCGACATGAGAACAACATGCAATACGCGTTTTCCGATTTACGAACATTGTCGGTATATTATAACTTTAGCAAGTTCGGTATGGTGGACGTTTTGCAAAAATACATGGTAGAAGTGTAGATACCAGATATGCGTTGCAGTTGACAAAGACTTTGTAGAGAGGGTGCTTCGAAGCCTTCGACCAATCGATCTGAATGACGAGTGACGTCATATTAGCTGTCGGCGTGAGCCCAAATGCATACTCGTATAGCGATTGTTTTCAAAGTGCTGTAACGTTTTATAGTTAAGTGTTTTTATTCAATTTGTGCAAATAACGATAACTAAAACATAAATTAATTTTTATGTAGCTTGCATTACCTTTTCATCGAATCAACAAAAACAGAGACAACTTACACACATTTCCAGAACAACCCTCGTGTATAAACAACTAGTTTGATAAACTTTTTTCTGATGAAACCTGTTAAATTTATCTTTGTCGGTTAAGAAAGAACACAATATTAGTGGATTTTAAACTGACTACGATTAACAATCGTACATGAACATGTCGGAGGTATTTGTTATGTGCGCAATGCGACCTCGTCTGCTTAAACACAAAAAATTAAAGGAATCAATAGAGAAAATGTGTTTGCTTTCGGTGTGATAACGCGTGATATCATCACCGGAGAGGGAGACAATTAATATTTTCGCGAGCGCTTGCGCGAGTGAAAATATGTAAATTGTCTCCCTTTCCGGTGATGATATCACGCGTTATAACACCGAAAACAAACAAGGTTTCTTTGTATTTTATGCTTTATTAACCTTTGTTTTACATTTTATTGGAAAATATCGCTTTAGTTAGATTGAGTGGAACCAGCGAACAAATTAAAGCACAACAAGTAGATAAATATAAGGTTAAATCTCACCACTGTCTAGTACTATAAGGACTGGACTTGAGAGCGGAAGGGCCTGGGTCCGGAACCTGGTCCCCACTTTTAATGTTTCATTTTCTTCAATTATTTAGCATCAATAATTAAAAATCCAAACGCTGATAGCGTAGAATGACTTTTTTCACACAAAAAATCGAAAAATGGTATTAGGTGGTAGCAGACCTCGTTTAACATGGAGATCCAGGCCACTAAAAAAGACCAGCTTGTGAGATCTTTTGCAACTTCAAACTTGATAAAGTTGCTTCTTATCAATAATACGATGTATACGACATCAAAATCTACAAATAATTTGCAAGTAACGAACAAATAATTATTCGAGCAAACGTATGCATGCAGACGTAATTATATGCATACCAGTAAACAAGTCAATCTGCAACGGGCCAGCATAACCGATAAAGCGTATTAGTTCAGAGTCAAAAGTTGCGTTGCGGCGTTGCGTGCTCTCAATTTTCAGTTTAAAATTAATTAAATTAGCCACCAAGTACATTGTAGTATATATGTTGTCAAACTATTCAGAATATGCATCGGAAAAACAAATAATACCCTTGCAACCAGTCAAAAATAACCCATGGTACGCATAATTGAGTGGTCTTATTCTAGGACACTCAGGTGAATAGTTCCGTTACATACAAGTTAATAGATTACAGTTTGAAGTAACAATTGAAATTCATTGACTTTTTCAAAATCTCTTACTTTTATATATCACACGCTATACACAATTATGATAATATGCATAACATGCATGATCTTGACTTATTAATACCCCGCCGCGAAGCGGGAGAATGGTTATAGGAATGCCGTCCGTCCGTCCGTCCGTGGGTCCGTCTGTCCGTCTGTCCGTAACATTTTCGTGTCCGCTCCATATCTCCTATACCCTTTGAAGGATTGTCATGAAACTTGGCTCACATGTTTAGGTCATTGAGACGATGTGCAGAAGGCATAAGTCAGTCACGCCGGCTCAAGGTCAAGGTCACACTTCAAGGTCAAATATGCGAGCCTCCATTTCGTGTCCGCTCCATATCTCCTATGCCTTTTGAAGGATGTTCATGAAACGTGGCTCAAATGTTTAGGTCATTGAGACGATGTGCAGAAGGCATGGGCCTTTCACGCCAGCTCAAGGTCAAGATCACACTTCAAGATTAAATTTTTAGCCTCCATTTTCGTGTTCGTTTTTCGTGTCAGCTCCATATCCCCTATACCCTTTGAAGGATTTTCATGAAACTTGGCTCAAATGTTTTGCTAATTGAGACCATGTGCAAAAGGCATAAGCCAGTCACGCCAACTCAAGGTCAAGGTCACACTTGAAGGTTGAATGTTTGAGCCTGTAATGTCACGTCCGTTCTATATCTCCTGTGCCCTTTACAGGATTTTCATGAAACTTGCCTCAAATGTTTATCACATTGAGGCAATGTGCAGAAGGCATGAGGCAGTCATGCCACCTCAAGGTCAAGGTCACACTTGAAGGTCAAATGTTTGAACCTCCATTTTTGTGTCTGCTCCATATCTCCTATGCCCTTTGAAGGATTTTCATAAAACTTCGCTCAAATGTTTATCACATTGAGGCGATGTGCAAGGGGCATGGAGCAGTCTTGCCACCTCAAGGTCAAGGCCACACTTAAAGGTCAAATGTCTGAGCCTCCATTTTCATGTCAGCTCCATATCTAAATTTCTGAAACTGTACTTTCATATTTGGTCCAACTGTGCCAGATTAAGGTCAGTGTGATACTTCAAAGTCACCTTTAAAATCTAATGAAGGATCACAACGGGGGATATAGCTGTCCTTTGGACTGCCTTGTTAAAAGTAGTGACATTTGGCTGTTTTGAAGAACCCTTTTTGGTTTTCATTTACTGACTGGATGCCTGCAAAGAAAAATCCGGAATTCCGCTAGGGCCATCGCCTTAGAATAAAAATAATTTGAAACGCGAAATCGCGTAGTATGATGACGAAAACGCGAAAACGAGATGACGAAGATGCGAAAATGCGAAGACGAAATCGCGAAATCGCGAAAGTACGATGGCGAATATGCGAAGACACGATGACGAAGATGTGAAGAAACGATGACGAAGATGCGAAAACACGATGACGAAAACGCGAAAATACGATGACGAAAATGCGATAAAATACCGCGTTTTCGTCATCGTGTTTTCGCATCTTCTTCATCGTGCCTTCAAACCTTCGTCATCGTATTTTCGCGATTTCGCGTTTTCGCATCTTCGTCATCGTGTCTTCGTGTCTTCGCATCTTCGTCATCGTGTCTTCACATCTTAGTCATCGTACTTTTGCGATCTCTCGATCTGGCGTATTCGCCTTCCGGTACGCATGCTCAAAATACAGAACGGCAAAAAGGAAAGATTTCCGTTAAAACATAATACAAAATTATCCTGTACTTATATTGTATAATATACTGTACAATAATAATAATAATAATAATAATAATAATAATAATAATAATACACAGTGATAAGAACAGTGAAACAAGTATAATCTTCTTTAAAATGAGGCCTTCATTCAATATATGTATATATAATGAGACTACGTATAAATAAATATAATTACTAAAAGAGCAAACGAAATTATGATTAACATATTCGATATGAACTCTGAAAGCGCGTTAAATTATATTTTAGATTATTGGTCTAGTTTATTCTACAAAATAAGGAAATTGTGTTGGATGTTTTGTTTCCACAAGTGGAAGGATAACTGTATGCGCATGTGCACCGGAAGGTGAAACCGCGAAAACGAGAACTAACGATGACGAATACACGAAAACACGAGATCTCGAAATCGCGAAGTATGATGACGAAGATGCGAAGACACGATGACGAAGATGCGAAATCATATCGAATTTACATCATCGTGTTTTGCGTTTTCGCGTTTTCGGCATCGCACTTTCGCATCTTTGTCATCGTACTTTCGCGATCTCGCGTTTCAGATTCTACGGTGGCACAGAGGTGACATGCACTGCTCTGTTTTGATCTCGTTCCCACGAGATGCTTACTCGTGGGAACGAGATACTCACTCGTGAGAACGAGATACTAACTCTTGGGAATGAGATACTTTGTCGAGGGAGCACGATACTAAGTCGATGGAACGAGATATTTAGTCGTGGGAACGAGATACTAAGTCGAGGGAACGAGATACTATGTCGAGGAAACGAGATACTAAATCGAGGGAACCAGATACTAAGTTGTCGAAACGACTTAGTATCTCGTGCCCACGAGTTAGTATTTCGTTCCCACGAGTTAGAGAACCAATCAGATGTTTAAGTATATATGTTTTTATAATAAGTATGGCCGACAAAAACGATCATGTTGTAAGATGATGCTAAGTCGTCCGCTCGAGTTAGTATCTCGTTCCCACGAAATATTAAATTGTTCACTCGACATAGTTATTTCGTTCCCGTGAGTTAGCATCTCGTTCCAACGAGTAAGTATCTCGTTGCCTCGAGTTAATTTCTCGTAGGAACGAGATAATAATGAGTAGTGCATGTCACCTCTGTGCCACCGTGGAATTCCGTAGAAAATAATTAATAAAGAAAATGTTGCCAGTTCATGTTAGAATCGAAATAACTTCGCATTCTTGTTGTTTATCGGCTAATCAACACCGATCTGTTGTTCTGGTGCTGTATATTAAACCACTCGGATTAACGCCCTCGTGGTTAAATTCATACGCATCAGAATTCCAAGTCGTTATTTATTAGCCGATAAACAACTCTATATCGAAATTTATATCTAAGTAGTATCTTGAAGAATCCTGGACGCTGCAGGAATATTATTCAAGCGTTGATCGCTGAAAGACCGTGGCTTTCCAAATAAATCTAAATGTCAAAAAAAGTTACTAATTATAGATTATTAAGACTTTTTCAAGTAAGAAAACTAGTTTTTCATCGATGATGTTTCAAACCGATATATGTTATGTTAACATTCTTTGTCTTACTTTACATTGTATCTGAAATAAAACAAAACATAATTCAAGATGTGTGTGAAATAATTTATCTTCGATGGCATATATAAACGTTGAAACAAAGTGTTGAGATAAAGAAATGCGTATGTGATTATTCTGTATTGTATTGCTTCAAGAGGAACTGTACGATTTTGTACGAAACTATATACAGCGGTCTCGACGATTCAGATCTATTAATACGCATGTACCGTTCTTATTATCTAATTCAAAACCGAATGTAGCCGTTGCTTTAAGATAAACGGGTATGTATCAACAGAAAAATGTATTTTTCGATAAATAAAATAGCTGTTGTTGATGTTGATTTTTCTTATGTTATGTAAAATGTTTTATTCGTAAGTGGATAACGAAAAAAGACCAGAAATAAATTTATAAAATTAGACAGTTTCTCTTTAAATAACATAGGTAATTTCTCCACTCTATGTAAGCTATATGTCTAAAAGGATGGTTATGTAAATTCTGAAACTGACACATCTTGCAAAGCATTTTAGTGCCAATTCTTGTAAACCGAAAACACGTACGTTCTCTAACGAATGTAAACGCTTGTTATAATTAATACCCAGGGGATAGATCGTACGTTACTAACTGCTATTGTGTCAGCGAGGAAATAACTAACTGGTACCAACCATGGCGGACTTCCGCTGATTTTTGACTGTTTTACACATGACTTGTGGAATGTTAGTGTATTTATCTGCTATATTTAACGGCTTATTATTTCTGCCTTTTTTGTAGGGATGTCAACGAATATCCGGATATCCGGTTACTATGTATATAAACATTTTGATGCAATGATCTTGCCCATTTTATGCTATTCGGCGGACATATTGGGTTTCCAGTACGCAGAGTGCATTGAACGAGTGCATGAGAACTATTGTAAACGTCTCTGTGGCCTGAACAGATCAGTAGCAAACTTCTTTGCGCTCAGTGAATGTGGCCGTTTACCCATATCTGTGACCTACATGTTCAAATGTATTTCTTACTGGGTTAAAATTTTGCAAATGCCACCAAACAGATACCCAAGGCAACTCTATCTAGTACCACGGAATTATGACACATCGGTTAGAACGAACTGGGCAACGAAGGTTAACAGTCTATTATTTGAAAACGGGTTTGGCTACGCGTGGATTTCAAATGAGGTCGGAGACAAAAAAATGTTCCTGAAATCATTTAAAACGAGACTTGAAGACTGTGCCTTGCAAAAACTCCAAGCTTATATAAACACATCCCCAACGGCAGTGTACTACAGAGACTTCAAAACTGTATTAAATGTAGAACGATACTTATCAATTGAAATACCGTTTGTGCTCAAAAAGTGCCTTGCAAATTTTCGCTGTTCAGGGCATCAGCTAATGGTAGAAAAAAGGACGACACTTGGATATAAGCCATTGTATAATGGGTTAAGACAGACGATTTTTATTCCTCAGTGGCTTAATCATCCAAAAAGTATATATCTGTTTAATACGATCTTATCAGACAGTAACGACAAACATACATTATTGGTTGCAAAATATTTATTTCAATGTAACAAGTTAAGAGAGGAATTCATGAAAACTCACAACACTGCTTTTGTAAATACTCATTTTGTTAGTATGAATCCTTTGTAAATATACATTTGTCATAGTTATTGCCATATATATCTTTATTATATCCATAAAATATTATATTATTATAACAGTATAAACTGTTTGTGTTCATCTACAATCTATATTTATAATGTACCAGTTTTGTAATGTTCATTTAATAATGTACTTTTACCACTTAAACTTGTATACTGTTATATTACACTGCTGTATTGTGGGCCGGTGGCCTTAAATTGCCGAATAAATATTGTATTGTATTGTATTGTATTTTTATGTGACAAATGTTGCATTGTATTATAAACGTTACTTGTATCATCGTTATTGTGAATAAACTTCTGTACTTAACAGGATTTTCAGAGAAATCTTTTCAAAGTGAGTTGTTTCATCAATTGGATTGACTTTTTTCTATATGTATGCGTAACTGTCAAACTTATGAAAAGATTCTATTTTGAACAATACTGATTGTTTTATTTCATTTACTCAGATGTTTGGTCTAAGTTTGACCTATTTTATTTTACTACGGTATCCTTTTATATTTCTAGTTTATTTTTTCTCTCGTCCAACTGGACATTTTTCCAAAAATGTCCAAGAAAAATAATAAACATGCCTAATGAAGAATAACATGTACTAATTGCTGGTATAATTGCACCAATGAAGAATCGTATTGATGTGTTAATGTTTCGGTGTTGTACACTAATGAAGAACAATGTTCAAAGCAGACCTTCACATAAAGATCCAGTGTATCCTGTTGGACACCAACACGTTGCACTTTGGATGCCGACGTAGCAGCCCCTCCATTATGGCACTTAATGTTTTCGCAACTCTGTGAACCTGACCCCGATGACCCTGATCCATTTCCCGAAAATGAATTACTTCCGGTCACTTTAACAAGATTTGCTACAAGATGGAATACAATAAAATAGCGGTACTACTAATATGCTGAATGTTTTACCACACTGGCATTGTTCGTCGGGTCAGGACAGACAATTCTAAAGTATATAATACAATGTTCACCAGCTGTAAGCAATGAGTAGTCCGTGTGAGATACCCAGTACAATACATGATATAACCAATGAATAGTCAGTGTGAGATACCCAGTACAATACATTATATAACCAATTAATAGTCCGTGTAAGATCACCAGTACAATACATGATATAACCAATGAATAGTCCGTGTGAGACCACCAGTACAATACATGATATAACCAATGAATAGTCCGTGTGATATACCCAGTACAATACATGATATAACAAATGAGTAGTCCGTGTGAGATACCCAGTACAATACATGATATAACCAATGAATAGTCCGTGTGAGATACCCAGTACAATACATTATATAACCAATGAATAGTCCGTTATATAACCAATGAATAGTCCGTATAAGATCACCAGTACAATACATCATATAACCAATGAATATTCCATGTAAGATCACCAGTACAATACATTATATAACCAATGAATAGTCCGTATAAGATCACCAGTACAATACATCATATATCCAATGAATATTCCATGTAAGATCACCAGAACAATACATGATATAACCAATGAATAGTCCATGTAAGATCACAAGTACAATACATTATATAACCAATTAATAGTCCGTGTTAGATCACCAGTACAATACATTATATATCCAATGAATAGTCCGTGTTAGATCACCAGTACAATACATTATACAAAACCAATGAATAGTCCGTAGAAGATCACCAGTACAATACATGATATAACCAATGAATAGTCCGTATAAGATCACCAGTACAATACATGATATAACCAATGAATAGTCCTTATAAGATCACCAGTACAATACATTATACAAAACCAATGAATAGTCCGTATAAGATTACCATTCCAATCATTATATAACCGATGAATAGTCCGTATAAGATCACCAGTACAATACATTATATAACCGATGAATAGTCCGTATAAGATCACCTGTACAATACATTATATAACGAATGAATAGTCCTTATAAGATACCCAGTACAATACATTATATAACCAATGAATAGTCCTTATAAGATACCCAGTACAATACATTATATAACCAATGAATAGTCCGTATAAGATACCCAGTACAATACATGATATAACCAATGAATAGTCCGTATAAGATACCCAGTACAATACATTATATAACCAATGAATAGTCCGTATAAGATACCCAGTACAATACATTATATAACCAATGAATAGTCCGTATAAGATACCCAGTACAATACATTATATAACCAATGAATAGTCCGTATAAGATACCCAGTACAATACATTATATAACCAATGAATAGTCCTTATAAGATACCCAGTACAATACATTATATAACCAATGAATAGTCCGTATAAGATACCCAGTACAATACATGATATAACCAATGAATAGTCCGTATAAGATACCCAGTACAATACATTATATAACCAATGAATAGTCCTTATAAGATACCCAGTACAATACATTATATAACCAATGAATAGTCCTTATAAGATACCCAGTACAATACATTATATAACCAATGAATAGTTCTTATAAGATACCCAGTACAATACATTATATAACCAATGAATAGTCCGTATAAGATACCCAGTACAATACATGATATAACCAATGAATTAGTTAATATGTACTAGCAATGTACCCATTTCGTGCGATGGGTACACTGTTTTAGACACAACTGCTATTTATAGTGTATGGCACAGTGCCTATTGATTACTAATTTAGAAGGGGCACTCAAAAGTGGTGTTCACTAGTATTCAATATTTGCCAATTTCCATCCTCGTAAGTTCTGGATTTTGCACTCCTGTCATTATGATTAGTCTACTACGAATATTTTCAAATTAGCCGATGCAGTACTAGGATTATACATTCGGGACTACTGGCGGAAAATAGTCACAACATTTAATTGGATACTTAGAAAGGTCAAAATTTGGTTTAAACAGCTACGCCGAAAAATCGTCACTGTGACATCATTATAATGGGAAGTTCCTACAAACTAATGTCACCAATGTTGTTCATGCTGTACAAATTACTCAGTGGGTGAAGTACAATATAACTAATACAGCAGTACTAGATGGTATGCAATCGCAATGACAATCATACCAATATCTGGTGTGGTTTGATGGCCAATGGTAATATAGCATATTGGCCTAGTAAGTTGATAATGGGTAATAGTTTGCGTATTATTATAGTACACTAGATGATATATAGAGGAAACAAGAAATGTCTTTAAAAAAGACAATCGGCGTTGAAATTAATATTGAGATGTCATTTAAAAATTACCTAAACAGACGGCCAAGATGATCGGTTACGTGACTTCTCAGACCCCAGATTTTTTGGTCCCCACCAATATTAGGAGACTTATTGGACCCCAGATTTTTCGGACACTATAAGAAAACTTCTTGGACCCAAAAGTTAATTTGAGATAAATTTTATTAATTTAACAATTAAATGAAATTATCATTAATATTAATAATAATAATGAAATTATCATGCCGTTAATAAATAATCATACAGCTCCATGTTCCACCAGTTAAATATGAATAACCAAAATAATTTATGTTAACATAATTGTTATCTGAATTTGTCAAGCCAATTTAACAAATTAACAATGTAAGAAAATAATTTCGGGAATGAATTAAAATAATTATGTATCAGACGAGTCTATATAGTTATTTATAGTACCGGTAATATACCTTTCATGTTAGTTATCTAATATAATAACGAGTTAAAGTCAGATAAGCATTTATACTGTGTATGCCAATAAAAAGCAATAGTCAGGGAAAATTTAGCGATTTTTGAAATGTTAAGACTTTATTTTTGATAACACAAACATACAAATTTATTATACTATGACGATTTAAAATTATATCAGTAGAAATATGATATATCAAGGGTCCAGTGTATAATTAGTATTGCAAATTGTGTATTCATGCTACGCGAATAACAATTCGACGTATTTCGAATCTTCTTTCATAACATTTTATCTATAAAAAATGTAGCATCTTTTTACAGATTAAATAACATCTACTGGAGAAGTTGATAGAATGATACAATTATGAATAATCGTTAATACATCGTAACCACAATTTTAATACATTTTATAATATTTGTTTATATTTGTTTATAAGTTTTATAATTTGCTATTATTGATGCATGTACGTTTATTTGTTTATAAGTTTTATAATTTGCTGTTATTGATGCATGTACGAGTATATTAACACAGCTATACAACGGTTGCTAGCTACGCGCGCTATTGTTAGAATAACACTATTGTTTCTGGAATGTGATGAACTCGCTAGAATCAATCGGCTACATGGAACGGCAACTCTGTGAATGAGATTTATGAATGGGAACCTTGCACAATTGCTATTTATAGAGCGTACCGCTTATATAAATGTAGGCTAAACAAAATAGTTATTTTGTTACGTGAATGAATATAACATTCTGTTTATGGCATACAATGAAAAAATACGTTCAAATTAGCCTCAGTTCTAGCGTATATGTCGAGCATATGTTCATAACTTCATTGTAACCGCTTATGTAAACAATTATGTAAATTTTTAATCCCCAAAAGTATGCAACAGTTATTGGCATACGTTAAATCATTGTTTGAAGTTTGCATTCCCTAAAATTAGAAAATTTGCCCAAATTCTATTGGCATTTAATTTTCACGCTGCATAATTATCGCAAGAAATCTAGGTCAAAAGTGATCTTAGACAGCTACGCCGAAAAATAAACTATTATTCATGCCTAAAACCTATGCATGTGCATGGTACGTTATTAACAAGCCTACCAGGGTGGCAAACGAAACAATATCATGTTAAATGTAAACAATGTCGTGTCAATTGGTGGTTTCTGTAACCACCATTTTATCATAGAATATATAATTATATATTTAAAACTAGTGTTGGTCGATCAGGTCAAACTTAACAAAAAGTGATTTTAATAATGATGTGCATATATCAGTGCTAAAAATAGCCGTAAAACATAAGTTGTCTGTGCCCTTAACTAGCATAATCTGCTGCCCAGTATTAACCGACTACACTCCAACAGACACCAAAGATCAGCACAGTCCATTTGAGCGGGGTATCAATGAAATACCCCCACTACCAGGCAGTAGGGGCCCAGTGTTATATAGGAATCACTGTCTCGTTGGTTTGGACGATCGACCAGAAATTATTTGTCGGGTCATGAAAACTTGGTCAGTTACCACCATTTTGGGTCACTGGCGTATAAAAGCGCCCCAAAAATTGTTTTAGGAGTTCAGTCTGGTCGTAACATCTGAGGACGTAATATCGTCGTACTTGAAAATAAATGTAAATCTTAAACTTAAGACTTAGAACTCAAGCGCAGTTTAAATTAAAGAAACTTTTACAATATAAATTGCACTCATTATTGCAAGTTAGATCTATTTTAAAGCTTTATAGATTTATTGAAGTATAAGTTATTCGTTAATATCTTCACAATTCACGCGCCTATATAGAGCTTAGGCCTAAATTTAAAAATCTTTTGTTTGCCCTTCACCGACCCGAAATTTTAGAGGTGGGTCGGTAGGTAGGAAAAATATGTTATTTTATTCCGAGAATTTAATCTTTGTCATACCTAAACAGTGTCACATTATAATTGTATCTTTGTTTGAAAATCACAATTACTTTCTTCATCTTAATTGATACAACCAAGATTATACAGGGTAAAACTGGCTTAAATAATAGACATAACCAACATAGAATACGTAGAATACGCAATTCTTTAAAAACAATTTGTGAAGTACATGGATTCTATTTAATACCAATGTCTGAATTGACTAGACACACATATCAGGGGCGTATTTAGGGCAACATCGAATGTACGCCCGTGCTTGCACGTGAAATATATCGGGAAATATTATTAAAGGAACTATTCATATATTGGCAAATAGAAAATGCCAGAGAAAACAAGAAATGTCTTTAAACAAGACAATCGGCGTAGAAATTAGTATTGAGATGTCATTTTTGCCCTAAATATAATACAAGAGGACCAAGCTGTGACTTCACGGACCCCATATTTTTCGTTCCCTACTAAGAAAACTTCTCGGATCCCAGATTTTTCGGTCCGTACTAAGGAGACTTCTCGGACAATAGATTTTTCGGACACTATAAGAAAACGTATCGGCCCACAACATTAATTTGAGATAAACTCAATAATTATTAATATCTGTACCGTGAATAAACCGATTATATACCGCCCCATGTTTTCACCAGTGATACATGAATAAGCTAAATACTAGTAATTTACGTAAACATAATTGATACATGAATTTGTCAGGCAAATTTAACAAATTAACATTGTCAGAAAGTAATAGCGGGAATGAATGAGCAGTAAGTTTATGAATTCTGCATGGCCCGTTGCAGATTGACTTGTCGACTGGCATGTATATAATTCCGACTACATTGTATTACTAGCTTGAAAAAAATATTTGTTTCTTAAAAAATATTTTTACCATGATGTCGTATACTATTGAATAGGACGCAACATTATCAAGTTTAAAAGTGGGAAATTCAACTAATATTCAAACAAATGATTCCATTTTAGCAAAAATGCAATCATAAACCACGTGTTTATTGTTTCTTTTGTGTTTGCTTGTTAATTAATACAGCATAGATACATACTGTCTAACAAGAAAACATGTGTATCCATAAAATATCTATATTTTCGGACACTGTACATTTTCGGACAACCTATTTTTTAGCCAAAATAATTATTTTTTGTCATCCTGATTTTAAACCATAATTAATGAATCTTAATGTTTGGACATTTGATATGACAGTGGTATTTTAGCAGAATTCTAATCTGTTTGCGTTAATCCGGTGACACATCCCACATGTGTTTTTACAAACGGATGAAGGTCATAAAACTTGGCAGATGAATGAGTGGAGGCGGTGGACCGTTTCATTAGCGTTATTGGGTTAAGAGCCATGTGCCATAAATAATGGGTTTACCCGATTGTGTATACCGGTATTGATATCGTATATTAAATATGCTGTTCAAATTATCCTATTAAGGAACCAGTCTAAACCAGACTAAATTATTTAACAATAAATTCTGCTTAATTTAATTATCTTTGAACTCGGCTGATGACGTCTGTGAGCAGCAGTTCACACTGTATTACTCAACATGATTATCTGGCATCCCCAGTGACTTCCGGGAAAGGCTGTATGACAACCATGAAAGAATGGCGACGCTGGACAGACAGATGACAACTAGGAAAGACTAGTACGGGTGTAACATGGGCTGGCAACCCGTGTTGCAGTTCCTGTGAAGGAACAACCTCCAAATTGCAACTAGTACAGCAGAGAGAATACACCCCCGGGGCCTCCCGAGAGGGGGGGGGGGAGGATGAGAGGCCCAACAGGACAGACACAACGGAATCGATCCGGAAAGAAGAACGGACAATGACCGATACAGTGACCTGCACATGTGGGAAGGTCTGTAAGAATCACCGTGGATTGAGGATACATCAAGCGAGAAGCAACTGTCAGTTACCTGGAAGACTGTGGCAACGCAAAGGTTTACCTAATAAGACGGGAGAGAAGTCTGGTCTGGTGGCCAACCATAGCACCAGAAGTGTCTCAGCTCCAGTTTTCTCGCTCACTGGAAGTGGTTGCTCTCTTGAGGATTTGCAATCCTTGGAGCCCATACCTGAGACTGATATATCAGTTGAAGCTAGCCCTGAAGATGATCATGCAACGACTCCAACAGACAAAGCAGAAGAGGAGTCGCCAATCTTCAGCCAAGTCATGCAAGAGGAATCTCCGATTTTCTTCCAAAGGCCAGGGAAGACACAACTGATGAACCCACTCAAGAGAAGGCAGCAGCAAGATCGGTTACTGATGATTGGAAAGCCCCCAACATCACCAAACGCCTGAAGGTATCTTGGCCAAAAATGAATGACAAGAAGTGGGATGAGTTCGACAATGACCTTGACATGATCCTCCAGTCCACAATCCAAGGCAGGGTAGAGAGGAAGATCCAAGCCATGACCACCATCACCTATTCACTTGGAATCGAGAGATTTGGTTGCGAAGGGAGGGAAAGACAACCAAGACAAGCCGCAATCCCAAACAGGAGAGAGCGAGAGAGGAAGAAGATCAGGGAGGAGCTAAACTCCCTGAGTAAGCAGTACAAGAGAGCCAGTGAAGATGAAAGGAAGGGATTGGCACAGCTCAGAGATGAGCTAAGGAAGAAGCTAAAGTAATTGACAACAGCGGAGCGACTCCGGAGGAAGCGCAGGGAAAGGACAAGGAAGAGGGCAGCGTTTATAGCAAACCCCTACAGGTTTACCAAGACTCTGCTTGGCGAGGAAAGGGGTGGAAGCCTTCAGAGCAGTGAGGAGGATGTTGTGCAGCACCTGAGAGAAGTACACTCAGACCCAATTATGGATCAGGCTCTCGGCGAGTGTGACAACATAACTCCTGCCAATCATCCGCAGTTTCCCCTGGACCTAAAAGAGCCAACACTCCAAGAAGTGAGAGATGTTGTCAAGAAAGCAAGAGCCTGCTCAGCACCTGGTCCCAGCGGAATTCCATACAAGGTGTACAAGAAATGCCCAAAGCTGCTCAGAAGACTGTGGCTCCTACTGAAAACAGTATGGAAGAAAGGCTCGGTTCCAGAATGCTGGCAGGCAGCAGAAGGTTGCTTTGCCCCTAAGGAGAAGGAGTCGAAGGACATAAAGCAGTTCAGAACCATTTCACTTCTCACTGTTGAAGGGAAGATATTCTTCGCCATTTTGGCCAGGCGACTGACATCCTTTATGACTGCCAATGCCTACATTGACACGTCAGTCCAAAAGGGAGGTATTGCGGGATTCTCTGGTTGTGTAGAGCACACAAGCGCTCTCACACAACTGCTCCATGAGGCAAGAATCAACCACAAGAACCTGACTGTCGTATGGCTGGACCCTGCCAACGGCTATGGCTCCATCCCACATCAGCTCATATATGCAGCTCTCCAACACTACCATGTTCCGGAACATGGTAGATGCCTTATTAAGAGCTACTATAGCAGTATCTACTTGCGGTTCTCATGCCTGAACTTTACAACATCATGGATTGCATTGGAGAATGGCATAGTGACAGGCTGCTCCATTTCTGTGATTCTCTTTGTAATGGGAATGAACATGACTCTCAAAGCAGCGGAAAGAGCAACACGAGAGCCACTGACCAATGCAGGAATCCGTCTACAAGCCAACAGGGGATTTATGGATGATTTAACAATCACCACAGAAACCCACATTCAAGCTAGATGGATCCTCAAGGCCCTGGACGAGACAGTCACATGGGCTAGAAAGGGAAGGTAACATCACAGTTCAAGCCTTTTATTCAAGGTGAAGTAATCCCATCACTGGTTGATAATCCAATCAAGTGTCTAGGTAAATGGTTTGATGCTTCCCTCTCCGACAAAAGCAGCAAGGGAAGACTCCGGCAGCAGGTGGAAGAAGTCCTCCGGAGAATTGACAAGTCAGAACTCCCAGGGAATTTCAAGTCCTGGATTTACCAACATGGCTTACTCCCACGACTTGTTTGGCCACTGATGGTCAACGAAGTGCCACTCAGCCTTGTTGAACAACTGCAGCAAGCAAGTTATTAGCAAGCACATCAGAAGATGGCTAGGCCTGCCACCGTCATTCAGCTCCATTGGCCTGTACGGCAAGTCAACAAAACTGCGGCTATCACTCACCTCGCTAGCAGAAGAGTTCAAGGCTAGACTTTTCCTCACTCTGCGTGACTCAGCAGACGACAAGGTCAGCAAGGCTGGTATTGAAGTACGTACAGGGAGGAAGTGGTTGGTCTCCAAGGCAGTTGAACAAGCGGAGAGTAGCCTGCAGCACCAGGTTATAGTTGGAGCCACCAACGGGAAGGTCTTGGCATGAGGCAGCAGCCCCGATGGGCAACAGCTAGCAGCCAGGAGAGACGCTCACTGGTCCAGTCGGAGGTCAGAAGATCTGAAGACACCCAGCCATCTGCAAGAGCAGTCCAGATGGGTCAGCAAGGAGGGTGGAGCAGATGGAATCTGCCAGAAAGAAAATTGGATTGGCAAGAGCTTTGGCAGTACCAACCTTTCCAGCTATCCTTCCTCTTGAGAGCAGTTTATGACCTATTGCCAACACCTACAAACCTGGAAAGGTGGAAGCTGAGCGAAGATCCAGGCTGTCCACTTTGCAGTCAGAAAAGGACTCTGTCGCACATACTCACGGCATGTCCTACTGCTCTCTCGCAAGGTCGATACAGATGGCGGCACGACCAAGTCCTGGCCCTTCTAGCTGACATCCTGGAGAAAGAGAGAAGGAAAGAACGTCATCCCAACACAAGAGGCCCAGAGTACATCAAATTTGTGAGGGAAGGGCAAGCAGCCAGGGGTAGCCAGACCACCAGCATACTAGATGAGGCAAGACACTGGGAAATGAAGGTAGACCTCAGAAGAAAGCTTGTTTTCCCAGATGTGGTCCAGACAAAAATCCGCCCAGACATTGTCATCTGGTCAACAGCCCCAAAGAAGATGGTACTCCTGGAACTCAAAGTCCCTTAGGAAGACAGAACAGAAGAGGCCCACGAGAGGAAGAGGGCGAAGTACGAAGATCTGGCAGGCATGTGCAGGGAGAAAGGGTACACCACCTGGATCTTCCCTGTTGAAGTAGGTTGCAGGGGCTTTTCTGCACAATCAGTATGGAAAGCACTAAGAGCGCTGGGAATCAAGGGCAAGACAAGGAAAAGCTCTGTCCGAGCGCTTAGTACAGCGGCAGAGAAAGCGGCAGTTGGCTATGGCTGCGTCGTAATGAAGCAACATGGAAGCCATCACAGACGAGCAGTGCTTGATCAACACTGCTGCCCCGCCATCACGAGTGTTCCGAGATAAGGGGCGAAACACCTGTTGACTGATGGGAACTCGGCTGATGACGTCTGTGAGCAGCAGTTTACACTGTATTACTCAACAACAGTATTGGCCTAATTTTCTGTAAAACAAAATCATACATATGAAATGATTTAAAATTAATTGCAAACATACCTAAAAATTAATAATACTATACGGCTTGGTATTTAACAAGCACGCGAAATCATTAATCGATACTATCCGCGTATATTCGGCAGAAAACGTTATACACCGGACATATCCGAACGTAACTGCAATATTGTCATAGTGTCTATAATTTTTCGGACACCTGTTATTTGGGAATATTTTTGTGTACCCAAATTATCGGACACGAATTTTTTAAATTATTTGTAAGTGTCCGAAAATATAGATATTTTACGGTATTATTATCAATGGCTGAACTGACTAGACAGTCCAAATCATATTAATACGGTACAAATACATTCTGGTTGACTAGAAAAATGTCAAATCATTGAATTGAAAATTAAAAATAATTTGATGAAAATGTGACAAATACGAAAATCAGAAGTGTTGTTAACTCGGATGTCTCTGTCCTCTCAAATATAAACTGTGTTTTTGTTAATGAAAATTTAACAAAGAACACTTACTATTACTGATAGAAGAATTATTCCTTAACAAAGCCAGTACTGACATACACTTTTTTGTTAACATCAGGGTAAAATGTGTCTGCACTGCCACTTGTTGATTTGCTGATTGAAATCAACACTTTGTAGGTAATTTTCTTGTTCTCGTCTACTACGCACAATAGATTACAATACATCCCAATTTTTACTTGTTTCAACTTTATGAATTTTGTATTTATGTATTGATTTCAACAAACACGATGAAGGTTAGAAACAGGTAGATGAAATCTCCACAGGGTCCCATTGTAAAACAGCAAAATCTCCTGGCATCGCCACTTTTCTTCGATTCAGTTATTGCGAGTCTGATCTCTTTGGAAAGATGGTTCTCTCTACTTTCTAATATTTAAAATAAACAAGAGCTGTTACAGGACAGCGCGCTCGACTATTCGAAGTATTTCAGTTGGTATATATTTTGGATAGTGGAAGGGGCATACATTTGTTTAAATACAAAACTTTTAAGTGAAGCCTTTATACATTTTTGGAATAAAAACTTAAACCACACAATGTATGTAAAAAGTTTGCATAACTCTGTCAAAATACAAAATAGAGTTATGGGTAATGTTGCTCCTGATACTAGAGTTGATGACAAAGGTTAGTTCCAAGTTTCAAGTGAAAAGCTTATGTAGTATAGAAGTTACAAAACTTTTGAATATAAACTTTATCAGAAAATCTATGAGAAAAGGGGGCATAACTCTGTCAAAATACAAAAAGAGTTATGGGGAATGTTGCCCCTGATACTGATGTTGATGACAGAGGTTAGTTCCAAGTTTCAAGTGAATGTAGTTTTGAAGTTACAAAACTTTTGAATATAAACTTCAACCAGAAAATTTAAGTGAAAAGGGGGCATAACTCTGTCAAAATAAAAACAGAAAAACTTCAACCAATTCAGACGCCGACGCCAGGGGTAGTAGAATAGCTCACCTAGTCGCCCGTAAGAAACACTCGCGATTTCGACAAAAGCACATGCTGCCTATACATAAACTGCTGAATATTAAAATTTCAAGTAATTCGGTGTCATGATACATCAAACTGCACAAAAGACATAGGCCTTATATGGAGATTTGAATAGTTTTAGTTGTCGTTGTCCACACACATTTATATCTATTGTATAGTAGTGAGCTTTGAGAGGTTGTGAATGTTGAAGAATCGCAGTGTCTTATTTTAATTTTAACAACAAGTAACTCTGTAAAGTGATTGGGAATACATACTGTATTTACATATTTACCAACAAACTATTACTTGGAATGTTTATATGTACACTTGTTATTTGGTTTGAACAAGAACTAAACGTTTAAACTTTGTATAAGACTTGTTCATTTATTTAATATCAAGAAGCACCATTAAACGGTAAATTTAAGCAGAGTATTTTTTGCCAAAGAGCTACCACATCCTGACAAGAGTGACAGAGCCAGCTGGCGCGCAACAATATTATCCTCTACGCTACGCAAGGCTTTAAGTACATCGCGGGGAGATCACTGTGGGTGGCTTGTGCAACTGGTCACCAAAGACAGTTTCTTATGTGTCGCACACAATCGGTCGGGGTCTGGGCTCGAATTTCCGTCCAGAATCTGGCGGTCTCAATGCCTGTAAACAAACTAAACACATTTTCAAAATTGCTGTGTCTGTTTTAAAACAAAAAAAAATTCATACTCATCGTTTCTCCATTAGTGACTATCCATTTTTACATCAAAACTACTAGCTTTCGATACAATTTTTCCAATTGACTACAACACAACTTGTCTTCAATGTGTTACAAGACAAATGTTTTCTTTCTGCAGATCTCGTACTTTGAAACTGAACGTGGGCACATGTCTGTGAAATTGTACAAGTGCGATAATTATCGTCGCATCGTCGGTCCCGATTAATTGTTGGCTGGATGAAATTCCTGTACTCACACCGGTTACGTGAATTAGTTGTTTTCTTTGCATAATAGTAAACGTGATGGCACATTTAGTTTGATATTGAATATATAGTCGTTTTGTAATATCTTATACGAAAGAAATTAGTACGTTTTAATATAAAGATTATATCTGTCGTGATAGTCCTCATCATATCGTGCATATTGTCCAGTGTTGACAAATGGTGCTCTAGATATATGCAATTCTGGTTAATCTATATATTTATATAAACGCTGTCTTATAACAAACGTACAAGCAAACGATCTCTACTTACAGAATCGGTATTAATTATTGGATGCACAACAACAACAACAACAATAAAATAAGTTATTTCCATGAGGTGGCTGTAGTTTAATGGCATATATGTCAATGTAACAACCTAGATCATGATGGGACGTTCTATAACATTCGCAATTCACCTCAACTACTTTTTCAAGTGGTACAATAGTATACCCAATCTGTAGATATGCAGATCGGCAGTTCAGTATAAAAAAAAAAGTAACATGAACAAGAAATAAAAATAACATTCAACTTATATGCAAATCTCTTTTAAATGTCGGGTTGACGTGTATACAAGTGGATTAGACATTTATCTGGCGTCTTTTCGGCGTCATTATCGTTCGTCGGAATATTCATGACAATAATTGTGCCGAACAGGCATCTGTTATCCGGTCGTTTACGTGTTTTATCTTGGTCATATCATTTCAATGGTTATTTCATAATTTCCCTGGCGTACAGCAGTACGCCTGAATACTCCACTGACAATAATTTTCAGAGATTATAACTACCGGGGCCGAAAATCTTGGGATCGAAAAGTCTAAGGCCCGAATTGTCTCTATATCAATAGTTCAGTTATGTGCATATGTCTACAAAGAAAAGCATTTAGTTGACAGACTGCAGGCTTTCCAAAACAGTAGGCTTCAAATGACATTAATAACGGCCTCATTATATTCGACACAAAACTAGCGTTATAGACTGTATTTAGTGGGATATAGCCTGTTTTAGAGTTAACTCTCTTGCGAGTTCTTCAATTAGGAGAATCCATTGTTTACAAAACATCACCGACAGGTATTTTCTTGTCAGGTATTTCTTTTGTTTTCCAGATACTGCACGTTTTTGTCTTGGCAGTAAAAATCTGTTTTACTTTAAAATATTTTGGCAATTCATAAAAAGCTTTCTAGTGCAGTTTTACCGAAATCTAGAGCGAGGAGTTGAATTTTAACGATAGCGTTGCTTGGCGCATTTTTAAAATTGAATGCGACTGTAGGTAAGCGGTGACATTTTTAAAGAAAGATCCAGAGCAAAACAGTAGGGTGCTGCACCCTGGCCCTTTTTGACCCCCCACCCCTGTTGATACTCAGTCACAATGGACTGTTGAATATTTTTGAAAATGTAATATATTTTTGAAAATTTTTATTAGTAAATAGAGATAAAACATGTTTAACAACCTTAGTTGGAAACATAATATTAATAAAATTACTGTGCATACCAAATTTTGCAAAGAACTGGTCCTGCCCCATCCCCCATACCTTTACCTGTGCCTTCCCCAGGATTTTGTTCAGGCGCCCCTGTCATAATAGGGGTGGGTGAGGGAGGGGTATCCCCTGCCTACCTTGTTTTTTTTTTGCAGCTCGTGCCAAATGACGTTATCTGGTGCGTTTTAGCTCTTAAATACAAGGCTAACACGTTCCAAATTGTGTGTAAACGTTTAAACGAAATGAAATAAACGAAACATTGTTGTTTAAACCATATACCTCTAGACTTTTAAAAGCAAAAGCGTCATTGTTGTTACAAAACTGAAAGTAACAATTGTTTTATGTTAATGTCCAGTGCTCATCACATTCGCACAGTGACATCATGGTCAAATCCAATATTCTCGTCATTCTTGAATTTTTAGGTTACACTCGATCTACTTACGGAGCCTCTTTTTTCGATTTATTATGTTCATATGTCATGTGTTTAATATTTTAACAATGTTTTAGTGGTTACAACGGATGAACGTATAAATGATTAGATAATTGGTGAATTGCAAAGGTCTTGATTAATATACATGTATATTATGCATAAACGGCGGGAAAATTTCCTCGTGCACGTTGTGCTTACGCACATCAAATATTAAAGATCTGTATTTAGTAAATCACATGGTCGGTACACATACGCTTTCCATGCGTGGAACGTGACGTCGTGGTTGTTAGCAGACATTTTGCTCTCTTTTGTAGAAAACACGGGTTTTACATGGCATACATGTACATAAACAATACAGCTTGTGTTTACGAAACTACAACGAATAGTAACACTGGATAGGCTTTTCCGATTACAATTTCATATGAGCGTATTTCTGACTCATCTTTCGCAGTTTATTTTTTAAAGTTATTAAATTCATCCAATAAATTAGTGAGGACATTAATAAATACGAAAAGGGTGAGCAATCTTTTTTATGGTCAATAATACGCATGGATGCGCGTATAAGGTTACATGTGTGGATACATGCCTATTACGCCGATTGGTCCATTATAACATCATTCCAAAGCGAAAATAAACAGAGTGTTTCTGTTGGCTTACATTGATTTAACTGCGAGATGAAACTCCGCCAACAGGGCGTTGTTTCACGGTGATTGATTGCAGCTTAGGAATAACTGTAAATTGTTAACATTTTCAGCGAAATGACACTTGCTTTCATCATTCACCGACTTTATTGAGTGGGTGTACATGTTTCTCGAGTGAAAAACGGCCATTGTGACGAAAGATATTCGCTTTCACAGCAGGAATGGTCGGTCTGCTGCAGTCAACACAGCTAATTAATTGATAATATACACACGCCCCGGGCGATGTTTATAAGCGCAACACCAATTTTAGGCGCCCCGGATATGTTCAAGTTAAAGTTTAAGCGCCCTGGCACCGGGGCGCCAGAACGGCCTGGGGAAGGCCCTGCTTTACAGATCCTCGATCTTTCCTACTCTTCAAATTCAAATAGCATGTGAATGTTCAGAAATCATGGTAGTTTTTGTTTACCATGGTAACATTATAAATACAAAATATGATTCATTCCATGTTAAATTGCTTTTCAGTTTGTCCCTGGGCTGCATTTTGTAAAAAAGTTATCTGCACATGTTAAGTGACTGTTTGATACTTCATCTGCGACTCCCCACTTTCTATGTGTAATAGTTGTATAGGTGTAACATAAAATGAACAAACAAAGTATGCATTTCACATGACATATCTTTCGGTTGTTGTCTTTATTTAAACAATTCTTTCGGTTTTATTTGGGATCTTTACAATAGTTTGGTATTTCACATCGAAGAAACTTAGTAATGGTTTATTGAAAATACACACCATGCATGAATTTATTAACATGTTTCTTTTCAATTTTGATGAAAGATATCTTATGACATTTCTTTGTACTTTTAACATAATGAACAGTGCTTTTTTAAGGCCAATTTGGAGTCGAAAATTCAGCCCCATTACCCTGCTTAAAAAGTATATATTTGTCTCCAGTATCTACCATAAAATTCCCCTCAGAATGTAAGCTTTATTTTGAAAAAAAAAGACCAAAATCACACAAAAATTGACTAAGATAGAGGAATTTTCATAGTCAGCAACGTTTCATCAAACCAAGTTAGTGCATAATCTAAGTTATCATTTGTAGCAAAACAATTTATTAATGTTTTGTGACAAAGTATAATAAAAACATGTAATAATGTTTTTCTAAAAAAAATTCTCCTTTTGGCAAAAAGTCCCCTTATGAAGGGCCCCGCCACCTTTTCCCCAAAGATAAAAAAAGACTGGAGAATTGTTATTCACCTCTTAAAATTAAACTGTTTTATTCAAAACATATCTGAGTTTATCTATCTTTTAGCAATAGTAGACATACATTTTATACATGATAAAATTTGACTATTATTTTCACTATATTGGTCACAATTAAAGTCTCATAACATTTCTTACGTGAGATATCAGGACAAAATAATACACAGCTTAGATTTGTTTGTGCCATGAAGTCTTAAACTCTGAGTAGCGAGATAATTATATATACAGGTATATCTTTTATTATCTAGCAAACTTTGTGAACAGACTGGCGTGTTTGTGTAGAACAGTGTTCATTGTACATGCACACCCATAGATCAGGCAAAAATGGTAAACAACACAGTATATAGGATAATATGTTTCTGAAAGACACCTATTACACATATAATTATTATGGTTTTACGTTACTGTTAGTTCATGTTATATTTAATTAGTTGTTTATAAGCCCCAATCATTTGTATCATAATACTTAAATCATAAGCCAGGCAGGCTAGAGAAACATGACATATATATGCAAGTTAATAGTTGACATATACCCTGTGCACGTTACCATAGTAAATAGTCACATAATTAAATGTCTGCAGATAACTTCTAAACAAAATGCTACTACAAGGACAAACTAATATAATATGTAATATAGTGTCTTTGTGAATTGTTTTTATAAACTAGAGCATTGCATTTAACAATATGTCCATTCAAACGGTTTCTATAATTTAGGCTCAATCTCAAATCAGTTCACAGAAACCAGCCACATATTTATTAGATCCATAGACACGTGGTACAAGAAGATTATTGATTTGTTTAATTCAGCGCTTCGAGAATGTGATAAAATTAAACTGTACCGCGTAGCAAAAAATGCTGTCTGTTAAAAATATGCACAAAATACAATTATTCTCTTTAATTTGATTAGTTTTCATGTACACCACGATGGGAAAAGCTAAGTGATTGTGACAGCAGCACTGTGTGAGTTGTGGATATCATCAGCCATATTGAAACACTCTGAGGGTATCAGCTGACATATCATTGCTACACTGTACGGCAAGCAGGATGCAGGACATTGAGATGTTCCGAGAGGTACCGGGTTATCGCGCCATACTTAGGGCCGTCATCAAACACCAGATCCAGGGGCTGGTACGCAGTGTGTCACTTTACGAAAACTGTTGGTTTGTTATGGTGTTGTCAAAGATGATGCTGTGTTAGCATTGCCAGTAGACAAAATAGTCAACGGCTCCTTTGATTTGAAAATGAACTTATGAAGCATGTTTTCAAATTTTCAGGGTTAATATTTCAAAAATGAAATCAGGTATTTTTGCAAAAATTTAAAATTGTGTCTACTAATTTCTTAGTGCCATACTTAGCTTGTGTGCCTGTGTGTTCCATTATGATTCATGTAATTCAGTGCAGTATCCTTTGATGTTTCAGATCTACCAGCTGGCGCGGCACACAGGTGAGGAGTCAGTGCTGATCACCGCCAGCGTGGAGGAGGGCACGCTGACCCACCTGGGCTCCGACCACGGCAAGGTGTTCCTGGACACGCGGGAGGAGCTCAAGGCGCAGTTCCTGGGCTTCTGTCTGAAAAGTAAGTGGAGGCTGGGGCAGGTTGAACAGGAGAACTGGTCACACTGGTGTATGGTAATTATAGCTGGAGCTTGAAGTGAAATTGGTTATGGCTTTGGAAATTATTCATGCCCCTTTTTCGAAGGAGCCAGGGAAGAAGCGAGGGTATATTGCTTTGCAAATGTTGATCCCTCTTGTCTGTATGTCCACCAAACCTTGTCCGAATATTAACTGCAGAACCCTTAGGCCTAGGTTCTTCAAACTTGGTAGGGTGGTTGTTCATGGCTGATAGAGGATCCCTTATGATTGTTGAGTCCTTGGATCACAGGTCAAACTGACCAATAGTTGTAAAAACCATGTCCAGACAATAACTATGTAACCATTAGGCCTCGCTTTAACCTTTGACCCTGTGACCCAATAATAATGAGATCTCCTTAAAGTTGTAACCAATCTACCTACCAAATTTTATGAATCGTTCAAAGGTCAAGGTCAAACTGACCAATAGTTGAAAAAAAACTGGTTTCATTTTAATTGTCATCCTTGCATTTTTAGCTCACCTGAGCACAAAGTGCTTTTGTGATTGCCCATTGTCCGTCGTGCGTGCGTGCGTGTGCCGTCAACTTTTCATTCCAACAACATCTCCTAAACCGCTTGGCAGATTTTCACCAAACTTCACAGGAATGATCCTTGGGTGGATCTCTTTCAAAGTTGTTCAGATCTTTCCGGTCCGCTCAATATGTAGGTCACCAGAGCTAAAAATATATTAAAAAAGTGAAAACTTTAGAAATATTCTTCTATGAAACTGCAAGGCTCAGAGCTTTCATATTTGATATGTGACATCCTCTAGAGGTCCTCTACAAAGATTGTTCAAATTATGCCCCTGATGTTAAAACGGGCCACTCTCCAGGGGTCACATGGTTTATATAGAATATATAGCAAAATGACTTTAAAAATCTCCTCTGAAACCACAAGGTCCAGAGGTTTCATGTTTGGTATGTAACATCCTCAAGTGGTCCTCTACAAAGATTGTTCAAATGATGCCCCTGGGGTTAAAACTGTCCACACCCCGGGGGTCTCCTGGTTTATGTAGAATAGCAAAATGACTTTAAAAATCTTCTCCTCTGAAACCGCAAGGCCCAGAGGTTTCATATTTGGTATGTAACATCCTTTAGTGGTCCTTTACAAAGTTTGTTAATTATGCCTCTGGGGTCAAAACGGGCCAAGCCCCAGGGGTCACATGGTTTATATAGAATATATAGCAAAATAACTTTTAAAATATTCTCTGAAACCACAAGGCCCAGAGGTTTCATATTTGGTATGTAACATCCTCAAGTGGTCCTCTACAAAGATTGTTCAATTTATGCCCCTGGGGTCAAAACTAGCCACGCCCAGGGGGTCACATGGTTTATATAAACTTATATAGCAAAACGTGCTCAGTGTGAGCTTTTAGGATCGCCTTTTGTCCGTCGTCCATTGTGTGTCAACATTTTCATTCAAAGAACATCTCCTCCTAAACCGCTGGACAGATTTTCACCAAACTACACAGGAATGATCCTTGGGTGACCCTCTTTCAAAATTGTTCAAATCGTTCCGGTCCGCTGCATATGTAGGTCACAAGAGCTAAAAATATATTAAAAAAGTGAAAACTTTAAAAATCTTCTCTGAAACCACAAGGCTTGGAGCTTTCATATTTGATATGTGACATCCTCTAGTCGTCCTCTACAAAGATTGTTCAAACTATGCCCCTGGGGTCAAAACTGGTTACGCCCCGGGGGTCACATGGTTTATATAAACTTGTTTAGCAAAATAACTTCAAAAATCTTCTTCTCTGAAACCACAAGGCCTAGAGGTTTCATATTTGGTATGTAACATCCTCAAGTGGTCCTCTACAAAGATTTTAAATTATGCCCCTGGGGTCAAAAAAGGCCACACCCCGGGGGTCACATGGTTTACATAGACTTGAAGAGCAAAATGACTTTAAAAATCTTCTCCTCTGAAACCGCAAGGCCTAGAGATTTCATATTTGGTATGTAACATTGTATAGTGGTCCTCTACAAAGATTGTTTAAGTGATGCCCCTGGGGTAAAAACTGGCCACACCCCGTGGCTCACATGGTTTATATAGACTTGAATAGCAAAATGGCTTTAAAAATCTTCTCTGAAACCGCAAGCCCTAGAGGTTTCATATTTGGTATGTAAAATTGTATAGTGGTCCTCTACAAAGATTGTTCAAATGATGCCCCTGGGTTGAAACTGGCCACACCCCGGGGGTCACATGGTTGATATAGACTTGAATAGCAAAATGAATTTAAAAATCTCCTCTAAAACCGCAAGGCCCAGAGGTTTGATATTTGGTATGTAGCATTGTACAGTGGTCCTCTCCAAAGATTGTTCAATTGATGCCCCTGGGGTCAAAACTGGCCACACCCCGTGGCTCACATGGTTTATATAGACTTAACTAGCAAAATGACTTTAAAAATCTCTGAAATTGCAAGGCCTAGAGGTTTCATATTTGGTATGTAACATTGTATGGTGGTCCTCTACAAAGATTGTTCAAATGATGCCCCTGGGGTGAAAATTGGCCACACCCCAGGGGTCACATGGTTTATATAGACTTGAATAGCAAAATGACTTTAAAAATCTTCTCCTCTGAAACCGCAAGGCCCAGAGATTTCATATTTGGTATGTAACATTGTATGGTGGTCCTCTACAAAGATTGTTTAAGTGATGCCCCTGGGGTAAAACCTGGCCACACCCCGGGAGTCACATGGTTTATATAGACTTAAATAACAAAATTTTCTCCTGAAAGTTCAAGGCCTAGAGGTTTTATACTTGGTATGTAACATTGTGTAGTGGTCCTCTATAAAGATTTTTCAAATAATGCCCCTGGGGTCAAAGCTGGGCACAGCCCGAGGCTCACAAGGTTTATATAGACGTAAATGGCAAAATGATTTAAAAATTCTTCTCTGAAACCACAAGGCCCAGAGGTTTTATATTTGGTTTAAACATTATATCGAGACCTGGACTGGGATAGGTGGGGTCAAGGTCATCGTGGCCCTCTTGTTGTTGTATTGACTGGTAAATGAATCAAAATTGATAACTACAGTTCGAAGCAAAACAATTATAAAACTCGCTGTGGCAGAGTCAGAAGTCAATGTGAGTAATCATTCAGCGAAAGTAGCGGAGTTGTACCACACGCCGTCACGAAATCATGCAGCGGTGCTCAGCATGCTGCTACAACTGATACCAGATAGTCAGTGACTTGGACAAATTTCTCGGCAATATTTCACATGTAGTTCAAAAGTCCACTCTGAGACAACTTGACTCTGACTTTATCGATCAAACTACTTTAATGTACATGACATGTATTCATGCGTGTCCTTTAACTATTCTTTTGTCAACGCAAAGGGAGCCGATTGCAACACCCACCCTGCCATTTCACTCTATAATCTTTCCCTGAAACATTAGCATCTGCTGCTATATAAGCACTGGCAGATATATGTAACTGAAATTAGTCACAATTTTCAGTGTGACATGATAGTCATGCATAAAACCATATTTGACCCATGGTCAGTTCACTAGGAATGTTTATATTGACTGTGTTTTCAGGGAACCAGATGACCAAGTCAGGTGTCCATCAGGGTGACCAGTTCATGAGGAAGAAGGGTCCGTACCCGGCCCGCAACCGGCCAATCAGCAACAAGGCATTCACATCGGGGGTCCGGCACCAGCCCTACCCCACAGTCCCCGTCGTGAAGACTGAACCAGCGGACCCAAGTGCCGGTGAACTCAAACCGGTAAACTATTCTCGTGAGAAATATACAAACCAGCCTAAAAACCATTGTTTTGACTCAGTGAAACCTGTAAACCTGTCAATGTTTCCAAATAATGAATATGGGGTAAAAATAAAATCTGAAAAGATGCCTGAAGCGTCTGTGGAACATAATGGACAGCCAAAGTCACCATCACACTGTGGTGAGGGACCAGCAGCAGATCTCCATACTGTGCCTGCACAAGGTTCCCTCAGTACCGTGTCACAGCCAATAGACCTTGCACAAACCAAAGAAGCAAATCAACCGAAGGTGTCTACACCAGAGCCCAAAGAAAATGTGAATGAAATTGAAATGCCTGAGCTAGTGAATGAAAAGGAAGTAAATCAAAATAACGAAGAGCTGGCCAACAGGAATGTTGAACACAAGTATGTGAGGAAGACAGAGCTGGATGGAGACCGACCAGCCTCCCTTACTGGCAGCCCACTGCAGACATCCCCAGGAGTAGCCGAGCCTGCAGAACTACCCCGTACAGACGACCTGGCCAGTGTGGAGGCACCAGATTACTCCACCATCGGGGCATATCACTACACACTGGCCACCAGTTACCGGAAGTCTCGCAAGTCACATGAACCACGGAAGAAAGCACCTCCATCAAACCCACCACTGATGGACACTGACGTGAAACCACCCACATCCAACTCACAACTGAAGGAAGCCGACACGAAAACACCTCCATCCAAGCTGATGGAAAGTGAGATGAACGGGCAGGACTCTGATGTAGAGAAGTCAGCCCAGCAGCGCAAGCAGGAGCTGGAGTCGTACCTGTGTCTGGACCACTCGACCCGGCCCTACCCCTGCAACCTGTGCCCCAAGCGGTTCAAGGAGCGGCACCACCTGATCTACCACATCCGCACCCACAGTGGCCAGCGCCCCTACAAGTGCCTGACCTGCGGCAAGGCCTTCACCCAGTCCAGCTCCCTCAACACCCACAAGAAGACCCACTTCAAGGACATCAGCTGTGGAGAGTGCGGCCTCCTGTTCAAGAAACAGATGGAGTTTATGAACCATGCCTGCCACTCATCACAGGGGTCTCTCATACTTTCATAGGACACACACAGACACAGCTACATTTCGCACATCTCTCATACTCTCATAGGACATACACACTCTCATAGGACATACACAGACACAACTACATTTCACACATCTCTGAGGGAACCATACACATCAATAACACTTGCATTTACATCACAAAGTCCTGTCTACAGCACACACATCTTTACACTACATTGGACACATCTATAATACACTCATCTACACCACAAGAAGCTCTGGCAGACACATCAACAGGTAAAAACTCATTCTAGCACACCACTCTACAACACACAACTTCAGTATATTCCCACATCAAGACACGCTGCACCACACACAACTACAGCACATTCCCACATCAAGACACCCTGCACCACACACAACTACAGTACATTCCCACATCAAGACACGCTGCACCACACACAACTACAGTATATTCTCACATCAAGACACGCTGCACCACACACAACTACAGCACATTCCCACATCAAGACACGCTGCACCACACACAACTACAGTATATTCTCACATCAAGACACGCTGCACCACACACAACTACAGCACATTCCCACATCAAGACACGCTGCACCACACACAACTACAGTATATCCCTGCATCAAGACACGCTGCACCACACACAACTACAGTACATTCCCACATCAAGACATGCTGCACCACACACAACTACAGTACATTCCCACATCAAGACACGCTGCACCACACACAACTACAGTACATTCCCACATCAAGACACGCTGCACCACACACAACTACAGTACATTCCCACATCAAGACACGCTGCACCACACACAACTACAGTACATTCCCACATCAAGACACGCTGCACCACACACAACTACAGTACATTCCCACATCAAGACACGCTGCACCACACACAACTACAGTACATTCCCACATCAAGACACGCTGCACCACACACAACTGCAGTACATTCCCACGTCAAGACACGCTGCACCACACACAACTGCAGTACATTCCCACGTCAAGACACGCTGCACCACACACAACTACAGTACATTCCCACATCAAGACACGCTGCACCACACACAACTACAGTACATTCCCACATCAAGACACGCTGTAACCACACACAACTACAGTACATTCCCACATCAAGACACGCTGCAACCACACACTACTACAGTACATTCCCACATCAAGACACGCTGCACCACACACAACTACAGTACATTCCCACATCAAGACACGCTGCAACCACACACTACTACAGTACATTCCCACATCAAGACACGCTGCACCACACACAACTACAGTACATTCCCACATCAAGACACGCTGCAACCACACACTACTACAGTACATTCCCACATCAAGACACGCTGCACCACACACAACTACAGTACATTCCCACATCAAGACACGCTGCACCACACACAAAAGTACATTCCCACGTCAAGACACGCTGCACCACACACAACTACAATACATTCCCACATCAAGACACGCTGCACCACACACAACTACAGTACATTCCCACATCAAGACACGCTGCACCACACACAACTACAGTACATTCCCACGTCAAGACTCGCTGCACCACATACAGCTAGATGAGCTGCAGTTTTGCCATAAATTGTATGAGATCGGTAATAAATATTTGTAAGAGTAATTTCCCTTGCTACTGTGGCGCTCATTTAAGCACTGAACTAAAACAAATTTATATAGTAATAAATAGCCAGCTTGAAGTTCGATAGTCAGCTAGGTGATTTATGAAGATAAACTACTGAGATAATGTAGTTTCTACGACTTCACTTATTGACTACAAAGTAATTCTGATTTCTAATAAGTAATGAGTTGGGTAAAAATGTATAAATTGTTCAGCATATTTGTGTACTTCCTGTCCAGTACTGTACATGGATTTAATTGCAACAGCAGATGTTTATGGTACCGTTATATTTCTAATGGGACTGGTATTAATTCAATGCCTAAGAAAAAATACTACGTTATATTTAAATGGAAATTTTCAGTATTTTTTTCTATGAGAAATTCTATGATTTTGTTCTCAGAAAGGTAAATTAAGAAAAACTTTTCAATTGTCAATAGAAGAAACCCTTTTAATTTAAGTCTCTAATAAATGAAAATCCACATAATTTTTAAGGATTTTGGTGGTTTTACGAAATAAACTTAACGGGACCTGTTCACAGATTGACCAATTGACAATTTTTCAACTTTTTGTCACTGATTCCAAAAATAAAATAACAGTGTATACAAGGGAGCACAATAACACTATGGACCTAGAAATATACTGTAAAAACCATTTTGTTTTATGAGTAATCATCTGTTGTCATTGATAAAAGTATAAAGCATTTGTAACGCTAAACGATGGAATAATTTGGTGTGTTTTTGTTGAAACTGTTGACATCACGTGGAACACTTACATAAAGTAAATAATGCAGGGTAAAATATAGTCAGAATGGTCTAGTGGTTAAGGCGATAGACTTTTAATCAGGAGGTCCCAGGTTCTAACCTTGGTGGGACCTTTTTTTATTTTCTTTTTTTTTTCTAAATACTTTTCTTGCTATTATAGTTGAGGTTTTTAGTTCCGATGCTTAAATCTGTCAAGTTAATACATTTATTGGCATTCTTCAAAGAGTTTGAAAATCTGTGAACAAGTTCCTTCAAAGCTTAGTAACTACGGACCCAGTTGGGTGTTGAATCTCTGACCTGTTGGAGTCTGGAAGGACCGTCCCTGCATTCCAAGGTTGTGACAGCTGTCCATTGTTCAGGGGCAGCTTGTATTGTACACATATTGATCATTGTTAACCAGTGTGCTGATCTTATAATGATTGGTGTATAGTATTTTACTGTAAAATGTTTTTTGAATTGGTCTTTAAAATTTTTAATTAAAGTGAATTAAAGTGATTTCTTGCATGTATGACACATTTTTAGTAAGGTTAACATTTCACTTGACTTTAAATTTGCATAACTCGAAACACAAATCTAGCAGATTGATATGCTTAGATCTTTTAACAATTTAAGCAAGAATAATTTGTGTATTGAAAAAATGTTACACAGGTCTTATATGTGTGTGATTTTACAACATCAATGTTAATATTTGCAGTTATACCCAAATCATCATTGCAAAACAGCCCAGTCATTTGATATCTCATTGAGTTTTCAATGTCCTAGCATTTTAGATGATACATAGTTCAGAGACAGGGCATTAGTCTGCATGCTAGAGGCATCAGTCGTCAATGTATTTTAGCTACTTGGAAGCCTTCAGGAATGTCTCACAATTTAAAGCTGAAGGACTGGGGGCTGTACTTGCATTTGCTGTATCCATCTCACCAGGTGTGTCCTGTGGTCCGTTGTGAGCATATTACAGCAGTTGAGTTAGCACCACAAGTGTTTCATGGAATAAACAGATTTATGTTGGCACTGTCCGCATACTAGATTGTTAATTAATTTTGACTAAAGCATGCACTTTTAAGTACATTGTATAACTATTACTGTAAATTATTACTAAATATATACAGCACTTTCATGTAATATTGATATCTGTGTACATAAAATATAGTAACAACATTACAGTTGTTGAAATGTATACCATGTCATGGACCTCAATCAGGTTTTCAACAGTGTAATTTGTATATAAAGAGTTGTTTTGAGTTGTACTAGTATGCAACTTGCATTAAGCTTGTTTATGATCATTGTTATTTCATTGTTTTGTATTTGTTTTACATTTCTATGCAGTACAAGTTGTATGATTGTAAATACCAAATCTTATTTGTGTCATAGACCTGTGAATGATTAAGGAATGGATATGTTGACAGCAACATAGCTGATGGTATCAGTCTCCAGCCTATGTACTTATATCTATGCATGTTCAGCATGATGGTGCCTCCGCTATGGGGTCCATATTTCACCCAGTCAGGGAAAGATCTAGAGCAACATAGCAGGGTGCTGTACCCCCCCCCCCCCCCCCCACTGTACATCTAGTCGGTGAAATATTCAGTTCCCTTTGAAATTTGAAATAGTTTACTTGCCAGTGATCAGTGACAAATAAAGGGACAATGTTTAAAGACATAAAAGTGATAGAAACCTTGATTTTACCCATATTTTAGAAAATGCCCCCTGCCCCCCACCTGTGATAAGCACCCTGTACCTCTGTGGATACTGATCTTTCCCTTCACACAGTGAGTAGAGCCCCGTCATGTGTGCAGCTTGTGATGCGTTATACCAAAGATTGTTGGGTTTTGTACAGTACTTTGCATTTTGTTAAATTTGATATCTAATATCACAAATACTGTTGTGTTTCAAGTTCTTTTGTATTTGATGTTCATTTTACCTTCTGCTTTCTTACATTTATCAGCTATGCAATGTTAACACGAGTTAATTTGTGCTTTGCAATTTCTTTTTTTTTAACACACCTTTTAATATGAAATTCTTGTAAAATGTGTTTATATTATTCTTTGTAAATTAACACTTAAAGCATGCAATTGTAAATTGTCAAACAAACTATGACTTAATGACATGTATTATACTAGTATATGTATGGTTTATACATAATTATTTCGTCCTTAAAGCCAGAAGGGGCTATCAGCTTTCCTTTCACAAATGTTGATGAGGCCTTCTTGCCTTCAATGGACAGTTTGATGCTGGTTATGATTATAGCCTTGCTGATAGGGTAATTGGCTTGCCCATAATGTATACTGCAGAAATGTTTGTGTGTTGTGCACAGGTACCGGGCTGTGACCTGCCCACCAGAACAGTGGTCATGGTGGAATATAATATGTTAAACACCTAACTGACATTGCAACACTGCAGCATATATATGTATAATACGTCCAGGTACTGCTTTCATTTACTTGCATTTACAATATATTAGTGTATGATGGCATATAAAGTTGTTGAATGTTTCTGACATATTTTTGTAATGCCCCACATATTGGACAGTGTTTTTCAAGGAAATAGATTTGTGTACAGAATTACTAAGGTGACCAGCTTTTACTGCTGTATTTTTTTTTCGCAAAAATGGCTTCAAACTCTGCACACTTTTTACATTATTATGCACACAAGATTAATTATCCGTCCATGCATATTCTGTCTGCATATTTAATTGACATCGGTTGAATAAACTCATTAATTCACAAACCTGGGTCCATTTTCATTAACCCATTCTTAGATTGACATCGGTTGAATAAACTCATTATTACACAAACCTGGGTCCATATTCATTAACCCATTCTTAGATTGACATCGGTTGAATAAACTCATTATTTCACAAACCTGGGTCCATATTCATTAATGCATTCTTAGATTGACATCGGTTGAATAAACTCATTATTTCACAAACCTGGGTACATATTCATTAACCCATTCTTAGGCTTAAGGTTAGACTTAGAATCAAGAAACAATCCTTGTGTGTTCACAAATATGCTGGGTACCAATGTTGCTTATGTCATTAACAAATTGTTCTGAATGAAGAATGCTATAAAAAAACAGTTGGTGAATAGCGAGTCAAATTCAGATTAACAGCCTTTTAAGCACAGAGCTGTTCCAAGAATATTCTTTAATATTGATTCTAATGTCTTGAGTCTATGGTTGGTGAATATAGGCCCAGTTACTTTAATTACCACAGATTTGTCAGTCACAGCGTCAGTATTGTAGCCATGTTGGGTTTGTATGTGGAACCCCATTCGATATCACAGCAGGGCATGGAGGGTCAGGTTGTCAAGGCACAGTCTCCACTGAACATTTCCCGTATAACGAGATCTCGTGTTTCCAGGGTTGTAGCTGGGCACCAGGGTCGTCTCTTTGCGATGCATTGCATTCCATGATCACCGTGGTAACTGTGTTTCCTCGTATGTATGTATGCTTTTTGGATGGTAATTTTATTACCTTAGTTAAGTTCGTTTGCTATAAAATAAATAATTACTGTTAGTGCACAAGTGCGTGCCTAATTGTATGAGTTTTGTTAAGAGTTGATACTATTTAGACTCGTTTGCCATATTATTGATATTCGTTTCAGCATTATCTGTGTTTGTTATGTGTGTATTGGTTTGAAAAGTTCTGTTTAGTATAGCGAGAACGATGTTGTAGGAACAAAATTGTTAGATGTGTTCGTTTTTACTTGTAGATATTTATATGAGATATTATTAGCTTTAATTGTTTTAAACCAAAAATGATGTATATAGTAGATGTAGAACATGTGTATCATTTAAATGAAATTAATTCTAGATTCTTATTTCTATGTTATGGAAGTGTCTGGCACAGGAATAGTGTTTCAAGAAAATTACGTTTAGAACATCCCAAAAGGTTTATTCAAATCATGAGGACAGAAAATGCTCTCTATATGTCATGATCATCTTTTTTAGTTTCCGTATTACTAAACTAGCATAATCGAGATCATTTTCACTGATAGCTTTATTTCTATACTGGTTTTTGAAGAAGTTTTGCTCTATGCAATGTTCTCAATTCCTTTAGATGTTTTGTATACTTTTTAGTTTTATATTTCTAACTTGTGAAGTTTTTTGTGTTTTCTAGCGTTCGATAGCATTTGATATAACATTTGTGTTCCACATGGACTGAATCATATCATGTACATTGACATCACACTTGAATCTCCTATTCATGCCATATTGTAGATAACTGAGTCATACTTGTCACTGCATTTGAGCACAAAATTGTTCATCTATAGGGCCTCTGTTACCAATGAGCCGCTTTGTCGTTGAGGTTTAAAACCACGTCCGTTGTCAGAGACTTGAATCACACTCATCACAGGCAGTTGTTATGATCATGGCATTGTCAACGATGTACATGGTGTCAAGGTATAATTATCATACTGAGGTTTGGCTGGTACAGTTACATTCGAACATTATCTGTGAAGTAGTGACTCGAGTAATGAAGGGACAACTGCAGTGAGTGCTTAAGATAACAGACAGGCAGTCTGTAGGTTTTCCTCGTTTTAATAGTAACAATGACAGCTAACTGATTCAGTAATCATATATATATTGATTCAGTAATCATATATATTCAGTGTAACTTAAGAGCCTAACTGTCAGTTCACTTTCGATTAAAGTAATATAATTCATTTTATGTTGTTTGTACCATATGAACATAAAAATTGAATTGTTTACCATTGTTCTAATGTTGCCATAGATGAATCTCTATAATAGTCAACATTTATTGTATTTTTAGCTCACCGGAGCACGAAGTGCTCGGCGAGCTATTGGTATAGGGGACATCTCCGGCGTCGTCCGTATGCCGTCAACAATTTGGACCGTTGTCGCGATAAATACTACATTTTTTATCCAATCATGACCTAACTTGCACAGTTTGTGTATGACTATAAAATCTCGGATAGGATTGTTATTGGGTCGGATCACACCAGTAACACCAGAGTTATTGCCCCTTTTTCATGCAAAAACGTGCAAAAATGCCCTTTTCCAACGTATAGACTTTATTTTCCATCCAATCTTAACCAAACATTCACAGTTTGTGTATTACCATCAGATCTCAGCAGACGCCAAAAGTGGGCAAGATCGTGTTTCAAACACCAGAGTTATTGCCCTTTGTTTATTAAAAAAATATACAAAAATTGACATTATTCAAGAAAGAGACTTCATTTTTCATCCAATCTTCACCAATCTTGCACAGATTGTCTATTATCATGAGATTATAGTTGAAGTCAAATATAAGCAAGATCTGACCAGAAACACCAGAGTTATTGCCCATTGTTTGTGAAAAAATATACAAAAATGGACATTATTCAGGATAGAGACTTCATTTTTCATCCATTCTTCACCAATCTTGCACAGTTTGTCTTCGACCATAAGGTTAAAGGTTAAGTCGAATGTAAGCAAGATCGGAACAGAAACACCAGAGTTATTGCCCTTTGTGAAAAAATATGCAAAAATGGACATTATTCAGGATATACTTTATTTTTCATCCAATCTTCACTAATCGTGTACAGTTTGTCTATGAACGTAAGACTACAGGTAAAGTCGAATATAAGCATCATCGGGCCAGAAAAACCAGAGATATTGCCCCTTGTGTTTTGAAAAAAAACATCAACAAGTTATCAATGATTGGCTTGCACACACGATTTTTGATTTAATGTTGACCAAACTTACAGTTTGCGCATGATCATGAAAATTGATTGATAAAATTTGATTTCCAACAGTTGCAAGACTTGCTTGCAGTTATTTGTACATGCAATATTAATTTCTTCAGAACCATCATTTAGGCCAGTTTTTTTATTTCTTGGTTCTTGGATATTTTTAGAAAAGTGTCCGGTTAAAGGAGGGAAAAAATAAAAATAAAGAAACAACAACACAGAATTAATTAAATTTATGACTAGAATTTCACAAATGGAAATGGGCATTGATATTAAAATGTTAATGCATTATTAATTACACATATCATATTACACAACATTAACTTAATCACTACATGATAACCATGACGTTATTATTGTTTTGCATTCTGTGTAACACGTTGAAACCCTTTCACAAGGTCATTTTTATGAAACCGGTTATATTCTACCTTTTTTTTTTTTTTTTTTGCTTTTTGGAAAAAAGGCGGATCCGAGAACCAAGACTTCAAAAGACTCTCGTCTTTATCATCATTGGACAGAAAATTATAATAAGAAAAAGCAAAACTTGACCTTATAGCACAGCCATCGCAATTATCACATTGCAACTAGTTCTCCAAAACTGTTTGCGAAAAAGACATCAACATCTACTGTTTCTACATTTTCCAGAATTATCAATGATTAAATGAAATAGGGTCAGGTAAGAATATAGAGAAAAATGATTTGAGAACCATTAGTTAAAAAAAAAACGCACGTCCACTACCCAACTAATACTTTAGTTAGACCATTGGGCTAACTGATGTTTTAAATCAAAATTGATCCTATCCCGCTGTGCGTATTGTTCAGATACCTTAATTTTCAAACCTGTCACAACAGTATGGTCTTCATCTGTACCAGTTCTCAGGTGAGCGCTTTGGGCCATCATGGCCCTATTGTTCATGATTAACACTCATATGAGTAACATTTATATTTCACCCACTGTACTATTACTTTTCTTTATCATTTTGTCTTAGATAACCATTACATTTATTTCAATTTATTACCATTACATTTACTTCAATGTTCCTTTTTTTTTATTACCATTACATTTATTTCAGTGTTCCATGTTCAACCATTGTCATTAGTTTCATGTTCCATGGTTTACAATTTGTTCAGAGTTACATGGTTTGCCATTACCATTATTTCAGAGTTACATTGATGACCATTACCATTAATTCCGTGTTCAGTGTACTTTTTACCGGTCGGTATTTTCCTTAACTCGAGTGGTTTTTTCATTAGGTTGTGATATTAACATTCCAGTTGAATTTATACTTGATGGCCATTTTGTGGAATCGATAAATAAAAATAGATTTTTAACTGTTCGTGTTGTTATTCATGTAAAATAATATGTTAAATGCCGTTATAGAGTCAATAGTGTGTTGTCAGTCACAACAGCAAGTGTACATGTTATCAATGACAACAGTCAGTGTACATGTTATCAGTCATAACAGTGAGTGTGCGTGTTATCAATCACAACATACAGTGTACATGTTATCAATCACAACAGTCAGTATGCGTGTTATCAATCACAACAGACAGTGTACATGTTATCAATCACAACAGTCAGTGTGCATGTTCTAAATGACAATAGACTGCGTATGTGTTATCAGTCACAACAGTCAGTGTACATGTTATCAGTCACAACAGTCAGTGTACATGTTATCAGTCACAACAGTCAGTGTACATGTTTTCAGTCACAACAGATGGTGTACATGTTATCAGTCACAACAGTTAGTTTACATGTCATCAATCACTACAGTGTAAATGTTATCAGTCACAACAGTCAGTGTACATATCAGTCACAACAGACAGTGAGCATGTCATCAATCACAACAGTGCATATGTTATCAGTCACAACAGATGGTGTACATGTTATTAGTCACAACAGATGGTGTACATGTTATCAGTCACAACAGTCAGTGTACATGTTATCAGTTACAACAGACAGTGAGCATGTCATCAATCACAACAGTGCATATGTTATCAGTCATAACTGTATTAGGTTATCAACCACAACAGTGCAAATGTCATCGATTACAACAGTCAGTGTGCATGTTATCAATCACAACTGTGTGCATGTTTTCAGTCGCAACAGTGTACACGTTATCAAGTACAACAGTCAGTGTATATGTTATCGATCACAACAGTCAGTGTACATGTTATCAATCGCAACAGTCAGTGTATATGTTATCATTCACAAACAAGTACATGTTATCAATCACAACAGTCATGTTATTACACACAACAGTCCTTGTACATTTTATCAGTCACAACAGTGGACATGTTATTTATAATAACAGTGGTTGCAAAATGTTAACAAGTACAACAGTGTGTGTACATGTGTTTTGATTTGTTGATTACCATCATTGTGATTCTATGATTTCCATAACTATGATTTCCGTATCTATGATTTCCATAACTATGATTATATGATTTCCATATCTAAGATTCCCATAACTATGATTTCCATCTGTTATTCTATGATTTCCATATCTATGATTTCCATCTGTGATTCTATGATTTCCATAACTATGATTTCCTTCTGTGATTCTATGATTTCCATAACAATGATTTCCATCTGTGATTCTATTATTTCCATAACTATGATTTCCATCTGTGATTCTATGATTTCCATAACTATGATTTCCAACTGTGATTCTATGATTTCCATATCTATGATTTTCTTCACTATGATTTTGTGGTTTCCATTACTATGATTTCCATCCATGTGATTTCTATCACAATGATTCTGTGATTTTTGCACTGTGGTTTTATGATTTTTCAACTCTGATTCTATGAAATGTCAACCACTTTCACAATGTATTAGTATGGTGTCTGGATCAAATTAACTCTGTACTTGTGTTACTAATCAATGGGATTTCCGTTACGGTGATTAAATGATTTCTATCACTGATTATATGATTGCCATCGCTATGATTATAAAATTAATATTCTAGGATTTCCACCTGTATACTTAAGTATTATTATTAGGGATGTCAACGAATATCCGGATAACCGGTTACTATGTATATATCCAAGTTAGTAACCGAATATTCGGATAAAAATTGAAAATCCGAATTTTCTCGTTTTTTTTAGGCATACAAACGCCCTTCTTGCATGTATATTATTAACACAACAGAGCTATAGACCTCTACAGGAGGTCTCCACCTCGTACTGCGGACGTGTCATAAACACGCCCCTCGGTCGGAATACGATTATCATTAAACAACAGGTGGTGCTTTCACACCACACTACCTTTCACAGGACTATTAAACAAACAAGATGTCACAAAATCGATGATGCCAATTAGGTGCGTCCCTCTTGATAAGAGATCGTTCTCTACCAGTTAACAATGCCAATTAAAATAAAATATACAGTAACATTGATCATCCTTGTTTTTGTGTTTTTGTGCATTTGATTAGCACATTGCGAGTTTTACTCAAACATCGCAATTTACGGGTTTGCCATACACCAGTCAGCCTTACCACCTACTTACCTTTACGCAAATCAAATGTTTAATTGGGGTACTTTAATTGAAGGGCATAACAACATTGCAAGCTACACAAAACTAACAAAACGCACAATTTACGAACAGAAATCGACGCAGTTTGTTACATGTACTTTTTTTCAATCATGAAATAGTATTGTGTTTTCAAATAGAAGTGTCGTCTAGATGTGAACTTAATTTTGCAACTTTAACACATTTGCCACATTCCGGCCGCCAATGCCGATCTATACGGTTATCCGGATAGTAACCGGATATTACATACGAATAACCGGATACCAATTTTGGTAGCCGTTGACATCCCTAATTATTATTATGGTATTTGTCTTTTATACACAAATCTTAAGTCGAACTAAATATGGTATAGTACTAGTAGTGCATGGCACAGTAATGACACGGCGATGCTATAAACGGAAACGTAACGTAGCGCCTGGAGCGTGACGTTAGCGTCAGATCGGCAACACTAGCGTTACGTGAGAGGATTAGAGCAGGCCGCGTTGTACTGTAGATCGTGCGTTTGTGTGTGGACTATCGTTACTTTTCAAGTGATCAAATATAAACTTGGATTTGTGTACAAAACAGAGAGGATTTACATACATACCCTATTTAGCAACAAATAAACAATAATAAAGTGAAAATAAAACACCTTACAACGGTTCGATAGGACACAAACACTGGCGGACATCTTTAAATAAATACTTAATGAAACAGTAGTTTTATCTATTTATTGTGGGCATTACCGCCTCATTAGTGTATGGTATGAACAAATATATGAACATACAGCAATTTATTGATTATAATTCAGCTGAAATGAATTAATTAGGTTACAGAGGAAATCGGACATTAACAGCTCAGACCAAAATACTAATAACTTCGGCGTTACATAACTTCCTGAGGTTATAATAAAGCGGAAACACACAGACCGTTGTACAGACGGGTTTCCTATCGCCGCTACACGGACATGCCTGGAGGTCACGTGGTGGGGGCGGTGCTGCTGCTCTGGGTGGGGCTGCACGTGGCGCCCCGGGGGGTGGCGGGTAACGCCCTCCTGAAGCCTGCCCACAGGGGCATGGTGTGGGCGCGTAACGCCTTCAACTCGGGCGGGTATGACTACATGGGCGTCAACTGCGGGGGCATCGGGGTGAGTGCTACAGTCATATTGATAAATGTATATAACGACATAGACACAAGTCATTGTCAGTCTTTGAACAGCACTGATACTTAACAATGGGTGTGCCATTCGTCCTCTTTTCATCTGTTTTCTTCCTTTTTTGAATGCCAAATTTTGACGACAAACCACGTATAAATGGTGTTATCCATTCCGTACGACAAGTGTGCACTGACAACGAAATCTCAATTTTGGCCATATTCCTGTCTAGGAATTCCATACATTACCGATAAATAATAAACATATTTATTTAATATTTTTTTTACAACATGTAACCTAATTTATTGAATCACTGGGGACTTCACTAGCACACGTGTATCTCAACTTATTTTAGTTCCTCAAACTCGCGTCGTTCTCGATTTCGTCTATTCTTCACATGGCCTCGCAGTCAGTGCCGCATTCGCCTCGCTGGAGCTCACGTCTTTTGGATTATTTTAAAACCGCAGTCGTGCGTTGACATTTAGCTAATCTCAGTTTCTTGCTTTGGTATGGTACACGTAAATCTAGTATAGCATTGTCAGTTAATGTTTCGTGTATGTAAAATGGTATTACAAATCATAAATCAAGTTTAATTTTGTGTGTTTGCGGCATTCATGCGTCTCGGTATTTGCTTATAACTTGCGCCCATGAGTTGAAGATTGGATTCGCATTACAGTGGTATTGCCCTTTCACATTCTACTTGAATCAAAACTCTGACAGCGTAGGAAGACTGTTGGCGTGAAAAGAAACTAAGAGCAAATGAATTATGAGAGTCTTTTTATCATAAGGAACATTTATTGAAGTTAGCCACCTGTCTGTTATATCATTTCTACAAAAAAAAATCACGAAACTCATAACAATAAACTATATTTACAATAAATTGGTATAAGCTGGTATTTGACCTAATTGAAGATAGAGACCCAGACCACTGTTTTTTTGCAAATTAAAACTGATCTAGCGCGCGTCTAATTCGATGCTAATTATCTACGACATTCTCATCATTACTTTTTGTAATTCGTGGAAGGCAAATAGTGTTGTGCAAACTATTTAAAAAGCAAACAGAGTTATATGCATACAAGTCAATCTACAACGGGTAAACATAGTCGATCAACCGTATAAGTTCGAATCAATAGTCAGTGCTTTTTATCACAAGCGCTATGTTCGGTAAACACCAATTTAAATAAAAATAAGTTAAATTAGTACAATACATTAAAAATTCTCTGTAGAAGTACTACGTTTTTCCACAATTTTGATGCATACGTCGAAATCAATAGCAATCGTCAATCGAGTGACTACGATCGCTCTGCTATATGTACTGACTCAATACACTGTTGTTAAACTTACGCAATATGATGTAATACGCAGTTAACCAGTCAACAGCACAAACAGATAAGCTATCATACCTATGTGAATAGACATAACATGAATTCACTTGTAGATGTAAACTAAATGGATTATTATTATTGTTTATCAGTGTTTTATGTCGGATCTATTTCTTGTCATGTATTCATAGAAGGTAGCATCGATAACAGGAAGCCTCACTGCTCAGCGAGCGAAGCGCAGTAATTTATCGATTTACTGACTCGTAGCCTGCAAAGTAAAGAAGTAGTTCTATCAAGATCGATTTCTGAATACACCTACTAAATCCTGTTGGCTTGCGCCAACAGTCTAAAAACGAATTAGCTGTCTCTTGAAAGGTGTGAGTATTGTGCTGTGTGTGTACATTCGTTGTCATGAGCGTGTGTGTCTTTTTACAGCGTGTAAACATATATCAACTGGTTTGGACAAACTTAAAGTATGTTTTATGTATGCGTATGTTTTCTCTGTTTTGTCTGATAATCGTACAGTGTAGCCTTGGCAACTGGTCCTACATAAAGGACCATTTACTTATGCAAGCTATTTTCTTTGTTCTAACATTCGATGTGCCGATAATGTGGTCGTACTGGCGTTAACAGTTGACCGCTGTCGTAAATTGCGTGGTCAACTAATGCAAGAGGAAAAAAAAGTACTCGTGAGCAATTTTAGTAGGGCAAGACATCAGAAAGAAGGTAAGATGCAAATATTTGAAAACAACAGTGAAATGCTGAACAACCACAAGCACGAGAACAGTTATGGATAAGCAAACCAATGTGGTCTTCATTGAACAGTTTATTAATGGCGAATTTATTGACCCTGTTATACCAGTGACGGCCGTAAATACGTCAGTTCAACGTTACGTTAGCACGCATAGGACGTCATGTTATGTATCGAACTACTGTATACATGAGAGAGGGCGAAGAAGTGAATAGTTATACCGATGGTTGTGTTACATTTGATCATAAGTCAAGCATTTGGCCTAAATATGCGATATGTTATAAATATCACACCTTCGCATGTATTCACTAAAATGTGTATACATGCATGTATAATAGTCAAACAATGTAGACGTGCATGTATAATAGTCAAACAATGTACACATGCATGTATAATAGTCAAACAATGTAGACATGCATGTATAATACTCAAACAATGTAGACATGCATGTATAACAGTCAAACAATGTATACGTGCATGTATAATAGTCAAACAATGTTGACGTGCATGTATAATGGTAAAAAATGTATACATGCATGTATAATAGTCAAACATTGTAGACGTGCATGTATAAGAGTCAACAAATGTAGACGTGCATGTATATTAGTCAAACAATGTAGACAAGCATGTATAACAGTCAAACAATGTAGACAAGCATGTATAACAGTCAAACAATGTAGACATGCATGTACAATAGTCAAACAATGTAGACATGCATGTATAATAGTCAAACAATGTAGACATGCATGTATAATAGTCAAACAATGTAGACATGTATGTATAATAGTCAAACAATGTAGACATGCATGTATAATAGTCAAACAATGTAGACATGCATGTATAATAGTCAAACAATGTAGACATGCATGTATAATAGTCAAACAATGTAGACATGCATGTATAATAGTCAAACAATGTAGACATGCAGGTATAATAGTCAAACAATGTAGACCTGCATGTATAATAGTCAAAAAATGTAGACATGCATGTATAATAGTCAAACAATGTAGACATGCATGTATAATAGTCAAACAATGTAGACATGCATGTATAATAGTCAAACAATGTAGACATGTATGTATAATAGTCAAACAATGTAGACATGCATGTACAATAGTCAAACAATGTAGACATGCATGTATAATAGTCAAACAATAGTGTGTGCATTCAAAGCCAACATGATTTTGAGCAGAAATTCTCTCGAGTAACAAAGTCAGTTGATTTGTAATCTTCTAGCAGCTGTGAACATATACCACACTAAGAATCAGACACACAAGTATCAGACATACACGTATCAGACACTCTGCTCTGCTATTCACGCAATACCATAACTATCATAACTTTTGTTTGATGTTTGATTTACGTGTACATTTAAAATATACACAGACTCATCGCAGTGACATGGAGCACACACGAGCTGTATGTAGACGCCCAGTTTCGCTCATAAAAGAACATTTAGGTAATAAAAATTTCAAAAGCTGTCCAAATCTGTCTCATGAAAGCTACGTAAACATTTATTAGGATAAATTCCATGGATATACTACGGAACATCGCGTCCTCGTGTCGTTACCCAGACTGGGTTAGACCTTACGTTTCAGAACTGAGTACGCCATGACACGTACGGGGTTCCACTCTGGCGGCACTCTAAACTAAGAGCGTGAAGTACGTCAGCTAAATTAAAATGTTCTAAACTCTAAACATATCGTACGTCAACGGAATACTATACCGAGCGTCACTCGAAGTTAGTAAACTAAGAGAGTTTGTACGTCAAATTCGGAAGTTTGGCGTTGTATACTCAATACAGTACGTCAAGGAAGTTATGTTCTATATGGCGTACCCTTTGGGTCAAAAGTACATATATGCACGGCAGCTAAATATAGATGTTACTGTTGTTATACAATTGTAACCGCAGTTACAAATTAATGACTGCAGTCATACATTTGTAACAGCAGTTACATTTACAGATATTACTGCATTTACAATTTATACCGAAAGTAAAAAAGTATGACAGTTGTCATAAAATTATTACTGAAGTTACACTATTTTTCTGATTCATTAAGTTATAAAATATGTATCTTTAAATTGTTTTTATAATTTAAAAAATCATATTTAAATAAGTGTCACTCGCCGTTTGAAAACTAAAAGCGCAAATTCAAAGTACTCGTACATCAACAAAGTAATATTCTGAGCGTCTCTCGTATGTTTCTAATCTGCTTCCATCTAACGGGAAGGGGGTGGCGGCAAATTGAATATCAGCCAGGGAGTCACTCCATACTTCTTCCGAAAAGAAAGCATTATATGACGTCTTCATACTACATGTATATATGTCAGTATCCAGTCCATAATGATAACGATTCAAGCAGTTACAGTTACTAGTAATACTAAGCTCATGTGCGTGGAAGGGTTCATCTTGAACGACGCGTAATGGTTCTAACAGGGGTGTTCTGCGCAGTCATTCTTATGTGGACAAGTTACCGATACAACTTTGAACTGATGTCGTTTAATGATCTCAGTATCAGTATGTGGTCGACATGATTCTTACAGGATAGAGATAGTGAATGTCTAAGTATAATGATTCTTACAGGATAGAGATAGTGAATTTCTAAGTATAATGATTATATTTACATGTTGTGTGTGGGTTTGATTGTATGCTAGCACGTTGCAGCTCGTACATATAGTGTCTGTATGTGACACTTTTTGATAGCAAATGAAATACGACTTCATAAAATGTAGATGACAAATTCGATCGTGATCCTGTAATTTGGGTTCTCAAAATGTGTTTTATGTAGATTACAATATTGATTTATTGTGTTCTGATCTGTATGTGATCTGTTTGTGAATGTCCGACGTGCGATGCAGTTAAATGGGTAATTATATGCACAGCTACATCTAGTGTGACACTGTGCAACTCGTCGTAGCTGTGCCCTCCAGTTATACTGCATGCTTTATTATTTGCGTACAGTCTATTTTAGCACTTGTCACTAATTATACACACTCTCTGGTACGCGAAATACAGAAGCCATTTATATTTTTGTCATTTTCACGTTTTTATAATTTAAGACTTAATATATAAATGTCTTGCAGAGTGATATCAAACAGTAAAAGTTGCGGTTTTCTAATGAAATTGACGACACGTTTTGTCAGAGTGTCGTAAAAGTAAAGACACGAACTAGGAAAAAGGAATAGTTAACAGTCTAATTTTTTTAATTTATGATTTACAGTCGGCATATTCAACACGACGACGTTCCTGGCTAGTCGCGCTGTGGTGAAAACACCGGGCCCCGTGTTCACAAAACAAGTGTTCATAATACCTCCCTCATCCGTCGAGCCTCAATGACATACCTCTCCAATACCTCCCTCATCCGTCGAGCCTCATTGACATACCTCTCCAATACCACCCTCATCCGTCGAGCCTCACTGACATACCTCTCTAATACCACCCTCATCCGTCGAGCCTCACTGACATCACTCTCCAATACCTCCCTCATCCGTCGAGCCTCACTGACATACCTCTCCAATACCTCCCTCATCCGTCGAGCCTCATTGACATACCTCTCCAATACCACCCTCATCCGTCGAGCCTCACTGACATACCTCTCTAATACCACCCTCATCCGTCGAGCCTCACTGACATACCTCTTCAATACCACACTCATCCGTCGAGCCTCACTAACATACCTCTCCAATACCACCCTCACCCCTTGAGCCTCACTGACATACCTCTCCAATACCTCCCTCATCCGTCGAGCTTCACTGACATACCTCTCCGATACCTCCCTCATCCGTCGAGCCTCACTGACATCACTCTCCATACCCTCCCTCATCCGTCGAGCCTCACTGACATACCGCTCCAATACCTCCATCATCCGTCGAGCCTCACTGACATACCTGTCCAGTTTGGCTAGCTCGGTATTCCGTCAGATGGATGCACGTGCATATCTATTGTACGTGAGCGCAAGTGGTATGCGTAATTTTACACGTTAAAGTGCAGTTCGGTGCCGTTATTGTAGTTGTCAACTACTACGACTGTTTGGATTATTACGATTTTATACAGCAAATTATGTACCCCAGCCAGCAAGCCTACATTGGTCCGATATCTATCCGATATGTTCTGAATATCGGATAGATATCGCTCGCGATATCTATGCGATCAACGTTTTGCCCATCGGCATTAGATCGGGCCGTCATCGAAGCATTGCATATCGGTTACATATCGGATAGACATCGGGCCAATATCGTGCCAGAAAGCAAGCCTACATCGGTCCGATATCTATCCGATATGTTTTAAATATCTCGGATAGATATCGCTCGCGATATCTATCAGATCAACGTTTTGCCCATCGCCATTTGATCGGGCCGTCATCGAAGCATTGCATATCTGATACATATTGGATAGACATCGGGCCAGAAAGCAAGCCTACATCGGCTGATATCTATCCGATATGTTTCAAATATCTCGGATAGATATCGCTCGCGATATCTATCCGATCAACGTTTTGCCCATCGGCATTTGATCGGATAGATATCGGAGCATTGTTTATCTGACGTATATCGGATAGACATCGGGCAAATATCGTTCCAGCTAGCAAGCCTACATCGGTCCGATATCTATTCGACGATGTTGTCAATATCTTTGGAATTGATAACCACACTTGTTTATTTTAATGCTAAATTTCAAAATGATGTGCAATTTGGAACAACACAAGATAGCGTACATATCTTCATTTTTAATAACTACATCTAATTCTATCTTCTCAAAACATTTCATACGTTTTAGAACCAAATTATAATAAAACAATCCCAAAAAGCTGTGATAAATATAACAGAAGCAATAGAAAATCATCATAGGAAATGTACACACTATTTATTTAAACAAAGGTTTATATGATCTTTCAACGTCTTAATTTTTTAATTAATATTTAAATCAGTTACGAGTTTATAGCTAAAACATCACTTACAAAAAGTCACTTACAACATGTCAGTTATGTGACAGTAACCAAGAAAAAGCTAAGAAATGCAATCATTTATTGTAAGTATAATTTCCCAATGAAAACAGTTACAAATGCTTTCTATCAATATGTAAGTTATTTATGAATATTAGCATCATCCACAATCATACATGCGATAAAACCAGTGCAACAAAATTGATAATTTAGCAATACTTAACCGACAATTAATTGTATTAGACATTTAGTTTCAAATTGAAATGTCCACATTTCAATGACCTTAATTTAGATAAAACTAAATATTTAAAAATCATATAAACAAATGGAAATCTGATTCGATTCCAAACTGGAAATTAAAACAAAATCGAAGACAATTCCAGTAAAAAGTGTAAACACACTGAAATACAAAAAAACAACAACACATATTTGACAATATTATGCTTCCAAAAGCATCCGTGATGATATGGTTTCTTTGTTATCCCCACACAATTTTTACATTTAATTTTGCAGGTAATTCATCTGAAAACAGAATTGTTTTCAGTATAATTTGTTTTAATTGTGGGTTCATTAGTTTAGTGTATTCATTTATTTAAAGGGACCAGTTCACAGATTGGCCAACTGACAATTTTCCAACTTTTTGTCACAGCTTTCCACAATGAAAGAACAGCATATATAAATGAGCGAAATAACACAAAGGACATACTGTAAATACCGTTTTGTTAATGAGTAATCATCAGTGGACATTTAGAAATCATAAAGCGTTTGTAACGCTAAACGATGGAATAATTTGGAGTGTTTCTGTTGTTTTCGTTAAAATTGCTGGCAACACATGGATCGGTTAGTAAGTTTCATAAATTATACAATCATATAATAAAATATAGATAATGCATACCCATATATAAAAGTTGGAATGGCCGAGTGGTTTAGGCGGTAGCCTTTTGATCTAGTGGTCGGAGGTTCGAACCCTGGTGGGAGCAACTTTTTTCATTTTTTCTTCTTTTTTTACTCGTCATTATACTTGAGCTTTTTAGTTTTGATGATTAAATCTGTTAAGTTAAGACAATGAATGGCATACTACAAAAAATGTGAACTTAAAATATAATGTATACAATACTGTTAAAATTAAAATAAATTAAAATTTAAATAAATTTAAACTGTAAGCCTTTAAAATACAAATATTTGAAGTAACATGTAAAAAATCACTTATCTCGCTGTGAATACTTACATTCGTAGATATGACAAAACAGTATCGTAATATACTACTAATAATAAATAACACTCGCGAAAATACGTGACATTTCAATAACCTGGATTTGTCTACGCCTAGAAGACTTTGAATAGCTGATATAAAGAAACACGATGTCTACAAATAGTCATAAGTGCTTACTTCTTGTTGTTTTTTCTGCGTTGAAAAGGAAACTGAACATTTTAATGTTACTTTTCCTTTCTGGAGATGAACGGTTCAAGTTTAAACGAACAAGAATTTTGCGCTAACCGAAAATGATTTTGTTCTACGAAAATAATTTCGAAGCTATAAGATTTTTGAAGTCATAGAACGCACATTCATTTCAGTAAAATACTCTTTAGTATTGCCGGATTGATACACATAAATAATGTTATGAAAATAAAGAGAAATTACTGCTTGCCATGAACGATATCGGCCCTACATCGATCCAACATCGTTACTTAAAATGACGACAACTAACACATATTGAAGAAATGCCACTCATATATGGATTTGTTTAACATATTTAACATAGTCTACACTAAATGTATACATCTACTTTTTATTTGTCACCAAAACTATAGCGGATAGATGACGGATAGATATCGAACTATTATATCGATAGCCGACAACTGGCTGATATCTATCCGATATGTACAGTAGGTGCATGCTTGCTAGCGATAACGGATAGATAATACATAGTGTTACTAAAAATAGTAACATTTTGACGTCGATTACGGGCCGTTACGCGGCTCCGCTGAGCCGATATAATTATAATTGGCCAAGGCCGATTTTTCGATAATCGAAGAGAATCCGATCGCGCGACGTCAACGACCACGAATGGCGTATTTAGTCAAAATTAAACGGTTATATCCGAAAATGCAAATACTGAATATTAACGAAAGTTTGTAGTTAAATTGATTAAATATATATACGATCTATAGCCTATGCATCTTTTAGTTTGAGAAAAAGAATCACTGAACAAAATTGAACAGATCGGAAACTTTTACTGTACCTCAATTTCAATCCATTGCATCCAACAATAAAAATCCAACAATACTGTAAGCACTTCAATTCCATTGTCTTGTATCCATAAGCCTTAATTTGTAACAATCATGATATTAATTTCATGTTAACCATTCTGACCAGAAAACACGATTTACGAAATCGCAATGACTGGTCAGAACGTTTGATTTTATTCGATTCAAAGTCTCAGAATATATTATTTATCCAACTGACACATTCATCATTCAGAATTCGTCCATGAATGATTTATTAAACTAATAGTAATGTATTTTACTAAAAATAAAAGCAAACACGACATAACATTGTCACAACAAAACTGCGAGTCCAGCGAAAACTGGTTTGTTTCGTCACTGTTTTTCTGTTTATAAATTACGTCATTCGTTAGAGTTGCGTCACGTATTGCGTAATTAGTTGAATGTTAAATACAAGTACGGAAAGTTTGTTTGGTGTTTTTGTTAACATTTTGTGTAATAAAGAAAGTAACATGATTCTTTTCTTATGACAGGATAATATGTATTATAAACAATAATATACGGCAGAGCTGGGCCGGGCATCTATACTCGGCCCTCGGCAGCGGGCCGATTATAGATGCCCGGCCCAGCTCTGCCGTATATTATTGTCTAAATATCGGGCCGTTTTGTCAATGCGATATATATCCGATATATGCTTGCTGGCTGGGGTGTTGGTTCACGTTTGTGCGAGTCTACAGTTCGCAGTTACAACTTGGCGTTAATGCGCCATTGATGTGCACTATATCGCCTTCATTTCGCGCTATTACGAGTTCGTATACGTCTGTTAATAACATTATACAGACAGTTAATTTATTCACATTGTTGAACACATTAACGGATTGAGCGTTGATTATATGCTGAACATTCATTTGCATTATATTTTCTTAATCCATACTATAAATGTGAACAAGTTTTAGCAGAACTAGATATCTAATTTACTTACAGATTTTAACATATGTGTTTAAATTGTCATTTGCAGGATGATTATTCAGTCACATTATTGTATCATTATGAAATGTTGTGGGTGTTTTTTTTAAACGATATAGTGCGGATACGGATGATTGTAAGCATGCATCGCAGTGTAATTTCACTTCGTGACTACACTAGGCTAATAAGCATGTTTCCAAGTAAAATGTCCGATTACAATGTTGCTTAATACGTGTGTTCGGTACAGGCGACACAAAATTGGATGCGTCATGACAAATCATCATACAAGTTGAAATGTTGCGGTATAAAATTATTTCTGATATTGTTCTTTAGATGTGAAGCTATTTTGTGGAAAGTTTTGCAACTTTAAATGAATACACTGCGATCAGCCGGAATCTGATTAAAGAATCAGCCCCTAGAGGGTTATTGATATTGTTAGAAATATTCGTCGAATAAAGTTAGTATGTCGTTATTAAGAAAATAAGGTAATATAATGTGGAATCGGCGTCTTCATCATACTTTGATGCGAGTAACGTGGTTCTCAAGTGTTTTCCAGGCAACTAATTAAAGTCAATTAATGAAAATTGGAAGGTTAATGCATGCGGAATGTTCTGGCAAATTTGTTTTTATGGCTTTTTATGTTCATATGGTAACAGTTAATTGATGTTTCGTCAGATTTTTCGAGATATATGACGTAATTAAATTAGAGACACCATAATACCTAATATAAGTAAGCCAGAAGGGCGCATTTAGTGGTGACAACATATTACGTAAATAGTAATATACTGTTAAAAGCGGTAAAAAATCAGAGACATGAATGTATTGCAAATTAACATGCAAACTGTGAGTATTTTATGAGAAAACCTAATTAATTGTTACTAAAATTTAAATTTTGTCAAAAATATGCAAGTATAAATTTAGCTAAGTAAGATAGCTTCACTGCTATCACAGATCCCGTACATCTCGTTGACACGTTTATTGCACGTTAAACCGCGGTATTTATACGGGATCTGCTCTTAAGACAGCTTTATTATGTGCAGTAGACGCTATAATGAGGCGATGTCGTTTTAAATCAGATCTATACATTTTATGTCAAGTACACTTTTAATGAAAGTCGCCAAACACTCAGGTCTACAGTCACTCAGATTGTACATCTTTATCTTCTATTACACGGTACTTTGAACTGCAGCACGTTGGTTAGATTTGAAATATACAGAGTATAGACTGGGTTTTATTGTCGACATTTTAGTAGTCACCTTTGTGAAAGTTCACTGAGTTTATTTGTTCAACAGCCTTCTACTGCATTCCAATTGTGATACATGCCATAAGAAATACATGAATTCCATAAATAGCAAATACATATAGGTAGATGTAAATATTCAAAAAATTCTTCGTTACGTATGCACACAAAGCAGTCAACGCTCGGGATGTGTGAATTTTATGAGTTATTATATATATATTATACGTGTAAGATGTCCCTTTGAAGTGAAGTCTGCAAGACCGACCTTACAGGTCTGGACGTGACACCGACTGTATCGGACAAGACAATTATTGTTATGTAAGCCACATTGCAGTCCAGTCACAATACATCTAGCACGACCATTCACAGGCACATCTCAGATTACAACGGAGGTTGCACAACCTGCCGACGACATTTAGTGGTTTAACAATATCAGACTCGACACAGTCGCTCTACTGAACTCAGTGCACACGCTAGGGTTATGAAAGAAGCGGTAGTCAGGTGTCAGCTCTTATTGGGTCAAAACATTCCAAATTGCAGTGACAATCTTATAATATATCAATAATCTCGAAGCTCTGTTACTAATATGGTACGTGTATTAATCGTTTTATGCACGCGGCGTCGTGTTTTGTGAGTACCACGTTATGTTAGTGCACTTGCTCACGCACTTAATCTAATTGTATTTTGGGGGATCTAATTGCCCACACTAGAGCCAAGCATGTTGTATAAATCCTCTTAATGGGGGATGCTTAATTGGTGAAGCAAATGGCCCGGTGGGAAGGGCAATACTATTCGAATCTCAAATCCGAACAAAGTCTATTTCCCGGGACCCGGATTCATTCGGCGTGTCAAATTCCCGCCTTTTGGGTGAAAGACGCCCCTCCCCCCTCCATAAAATTGTTCAAAATTCAATTTAATATATCGAAACCTGAATGGTCCCTTCTTCAAAACAGCAAAAATGCACGCCTGTTTTCTTACCTTTTAATTGTTTAAGATAATGTATGTCATGTGTATAATAATGTGTATATCATGTGATTTATTACAATTACAGATTTTAAGAAAGTAAATTTATTATAAATGTTACGTTAAACTAATGGCACGCCTATTTTCACTATTTACTTGTATGGATCCGTACTATTCACCTGGGCGTCCTGGAATAACACCACTGAATTAATGCGCTATATCGGTTATTTTTGACTCGTTGCGAAAGTGTTATTTCTTGTTACCGATTCAAATTCTGAATATGTTGACAACAACTTACTGCAATGTATTAATTTTAAACTGTAGTATGGAAAATCGAAAGTATGTAACATATGACCTACTTTTGACTCAGTGGGCTACGAATCACTAACAATCGATGTTCTTAACTACCACTTAACTGTCATGTATATAATTCCGTTTGCATTAGATAATTAGCTTGAAAAATATTTGTTCCTTACTTTCAAATTAAATTTGTATTATACCTATAGATGTATTTTCGATGCTTTGTTTACATGCAACTTTTTTCAGCTATTGTAAGATTTGCATATTGTGCATAATGTTTGCATAAATTGAAAACGTGTCAAAAAACTTTATTTACTCTATATGTTAATTGCATTTCAAGGAAAACTGTATCTAAATTGTTTGTATACTCATCAACGTGCATAAATTAGATACTAATTTAAAAACTGAATCACGTGATGGAGGTCTTACTCGGGGCTTTTGTTATAGACAGACTATAGTCATGTCATATGTTACGATTGACTTTCAATAAAATTAGATATTGTATCGTGTGATATTGTCCTTTCAGATCCTTGGTCCATGTGATATTGTCCTTTCAGATCCATGATCCTTGTGATTTTGTCCTTTCAAATCCGTTGTCCATGTGATATTGTCCTTTCAGATCTACGGTCCGTGTGACATTGTCCTTTCAAATCCACGGTCTGCCTGATATTGTCCTTTCAGATCGATGGTCTGTGTGATATTGTCCTTTTTAGATCCACGGTCTGTGTGATATTGTCCTTTCAGATCCACGGTCTGTCTGATATTGTCCTTTCAGATCCATTGTCTGCCTGATATTGTCCTTTCAGGTCCATGGTACATGTGATATTGTCCTCTCATATCCACGGTCCGTCGGATATTGTACTTTCAGATCCACGGTCCGTAATAAATTGTCCTTTCAGATACACGGTCTGCCTGATATTGTCCTTTCAGATTCTTGGTCTGTTTGATATAAACCTTTCATATCCTTGGTCCGTGTGATATTGTCCTTTCAAATCCATGGTCCGTGTGATATTGTCTTTTCAGATCCACGGTCTGCCTAATATTGTCCTTTCAGATCCACGGTCCGCGTGATATTGTCCTTTCAGATCCTTGGTCTGTGTAATATAAACCTTTCAGATCCTTGGTCCGTGTGATATTGTCCTTTCAAATGCATGGACCGTGTGATATTGTCTTTTCAGATCCACGGTCTGTCTGATATTGTTCTTTCAGATCCACGGTCCGCCTGATATTGTCCTTTCAGATCCTTGATCCGTGTGATATTGTCATATCATATCCATAGTCCGTGTGATATTATACTTTCAGATCCACTGTCCGCCTGATATTGTCCTTTCAGATCCTTGGTCCGCATGATATTGTCGAATAAGATTAATTGTCCATGTGATATTGTTTTCAGTACCACGGGCTGTGTACAGGTTCGGGCCACTGGAGTTTTCTAATATTATCTTCTCAGACCGAATAGTCCGCTAAGAATGTGATGTTTATGTTTAATGTGAAATTGAAAGTAGTAGTTAATTCAATATTGGTGCACTTCGTTACATAAGGTCTGTATGAAGGTTTTTACATTTCTGTTGAATATAGAACTAGTGTTGGTAATTATTTTGAAATAACATTGGTTAATTTTGTTAAATTATGCACAAGACTTACAGTTATAAACAACAAATCGAGTAATCGGGCTTTAAAGGCTGTTTTGTGGGCTTCACTTAAGCGTTGGTGGTTTGCTGATTTGTTAGAATTTGTTAAAATAAGTCGTTCGATGCAATCTGAAAACCGATAATGCTACTGGAGGGTTTGTTCATTAAAGCTGGGAATAAACAGTTGAACCTTTGAATGCCGTGTCATTGTGTCGGATACATGTGTTATTCGGCGATGAATACATAGTTGGATAAAGAACACCGCCACCTAAAGATATAAAACATTGTGCATGTTCACACATTAATTTTGCCAGTGCTGGCAGTAAAAATAGGAAAACACGTTATGGCTTGTATAAATTGTCTATCAGTCCGTCCGTTCGTCCGTCCTTTAATTGTTATGTAATGGGGCAAGGGTCATATATCAATTATTATAATCAGCATTAATCAGTATGTAGTGTTTTGGTACTGGCTACCCAGTTGCGACAGTGTATCTGACTACAGTGGGATGTACTTGTTACCCAGTGGCGACGGTGTATCTGACTACGAGTGGGATGTACTGGCTACCCAGTGGCGACGGTGTATCTAGCTACCAGTGGGTTGTACTGGCTACCCACTGGCGACGGTGTATCTGACTACGAGTGGGATGTACTGGCTAACCAGTGGCGACGGTGTATCGGACTACCAGTGGGTTGTACTAGCTACCCAGTGGCGACGGTGTATCTGACAAGGAGTGGGTTGTACTGGCTACCTAGTGGCGTCGCTGTGTATAACTACGAGTGGGATGTACTGGCTACCCAGTGGCGACGGTGTATCTGACAAAGAGTGGGATGTACTGGCTACCCAGTGGCGACGGTGTATCTGACAAGGAGTAGGTTGTACTGGCTACCCAGTGGCGACGGTGTATCTGACAAGGAGTGGGTCGTACTGGCTACCCAGTGGCGACGGTGTATATAACTACGAGTGGGATGTACTGGCTACCCAGTGGCGACGGTGTATCTTATTACGAGGGGGTTGTACTTGCTACCCAGTGGCGAATGTGTATCTGACTACGAGTGGGTTGTACTGGCTTCCCAGTGGTGACGGTGTATCTGACTACGAGTGGGATGTACTGGCTACCCAGTGGCGACAGTGTATCTGACTACGAGTGGGATGTACTGGCTATCCAGTGGCGACGGTGTATCTGAATACGAGTGGGATGTACTGGTTACCAAGTTGCAACGGTTTATCTGACTACGAGTGGGATGTACTGGCTACCCAGTGGCAACGGTGTATCTGACTACGGGTGGGTTGTACTGGCTACCCAGTGGCGACGGTGTATCTGACTACGAGTGGGATGCTCCATTGATGGCTACCCAGTGGCGACGGTGTATTTAACTACGAGTGGGTTGTATACTGGCTACCCACTGGCGACGGTGTATCTGACTACAAGTGGGTTGTACTGGCTACCCAGTGCCGACGGTGTATCTTACTACGAGTGCGATGTACTGGCTACCCAGTGGCGACGGTGTATCTGACTACGAGTGGGATGTACTGGCGACCTAGTGACGACGGTGTATCTGACTACGAGTGGGATGTACTGGCTACCCAGTGGCGACGTTGTATCTGACTACGAGTGAGATGCTCCATTGATGGCTACCCAGTGGACACGGTGTATTTGACTACGAGTGGGTTGTACTGGCTACCCAGTGGCGACGGTGTATCTGACTACGAGTGGGTTGTTCTGGCTACCCAGTGGCGACGGTGTATCTGACTACGAGTGGGATGTACTGGCTACCCAGTGGCGACGGTGAATCTGACTACGAGTGGGTTGTAGTGGCTACCCAGTGGCGACGGTGTATCTGACTACGAGTGGGGTGCTCCATTGATGTCTACCCAGTGGCAACGGTGTACCTGTCTACGAGTGGGATGTACTGGCTACCCAGTGGCGATGGTGTATCTGATTACGAATGGAATGTACTGGCTACCTAGTGGTGACGGTGTATCTGACTACGAGTGGGATGTACTGGCTACCCAGTGGCGACGTAGTGTCTGACTACGAGTGAGATGTACTGGCTACCCAGTGGCGACGGTGTATCTGACTACGAGTGGAATGCTCCATTGATTGCTACCCAGTGGCGACGGTGTATCTGACTACGAGTGGGATGTACTGGCTACCCAGTGGCGACGGTGTATCTAACTATGAGTGGGTTGTACTGGCTACCCAGTGGCGACGGTGTATCTGACTACGAGTGGGTTGCACTGGCTACCCAGTGGCGATGGTGTATCTGACCACGAGTGGGTTGTACTGGCTACCCAGTTGCGACGGTGTATCTGACTACGAGTGGGTTGTACTGGCTACCCAGTGGCGACGGTGTATCTGACTACGAGTTGGTTGTACTGGCTACATAGTGGCGACGGCCTATCTGACTACGAGTGGGATGAACTGGCTACTCGGTGGCAACGTCGTATCTGACTACGAGTGGGTTGTACTGGCTACCCAGTGGCGACGGTGTATCTGACTACGAGTGGGTTGTACTGGCTACCTAGTGGCGACGTTGTTTCTGACTACGAGTGAGATGTACTGGCTACCCAGTGGCGACGGTGTATCTGACTACGAGTGGGATGCTCCATTGATTGCTGTCCAGTGGCGACTGTATATCGGACTACGAGTGGGTTGTACTGGCTACCCAGTTGCGACGGTGTATCTGACTACGAGTTGGTTGTACTGGCTACATAGTGGCGACGGCCTATCTGACTACGAGTGGGATGAACTGGCTACCCGGTGGCAACGTCGTATCTGACTACGAGTGGGTTGTACTGGCTACCCAGTGGCGACGGTGTATCTGACTACGAGTGGGTTGTACTGGCTACCCAGTGGCGACGGTGTATCTGACTGCGAGTGGGATGTACTGGCTACCCAGTGGCGACGTTGTTTCTGACTACGAGTGAGATGTACTGGCTACCCAGTGGCGACGGTGTATCTGACTACGAGTGGGATGCTCCATTGATTGCTGTCCAGTGGCGACGGTATATCGGACTACGAGTGGGTTGTACTGGCTACCTAGTGGCGACGGTGTATCTGACTATGAGTGGGTTGTACTGGCTACCCTGTGGCGACGGTGTATCTGACTACGAGTTGGTTGTACTGGCTACATAGTGGCGACGGTGTATCTGACTACGAGTGGGATGTACTGGCTACCCAGTGGCGACGGTGTATCTGACTACGAGTGGGATGTACTGGCTACCCAGTGGCGACGGTGTATCTTACTACGAGTGGGTTGTACTGGCTACCCAGTGGCGACGGTGTATCTGACTACGAGTGGGTTGTACTGGCTACCCAGTGGCGACGGTGTATCTGACTACGAGTTGGTTGTACTGGCTACATAGTGGCGACGGCGTATCTGACTACGAGTGGGATGAACTGGCTACCCGGTGGCAACGTCGTATCTGACTACGAGTAGGTTGTACTGGCTATCCAGTGGCGACGGTGTATCTGACTACGAGTGGGTTGTACTGGCTACCCAGTGGCGACGGTGTATCTGTCTGCGAGTGGGATGTACTGGCTACCCAGTGGCGACCTTGTTTCTGACTACGAGTGAGATGTACTGGCTACCCAGTGGCGACGGTGTATCTGACTACGAGTGGGATGCTTCATTGATTGTTGTCCAGTGGCGACGGTGTATCTGACTACGAGTGGGTTGTACTGGCTACCTAGTGGCGACGGTGTATCTGACTACGAGTGGGTTGTACTGGCTACCCAGTGGCGACGGTGTATCTGACTACGAGTTGGTTGTACTGGCTACATAGTGGCGACGGTGTATCTGAATACGAGTGGGATGTACTGGCTACCCAGTGGCGACGGTGTATCTGACCACGAGTGGGTGTTACTGGCTACCCAGTTGCGACGGTGTATCTGACTACGAGTGGGTTGTACTGGCTACCCAGTGGCGGCGGTCTATCTGACTATGAGCGGGATGTGCTGGCTACCCAGTGGCAACGTCGTATCTGACTACGAGTGGGTTGTACTGGCTTCCCAGTGGCGACGGTGTATCTGACTACGAATGGGTTGTACTGGCTACCCAGTTGCGACGGTATATCTGACTGCGAGTGGGATGTACTGGCTACCCTGTGGCGACGTTGTATCTGACTGCGAGTGAGATGTACTGGATACCCAGTGGCGACGGTGTATCTGACTACGAGTGGGATGCTCCAATGATTGCTACCCAGTGGCGACGGTGTATCTGACCACGAGTGGGTTGTACTGGCTACCCAGTTGCGACGGTGTATCTGACTACGAGTGGGTTGTACTGGCTACCCAGTGGCGACGGTGTATCTGACTGCGAGCGGGTTGTACTGGCTACCCAGTGGCGACGGTGTATCTGAATACGAGTGGGTTGTACTGGCTACCCAGTTGCGACGGTGTATCTGACCACGAGTGGGTTGTACTGGCTACCCAGTTGCGACGGTGTATCTGACTACGAGTGGGTTGTACTGGCTACCCAGTGTCGACGGTGTATCTGACTGCGATCGGGTTGTACTGGCTACCCAGTGGCGACGGTGTATCTGACTACGAGTTGGTTGCTCCATTGATGTCCTACTGTAGGTCAGTCGTGTGTCAGTCAATAGCTGAGTCATTCGTTCAGTTATAATTGCATGCTTAATGGATCGATAATGTGGACTATCACTCACTTGAACCATTATTTGTGTGATTTGTGTGACTGTTCTAGAAAGTTATCAAATAATAAATTATACAAATATTAAGTAATAAATTATTAATAAGGATGTCAACGGATACCAAAATTGGTATCCGGTTATTCGTATGTAATATCCGGATACTATCCGGATAACAGTATAGATCGGCATTTGCGGCCGGAATGTGGTACATGTTAAAGTTGCAAGATTAAGTTCACATCTAGACGATACTTCTATTTGAAAACACAATACTATTTCATGATTGAAAAAAGTACATGTAACAAACTGCGTCTATTTCTGTTCGTAAACGCTCCGATAGTAAGTTCACATCTTTCCTATACGAACACGATATAATATGCTTGACTGAAACTTGGACAAATAAAGACTCTATAATAGACTTGAAAGGGTATAGCAACCCGATTCACTCATATAGACGTTTTTAACACCGTAGAGCGAAGCGCTCAAGTGGTGGTATTGTTCGTTATACTAAAGACTCTATTCGTAAAGGTGTCACATTAGTAAAGAATGATATTGATTGTATTGTATGGCTTAAATTAGATAGAGAATACTTTAATATTGAATCTGATGTATACTTATGTGTTATATATATTGCACCTGAAAACTCTCCTGCTCATTATATATAACGATGATATTTTCCAAAAAATGGAATATGATATAAATTTTTATCAAAACAAAGGAAAAGTATTTGTAACTGGGAACACAAATTCGCGAACAGGGCATAAAGCAGATTATATTGAACATGATAGGTAGATGAGCGATAATGATTTTGGCATTGACACAGATATTGATACCCCACTCCCACGCTCAACTTGCGACCCCGGCACGAATCAATTTGGTGACTACTTGTTAGACGTATGCAAAGCTACCAATATTCGTATCGTGAATGGTCGTTTATTTAACGACTACAATATAGGCAAGATTACGTGCTACACACATAACGGCGAAAGCTTGGTGGATTATGTTTTAACAGCAAGTACCAATTTTAAGGATATTTCGGATTTTACCGTACACAATTTCACGAAATTCTCTAATCATGCGCCGTTGACATTTGATCTCCGCACAAATTATACTATTCTAAACGGTAAAAGTAATCCGAGTGTTTATTTTAAATGTAAACCCGAGAGTAAGGGTGATTTTGTAAGAGATGTATCGTGCGATGTACATAATCTGAAACAAACACTATTGTCTCTAATTGACTCACAAAGTGACCCAGATATTCTAGTTGGAGAATTTTCAAATTATTTAAATTCTAAAGGAGAAACATACTTTAAACATACTATTAGAACTGAAAATAAAGGATTTTTATCTTTAGATAAAAATAAACAAAAATGGTTTAATCAAGAGTGTGAAAACAAACATATTCAATATACAAGAGCATTATATAAGTACAATCTCAATCAAAATAGACTTACAAGAGAACAAATGATTGCAGTGAAAAAGGAATACAAATACACATGTAGGAAAACAAAATTAAAATACAATCAAGAGCAGAGTAAGCAAATGAGACGGAAATCACCCCGGGAATTTTTGAAATTATTTAAACGCACACCTGCATCACAAAACACAGACACTATATCATTACCAGAATTTCACGATTATTTCAGTAGGTTAGCGACTGAAGTAGACGTAAATATAAACTCATTCGATGCCGGGAGTTTCTTACATGAATTTGATAATAGGCAATACACAGAAAGTTCATACCCCGAGTTAGATAGGCCTATATCAGAAGAAGAAATAACAAGGGCGACAAGGCGGTTAAATAATAATAAAGCGCATGCGCACGACAACATTATCTATGAATACTTTAAAGAAACAATACATGTTAGAAATACTCTTTAATTACATACTTGATAAAAAGCGTTTTCCACGCAGATGGTCATCCGGGGTTATTATACCTATACATAAACGTGGGGACTTGTCAGACCCAAATAATTATAGGGGAATGACCTTGATAAGTTGTTTTGCAAAATTGTTCACGAGTATAATAAATAAACGCCTGAAACTGGGCGGAAACAAATGATATTCTAACTGATGCACAGTTTGGTTTTAAACCAAATTGTAGCACAGTCGATGCAATATTCATCCTTAACGCTCTCATAGAAAGACAGTTGCAGTATAAAGATAAGCTATATTGTTGTTATATAGACTATCGGAAGGCCTATGACGTCATCAATCGCAGTCAGTTATGGAGTAAAATGATTAATATAGGCATCGACGGAAAACTCATATCCCTTATTCGATCCATGTACGAAGAAGTAAAATTACAGGTTAAACACATGGGAAAACTATCGGACATATTCAATAGTAACGTTGGATTATTCCAGGGGGAGATAACCTCTCCGATCCTGTTCTCTATGTTTATTAATTACATTGAATTTGAGCTACAGAATGGTATTAACGCGGGCATTACATTAAATCAAATATCTATCTATTTATTGCTATTTGCTGTCGACGCCGTTTCATTTTCTGAAACACAGGAGGGCCTGCAAGAATCACTTAATAATCTAGAAATATATTGTAATAAGTGGAATTTGACAGTTAATATTGATAAAACCAAAGTAATGGTATTTCGAAAAGGGGGGACACTTAGCAAAACATTAAGATGGACATATAAAGGTCAAGAATTAGAAATTGTAAATAATTTTAATTATCTTGGAATTGTCATGTCTAGTGCTGGATCATTTGTGCCAGCCACAAATACACTGTATGGCAAAGCTATAAGAGCAATGCATTCCTTGTTCACTCTAACAAAAGATATTAATGTACCAATAAGTATCATGTTCAATTTATTTAACGCATATGTATTGTCCATCCTGAACTATAATTGCGAGGTTTGGGGGTTTATAAAAGCGGATAATATTGAGCGCGTCCATCGAAACTTTTGCAAAATACTTCTGAATGTAAATATGTCAACAAATACATTATCGCTCTATGCCGAAGTTGGTCGATTCCCTCTTTATATAGATAGATATGTAATGATCATTAAATACTTTTTGAAACTATATACCGTTAAGCAAGGAAATTGTATTCTTAAACATGTTGCTTTATTACAGAGATTAGAAATCGATTGTAAAAATCAAACTGTAAATTGGTCATCGAAAGTACGTGACATTCTAAACCAAACCGGTTTTACCGATGTATGGCTATTTCCCGAATCAGTGAATATCGATCAATTTATCCCACTACTTAAAAATCGATTACGAGACCAGTACATCACAAACTGGCATAATAGTGCCTCTGCATCTAGTTCAATGGTTTTATTTAAAGAACTAAAACCGGTATTCCAAAAATCTTCGTATCTTGATATTGTTGAAAATAAAAAGCATAGGGATATACTCGCTAAATTGCGTTTGTCATCGCACAAATTATTTATTGAGACAGGAAGACATCAGAACATAGACAGAGATCAACGTAAATGTGTGTTATGCAATCTTAATGACATCGAGGATGAATACCACTTTGTATTAAAATGTCCATACTATTCAGAGTGCAGAAAAAAACTTATTCCAAAATATTATAGGTCCCGTCCAAATATGTTCAAGTTTATCAAGCTCTTAAATACTACAAACAAAATAAAATCTTAGAAAACTAGCCATTTTTTGTTTAAAATGCTTTAAAATAAGAGAACAGTCGTATATATCTAGGATAAATTGATTACTCTTTACACAAATTAAAACAAATATATGATATATTATTATATTGTAATTGTTCAAATGTGTATATGATGTTGTCATTTTGATAATGCAAATATTAACCTCCATCCGTGTGGCACTCTCACGCCAAGCATGTATACTTCATGGCTGTGTACTTGTTATTGAACTGATGTATATGTTTGTATTACATACGCATGTATTTTATATACTCATGTTAATGACGATGAGCTGTTCTATGCTTAAGTCGAAATAAACTATTCTGATTCTGTAAATTGTGCGTTTTGTTTGTTTTGTGTAGCGTGCAATGTTGTTATGCCCTTCAATTAAAGTACCCCAATTAAACATTTGATTTGCGTAAAGGTAAGTAGGTGTTAAGGCTGACTGGTGTATGGTAAACCCGTAAATTGCGATGTTTGAGTAAAACACGCAATGTGCTAATCAAATGCACATAAACACAAAAACAAGGATGGATCAATGTTACTGTATATTTTATTTTAATTGGCATTGTTAACTGGTAGAGAACGATCTCTTATCAAGAGGGACGCACCTAATTGGCATAATCGATTGTGACATCTTGTTTGTTTAATTGTCCTGTCAAAGGTAGTGTGGTGTGAAAGCACCACCTGTTGTTTTATTATGATAATCGTATTCCGACCGAGGGGTGTGTTTATGACACGTCCGCAGTACGAGGTGGAGACCTCCTGTATAGGTCTATAGCTGTCTTGTGTTAATAATATACATGCAAGAAGGGCGTTTTATGCCTATAAGAACGAGAAAAATCGGATTTTCAATTTTTATACGAATATTCGGTTACTAACTTGGTGACCGGATATATACATAGTAACCGGATAACCGGTTTTCCGGATATTCGTTGACATCCCTAATTATTAAGCCTACTTGTTTTACAGTCCCACATGATACACCGGTATTTAAATGTGGACTGGTTCACGTGAACTCAAAAGATCTGGAATTTCTTAACCATGCCCCGCCGTGTTCTAAATTGAAAGATATAGATTTTCAATGTATTACAAATAATTTATTTACAAACAAAGCAATGTGTGATAATAATATCAACAAAACATACATGTGACGTAACATATCAGATGTAGCATTTTGGCTGAGTGCAAATACGTTCAAAGCACTCGAAATCTTACTTAAGTTAAACATAAATACACCTGTACTTGTAAATCTGATCGCATAACGTCGTCGTGTCAGATCACAATATGTCGTGTCAGGTCACGGCGTGTCGTCGTGTCAGACAATATGTCGTGTCAGGTCACGATGTATCGTCGTGTCTGATCACAGTATGTCTTGTCAGGTCACGGTGTGTCGACATGTCAGATCACAATATGTCGTGTGAGGTCACGGTGTATTGTCGTGTCAGATCACAATATGTCGTTGTGTCAGGTCACGATCTGTCGTTGTGTCAGACCACGATGTGTCGTTGTGTCTGATCACGTTGTGTCGTTGTGTCAGATCACGTCCTGTCAAATCACTATGTGTCGCTGTGTCAGATCACCATGTGTCGTTGTGTTAGATCACGATGTGTCGTTGTGTCAGATCATGTTGTGTCAGGTCACGTAAAGTCGTTGTGTCAGATCACGATGTGTCGTTGTGTTAGATCAGGTTGTGTCTTTGTGTCGTATCACGTTGTATCGTTGTGTCAGATCACCATGTGTCGTTGTGTTAGATCATGGTATGTCAATGTGACAGATGAGGACATATCGTTGTGTCAGTTCACGTTGTGTCTTTGTGGTAGATAAGGATGTGTCGTTGTGTCAGATCACGACGTGTCGATGCGACAGAACCAATTGTGTCGTTGTGACAGATAACGATGTATCGTTGTGTCAGATCACCATATGTCGTTGTTTCCGATCACGACGAGTCGTTGCGACAGATCACGATGAGTCGTTGTGTCAGATAACGATGAGTCGTTGTGTTTGATCGCAGTGTGTCGTTGTGTCATATAACGACGTGTCGTTGTGTTAGATCGCAGTGTGTCGTTGTGTCAGATCAAGACGTTTCGTTGTGTCAGATCACGATGTGTCGTTATGTAGATCCCGATGGGTCGTTGTGTTAGATCGCAGCGTGTCGTTGTGTCAGATCATGATGTGTCATTGTGTAATATCACGATGTGTCGTTGTCAGATCACGATGTGTCATTGTGTCAGATTACGAAGTGTCGTTGTGTCAGATCACGATGTGTCGTTGTGTCAGATCACGATGTGTCATGGGATCCAATCACGATGTGTCGTTGTGTCATATCAAGATATGTCGTTGTGTCAGATCATGTTGTGTTGTTGTATCAGATCGCAGTGTGTCGTTGTGTCAGATCACGGTGTGTCGCTATGTCTGATCACGATTGTCATTGTGTCCGATCACGTTGTGTCGTTGTTTCAGATCACGATGTGTCGTTGTGTCAGAACATGTTGTGTCGTTGTGTCAGATCAGGGTGTGTTGTTGTGTCAGATTGCAGTGTGTCGTTGTGTCAGATCACGATGTGTCGCTGTGTGAGATCACGGTGAGTCGTTGTGTCAGATCATGTTGTGTGGTTGTGTCAGATCACGATGTGTCGTTGTGTCAGATCGCAGTGTGTCGTTGTGTCAGATCACGATGTGTCGTTGTGTCAGACCACGATGTAGCGTTGTGTCAGATCACGGTGAATCGTTGTGTCAGATCATGTTGTGTGGTTGTGTCAGATCACGGTGAGTCGTTGTGTCAGATCGCAGTGTGTCTTTGTGTCAGATCACGTTCTGTCGTTGTGTCAGATCATGTTGTGTGGTTTTGTCAGATCACGGTGAGTCGTTGTGTCAGATCGCAGTGTGTCGTTGTGTCAGATCACGTTGTGTCGTTGTGTCAGATCACGATGTGTCGCTGTGTCAGATCATGTTGTTTTTTGTGATAGATCACGATTTGTCGTTGTGTCAGATCACGATGTGTTGTTGTATCAGACGTGTCGTTGTGTCAGATCGCAGTGTGTCGTTGTGTCAGTTCATGATGTGTTGCTGAAATGTTGTTTTCGATATTTCTGAACTGAAGTGTTGTGCCTGCTGCTAAATTGGAAGTGTGAGTTATTTCCCCTCATGCTGGGCACTTGAGATTAGTCGTTCGATGTTCGTCTGCATATGCTTGGGGTAAGCCACAATTTCAATGTGTCGACAGACCGCTGTATTGTTCGTCTGCATATGTTTGGGGTTAGCCACAATTTCGATGTGTCGACAGACCGCTGTATTGTTCACTTCAGATAAATAACACACATGATGAATACTTCTTTCAATGGTAAGGATGTAGTTGCGTGTTTGATGAATACTTCTTTCAATGGTAAGGATGTAGTTGCGTGTTTGATGAATACTTCTTTCAATGGTAAGGATGTAGTTGCGTGTTTGATGAATACTTCTTTCAGTGGTACGGATGTAGTTGCGTGTTTGATGAATACTTCTTTCAATGGTAAGGATGTAGTTGCGTGTTTGATGAATACTTCTTTCAATGGTAAGGATGTAGTTGCGTGTTTGGTGAATACTTCTTTCAATGGTAAGGATGTAGTTGCGTGTTTGATGAATACTTCTTTCAATGGTAAGGATGTAATTGCGTGTTTGATGAATACTTCTCTCAATGGTAAGGATGTAGTTGCGTGTTTGATGAATACTTCTCTCAATGGTAAGGATGTAGTTGAGTGTTTGATGAATACTTCTTTCAGTGGTAAGGAGGTAGTTGCGTGTTTGAACGACATGTTTATGTTGCTGTTTTTTCTAATTTAAGATATCATCATTTATATCCTGTGATTTAAAATTCAAATTGTGGCAATACATGTAAATGTATTAGTTTTCATGGTATCTGTTTCACAATCAATGTATCACATACCTACATCGTTCAACGTGTTTTACATGCGTTCTCTGCACGTTTTATCGCCCATGGGACATGCAAATGCATGTCACAGGTGACAGAACTTAGTGGATTTCAACTGACAAAACTGCTATTAAAATACGTGGGTGCGAGACAAATTAAATGGTAGAGTGACACGGAAAGCGCATGCGCTATGAGTTTTTCTTCACTACCGGTATGCGTTTTTCGTGGTTGTTTACATGCACGAGTATAAGTTTGATAGCGCCTACCTCGCAACACCGTATGTGCGCAACGACATATAGTACTAATGGACATAATGCGTATTTACTTCATGATTTCCAGGGCAAGATTTGTTCATGTTGGCTCACATGTTTGACTAAAGAAAGATTGTTACATCACACTGTTGACGGGTGATTTATGAAGGCAGCCCATTTAAGTAAAAACGTACAGCTAATTGCTTTAGGGCATTAATTATACGTAAAGAATGACAATTCGACAGATGCTGAATATCCGGCGCATACATGAATGAGCTCCTATAAACAGCGCGGTATAAAATAACATAAGCAAACTTAAGGCTACTCATGTACAGCCAGTACATTACCTAAGGCGTAAACAATAGGCTCGTTTCAGGTTACCCGACCTACACTAAAAAACTGCCCACACTCTAGAACATTTTATTGAGTTTGTCAGATTTTTTATTATTATTTACTTTTCCCAATAATAAAATGTTTTTTGGATAAATACGTGTTTTGCTTTCATAGCATCCACTCAATGTTTAAGGATATTACCGATACGTTTTGAATAATCAGATTTTGAATTTTCAAGTTGTCCATTTATCTAATTAAAAAAAATTGGGGGGGGGGGGGCATGTGACCGGAAACAAACTTATTTTTTACGCCTAACCTGAATTTCAATTCGTGTTTCATTGTTTGAATAGTGGATGTTTATATGGTGTACACCGACTGTGTTTGCATTCAATTAAATCCACACGATACAATACTCTAACGATGTTTTACGCTATTGTCACACAAACATTTCGTGCGATGCTTACTTCTAGAGTTTGAATTCGGAATCCTGTAGTTTTCCATTTATGTATTCTGCTGTTTATAGATGCTTTATTGCCGAGGTCAGTTATAAATACATACATGTTGTAGTTTACTTGACGATAGTGGAGGCAGTATATAAACATCATTAAGTATTGACTATTGCTTATACATGTATTATAAAACACACCATAGTTATACTGAATTTAAACTGGAAAACCAAGCTTTGGATATATGTAGTTAAAAATGCATGAGAAACATAATGTATTGTTTTAGTATTTTAAGAAGACCAACTTTGTATACTTTTCATCTTGGAATAAGACTTAAGCTGCACGACAGATGACCAATGCTAGTTTATATTTTACATCAATCAAGTTAGAATATTTGCAGGTTCATATTTTCTGCTAACAGCAAAATAACTGGAGGTTGAATCCGCCTATATATATATTATTAAACGTTTAAACTTAAATATGAGAGTAAACGGAAACTGTGTTTGTTAAATTACGTTTTTTTTTCTGCCGATTTTACGATTTTATAACTCATGATTGTAAAGACATGTAACCCGAAAATTGTGGATAATGTGGACAAACACGTCACACAGGCAATAAGGACATCCCTTCCCTGTTTTCAACTGTGCGTTGTATATAGCGAAATCATTCAGTACATGTGTATTTCCTATTTTGAATGATTTTTGGAAAACCCGACAAATAACTGCGGCACTTTCATTACTTTCGTTTTGCTAGGTATTTATAATGTAAATCATGAATGCATTATACATGTGAAGTTTATCCATTTTTGAAGATGTGTGATACTCAAGAAAAAAACAACATCACTATTAAAAAGTTGTTTTATTCGTGTTTTAAACATTTGAGTTGATAAGCCGTCTGCTGCATTTTTTACAGTAAAGCGTTTTCTGTTATGTTTTCTTGTTTGTTTGTTTTTTAATTTACAAAATTATGTGAATACGTCCCTTTAAAAAGGCGACCGTACTTGTAAAAGTGTGTTAACAGTTTGCATATTTATTTGTATAATTAATGCACTTGTATTACTGGTGATTGAACTAGGGTGTACGATTAATAATAGGAAATAACAATAACTGGTGATTATACTAGGGTGTACGATTAATAATAGGAAATAACAATAACTGGTGATTGTACTAGGGTGTACGATTAATAATAGGAAATAACAATAACTGGTGATTATACTAGGGTGTACGATTAATAATAGGAAATAAAAATAACTGGTGATTGTACTAGGGTGTACGATTAATAATAGGAAATAACAATAACTGGCGATTGTACTAGGGTGTATGATTAATAACTGGGAATAACTAAACTGGTGATTGTACTAGGATGTACGATTAATATTAGAAAATAACAATAACTGGTGATTGTACTAGGGTTTACGATTAATAATTGGAAATAACAATAACTGGCGATTGTGCTATTGTGAACGATTAATAACAGGGAAATAACAATAACTCGTGATTGTACTAGGGTGTACGATTAATAACAGGAAATAACAATAACTGGTGATTGTACTAGGGTGTACGATTAATAACAGGAAATAACAATAACTCGTGATTGTACTAGGGTGTACGATTAATAACAGGAAATAACAATAACTGGTGATTGTACTAGGGTGTACGATTAATAACAGGAAATAACAATAACTCGTCATTGTACTAGGGTGTACGATTAATAACAGGAAATAACAATAACTCGTGATTGTACTAGGGTGTACGATTAATAATAAGCAATAACAATAACTGGTGATTGTACTAGGGTGTACTATAAATAATAGGAAATAACAATAACTGGTGATTGTACAGGAAATAACAATAACTGGTGATTGTACTAGGGTGTACTATTCATAACAGGAAATAACAATTACTGGTGATTGTACTAGGGTGTACTATTAATAATAGGAAATAACAATTACTGTTGATTGTACTAGGGTGTACTATTAATAATAGGAAATAACAATGACTGGTGATTGTACTAGGGTGTGCGATAAATAATAGGAAATAACAATAACTGGTGATTGTACATGAAATAACAATAACTGGTGATTGTACTAGGGTCTACAATTCATAATAGGAAATAACAATTACTGGTGATTGTACTAGGATGTACTATTAACAATAGGAAATAACAATTACTGGTGATTGTACTAGGGCGTACTATTAACAATAGGAAATATAAATAACTGGTGATTGTACTAGGGCGTACTATTAACAATAGGAAATAACAATTACTGGTGATTGTACTAGGGTGTACTATTAATAATAGGAAATAACAATTACTTGTGATTGTACTAGGGCATACTATTAACAATAGGAAATATAAATAACTGGTGATTGTACTAGGGCGTACTATTAACAATAGGAAATAACAATAACTGGTGATTGTACTAGGGTGTACTATTAACAATAGGAAATAACAATTACTGTTGATTGTACTAGGGTGTACTATTAACAATAGGAAATAACAATTACTGGTGATTGTACTAGGGTGTATTATTAACAATAGGACATATAAATAACTGGCGATTGTACTAGGGCGTACTATTAACAATAGGAAATAACAATTACTGGTGATTGTACTAGGGTGTACTATTAATAATAGGAAATAACAATAACTGGTGATTGTACTAGGGTGTACGATTAATAATATGAAATAACAATAGCTGGTGATTGTACTAGGGTGTACTATTATTAATAATTGGAAATATCAATAACTGGCGATTGTACTAGGGCGTACGATTAGTAATAGGAAATAACAATACCGGTAACTGGCGATTGTACTAGGGTGTACTATTAATAATAGGAAATAACAATTACTCGTGATTGTACTAGGGTGTACGATTAATAATAGGAAATAACAATAACTGGTGATTGTACTAGGGTGTACTATTAATAATAGGAAATATAAATAACTGGCGATTGTACTAGCGCGTACGATTAGTAATAGGAAATAACAATACCGGTAACTGGCGATTGTACTAGGGTGTACTATTAATAATAGGAAATAACAATAACTGGTGGTTGTACTAGGGTGTACGATTAATAATAGGAAATAACAATAACTGGCGATTGTACTTGGGTGTACGATTAATAATAGGAAATGACAATAACTGGTGATTGTACTAGGGAGTACGATAAATAATAGCAAATAACAATAACTGGCGATTGTATTAGGGTGTACGATTAATAATAGGAAATAACAATAACTGGTGATTGTACTAGGGTGTACGATTAATAATAGGAAATAACAATAACTGGCGATTGTACTTGGGTGTACGATTAATAATAGGAAATAACAATAACTGGTGATTGTACTAGGGAGTACGATAAATAATAGCAAATAACAATAAATGGCGATTGTACTAGGATGTACGATTAATAATAGGAAACAACAATATATTGTCTTAACTTGCTTCAACAGCATCCCTATATGACAAGTACCGGTATGTGAACATTCTTTATGTAAAAATAGTGCTGTATTGTGATTCTTTTAGTTCGGGAAAGACTTGAATGTCTGTTCTTGTTAAGCGATATATTAATAGAAATAACGTTTGATACGTACATTCAGTTAGATTCGCATGTGTATGTAATTGTACAGACAACCCTGTAATGACCGATATGATTAGAACTACTGACCGCAATTAATGACGTGAACGAGCGACGTTTTGCTGTTTAAAATCAAGAAATGGTTCTGTTGTACGATACTTAGTTTCGGCTAATGTTTGATGTAATGCTGTCCACTATTTCAACATAGCATCTCATTTCTGGGATAGCCACCATTTGTTACATTGACGACTTCCTTGTATACACAGTGTATGATGGATCACCGGAATGTGAATATGTACAATGTATGATTAATTAAAACGCGCGACGCATACCGACCGTATAAATACTATCTTGAAATGTAAAACATCAACAATCAGTCATTATTTTTTGAATTTATTTTGAATAATCAAAGGTTTAAAACGCTTCATGCCCTTATTGTGATGGCAGTTAATAAAAACAATATATAGAATTGAACATTTATATAATTATTTCGTGTACAACCAATTTAAAATGTGTATCTATTAGACTTTCCATGATAATAGTATTGCTTTATAGCAATTACCGAGCACGCGTTTTCACTGGAAACTTTCTATCTTAAAGGCCTACCTAGCGATTGTACAGAATGAATGTTTATATAACAGATTGTACTACAACAGTATCTTACGTAACTAACGTGGTATACGCCATTTTTAGTTTTGATGCATTGATATCGTTGTCTCCACTGCCACGAAAATAAAGCAGAGAGGACTAAATTGTTTGAGGTACTAACCACCACACAGGCATGAATTTCCACGTGGCCATAGGCAAATTACATGGCGCAGATTAAAATCGTGAACAAGCAGAAGAACAAAACGTGGGCACCCTAAAATCCTTGCGTTTTTATGTTTACTTTTGTCTTTATCTCTTTTTGTTTTTCACTTAAACACATAATGTGTATAACTAGACCAATATCTAGTTGTTGTTTTTTAATGAATCCTCAAACTTTTCACAGTGGTCTCCTCTAATTCCTTCCAAATCTGGAGGGAATTCACTCGTGGTGGCAGAGGTGGCGCCAAGAAGAACGCCCAGAGGGGGGAGTAACCGCTGCGACATTCGAAAGCTGTCAGGCAGTGTTTATTGGAGTTTGATCTAAGTAGGCGTGGTTATAAGTCCCATGGCGTCCCATGGCGTTATGGTCAATTGCCTGTAGAAATTTGAGTCCAGGTTTCTACATACCTTAGTCTATGTGGTTTTATCTGCGAACACCGAGCCAGTGTCCCTCACCGTATACCGCAGTACAAGTCCCGTGAACATGAGTCACATTGCAAAACTGAACTGTGTAATAACCTGTTGAAGCTTCCTGGTGTAGTAGGAAGTTTAGTCAGTCTTGCTTCAATGTGATGGAAAATACATCGGTATATTTATGAAAATGTCTGTTTACTACGGTGTTTCGTGAGGGACATTCGTTGTTTCGCACTTTCAACCTATGGATTACAACGCGAGAACACGAAAACACGATACGAAGTAGCGAAATCACGATGCGAAATTGCGATAATACGTACGATGCGATACAGCGAAATTAACATCGCGATCTCGCCTCGTAATCTCGCGCCCTCGCATCGTGTTTTCGCGTTTTCGCCCTTGTATATCCAAAGGTCGAGAATGCGAGGTTTACAATTACGTCACTCGATGCGTGCGTTTAGCGCTCCCCGACATAATTACCTCTGAGTCGGTGATGAGTGGCATACATTACGCTCTTTAAATAATAAAACATTGGTATTTTTACCAACCGTAGTCTCGACGGATGTTTACAATTGGCTATGTGCTATGAATGCACAGTAATCTGACTGATAAGAAATCATTAATTAAATGTCATGATTCATTTTATTTCCAGGTCCTGAGTTTTCAAACACGAACATTTCACAAACTATTTCACAAGATAAAATACAGACCGATAAATTTACCATGAAAGTGATGTTTAAGCATCAATCACCTTTTCGAATAATTGGAACACTGAAGATATATGTATTTACACGCGCATCTGAACATCATGTGGGACAGCTAGTCACATACAGAAACGAGAAATGTGTCTAAATGTGTGGGATGCCCCCACATATGCAGCCTTTTCTACATGGCCCCACTTTGTCTATATGCATACAAATTATTTTGCGAAAGGAAAACTGTCCTATTATATTGTATATTCAGCTAACGTCTTCTCTCATTCTGTGAAGTAAGATGAGATAACACATTATCCAATCATTAATCTAAAATCTAGAGTCCTGACCAAAAGGAGAGTAATTAGAACTTTTGAGCAATTATGAGTAGTCGTGGTTCTTGTATGCTTCTCTTTCTCTTACTATCTTTACAAAGTGGCTTGTATAATTCGTGTACTAATGAGTTATGCTATGGAGTATAGGGAAGTCATTCACACACTTCACTATTCAGTTTCTTGCATGCCAAACTCCAACTTGTAATGGTGATCATTTCTGCAAACTTGTATGAAAATCCCTGCATGACCTTGGAACCTGGTTATTGCGCGCGACACACCATCCTATAATCCTCAACACTTTGCCAAGTTATTTGAAAATCCTTGAATGCCAGTAGCAAATATGCTATGGACATTCTCAATGACTTCCATTCTACGGAAAGATCTAGGATTAGAAAAGGTACGTGGTGCTGCCCCTAAGGATCGGGGATGGGGGGAGGAATACACGACCAGTTCTTTGACAAATTTTTTACATTTGGCAACAAAAGGGATTAAATGAATATAATGCTTCTCATAAAGGTTTTTAAACATGTTCTATTCATTTCAGGGGTCTTAACTAGCCCTATATTCGTGTGGATACATAATATTGTTTCGCGTATGCAGCCCTCCCCACATATAAAAAAAAAATGAAAACATTTTGCAACTGGTGTATTTTGAGCATTCTTATATGCTTTATTTAGTACTTAAATCAACATAAAGCATGATAACTCATCAACACAAAATCTTTACTTCGTGCATTTTACTCTGAAATAGAGCTGAAGCACCCAACAAATACAAGCCCCGCGATTAACAAAAGTCTAATTGTCTGGACTTCTTGCCAGCGAACTGTACAGTTACACTTTCAATGTCAATGACCATATGTCTGCAACTGTTTAACATCGCCTGTCTAGACATCGTATGGAAGGTTGTAAAAGCCACCGGTATATGTTTTGTGAACGAACATTCTTGCGTAAATACGCCAGCTCGAGCTCTGTGTATATCTAGTGCGGTGTTCGGCGTATCAAGAGTTGTTTAGTATAGAAACAATCCGGGATGGGTTTAAACATACGCATTAAGAGCTATGTGTAAAGATTGTCTGAAAAAAAATCGTGTGGATTCAGCCGCGTACTCGCGTAACGGCACCAAGTTATTTGAAAATCCTTTAATGCTGGATACAATTAATGCTGGATACAATTATCAATTATGCTCCGGACAAGGATCCGAACATACGTACGTACATATAAGTACATACTTTCATACGTACGTACGTACACACTGACAGGCCAACACTATATGCCCCCCCCCCCGCATTATTGATTTATATCAAATTTATATCAAACGATCTAAACTTAATCAGGATCACGAAACCTTTCAATAGTAATATATGAACCATAGAAAAGATGGTTTTAGCTAGAAATACCGACGACGGGTCTGGCAAGTTTTTTTCTGATTAATTTAAATCAATGCTTATACAAACTTGTATTTTTCTAATGCAAAGAATAAGAGATCTGCTAGCAAACATTCATTTAGACGCATAGACTGTCTTCACATTGTAAAATAGCAAATGGTATTTAGGTAAGGAAATGTAATAACAATTAAAGCAATAGCGATCGAGATCAGCTTGTTAATAACATTTAAACATGTTGATAGATTTTAATAATATTTATGAGCTCTCGTGTCTGTGTGATGTATCTCTAGTATGGGTTTTTATTTTCGATAATCCCTACGCAGTAAAACTCTATCATATGTGTATTACTCATACTCGGCCACGGCACTGGTTATTGGAAAACCGAACATGGGAAAACCCTTCTGTGCTATATTTAGTAACAGTGGTTTTCCGACAACGATTATTTCAGTGTACGTTCGTGAGAAACAAGTTGTTGTTGTTTATCGACGCATAGCGATTATTTGTTGCCACGTACACAGCATAAAGTCACGCGTGACAGTGTGTACTTGATAACATTTGTTGATCAGTGGCATATTCAGGAGCCCAGACTGTACACCTGTGAATTTGATTAAACGAAACGGGCTTAGATCATTTAAATTACAGTTTGTACATATATATTGTATTTTTACACTCATAGTAGTACTAAGGGAAGAAGTCACATTTACAAAATGAATCAATACAATTAATTAATAAATTAAAATTAAAACACATAAGAACATGTTGCAGTAATTGTAATGAATAACGTAGTGCAATACTAGAGATAAAGGTGTAATTCCAACGGTAAAATGTATTTTCGAAAATTTTAATACATTAAAATAAATGCAACGATCCACTTAATCAAGGGATACAAATCCACAAGTTAATATTTGCACCGGATAACGAAACCTACGATATCCGGATCGAAAGTCCGACACGTTAGCCACAATATGAGTCGCGTGGTTCCAAAAACCGAACATATGATCATCAGAGCATACGTTTTCCTTGTATTAAATTACTCTGCGTTTCAAACACTATCAAACTCTTGTATAATGTTATCAAATAATGATGTTGATGTTGATTTGTGTTGTTGTTTTTTGTGTGTGATTTTTCACACACCCGCGGTAAACGAGGTGTATTGGATACATTGGCTTCTGATCTGAACATGTATTACTTCAATGCCAAAAGAATACGCCTAAGTAATGCAGAGTGACGTGTTTATGACAACTGCATGTTTAACAACAGAGGTATTGCTCTAATGTAGCACGGTGCTGCTTGGAACCAGTACGCGTCTACATACACGTTCTTTTCTGGCACATTGCTAAACAGTAATAGGAAACGCACATGCACAAGTGGACTGATTGACGAAAAGCAAAGAAATAATTCATTTAGTTAGTTTTTATTCACATATATATATTGTAAAATAAAAATTGGCTTGTATAAAAATAATAGCGTAAATGCGCATGTAATCGTCAAAAATAACAATACATTAATTTATAATAATCACAACACATTGCTAATAAAAATAATAATGATGATGATGATGTTGATAATGATGATGTTGATGATACTACTACTACCACTGCTACTACTACTACTACTACTACTACTACTACTACTACTACTAATAATAATAATAATAGTACTACTACTACTACTACTACTACTACTACTACTACTACTAATAATAATAATAATAATAATAATAATAATAATAATAATAATAATAAAAGACTCAATAAATGTTCACGCTTCTGCTGACAAATATACATGAGATCTCTATTTAGGTCATATTTAAAACAACAGATTTCATTGAATGCCTTTTAACATGACTTAGCTTGAATGAATCGACGTTTCAGTACATGTGTTTACCATAATACTGAATGCTGCAAATTATCGACTGCATTACTTGAGCAAAACAATATTCAATTATGAATACTATATCATTTCGAACAATAGGGTTCGTTCAGTGATAGGTATCACACCAACTGTCAACCGCAAGCTATGCCACGATTGGTCGATCTAACATCATCTGTTCTGTGATTGGTCGATCGATGTCACGCCACCTGTAGTCTGAATAGCTGGTTTCATCCCAGCTATGCGCTGATTGGTCTTTGTCACGCCAACTGTGCCCTAATTGTCCCTTTGACCTCTGACCTACACACGGGACAGTGCTCCAGGGCTGCTATACACTGACCGCAGACGGCGTAGTGCGAGCAGGGCACTATGATAATGGAACACTGCTCCTCCAAACACACCTTGCACAGCAGGCTGTTAGACAGCCGCACGTTCTCCTCCAAGAGACTGCTGACGTCATTGAAACTTGTGGCGTCACAAGATGCGTCATTATCAAGATGAATAGAATTCGTTACACACTGTCCATTTGCGATATTTTCTTCGTCTCCCACTAAGTTTATAGCGTTCCACAATTCGCTTTCGTTGGACTGCTTAAGAACATTCTCAATAAACGTGTCTCCCTTGCACTGCCGCACATGCGCACAAAATGGAAATAGTTCCGCGTGCTCTTCCCAAATGTCACTCCGCGTGCCGCGAGAATGTAACGTGACTAAACAGTGGAAACACTTAAGACAGTTGTTAGCCTCATCAAAGTAGAACCCCGCTCTGGCTATCTCCGTGTTTGATATTGTTTTCTTAGTCCGCCCTTTCCAACTTGTCAATGAACAAATTCTTTTATGTAATGTGTTAAAATGCCGATTTCGTGGTCTAGTATCCAAAATTACTCCAATATTGTTCCGTAGCACCTGACAAACTTCTTCGACTGTAAACTCTTTCCCTTCCATCTTTATTGTTTTTGAAGTCCTCTGTCTACCCACCGCCGGTACGCGTGACGTCATTGGATTGACGTCATCACTGGGGCAGACAATACTCGCGAGGAATTCCTGAAAATCAGCCGTTCTAGCAAACTGTGGGGTGTTCACTGGTGAATGTTTCGTTCCAATAGCGACTCCCTCGTGTATAATCAGATGATCCATCATGTGTTACTGAAAGAGATAAAATCCATCATGTGTTACTGAAAGAGATAAAAACATTCATATTAAAACATATTTACAGTTACCTACTACCAATTTATGCTTACATAAGATACCGATAATTACAGACATTCAATGTTACTGCCACAATCACGTTAGAATCGTATGAAAATTTCTCGATCTTTTAATGTATTTCATTCACAACATTTATTGTTCTAAATTCGTGCATTTTAATACATTTCAACATTAAATGTACTCTAAAAAGCTTACCAGTATGCAAATGTATAGAGCTAAAATAGTATCAGTAGTTGATGGTTACTATGTATCATGAAAGTGGTTTGCCCCTGCAGTCTTATATATACCAGAGATTTGTATAGGAAATTTGCATTTGGGAACCCAATAAACGCTAATATCCGGGATCCCAACAGTTTCGCTAAGAGTTTCCTTACAAACAGTAACGCTGTTTACAATTTTGAAGGGGTATCTAACCTTTCAACGTTAATGAAATTGACATTTTATGTCAGTCGCTATCTTAAATGCCCACAAATAAGCTAGATAGTTACATATGAATCACTCCTTTAAACACTACGAATAATAATTTAGCAACTAGTTAAATAACATTAGGTCGTAACTAGGCCACAGACACGTTTCCGCGACTGGCTGTTAGACTCTATATATAAAAGAAATATTTTCATTCAACAATGTCCTTGAAAATCGAATTGCTTGGGGGAGAAATAATATAAATTTAGACTTCAAGAACGCAAACTGTGCAGACAAGTGACGAACTCTTATATTCCTTAAAAACTAAACCCAATGTGTACACCTAATATAATTTTTTTAAGAACAATACATTGGAAATCGTGGAAGTTTATAAGTGTCTGCCCAAAGTCGCAACCTTAGTCTCTTTAATAATGATACTTCCACATAGGCGTATAAATGACAAGAAATAGATGTCCCTATAAAAGAAATAAAAATGGTTGAGTAATACAATGTGACAATGGTAAAACTAAATTCACATGTGCAATATTTTACTACTTTATAAAATTAACCAGTCGACAGAAATTTTTCGCTTCGCCTTTCTGTTTGTTTCTGGGTTTTAAGTAAATCAATTGGATTATGCAACCATGTGCTATTGTTTACCACTGTAATATAAACCCGTAATTGGACAGCTCAATCCTTGATTGACAAGTATCTACTGGTCAATTTCTGGTATACAGAAAACATTGAACCATCATCTATCACTGCATTTACGTAACGGTAAATGTGCAAGTGCGACTTATTTACAGGGTCCGTTTTCACAAACGCTTTCTTAAGCAGCCCATACACGTACACTCTGAAGAAGCCCATACACGTACACTCTGAAGAAGCCCATACACGTACACTCTGAAGAAGCCCATAAACGTACACGTTTATGGTCATTTTTGATTCAATAAAATTGACATTCATTTTTTGCCACAAACTGTATAATTAATTTTATTCAATATGTTGTTCCATTTGTTATTTGAACGCTGGTCTGGCAAGGATAGATCATGTGGATCTTGTATTTTTATGTGCTTGGAATTGAAGGTATTAACAAGTTAGATTTATTTAATTAATAGAACTACTTAGTGAAGAATTGACAGTTGAAATAAGGAAATGCTAAAATGCTATTGATGTGTCCAAAACCGTTGTATGTAAAAATCAAAGTGTATTTTAAACTTGTTCTCAGGGGATGGGAGGGTGGGGGCAGGGATAGTTTTAAACATCGTTTTCAGATTATAAAACATTAAATGCCAACGAAAAGCAATTCAGTGCATCGGTTATAGCCGCACTTTTTATCCCCAAAATTAAAAATTGAACCATATTATAATATTGATGTATAATACCACTTTGCAATATTAAATATATTGACAGACTCTAAATAAATAACCACGATTTCTGATTTTTCTCAATATATTGCAAGTATACACACTTCAATATAATTGTCAATTGCATGCATTGACCATATTATAATATTGACCATTTTATTGACTGTGTATGGGTCCCTACTTAAAAATAAAGAATAGATTTAAACTCAAGAATGCTGGTACACATGTTACGTATGTTTTTAACCAATTGTTCTAAATGAAAAGAACGCTATAATAGAATTAGTGAATACAACGTATTACAAGTATTCAAATTAACGGGCTTATTAGAATAGAACAGTTTTAAGTATTTTCTTAATTTTATAAGTCTTAATTCTAAGAATAGGTTGATGAAAAAGGGTCCCGGTATACAAGACATTTGCACAATTATGTATCACTGATGCTCGTGTGATTTCAGAAAATCCAGAAATTCGACGGGATGTGCGGCCTATGCGGGGACGCGTTCGACGGTTCCCGGCACCACGAGACAGGGGGGCAATACGCTACAGGTACCCGGCGCTCATAAATATTGTAATATAGGCTTAATTCATGGCACATGCATTAATGTATGTTTATATATGTGTTGTATCTTAATGATATATCACACGCGCCTGTTATATACTTTATGCCGGTACATTAACATTTCTAAAACACAAAATTAGTATATGTCAGTAATTGTTTAAACGAATACGAATTATGCCTATCACTTCAAGCGACGACCCTTGGGTTGAAAAGCAGTTTTTCTTATTGACCTGTTCAAACGTAGCCAGACAGATGCAGCAAGTACGTTACTGGGAAGGCACATTATGGTACTGGGAAGGCACATTATGGTACTGGGAAGGCACATTATGGTACTGGGAAGGCACCTTATGGTTCCCATTGTATGATCTAATGACGAAACATCTTATATACGAGTCACCATTTCGAAAACCAGATGTAATGCTTACAAGCAAGACGAACAATTATACTAGAGTGACATCAGACATTGATATCTTGGTCAATCGAATGGATGTGTACTGTGTATAATAATAAAATACACGGATTCAAATCTAAATATAGTCACACGCAAGTAGTGTTTTTGTAAACTCAATTACGAGTTTAGATCATCTGTTGTGAAGTGTAAAGGTGAGCGGTGAATTCGTTTACTTAACAATAATTAATACCGTGTAATTGACTATTTATACGACTCTATTAACATTAATCCAGGATAAATAATAACATACGAATGACTATCATACAAATAATAATCCATCTGAGGGAAACCTTTCCTCAACGGATGTTTCGAAAGCAATTCAAATTGTATCCTACGCGAGACCGCGCATATAATACAAAGATTGTTTATGTGGTACCATGTAAGTTATCGTAGCTGTAAATTATTAAAATTAACTTTATCAGTGTCCTGAAATAAAACACGTTATATTAAAAGAAATCTTGGACCACATCATGGGCCTATTCTTTGGGCGGAAAACATGACATTACATATTAAGGGAAATATCAACTTAAGTTGTATTCAAGTTAGAATTTTCGAAAAAAATTTCCATTTGAAATCCAATTATAAATAAGGGTAAAATACGTCAAACATCAGCAATACTTACAAGTTTAAAACATTGTAATGCAACAATACATATCATGAAACAGCAACAGACTGAAGAAATTTTATGAATTTAAGATATTCAATAAGGGCCCTGGATAGACGTACATTTAGAAATGATGACAGCCTACGGGTGGTTCTAGGTTGTATGTTTAAGGAGAGATTACCCATGTGTAATGTATGTTTAAGGAGAGATTACCCATGTGTAATGTATGTTTAAGGAGAGATTACCCATGTGTAGTGTATGTTTAAGGAGAGATTACCCATGTGTAATGTATGTTTCACAGGAGATAACCATTATGTATCAGGGGCGTAGTCCGAATAGTCCGAGCTATTATACTCAGCGCTTCGTGGGCGTTGGCGTCGTCGTCGGCGTAATTCTCTGGTTAAGATGTGCGTGAAACAAGTTCATATCTTCATATCTACTACAGATATTCAATTAAAACATCATACATGTCTTCAGGATATAAGGTCACTTGCCTAGGCCCATAACTGTGACCAGCATTTTAGCAGAGTATCCCCTTTTGTATTTCAGGTTAAGGTTTGCGTGCAAGTGCATTCTCTGTAACTACTACAGATATTCACTTGAAACTTCACACATGTCTTTAGGTCACTATGTAAGGTCACTGACCAAGGCCCATAACTCTGACAAAGAGGTATGAATAAAGAGGTAAGCGCGCTGTCCTGAGACAGCTCTTGTTAAAATTGGGGCGGCGGAAACATTATACCGAAACAAGATCTGTTTGTAAAACAGGTATACCCCTCTTTAGGTCCAGAGCAATCTCTGTACAAAATTGCAAGGATGACGAGTAAAATGTAACTTTTTTTTTACTTTTGGTCAGTTTGACCTGGACCCTTAGCCTATGACCCAATAATAAATAGGGATTTATTTGTCGTCATAACCAAGCTACATACCAAATTTTACAAATCTATGCCTAGGCGCTCCATAGTTATTGCATGGATGGAAAATGTTGTACAACTATTGGTAAGTTTGACCTTGACCTTTACCTTTGACCCAATGACTCAATAATCATTAGGAATCCTTAACTGGCCATGACTACTATACCTACCAAGTTTAAAGAACCTACATAAGAATTATATTGTTATTGTCCGGACAAGGTTTTGCATTTATTTGTCAATTTTTAATGTTTTGGCCAGTTTGACCTTGACCTTTGACCAAATAGTCTATTGGGACCCACTGTACGGTATATGTGTTTCAGGGGAGATCACCAACGTTGTACGCCGGGGAGAGCGCACGATGCCCGTCAGCGTGCTACTGAACGGGAAGCAGGGTGGATACTTTGAGTTCGCGCTCTGTAACCGCCTGCCGGAAACCAGGGAGTGCTTCGACACCAACCTCGTGAAGAGTAAGACACTCACATCCGTTTGCGCATGCCCCAGATACTTAGATATGCTTTCAAATAACATAAATACATGTATACGAGTTTGTGTTTTGAAATAGTTAGGATTATTTATTTTATGTTTATAACTTTATATTTTTATTAAGGAAATAAAAATAAATGTTATATACGGAAAACGCAGTGACTCAGTATAACTATTGAAAGACCATAATAATAGCTCTAGTATTGGTTATAACATCGAATTTAAAATACCAACATGTTATCTTGTTACTAAGTGACACAATTTAACGTTTACTCATGTGATACCACCAAATATTTGTTATGAATTTTTCGAATGTTAAGTGTATAAAGGATCTTCACAAACCGCCATTAAATATACCTTGTACCATGGTTCAAATCCTGACTAACAAAATGCTTCAAATATAAATCTTACAAGTCTGTACCGGACTATGAGCTGGCACAGCGCATTTACGATATTATTCACAACTATATAAGTATAACAATTCGATGGGTTTCCGCGTGCTTACATATAAGTGACAGACTTTGGCACAAAGCGTAGGGAAGTTTCATTTAAAGACGTTCGCAACAAACAGAAAATAATTGGGTAAATTTCTCCTTTTGCTTCATTATTTCTTTATTGTTTATAGGTTACAATATACTAATTTCAATCAATAAATATAAATCTTTGTAAGTCATTAAGTTCCAGTCAGTGGTTAAAAGTTCATAAAGCATTATAATTATCAAAACCACACGTATAAAATGTATTGTCAAACAAGTTAGTAAAAAAAAAGATCCATTAAATATCTTCATTCTATTTGTGTTTACGTAAACACGAAATATAAAAAAGGCTACACAGGTGCCCTATTTAAAGTCCAATATTTCCCAAACAAGTTCGGTGACCCATTCTTTGTATTAATGTTTTGATGGAAGTATACATTGGTGCATGTATGTGCGAAAATTTAAGAAAATCTGTGGTTTGAAACTAAATATATTGATCCATAATAAATGGCGTTTCAAAAGGTATTATTAGTACCCTACTTAATTGTCCAGCCAAATTCATTATTTTAACAGTAAATATAGGTAAAGCGTTTTTTTATTATCAAAAGACACTTGTATATTGCCAAATAAGACATGTGAAAACATATCAGTTGAAAGAACCATAACCTTGTTTGAAAAAAGCTCCCCTGAAAAACTGAAAAAGTTGCTTCGACAGGTACCGTATTCAAAACCCAAGATTTCCGGACAAAGGCCGGTGACCCCTATTTTTCAACACTGTTTTAGTTTCAGTATGCAATGACACATGTATATGGAATTTTTTAACAAAATCTGTCGTTTGGAACAAAAGATATTCGAATATTTGATTATTAATTAATGTTTTCAAAGGCATATTAAATACATAATTAACCTCATTGAGTGTCCAATAAAAGTCACTTTTTAAATGGTAACAATAGATAAAGCGCGTTTTATCAGTAAACTGCGCTTGTATATTGCCAAACGAAATATTAAAACAAAGATGCATTTAAAATCTCCGTCCTTGTTTGAATATGAACGCTTTATAATTGAAAATTGCTAGTCACACAAACTGAAAAAAGGGCTTCGACAGGTAGCATATTTAGACCCCAATATTTCCGGAACAAGGCCGGTGACCCCAATTTTTTAAGCCTGTTTTAGTTTTAGGATACATTGACACATGTTTGTGCAAATTTTTAAGAAAATCTGTCGTTGGAAAAAAATTGGACGAAATTGTTGCGAACGTCTTAAAGTGCGCGATCTTGTAGGTATAAGTTCGAATCCTACTGCAACAGCGTATCCCAAAATATGTGTTGTCTTTGTTTATATTTTTCTTAACCATTTCATCAACATAGTGTTGTTTAATACTCCCAAAAATATTTTGGAGAAAAATAGGAAATTATATCGTTTATGTGTCTATTTGTATGCGCGGGAACGACATGAGCTGTGCGCTCTGTACTTCCGTGTTTGTTAATTGCCTGTGAGAAAGTGTGACATTAATGGACCTGTTGAGTTTAACATCGTCTTAAATGAGCCCTGCTTAATTGTCTTGAGTTTTATGAATGCAAGTCATATGTCAATGAGGTAATGTTGAAATATGGTTTTAGATTGTCGCATTTCGTTATTCGATTTGTGCAATTTGAAAGTTAAACAAGATACTTTTTTCTTAGTTGATAAATATCGGTTACCTTCAATAGATTGCAAAACACAACATTAAACATTCTGTTAAAATGCAATCCGTGGTGTCATCATAGCAGTATTCGGTTAATCATGATGTGGAACATGTAGAGTACCAGCAGTTCTATGTTATCGATACATAATAAAGACACCAGCTTGTTCAGTACAGTCGGAAGAACCATTATGCAAGATTCCTCAAAGTCCTCTTGGTTAGCCCGATACCTCCGTGATGAAGTTATTACTCAGTATTTTGAGTTATTACCCAATCAGTCATTATGACGCGTCGCGGTAAAGGTTAATAGAAATACTCCGAATTGTCGAGCTGGGTTTACTAGATAATACGTGTATTTGAACTGTCACACATATCGGTCATCAGACAAACGTTAGGTTTGCATGAACTAGCTGTTCATATTATTGCTTGTTCCCATCAATGTTCGTAAAAAGACGATTATATTTACACCGGCCTGGAAGGAGGCTCTGTACGATCATATTTACACCGGCCTGGAAAAGGAGGCTCTGTAGGATCATATTTACACCGGCCTGGAAGGAGGCTCTGTACGATCATATTTACACCGGCGTGGAAGGAGGCTCTGTGCGATCATATTTACACCGGCCTGGAAGGAGGCTCTGTAGGATCATATTTACACCGGCGTGGAAGGAGGCTCTGTAGGATCATATTTACACCGGCGTGGAAGGAGACTCTGTAGGATTATATTTACACCGGCCTGGAAGGAGGCTCTGTAAGATCATATTTACACCGGCCTGGAAGGAGGCTCTGTAGGATCATATTTACATCGGCCTGGAAGGAGGCTCTGTAGGATCATATTTACACCGGCCTGGAAAGAGGCTCAGTGTGTTTGCCAGGTTCTAAAACTAAACAAACAATACGAGTTTGCTGCTTCAACATAATTATCCGATGTATAGATGACATATAGACTATTTGTATAGAACTATAATCGTCATAGATATAGCATCATATAAAAGCCTTATTTTGCAATTATTTCTCGTTACGCCGTATAAATGTATTTGAAATTTGAAACAAAGCTTGTTAAATATATTCTCATAATTTACAATCCTTCATATCAGTGTAACCCTTCGTTCACTATCGTCTGCTGTTCCAGTCACCGAGGGGAGAGCGCAAGGGGACGAGTTCGGTTTCTGGCCGAACAAGCCCGGGATTATCTCCCTTACCCTGGAAATCCCGGACAACTTCGCGTGCGATCACTGCGTCCTGCAATGGAAATACGTCACAGGTAGGCCACAGGCGGTTTTAGAGTTTGTGGAGGCGGTGTACGCCCCCACCTAAAATTGTCCAACATTCGATTTTTTAACCTAACAATATCTTACACATATGTATTTCGTTGCCAACGACTTCTTCTCCGATCAATTTATTGTAATAACCAAATCTGGTTATTTCGTTAAATTGTTCCTTTTTATTGATTTCGCATCTTACCGGTATCCATCCTAACAGAGGGACCAAAAACAGTTTTTAGGTGCTTTTTTCGGTTACTGAAGTTTTCCATCCCGTTCTAACTAAAAATCATGTAACCACGTCTGCGCACGTCTGGATGAGGTGAAACATTTTAACACGGCGAATAGATAAAGAAAACACTTAAATCTGTGGGCCATACAGTATAAATTACCTAACACTCTCTTTTGGGTTCTACACGACAAATTATAAAGTCGGTCGCGTGTGTTATGTACTTCATATGGTATCATTATTAGATTTAAGTTAATTTTGTATGTTGACCCTCGTTTGAGAATATTCTAAGCGTGCCCTTCACATATCTGTTATGCTGCCTACGTCCATATTTATCTCCGCTGTTCCAGGGAACACGTGGGGCCGAGACGAGAAGGGGCACGGGTGCCGGGGCTGTGGCCCCCAGGAGACATTCGTCAACTGTGCAGATGTCAAGATCGAGGGGTGGGGCACTGTAGCCCCGCCCACAACACATGCCCCGCCCACCACGCAAGCCTCGCCTATCACGTTTCCACCCGCTACGCCTGCCCCCCTGGCTCCACCGACAGCCCCACCCACACAGAGGGTCCTCCAGTTCTCTGGACCCCAACCAGTCCCCCAGACCCCTCAGATACGAAACACGAAGGCCCCGAGACAGACAGCAGCCAGGTAAATAGACACGGCGCAGTTGGCTGGTCAGAACGTATGACAGCGTATGACGTGCACGACAGGTTTCCTACAACCTCGCTTTAATACGTGTACATGTTATTTTATATTATTCGAAAATTCAACAGAGTCGTATAGAGATTTCTTCTGCGTAACCTTATCGAATCGAGTAGAGTTAAACATGTGTATGCATTGTTGATTTTATGTTTATGTTTGTTTTTGCAGCTTATATGCCCAACACAATAACCTCCTACCGTACGTGCTACTACTAGCAAATGTCTTTAAAAACTGAACGTGCTCACATATTAAGTTATTAACACACTATATCCCTATAAATACAGAGTGCTCACGTATTAACACACTCACGGTATCGCTACTCGCGCAGGTTATTACCACGTGCTCACATATTTACACACGATATCGCCACACGCGCTGTGTACTACCGCGTGCTCACATATTAACACACTCACGGTATCGCTAAACGCGCTGTGCACTACCGCGTGCTAACATATTAACACACGATATCGCTACACGCGCTGTGTACTACCGAGTGCTCACATATTAACACACTCACGGTGTCGCTACACGCGCAGTGTACTACCGCGTGCTCACATATCAACACACGATATCGCTACACGCGCTGTGTTCTACCGAGTGCTCATATATAAACACACGATGTCGCTATTAATACAGTGTACTACCGCTTGCTCATATATTAACACATAATATATCTACATGCACTGTGTACTACCGCGTGCCCACATATAAATACACTATATCGCTACACGCGCTGTAACCACTGAGTGCACAAATATTAACACACGATATCGCTACACGCGCAGTCTACCACAGATTGCACACATAATTAACACACGGTATCGTTATCAGTACAGTGTTCTACCACGTGCTCACATATTAACAAACTCTATCTATACAAGCGTTGTGTACTACCGCGTGCTCACATATTAACACACTATATCGCTACACGGGGCTGTGTACTACCGCGTGCTCATATATTAAGACACAATATCGCTATCAGTACTGTGTACTACCGCGTACTCACATATTAACACACTATATCACTACACGCACTGTGTACTACCGCGTGCTTACATATAAACACACAATATCGCTACACGCGCTGTGTACTTCCACGTGCTCACATATTAACACACTATATCGGTACACGCTCTGTGTACAACTGCGTGCTCACATATGAACACACAAAATCGCTATCAGTACAGTGTACTACCACGTGCTCACATATTAACACACTATATCGCTAAAGGCGCTGTGTACTACCACGTGCTCACATATTAACACACTCTATCATTACAGGCGCTGTGTACTACCGCCTGCTCCCGTAGTAACACTATATTGCTATCAGTACAGTGTTCCACTCAGTGCACACATATGGACACACTATTTCGCTACACGCGCTTTGTACTACCGCGTGCTCCCATAGTAACATACTATATCGCTATCAGTACATTACACCACTGAGTGCTCTCACATATTAACATATTACATTGCCATCAAAACAGTGAACTGCCATGAGCTCACATATTAACACACTATATCGCTACACGCGTTGTGTACTACCGCGTACTCACATATTAACACACTATATCGCAACAAGCGTTGTGTACTACCGCGTGCTCACATATGAAAACACTATATCGCTACACAAGCTGTGTACAACCACGTGCTCACATATTAACACACTACACTACACGCGGTAGTGTACTACACTACACTACACTACACTACACGCGGTAGTGTACTACACTACACGCGGTAGTACACAGCGCGTGTAGTGATAACTACACGCGCTGTGTACTACCGCGTGATCACATATTAACACACGATATCGTTATCAGTACAGTGTACTACCACTTGCTCACATATTAACACACCATATCGCTATCAGAACAGTGTACTACCGAGTGCTGACATACTTACACACGATATCGCTATCAGTACAGTGTACCTAACAGTGCAGTGTACTACCGCGTGCTCACATATTAACACACGATATCGCTATCAGTACAGTGTACTACCACGTGCTCACATATTAACACACGATATCGCTATCAGTATAGCGTAGTACCACGTGCTCACATATTAACACGATATATCGCTACACGCGCTGTGCACTACCGCGTGCTCACATATTATAACACAATATCGCTATCAGTGCAGTGTACTACCGCGTGCTCACATATTAACACACGTTATCGCAATTAGTACAATGTCCTACCACGTGCTCACATATTAACACACAATATCGCTATCAGTACAGTGTACTACCGCATACTCCCATAGAAACACACTATATCGCTATCAATAAAGTGTAATACCGAGTGATCACATATTAACACACTATATCGCTATCAGTACAGTGTACTACCACGTGCTCACATATTTACACACGATATGGCTATCAGTAGAGTATACTACCACGTGCTCACATATTAACACACTATATCGCTATCAGTACAGTGTACTACCGAGTGCTCACATATTTACACTCGATATCAGTACAGTGTACTACCGAGTGCTCACATATGAACACACTATATCGCTACAGGCGCTGTGTACTACCGCATGCTCATATATTAACACACTATATCGCTACACGCGCTGTGTACTACCGCATGCTCATATATTAACACACTATATCGCTATCAGCACAGTGTACTTCCGCGTGCTCACATATTAACACACTCTATCGCTACAGGCGCTGTGTACTACCGAGTGCTCACATATGAACACACTATATCGCTATCAGTACAGTGTACTACCACGTGCTCACATATGAACACACTACATCGCTATCAGAACAGTGTACTACCGAGTGCTGAAATATGAACACACTATATCGCTATCAGTACAGTGTAGTACCACGTGCTCACATATGAACACACAATATTGCTATCAGAACAGCGTACTACCGAGTGCTCAAATATGAACACACTATATCGCTATCAGTACAGTGTACTACCGAGTGCTCACATATGAACACACTACATCGCTATCAATACAGTGTACTACCGAGTGCTCACATATTAACACACGATATCGCTATCAGTACAGTGTACTGCCGAGTGCTCACATATGAACACACAATATCGCTATCAGTACTGTGTACTACCACGTGCTCACATATGAACACACTATATCGCTATCAGAACAGTGTACTACCGAGTGCTCACATATGAACACAATATATCGCTATCAGTACTGTGTACTACCACGTTTTCACATATGAACACACTATATCGCTATCAGAACAGTGTAATACCGATTGCTCACATATGAACACAATATATCGCTATCAGTACAGTGTACTACTACATGCTTACATATGAACACACACTATCGCTATCAGTACAGTGTACTACCGAGTGCTCACATATTAACATACTATATCGCTTTCAGTACAGTGTACTACCGAGTGCTCACATATGAACACACTATATCGCTATCAGTACAGTGTACTACCACGTGCTCACATATGAACACACAATATCGCTATCAGGACAGTGTACTGGCGAGTGCTCACATATTAACACACAATATTCACATATTAACATACAATATCGCTATCACTACAGTGTTCTACCACGTGCTCACATATGAACACACAATATCGCTATCAAAAAAGTGTACTACCGAGTGCTCACATATTAACACACAATATCGCTATCAGAACATTGTACTACCGAGTGCTCACATATGAACACAATATATCTCTATCAGTTCAGTGAACTACCACGTGCTCACATATGAACAAACAATATCGCTATCAGAACAGTGTACTACCGAGTGCTTACATATTAACACACTATATCGCTGTCAATGCATTGTACTAGCGAGTGCTCGCATATGAACACACAATTTGGCTATCAGTACAGTGTACTACCACGTGCTCATATATGAATACGCAATATCGCTATCAGTACAGTGTACTACCGAGTGCTCACATATTAACATACTTTATCGCTATCAGTAAAGTGTACTACCACGTGTTCACATATGAACACACTATATCGCTATAAGTACAGTGTACTACCACGTGCTCACATATGAACACACAATATCGCCATCAGAACGGTGTACTGCCGTGTGCTCACATATTAATACACAATATTCACATATTAACATACAATATCGGTATCAGTACAGTGTACTACCGAGTGCTCACATATGAACACACAATATCGCTATCAGAACAGTGTACTACCGAGTGCTCACATATGAACACACACTATCGCTATCAGAACAGTGTACTACCACGTGCTCACATATTAACACACAATATTGCAATAATAACAGTGTACTACCGAGTGCTCACATATTAACACACAAAATCGCTATCAGTACAGTGTACTACCACGTGCTGACATATGAACACACAATATCGCTATCAGTACAGTGTACTGCCACGTGCTCACATATGAACACACAATATCGCTATCAGAACAGTGTACTACTGAATGCTCACATATTAACAAACTATATCGCTATCATTACAGTGTACTACCGAGTGCTCACATATTAACACACAATATCGCTGTCAGTACAGTGTACTACCACGTGCTCACATATGAACACACGATATCGCTATCAGTAGAGTGTACTACCACGTGCTCACATATGAACATACGATATCGCTATTAGTACTGTGTACTACCACGTGCTCACATATTAACACACGATATCGCTATCAGTACAGTGTACTACCGAGTGCTCACATATGAACACACTATATCGCTATCAGTATAGTGTACTACCGAGTGCTCACATATTTACACACTATGTCGCTATCAGTACAGTGTACTACCGAGTGCTCACATATGAACACACTAAATCGCTATCAGTACAGTGTACTACCACGTGCTCACATATTAACACACTCTATCGCTACAGGCGCTGTGTACTACCTAGTGCTCACATATGAACACGCTATATCGCTACACGCGCTGTGTACTACCGCGTGCTCCCATAGTAACACTATATTGCTATCAGTACAGTGTACCACTGAGTGCGCTCACATATTAACACACTACATCGCCTTCAAAACGAACTACCGTGTTCTCACATATTAACGAACTATATCGCTACACGCGCTGTGTACTCCGCTTATGTGACTGTATTCTCAGTGCAGTGTATTCCTAACAGTCACAGTGCTCCCGACAGGAATGAAGGGTCCCGAAGAGGTGGAGGCGCACCGGCGACTCATAATGTTCCATCGCAGGCACCGACGAACCCGCATGTTGCTCCACAGCCGGCACCGACGAACATGCAGGTAACTCCACAGCCGGCACCGACGAACACGCAGGTTGCTCCACAGCCGGCACCAGCGAACCTGCAGGATGTTCTACCGCCCACCGGCAGCCCCCTAGCTCCTGTTGTCAAGGCCGTAATGCCCCCAACGCCGCAGTCGCCGCCGACAGCAGCCATCTTGAACAACGCCCCGATAGCACCAGTTATTGCCAGTCAGACTTTACCGCAACCAAGTTAGTACTGTTGACTTGTTAATATATTATCATGTTAATTAATATTTAATTTCTTTCTAGCATGTATATTCTATTCACATGTTTTACATGCCGTTATGTTTTACATAACGTGTATAACCAGTCTCTTTAATCTGTTGTTTTTGTCTTATATGTGAGATGTGTTGTTGTTGTTTTATTACATAATGGTTTTAATGCCAACGCTCCTCCCTGTCCCTTAGCTGTCGGGCTGGCCAAGGTGCTGACTGACGTTAGGACGTACGTGAAGCGCGCTTCCGGTCCCGCAATGATCCCCAAGCCGCCGGCGCTGTCGGACCAGCAGATCGACGCGCTTTCAAGCCGCCAGAACGTGCTGCCACATCCGGACCCGCTACAGAAGTACGTGCAGGTGGGAAGCAGCAAGCTCGTCGTGGGCAAGGACTATGTCCCGCTGGAACCAGCGCAGGTAACTGGAGCACGTACAATACAGGACAGTATTTGTTATGAGCACTATTGAAATAAATGTTAGTATGGTTTTGTAACTCTTAATTGACGACAGTTTTACAATGAAGTGTTTTCTTGTTGTTGTTCTTATTGATAATTACAGTCGTTTAGTTGTGTTTATACCCTTTCAGAGCCACCAGCCGTCGCCACTGGGAGGTTCGAGCCCGAGTGTCTCTCAGCCACAGAGTGGGTCGCCTGGATGGCTGCCCTCCAACCTCCCCGGCCCCAAGACATTCGATAGAAACGATTTTGTCAGTTTCGCCAACACCTTCAATACATTTGCGCAGCAGATGGGCCAGAGCATGAACTTCCCGGTTGCCCAGAAATCCCCTGCTGCCATCTTGACCGAGTACACTCCGGTGACAGACGGCGCCATCACTGGTGGCAGAGATCCCGGTTTTCAGGAGTTCGGAAACATCAATGCAGTCAACGAACCATGGGGGTCTAGAAACAAGGTGACACCGGTACCAAACGACCCCTGGGGATCCAGGATGACTCCGGCGCCTATGGTGACCCGCAAGGTGTACGACAGGTACGGAGTGTTGATGGAGAAAGCTACTGTATCCAGCAACACACCGTCAGGCGGCAGTACACTGGAGCGCAGCGAGTTCGTAGAACAATATTTACAGCCGACGGGGCTAGACACTTCCGCAAATACCGGTAGACTTTCCTCTCCACATTTCGATAGCAAGGCTAGTAACCCTGTCGATATTGTACAAGGCAGAGGTCAGGGCAGACAGTTCAACGGCATGGCACATACAGACAGTTCCCAGTACGGTGGTTTCGACAATTCATGGAGAGGAGGTCCAGAGAACGGCCAGGCGGCTCAAGACGCTAAAGTAGACACGGCGAACAGCGTTCCAGCTAAACCCAAGTCCCATGACTCTTGGCGCAGAGCGCCGGTCCACGATCTGTACACTACGAAGGCGCCCATCGACAAGCCGCTGCAGCTGTTCCCAAAAGACCGCACGACGTTCAGGCCGCCCATCGTCATCAGAGAACGTTACACAAACTTCCGAATAGGCGGAGAGGGTGAGGGTGGTGCCAGTGTTAACAGTGAACCGGTACTCAATACCAGGAACTACGATGTGGCGCCATCCCCGTCCACGTCCTCGCTACAGGGAAATCATTATCCACCAGGCGGCACGATGGCGCCCATGTACTTGCCGGGCAGTAAAGTTCCACAGAGGGGACCGACGGCACCTATGTATCTGCCGGGAAACCAGGTTGAACAGAACGGACCGACGGCACCCGTGCATAGAACGGATACTCTCACGGATCTTGGATCTTCAAACACTGCGCACAGTGCCAGCCAGCAGGTCTCCTCTACCGGCGACAGTGCATCTCCCGTCGCGCCAGCAGGACAAGATGCGAGTGGGATAGGTAAAAAAATTGCAGAGCTGAATAATAGACTAGACGCCCTCAAGTTCTTGTTAAATCTAGGACAACCTCCTGCCACTACTCCGGCTTCCACCACTACTACAACGACTACTACAACTGCGTCCAATGTCAACAACCAGTTCGCGAACTGGGAACAAATGCTTACTGGAATGCAGTCTAATCAGGTGCACCCTAGGCCTGACGCGTCGCAGTCCGACAACAAGCTGGAGCAGCTGAAAAGTCTCCTGGGTATGACGGACGCGCCGACCACGACGACAACCCCGGTACCTCCGCAACTGCCTCCGTTAGCCGCACAAACCAACTTGTATCCGGGCAACACGGCTTGGAATCTAGCACAGGACGCGGCATATCAACAGCAACCGCCGGTGGGACAAGGACAAATTCCGTTTGGTCAACAAAACGTTTATGTTGATTCCCCACATAGTCCATTGCAGTGGTCTTTTCAGACGACAACCCCGTCTTACGAGGCATTGCATGCACCCTATTCACACCCGAACCAGTTCCGACTTTCTGACCTGAGCGCTCCAAACCACTGGCCCGGAAGTGGCACAGGTTCTCTTGGCGAGGGGTCTCATGGTACTGGCTCCCTTGCAACCAGAAACTCTCCACACCACTGGTCGGATAACGCTGCCGACTCCATTGGTCCTAGGTCCCTTGGCACCAGAAACTCTCCAAACCACTGGTCGGATAACGCTGCCGGCTCAATTGGTCCGGGGTCTCATGGGGTAGGGTCCCATGGTACCGGGTCTCTGATCGCGGGTTCCCTTGTGTCTGACCTCAACATGCACTACGAGACCACCACAGTCCCGCCTATTATTGACCATCACACAAAGGAGGTCATACAGGACATCAAATCCAAGATGCTGGCGTCCATAAGGAAGGCGAACTCCCGGGGCAGAAATCCACCAGACACACGCGCCGGGGAAGGGGTAAGCTGGCAGAACCAGCACTGGCAGGAAATGCATGCACGGGCACCTGATGCGCAACCTGGCCACGTCAAGTACAACGTACCCAACCATGTTCAGACATCCAACGGCAGACTGATGTTAACGGGTAGTAATCCTTCCAGAAGTTTTACTAACGACGCTAACTCGAATATCCGTGTCCAATCGTTGTCACAAAACTCAGTGCTAGACGCGCTACGTCAAATGGTCTACAACGTAGGAGGGCCACCACCGTCCGCCGGCGCTCCGCCGATGAGAGAAATGCATATGAAGAACAGAATTAAGAAGGAACGCATTAAACCCTTGATTTACGGAGAACCGCTCGAAGGGGCTGAGAGCAACACCGTGGTGACCACTCCAGCACCGACGACAACAACTCAGCGACAGCGGCGGTTTACGAAGGCACAGCTGGATTCTATGAGGAAACGGGTGGCCATGATTCAGAAAATGCATCAATTGGCTGAAGAACGACCAACACAAATTGATCCTAGTAACCCTCGTCCATCTCATCTTTCGCCGGGTAACAGCCGACCAACACAGCTTGGAAATATTGAGAACGTAGGGAGAGAACCACAGGAACCTAACAATAACCGACCAACACACATCAGCCGCCACGCGAACAACAACCGGCCTTCCATGGTGTCTTATCTAGAAAGCAAACGTAACCAAGAGGCGTCCATGTCAGCCCCCAAAATCGGGTCCGGCACACCTCCCGCCGACAGTTTTGAGACCAGCAGTGCTCAGAACCTCACCGAGGCAGAAAGACAGATCCTCCACGACCCCGGCCTCTCAATGCTGCAGCGTGTGAAGAAGCTGCTCGAGTTACGGCGCCTGCAAGAGCAGGCAACTGTGAACGAGGTGAAACAAACAAAGGAGGTAATCAGGCCGCCAGCTCATGTGAACGAAGTACAACAGTCAAGGGAGGTAATCAAGTCGCCAGTTCATGTGAACGAAGTACACCAGTCAAGGCAGGTAATCAGTTCGCCAGTTCATGTGAACGAAGTACAACAGTCAAGGGAGGTAATAAGGTCGCAAGTTCATGTTAACGAGGTGCATCCATCAAGGGAAGTAACTGCGCCACGTGCTTACGAGCCTCCTGCCTCGAGTCCGGTGCTGGGTATACAGCCGCACGAGACGCTGATCACACAAGATAATATCGGGACGATAACCTCGCCGAACGGCGAGATCAAAAACGTGATCGCTATTCCGCTCAATAGAGACACGCTGTTTAAGATTATACAGGCCATGAAACTTAAAAATGCAATGGTTGGTCAGGTTTCTCCTGAAGGTGTCGCGACTGGATTATAGCTATAGTCTTTGTATTTTCGTGCACATATTTCTGCTAAAGGAAGGACAGTGGAAGTGCGCAGAGGGGGTTTGACCATTCTAAGAACTGTGGTGAAACCAGACTACATTTGCCTTCACACTTCCGGTCGGTGCTGAATGTCCTGTCACTCAAGATTACTGACATGATGAATAATCTTATCATGATATTAAATTGCGTTGATATTAATAAAGATGTTTTTAATGTAACGTTCGATGTTTACAAAGACATTACGCAAATTATACGAACTAACCACCTTGCAATAAAGAATATTTTAATCACACATGTACATGTCTGTCTAAATTTCATTTACACGCATACTGCTCATCAGTTAGGTCGGAGTATTGTTCTTAGATTTCTTGCGATAATTATGCATCGGGAAAATTGAATGCCAATAGAATTGGGCATATTTTCTTATTTTAGGGAATGCAAACTTACAACAATGGTTTAATGTATACCAATATTAAACTGTTGCATACTTTTGGGGATTAAAATTTACATAATTGTTCACATAAGCGGTTAAAATAAAGTTAGACACATTCTGACAATGTTAATTTGTTAAATTTGCCTGACAATTTCATGTATCAATTACGTTTACGTATGTTGCTAGTATTTAGGTTATTCATGTATCACTGGTGAAAACATGGGGCGGTATATGATCGGTTTATTCACAGTACCGATATTAATAATGATTGAGTTCATCTCAAATTAATGTTGGGGCCGATACGTTTTCTTATGGTGTCCGAAAAATCTAGTGTCCGAGAAGTCTCCTTAGTAGGGACCAAAAAAAACTGGGGTCCTAGAAGTCACGTAACCGATCATATTGGTCTTCTTATATTTTATTTAGGGCAAGAAATGACATCTCAATATTAATTTCAACGCCGATTGTCTTTTTTAAAACAACATTTCTTGTTCTTAATTGTATTTATTCATGCTATGTATTTTAAAACAATAATTATTTAGACAGATTATAATAAAATGTAAACAAACTTTGTAAATGTCGGCCATCTTGACCTAGTGACGTTATCATGTAAATCGCGGTATTCAGAAGCCGATATATGTCACTCACATAAAGCGTGGTAACACTACACTAAATTTTATATTCGTGTTGAGTTTTCATAAAACAATGGTACTGGCGTAGTGCCTAAATCCGCCACTTGCCTAAATCCGCCACCCCATCCGATTTAGCGATTTTTTTACCGGCGATTAATCTCGATCAATCAGATACATTCCCTTTACAATGCTGACCATTTTTCATCTTGATTTGTGCATACATTAATATTTAATCCAATTAGTTTTTACATAACCCCTAAATGCAAACAAAATGCATGCGGGGATTCTATTTCATACTGCGCATGCATGGTGTCCATTATAACATTAAATTATTGTGTTTTAATATTATGTCAATGTGAGCATGTGCAGCATAAAAATAATCATTATTTATTGGCATTACATACAATAAAATGCGAAAATAAAACTGCATATTAAGAGCGCAAATGTCTCGCTACTCAAAACCCTCATTATTTGTCCCACGTGCATACAGGGCCTCAGTTACAGAGCTATTTTTAGAAATACAAATGAGTATTTGAAGAAATTGGTACATTGTATTAACAACAGACAACGAGCTGCTTAATATAGCAAATTAAATAAGAACAATAGTCAAATGTGGAATAAGCATGTCGCGGTTCCTGATCTACGATTTTCACCAAGCAACTTCGGATCACCGTGAATTTTTTAAACACTATAAAATGAACCTTAAATAAACAAAAGTGGTAGTTTTGCCAAAAGAAGTCAATAGAAGTTGCTTTGAAAACAGAATTCATAAACAATAATTATTTTCGAGCAATTTGAACATTTGTAAGAGGGGTGGCGGATTTAGGCACTCCCACGCCCATTTTTTTACAATGTTCAGGCCTTCAATCTCAATAAATATTTTTCATTTGCCAAGTATTTGAAAAGTAACAAAAATAAGCCAGCAAATGCACATGAAACCTAACTTTATTGATGTGAATTTGTATGTCAATCGGTAAACAAATTTTGAAAATATCGTAAAAATATCCCCCAAATGTGGCGGATTTAGGCACTGCGCCAGTAAGTTATCAACCATATGATTCAAGACCAATTGTTTAGCCCGTCCGTCAGCGTGTTTAAGTTTCCTGATATTTAATGCGGAATTTTTCTAAAGAAAACTAGTATATCTTCAATGAAGTTGACTAAATGAATGCAATTAATGGTGAATCTCCTGGTTTTCCCGAAAAAAGGAAGTGTCAACATTAGAAAGGTGGAGCATTTTAAAATACCGAGAGTATACCTGTTTCCCTGTTAGACGTAACAAAAATATCTTTAAAAACAGATACATAAATATGTATGCTCTTATGTTTTTTAAGGATTAGAAAAAGTGAGTAATAATGCGGTCTTTTGTGTGTGTAATTTCCAAAACAGGTATCGCGGAAAACTATTTCTTTTCTTTGCAGGCTTACAAGTCAATAAATCACAACCTAAAAGGTTCTTCAGCAAACAGCAAAACAGCAAAAGTTCACACCTGTTTAATTATTTTAGATTAAGTTATGTTATGTGTATTATAATGTGTACATCATGTGATTTATTGCAATTCCAGTTTCTAAAAAAGTCAATAAAAAAAAGTTTACATCAAACTAATGACACTCCTATTTTCGCTGTTTACTTGTATGTAACCGAAATATTCACCAGGGTGTCCTGGAATTAGACTCGTTGCAAAAGTGTTATTCCTTGTTACCGAGTCTTATTCTGAATGTTTTGACAACAAATTAATGCAATGTATTAATTTTAAACTGTAATATGGAAAATGGAGAGCACGCATCGTATGACCTACTTTTGACCCAGTAGGCTACGAATCACTAACAATCGATGCTCTTTACTACCACGCTTCACTAGTTAATCGGCATGGCTCGTTGCCGATTGACTTGTTAACTGGCATGTTTATAATTCCGTTAGCAATAGATAATTAGCTCGAAAAATAAGTTTTCGTTACTTACAAATTAAGTTTTATTTTAATATTACGATGTCGTATATTATGGAATAAGAAGCCATATTATTAAGTTTAAAGGTGGGAAATTGACCTTCATTCAAACAATTGTTTCCTTTTTAGCAAAAATGCACTCGTACATCACCTGGATTTAGTTTCTTTTGTCGCCAATAGTCTTTCTACGCTATCGGCGTTTTGGTCATATATAGTTATAGCTCGAAAGACTGACCTTACACTAACCGTGATGTCCATGATAAATTAATTCAGGTCAATATGTTATAGCAATATAACGGTGGGCATTGATGATTAAATACTTCATCTTTTTACTCTGCACTGTAATAACTATTGCCTTCAGTTTGTACGTGGAAGCATTGTCTTAGACACATATAGAAGAATATAGAAGGGGCACTCGAAAGTTGTATTCACTAACCTCTATATAGTTTTGGATTTTTGTACCCCTTTCATTATGACCAGTGAAGTGCGAACAGGACTTGCACTAAGGTAAAATATTTGGATGTCCTGACTTCCAAGTGTTGATTTTTGGAAGTCCTGACCATTTCAGATATTAAATTATTAAGTATAACATTCAAACTTTGTTTTAAGTCAGTTCTTTGCTATTTGGTGATTTAATGCCAATTAATTCAGTAAAAGGGGCGTATACCTTTAGATGAAACATTTTAAGCTCGTTTTTTTCTGACTTATATCCTTCCATAAGACTTCCATGGTTGCAATTTTGGAAGTCCTGTGACAAAAACTGGTAGTATATAACTCCCAGACTTCCATTAATGCGAGCCCTGAGTGCGAATATGTTCAAATTAGCCGATGAAATATTAGGATTTATTCACTGTGGGCTACTGGCGGGAAATTTTCACAAGACAAGACAAGACAAGACAAATATTTATTAAGACTTGTACAGTGTACATTTAATGTGTTTCCTATTGTACTATACATGATATTAGATGATAGAAATGCGCTATACTAAGACACGTACATTAAATAAAGAATAAATCATATAATACATAGTGAGATATAAGATAGAAACAATCAGCAAAAATGTTATTAAAAAAATTAAAACCCCAAGCGAGTATCGAACTCACGACTTTGGAGCCGTCTAAAAAATGACAGTATACAGCGCTTTAACCAACTACGCTATTTTGTTTTGTATAGAAACATGTGTAAACTATGGTTATACACAATAATCACAATTCTGACGTCAAAAATGTAGACATGAAAAGGGCCAAAGAAACACGACCCTTGTTATAAATTGATTTTTATCTCAGAATGCGTATACTTTTTCCGTTATTATATGCCAGTATTAATATCTTTATTTCAGACTTTTTAAAGAAATGTGCCCCCCCTTGAGGCCCTTTTCGATGACATAGTGCCTTTAATTGGATATTGAGAATCTCAACAGTTGGAATAGACAGCTACGCCGAAAATAAGCTGTTGGTTTCCGCTTACGAAGCCCCCTATTTTTTCCGCCGACCCTAAAAGTTTTTTGGCATATCGATCATTAACTTTTTCTGACTTTCGGTAAAAGGAGCGGTTTTCGCTAATAGGCGGCTTTTCGGTAATTAACACACATTTCGAATTAGTCTGCGTTAGACAGGCGCTCTTAGTAACGTACAGTTGTTTTACATGTTACATGCAGTCCAATATACTTGTAGGCCTACTGTGTGATGAATAGGCCGCGATTTTTCGGCGTAGCTGTCTAATATCACTTTTGACCTAGATTTCTTGCGAAAATTTTATGCAGCAGGAAAATTGAATGCCAATAAAATTGGGCAAATTTTCTAATTTTAGGGAATTCAAACTTACAACAATAGTTTGATGTCTACCAATAACTGTTGCATACTTTTGGGGATTATAATTGTTTACATAAGCGGTTTAAATAAAGTTATAAACATATCTTCGACATACACTCTAAAACTGAACATAATTATGAACAATTTTACTCATTGAATGTCATGAACAGAATGTAATATTCATTCACATAATGAAATAACTATTTTGTTTTGCCTAACGACACGCTTTATAAATAGCAATTCGATTCGAGTGAGTTCAACAAACTCCAGGTCATTCTAAAAATAGCGCGCGTTTGGGTGCCGGAGTCTGGATTGGTTGCCCTTTTGTAATATTATTATAGAAGCTGGGTACCAGACTTGCCCTTGTATAGCTGTATTATATGCATCAATTAGCGTCCAGAGAATCATAAGCTCGAATATTTCAATAAATGGAGAATTTTTGTTTATAAACTTACTAGTATGTTTATTTAAATTTCAATTGCGGTTGCGTTTTATTAAGAATTATTTAGAATTGCACATTTGTATCAACTTCTCCATCTTTGATACAACAAACAAAATATTTCATACGACTAAATGACGATTTTAAATTATATTCGGTAGGAATATTACTGAATCTATAAAAGTATGTTACATCTTTTTATAATACAATGTGGTGAAAGAAGTATCGGAATACGTCGATATGTTATTCATGTTATTTTTACTTCGCGTAGCATGAATACATTATTTGCAATACTAATTCTACACAGAAACCCAGATATATTCCTACCGAATATAAATTTACATCACCATAGTCTTATGAAATTTTATGTTGTGTTATCAAAAATGAAGTCATCATTATTTCGAATGCGCTGAATATTCCCTGAAGATTGCTTTTCAGTATAGGATACACAGTATAAATGATTATTTGACTTCAACATGTTTATGTATTAGATAACTTCAGAGATGAACGTAGGGTATATTACTTAAAGACGTTCGCAACAAATTTTTTTTCAACGTCAGATTTTCTTAAAAATTTGCACAAACATGCATCAATGTATCCTAAAACTAAAACAGTGTTAAAAAGTAGGGGTCACCGGCCTTGTTCCGGATATGTTGGGTTTTGAATACGGTACCTGTCGAAGCCCTTTTTTCAGTTTGTGTGATTAGCAGTGTGGAAATATTTTCAAACAAGGATGGTGGTTTTTTAATGTGTCTTTTTTTAAATGTTTCGTTTGGCAATATACAAGTGCAGTTTAATGATAAAATGCGCTTAATCTACAGTTACCATTTAAAACATAACTTTTAATGGACGCTTAACTAGGTTAATTGTTCATTAAATATGTCTGTGAAATCGTCAATAAATAATCAAATATACAAATATCTTTTGTTCAAAACGACAGATTTTGTCAAAAGATCCCACATACTTGCGTCATTGTATACTGAAGCTAAAACAGTCTTAAACAATAGGGGTCACCGGCCTTGTTCTGGAAATATTGGGTTTTGAATACCGTACCTATCGAAGCCCCCTTTTTTTTCAGTTTGAATTTTTATCAATGTTTAAAGTATATAGGATAATTTTTTTCAAACAAGGTTACGGATCTTTCAACTGATATGTTTTACATGCTTCGTTGGGCAAAATACAAGTGTATGTTGATAATAAAAACGCTTTACTTACATTTACTGCTAAAATAATGAATTTGACTGGACATTTAAGTGTGTAAAATGGGAACTAATAATGCTATCTGAAACCGATATTTTATCAAATGCATATTTTATTCCAAACGACATATTTTCGAAAATTTCGCACATACATGCATCAAAGTATACTGACCCCAAAACATTAATAAAAAGGATGCCTTACCGAACTTGTTTGGGAAATATTGGATTTCAAATAGGGTACCTGTTAGCCTTTTTCCTGTTTCGTTTTAACATGGTTTACATAAACAACGTATCAATTACCAAAATAGCATGGAGATCATAATGGATCATATTGAACTGATTTGTTTGGAAATTCATTGCATATGTGTGTTTTTGATTATTAAATATGCTTTATGAACTTTTACTATTAAAACAATTTATTTTGAATGGACATTAGAAATGAAATCAGTATATTGTAACCTATAAAAAATGAAGCAAAGGGAGAAATTAACCCAATTATTTTCTTTTTGTTGCGAACGTCTTTAAGAATAACTACACTCGTCTGATAAAAAATAGTTTTCACTCATTCCCGCAATTATTTTCTTACATTCATGATTGTTTATTTGTTAAATTTGCCTAACAAATAACCATTATGTTAACGTAAATTATTTTGGTTAAACATGTATCACTGGTAAAAGCATGGGGCGGTATGATCGGTTTAATCACAGTACAATAATTAATAATGATTGAATTCATCTTAAATTAATATTGGGGTTCGAAAGTTGTCTTATGGTGTCCGAAATATCTGGGGATCCGAGAAGTCTTCTTATATAGGTGGGGACCGAAAAATCTGGGGATCCGATAAGTCACGTAACCGATCATCTTGGCCCAATTGTATTATGTTTAGGGTAAAACTAATATATCAATATTAATTTCAACGCCAATTGTCTTTATTAATGACATTTCTTGTTTTATTTTAAAGAAAACAAAGTTATGTTTTACCTCTCCCCTATACGTAAGCGAAAACCAACATTTATTTTTGTTGGCCGTACTTGATACAAAATATTTTCCAGAACGACGCAAACAAAATAAAAATTTAGCAGATTTTCCATTTAAATCTACTAAATTACCGGTAATCGATTTAGTAGACGTCGTGAGCAACATAGGTTCGGGATTTTAGAACATATCTGAAACATGCACAGAACATACACAGAACATGACAGGAATATGCATAGAACATAACTAGAACACTTGCAGAATATAACTGTAACATATACAAAACATAACTGGAACATGTACTGAACATAACTACAATATCAACAGAAAATTACAGAAACATAGTATTACTGATAATGTAGCAAGAGCATGTATAGAAACTACCTGGAACATGTACACAACTTAACTGGAACATATACATAACAAAACTAGAACATTAAAAGAACGTGTATTGAAACTACATGGAACATGTACAGAACATAACTGGAACATACACAAAACACAACTGGAAAATACAATGAACATAACTGGAAAATACAACATATCTGGAACATACAGAGACCATTACTGGAACTTGCACATAACTTGTAACTACACACGACATTTCAGGAACATACACACAGCATTACTGGAACGTACACAGAACATTGCTGAAATATACAAAGATCATAACAGGAACATACACGGAAAATTACTGGAACATACACACAACATTACTGGAACGTACACAGAACATTACTGAAACATACACCGAACATAAATTAACTGGTAAATACACATGACATTTCTGGAACATACACACAGCATTACTGAAACGTACACAGAACATTACTGAAACGTGCACAGAACACACTGAAACATACACAGAACATTATTGAAACATACCCAGAACATTACTGAAACACACCCTGAACAAACTGGAACATACACAGAACAGTACTGGAACATACACACAACATTATTGTAACGCATACAAAACATACAACATTAGTGTAACACACACAGAACATAACTGGAACACACACACAGGACATTTCCGGAACATACACAGATCAGACGCTTCTTATTTTAGGGTAATTATACTCAATATTATCGATATTAAATATAAAGCACTTAAGAATATCTTAAGTTAAGACTCTCCTTGTGTGCCATAAGCATTCTCACCCTGGTAACTGGCCTGTCAAAGTTTAACAAGTAACGATTGTGAGAGATATACTAGTAACTTAGAAGGGTAGAAAACCATGTATAGGCTTACAAGCTCCAGTGCATTGAAGGCTTGAAGCCCAGCAATCAATGTACGGTAACAGTCACATATCTCTGGAAAACGTTTGTAAATATATACTAGTATTATGCATTGGTACTTGTTTGGGAAATTTATGTTGGTCAGCAACGGTTTTGATTGTTGATTTCTTCTGTGAATTATATTTATTCATTTGAGGAGATAAAACTAGTCAACGTAAAGCAATCTGTGTTACTGAGTCTGATGAATGGCCAATAAACAACTCTTTCGAGTTCTGATGCGTAGGAATTAAACAACGAGGGCGTTAGCCAGAGTTGTTTAAAAGCCACGCATCAGAACTCCAAAGCGTTGTTTATTGGCCGATAAACAACGATAATGCGAAAATTATTTTGATTCTAACATGATTTGACATTTTTGCAATTGTAATTTTAAATACTTTTTACTATGCTCCGCTCAGAATCGGAACATTCTCTTGCGCTGTTTATGGGTAGTTTAGCAACGATAATTGTGTTCTTTTTCTTGAGAAAAATTAGCGAGTATCATGTTAGAATAAAAATAAGAAAAATACATAATACGACCATCAATCAACGCATTGTTATATTCTTTTTAAGATCAACGAGTCATTCAATATATATCGCCGTACTTTAATACATATGAGGCGCGTCGTGGGAAAACCGGACTTAATGCACGTGCGTAAAGTGTCGTCCCGGATTAGCCTGTGCAGTCCGCACAGGCTAATCCAGGACCGCACTTTCCGCCTACAGTGGATTTATGTTTAGAAGAGACTTCCTTGAAACAGAAAATACCATAAAAGCGGAAAGTGCCGTCCTGGATTAGCCTGTGCGGACTGCACAGGCTAATCCGGGACGACACTTTACGCACATGCATTAAGATCGGTTTTCCCACGGCGCGCCTCATATATAGTTCTAAATTGTCTTTTAAGAAAACAAAGGTGCTTACGTTGCCCATTTATGAGCAGTTCAAATAATTTCACACCCTCAAAACAGAGATTTTAGAGCGCTGAAGGCACTGCAGTTGTTCTCCATTGCATAACACTGAGCACAACTCTGTCTTTTCAAATGTTTTTAGCAACACAAATTTAAATTAAACAGAGCAGTTTCGAAAGATGTGATAGTGATTGTGTCTAAACGAAAATCTGTCTAAAGTTTGGAATATTAGAAATCAAGAATAAAATTCAATAATACGTATGTTCTCAACTACTGGTTCATCAATATTGGTTTTAACTTATAACTTAGTTAACACTATTTAAAATTTTAAAGCTATACCCATGCTAGGTATCAACCCTACGTTGCAGACACCAGCACTTAGGCACATGGTATCGACCACATTATGTGAATTCGCTTTCACATTAAGTGGTTATACGTGTAGTTGTATTTGTATCTATTGTTTTGGGCATGCATTATTGAATGTCGAACTAGCAGCCTCTATTAATTAAAATTCCAGCATAAATAGTTGGTGACACACAAATACCACATGATACAAGGTCAGACTTAGTGCAACCTTAACTCAGACAGCTCTCCGACATGTTCTGTCCTAGGTGAGAGTCACTGACGCTACAGCGGATGCAGGTACACGGGTCTTTAGCCCCCCCCCCCCTATTTTACAGGTTATAAGCCTGCCCAATAATCTGACAATTGGGCGCGACAGACGCTGACACGAAATCTTCAACGTCATATCCGCTCCACGGACCGCACCTAACGAGCTTGCCAGTGACAGTTGCTCAGTTCGTTTGTTTTATAAAACAAGAGTTATATTCGGCGTGTATGGTTATTGTATAGAAACAGTAGTAGCAGCAGCAGCAGCAGAAGCTGCAGTAGTAGCAGTAGTAGTAGTAGTAGTAGTAGTAGTAGTAGTAGTAGTAGTAGTAGTAGTAGCTGTAGAAGTAGCAGTAGCAGTAGCAGTCGCAGTAGCAGCAACAGCAGAAGTAGTAGAAGTAGCAGTAGCAGAAGCAGTATAGTAGTAGTTGTTGTTGTTCTTGTTGTAGTAAAAGTAGTAGACGTTGTTGTTGTTGTTGTAGAGGTTGTTGCATAACAGAAAATTTCATTCTACTCATAAACCGCTAGACGATGGCCCAATTTAGGCAGTCACATCAAATACTTTTTGAAGTCAAACTGACACCGTTGTTATGGATGTTGCTAATGACTCAGAGTTTTAGAAGCCTGGTTATTGATGACGTCACGCTTTCACTCTTCTCAGTTGTAACAGGTGTTATTATCAACCACTGTGTTTTTAACGTATTTGATTGTTTGTTATAGATTCGAAATAGGAATGATTTAGGTATGACCATGAAAAGAATGAATTATTTAATATGAAGTAGACACTGGTGGTACACTTGCTAATAACAAACGATGCGTGTGGTGGCTTTTACCATGATTTGTTTACTCACTGAATTTTAAATTCATTGGTATTTAGACAATTTCCATGCGTATTTTACGCAGATACGCATCTTATCTGGACCTCCGCAGTTATATTGGATACTTGCTAAAATGTATCAGTTGCAACTGTTAATGTTGATAAAAGTCAGTTTCTATAAATAAGTTTTACTGATTTATATTTTAAAGGTACAAGAGCATAAGGGACAAGCAGGCGAAGAGTGGACGAGGCAGGATGACCCGGACTCACAGTGTACAATTTAAGTTAACAAAATTTTGCTCCATCACTCTACCGATCCGGGTTTTGCCACATCCCTCCCAGCTATTGACAATGCATTAATTTACATTCATAAAAAATCCCAGTCATTACCACATGCCCTTTTGAATATCTCAAACATCATGCTCGCACTCATTTGCATAAAAAAGTTTGACAGCGAAACGTAATATCCAATTGCAATGATTGGATACTATTGAAGATTAATTTGCATATGACATTTGCGGCTTTGTCTATTGGAAATTAAAATAAATATTTCCAATTAAGTCGAGCATATTTAACAGTTTGCACTAAAAGAGCCTGTTATCAAACCATTGTGCTGTTATTAACAGTTTTTATCAAATTTACTGTCTGCGTCTGGGAAATTTACGATGTATATGTTATAAATGTAAGTCTTAGTGATTTCATCTAATGATTTCAGACTCCCTTGTGGCTTCTTGTACAGCAAAGCCTCCACTGTGCGTTCGCGAGCTGCCAGTCCCTCACCAAGCACGATTGTGATGAATGGAACCCCGACATCCAGTACAGCAACAGTTCAAACTAGAGTCCCTCGTCAACATCCACCAGAGGCAGGTTACCAACAACCAACACTGCTGTCCCAGTGCGAGCACCAAGCCCATCATCCTCCAGTGGCGGGTCACTGGCCTCCTCCGAGACGACACAGGACTTCCCTGTTATAAAGCGCCGGCAATGGAGTGGGGATGTCCTCGATTGGTTTATGACATTTGCAGAGGACACTTCACGCCGCATGGATGCACTGGAAGCTGCCAGTCTCATAATGATTAAGATAGCAGAAGAACGCAATGATATCTTGAAAAGATAAAGTAGACTGCATGAATAAAAAATAATTAACACAATTAAGTGGTTAACAGGAAGGTTATGAGCATTTTGCAGAACTTGGCAGACGTGACAAGCATATTAAGACGGAGTGTCGCGCACAAAAACCAGGTCCCTAGGTCCAAGGTCAAGGTCACAATTCAAGGTCCAAGGTCAAATTTAAGAAATCAATCCTAAAATCTTATCCGGAGTATATCTTTGCCCAGCATGGATGGATTTCCAAATAACCTGGCAGAAGTGACAAGCATTGTGAGATGGAGTGTCGCGTGCAAGAACCACGTCCCTAGGTTCAAGGTCAAGGTCACAATTCAAGGTCGAAGGTCAAATTTAAGAAATACATTTTTAACACTTTGTCAGGAGCATATCTATGTCCAGCATGGATTGATTTTCAAATAACATGGCAGAAGTGGCAAGCATGGTGAGACAGAGTGTCGCGCGCAAGAACCAGGTCCCTAGGTCCAAGGTCAACGTCACAAATCAAGAACCAATTGAAGAAATAAACCCTAAATACAAAATAACCTGGCAGAGGTGATAAAAATGGTGAGGCAGTGTCGTGCGCAAGATCCAGGTCCCTATGTCCAAGGTCAATGTCACAGTTCAAGGTCAAAGGTCAAATATAAGAAATCAATCCTTAATCTTCGTCAGCCTGGATGGATTTTCAAATAACTTGGCAGAAGTGACAAGCATGGTGAGGTGTAGTGTCGCCCGCAATAACCAGGTCCATAGGTCCTAGATCAAGGTCACAATTTAATGGTCAAAGGGGTAGTGGCGGCGCAACTTTTCGTTTCCGCTCTCTAACTCGAGAACGAATTGAGCTATTGTAATGAAACTTCATACAATGATACCCTATTGCCAGACCTCGCTTGGGATTGCATAAGGGGTGGGTGAGTTCAAGGTCAAGTTCACTGTTACTAAAAATAGAAAAACGGTTTCTGCTCAATAACTTAAGAACGCATTGAGATATTTTAATGAAACTTAATACATAGATACCTTATATCGAGACCTCGCTTGCATATGTCGTTGGTGGGGTCAAGGTCACTGTTACCAAAAATAGAAAACAGTTTCTGCTCAATAACTTGAGCATGCATTGAGATATTTTAATGAAACTTAGTACATAGATACGTTATATTGAGACCTCGCTTGGGATTGCGTATGGGGTGAGTGGGGTCAAGGTCAATGTCACTGTTGCTCAAAATTAAAAAACGGTTGCAGCTCAATAACTTGAGAACGCATTGAAATGTTTTAATTAAACTTAATACATAGATACCTTATATCGAGACCTTGCTTGGGATTGCACATAGGGTGAGTGGGGTCAAGGTCACTGCTACTAAAAATAAAAAAATGGTATCCGCTATATAGCCTGAGAACACATTGAGATATTTTAATGAAACTTCATACATATATATCTTATATTTAGAACATGCTTGGGATTGCATAAGGGGTGGGTGGGGTCAATGTCAAGGTCACCGTTACTAAAAATAGACAAACAGTTTCCACTCAATAGCTTGAGAAGACATTGAGCCATTTTAATGAAACTTCATTTGTAGATACCTTGTATCTAGACCTCGCTTGGGATTGCATATGAGGTGGATGGGGTCAAGGTCAAAGTCACCATTACTAAAAATTTATTTTTATGCTGACTTTAATGCATTTCGTTCAAAAACTTTGATTTACGGGGAACTGTCATGTTTCTTCTTTTTGTCATCTTGATTATAGATTTAAGAATACATCGTACATATGGAATAGTTTTGATACCCTCAACTCACCACACAGAGAGAGGCTTTGGAGATGAATTAGATGCACACATACCATGACTCTACCTTATTAGTTTTTTAATTGTTTCTCTGTAGTTGTTGAATCTTTACCCCCGACAAAGCTTCTTTGATGGGCGTATCTTTGTGACAATGGCACTCTTGTTACTTTTTGGATTATTGTTAGATTTATATGAACCTTCTTGCAGTGTATCGTGGTTAGTATTTCATACACGATTAATGCATGGTATGCAGAAATAAAGAAAGGCTCATGATTATAGGCCGAACATAAGGCTAGAGCCGCTGCTATTCCTTGTATGATAATTATACTATATAGATATAGTTACTATGTACACAGCCTTTAAAGGGACGTGTTGATAGATTTCTGTTTCTTTTGAAGTATGCTATGCAATATATCAACTTGACGGAGCGTCAAAACTAAAACGTGTAATGCGAAAAAATATTTTAAACTAAAGAAAAAACAGTTGCTCCAACCTGGGTTCAAACCTCTTGATCAAGAGGCCAGCGCCATAACCACTGTGCTATTCTGACTGTATGTCGCTGCATTTGTACTTTATGTAAGCGAATCAGGTGATAGCAATTTTAATGAAAACAACAAAAATTTAGTCTAGTCCATCATCTAGTGTAACAAATGTTTTATAATTGTCTGAAATTTAACTGATGATTACTCATTAACAAAACGGTATTTATAGTATACTCATTTGTCCGTCGTGTTAATTCGCGCCTTTATATACACTGTTCTTTTATTTTAAGAATATGTGAAAACAAGTTCGAAAAGTATCAATGTGTGAACAGGACCCTTTAAGGGGCATTCTCCGACTCGCAAGTACACGTAGCATTTTCTCAAATCATATTTGAATTACATAAATAGCAGAATTGAACAGATTTCTGTCACAGATTTCTTACACGATCTGATGATTAACAGAAATTGAGACACCGTCTAATGAAGACAACTGCACAAACAGAACCAGTAACATTTGTTACTAACAAAATAAAAGAAAAGCTTTAATGAATCAATTTAATTTTACAAATATATAAGAAATATTAACAGTGCAAGGTCACACGTACATATAAGATTTTTACATATGTTTTTTTTGTCATTGGTGTTAACACTAGTTAAAGTTTACCGTTATTACAAGCCAAAAGCTATGATGCAAATTATGTATAAACAATGCACAATACACTACAATGCATGTAGCACACCTCATTTATACAAAATCATGTTCAACATTAGGTACAAAAGTGATTATCATTATAATGTGACAGAAGAGCATGAAGAACGACAGCTGACTACAACTTGTTCTGCCATAACAATTGCTGATGACGTTGGAATAGTAATGATGATATTGCATATGTTTTAACATTTCAATCAGTATGAGTCCTGGGCACTCCATTTGTTTTACAATAATAATACATTGACTGCATTGGACAGTTTGCATTCGTACTGTCAATTGGTGATACGTGTACTATATATTTATGTTACAGCATAAAAGCTATTTCACTTCTCTTTTCTTCTTCTCGGGCCTACTGGAGATTCTGCTTCAGCAACTGGAACTTCATCTTCACTCTCAGACTCTATTGACACATTTTCTTCCAAGTTGTCGTTTTCCAAGATACATTTATGCAAAACACAGCAAACAGTAATTACTTCTGAAATTCTTTCTTGCTTTAACATGTCCAGTGATATAAGTCTCGTAAATTTTTATTTTAACAGACCTATGGATCGCTCGACATCTACTCTGGAGTGTGCTTTGTTAAACTTCTTCTGCACAGGATCTAAACGTCCATTGTCTCTGTATCGGCCAAGGAGATGTGTAGAAAGAGGATGGACGGAGTCTCCCTAGACATGAAACTCGTCTGGGAGTTCATCAATTAGTTGTTGAACAGGGCTATTCCGATAGACGCGTGCATCGTGTACAGATCCAGGCCAACCAGCATATGTGTCCAAAAAAACGCAGGTTGCTATCACAAACCACTTGCAACTGCAAACTGTTGAAAAACTGCAAACTGGCAGCCCACATCTCACATCCCTCCAGAACGACACCATCTCCCTCCGCGATGCAGGACATTTGATATAGTCACTCTTCAAGTCGGTCAGTGTCTGGCACGTCTGGATAACTGTTAGGTGAAGAATGCCTACAAGATAAAATGAAAAATCAATGCAATGGTGTGGACCAGTATGTAAAGTTTTTGATAGCTATAATTATGCTTTCCTTCAGCATTCAACTACTGTTTCCTCCAAGACAAAAAATTAGACAGAAACTTGACTTAGAATGATAAAAGAAAGAAAGCAAAGAGTGTCCACACAATCATTTACAACAAGAAATATATACCTTTTTTTCGTATGATGACCATATATTGGTTCACCACATACCTCACTGCAAAACTATTATATACAGTTTATGTTGGCAACTTAGTAACTGTTAAGTAAATGGTAAGTGTATAGTGGCTTATTTATTGCTTAAGAATACAACATATTGGTCAGGATAGGAGTAAGATCATTACATTAATTCTTGGAACTTGTACCATACCTTTACTAATTCCAAATCTGTCTGCAACACTTTAGTTACATTCCTTGTTTCCACGCATCCATATGGTGGCCAACAATCTTGTGTCGACTGCCATTGACCGCTCTCCGGACATACAAGGAGCTACAGCTCTGCACAATGCCTACAATTAGTTAATATATTTCAAAGAACTTTTTTACCGCTCTTAATAGAAAGCGCTACTACTATGCTGAATACAAGCATACTTGAGAAGAATTAATATAAACATCACTGATGATTGTTAAATATCCGAGCTCACATTAGTTATTGCTGTTGTTGATATAATGCAGTTATTTTGTAATACTAAATTTCAACTAATGCATACACATTTATGATGCATTGTGTATAATTAAAAGAAATATCGAGGTGTGTTTCTCTACCATTCATTCCCCCAAAAATATTTCCTAAAAATATTGCTCCAAAAAATATACCGGACTCATGAACTCTCATGAATTAGCATAATGAACACTTGAATCCTTTACTTAAACTCAGTGTATGTGGACCCATGAACTCTCATGAATTAGCATAATGAACACTTTAATCCGTTACTTAAACTACCGGACTCATGAACTCTCATGAATTAGCATAATGAACACTTGAATCCGTTACTTAAACTACGGGACTCATGAACTCTCATGAATTAGCATAATGAACACTTTAATCCTTTACTTAAACTCAGTGTATGTGGACTCATGAACTCTCATGAATTAGCATAATGAACACTTGAATCCTTTACTTAAACTCAGTGTATGTTAATAATGCTGATGTATGTATTGCAACCATAACTGTAACATAAGTTCCAGTGTAATAGATTTATAAGATTAAAACCAAGCAGAAAATGTTGGGCTACTCTGAAGTGATCTTAATAATGGTGTTTATTATACTCTCATTTTCAATACCTCAGAAGTTGATCTCTTCATTCAAAAGTGGGATTTGAACTCCATATCCGAATACATATCCACCACATCTTCAACATAACCTTCAACTCCCACTGGATCTGCACCACTGGTCAGGAGCTGTGCAGCTGCTGAAAATCAAAATAGAAACCATGCCAATTCCAATTCAAAGGCTTTATTTAAATATTTGTTTCAATCTTTTTTTCAATTGAATCAAAGTAGACAATTTTATTTTGCAAATGCATTTTATAAACGCACATTTTCCTGGGAGTAACAGAACAGTGTGTTTAGTTTATTAATATTGAAATTGTATTTGAAGAACTTATTAGAATGAACCATTTAATTTTTAAGTTTATTTTTTTAATATGATAATAGTTTAATATGGTACATTTTAGTAGTGATAAACAAAAAATCTCAATGCACAAGAAATAAATGTATGAAAAAAAATTGCTGAACTTATAAAGAAAATATATATAGGACATTTTAATGTTTGAAATATGTTTTTCTACTGTGTGTGTTTGTGTCATCATCAAAAATTGATGTTCATATCAGCATAAATTGACATATTAATGAAATTATACGGAAACATAAATTCTCATACCTGCAACAACATTGTTGTAATCGGTAGCCACCGCAATATTCGCTTGAAATTGGTCAAATTTTGTCTAGTTTACTATTTCTTTAATCAAAATCGCCATGAATTCACTGGGAACCACCATCCTTAAACGTTCGCGCCGAACTCGTCGTTCAATTTCGCTAAATAAGAAACGAACGGTCATTGCCTAACGTTCGCTGTAACTGAACGCACTACTGCCTGCATAGATTTAAATACACAGAAAAAAGCCGGCATTCGAACCCCTATAAAACCATAATGCTGAGGGCTAGAAAGCTGCTTAATGCGGCAAAAGCGCCGTAATGACTTGCCGCTGTTGGCTGCAACATGACCGTTGGGCTATCTTTGACGGTTCTTTGGCTGTTAGTTCATGTTTGCGTTTGTTTACATTCTGTCCGATAGCCTATATGGGCTCAATTTTGGCGATCGAACTTAAATCACGGAATCAGACACTTTGCATGTCCAAGGCACCGTAGTGCCAAAAAAAGTATCTGGAAATGCCAACCGCTTGATTCCGTGACATAAGTTCGATCGCCAATTTTGACGGCATCGTGTGTACATAGTGCATGTGTGGTACCCCCCAAAACCAGGGCTTCCTTAGCCCCTGGACCCCCCAAGGGATGCTGGCCACCAAGTGGGCACTAGGTCAGCCCTGCAGCCAGAAAATCAGCCCAGCCGCTTGCATGTTACACGAGCTATTAATACAACAAAGTCCTGTCTGTATAGGTTTACATAGTACAGAAAAAAGCCCGCACTCGAGCCCCTATTAAACCACAACGGTGAGGGCTAGACGGCTGCTTTCTGTTGCAAAAAGGTTGGCATGACATGCCGCTGTTGGCTGCACCATTTCCGTTGGGCTATCTTTGACGGTTCTTTGACTGTTAAGTAAATGTTTGCGTCTGTTTACATTCTCTCAGAGAGCCTTTATGGACTCAATTTTTGCGATCGAACTTTCGTCACGGAATCAGGCACTTAGCATATCCAAGGCACCGTAGTTCCAATACAAGTCTCTGGACATGCCAACCGCTTGATTCCGTCACAAAATTTCGATTGCCAATTTTGACCCCCGTTCTGTGTACATAGTGCATGGGGGTACCCCCACCCACCCGCCAAAGGCAGGGCATCCGAAGCCCCGGGACCCCCTAACAGATGTCGGCAACCAAGGGGGCACTAGGACGGCCCTGCAGCTATTAATGCAACAACAGCCTGCCAGTATAGGTTTGCATAGTAGAGAAAAAACCCCGCACTCGAGCCCCTATAAAAACCAAAACGACGAGGACTGGGAAGCTGCTTTCTACGGCAAAAGCCCCGGAATTACATGCCGCTGTTGACTGCACCATGACAATTGGGCTGTCTTTGACGGTTCTTTGGTAGTTAGTCAATGTTTAAGTCTGTTTACATTCTGTTCGAGAGCCTATATGCGCTCAATTTTGGCGATCGAACTTTCTTCACGGAATCAGGCACTTTGCATGTCGAAGGCACCGTAGTGCCAATACAAGTCGCTGAACAAGCCAACCGCTTGATTCCGTTATAATGTCGTAAACTATTGAATAATAAGCCATATTATCAAGTTAAAAGGTGGTAAATTGCACTTCATTCAAACAAATGGTTCCTTTTTAGCAAATATGCATTCATAATTCACATGCTTTTAGTTTCTTTTGTCGCCAACAGTCTTTCTACGCTGTCAGCGTTTTGATTTTTCTCGCCAACAATCTTTCTACGCTGTCATTTTGTTTTCAAAACCGTGCGGAAATCAGAGATTTGCGGCGAGTTTTATTCCGTAGCATATCACCGTACATTGCAAATAGGTCCGTGCCAGTGTGAGGTTAAAGAACAACCGTTGTTAACTGATGAACAGAACAATGAAATGAGCATATAAGCCATATACACCTTACCTTCGTAATCTCGAACTTGCCTAATTCAAAATTCCGGATATGTCGAAGTGATAAATAATCCCGATTTTCTCCCTTCATATTTTTATATAAAATGCGCACGGTTAACTCGAAGTTTTAACTCGAAATGAGGTTATGACGAAGTGTTTTTTTTTATCCCAACAAGTACGTTTACACTTTTTCCGGTTAAAGGGACCTGTTCACAGATTGACTAAATTTTTTGACATATATTCCAAAATAAAAGAATACTGGTGCAGTGCCTAAATCCGCAACTGTCCTAAATCCGCCACCCCATCAAAATAAGCGTTTGTATCACAGCGATTTCTTTATTTATATACATCAGGCGTTTTCCTTAACAATGCTGGCGAATTTTCTTCTTGATCCGCTGAGTAATTCAATATTTAATTCAACTGATTTGTCCATTCATGACCCCTTAATGTAAATAAACTGCACGGGGGAGTCTATTTCATACCGCGCAATTTTTAGGCCTTGCATGGTATCCACGATAAAATTGAAATATCGTGTATTAATATTATGTCCATTTTAGCATGTGCAACATAATCATCAATTATTTATTAGCAATGAATAAATTTAAATGCGGAAAAACTGCATATTAAGCGCGCACATGCACATTTTATATAAGTGTCTTAGTTTATTTCACGCCGCTCAGAAGCGCATTACTTCGCCCCCACTCAGGGCCTCAGTTTCAGTGTCACACAACTGATCTAATTTTAGAAATATTAAGATTATAAAAAATGAAATACGTATGAACAACAAACAGCGAACTGCTTAATGATGAATTTTGAATTAGAACAACACTCAAATGTAGTATACTGTAAGCATGGCACAGTTCCCTATCCACGACTTTACACCAAGAGTCTTCGGATCACCATTATTTATAAAAAAACAACTTGATATCCAAATATACAAAAATGTTTTTTTGTTATTAACTCAATAAAAACTGCTTGAAAAACGGATTTTATCAAAAATATTACTTTCAAACAATTTTGAAGAGGGGTGGCGGATTTAGGCACTCCCGCGCATATTTAGGCCTTAAATATCGCTAATTATTTTTCCTATGCCAAGTATTGGAAATGTAACCAAACCACGCCAGCAAATGCACATTAAACCTTACTTGATTTATGTGAATTTGTGTGTCGATAGGTTAACTACTTTTGAAAATATCGTAAAAATACCTCCCAAAAGTGCCGGATTTAGGCACTGCACCAGTAGTATATATAAAGGAGCGAAATAACACTACGGATATATAGAGATATTTGTTTGTTTTCGGTGTGATAACGCACGATATCGTCACCGGAAAGGGAGACAATTAATATTTTCAAGAGCGCTTGCGCGAGTGAAAATATGTATATTGTCTCCCTTTCCGTTGACGATATCACGCGTTATCACACCGAAAACAAACAAGTTTTCTTTTTATTTAAATACTATTTGAATATTCTTTACGTTTGATTTTTATTTAGGGGATTTTCAACACGATATTTACAATATTACGTCCGCACTATTTTCTCGATAATGCGTAGTAATCGGGATAAGTAATAAACATTCCAGCGCCATCTTGGATTACGATAAAATGTGCCGTGGATTAGATCTAGTTAAGTAACTTAAATCGCAAAAAATTGTTGACTCAAGGCATTATCATGGCAGCGTGTTTACAGTACGACAGACAGCTATGCTACACAGTATATTAATAGACAACGCAGAATCCGTGTTTCTAAATTTATTTAAGTTTAAATAGAATTGGATACACGTAGTCGTTGAAAAAAGGTCAGCTTTTAAATCAAGAAGTTAACACACACTGCTAGCTTTTAATATTTTTATGATAAAAGCACATACGGAAAGTGAAAGTGCGTTCAGTTCTCCGAAATTAAGTTTTCTAAAAATAGCGTGTGCATAGATGTTATTATGTAAACAACAGTTAACACAGTCACGACATTCAAACGCACATGTGTTTTCGCAGCAATTTAAGCTGATTAAACTAGTAGATGCGCGTTAAAATGTAAAACAACAAAAGATGTACTGTAAGGAGTGTTCTGAAATTGAATACTTATTAGTATAAAGTGTTTTCTTTATAAATTATTCGGACTAAACAACACAATTGGATTAAAAGCTGGTCAAGAATTTGAATTTTGGAATTGGAGAACGGGCAATACAAAAATAATGTAAACAAAGGGAGACTAGTGTTCATAGCAACAGTAAATAACAAGTGCAATGTAATATGCTGGGATGAATAAAGTGCAAAGGAGAAAATAAATACTTTGGATGCTTAAATTAAATTTGGACCAAGATTACGAAAAGCTCAAATGCCTTGTGGGTAAAACTTGTACCCGCAAGGCATTGTCTGTTCTAGTCTCCTTGGCTCAATACGACTGAGGAAAATCCAAGAGAAAATAAGAGGAAAGACACTTCAATATATCAGAGAGGTATTCTAAACAGTTGGTGTTGTTAATCTTCACTACCCTTCATGTTTGGTAATTATATATGATAAATGGTGACAATGCCTACAATTAAATATTGTTCAAATCAAATACAATTAAAAAAAAGTAGTCCATCACTGTGAGTGATATAGGGATATATGTCACTGATCTTTTTCTATATGTCTCTACTTAGCATTAAATAAAAAGATGTACTTTGAATAAAGTTTCGTTGATTAGTAATCATCAGTTGAAATTGATTCAATTATACAGCGTTTGTAACGCTAAACGATAGAATAATTTGGGGGTGTTTCTGTTGTTTTCGTTAAACTTAGAACAAGCCGCGACTCAAGTTTTGTCACAGATTGCAAAGATCTTTACACCTTTTTACTCAAGTTTAAATGCGCATAATGTGTTACTTAATTGAATAATTTATTATTGGTTTTCAGTTCATTGTATGTATACAAACCACTATTCTAAATATCGATACATTGAACATTTCGACTATTAATACTTCTATATGGCGATATGTCGAACATCGGACATCTTGAAGTTAATTTTTTTTCGAGATAACACACTTGAGCTGAATCAATTCAAAGTTCTTGGTGTTCAGTAGAACTATTAAATACTGTATGACTGGAATTACTGATGAAAACCTAACTGTCCCTTTCAACGTACATTACCTACCATCGTTAAGGTGCGATGTTGATAGTAAATAGGAGAACATAGTAGCAAAGATGAGTACTAAAGAGGAGTAGAAGTAGAAGAAATAATAGGATTGGTGGGAGAGCGGAGTAGGAGAGAAGGGTGTGAGATCGGATCAGGGGAGAGAATGTGGGAGGTTGGATAAAAGAGAAGAAGACGAGAGTGGAGTTGGTGAGAGGAGTAGGAGAGTAGGGTGGGAAAGAGGAGTTGGTGAAAAGAGAAGAAGATGGTGGAAGGGTGGAGTGGAAGAGCGGAGTAGGCGAGAAAAGTACGAGTACAGGAAAAAAGGAGACAGGAGTAGGAGAGAAGATTATGAAGAGGAGTAAGAGGAAGGAAAGGCATCGGGCTACCACGACCAGTACCCGATGAGGGTGAGCTTATCGAGCCCGGGTAACCCCGTCCACCGGACAGGGTAGGAAACATCCGCAACTGCTGACTGCGCTGCATATAGCGCAAACGTCTTACTGTTTTCTGGCCCCTTTTATACTGTTTGCGTATATATCTTTGAGCAGGTTCAAGTTACAAAACCGGAAGGAAAACGAATTGAAACGTATATAGCGTCCGTTACTATAAATAATGACCATTCAGACTTTTACGCCCGCGAACAAAGGCTTTATTGTTAGACGCTAAAGGGTGTGAAGTGTTAGCGGTATGTCAGTGTCCGTACAATGGTTACACTAGTACATATCCCTTATATCATTGTTTTTGCACTAAATATTGTGAAAGATCTCCATAAACATAAATAACGCACAAAGGTCATAATAAAGATTGTGAGTAACGTATTTTTCTCCAAATAACCAAATCGCATATTAAGCTTAACGTAATAAAATCTGTAGTTTTATTTCCGGTTAGTCTATACTCTATAATGTTTTATTAACGGCTATTATTTGTAATAATTTAATGTTTATTTATATTTTTCATTTTCTTCTTTGTGCATGAACAGTCAATCGTATCGCGTATAAATGTTATTCGTTTCATGTAATAACTTAATGGTTTAGAAAACCGTGACATTTTGCTACTGTAAATAGATTATTTTGTGCCAACTTAAGTTTTTCTTTGAAAATGAAAAGCTCGCATTCAATGCTGTTGTTATGCTCCTCGAAAACTTTGAGCATATAGTGGCCACCTTGTACGTCCTTCCTTCCCTCCGTCTTACCGCCCCGTTTTCCTGTCCGGGCTATTTCGCAGCAACTACTGGCCGGAATTCAATGAAAGTTCATGGGAAGCTTCATGACTAACGGTAGGTCTGCACAGTATCAGGACGTTCCGCTTCAATGATTTTTCCAATCTTGACCAAACTTCCACAGTTTGTATGTGATCATATAACTGCAGCAGAAGCAAACAATGGTTCAGATCCACATGGTTTGTATGGCCATAAAATCTCAACACAAGCAGCAAATGAGAATTAATTATGGAACGCCGCCACTGTCTTATGTCTTACATTTTTATTATATTATGATAATTCTTTATTTTGTTAAGTGGATACAACTTTATATGATGTGGACATTTCTTTATATGCTATGGATCTTTCCTTATATGATGTGGACATTTTTTTATATGCTGTGGATCTTTCCTTATATGATGTGGACATTTCTTTATATGCTGTGGATCTTTCTTTAAATGATGTGAATACTTCTTGATATGATGTGGATACCTCTTTATATGAGGTGGACATTTCTTTATATGATGTAGATATCGTATGATGTTGAAATTGCTTTATATGATGCGGACATGTCTTAATATGTTGTGGACATTTCTTTATACCATGTGTATATTTCTTTATATAATGTGGGTACTTCTTTATATGATGTGAACGTTTCTTTATATGCTTTGGAAATTCTTTATATGATGTTGACATTTCTTTATATGATGTGGACATTTATTTATATGTTGTGGATATTTCTTGATATGCTGTGGACATTTCTTTATATGATGTGATCTTTTCTTTATATGATGTGGGCATTTCTTTATAAAAGTAAAAAGTAAAGTGTTTGTTTATTATAGTGTCACCCCTCGCGATTAAGGGCCAGCCAGTTTTGACTTATGAGACACCTTTACTGATGAACATCTTTACTCCCGATTACTATCCTATATGCCGGGCGCTTGGCAGGAAGGCAATCGGTACCCCTTGATTTAACTAGCTGCTGGGTAGGCAACCAGCCATATCAGAACTCGCCCTGTGTAGGACTCGAACCTTCGACCCCCCGCTCCGTAGGCGAACGCCATAGCCACTAGGCCACGGAGACGGATAGTGGATATGAAGTGGATATGTCTTTATATGTTGTGGTCTTTTCTTTATATGATGTGGACATTTCTTTATATGATGTGGACATTTCTTAATATGATGTGGATATGTCTTTATATTCTGTGATATTTTCTTTATTTGATGTGGACATTTCTTTATATGATATGTATATGTCTTTATATGCTATGGTCTTTTCTTTATGTGAAGTTGGCATTTCTTTATATGATGTGGAGACTTCTTTATAGGATGTGGAAATGTCTTAATATGATGTGGTCTATTCTTTATATGCTGTGGACATTTCTTTATATACTGTGGACATTTCTTTATATGATGCAGATACTTCTTTATATGATGGGGATATTTCTTTATATAATATGGACATTTCTTTCTATGCTGTAAACATTTCTTTATATGATGTGGATACTTCTTTATATGCTGTGGATATTTCTTTATATGCTGAGGATATGTTTTTATATGCTGTGGACAGTTCTTTATATGCTGTGAACATTTCTTTATATGATGTGGATATTCCTTTATATTCTGTGGACATTTCTTCATATGATGTGGATACTTCTTTATATGCTTTGGGCATTTCTTTATATGACGTGGATATTTCTTTATATGCTGTGGACATTTCTTTATACGCTGTGGATATTTCTGTATATGCTGAGGTGACATTTCTTCATTTGTATGGATACTTCTTTATATGCTGTGGACATTTCTTTATATGCTGTGGACATTTCTTTATATGATGTGGATACTTCTTTATATGCTGTGGATTTTTCTTTATATGATGTGGATAAGTCTTTATATGATCTGGACATTTCTTTATATGTTGTGGACATTTCTTTATATGCTGTCGACATTTCTTTATATTCGGTGGACATTTCTTTATATGATGTGGACATTTCTTTATATTATTTGGATACTTCTTTCTATAATGTGGATATTTCTTAAGATGCGGTGGATACTTCTTTATATGCTGTGGACATTTCTTTATATGATGTGACATTTTTTATATGCTGTGGACATTTCTTTATATGCTGTGGATATTTTGTTATATGATGTGGATATTTCTTTACACGATGTTGACATTTCTTTATATGATGTGGACATTTCTTTATGTGATGTTGATATATATTTATATGATTTGGACATTTTTGTATATGATGTGGATACTTCTTACCGTGGGTTATTCGAAAACAAAGTATCACGACCTTAGTGTGTATTTTAAAGCTATTGAATGAAACTATATTTTTTCTATACTCTGCCCATTTGTTTACGAAGTACAATCTCACGCACGTTTCAGTGACGTCAATGAATAATAACAAACAATATGACGTTAATTTTATTCATAAAAATTCAGTAAACGGCATCCGATTCATTGATGTAGTCAAATATCAATATGACGCCATGTTATTGATGCTATAGTGAAAGTAACATTGTGACATACACGATAACATTAAATTTTCAATAACGTTTACGCATTTAATACGCATTTTTGTTTCAATTCATTACAGAAAAACAATAAGTGTGTTACAGTTTTCCTAGTGCGCGTTTAAGCACGTTAAGCACGTGATTTTTACTGTACAATTTCCGTGAATTCTCCAGAACTGTTTTCAATACAACTCCGTTCATAATTATTGCAGAATAACCCATACTTTCTTTCATTGTCTATTGAAAACAAGCCTCGCGTCATTTCAGAATTTCAAATGTACCTGCCTTTTTATATTCAATGACTGTAATAAACTGTGACTGAAACCCTCAATTAAAAGCATTTAAAGGACAAAAAAAAAAGATTTACCAAATTATGGTTAAATTAGAAATGTTTCTTAACAACACGGATCCCCACCCCCACCCACACACTCACACCTATGCAGGCTCTTTCTACAGGATAAAGCTTGACTATATGCATGCCAATTATTTGCATTTTGTATTTTCTATAAAATGATTTCTGTAATTCGAGAAGGTTAAGGTACCATCTCATAATACTTATCACTTCTCAAAGTTTTGCAAGGTAATCTGAAAATCCTTCATTGCCGGTCTAAATTATTCTCTGGATATACTCAATAGTTTTCATTCATATATTTCAACTTTTACTGTGACCTTGGATCTAGTTATTGCACGTGACACACATTCTTATAATGCTTATCACTTTTGTCAAATTATTTGAAAATCGTTCAATGCCAGACACATTTATGCTCTGGTTATACTCAAAAGGCATTCATTTATATATTTAACCTTTGAGTGTGACCTTGAACTTGGACTAAGGGACCTGGTTATTGTGCATGTAACACCCTCCCATAAAATTAACTTTTTTGCCAAGTATTTTAAAAATCATTCAATGCTGGAAAAAAAATAGGCTTAGGCCCTGACCCAAGAACATTTTATTGGGGTTGTCAGATATATTTTTTTTTATTTATTTATGTTTTTAAATAATTAAATGTTTTTTTGTTAAACAAGTGTTTAGTTTTGATAGAATCAACTTTAAAAAATGTTTAACGATATTACGGATATCTTTTGAATATATAATCAGTTTTACAATCTTCAAGTTGACCATTTACTAAATAAATAAAAAATAAAATAAATCCCTACCTACCTAACCTAATTGTTTTGGTCATGTAACGGTTAAACCTGAAACAAACATATTTTTTACGCCTTACAGCCGTTAAAATTTGAATGAAAATTATTTATGTGTTATTTCTTTGTAAATAAGAATACGCACAATTTAAGTGCGCAAAATATTACATTCATCCTGTTTAGCCTTCAATATAACGACCCACAATGGCCCTTAGTTAAGTGCTTCCCGTCTAGGTTAGAAACCAGTAAATCCAATTCCCATAGGGTCCCATTATAAAACGGCAAACTTTCCAAGCATTTTTCTAGCATTTCCTTTATTTCAGATTGTGCAAGCCGAGTATCAATTTAAAGATCAATCTGTCATCTTTCAACATTTGCAATAAAAAAGATATGTCATGTTACTTCTAAGAAAATGCATCTCACTTGAATGCAGGCACCGGTAGAAAACAGGGTTTCGGCAGTCATATTTCGACAAAAGCCCCATACCACAGTAAACACACCCCAAAAGTTCACCTTTCAAGTTAGCCTCCAATGAAATGCACCAAAATGTTGCAGACACGCATAGGATAATAGAAATAACCACAAAAGGCATGTCTGAGATACCTAAATGGCTTTTATGCCAGAAGAGAAGAGGAACTCTTTAGTAATAGGCACTACTTTTGAATGGACCACGGAGGGATACACAATGATTTACTGGTATCTAACCTTAAAGAAAACTCAACATTTTGCTATCATGAAAAAAACTCTTCTACATCATTATTAACCTACTTGTACCACAAATACAAAATTTCAGGTCGATCCAATAAGTAGAAATGACCCAAAAACGCATTTGAGAATGACATATGATAAGCCATCTGGCTTGCGCTTCAGTACTTGGATTGTACGGGGAGCGTGAACTAAAATTGGCTCCTAAATCACATAAACCAGTCAAAATACCAGTGCATTTAGACTTATTTTAATGCAATCAGTAATAAGGTATAAAACGTGTAATATTCGCGTATAACATGATTCGATGTGCTGTGAGCTGCATACGGCGAGTTTCCGTACTTTTTTTCATTTTTTTAACCCGAAAAAACAGATTTCGCTTTAAAAAGTGTAGACAACGTGTCAGTTACGATATTATTCACATTTATTTCTCTGAAAAGTAATAAACGCTATAAAATAACACAGTTACATGGTGATTTTATGTATAAGTGGACCCTAAAGGGCCGGTCCCTGGTTTTCTTAAAGGTTAGAAACCAGTAAATCCAATTCCCGTAGGGTCCCATTATAAAACGGCAAACTTTCCAAGCATTTTTCTAGCATTTCCTTTATTTCAGATTGTGCAAGCCTAGTATCAATTTAAAGATCAATCTGTCATCTTTCAACATCTGCAATAAAAAAGATATGTCATGTTACTTCTAAGAAAATGCATCTCACTTGAATGCAGGCAACGGTAGAAAACAGGGTTTCGGCAGTCGTATTTCGACAAAAGCCCCATACCACAGTAAACACACCCCAAAAGTTCACCTTTAAAGTTAGCCTGCAATGAAATGTTGCAGACACGCATAGGATAATAGAAATAACCACAAAAGACATGTCTGAGATACCTAAATGGCTTTTATGCAAGAAGAGAAGAGGAACTCTTTAGTAAATAGCACTACTTTTGAATGGATCACGGCGGGATACACAATGATTTACTGGTATCTAACCTCTAGACGCTGCACAAATCCGGTGTCGAGGCTGAATAGCACCCCCACTCAAAGACCCCATCGTCATAATAAAGAATGCGCATCATATAAAGAAATGTGCATATCATATTAAGAAATAGGCACATAATATAAAGAAATGTGCACATCATATAAAGAAATGTGCACATCAAATAAAGAAATATGCACAAGATATAATGAAATCTCCACATAATATAAAGAAATACCCACATCATGTAAAGAAATGTCCAAATCATATAAAGAAGTATCCACAGCATATAAAAAAGGTCCACATCATATAAAGAAAAATCTACAGCATATAAAGAAATGTCCACATCATATAAATAAAAAACCACAGCATATAAAAAGTAATATCCACATCATATAAAGAAATATCCACATGATATAAAGAAATGTCCACAAGATATAAATAAATATCCACATAAAGGAAATTTCTACATCCTATAAAGACATATGAACATCATATAAAGAAATATCTACATCGTATAAGGATGTATCCACACCATATAAAGAAATGTCCACATAATATAAAGAAATATCCACATCATATAAAGAAATATCCAAATCATATGAAGACGTATCCACATCATATAAAGAAAAAAACCACATCATATAAAGAACTATCCACATCATATAAAGACATATCCACATCATATAAAGAAAAATCCGCATCATATAAAGAAGTATCCACATCATGTAAAGACATATCCACATGATATAAAGAAAAATCCGCATCATATAAAGAAGTATCCACATCATATAAAGAAGTATCTATATCATATAAAAAAGTATCCACATCATATAAAGACATATCCACATCATTTAAAGACAAATCCACATCATATAAAGAAGTATCTACATCATATAAAGACATATCCACATAATATAAAGAAAAAAAACACATCATATAAAGGAGTATCCACATTATATAAAGAAAAATCTGCAGCATATTAAGGAATATCCACATCGTATAAAGACATAACTACATCATATAAAGAAATATCCACATCATAAGAAGAAAGATCCACATCATATAAAGAAAGATTCACATGATAAAAAGAAATGTCCACATCATATAAAGTTGTATCCACTTAACATAATAAAGAAAGATTATAATATCATAACAATGTAAGACATAAGACGTGCCGTCGTTCCATAATTAATGCAAAAATGAATTTGTTCGCCAAAGGGGACTTCATTTTCAACCAGTCTGGACGAAACTTGCACAGTTTGTTTATGACCATAAAATCTAAAGCGAATTTCAATATTAGACGGGTAAATGGCAATACATTCTAGTCTTTGAAACAAGCCGGCAAGCATGACATGACCTTTGCGCAGCGTTCGCCATTATCTTTCAGAACTGCAGCATTAACACTATTCCTCCGAAATTGTCTGCGAAAGTTGGACACCAGGGTAGAAACAAGACGGCCATGATGGCCCAAAGCGCTCACCTGAGAACTGGTACAGATGAAGACCATACTGTTGTGACAAGTTTGAAAATTAAGGTATCTGAACAATACACAGTGGGGGTAGGATCAATTTTGATTTAAAACATCGGTTAGTGCAATGGGCTAACTAAAGTATGAGTCGGGTAGTGGATGTGCGTTTTTTTGCTAATGGTTCTCAAATCATTTTTCTCGATATTCTTACCTGACCCTTTGTCATTAAGTCATTGGCAATTTTGGAAAATGCACAAACAGTAGATTTCGATGTCTTTTTCGCAAACAGTTTTGGAAAACTAGTTGCTATGCGATAATTGCGCTGGCTGTGCTATAATGTAAAGTGTTGTTTTTCTTTGATAATTTTCTTTCCAATGATGATACGTACATGATGTTAATGCAGGCTCTGGAGACATCAAAGTTGCATGTACAAATAACTGCATGCAAGTCTTGCAACTGTTGGAAATCAAATTTTATCAATCAATTTTTATGGTCATGCGCAAACTGTGTAAGTTTGGTCAATATTGAATCAAAAATCGTGTGTGCAAGCCAATCATTGATAACTTGTTGATGTTTTTTTCCAAACACAAGGGGCAATAACTCTGGTTTTTCTGGCCCGATCATGCTTATATTCGACTTCACCTGTAATCTTACGTTCATACACAAACTGTACACGATTGGTGAAGATTGGATGAACAAGAGCTGTCAGATGACAGAGCGCTCGACTATTCGAAGTTTTTCAGTTGGCACATATTTTGGATAGTGAAAGGGGCATAAATTTGTTAAAATACAATATTTTTAAGTGAAGCCTTGTATGGTTTATACATTTTTTTGGAACAAAAACTTTAACCACAAAGTCTATGTAAAAAGTGGGCTAACTCTGTCAAAATTCAAAACAGCGTTATGGGTAATGTTGCCCCTGATAATAGAGTTGATGACAAAGATTAGGTCCAGGTTTCAAATGAATAACTTATGTAGTTTTGAAGTAACACAACTTTTGAATGTAAACTTTAACCAGAAAATATATTTGAAAAATGGGAATAACTCTGTCAAAATACAAAACATAGTTATGGGTCATGTTGCCCCTGATACTAGAGTTGATGACAAAGGTTAGTTCCAAGTTTACAGTGAATAACTTATGTAGTTTTGAAGTTACCAATCTTTTGAATATAAACTTTAAACAGAAAATCTAAGTGAAAAGGGGGCATAACTCTGTCAAAATACAAAATAGAGTTATGGGTAATGTTGCCCCTGGTACTAGAGTTGATGATAAAGGTTAGTTCTAAGTTTCAAGTGAATAACTTACGTAGTTTTGAAATTACACAACTTTTGAATATAAACTTTAAACAGAAAATCTATGTGAAAAAGGGACAAAGCTCTATCAAAAAAACAAAATAGAGTTATGGGGAATCTTCACCCTGATACTGGAGTTGATGACAAAGGTATATTCCAAGTTTCAAGTGAATAGCTTTTGTAGTATTGAAGTTACAAAACTTTTGAATATTAACTTTAACCAGAAAATCTATGTGAAAAAGGGGCATAACTCTGTCAAATACAAAACAGAGTTATGGGGAATGTTGCCCTTGATACTGGAGTTTATGACAAATGTTAGTTCCAAGTTTCAAGTGAATAACTTATGTAGTTTTGAAGTTACAAAACTGTTGAATATAAACTTTAACCTGAAAATCTAAGTGAAAAATGACAAAAATCTGTCAAAATACAAAACAGAGTTATGGGGAATGTTGCCCCTGACACTGGAGTTGATGACAAAGTTTAGTTCCAAGTTTCAAGTGAATAACTTATGCAGTTTTAAAGTTACAAAACTTTTGAATATAAACTTTTACCAGAAAATCTATGTGAAAAAGGGGCATAACTCTGTCAAATACTAAACATAGTTATGGAGAATGTTGCCCTTGATACTGGAGTTGATGACAAAGGTTATTTACAAGTTTCAAGTGAGTAACTTATGTAGTTTTGAAGTTACAAAACTTTTGAATATAACCTTTAACCAAAAAAATCTAAGTGAAAAAGGGGCATAACTCTGTCAAAATACAAATACAGAGTTATGGGGAATGTTGCCCCTGACACTGGATATGATGACAAAGGTATATTCCAAGTTTCAAGTGAATAATTTATGTAGTTTTGAAGTTACAGACGTGGACGCGGACGCCGGGGGTAGTATGAAAGCTCACCTATTCTTCGAATAGTCGACCTAAAAATGAAGTTTCTATCTTGAATAATGTCCATTTTTGCATATTTTTTTCACAAAGGGCAATAACTCTGGTGTTTCTGTTCCAATCTTGCTTATATTCGACTTCACCTTTAATCTTATGGTCATAGACAAACTGTGCAAGATTGGTAAAGATTGGGTAAAAAATGAAGTCTCTATCCTGTAAAATGTCCATTTTTACATATTTTTAACCAACAAAGGGCAATTACTCTGGTTTTTCTGGTCCGATCTTGCTTATATCGATTTCAACTGTTATCTCATGGTAATAGACAAACTGTGCAAGATTGGTGAAGATTGGATGAAAAATGTCTCTCTCTAACCTGAATAATGTCCATTTTTGTATATTTTTTGTTAATAAACAAAGGGCAATAACTCTGGTGTTCGAAACACGATCTGGCCCATTTTTGACGTATTCTGAGATCTGATGGTCAAACACAAACTGTGAACTTTTGGTTAAGATTGGATGGAAAATAACGTTTTTACGTTGGAAAAGGGCACTTTTGCACTTTTTTGCATGAAAAAGGGGCAATAACTCTGATGTTACTGGTGTTATCTGACCCATTAACAATCCCATCCGAGATTTTATGGTCTTACACAAACTGTGTAAGTTAGGTCAAGATTGAATAAAAAATGTAGTCTTTATCGCGATAACGGTCCAAATTTGACGGCACATTGACGACGGACGACGCCGGAGAGGTCCCCTATACCAATAGCTCACCGAGCACTATGTGCTCAGGTGAGCTTAAAATATATCCAAATATACGCGATTACGAACGCAATGGTCAAACTGACAAATCCATGATGCGCGCTAGCGCTTCATGGATAATTTGCCAGTTTGACCATTGCGTTCATTATCGCATGAACGCAACCAAAATTAAATTCAGTCCTTATATTTACATTATATTTGGGATGATTTCATAGCATTCCTTTGTATTCTTTTTGTTTCACATGCATTTTATTGCAATTGTAAGATATATCACGCACAGCAGTTTTCTGATTGGAACAGCGAAATACCGCCCCTTGTAACCGAACTACACTAAATAGAATGCAAACTACGATTACTAAAATAGCGAACTACAAAAATGTCATTTCCCCTTATTTTACATTCAACTTGCTTCGACAAATGAAATTTAATGTAAACATTATGAGTCATAACATTTTATTTTCCTTGCATAAATCACAATGCTACAAAACTAAAAAAGTAACTTAAACAGATGCAAAATACCTGTGACATCCAGATTTTTTATTTCGGCCGGTATAGCCAACAAGCACCAAACATTATTAATGCTTTAGAAAGTTTAGTATGAAATGAGAGGTGCTTTGTTAGTAAGGCTACAGTAAATCTACATCAAAAATACTTATATACCACAGTTGATTTCTGACACTTTAAAATCACAAAAATCCTAGGATGAGAGTTTAACAGATCCTGGATAATCCTGTTTAATTATTAACATAACAGATGGAGACTTTTAAATGCTTTCAATCCACACGCACGGTCTGTACCCTGATAATGCTTGCTCAGAAGATAATGCAGGCTCAGCGGAGGAGCAGACAGTGGGGTACGCCAATTTATGTATAATTGTCTGTTTTTCCTTACCCAATGCATTATTTTTGCGATGTATATGAATTAAGCGATCTATTATCTGTCTCCAGGTACCCTAAATTTCAAAAATATTATCCGTACAATCCATCTATATATTTAAAAAATTATGTTGAAACACTATAATCATCATAGTCTATTATCCTACTTAAACCATTGGCTATATAGTTTTTATCTCTAGAAACCCAGACAGCTTCTAATGAAATAGCATGCGTAACGCAAATAGCGAAAATATATTCCGCTAAACTCTGTAAATCTACCTTTCTGTATAATGCTTACGCAATTTTTACTATCTGTATGCCAGATAACTTTTTTCCCGTTTAATTTATTTTTGAAACAGTCCAACGAATATCTAATGGCTAATAACTCTCTGAAAGTAAAACTTTGTGACTTTTCAATCACAGACCATTGCCGATGAGCGACAACGTTTTCACATTCAACAAAGGCTGCACCAGCGACAGCTGAGGCGTCTGAGAAAACAAAAGACACAGGCATGTAATCTTGAAATAACTTCTTGGAAAATTCTTTCGGAAACATTCTATTCCAGAAGTTAATAACTTGAAAACATTCTGAAATATTCAGTTTTGAATCCCACGTCCGACGTCATTCAATACACATAAAAACGTCTTTGTCTGAATTAAAGCCACATTACATAAAACAGGAGCCATGGAAATAATTTTGCCTGCTAACTGTGCTAAACTGCGAGCAGTAGAAATGGGAAAGCCTTTCCAAATATTATCAATACATTGTTGGACATTAAGAATTCTTCGATAAGGAATCCCTAAAAAACCGTCCTCTAGATCTCATGTAAAACATAACCACGCTAACTTTGAACCGGTTGGAAAATAGATTTTTCTGTATTAACATGAAATCCACATTTGTATAACGTGTCACGTACAAAATCAGAATCACTTTTAGTGCTAACAAAGTCTTTGTCTACACCCCAACCATCATCTAAGAACACTACAATTTTCAGAACATTATTTCTCCAATACTTCACTAATGGACGTAAACACTTAGTAAACAATCTAGGTGCTGAACTAAGACCAAATGCTAGCACCGAAAACACGAAAAAACTTCCTTACCTTTAAAATTCCAAGAAAACCCTAAATATTTGTTATGATTATGTTTGATAGAAAATGATGATATCCACTGGAAAGATCAAATTTATACATAAAACCCTCCGGTAAAATGTATTCAAGAGCAACCTTATAGTCTTCGAATTTAACTCTTTCTTTTTTAACATAAGTATTCAGAATACTCAGATCCAAAATGAGACGTTTTGTACCAGTCGAATTATTAATAGCAACTGACAAAGGGTTGACATTATGAGGTTTATATGGTACCTCAAAAATACATTTGTTCTGAATTAAGATAGACAAAGCAGATTCAACAAATTCAGAATTGGATAACGCTGACTTATTATTCTTGATATGAAAAGACGGTGGTTTAATTTCGAATGGAATCACATAACCGTTTTTAATACTAGTAACATAAAAAATATATTCATTAGCGCCAATTACTAATTTCCAAAAAGCATAACAGTTTTTAAGACGTCCTTTAACAGAGATGTGTCTGTTACTTCTACAGAATTTTCTATACTAGCACAGTAAAAGTCTTGAAATTCATAATTAAGGAGAGTATGAAAATAGTCAGAAAAAATCCATGTTGACCGGAAGCCATTCGACCTGCGAGAACGACCGCGAAAAGGATCAGCAGGAGTAGCGTGCGCACACTTGAACTCTGCCAAAGCAGATTCCGACTTCTTGGCCTTTCCAACCCGATGTTTGGCCCTTTCCTCTGCGCGACGAATGCGCTTGTCGTCCTCTGCGTCTCTGGCAACCTCATTTTGCTCATACTCTTGAATGGTTAGCCAACCTGCGGGTGATGCGTCCGCTATTCTATTCAGTTTATTTCTATGTTTCAACTTATCCCGAGCCTCTTTCAGAAAATCCAGAGCTTTTTCAGCATTTCATAACGATACAGCTTTAGATGCACCAGAAAACAAGTCAGAAACTTCAGTGTTAAAGTTAAATTGTTGAAGATTAGCAGCCGACTTAAAAGCAATGTCCGTTCTCCTCCGTCCAGTCGGAATCCTCCTGAATGTTCCTCTTCAAGTCCTTAAATTTTTCATCGAAATAACTCTTTAACTCTTTAACTGCTTTACTGTTCAATTCGATTTCCAAAGCAGACATATTGAACTATTTCCAAACGACCTTAATTGCTACCAACAAAACTTCGAGTGACAAACAAGCCGTCTAGCGAATATATATAACCACAAATCCTTGTAATGCATGAGCAATTTCCCCGCTCAAACTATTCGTATGTTACGACAAAGTACGAACGAAACCGAAATCTATAAATGGAAACAATCTAGAAACGTGAATAATTGTATTTGTTTACACTAGTTTGATATAATAAACAATGTTTATATTTTTTTAATGATTAAAATATACCGTTTTCCGCTGATGTGTGTGATGTTTTGAAATCATTTCTCTATTTATACGTTTATCTGATGAATATTTTCGAAAGTTAGGGTACCTGTAGATAGATAATGGATTGCTGAATGCATATATATCGGAAAAATAATGCATGGGGTAAGGGAAAATAGACAATTATACATAACCTGACGTACCCCACTGTCTGCTCCTCCGCTGAAGCCTGCATTATCTTCTGAGCAAGCATTTTCTTCTGAGCCAGCATTATCAGGGTACAGACCGTGACTACATAGTATCTAAATTTTCATTCGGCGAGAAAAATGCAAAACAATCCACAAATGACATCACTACAGTAAACAAGTGATGAAGTATAAGTTATGTCATTGATCAATAGCATCAGTGGACACGGGCGTATCTAAGCTCTTTGCTTTGCCTGGGCATAACTTGTCTTAGAAAGGATAACATTTTAATATAAATCTCAAAATGCATTTTTTTCTTGTTGTACGTGTTAAACTTTTCATCATTATTAACTGCGATATAAATGCACAATAAATTAGACGATCTATATGCATCTAGCGAAGAGACACATCAATTGATGTGTGAAATTAAATCCATTTTAAAGCTACGTTCGTGAACCGATGTTACGTCATGAAGATTTTCTGTGGTCGCTTCTAAAAAAAGTAATGTTTACCTAAATAACCATAGCATGTACATATTACATACAAGTTAGTGAAATGGCTTTGTTTAATAATAACACGTGTAGACCTTGCTTGATAGAATCCTATCCAGCAAAAGTGAAAAAAAGTCAAATTGATTATTGTAGAAGAAGAACTGCATCGAAATGTTCATGTATTTTAGTTAAAAAAAACAGTGAATCAAACCTTAACAATAAATGCAAAAATTAGTAGCATTTAACAGTGTAAGACATCTTAGTTCATGTAGGGCCTAAATATTCTTGTCGAAATATAATTTGCATAAAAATAGGACACACAGATAGATAGTTTATTATACATACTTTAGGCATTATGCCCATGGGTATACATTGATACACATTCTACACACAAATAATAATTACAATGCAATTGTCAATAGCTTACAGGTGCAAATTATTTTAAATTAAAATACATACATACATAAACAGAGTGTCTTTAAATTGTTGTATACACGTTACAATAATTTCTATTCAGTAATATTAATTTACAATGAATAAACGTAACATAATAAACATTACTAAAAATGTCTAAGTTATTGTAATATTTCAAAGATAAATCCACAAAGTATTATTTTGACAGAAAACATTACTAAAAATTCATATAATTATACATGTATTTATTTATTTTGGAGAAAAACTCAATCGTAGTATAATTGGGTTCTCAATTGGAAGGCCTTAAAAATATAAGTTGCGAGCCGTCTAACTGTTGTTTCATTTGTCGATTTCATTAAGTCGATATATTTCATAATATTTGTAATTTTCCAATAGTATTTGTCTATATACTGTTTACGTAAATTTATAAATAACGGACATATTAACACAAAATGGCATTCGTCCTCAAGTACATTACAGTTTTTGCATTTCCTGTCGTTGTAGGGTATTCTATTCGGCTTATGCCATCTACCTGACTCTACTTCTAATCGATGAGCTGAAACTCTAAAACGTGTTAAGGCAATTCTGAACTTCGTAATGTTAACAAATTTAAAATATGACTTTCCGAACAAACTATAATGTGTACCTCTAGTTGTATTTACAAGCTCTGCAGACCAATTTTGTATGTACATATCTGAAATTCTTTGTTTAACATGTGACATGAAAACATCAACATCACCAACACCCTGAAAGTACCATACTTCACTAAAGCCTAGGCTATCTAATACATTTTTTAACAATTTTACCCAAGACCCTTTTTCTGGGTATAGTTCAAAATCATTTAATAACATCTTATAAACGTCTTTGACATATTTAACATCATCACACTGTATAATTTTTATCCAATATTTTATAACTTTAACATATCGATAAAAAATAAGCGGCCTTCTACCGAGCTCCCCGTATATAAAATTATTTTGTGTCTGTTGTCTTACTCCTAACAGATTTTTACAGAAGCGTAAATGTATTCTTTCTATGCACTTATTATTATTTAAACCCCATACTTCACCTCCATAATTTAGAATAGGTTCAATGAGTTTGTCAAATAAATCTAAGCAATGACTAACTGAAATGTCTGGAAACTGGATGAGATTAGCTTTTAGCTTATAAATTGCCTTAAGGGCCTGACCTGCTAATGCTTCATATGTAGCTGAAAAGGATCCACCTGTAGTAAACACTATCCCGAGGTATGTAAATTTGTTCACAATTTCAACCTCCTTTCCCTGATATAAAAACTTAAAAGTTCGTTTATTTTGCCCGCCTTTTTTGAATATCATTATTTTTGTTTTATTAATATTAACAGAAAGTTTCCATGTATTACAGTATTCATCAAGTAAGTTCAAACCATGTTGAAGTCCAGTTTCCGACTCTGCCAAAATAATAATATCGTCAGCATATAACAGCAAAAACAGTTTCAGCATTCCCATTTCGACACCTTCATATTTATTCAACATAAAATGCTCTTCAATGTCATTTAAATACATACAAAATAAAAAGGGCGACAAGGATTCGCCCTGTCGTACCCCCAACATACATGTAAAATATTCATTACTTACTTCGTTGTTCCATTTAATTTTGGATTTAACATTATTATACATTGATTGAATTATGTTCAAAATTTTTCCTCGTACCCCTAATTTTATGAGTTTGTACCAAATATTTTCTCTCACCACATAATCGAATGCCTTAGTGAAATCAATAAATGCCGTATACAATTTTATAGTTTTGGTTAAGGACGTGAGTAATAAGCCCATGTAATACATAAATGTTATCAACAGTGCTCATATTTTTTCTAAATCCAGCTTGCGCTTCAATATATACATTATATTTTTCGCCCCAAATATTTAACCTACTGTTTATTATTTTACTGAAAAGTTTCCCAATGGTACTTAAAAGCGTTATTCCTCTATAATTTCCTGTGTCATCTGGATTACCCTTTTTGTGCAATGGAACAATATAACCTTCCCCCCAAGAATCTGGAAAATATCCTAAGGTAAATACTTTATTAAAAAGTACATGTAAAGAGTTTAAGAAGTTTTCATTATGTATACCATGTCTAAGAAATTCGTTAATAATTCCATCCGGACCTGCTGATTTGCCACTTTTTAATGAGCCGCACGCCTTAGTAATTTCTGCCAAAGAAATTTCCACATTTAGCTCATCAAACATAACATGTAATTCACCGTCCAAATACCGTTCATTAAAATATAACACATCCTCATCCGGCTGAAAAAATTGAGAATTGGGATCATTAACCGATTTAAAATACAAGAGAAAGTCGTGTGTTGTTAGGTTATGAGATTTGTTCTGTTTCACTGAATTATTTAACAATTTCCAATACGCTTTAGCATTTAGGTATCTATGTTGCTCTAATTTTTTTGTTTGTTCCTTATCATAATCATATTTCTTTTTTCTTATCAATGATTTATATTTACTTCTAGCAGCAATCATAAAACTTCTATTTTCGTCAGACTTGTCGTGCCTATAGTTACTTAAACATTTATAGAAATCAGATTTTGTTTGTTTACAATCTTCATTGAACCAATTATTTGAAAAACCTTTATTGCATTTTCTATCACGGTTTACTCTACATTTCTTTTTAAATAAAGGAGAACATACTCTCTCAATCACGTCACAAAAGCATCGTAGCCCATTATCAATATCTATTTTGGATTCGGCACTATGCATGTTAGTGCTAATAATTTGTAAAATTTCTTTATTATTATTTTCTGCGAGAGATTGTAAATAAGCATCTTTTTTTAAACAGTCCCATTTAAAAACAAACGGTACGCGAGTGCAATCATTAGTAATGTCTTGTGACTGGACATCATCACTATTTAAAGACACATGCATACAAAATTGTACAACACAATGATCAGACAAAATATTCGGTTCTAATACTTCAAACTGGTTTATACAATCAAAAAGAGACGGCGTACACATAACTAAATCAATAACGCTACATCCCCTGCTTGTGACACATGTATATTTACCTATCTGACCATCTAATCCTAATCTTCCATTTGCCACTTTTAAACCCGTCATTTTACAAAATTCCAATAAACAATTTCCATTTTCGTTTACAACTCTGTCCCGACTAGCTCTCGGTAATACAACATCAGACATATAATCATCGGGTAACAGATCAAAGCGTAACAAGTCATCCTTATTTACATAATCATGTTTTAAACCGATTCTAGAGTTAAAATCCCCACATATAATAAATTTACATTGCTTATTCATAATATTTTCATAGTATAGAATATCAGTTACAATTAAATCAAATATATTGTGATTAATAAACATTTCTCTACTACTTCCATGTGGAACATTATATGCTAAGCATAAAAATACATCAAAATCATGATTGAACAAATCTCCCTTTAATTTTAACCATATTATACAGTCTTCATTATCTTTTACAAACTCGACGTGATTTTTTAAATGGTCTGCTACATAAATCATAACCCCACCGCTAGCCCGTTTAATCCCTTTAACTTGAGTGCTTCTACTTAGCTTATAATAATGAAATCCAGGAACATCATAGTTAAACAAAGAATTCGACCACGTTTCGGTGAATAATAATATTTCATTATTTGCAAATAGTGTTTTCATTTCATCTAACAGCAATTTGTTATATCTTTTCCCAATTAGGCCCTGTACATTTAATAAACATATGTTAATTTCCGAGCTCTCTCCGCTGTCCTATTTTTTGACCGGTACTTCGTTCTGGTCTAAACTGGATGTCCCCGTGCTATTTATAGTTGCATTACTGTCCTTGCTTTCACCTGTGCACCGGTTCGTTGCTTTCACACTGTTTGTGTTTCTATTCATTTGCGAAGATTGTGCCATTTTGCCTCGTGTTGTTTTTATTTGTCTAACACCGTTATTTGCATCCAGCTTTGTGCCCTGATTTTTCTTTGGAGAAATATGTGTTTTACTCGTACTGGACACAGCGGAATTTACACTGGAAAATGCCTCGTTCACAGGTAAGCTTTCCTTTTCAATGTTTTCTATACGGTCCGCGCTGTGTGACCTACTTCTAGGTTTGTTTACATTTTCATCGGCGTTACATGCTTTCGATTGTTTTCTTTTGTCTTGCTTTTTCTGGAATACTTCATCATCTAGGTCTTTCTCCTCCTCCTCCTCATCATCATCACTGTCGCTGCTGTTTACCACAGTTTCTTTCGAGTATACCCTCACCTTTTGAGTCACTTTAATATCTGGGCACTGTTTTAGCCTATCGGTGCCTAGCACGCTGAACCATTCTGTGAATTTGTTTTGTATGGATTTGTTATTTATGAATAATTCAGCTGGGTACTTGATTTTCACTCTTTGGTTTGACATTCTTGCATGCTCTGCCTCTTTTGATTTGTATAGCTCCTTCCGAGCCCGTGCAATTTCCTTCGGATATTGTCGGTCAAGTCCAAAGGGGGATCGTTTCAGTTTGTACGCTTTTGAGAGTATTATTTCTGTGTCTATGTAGTCTCGGAAACGCACTACCATTGGTCTCTTTTGGTCTTTTTGTGGGTATGGTCTGCCTAATCTGTGTGCCCTATCGATCATCATATCATGGGTGTCAATATCTAGTTCGTTCTCAAGGAATTTTAAAACAAGGTTCCTGTCGTTGTATGGCAGACGTTCAGATAGTCCATAAATTATAACGTTGTTTCTCATATCCCTGGCATCTCTATCTATCGAATGGTAGCACATTGCCCGGGTCATTTCTTCCTGCCATTCATTTTTCTGCTCTAGTCCATTCACTCTTGCCTCGATCATTTTGTAATTATTGTTTACATGTGTTATGTCCCTTTGGCATTGAGATATTTTATCTTCTATGACATTCATTTTTTCGAACATGCAAACTAGCTTATCATCAATGTCCATGTTTGCGAAAATGTCAATATTGCTACTACTCACTTTTTTGCGTTTCGATTTCCGTTGAACTGTTTGAAATCCATCATTTTCAATAAGTCGTTGCCCGCCATTAATCCTTTGTTTGAAACGGTTCTGCACGGGAATTGTATACTCTGTCCCAGATTGTATGTCCGATTCATCCATTGATCTTGATAATTCTTCATCGTACAAGCACGCCATTACTCTGTTATTATTTATCGCTAACTGTAACCGCTATTACTTATATTACTTATAAAATAAAATAAAATTTATCACTAGAAAATTTTCACCTGCCCGCCATTGACCGGAGATATAACTACGCCGGTGATGGGGCATTGCGTTTATACGATTATGAATGCATACCCCTTCCCTATGAAAATGCCTATGCAATGTAACTATTTGAAACTTACGCTGCATATGCGGGTCGCCATTAAAATGTGAGCAAACGTTATACGGTGATTTTCAACTTTTATAGAAAACGGCCTCGTTTTGCTGCGATGCGCAACGCATTAAGCACCCGTTGCGTATATGAGGAGAGGCAAACATGTCATTTAACGCATAAATAAAACTAACATTAATAATTTATGATACGATTGAATAAAAAAGGGGGAAATCAACGATGATGATGGCGATGATGATGATGATGATGATGAAGAGGATGAGGATGAGGATGATGATGGGGTATGCACATATAAATGTGCTACTGATTACTTATTTGAAGGTTTATAATCTTTGGGTGGAATGTTTCTGAGAACCGTGTTATTTCTAATTTTATAGTTGCAAAAAAAAATGGCATAAACAATGTGATATTTTCCCAAAATAATCCCCCCCCCCCCCTCTCCTGTAGTGTGCACAGCCAGTGTTCTGTATATTTTCATGTAATCTGTAAATAATAATCTTTAAGTGAGGACACTGAGATAAAATCGTGTCTTAAGAAATACAGGTGGACAGACGGACAAACAGTTAGACAGACTGTTTCCTTCAAACTCTGTTGTGCAGGATGTGATAACATGTACATACTATATAGATAACATACACTATTACTATTATGGAATGCAATGTTTAGTTGATGCGGCACAAGTGTGCCTTTTTTTGCTGCATAAACACTTTCACGTTAATAATTGTGTTGAAAATCACCGCATAAACGAAACCGATCAAATTATGCGGCAACGTGCATGTGTGGCATATCTTTGTGACAATGTATAGTTGATTATTTAAATAAAAGTTTGAATATTGGTTGGTTCAGCCCCGTTCCTACTGCCGGTCAACCCGATTAAACGACCGAAAACTTCTGGTCGGGGTGGTCTACTGTGGCCGGTTTCCTACTTGAATATGTTTGACAAGTGAAACGGGCGAGTAGGGATCCAGGTCAATAAGATTTAGTCGGGTAGGTGCCTGGTTGATCATAATTCATCATGTAAATATTTAGTCTGTTCTGAATAAAAATATTGAAGTGCTCAAAGGTGAGCTATTGTGGTCATTTACGTTTTCGTCGTCCGAATGTTGCCAATAATTCAAACAACTTCTTCTCTGAAACCACCATGCGCATTTTAACCAAACTTGGCCGGAATACTCATATGTTGGTCCTTTATTAATTTCATTCAGTACATTTGAATATATAGAAAACTTTTGTCGCCAGGATAACCAAAAACTAAAAAAAAAATATGTGGCTCTTATGTATTGTATTATAATTCAACGTTTGTTTTGCAATCCACGCTATCAGAATTGTGAAGCTGAAATTGCAAAAATAAAGAGATTAATAATTATGTTTTGGCCATTGTAATTGATTACAAATGTATGGTAGTACGTCTGATTTTATTGCAAATTAACCACTATTTTAATTAACACAATTAATATTACAGAAAAATCAATAAAAATGACTTGATAGTAATATTGACAGATTTTACTTTCTCCGATTTTGTGCCAAACAAAACTTACGATGTCCCTATGAGGACGATTTTGTCCACATAACTTAAGGTATTGTTTACGAGGTCTTGTAAGATAAGGTTGTTTTGAGGTAGTTGACAAATCCACTAAGGTGACCGTAAGGCGTGCTTACCAGAAAAAAAAACCTGAAGGTTGCTTTCAGATAAAGGCCCATTTGTTAATCTAATAAATCCGAGTTTATGCAGATAATTGTGTGTTATTTGACCCATTTAATGGTGTTCATGATAATACATCAAAATTATGTGATGCAAACAAATATAAACCCAAAAACATCTTCAACACCTACCGAAAAAAAGAAATACCGGGGCAACCCACTCCCTCATACACCCTGGACAACTTATTAAGTGGCCTACACATATTTAGGGACTAAGCTACACCCCTGAATTGAGATTAAAATCGACACACTTTTATGAAGTATTCACTGTTGAGACGTATTCTGAATGCGTCATGTATGCGACTTTGTCCATTTGTGTGCGAAGATGAGTGTGGCTGTAACTGGGTAGACGAGTTACTTTTAAAGTAATTTGTAATACCTTGTTGCAGAAAACTGCGAAAACATTTATAGAATTTACAGTGAAATTATTGGATTGGATATTTATACATGGATTAAAAGGTAAGATGATAAATAAATATGTATCAACATAGATCCAACATTGTATTTTGGGGTGTACGTCTAGATCTATATTATCACTGAATTGTATTTTCTGTATCGTTTCAAGTTTGCATTGAACGTACGCAGAATAAAATATTATGTCAATTGTCTGCCACTTTTGTTGTTTTACTGGTCAAAACAGTTGATAACTGTTTTGCTCTTTTTGTCACTTGTAAGTGTTATATTGCAGTAGCTCTAACTATACAGTATTGGTATAATTTATCAATTTGTTCCAGTTTTTACAAATGCTTACCATCAAGTTACTAAGTAAAAATATTGAAATATATACATATTTACTACAGCAACATTGTTTTCAACAACATTTGTTATAAAATTATTAAGTTTGCGTATTAAATATTGGTAATAAGTGGATGTATTGACTGGATTACAGCAACGTTTTGTTTTGCGTTGTATTTACACCTATTTAATTTCCGTTATAATTGCTTTGGGTTAAATAAAATGCAAGAATTTGGTTCCCTGTTAGCAGGTGCGATTAGCGTTGTTTATAATTACTGAAACACGGAACCTATGCATAAAATCCCGGAACCGGAAGAATCCGATCTCGATCGACACTTCCGGAACATAGATTTTAAAGTCATCAGGTATTGTAAATGAAACAACAAAAAATAAATAGGTACTCGCGTTATCTATAGGCGGAAAAACCGCCGTCACGCACACAAATATGGACTTTAGCTGTGCCATATCATGTGATGGTGCACAGCAAAATCCATATTGAACGAGGCGACAGCTAAAATGTCCATATTTGTATAATGTAGATCTCGGGTCTATCTCTGCAATAATATTAGTTAGGACTATCTGATTATATGAGATATATCATGCCAAAAGCAACGTACCTCATAAATGTAAGTATAAGAATGAGCATTACATCTCGTTATCTGTGTTATCTGTGACCAACTGTGTTGTTTTCATGATTTTCCATAGTAATGTATAGGAGTTATTAACCTGATGGTGTATAAACTGGGACTCTTGTTTCAACGTGCTTTACAGAATTCGGTTTCGATATGTAATAGTTGTAGCACAATTCGGACCGAAATATGTTAGTTCACAGTGTACGGAAGTCGGTGCCGAGTAGGCATACAGATGTTTATGTTTTTGATTTACTTGATCGATATTGGATATTGTTGGAAAAGATGTCCCAAAATCCAAATGAAAGGTATGTATAGTCTTTTTATTCACCCAACATAGTTTCAATTACATGTGGTTTTCATAAATAAACATTCCCTTTAGGGATTTATTGAAAAATTATAAAGCAATGCAGAAAGTCGGTAAAGTTTATCAATCGGTTGCATTCTCAAACAAATATATGAAAGAAATGTTATTTTTCTGGATTAATTATTGACATATGAATTACAGCCGCATTTTACGGTAGGTAGATGTGCTCGTGGATCTTGATATTTGGCTATAAATGAACATGTCGAAAATCGTACACTGTATGCCTAACTGCACAAAACATTTTTTGAACTGTATGTAAGTCGCATTTTGACTGTATTCTAATCGCAACTTCAGTAATATGGCACATTATCGTTAATATATGTCAGAATTTTTTTTTAGATATAGTAATTACATTACATTATGTATTACGGTAACAGTTTACAGTAGAGAGATGTATTCATAAATCTTTATATTTGGCTACAAATGAACATGTACTGTATGCCTAATTGCACAACACATTTTAACTGTATGTTAGTCGCATTTGACTATACCCTAATTGCAACTTGAATAATATGGCACATACTCTTTTACTTGGCTTACGTGTATATGTGGACTGAAGTCATTCAAGAAATGTAAAATAACAGTTAATTTACATTTTAACATGCTTTTGGAATCTCCTTTATACAAAAACTGCTTATAACACTATAAATTGCCAAAAAAGGCAGAAATAATAAGCCGTTCAATTGGTAAATAACCAAGCATTTGCGGATAAACTCGTCAATAACTTGTATTCCTAACAGTACACGATTTATACCGAGGGTAAATGAATAACTGTAGATAATCCTGCGCATAACGATTTAGTCAAATCTAGAAGATAAATACATTAACCATCCACAAATCCTGTATAAAACATTAAAAAATCTGCGGAAATCCGCCATTGTTGGTACCAGTGAGTTTTGTTCGTCACTTACACTATATACTATACCAGTTAGAAAGGTACGATCTACCCCATGATTATATAGAATCTAAATTATTGTTTCAGTTATGAATACAGCGTGATTAGGCATTCAGTCAGATGTACAAGAACGGTGTGATTAGGCATACAGTACTGACGATTAGGCATACAGTTTCCAAAAAGAAAATTGCGATTAGGATACAGTCATTATTTTCTCCCTCACTGCGTTCGTCCGAAAATAAATAAATTCTTTCCTTACTTACAACAAGTACAACACCTATACAACCATAAAGGACAAACTAGTGTTTTATACAGACCTAATCAGCGCGGCGCCACGCCACGCCCCTTTATTTATCCGCCACCCTGCCCTTTTCAAAGGCAATTAGCGCCTCGTGCCCTCTTATCTATTGGTAACTGTATTGCCTTCAACGAGGGCCCTTTGTGATGGCATGTTATGGTACGAAAAGATCTAGGATAAAAAAGGTACAGGGTGCTGCTAAAAAGGAGCAGGGTGGAAAGCCGGACCAGTTTGTTGAAATTTTCGCATAACTTGCTTAATCCAGGGTTTTCATGAGTTCCATGCTTCTAAATAAGGTTTTAAGTATAGTCTATTCATTTGTCATTGAATATTTGCAGAAATATATTGAATATCAAAAGAGGGGCAGTCAAATCACGAGTTTGTGTCCATATACAATAAAAACATGCCGATTTTATTTTAAAAATGAGCTTTGAGCAGCCTCGTTTTCACACGCAATTTCTAACATGATTTTGTTTCGTCAATTTTGATGATAAATCTGATAACAAAGGGTAGAATGCATATAAATGTAGACTGAATGTGGTCTTTAATCACTAATTATGAAACAAAATACATGTGTATACAATATTTCTTCCAATCATACACAAAAATCCCTGAAAAAACAAACAAATTGCACAACTAGCTATAATTTCGGTCAAATATATTCGGATAAATCATTTCAATCCGAATTTCAATGTTTGTTTACTAAATGTTTAATCTTTACTTGGTTTTCGTCATTAGTAGCAATGTCATCATCAACAGCAACATCATATACACCATAATGGTGAAAATAAAAATATTTCCTACAATAAAAAAGATGAAAATTAATACCATTAATAAGCATGATTTTAACTTGCCCCATAGTTTGACAGTGGTCATGTTTGATTGCCCATTGATTAAACAATCAAACAGATAATAGGAATCAATCAGTAAAATTTCAGAAAAAAAAATATTATAATTTAATGTGGCCTTTGTAACAGTATCACCGCGCACAAAATGCCTTTTTCCAAGTAAAGCGCCATGCCCCTCTGCCCTTCTAGATTTAACACTACAAACACATAGTTCTTTAGAAGGCGGTCCGCATTTAATTTATTTGTCTGTAACACCGTTTTACTGTACACATATATAATACATTTGTATAAAATTAGTCTGCATATCGTTCACGCAAATAAGCTTACTTGCTAAGAACAAAAAGAGTAACAAAACAAATCCCTAATATAACTACACACACTAATAATCGCATAAACATAGCATAGTAGTTATATGTAATTCTTTAAATAATTAATGTTAAGTGCAACGTGACTCGCCCAGGAAAAAACAGAGATAAAACCCTTTGAACTGCATATGGTACAAAAACTCTGGAAACCTGTGAAATGTCACATCGCAGAGTGGCGGGCCTCACCCATACTACTGGCGCAGTGCCTAAATCCGCCACTTGCCTTAATCCGCCACCACATCCGAATTAGCTTGTTTTTTTTTTTACCGGCGATTTCTATTTTATTGATCTCGATCATTCAGATACTTTCCCTTTACAACGCTGACGGGTTTTGCATAAATGAATATTTAATCCAATTATTTTGTACATAACCCCTAAATGCAAATAAACTGCATGCGGGGAATCTATTTAATACTGCGCATGCGCAATTTTGAGGCCCCGCATGATGTCCATGATAACATTAAATTATCGTGTTTTAATATTATGTCCATGTAAGCATGTGCAGCATAAAAATAACCATTATTCATTGGCATTACATACAATAAATTGCGGAAGAAACTGCATAGTAAGAGCGCAAATGTCTCGCTACTCAAAACCGTCATTATTTGTCCCACGTACACAGAGGGCCTCAGTTTCAGAGCTATTTTTAGAAATACAAATGAGTATTTGAAGAAATTGGAACATGGTATTAAAAACAGACTACGAGCTGCATAATATAGCAAATTAAATAAGAACAATAGTCAAATGTGGAATAAGCATGTGTTACTAATCTACGATTTTCACCAAGCAACTTCGAATCATCGTGATTTTTTTTTAAACACTATAAAATGAACCTTAAATAAACAAAAGTTCTAGTTATGCCGAAAGAAGTTAATAGAAGTTGCTTTGAAAACATAATTCATAACAAAATAATTAGTTTCGAGCAATTTGAACATTTTCAAGAGGGGTGGCGGATTTAGGCAATCCCACGCTCATTTTTTTACAATGTTTAGGCCTTCAATCTCAATAAATATTTTTCATTTGCCAAGTATTTGAAATGTACTGTAACCAAAATACGCCAGCAAATGCACATTAAACCTAACTTGATTGATGTCAATTTTTATGTCAATCGGTAAACAACTTTGGAAAATATCGTAAAAATAACACCACATGTGGCGGATTTGGCACTGCGCCAGTAATAATAAAAATCATCACAGATACATCTTATATATCGACGAAACTAGTTATTTGCAATATAACATATTTGCATACATAATCAAACATTATGAATTAATAACGTAAATTAATATACGAGAAATCTGACGTATAAAACACCGTTCTGAACATAAACAACAACAACTGAAATGAAAAAAAACAAACAGACGTACATATATTTGGATATTATTTTTATCTCCTCATTTAAGAATTGAAACGCTCTTTTCGGCGCTTCATCGATGTATGAAGGCCAGTTTTGGTATCTAATTTGCATAAAGCCGAAGGCTTTATGTACAAATTAGAGACCAAAAAAACTGCACTGCAGTAGCGTTGTGTACATGTCGCAACACAGCGGTATCTTAAATAATACTGTTTTAGTGATAAATTTACTTTTGATTTACTTTTGGTTTGGTTGATATTTCGTAAGAGCAAGTTTGAACAAGGTGTTTTGTATCCATAATATACAGATGATGACATATTTTTTAATGAACGGTATTTAGATGGAGAATTGAACATTATGTTCGAGGAACTGAATAGTACTATAACTACAAATGAAATTTAAAAAAGCTGTAAGAAATTAAACAATGGTAAAGCGGGCGGACCAGATTGTTTTCTTAATGATTTTTTTAAATATGGATGTGAAATAGATGTGTTTTCGACAGTTCTTTGTAAATTGTTTAATAAGATTTTTGATTTGGGTTACTTTCCAGAAACATGGTCAGAAGGTTATGTGGTACCATTGCATAAGAAAGGGGATATAAATAGTACAAATAATTACAGGGGTATATTACTTTGTTAAGTACATTAGGGAAACTATTCACAAAAATTTTAAATGACAGACTAACAGATTGGGCAGAAAGGTATAATGTTAAAACATGCATATTAAAACATGCACTTAATGTAATTAAATATTGGCTGAAAATAGTACACATGCAATCCATTAAATATGTTACAATTGTTTATTATATAATGTACAGAGAATTTGATATTTATCCCAATAGAAAATCATGGGTATATATGGTTAAAAATTTATTAGGAAATTGTGGTTTTAATGATGTGTGGTTAAATCAAGGTGTTTGGGATGTAGATGTCTTTTTAAGTATGTTTAAAGTCAGAGTAACAGATATTTTTTTACAAAGATGGAACTCTGAATTACGTGAATCAAGCAGAGCTAAAACGTACATATTGATATCAGATTTTAAATTTCAACCCTATTTAAATGATGCCCTCTCCAGATTAAGGGTATCTGCACATAGACTTAAAGTTGAAACTGGTAGATGGCATAAACCAACAGCTATACCTTATGAAGAAAGAAAATGTTACTTATGCAATGTTCTTGAAGATGAATACCATTTTATCCTGAATGTACATTGTATCATGATGTTAGAAAGATTTACTTAAGCCGATTTTATTATCTTAGACCAAATATAATCAAATTTATAGAATTACTTACCTCTCAAAATAGCAGTGTTAATAAAAAATTGGCAATGTTTATTTATAAAGCTTTGCAAATTAGAAATTCTTTCTATACGTATTATGACTAATGTATGATGTTGATTATACAATATATATACCACCTCTCGCTTATTATCTATTGCTGAATAATTTCGATATGTGTTTGATAAATGTTTATATATGTAAACATTGACATTTCAGTATGGATGTTATTGGTGACCTTTGACTTTGTTTTTATGCATATTATTATTCCTTCATTTGTATACTCATGGGCATATTGCCCACTGTATTACTCAATAAACTGTACAAAACTGTACATGTACATGTAGACGGAAATATTGAAACGCGTTCCAGTTTAGATTTACGACTGAAGGCTAAACGAGTCGAAAGTGGTTTTCAGATAGTTGCAATTTTGTAAACGCCCGTATACATGTGTGGATGGGTTCGTACTTTAGGCGTAAAATATATTTAAAATAATTAATGGTTATTTTTTCATTTGAAACGCAAGGTTTCATGTGTATGTTTTATTTCTTTCTGAAAACGACCCGTTAGGCCCTCGATGTTAGTCAATGTTTACACCCATTATGGCATGCATTTTAAAACCGTGTGTTGAGCAAATATTTCAACACCACATTTTTTTGCATGTCGTGTTAAAACGTTTTGTGTATGAAATGTGGCAAAATATAGCTAACATATGACTTCTATTATTTTACTACTTATCAAAATATCAAAACTATGGAATTGTGTGTCATCGGCCGAAAATATATACTGTACAGTTTCTTGACCGGTGTGACATAAATTGGAAAGGTCAATTGTTATGCATCTTATTTGCATAGAACTATGACAAGAAGAAAATTTTAATTGTTTTAGTCAAAGCTACTTGTAAATGACAATTCTTTTTTTTTTACTTTTGTTTCAGCTGCTGATGAAACTCCTGGCCCCGAGTGATAAAATTAGTAACGATTCACCACAATAACGATTCGACACATAAAGATTCGCCACATTTTAATGACGATTCGCCAGAGGGTGATAACGATTCGCTACTGTGTGTTATACTGTGTTCCGATGGAGTCGCGGTACCAACGATTTTTTGAATAACCAAAATGGAAATATAACACTTACAACTTTTAATAAACGATTTTAAGGTGTAAAAACGCCTTAAACACACATGGCAATCAACAGAAAAACAATTATTTCATTTGGAATACCTTCAAAACACCATACCACACAACACAGTCTATAGGTTAAAATTGGCCACTTGAACGACGGAGTCGCGGTTATCGGTAACAAGGGAAGCAATCCTTGCCAGTTTTGAAAAATAAATAGTGTACAGTACATCCTTAATTACCGGAAAGGAAATAACTTTATGTACAAAACCCTAGGGGAAATACTCCTACTAATTTGGCACAGACGACAGAGTAAAAACAATATCTTATTAAATTCTGCAATGAAATCGGATGAGACTCTTTGAAGAAATGCATTATACAAGCATGTTTAAGCAAAAAAGAATGTACTTTGCAATATTCAATGCATTTTCAGATAGTTTCCATAATAAAAAGCCGAGACTTGAAAAACAGGTGGGTTTTGTTTACAAGAAATGTCCACTAGATGGCGTTTATTGTTTACCGCGACACCGTCCGTACCGCGACTCCATCCGAATAGAGTATATAATGAATCGCCACAAACTGGATGTACAAGATATTCTTCGCCTGTCGTGCAATGTGAATGGATAAATGTTCGAGAAAATGAACAGGTGAATTTTGTGCAAATCATCCTTGGATTATGCTTAATTGACCAACGTGAGCCTACTTCGAGGAGTGTTTTGAGCTTCGCAGCTGGCGAGTCATTTGCATACTTGAAAATTGGATTTTTACAATGATAAATGGGACATTCAGCTCTGAGAGGTGACAATTGGATGGAGCTCGCACAATTTTCGAGGTGTTCTTGTGGTATTCTTTTGCAAGCTCCATGGGATGACTGCATACCATGCGCGCTTGGTTTTCCGGTGGCTTCCTTGTAACAAGAATGTAATAACTGAATGTCTGTTATTTGACTGAAACCTCTTGTTTCTAAACCGTTCTTTGCCTAAATCTGTACAATTTTGTATTTTTATGTTTGTGTTTGTTAAATTTCATTTGTTTTCCTCTTTTGATAAATATAAATTTAAATATAAATATTACAGAGGGTATGTACGATCTCATCAAATTTTCATAGGAAAATATGAAAGTAAAATAAAACCTATAAAACACAGATAAATAACAAACTAGAATAAAGTTCAGAAGAACTGATATTTGAAAGTCCTCGAAATACTTTAAAATACTTTTCGTCTTCCAGTCGAACACTCATCATTGTGCATCAGACATGTACAATTTTGGGAAATCCCCAATATTTGTTGCGTGTTGACTTAAGTTCTGAGCAGATTGTTCATATCATGGACACGTTTTTTGTTTCTGTCGCAAAAACGATTAAAGGTGTCGTATCGGCACAGCACTAGGAATAAATTTGTCGTTATCATGAAGTTCATTTTAAAAAAAAACATATGAAGTATGGTACAAATATGTGTTTATTTCTTTTTATTTTAACTTCCCTTGATTATATTCGTCCTCTCATTTGTGTTGTTCAAATTATGAGAAAATGAAATGTTCATATTGAAATCGTACATACCCCCTTTATTTTTATCCAAAAAAGTATTTTCATGTTTGTGTTGAATTTTGTCTCTATCTTATTTCTTCTCTTTCATGCATAATGCTCATCAAATAGGCAAAAAGAAAAAAAGAACATACATTTTACATGTTTATACTTTGTTATTAATTAATTAATTTATTTATTATTAATTCTTTTTTTGACAATGCCATGTATAAATGTGAATAAATCTGTTACATTATTTCTAGTTGTGTGTTTTTGTGTGTGACAGCACTGCATGTAAACAACAATAAAAAGTAGTCCCTCATGAATATTAATAGGGCAACCGGCTTCATCGACAAATGAAAGCCTGTCACATGATGCGTTTAAGCCAATCAGAACACTGTAAAATGATGAAATCACAGGAAATTGTAATTATTCCCTAGTGCTGTTTAAGTTGCTATTATAATTTAAAAACATGCTGAACCACGTGTTTACTCCTGTGTAAGCGAACCTCGAATGACTCTACCCGCCAAATCGAACGAAAAACTCGTGCACAGGGAAATACCGACTGCTTACTGAAGCGTGTCGAAAAGAATAACAATTATTTTCTCCCTCACTGCGTTCGTCCGAAAATAAATAAATTCTTTCCTTACTTACAACAAGTACAGCGCCTATACAACCATAAAGGACGAACACATAGTTCTTTAGAAGGCGGTCCGCTTTTCTCGAATCAACAAAGAAGAAAGTAAAATGTAATAAAGTAATATAAAATAATATGACTAACATTCTTTAACTTTTTTTTATTTATTTTTTTTAATCGCACGTATTAGGACGCATGATATCTGCATTTATCTTCTTTAACTAACAGTATACGTAATATCTTAAATAATGCCTCTGCTATTCGCTGATGCGGACATAAGGCGAAAATAAAAATAGGTTTGGTTTCACATATCTACTGAATTTAACTTCTAAAATAGCCTTCTTTTCTACAATATAAGGGTGAACTTGTGCCACACAAAAAATTATTTCGTGTTGCAAGCTGAACATTAAATGTAAAAACAAATCATTGGAAAAACATGCATAGGATATCTACTGCGGCAATATACTACTCTAACCAAGACACCGGGCATAGCTTACTTCCTGATTCATCCAAAAATATAAATACCCAATTCAAATGATACATTGATACACTTGCTACTGACAAAAAAATGAAAACATATGAAACTTGAAACAAAAAGTATCTTTTAAAAATATACAAAAGCGTAAAATCCAAGAATACACATAAAACATATAAATGTCATTTTGCTTTTTAACTAATACTTAATGTAATCGACAGTCTTATTGAACATTACTGGATATATATTTTTTTGTTTCATGCTTTAACGCTTTAACAAAAACTCATTTGCACCTTGCAAAAATAAAAATTCAAAAGCTTATCCGCATACGGAAATTTAAAAGTAACACATAACATATCCAACGATGTTGTAAAGGCGTAGCGGCATTCGTTCACGACCGCAGTCGATACATGTTTGTGCATCAGGGTCCATTGCTCAAAACTTTAACGGCCGGTTAAGCTAACGGCCTGTTAACTTTAGATGTAAATAAAACTAATATTACAAGCAATGGCGCGTATGAAGCATTTGACTATTATTTGAGCATATCAATTTATTTAAAATAAATGCAAATTGTATAGTTTAACATCAAATTTACATCAAAAACTTCCTCCAAAAGTTAATGGCCGTTAGCTTAATTGGCCGTTAAAGTTTTGAGCAACTGGGCCCAGGTCACTCAGGAACACATACACTGACTTTCGTTCTGTCGGGAGAGAATCAAATCTCAACACAGATCCCGTGGATCTTTACTATATATGCAACACATCCCGACGTTGACACACAAAAATCGCACATCTTGAGACAACATTGTATCACATAATTCACATCAACATCTTATCACACATCCCGTGGATCTTTACTATATAGTATATATACAATACATCCCGACATTGATACACAAAATCTAACATCTCAAGACAACCGTGTATGACAGAATTCACATCAACATCTCAAAACAAATCCACCCGTGTGTCACATAACTCACACCATCAGCTCAATGCAGACCACCGCTGCTCCTTATTACGTACAAAACGAACTACTTCATTGACGCACCGAAATCTCGAATAACATAAACGCTTATCTCAATGTCCCTCATATTAACGCGTCATGTAGCTCGTGCAATTATTAACGGGACGAGACAACAAACTATCTATACACTATGACTAGCGACTGAATTTTTGTCAAACAAATGCAGACTGTCGTTTGTGGACTACAACAATCTTAGCTTGCACTACATACACTCCTTTGAACCAGGATGTTATATAGCAAGAAATAACAGGAACTAGCCTATTGTTGAGGCCACAGCAGTTAAAAGGGAAACCTGAGCACCAATTAAGAAAAAACATTGAACATGATGCCCATACGAATCTGTCTATACTAATGTGATTTTAAAGGGTTGTTTGTGTCGCTGTTTTATTATAATTAAAAGATATCAGATGCTATCCAATGATCACATTCAAACCGTATTATAACCATCCTCAGCATTAACATTCCTAGGAATTGGAGAAAATGCCGAGAAGAAAACGTCTCCCGCATGCCAGGTGTTTTAAAGAAATCCCCTTAAACCAATCATTCTAGACGCTGAAATGTTTGTAATTTGTTTTTTAGCTGGAGACTGAACTTTTAACCATTGACCGATGACTTACAAAGTCTTATATTTATTGATTGAAATTAGTATATTGTATACATTGAATCCAATATCTTGAATACTGTCCAAGGAATTTGCTTGGAATAAAATACATCTTTACTATCAATGTCTCCACCAGGGAAAGCAACCCCCATAACTCTGTTTTGTATTTTGACAGATGTATGCCCATTTTTTAACATAGACATGTTGGTTTAAGTTTTTCATCAAGTCCAATAGCTTGAATACTATCAAACGTATTTACTTGAAACTTAACATACATATTTTCTATCAACGTCTCAACCAGGGAAAGCAACCCCTATAACTCTGTTTTGTATTTTGGCAGATTTATGTCCCTTTTTAACTTAGAAAAATGTTTGGTTAAAGTTTTTCGTTCGTAAGTTTTTCCAGAGCAGCCATTTTGACTGATGTAATAGTTTACATTTTTCTTTAACTTTTATTTACACAGATTCTTTTTGGTGTCAATGTGGCACCTACTGAAAGCGTCTTTGGGGGCATATGTCACTTGATAGTGACAGCACTTGTTTTGGCTATATGTTTATTATTATTGTTTAAGTACAGTCGACTTCCGATGCCTCGAACTCGCTTGTCTCGAAATTCTCGTTGGCTCCAAGTCTCTTCGAGGGACCGATATTTTATTGCTATATATTCATATAAATTTCTGTCGTTTGGCTCGAACACGCTTCGGCCGCATCAAGTCGTTAATAGTTACGATGCGATGGATTAGTGTGAAGTGTTGTGATAACGCAATTATTGAATTCACAGCTTTAGCAAACTTAAACAAATAAAGTAAATAAATATATAAATAGATGTGTGATGTCTGTTGATTCAATTGAATTCAATATAGTTAATATCCATTATAGATATCTGAATACTCTTCGATTGGAGATTTGAAAATTTACAAGGCAGACGGATAAGTGCCCAGAAATGTATACATTCTCGAACTCCGTTTCGCTCGAAGTTTCGATGGCTCGAAGTTTTCTTGTCGGTCCCTGAGACTTCGAGCAATCGGGAGACGACTGTATTGTGAACGCAAAAATAAGAATTTGTAAACCATGATTTATTGTCCAGGTGCAAATTAGCATTCTTAAACTCTCTCGATCAGTCCCTGACATGCACTTTTCAACAACACATTATAACACTTTCAATGAAATGTATGAACCCTTATACAAACAGAAAGAATTATCTTAGAAAAGATATTCGGCGTCTGTGATAATTCAACAAATTAATTAGAAATGTAAATTTAACTACCTATTTACATATTTAAAACTGGTTGGTTGTTTGTATACACGATAATGCATTTATCCGGCGTATATCTGACTAGATCAGTAGGGCACGCAATACGCAAATAAACGCATGCTAGCAGTAGCTGTAGCAAACATGTGAAGTTGGCAGTAGCAGTAGCTAGCTGTAGCTGTAGCAAACATGTGAAGTTGGCAGCAGCAGTAGTTAGCTGTAGCTATAGAAAACATGTGAAGTTGGCAGTAGCAGTAGTTAGCAGTAGCTGTAGCAAACATGTGAAGTTGGCAGCAGCAGTAGTTAGCAGTAGCTGTAGCAAACATGTGAAGTTGGCAGCAGCAGTAGTTAGCTGTAGCTGTAGCAAACATGTGAAGTTGGCAGCAGCAGTAGTTAGCTGTAGCTGTAGCAAACATGTGAAGTTGGCAGCAGCAGTAGTTAGCTGTAGCTGTAGAAAACATGTGAAGTTGGCAGTAGCAGTAGCTGTAGCAAACATGTGAAGTTGGCAGCAGCAGTAGTTAGCAGTAGCTGTAGCAAACATGTGAAGTTGGCAGTAGCAGTAGTTAGCAGTAGCTGTAGAAAACACGTGAAGTTGGCAGTAGCAGTCGTTAGAAGTAGCTGTAGCAAACATGTGAAGTTGGCAGTAGCAGTCGTTAGAAGTAGCTGTAGCAAACGTGTGAAGTTGGCAGTAGCAGTAGTTAGCAGTAGCTGTAGAAAACACGTGAAGTTGGCAGTAGCAGTCGTTAGAAGTAGCTATAGCAAGCATGTGAAGTTGGCAGTAGCAGTAGTTAGCAGTAGCTGTAGCAAGCATGTGAAGTTGGCAGTAGCAGTAGCTAGCTGTAGCTGTAGCAAACATGTGAAGTTGGCAGTAGCAGTAGCTAGCAGTAGCTAGCAGTAGCTGTAGCAAACATGTGATGCTGGCAGTAGCAGTAGTTAGCAGTAGCTGTAGCAAACATGTGATGCTGGCAGTAGCAGTAGCTAGCAGTAGCTGTAGCAAACATGTGAAGTTGGCAGTAGCAGCAGTTAGCAGTAGCTGTAGCAAACATGTGAAGTTGGCAGTAGCAGTAGTTAGCAGTAGCTGTAGCAAGCATGTGAAGTTGGCAGTAGCAGTAGTTAGCAGTAGCTGTAGCAAACATGTGAAGTTGGCAGTAGCAGTAGTTAGCAGTAGCTGTAGCAAACATGTGATGCTGGCAGTAGCAGTAGCTAGCAGTAGCTGTAGCAAACATGTGATGCTGGCAGTAGCAGTAGTTAGCAGTAGCTGTTGCAAACATGTGATGCTGACAGTAGCAGTAGCTAGCAGTAGCTGTAGCAAACATGTGAAGTTGGCAGTAGCAGTAGTTAGCTGTAGCTGTAGCAAGCATGTGAAGTTGGCAGTAGCAGTAGCTAGCTGTAGCTGTAGCAAACATGTGAAGTTGGCAGTAGCAGTAGTTAGCAGTAGCTGTAGCAAGCATGTGAAGTTGGCAGTAGCAGTAGCTAGCTGTAGCTGTAGCAAGCATGTGAAGCTGGCAGTAGCAGTAGTTAGCAGTAGCTGTAGCAAGCATGTGAAGCTGGCAGTTGCAGTAGTTAGCAGTAGCTGTAGCAAACATGTGAAGTTGGCAGTAGCAGTAGCTGTAGCAAGCATGTGAAGTTGGCAGCAGCAGTAGTTAGCAGTAGCTGTAGCAAACGTGTGAAGTTGGCAGTACGATACGTACGATACGATACGATACGATAAGATACGATATATTTATTGCATTAAAACATTATACACGATACGATATATTTATTGCATTAAAACATTATACAATGCTTATTTCAAACATAACAAATGTAAATGAAGAAAGTAGTGAAAACATTTTCTGGAGCAGCAATGTTCAAAAACAGATCATCCTTGGTTAAACAAGTAAATAATTATAATTATTAGTTAGATAACAAATTAACAATACAAAGTAATCTTCTCATTTGACTCCGATCAATAATCGACACAAATAAACAAAATATTAATATTGATATAATGCATATATGTATATGCAAGTCAATCTCTAAGCTGGTTTGCGAAAAAAATATATTTTGCCAGATTGTATATTTCTTTTTTGGATTGGGTGTTTAACAGATTTTGGAACTTAAACATCGATGGCCAGTGACAATAGTATGGTTTTATAAATGTTTTCCTCAGTTCTCTATATTAAGGGCATACTAATAAAAAATGATATTCCGATTCTACGATATTCATCGTACACGAGACACATTTTGTACACGAGACACATTTTCTGTCAGTTACATGTATTTTTGTGTATCTGCCTGTTTCAATCGCTAATAGATGTGAAGAGGTTCGGAACCGAGCGAGAGATGTTCGAAGCTTAGGTTCCTGGATAACATCGAGATATTTCTCCCTGTTTAATGAGTGTTTAAATAGTGAGTAAGATCTTAATATCGACGAGTTGTTAATATCCGAGTACCAGCTTTGAATATATATGTCTAATATTCGTTTCTTTATTATTTCAAATGTGTAATTATCAATATTTTGTGTAATCCAAACGTCCGAAAAACCATGTTCATTTAAAATTGTTTGTATCTGAGAAGCCCAGTTTTTATTCTTGTATGTTTTATTTTGCAAAGTATCATTCATACTTTACAAAAGATAGACTAACCTTTCTGAAACCAAATAGGTTTTTTATTAATTTATCGTTGTCAGTTGACCATTTAATAAGTCTGTTAACTAGAATTTGAGAGTATATTTTTGCGAAGATATTTATCAATGTGATACCTCTGTAATTGTTTGCGTTATTTATGATGTCGCCTTTTTTGAAAACTGGAGCTATTATGCCGATGCCCCATGATTCAGGATATTCGTGGTTGAGAAAAATATGATAGTATAGAGACTTAAGAAATTGCAAAATAGTATCTATAGATGCTTTGAATAATTCTGCTGGTAATCGGTCAATTCCGGGGCTTTTGTTATTATTCGGCGTAGCTGTCTAAGATCACTTTTGACCCAGATTTTCTTGCGGTAGTTATGCAGCGGGAAAATTGAATGCCAATAGAGTTGGGCAAATTTTCTAATTCTAGGGAATGCAAACTTCAAACAATGGTTTAACGTATACCAATAACTGTTGCATACTTTTGGGGAATAAAAATTTACATAATTGTTTACATAAGCGGTTAAAATGAAGTTATAAACATCCTCGCGTATACTCTAGAACTGAGGCTTATTATGAACGTATTTTCTCATTGTATGCCATAAACAGAATGATATATTCATTCACGTAACGAAATAACTATTTTGATTAGCCTACATTTATATAAGCGTTACGCTCTATAAATAGCATTGTGCAATGTTCCCATACATACATCTCACTCACGGGGTTGCCGTTCCATGTAGCCATTGATTCTAGCGAGTTCATCGCATACCACAAAAAGTAGTGGCATTCTAAAAATAGCGCGCGTAGCTTACAACGGCTGTATAGCTGTGTTAATATACTTGTACATGCATAAATAATAGCGTTCAGAGAATCATAAACCTAAAAATTTCAATAAATGTGGAATTTATATTATAAACTTACTGTTAATTTATTTAAAATTGTGGTTACGATTTATTAACGATTATTTATAATTGCATCTTTCTATCAACTTCTCCAGTAAATGTTGTTTAATTTGTAAAAATATGCTACATTTTCTATAGATAAAATGTTATAAAAGAAGATTCGGAATATGTCGAATTGTTATTCGCGTAGCATGAATACACAGTTTGCAATACTAATTATACACAGGAACCCTTGATATATCATATTTCTACTGATATAATTTAAAATCGTCATAGTCTAATGAATTTTTATGCTTGCATCATCAAAAAATAAAGTCTTAACATTTCAAAAATCGCTGAATGTTCCCAGACTATTGCTTTTTATTGGGATACACAGGGTACATGCTTATTGGACTTCAAATCGTTATTATATTAGATAACTAACATGAATGGTATATTACCGGTACTATAAATAACTATATAGACTCAATAATTTACGTTTGATACATAATAATTTTCCCGAAATTATTTTCTTACATTGTTAATTTGTTAAACTGGCTTGACAAATTCAGATAACAATTATGTTAACCTAAATTATTTTGGTTAGTCATATATCACTGGTGGAAACGTGGAGTTGTATGATTGGTTTATTCACGGCATAGATATTAATTATAATTCTATTTAATTTTTAAATTTATAAATTTATCTCAAATTAACTTTTGGGCCCGAGAAGTTTTCTTATAGTGTCCTAAAAATCTGGGGTCCAATAAGTCCCCTAATATTGGTGTGGACCAAAAAATCTGGGATCTGAGAAGTCACGTAACCGATCATCTTGGCCGTCTGTTTAGGTAATCTTTAAATGACATCTCAATATTAATTTCAACGCCGATTGTCTTTTTTAAAGACATTTCTTGTTTTGTGATAGGAAGGAAATTCGGATTTCCGCTTCGCTAATATTTGCATCTAGTGAATCGTTGTTTATTGAAGAATCATTTCGGTCTGTGTTATTCGCATCTTCGTGACTGGGATTTCGTGGTTGTTTTCCAAACATGTCTTTAAAGTGGTTGTAAAGGTCATCAATTGTTAAGGTATCCGCCCGCTGTTCATTTTAAGGCGACGTCTTTTTTATCGATTTCCAAAATTTGCGGGGGGGTCGTCTTAGCTAAGTTACTTATTCGTATTCCTTCCTTTCTGCGGTAATTAGATATCGCCTTCTTTTTTGTTTTGTTATGTTTTATTCTCGATTTATTGAAATTATTTATGGTGTGTACAGTTTTATTTCTGTTATATTTGTTTCTTAATAGTTTAAACTCGTGCTTGTCTTCGCGACATTTGTAATCGAACCACGGTTTACTTGCGTGTTTATAATTGTTACGATTCGATTTCCACGCTTTTTCCGAATACATGTTCCGCAGTAGTAAACAATAGGTCTGTAAATTCTCGTGCAACTTTATTTGTTGACCCCGTGCGCAGCGATGCAGATAATTGATTTAGTACGTCACTCTTACTTAACAGTTGAACTTGAAATTCAGCGATTTTACTATTATCGAAAATAGTTTTGTGTCTGTCTGCTCGGGCATATCATATGAGCGGTTGATATTAATATTGCTGACTTCCGAGCACAAAGAGAATGATATGCTAGCGTGGTCAGAAAATTCATTTAAATTCATTAATAGTGAAATTATTTATAAGCGTAAAATGTTCGTGCTTTAAGATTAAATAATCTACCACGCTCGCTCCTATTGTCGAGCAAAACGTGAAATCGCCTACAGTGTCATCATTACCTAGCCTCCCATTGCCAATAAGAAACCCTGAAGCCTGACACAGGTTAAGTAAAGCGCGCCCTGGTGTATCAATGACTTTATCTTTATTGCTACGGGGTAATGTACTGTAACTACTATCATTAATGAAAGGTTGCTTTACATCTAAATATTTATCAAATATTATGTAATCATGTTTTTCAGCCGTTCGACAGTTCAAATCACCTGTTAAAAATGCTATTCCTAAGTTATCGTATTTGACAAGATCAGATTCTATTGTTCCACAAATTCGAAATCACTCGGAAATTGTGAAAAATTTGAACAACTAGGAGGTCGATATGCATGGCAAATATAGACATCATTTTTATGTACAAAGAGTTATCTAACTTTACCCATGAAATTCCATTTGTGTCTTTGCTAATTATTGAAATATGGCTTTTAAGAAAACTTTTAAAATACACTGTGATACCACCACTATAGCCTCCGGATCGATTCTGTTTCTTACGTCCATAAATATGGTCACAGCAAAAACCATTTATGTCCAGATTTGAAGTGTTGTTTGGTGGGATCCATGTTTCGCAAAAGAAAACAACGTCACATTCATTGATTATAGTTTGAAAGTCTGAGTCTGCTAGTTTTCGACGAAGTCCGTTGACATTCCAGGATGATATCCTGATGGCACACTCGTGTTGACGTCCCTAGTTGCCCTCGGCGCTGGTCGGGGGTTTATACGGATTGCCGTCAATGTACAGCGTTTTCCCCACGAACTTGACATCCTTTCCAGCGTCCTTGGCCCGTCGCATTGGCTCGTACAACGATTTTCGGGCGTCGCGCACATCTTTCGGAAGTTGGACGCCAACTCCAATGTCCTTGCTTTTCAGCCTCTGTTTGGTGTTTGCCTCAAATGACGCAGTTCGAATCGCCTCTTTCTCTTTGCCGTAGTGGAATTTTGCCACTATAGGTCGGGGTCTGTCGCGCCGGCCTTGACCTCGCCGACCTTGGCGGTATGCCGAGTCGGAAGTAAACTGACCGTCTAACTGCATCACCTCGTTTATAACCTTATTAAGTACGTTAGCACAGTCTTCACTCTGACCCAGGTCTACTTCCGGTACCCCGTAAAACACGAGGTTGTCTCGCATGGTCTTAATCTCAAGTTCTGTCATTTTTTGTTCACTTTTTTCTTGTTGTGTCTGAAGAAATGTACACTTTTTCTCAAGCGATGTGCAGCTTTTTTTCAACGCTTTCAGTTCTTCATCCTTTTCGTCAAACTTTGAGGCAATGTAATGTGCTGAGTTTTCAGTTTCCGCGACACGCTGTTCCACCTTTGTGACCTTCACCTCAATTTCAGAGACCTTGGCCGTGGGTGGGGTACTCTGACCAAAGCTGTGGTGTGGCATGCCGAAAGGGGGCTGTGAATATGCCATATTTAACAAATAAAACCAATTTGTATCTTCGTAATTGTCCGAGTTTATTGTTTTCTCGATTGTAAAGTCAGTGTTACCTTGTTTACATTTCTTCAAAATGTTCTCACTGCACGTGGTCCCCGTGCGGCACGTATCCAAATCAGACAATGGCGATATCACTTTTCGTTTTTGTTTTCACTTATTTATGCCTTTATGTCATGGGATTTTGTCTCGTTCGTTTGAAGACATCAACAAAAAAACTTATAGTTTCCGTTAATCCCAAAAGATTTAGAATTTAATAACACTAAATACCACAAATTATCCAAAATAGTCAGAGCACGTTTTTCAGCACATTCTCCATTCAAAACCACGTGATCATCAGTAGCATTAGATAGCAGTAGCTGTAGCAAACATGTGAAGTTGGCGGTAGCAGTAGTTAGCAGTAGCTATAGCAAACATATGAAGTTGGCAGTAGCAGTAGTCAGCAGTACGCATGCACCGATTTATAAGCAACGGCAAGGAACGATAATTTAATGCTTTTAATGGTACATTTTGCGCACTTATTCATTGGTATGTTTTTATGTGTCCAAGTTTGTAACATTCTACTAACAAATATTAAAGGAGGTCGCGCCCTATAGCTGTTTATAATACTAAACTAAAACTTGTGTTTTTTGTCCTCAGTATGTTATTTCCGACATTTTTACACAGTTCGAGATAAACCAATGTTAGGGTTCAGTTACACCCGTAATTAGATAACACTATTTATTTTTTTTACGCTGGTTACATACAATTATCTAATATATTCGATATAAAACATTAAGCACCAATTACTAGTTTATATACAATTAATATTGTTTAATGTGTAAGTTTGTTTTTTTGTGTGTTTTTTGTTGTTGTTTTTTTCGTAAATACATTACGTTGACATATGGTAGAATAACGTATATTTTTTATATATTGAATGATGCAACATTGTGTTTTGTTCGAGATAAACCTATCTTAGGGTTCACTTACACTCGTATTTAGATAAACACTATCTAGATTTTTACGCTCGTAACATAGAATTATAAAATATATAAGATATAAAACATAAGCACAAGTACTACAGTTAATTAACAATGAATATCGTATCATGTGTGAGCTTTTTTGTAAATACGTGACGCTTACATATAGTAGAATGGAGTATAATGTTGTTTTACATGTTGAATGGTGCAACATTGTGTTTTGTTCGAGATACACCTATCTTAGGGTTCAATAAAACTCGTAATTAGATAAACACTATTTAGTTTGTTTACGCTGGTAACATAAATTTATACAAAATATTCCAGATAAAAATGACTAAAAGTATTGAATATAATTTGTTTTATTAATAGCGCTATAACATGTTAGGAACAGAATTAATTCACAATCCTACTCGCACATTGCATGTTCACTCACACAATACACTTTTTACAGTTTTATTTCTAAGAAAGTCTTTTTAACAATAATATGTTTTTCTATAAATATTGCGGATGGGACAAGATTCTGTTAAACATCTATACGACACACATATATATTATCAATATAGCTATCGAATTAAACTATAATATATATATATTAAACACTCAATATGTCATTTAGTATATGCAGTTTTAACGTTAAAGGTATATCGTCATCTGTGAAAAGAGGCCACATACTAAATTGGCTTAGGGAAAATAAATATTCAATCTGCTTCTTACAAGAATTTCACTATGATAAATCGAATAACACGTCAGGTTGGCAGAGCGAATGGAAAGGTGATCTTGACTTGAGTGGAAATAGTACAAACTCTTTAGGCGTCGGTATTTTAATAAATAGAGAATTACTTAACCCTAAACTCATACAATACCAGGAAATTATAGAAGCCGAATGCAAAAATTGACAATAGAAATAAATGATAAAACCGTCGTGCTTATTAACGTATATGGCCCTAATACCGACAGTATTGACTTTTTTAACACTTTATAAACTATTATACGTTATCATAATGACCAATCGCTTATCATTGGAGGTGATTTCAATACAGTTATAAATGATAAGCTTGACATATTAAATGGTCGGGATAATACACATAAAAAGTGCTCAAGCAAAATTAACGAGATTCTCGAAAACTACGACATTTGCGATATTTGGCGTGTACAAAACCTGGACGAAAAAATTTTTACTTGGCGCCCTAATACAAAGCCGCCTATTTTATCCGGCCTCGACTACTTTCTTTTATCAAACAATCTAATCAATTTTACCAAAACGTGCAGCATTGTTCCAGGCTTTAAATCTGACCATTCACTTGTAAACGTTTCGATTGATTTCATTCAAAACAAGAAAGGACCAGGTTGTTTCAAAGTGAACAATCAATATTTATTGGAAACTGATTATCAAAATACTATTAAACAATCAATTTTAGAAATCGCATCTTTGGATAAAAATTATAACCCAAACACATTATGGGAAATAATTAAAGGTAGAATTAGAGACGAAACCATTAAGTATTCAATCAAAGCAACACAAACTCACGACAATATTGAACAAAATCTACAAAAAAGGATAACAGAACTGGAATCAGCCTTGATTATAACACCAGATGACGTTAATATATTACACGATTTAAGCGAAACTAAAGCAAAAATTTGATAAGCGTACTTAGGAAAAAATAAAAGGAATTATTCTTAGATCTAAAGCAGAATGGGTGCAGGGGTTCGAAAAAAATACAAAATATTTTGCTAACCTGGAAAAGAAAAAGGCCGAAGCTAAAACGATACAACAAATTTTATCAATTAATAATGAAGTTATTACCGACCAAGTGAAAATATCCGAAACGGTGAAAACTTTTTATGGAAAACTATATCAAAAAGACAGCCGCATCGATGACAATAGCCAAGAAAAGTTTTTCAACAACAATTTTAACGTTATCGATCCTCAAAAAAATCGCAATGAAAATAAATATTTATCTGAATATGAATGTGCGCTGGCATTAAAAGAAATGAAAAATAATAAAAGCCCAGGATCAGACGGAATTTCAACCAAATTTTATAAAATATTTTGGAATGATATTAAGCTTTTCTTAATAAACTCACTTAATTATTCACTTGATAACAATAGTTTAACCGAGCTCCAGAAACAAAGTATAATAAAACATTACCCCAAAAAGATACAGACCTACTTTCAATTGATAACTGGAGACCTATATCCTTACTAAATATTGACTACAAAATAGCATCGAAAGCAATTGCGAATAGAATTAAGACGCATTTAAACAATATTATTAATACAGACCAAACGGGCTTTATAAAAGGTAGATACATAGGTGAAAACGTTAGAATCCTAGAAGAAGTAATAGAGAAAATTAATGAGAACAATGAACCTGGGCTTATATTCTTTTCAGATTTTAATAAAGCATTTGATAGTTTAGATCACAATTTTATGTTTAAATGTCTAACACAGTTTGATTTTAGCAATTTTACGGTAAACTGGACAAAATTGTTCTATCAGGATGCAAAATCAAGCATAATAAATAACGGGTATATGTCTGACTTCTTTCCAATTAAACGAGGGGTACGCCAAGGCTGTCCTTTATCGCCATACCTATTTATTATATGCATAGAATTATTAGCTACTGAAATAAGAAACAACATCGATATTAAAGGCGTTTCAATTAATAACATTGATATCAAACAGACTCTTTTTGCAGATGGTAGTCAGAAATCATTTGATACATTAGTCAGTACTCTAGACGACTTTGGCTCCATCTCCGGACTCACTTTAAACACAAGTAAATGCAATGTTCTTAAAACAGGTTGTTTGGTAAAAAAAGACATTCACTTTGCAAAACATAAAAAAATCAACTGGAGCTCAAACCACGCTACTTCATTAGGCATCACATTCAGCAATAATACACATAACATGACAGAACATAACCTACAAGAAAAAATTAAATCCTTTGACAATTGTTTATCTAGATGGAAAAAATGGAAATTATCGCTAGTAGGAAAAATTGCTGTACTCAAAACATTCGCACTCCCGAAACTTGTCTATCCACTTACTGTCTTAAAAAAGCCATCTACAGATACTCTCAAACATATAAAAGAACAAAGTTACAAATTTCTTTGGGACGGTAAGCCTGACAAAATAGCAAGAAATCAAATAATTCAAAATTATGCCGACGGCGGTTTAAAAATGTTGGACATTGAATGTTTTATGCACGCACTTAAATCAAGCTGGATTAAACGTCTACTACATCAAAACGATTCAAAAATTGTTAAAGTATACAAAACTATGATAAGTCACATTGGGGGTCTACTTTTGTTTAAATCAAATTTAGACGCTAACAATATCGCACATCTAAATATACAATCAAAATTTCTAGAAGATGTTATTCACGGATGGGTATGTGCAAATTATAAACAAAATAACCCGGTGGGAAAACAAATTATATGGAATAACAAATACATTACTGACGTTAATAAGAAAACATTCTTCTTCGAAAGTTTCTACGCAAAAGGTATTAAATATTTGGAACACTTGTTTAATTATAGAAACGGAGCTTTCTATACTTTCGATGAAATTCTAACTCTGTATGATTTAAATAAAGGTGACTATCTAAAGTATTACTCTCTAATAACATCAATTCCGAACGACCTTAAAATATCCCTTATTAATGAAAATGTATCATATACTCCACCTGAATTTCTCCTTAACAAAATTACAGAACGACAAAAGCTTGTAAGCTAATATATAAATGTTTGATTTCCAAAGGCAAACCGGAAACTATCAAACAAACAGAAAAGTGGAAAAACAATTTAAACCTAACCGATGTGAACAGCAAGAATATTTTTATACAACCAGCAAAATTAACAATAGATACGAAATTAAGAAATTTCCAGTATAAGTATATAATGGGGATCATACCAAACAACAAGTTTCTGTTTAAATGTAGGATAACACCCTCTAACTTATGTGACTTCTGTTTTATGAGTATTGATTCAAATATCCACCTGTTTTGGGAGTGCCAACATATACAGCATTTTTGGTTTTGTTTAAAACCATACATACAAACTACTGTTAAACTCGATGTTAATGTAGAACTGAATTATAACAATTATAACAATTTCCTTTTGTAATATAAGAAACAGTAATCCAGATACTGAAAATTGTACAAATTTCATAATACTTCTAGCAAAGTACTTCATCTTCAAATGCAAGTATGAAAGAACCTTACCTAATATCATATCATTTAATACTTACTTTAAGCACAAAATAAAGATTGAAGAAACGATTGCATCCTTAAACAATAAGAATGAAGAATTCCGACAGAGATGGGGATTTCTGACAAATTAGATTCAAGCTATTCTGATATCTATTCCCATCCGCAAAACACCTATGTCCATCAAATCGCAATATTTTATTTTTTTCTTGTCGACATCACATACACACATATCCATGCAAACACTTTATTTTTAATGATACTTTCTACGCCCACACACACGCACACCCACACACACGCACACATGCACACTCAAATCCACTGTATATATAAAATGTATAATTGTTAATTTAATATATACACTTGTTTAAAAATACAATTGTTACTCGTGAAATAAGAATCACTGTTGATGTTAGTATGTATATGTGTATATAAAATATAATGGATGTATATATTGGGAAGAAATAAAATTTGGAAAGAAAAAAAAAAGAAGTTGGCAGTAGCATTAGTAAGCAGTAGCTGTAGCAAACATGTGAAGTTGGAAGTAGCAGTTGTTAGCAGTAGTTGTAGCAAACATGTGAAGTTGGCAGCAGCATTACATAGCAGTAGCTTTAGCAAACATGTGAAGTTGGCAGCAGCAGTAGTTAGCAGTAGTTGTAGCAAACAAGTGAAGTTGGCAGTAGCATTAGTACGCAGTAGCTGTAGCAAACATGTGAAGTTGGCAGTAGCAATAGTTACCAGTAGTTGTAGCAAACATGTGAAGTTGGCAGTAGCATTAGTACGCAGTAGCTGTAGCAAACATGTGAAGTTTGCAGCAGCAGTAGTTAGCAGTAGTTGTAGCAAACATGTGAAGTTGGCAGTAGCAATAGTTATCAGTAGCTGTAGCAAACATGTGAAGTTGGCAGTAGCTGTAGCAAACATGTGAAGTTGGCAGTAGTAGTATCTGTAGCAAACATGTGAAGTTAGCAGTAGTAGTAGCTGTAGCAAACGTGAAGTTGGCAGCAGCAGTAGCTGTAGCAAACATGTGAAGTTGGCAGTAGCAGTAGCTGTAGCAAACATGTGAAGTTGGCAGTAGTAGTAGCTGTAATAAACATGTGAAGTTTAGTATTTATAGACACCATATTTATCGAACCGCCATCAGAGCACTCATCTATTTAAACCTCGTTTTCTTTACATAAGTGCCAGTTAATAGCCTCAAAATAACTCTCAATCTGTAAGTATGAATCATCGAGACAGTTTTGACTGTTACAGCAACGAAAATTCACAGGATGAACCATTTATTACACGGAACCGTTTTGTCATTCCACCGGCGGGAAGTACCACTAACCATGACAATATAAATAGGAAACGTTCTAGAGTAAACACAGGTGGTGAATGTAGCAGTGGTACAGTCATAACAAACCAACATGACTTTGAACATTTATCTTTGGATGGAAAAATGACAGAAATATTCAAACAAATGAAAAATTTTGAACACAAAGTGGATGAATGTTTACTAATGCACACAAAAATTATATCCATTGAAGGGTCATTATCTGATCACAACTCACGAATCAAACTCCTGGAATACAAATCTATTGACATTGAGGCAAGGAGTCGAAGGAACAATCTCATATTTGGCGGGATCAGCGAACAGAGAGATGAAAACTGCCACAATGTCATAGCCCATTTCCTGGCTGAACAGCTCCAGCTAACCCCTTGTCCTCATATCCAGCGAGCACACCGTCTTGGAAGATTTTCTAAGGGTGCCACCAGAGGTATTATTGTGAACTTTCTAGACTATCAAAACACAGTTAATGTCCTCTCACGTGCAAACCGGCTAATGATAATGATTGTGATTTTGATAATTTTATCAAGTTTTTGGTATTTTGATTTTGATTATAGATCTCACATTATTGCTATTATTATTATTATTATTATTATTATTATTATTATTATTATCATATCTTCCGACTATGTATCTTATTATTTAAATACCCCCCGTATATCATCTACACAATTGTGTTAACGTAAAAATTATCGGAAGTTACTAATTTACTAACAATTTTGCTTTTTATATTGCCCTAATTGTATATGTTATATACTTCGGTGAAAATAAAGTCTTGTTCTGTTCTGTTCAGTTAGAAGTAGCTATAGCAAACATGTGAAGTTGGCAGTAGCAGTAGTTAGCAGTAGTTGTAGCAAACATGTGAAGTTGGCAGTAGCATTAGTACGCAGTAGCTGTAGCAAACATGTGAAGTTGGCAGTAGCAGTAGTTATCAGTAGCTGTAGCATATATGTGAAGTTGGCAGTAGCAGTAGCTAGCAGTAGCTTAGCAAACATGTGAAGTTGGCAGTAGCAGTAGTTAGCAGTAGCTATAGCAAACATGTGAAGTTGGCAGTAGCAGTAGTTAGCAGTAGTTGTAGCTGTATAAAACACGTGAAGTTGGTAGTAGCAGTAGTTAGAAGTAGCTATAGCAAACATGTGAAGTTGGCAGTAGCAGTAGTTAGCAGTAGCAGTAGAAAACACGTGAAGTTGGCAGTAGCAGTCGTTAGAAGTAGCTATAGCAAACATGTGAAGTTGGCAGTAGCAGTAGTTAGCAGTAGCTGTAGCAAACATGTGAAGTTGGCAGTAGCAGTAGATAGCAGTAACTGTAGCAAACATGTGAAGTTGGCACAGCAGTACTTAGCAGTAGCTATAGCAAACATGTGAAGTTGGCAGTAGGAGTAGCTGTAGAAAATACGTGAAGTTGGCAGTTACAGTAGTTAGCCGTAGCTATTGCAAACATGTGAAGTTGGCAGTAGCAGTAGTTAGCAGTAGCTGTAGAAAATATGTGAAACAGGCAGTAGCAGTAGCTAGCAGTAGCCGTAGCAAACATCTGAAGTTGGCAGTAGCAGTAGCTGTAGCAAACATGTGAAGTTTGCAGCAGCAGTAGTTAGCAGTAGTTGCAGCAAACATGTGAAGTTGGCAGTAGCAGTAGTTATCAGTAGCTGTAGCAAACATGTGAAGTTGGCAGTAGCAGTAGCTGTAGCAAACATGTGAAGTTGGCAGTAGTATTAGCTGTAGCAAACATGTGAAGTTGGCAGTAGTAGTAGCTGTAGCAAACATGTGAAGTTGGCAGTAGCAGTAGCAAACATGTGAAGTTGGCAGAAGTAGTAACTGTAATAAACATGTGAAGTTGGCAGTAGCAGTAGTTAGAAGTAGCTATAGCAAACATGTGAAGTTGGCAGTAGCAGTAGTTAGCAGTAGTTGTAGCAAACATGTGAAGTTGGCAGTAGCATTAGTACGCAGTAGCTGTAGCAAACATGTGAAGTTGGCAGTAGCAGTAGTACGCAGTAGCTGTAGCAAACATGTGAAGTTGGCAGTAGCAGTAGTTATCAGTAGCTGTAGCAAACATGTGAAGTTGGCAGTAGCAGTAGCTAGCAGTAGCTGTAGCAAACATGTGAAGTTGGCAGTAGCAGTAGTTAGAAGTAGCTATAGCAAACATGTGAAGTTGGCAGTAGCAGTAGTTAGCAGTAGCTGTAGCTGTAGAAAACACGTGAAGTTGGCAGTAGCAGTCGTTAGAAGTAGCTATAGCAAACATGTGAAGTTGGCAGTAGCAGTAGTTAGCAGTAGCTGTAGCAAATATGTGAAGTTGGCAGTAGCAGTAGATAGCAGCAACTGTAGCAAACATGTGAAGTTGGCTGCAGCAGTAGTTAGCAGTAGCTATAGCAAACATGTGAAGTTGGCAGTAGCAGTATCTGTAGAAAATACGTGAAGTTGGCAGTTACAGTAGTTAGCCGTAGCTATTGCAAACATGCGAAGTTGGCAGTAGCAGTAGTTAGCAGAAGCTGTAGAAAACATGTGAAACAGGCAGTAGCAGTAGCTAGCAGTAGCCGTAGCAAACATCTGAAGTTGGCTGTAGCAGTAGCTGTAGCAAACATGTGAAGTTGGCCGTTGCAGTCGTTAGCAGTAGCAGTAGCAAACATGTGAAGATGGCAGTAGCAGTAGCTGTAGCAAACATGTGAAGTTGGCCGTAGAAGTCGTTAGCAGTAGCAGTAGCAAACATGTGAAGATGGCAGTAGCAGTAGGAAACATGTGACGATGGCAGTAGCAGTAGCTGTAGCAAACATATGAAGTTGGTAGTAGCAGTAGCTAGCAGTAGCAAACATGTGAAGTTGGCAGTAGCAGTGGCCAGCAGTAGATGTAGCAAACATGTAAAGTTGGCAGTAGCAGTTGCTAGCAGTAGCTGTAGCAAACATGTGAAGTTGGTAGTAGCAGTAGCTAGCAGTAGCAAACATGTGAAGTTGGCAGTAGCAGTGGCCAGCAGTAGATGTAGCAAACATGTAAAGTTGGCAGATGCAGTTGCTAGCAGTAGCTGTAGCAAACATGTGAAGTTGGCAGTAGTAGTAGTAGTAGCTCGCAGTAGCTGTAGCAAACATGTGAAGTTGGCACTAGCTGTAGCTATAGCAAACATGTGAAATTGGCAGTTGTAGTAGCTGTAGCAAACATATGAAGCTGGCAGTAGCAGTAGCCAGCAGTAGCAGTAGCAAATATGTGAAGTAGAAAGTAACAGTAGCAAATATGTGTAGTAGGCAGTCACAGTAGCTAGAAGTAGCAGAAGCAAACATGTGAAGTTGGCAGTAGCAGAAGTAGTTGCTAGCATGCAGTAGGAGTAGCAAAAACGTGAAATTGGCAGTAGCTAGCAGTAGCAGTTGGAAAATGTGAAGTTGGCAGTAGCAGTAGAACAATGTGAAGTTGGCAGTAGCAGTAGAACAATGTGAAGTTGGCAGTAGCAGTAGGACAATGTGAAGTTGGCAGTAGCAGTAGGACAATGTGAAGTTGGCAGTAGCAGTAGTACAATGTGAAGTTGGCAGTAGCAGTAGAACAATGTGAAGTTGGCAGTAGCAGTTGGAAAATGTGAAGTTGGCAGTAGCAGTAGGACAATGTGAAGTTGGCAGTAGCAGTAGGACAATGTGAAGTTGGCAGTAGCAGTAGAACAATGTGAAGTTGGCAGTAGCAGTAGGACAATGTGAAGTTGGCAGTAGCAGTAGGACAATGTGAAGTTGGCAGTAGCAGTAGGACAATGTGAAGTTGGCAGTAGCAGTAGCAAACATGTGAAGTTGGCAGTAGCAGTAGCAAACATGTGAAGTTGGCAGTAGCAGTATCTAACAGTAGAAGTAGCAAAAACGTGAAGTTGGCAGTAGCAGTAGTTAGCAGTAGCACTAGGAAAATGTAAAGTTAGCAGTAGCAGTAGCAAACATCTGAAGTTGGCAGTAGCAAACATGTGAAGTTGGCAGTAGCAGTAGCAAACACGTGAAATTCACAGTAGCAGTAGCTAGCAGTAGGAGTATCAAAAACGTGACGTTCGCAGTAGCAGAAGCTAGCAATAGCAGTAGGAAAATTGGCCCAGTATAGAAGGTTTGAACTGCATGTATGCAAATTACTTTGAACAACATTACTTTGAACAACATTTAACAAATAAGCATGTTCTATATACATGTAAAACTGCCACCCTAAAACAGAAACTAAACAGATAATGGTAATGATGATGCTGATGATGATGTGATGAAGATATGGTGGGGCTAATGATGATGATGATGATGCGGATGATGATGATGATATTATTATTATTAGTAGTAGAAGTAGTAGTAGTAGTAGTAGTAGTAATATAGTGCGTTCTTAGGGTAACGCGCTTTACAAGGTTAACACCAAAGTGCGTTGCTACAGTGAGCTATACAGTTTGACAGTTAACGACACATGAACAGTAAAACACGTGATTAAGTATTCGATCAACCAATCTGTTTAATCTGCCCTTAACACCACGTAGCAATCGTTCGTCGTCCGTCGTTCGTCTTCAGTGCTAAATTAGACATGACAATGTACTAGATTAAATTGTATGTCTGAAAATAGGTACATCATTATAAAATGGAGGTAGGTACCTGCAATGACATGATTACTCACTTCACTGGTATTGTGAATGTTTGTTTTGGTATATATTCTCTATCATCGATATGAATAAATGGCTCAGGTGGAAAAAGCGCGGTGCAGTATTTTTGAACCAATTGTCACGAGTTCGAGTCCTGCCAGTGAAACTTTTTTTAAGTATATAAAAATAGTATATAGTATGTTTGATGACTGTTGATGACACTTAGCCGGACACAGCAAGTGAATGGTGTGATAGTTTTCGATTGTGTCATTGTTATTATTGTCATGCTATTGATAACATAATACAAAAAAAAAACACGAAACAAAAATAACAGAACACAGAATATGAAAAAGCAGATATCACTTCATAAATTGCAATTTTAATAAAATTTTCAAAATATTCTTATACAAGGTTCGAACGCGGTTAGCCGTCACCAAAACCTTCAGCGCATACAACTCGACCATTCCACTTGTGCTTATAGTTGTCTGTTCATCAGTGTCAATACTATATTTGAAATGAATGACAAATGAAACTTATTCTAAAAATAGCATTTGCTTTCACATAGTGGAATTATGAAGGGTAAGTGATTTAAATATAGTACTATAGCGTCATTAATGTGAATTTGGTTGGAATTCATTGAGGCAAATGGAGTTTTAGTTGCAAACATACACACTTATAACCAAAGGGACAGAGGGAAATTAAATACGAGTAACGCTTCGCCCAATAACGGTTCGCACCTGCCTAAATTAACTACCCACTAATCCAAATTTTTATACATAGATCTACGCAGAATAATATGATGTCATTATAAATGTATGGATCAGTGTATGTAGGACCATATTTGTACAAATCATATTGTTCACAAAAACAGGATCTCATCCTTCACATGTGATGATTTGTGGAAATGATTCTTCACACATCACATTCACAGTCTCATTCTTCACATTTTCTGTCCATTTTGTGATAAGATCTACAGTCTGGTATTTTATATGCAATGAACTCATATTCTTCACATATGAAAATAAGTGTGCCAATTGTCTGAGAGATGATGATGATTTTGATTACAGCTATAAACAAAATCAATTTGAAATGTTAAATGGAATGTCTATTTCCATTATCTAGTATGGTAACTAATGATTCCAAAATAAGTGCTATTTCACATGGATTGGTTACTTTGGGCACTAAAATAAAACTAGAAAACCTGATGTTTCATTCTTTTCAGATGAAGTTTCGCAAAGATAGAAGACGCTGACAGCAATAATTACACAACCGATGGTATGTTAACTAGGTTAAGGAATGATTGTGCTCATTTTATACTTGGTTGTTGGGAAAGTGAAATCTTTTTAGCTCGACTATTCACCGAAAAGTTCGAGCTATACTACTCAACCATTCGTCGGCGTCGCCGTAATGCTCTGGTTCAAGTTTGCGTGCATCAAGTGCATATCTCTCTAACTACTACCGATATTCAATTGAAACTTCACACATGTCTTCGGGGTCATTATGTAAGGTCACTGACCAAGGCTCATAACTCTGACCTGCAATTTAGCAGAATTATGCCCCTTTTTCTACTTAGAAATTTCAGATTAGAGATTGCGAGCAACAACTCTATATCTCTATAACTACTACAGATATTCAATTGAAACTTCACACATGTCTTCTGAGGGTCATTATAGAAGGTCACTGACCAAGGCCCATAACTATGGCTTGCAATTTAGCAGAATTATGCCCGTTTTTGTACTTTGAAATTTCAGGTAAAAGTTTGCGTGCAACAACTTCATATCTCAGTATCTGCTACAGATATTCAATTAAAACTTCACTCATGTTTTCAAGGTCTTAATATAAGGTCACTGGCAAAGGCACATAACTGTGACCAGCATTTTAAATAGCAGAATTATGCCCTTTTTGTAGTGATAAATGCCAATAACTCTGAAAAAGCGGTTCAATAGTCGAGCGCGCTGTCCTGAGACAGCTCTTGTTTTAGTTCTTTATTGACCAAAACCATAGTTAAAGAGACAAACTTGCCTAATTGCTCAGTAAACAAGATAATAATAAACAAGAGCTGTTTGTAAAACAATCGTGCCTCATTGGGTCAAAACAGCCTCTGTAGAAAAACGTTTGGTCAGTTTGACCAAATGACAAAACAATCAATAGGGATCTACTTGTAGTCATAACCCACCTATCTACTAAATTTTACAAACCCATGCCAAAGGGTTCCATGGACAATGTTTTACAACTATTGGTCAATTTGACATTTGACCCAAGGACTCCATTATTAACAGGGATCCTTTACTAGTCGTGACCAACCTAACTACCAAGTTTGACGAGCCTAGGCCCAAGGGCTGCAAAGTTATTGCCTGGACAAGCTTTTATTGAACTAAGAATTATTGGGCGTTTTCTTCGATCATATTTTATAGAACAGGGCTTTCATTAACTTTTGAAAACTGTAAGTTTTAACTTCATGGCCACTAATTTGGGAAGTTTTGCTCATAATATTTGGAAGTTTTGACAGTATTGCGCAACAGAAGTCCTGTGCATTTCAGAAAGGTTTTTTAAGGCCAGTTCTTTTTCATCAAGTACTTGTATGCCAATTTGTTCAGTGAAAGAGGTATACATTTACAACAATTTCTAAATTTGTCTTCTAACTTGTTCATCCTTACATGATGGAACTTCCTTGGCTGCAATTTTGGAAGTTCTGCAACTTCCATGGCTGCAATTTAGGAAGTTCTGTGACAAAAACATGGGAGTAAATTACTCCCAAACTTCCCTTAATGGAAGCCCTGTAGTCAGTTTGACATTGACCTTTCACCCAAGGATCCAAAGCTTTAAGAACCTAGACCAAAGGGTTGTGAAGTTATTGCCTGGACAAGCTTTAATAATTATCAGGCATTCCGTGTTAATTGTTTGGTCAATTTGACCCACAGACTCCAAAATAAATAGGGATCCTCGACTAATCATAACCAACCTTGCAACCAAGTTTCAAGAACCCTGGCCTAAGTGTTTTGTAGTTATCGCTCAGACAAGGTTTTGTCTACTGACATACAGACGGACACACGGACCGACATTTGCAAAATAATATACCCCTGCTGTTCGAAGGGCAGCATAATTAATAATAACAACATCTTAATAGATATGTTTATGTTTATTGACAAAAGACAACTGTCATAAGAATGTTCATTTACTTAAAAGTGTGTTCAAAGTATTAACAAGTAATAATTGTGCCAGGGCCCATATCGCTGAAGCTCCTTAGTTTAAAGTTGAGTTATATTCCTAAAACCTGCATTAAAATCCATAAGTTTATGTCTGTTTCATTAAACATTGCTATGAAATTGATTTTTGTAAGGAACTAGGAAATTATATAGGAAAGTACCAATTTCAAATTGAAAATACTGATTTTGAAACATACATTTTAAATTTTACTAATTTCAGTTAAAATTGTTCTTAGGATCCGTATTGAAATGGATACCGAACGGTGGAAGAAACAATTCATACATTAACAATCAGGTTTATTCTATATGTATACAACATTTATCTAGCTCAATGTAATTTAAAAATGTGCATTTATAATTTTTTTACTTGTCAAACATGTGCCAGTATTACTAAGAGTTCACAAATTAAACTTTCAATTTGTTGTTTCAGAACAATTTGATAGTTTAATTTGTGAACCCTTAGTAATACTGGATGGGGTGAAGTGATAAGAAGAGCAAAAAGATGTCAAAGCAGGAGGCAGTACATTTCCAAAGTTAATTATATTTCACTCTTTATCGAATAGTCCGAGCTATACTTCTTACCCGTTCGTCAGCGTCGGCTTAATATTCTGGTTAAGGTGCAACAAGTATATATACGTCTGTAACTACTACAGATATTTAATTGAAACTGCACACATGTCTTCGGGGTCATTGTGTTAGGTCATAGACCAAGGTCCATAACTCTTACCTGCAATTTTGCAGAATTATGCCCATTTGTGTACTTAAACAACTTCAGGTTTAAGTTTGCATGTACCAACTCCATATCTACTACAGATATTCAATTAAAACTTCATACATGTGTTCAGGGTCATCATATACGGTCACTGGCCAAGGCCCATACCTGTGAACAGCATTTTAGCAGAATAATACCCCTTTTGTACTTAGAAAAGTCAGGTTAATGTTCGTTTGCAAGAGAAAATTGAGGTTAAGATTTGCGTGCAAGTAAATATCGTTGTAACTACTACAGATATTCAGCTATTTTAGCAGAATAATCCTCTTTTTGTACTTATAAATATTCAGGTTAAGGTTTGCGTGCAAATATGTATCTCTGTAACTACTACAGATAATCAATTGATACTTCACATAGGTCTTCGGGGGTCATTATGTAAGGTCACTGACAGAATATATATATATATATTATCAAAGCGGAATGAATTGTCAAGCATGTTGTCCTTAGCCAACTCTTGTTATTTGCAGACATCTGTTAACATTATTCAAGTGTACTGGTTAGTTCATTTATAAAACTATGAAATGATTTTATTATGTGCAATAAAATCATAATATATGATGTTCATGGCTTGATTCAAGAGAGCTTTTTCCTGACTAGCTTCATTCATAGATTTGTTCTATTATTTCAAGGTGGCCACTGGGAACAAGGGAAAGTGTTTAAAAAACAAGAAATTAAAAAAAAATGAAAAGTCAGAAAATTCAGGAAATTTGACCATAGTCATAGGGAAAAATTCCAAAGACAGATGAAATGTGAAATATAAAATCTAAGACATAATTCAACACTGTCACCGATATGCACAAATTAGAATGGCAATTTGACAAAACATATCAGGAAAAATCACATTCTGGTCAAAGCAAATCAGGAAGACAGGGATTTTTTTTTCAGAATTTCAGTGGCCACCATGTGTACAATCAGTTTATTGCTAAAATAATTTCATGTCTGATCTAAAAGCATTGCATGAAACTTCTCAAATAGAAAGTAAACAAGATCTTACTGATATAAATCATATGGTTCAGTAGTTATTTTCTTAATTATTTAAAGGTCCATTAAGCAGCGTTTAATCATTTTAATGAGCATGAATTTGCTTGTCTTCATAACAACAAACATTCAGACACCTTAGTGACATAATGTTGATAAATATTTTCCAACAAAGATGTCTTGATTGTTGACAGAATGTACATCAGGCTAACGGATTATGATAAATTATACATGTGGAGAAAGTTTTATAGATTTAAGGTTGTCTTTTTGGAGTATGCATATTTATGTTATTACTGCATGAAAAAATTATGCCTGGTCCATGCTAAGGACTGTAGTGGTTGTTAAACTGTATATTTAGCATAGTCCCTGTTTACATTTAAAAAATTCCTTTCAAATACTTACCTAGTAAAAGCAAACATTGAAGATGTTCATTACAGTGGTGAGGCAACAAAGATCACGATTCAACTTAAATATTATTCGTAATACAAGTTAGTTATGTATTTTCCTTCTTGATTGTGTTTCAGCACAACAACTATGCTACAGTAATACCAGTGTCAGAGTATGCAGTGGATGCTTCTACTTCAAAAGTACTGTGCGAACTTCTGCACCTTAGATGGACATCTTCAACTGACTGGATCCATTATTCAAGACATGATTTGCCTTCGCAACAGCATTTAACACATTTTAAGTAGGCCCCCACAAGTTTTTGCGGGTACCCGATAGTAATAAACCATGTCTGTCCGTCCTTCTGTCCACATTTTCATGTTTTTCCTTCATATCTTCAAACGCATGTAAGCTATTAACTTGATTTTTTTTTTGTAAGTGCTGACTGGATTTCAAGGTAATTAATGTTCCATGCATGACCCTCTACAAAATTCCTTCAAATTATTTTGACATGGCGGCCAGCGCTGTAAAAGTTTTCCTTAAATGGCTATATTGAAAACTTTAAAAACTTCTTGTATTTCAAAATACAGTTTGTTGGGTGACAGTCTAAACAATTCCTTTTAAATGATTTGTATTGCTAAAAACATGGTTGTCAGTGGTCCAACATTTTCCTTTAAACATGTATGAGCATGCTTTAACTTTTTTACAAGGTTTATCCAATATTATTTATTAAACTCAGGTGAGCGACCGAGGTCCATTAGGCCCAGCCCTCTTGTATAGGTCCTTCTTAATATCAATAACCAATTTTTCCAGCCGTCAATAACTTGTTTAGCAGTAATAATGATAAACTTACAACAGGGTTCAATAATGAAATTACTGTCACAATGATGAACTACAATTGTCAGAGCATGTTTTTAATATGATGAAATTATTTGAGATTATGAAGAAGACAAACTACGCAACACAATTATGTAATACAAGAGAATATTTTAGAATGAATTGTAGTAATTTACTGCATTATATGTGCGAAATATACTTTTTCTCGTCTATTTCTTATACGAGCTCCATCAAATATAATTTACTTAATTTCTTTTGACGGTTTTTGTTACTTTTGTTTCATATGCAACCAATTAACTGTTATATTAATAATGTACCAACTTGTAGTTTGTTGTTAAATGTATTTATTACCTTCCATATATTTTTTACCAAATATATACAGTTGTCTATGTATTACATTTTTACTTTTCTATTAATGAAATGTGTGTACTTCAACGTATGTATATATTTCTACTATATCGACTATACCATGTATATCAATGAGAATAATGTTGTTGTTGTTTTGATTTGTTCTTGATTTGATTGTTTTGATTCAATTTCGATTTAAGACACATTACATTTACAAACGATGTTAATTTAAGAAAACGCAGCAATATAGATATATTGTTCTATGTAGTTCTTAACTAAGTTGTTAAGGGACCTGTTCACAAATTGGCAAATCGACATTTTTTTCAACGTTTTGTTACAGATTCCAAAAATGAAAGAACATTGTATATAAGGGAAAGAAATAACACTTTGGACATAAAAATATACTGTAAATAGCGTTTTTTGTTTATGAATAATCATCAATTGAAATTGATAAAATTATAAAGCGTTTTTAATGCTAAACGATGAATAATTTGGAGAGTTCGTGTTGTTTTTGTTAAAATTGGTGACAACACGTGGGTCACTTACATTAAGTAAATAATGCAGCGATAAATATAGAAATTGGACTGGCCAAGTGGTTACGGCGACAGCCTTTTAATCCGGAGGTCCCGGGTTCAAACGCGCAATTCGGATTTCGCAAAGGGTGCAGCACTGTTGATGCTATTTTTGTATTAATGTCTTTAGTTCAGAAATATTTAAATGATAACAAACGTCTGTATGTTGTATATGTGGACATGTTTAAATGTTTTGATTCTATATATAGGAATGCGCTATGGTTAAAGCTTTACAAGACCGGAATCCAAGGTAAATTATTAAGAGTTATACGGGACATGTACCAGAAAGTTAAATCTTGTGTTAAAGTATGTAATAGCTACACTGATTTTTTCGATTGCGCCGTTGGTTTGAGGCAAGGGGAGGTTATTTCCCCTCTACTTTTCTCCTTATTTGTTGAAGATGTTGAGTTATATTTGCAAAATAATGTTGATTCGGGATTGCTTCTTGATGACATTGTTATTATTCTTTTGTTGTTTGCTGACGATATGGCCATTTTTGCCAAAACACCACTTGAGTTACAAGAGAATTTGAATTGTTTAAAAACTTACTGTGACAAATGGGGTCTTAAAGTTAATACTGATAAAACAAAAATAATGGTTTTTCGTAAGCGAGGTAAACTATTTCCAAACGAACATTGGGTATATGATGACAAGCCTATCGAAGTGGTTAATGATTTTAACTACCTAGGTACTGTGTTCAATTATACGGGTAACTTCAGTCTTAACCAGGAATACCTGGCCGGAAAAGCTATAAAGGCATTACATGTTTTACTTAATAATTGTAAACGTTATCAATTAAAGCCCAAATTGTTATGTCAATTATTTGATGCTTTTGTTGGGTCGATTTTAGGATATGCTTCAGAGGTATGGGGGAATTCAAAGTCGAAAGAGATAGAACGAATTCATCTTAAATTGTGTAAACAAATTCTTCAAATTAAAACAAATGCATCATCTGTTGGTGTTTATGGCGAATTGGGCCGTTACCCTTTGTATATTTCAAGATATGTTAAAATTATAAAATATTGGTGTAAATTATTACACACTGATAATATTATATTGAAAACAGTATACCACCAAGCCCTTCTAGATTGTGAGAAAGGGTTACCAAATTGGGTTTCCAATGTAAAAAAATTGTTAAATGATCACGGTTTTTCATATGTTTTTGACAATTGTGCAAATGTTGATGTTACTTCGTTTCTTCCGATGTTTAAACAGCGTGTTATTGAAGTATTTATACAACAATGGTCAGTGGGGATAGAAAGAAATGCCGCACTCGAAAACTATAAACATATTAAACACAGATTTGAATATGAAACTTATCTTGATACCTTACCACATAATCTAAGATGCTTCTTCACGAGGCTTAGACTGTCAGAACATCCCCTCCGAATTCAAACAGGCCGGTATAGTAGGAATAGAATTGACAGAAATCAACGTTTTTGCTTATTATGCAATAAAAATGATATTGAAGACGAATATCATTTTATGTGTATATGCCCTTTATTCGAAGATTTAAGAAAGAAATTTTTATCCCGTTATTATTTTAAGAAACCTTCAATGTTTAAATTTCTTGAATTAATCAATACGCAAAATAAAACTGTATTGCTTAATGTTGCTAGATTTTTAAAGCAGGCGTTGGCTCTTAGAAATTCCACGCTATTAGCTATTCATTGATTTTGTTCACCCTCTTTTTCCTTTCTTTTTTTCTTATTTTCTTAAAAGACTGTATTGTATGGTATCTACTTTCTAAGCCTTTTAACTTATTATGTGACATATAATTGTTTATTTGTACTGAATTTGCTTTGACGATGTACTTTTGTGCAAGTCACCAATAAAAGTTCTGTTCTGTTCTGTTCTGTTCTGTTCAAACCCAGGTGGGACCTTTTTTTCTTTTCTTTAAAAAAATAAATTTCTTGTTATTATACTTGAGCTATTTAGTTTTTTTCCGATGCTTAAATCTGTGAAGTTAAGACATTTAATGGCCTACTTCAAAATATGCAAACATCTGTGAACAAGTCTCTTTAAAATCAACATTACTTAGTTACCCCGGGCACATAGAATTGTGAAACTAGCTGCTAGATATTCATGTTGATAAAAAATTTAGTTTATGCTTATTCACTTCAGGAATAGACATTTTGTGAAGGGCATTTATGCCATTTTTTGCACCAAAAAGAACAGTTGTTCAATATTTACGTTTATGATCAATTTGGTGCAAATGCTTATGGATTAATTGGCCAATATCTATTAACCTGCACAGTTTGTTAGAAATTGGAAACAAAGAACTTTAAGTTTGTTAATGTATGAATTGTTTCTTCCACCGTTCGGTATCCATTTCAATACAGATCCTAAGAACAATTTTAACTGAAATTAGTAAAATTTAAAATGTATGTTTCAAAATCAGTATTTTCAATTTGAAATCGGTACTTTCCTGTATAATTTCATAGTTCCTTACAAAAATAAATGTCATAGCAAAGTTTACTTAAACAGACATAAAATTATGGATTTTAATGCAGGTTTCAGGAATATAACTCAACTTTAAACTAAGAAGCTTCAGCGATATGGGCCCTGGCACGATCATTACTTGTTAATACTCTGCACACACTTTTAAGTAAATGAACATTCTTATGACGGTTGTCTTTTGTCAATAAACATAAACATATCTATTAAGATGTTGTTATTATTAATAATGCTCCCCTTCGTCGCAGGGGTATATTATTTTGCAAATGTCGGTCCGTGTGTCCGTCTGTATGTCAGTAGACAAAACCTTGTCTGAGCGATAACTACAAAACACTTAGGCCAGGGTTCTTGAAACTTGGTTGCTAGGTTGGTTATGATTAGTCGAGAATCCGTTTGGTCTAGGTTCTTAAAGCTTTGGAAGCACCTTAGGTGAAAGGTCAATGTCAAACTGACTTTCAGACTATAAAATATGATTGAAGAAAACGCCCAATAATTCTTAGTTCAATAAAAGCTTGTCCAGGCAATAACTTTGCAGCATTTGGGCCTAGGCTCGTCAAACTTGGTAGTTAGGTTGGTCACGACTAGTAAAGGATCCCTGTTAATAATGGAGTCCTTGGGTCAAATGTCAAATTGACCAATAGTTGTAAAACATTGTCCATGGAACTCTTTGGCATGGGTTTGTAACATTTAGTAGATAGGTGGGTTATGACTACAAGTAGATCCCTATTGATTGATTTGTCATTTGGTCAAACTGACCAAAAGTTGACAAAACAAAATTGTTTCACTTTACTTTCATCCTTGCAATTTTCTACAGAGGCTGTTTTGGACCCAAAGAGGCATGCCTGTTTTACAAACAGCTCTTGTTTATTATTATCTTGTTTACTGAGCAATTAGTCAAGTTGTCATAATTATTTGATGTGCAAACACCAAGAAACAGTATTCTGAAATAATTTGCAGAGAAAACAATCTGTTACATTCAGCATCTTGACTGAGTAGCATGCACCTTTAATGAATTTTTTTCATGTAAAACAGGGTACGAAACTTTGTTCTCACGTAGCTTTTTTGTATGGTTGGACACTTGTCATAGTTAGGAATTAGTTGGCGTATGTGAAGCAACACAGTAGATACTATCCTAAAATTTATTAAAGCAATTTTAACAAGAATATCAATAACATATGATTCCAATATCACATTTTCACACAATTGTAAATACTCTAGTTCAAAATTATTTGCACATCAGACAAGTAAATAGTCTAAATGTTAAAAGAAACTTAGGAATATTATGAGAAATATGGAGCTTAAAACGGATCCACTAATAAGAAACATTACAGAATTGACTCTTAAAATGAATTAATCATAATAAAATTAACAAAATTATGTTTAGAACAGGCTAAATGTGCTTGAAGGCACAAATAAACTTTTTAAATGAAATCCAAGCAATAACTTCATCAGTTTTGTCATAAACTGAGAGTAATTAAATATGCATGTTCATACACATGTGAGTTCACACCACCAACAAGCTGATTTTGCATGCAAAAGTAAAACACACATGTATACATATAGTGTATCGTTAAAGAAACTGCAATACAATGCTCTTCAATGTCTAACAAGGTTCACAGATGGCTAACAAATCTTCAAAGATAATGTGTGCTTGCATGTTTAACCATTCAACAAGAAGATCCATCATCGTGGGTCTTAAAAACACAAAACAAAGTACACAATCAATACTGAACATTTTCAATACATCCGTTTTTTTTCAATATATACAACACATGACCTACATTGTATTTCTGGCAATCGCAACAACTGTGTCATTAATCACAAGTCAATTATTGTTTAATACTGTAGCATACAATTGTTGAAGCATACTAAAATAAGCAAGCTTTGGACTATCAGACTGTTTGCATTTATTGAATACTTTAAATGCTTTAGGTAAAAAGATAAATAATATAAGTTATGATGTAATCACTGATGTAATCACAGATAAAGTAAAACGTTACCGGTATGTACCGTTATATATTTACTTGTCACAGATAATCAAGTAAAATAGAACAGTTTACTAATTTTTTTTCAACAGCAACTACAAATATTGTATTGAAGTGACTAGTATTTAGTTTAAACCTATGTATTTTAGTCTGCATTCCTCGAACGCTCGAGATTTATTGCAACACTTGCTAATCTTTTTATTGGAAGAACCAGAACTAATGTCTTTTTGAGAGTACTAAGTAGAGATCAAACTCATGATCCCTCATCGCAAGGTGGATACCAATACCATTAAACTGTTGTGACTCAAGTTGCTAGTATTGAACAATAAACAAGTGTCATCCGTTTGTTTAAAAATGTGAACTGACCTCTTCATTAACCAATAACACGGGAGGAATTTCCATCATCCTCTTACTAATACTGGATCCAAGGTGATATTCCTCTTGCGGCCAAGTGTCATACCGGGCACTTCAACACATAGTTATGCAGGTCCTACAATAAGAACACTCGATGTTTATAAGTGCATAACATCAGAATGTAATGTTAACATATCAATTTAAACTTACCTATAAATTACATTACAACAATCTTCCAAAAAGCCTTCCCAATTAAAGGAGTCCACCTTAGGATGATTTCTCTAATAAATTATTGACACTCATTCCTGGCCATTTTTTAAATCTGCCCAGTAATTGTATATTGCACTTTTAGGCACTTTCAAATTGAATTGTGCACGGTATTTTTAATTACTGGTTAACTACTGTACTGTGTACAACAAGAGCTGTCTGAGGACAGAGCGCTCGACTATTCAACCGCTTTGTCAGAGTTATTGGCCTTTAACACTACAAAAAGGGCATAATTCTGCTAAAATGCTGGTCACAGTTATGTGCCTTTGCCAGTGACCTTATATTATGACCTTGAAAACATGTGTGAAGTTTTAATTGAATATCTGTAGCAGATATAGAGATATGAAGTTGTTGCACGCAAACTTTAACCTGAAATTTCCAAGTACAAAAAGGGGCGTAATTCTGCTACATTGCATGCCAGAGTTATGGGCCTTGGTCAGTGACCTTCTATAATGATCCTCAGAAGACATGTGTGAAGTTTCAATTGAATATCTGTAGTAGTTATAGAGATATAGAGTTGTTGCTCGCAATCTCTAATCTGAAATTTCTAAGTAGAAAAAGGGGCATAATTCTGCTAAATTGCAGGTCAGAGTTATGAGCCTTGGTCAGTGACCTTACATAATGACCCCGAAGACATTTTTGAAGTTTCAATTGAATATCTGTAGTAGTTAGAGAGATATGCACTTGTTGCACGCAAACTTTAACCAGAGCATTACGGCGACGCCGACGAATGGGTGAGTTGTATAGCTCGAACTATTCGGCGAATAGTCGAGCTAAAAAGTTTCACTTTCCCAACAACCAAGTATAAAATGATTACAATCATTCCTTAACCTAGTTAACATTCCATCGGTTTTGTAAATATTGTTGTCAGCGTCTTCTATCTTTTCGCAATATCATCTGAAAAGAATGAAAAATCAGGTTTTCTAGTTTTATTTTTGTGCCCAAAGTAACCAATCCATGTGAAATAGCACTTATTTTGGAATTATTAGTTACCATACTAGATAATGGAAATAGACATTCCATTTACCATTTCAAATTAATTGTGTTTATAGCTGTAATCAAAATCATCATCATCTCTCAGACAATTGGCACACTTATTTTCATATGTGAAGGATATGAGTTCATTGCATATAAAATACCAGACTGTAGATCTTATCACAAAATGGACAGAAAATGTGAAAAATGAGACTGTGAATGTGATGTGTGAAGAATCATTTCCACACATCATCACATGTGAAGGATGAGATCCTATTTTTTTAATAATATGATTTATATAAATATGGTCCTACATACACTGATCCATACATTTATAATGACATACTATTATTCTGCGTAGATCTATGTATAAAAATTTGGATTAGTGGGTAGTTAATTTAGGCATGTGCGAACCGTTATTGGGCGAAGCGTTACTCGTATTTAATTTCCCTCTGCCCCTTATAAGTGTGCATGTTTGCAAATAAAACTCCATGTGCCTGAATGAATTCCAACCAAATTCACATTAATGACACTATAATAAGTAATATATTTAAATCACTTACCCTTTATTAATTCCCACAGGTACTTGTAACAATGATTTTTTAATGTGCCATGCGTATATACACTATAATAAAAGATTATTATTGTGTATATACGTATGGGACATTAAAAAATCATTGTTACAAGTACCTGTGTTAATTCCACTCTGTGTACACAACCGACGTCTAACCATGTTTAAATAAAGCTTCAAGATGTATTTGTGTCAACGTTTCTGATTGGTTGTTTTTAGGTATCGGAACCAATCTAATCATGTTCGCGGGTAACCCATGGCAACCCGCTTTTTGTGCAATGTTCAATGCTCAATTTTTCGGAAGATTTGCAAAGTTCCGCGCTTTTTTAGATTCCGCTTTTTGTGCAGTATTTAACGTTCAATTGTACCGTCGGAAGATTTGCAACGTTCCGCGCTTTTTAGATTCCGCTTTCTAGCCGTCGGAACAAATGTCCGAGAATTGCTATATGATTGCTATTCTGTCCGTCGGAAAATGTTGATTCCCGAAATTCCGACGGCTACTATATGCCTATATTAGCGTTGTTTTTCGCGGAATATGAAAGTTCCCTAAAATGAAAATCTCCGAAAGTCCGATAGTTACTAATTATTTTATTATTGTAATTTAGCGGGGGTCCCAATCGGCTGTCCATATAATCGATATCTGAAACGCATGACTTCCCCTTACACGTTACAATTGGATTTTTAATTGTGTTACATATATTGGGGTAAATGAGGTATGAGATATTGTGCGAATGAACACATCTTTTTATTTATTGTGTTTTTTGATGTTGTTGTATTTTCTGAGTCAAAGTTGGAGAGTTGTTATTGAAATTCGAAAATCTTGCCCTTGCCATTTGTATGTACTTATTTCTGTTTCAATTTAGAGCTCTTGAAGTCATACTAACACGATAGTTGAAACGGGTGAAAAGCAGTTATTAACGATAGGCACAAGAGTGCCTGTATCGCTCCACTGGCTTATTAAGTAATGAGTCTCAAAATCAAAAGGACCCTGATATGGTATATAAGGAAAAAGTATTTTGATAGAGAATCACCTTAGGAACATTTCTGTGAAATTATTTTGAAATCCAACCAGTTGTTTCTGACATGAAATCTTAAAGTTTTAAATATAACCATATTATGAAAAACTGCCCCGCCCCCTGGCTCATTCAATACAGCGATACACAATCAATTTAACTCGAGCGATACGAGCCACCGGAACACCACAGTCATGTAATATTTCCTATATATCATGAATATATAACTATCATGGCACATTAACTTATTGGAAATAAAAAAATATAAGAGCTGTCAGAGGACAGCGCGCTCGAAAACCGAAATAGTTGGTGCACTTCTTTTGAAAGTGGAAGGGGAATACATTTGTTGAAATACAAAGCTGACAATTATTTCATCAAGTTTCAAGTAAATAAGATTTTTGAACAAAAATTTAACCCGAAAATCTATATGAAAAGGGGCGTCACTCTGTCAAAATACAAAACGTCGTTATAGGAATTGCAGTTGATGGCAAAGATCTATTACAAGTTTCAAGTGAATACCTACCGTAGTTTAGAAATTATATGATTTTTGAATAAAATCTGGACACTGGAAATCTATGTGAAAACTGTGCATAACTGTCATAATACTGCAAAACAGAGTTATGGAAATTGTTGCACCTAATGCTGGAGTAGATAACACAGGTACATTTCAAGTTTCGAGTGAATAATGTAGTTTTGAAGTTACAAGACTTTTGAATAGACTAGTAAACTTTACCTAGAAAAGCTATGTTAATAAGTTAATAAGTTATTAGGAAGGTTGCACCTAATGATGGAGTTGATGACAAAGGTATATTCCAAGTTTCAAGTGAATAACTTATGTAGTATTGAAGTTACAAGACATTTGAATATAAACTTTATTCAAGTTCAGACGCGGTCGCCAACGCCGGTGCGAGTAGGAAAGCTCACCTATTCTTCAAATAGTCGAGCTAAAATGAATAAAAACACTAAACTGTAAAGAACCGTTTACTTCATGTTATACCATCAGGCATATAAGAGTAATGAAAACAAAAGATGCATATTGCTTTTCTATCTTGTTAATTCATCAACAACAACAAAGAAACGGTGTGTGGTCGTTGATTCTCGAACGCCCATCTCAGTTGGGTCTACGTTTCTAATGAACGTAAACGTCAACGTGTACGTCTGTACGGCGCCCTCTGCCCGTCACTCCGGTGTAGGTCTGTACGGCACCCTCTGCCCGTCACTGATGTACCGTCCACTGACAGCGGTGTATGCCTGTACGGCGCCCTCCGCCCGTCATTGATGTACCGTCCACTGACACCGGTGTAACTCTTTACGGCGCCTTCTGCCCGTCACTGATTTACCGTCCACAGACACCGGTGTACTTCTGTACGGCGCCCTCTGCCCATAACTAATGTACCGTCCACTGACACCACCGTCCACTGACACCTGTAGGTCACGTGGCCATCTACCTTCCGCGTTGGTTGAGGTAGAAGACCCATTACCTTTGTCAGATAGATTGTCGTTGTTGCCTTGGGCCTAAGCCCAAGTTCAATGAACCAACTAAGAAACTTTCGTAAAGTTCATGCCAATTTGTCAAGGTTAACGTAAGACATCTACACACATACGTAAATACGTATGGTTATTGTAAAATCGTTCTATTTTGCAAAATCGACCCGTTAACCCCATTAGATTCATAACAAAGTACTTATACAACAAACAGAAGATGTCAGTCAAATCTAGCTATTCAAACGTTACAAATTATCTACATTCAAACTCAGCGAAAGTTGCTTTTGTGGTTCAGCCTATAATGTATACAGTGGGAAAGTTAATCGAACTGGACAATCATTTCTCAACGACAGCAAATGTATGAGAGTGCAGTCAGTACGACTCCCCCGTCGTTATGTTCCGTTCGACACGCTACTTGCCACCCCCCTCCGTTATGTGCTGTTCGACACGCTTACTTGCCCGCCCTCCGTTATGTGCCATCTCCCCCCTCCGTTATGTGCCGTCCCCCCTCCGTTATGTGCCGATCCCCCTCCGTTATGTGCCGTCCCCCCCTCCGTTATGTGCCGTTCCCCCCCCCCCCTCCGTAATGTGCCGTTCCCGCCCCCTCCGTTATGTGCCGTTACCCCCCTCCTTTATTTGCCGTTCCCCCCCTCCGTTATGTGCCGTTCCCCCCTCCGTTATGTGCCGTTCCCCCCTCCGTTATGTGCCGTTCCCCCTATCCGTTATGTGTCGTTCGACACGCTTACGTTCCACCCCCTCCCTTAATATTATAATATACATTTTAGATGGGAAATATACTAAGTGTATTATCCAAACGTGTTTGTTCCGGAGGTACTGGAGAGCTCGTTCACACCGTACACCGCCTCTATGTAAACTAAAGGGTGGCCATAACGGCCCTATACTTAGTAAGTGTTTAGTGGAAGTCGTAAAGATGTTTACAAGAGGGGAGTATTACAAACAAGAGATTGGAATTGCGGTCGTAAATCTGTGAAAATCTATCTGCTGTCGGGTACTTCTATCTGCTGTCGGGTACAGAACAGCCTTCAGTGGGATCGTACACAGTACGCTCCTGTATGGGGGTATGTGAAACAGGACCACGAGTTTTATGATACAAGAGAAATAAAAATGACATAAAACATGTAATGAAACCTTATATTAAATGATAATAGTTGCGAAAATGACCATATCGCCGATATTAAGTAACAATATATGGCACGTTATAACACGATAATCTGCATAATAAAGTATGCATCTCTAGATAAACATGGTATAATTATTTACCAGCACGCGGTGTCAAATATTTCCATGTAAGACTGGTAAAACACCTCTGTATGTGTTGTGTTGCGGGCACCATGCGATTAACGAGCCGACCGAATTATAATTCATATTCTGACCAAGGTTTAATACTTATATTAGGCGATTTCAACGCAAGGCTCAACAGACAGACTATTCATGAACTTTGGGCCTAACTTCAACACGCGACAGACTATTCATGAACTTTGGGCCTTACTTCAACACGCGACAGACTATTCATGAACTTTGGGTCTTATTTCAACACGCGACAGACTATTCATGAACTTTGGGCCTTACTTCAAACGCGACAGACTATTCATGAACTTTCTAAATGACTGCTCTTTATGTGCTGTGAATATGTTACCAACTGTCTTCGTGCACAAAACACTTTCGTTGCTTATGGTATCTGTTCACCATCAATGATTGATTACATATGTATGCCATATGAACAACTTGATTTGATATCTCACTGCGAAATAGCAGCTGATCACTGTTTAAATGTGTCAAGGCATAGACCTTGTCAACGTTCTTATGGACCATTATTATTGTGATGGTGTTAAAAATGGGTGAATTGGGCTAAATGTAAGGCAGACGATATCAGAAGATATCAATCTCTCATTGAAAGTGATCAAGATCTGAAAAACATTAATTGTTTGAATTTGACCAAATGTGACATTAATAATTCATATTCAACCATTTGCGAAAAAATAGTAAATTATGCTAACTTTACACTGCCAAAGAAACGTTACGTGACTTATTTGAAACCATTCTGGAATGACACGCTTAAAGTATGTCATAGAGAGATGAGACATTTACGTGCAGAATGGAAGCGCTCTGGGAGGCCGAGAGATAGAGAGTCGGCTGAGTATGTAAGGTATAAGACTAGAAAAGCTTTGTTCAGGAGGACTCATAGAAACGCTGTAGTACAGTATTTAGATAATCTTGATAGGAAAATAGATCTAGATGCTGATCGAGACAGTGTCGCGTTCTGGAAACAGGTAAATGCCAGAAAACGCTCAAGTAAGAGTCGCACCGGTGCGGGGATTAGATTTGACGGAGTCGTGTACAGAGGCCGCGAATCGCTAGCAAAGCAATGGGGGACATACTTTCAAAGACTCTACTTCCCGTCGGTCTCTCCGGATTTTGACGATGAATGGCAAACGGAAGTGTGCAATACTGTTAACAGAGCTTTCAAACATATAAAAACTGACCCAAATGCATATGTGTCTGCTGACTCAGTGTCTTCTGTATTGACATTATTTGAAGCTGTTGTTCTAGACAGATGCGAAAATGACATTCTAAAGTGTATCAGTACGCAGCAGGGAGGATTCCAGAAAGGGCTTGGGTGCATTATGACGTCATTCTCGGTAGAAAAGTGCGACGCTCGAGAAAACTCATCGAAGGTCTTCATGTGCTTTCTCGACGGACGCCAGGCCTTTGACCATGTGTGGCACCATGGCCTCTTCTACAAGCTGTTAGAAGTTGGTGTTGATAGTACATCATTAATAGCTAACAAAGAACTTGATACGGACACATGCAGTAGTGTTCAATACAACGGCCTACAGTCTAGTGAATTCCCTGTGCGCCAGGGCTGTCCTCAAGGCCGGAAGTGCTCAACGATAATGTATTTGGTGTTTATAGATGGACTAATTAGAAAAATGGACGAAAGCGGACTAGGACTTTGTATTTACGGGTTTAAGATGAACTCACCAACGGTGGCGGATGATGGACAATCTCCTGGATATATGCTGGGACTATTCAAAGACATGTCGTTACTATTATAACCCTGAGAAATGCAAAATTCTGGTTTTCAATGAAAGAAATAAGCCCCAGCAAGATCGCCACTTCACCCTAGGTCCGAATACAATCCACGAGACTGATAACTAGAGTCATCTTGGCGTGACCTACAACTCGCATCTTTCTTCCAAGGACAGTATATCTCAGGCTTGCTTTCTTCCAAGGACAGTATATCTCAGGCTTGCTTTCTTCCAATGACAGTATATATCAGGCTTGCTTTCTTCTAAGGACAGTATATCTCAGGCTTGCTTTCTTCCAAGGACAGTATATCTCAGGCTTGCAACAAGCTCCGTTGAACGTATCTGAACATTTGTAACTCTGGTATCCACCCAGTATCGATGTCACCTGAAACGTTAAGGACAATATACCTCTCAGTCGTTATTCCAAAGGCCTTGTATGGATGCGAATTGTGGAACTCGTATTCCGCTGGCGACATGCTGAAGATTGAGAATGCACATCGCTTCTGTGCTAAGCACATACTTCAACTTCCGGGACACACAAACGTTAAGTGTGCTCTCATGTGCTTAAACTTGATCCCAGTTGAAGTTATTATTAACTACAAAAAACTACAATTGTTTGGTCAAATATGCCGCCTAAGGGGCGGGTACATAGCTAAACAGATCTTTAACCATCGCTTCGTTCGTTATGCAAACGGTGATAGGCAAACAACTGGTTTTATTCCGGACTCATACAGACTGTTGAAAAAGTACGGTTTGTTGCAACATTGGAACGATTATTTGCAAAACGGTACAATCCCGTCAAAGATTGCATGGAAATACAAATTAAACGAAGCCATCAGTCGACCGTCGATGTCTAGCATGCTGGAAGAACTAACACTAGATTATCCATGGCTGGCTCAACGACAAGCAGTGCTCGAACCTCCTAAGAATTGGTCGTAAAGAACAGTACTTGAGACATTCATGTAAAACGCTAATAGAAACCATAGGAAAATTAGTGTCACACCAGTATCAAACAAAATGTAAAATGTGTTGAAACGGTCTTCAAAATCTTGTAGAACATTTGTTATGCTTGTGCCCCGGTAATGATGCACACAGACGCCGCGTGTGGGACGAAATATATCAGTCAAGAGGGCGGGACAGTTTCCACATTACGTTATCCGAACGTTGCGTTGGTTGTCTCTCATCTCATGCGATAAATGAGCGCTTGAATTATGCTAGCTTGCCTGCTTAAACGCCTTGTCATTTCGATTTCGTCCAAGGCACCTAGCGACGAGCTTTCATACTTTGTCTGCCAAGCCCTATACAGTTCAGTGTATTGATGTAAATACTGATGCAATTACACATTTGTACACTTATTTATAACTATGAATGAAACTAATCGTAGTGACTTTTGTTATGAATTGACCTGTCCAAACTATGCATGGTTATATTATATGTTGCTGTTTTTGTTGTTGTTTTTTTATTGCCTATATTTCCCTATGTTAATATGTTATGCTCTCCAGTATTGTGGGCATTAAAGATATCTAGGTCCATGAAGTTGGCTAGGTAATGGGTATTGGGTATTGGGAATTCAATATCGAGCCAGGGTCGAATACCCAGCTGGGTATTGGGTATTCGAACTTTAGCGAATAACGAGCTAGAATCGAATACCCAGCTGGGTATTGGGTAATCGAACTATTGCGAATATCGAGCCAGGGTCGAATACGCAGCTGGGTATTGGGTATTCGAACTATTGCGAATATCGAGCCAGGGTCGAATACCCAGCTGGGTATTGGGTAATCGAACTTTAGCGAATAACGAGCCAGAATCGAATACCCAGCTGGGTATTGGGTATTCGAACTATTGCGAATATCGAGCCAGGGTCGAATACCCAGCTGGGTATTGGGTATTCGAACTTTAGCGAATAACGAGCCAGAATCGAATACCCAGCTGGGTATTGGGTATTCGAACTATCGCGAATATCGAGCCAGGGTCGAATACCCAGCTGGATATTGGGTAATCGAACTTTAGCGAATAACGAGCCAGAATCGAATACCCAGCTGAGTATTGGGTATTCGAACTATTGCGAATATCGAGCCAGGGTCGAATACCCAGCTGGGTATTGGGTAATCAAAATATTGCGAATATCGAGCCAGGGTCGAATACCCAGCTGGGTATTGGGTATTCGAACTTTAGCGAATACCGAGCCAGAATCGAATACCCAGCTGGGTATTGGGTATTCGAACTATTGCGAATATCGAGCCAGGGTCGAATACCCAGCTGGGTATTGGGTAATCAAAATATTGCGAATATCGAGCCAGGGTCGAATACCCAGCTGGGTATTGGGTATTCGAACTTTAGCGAATAACTAGCCAGAATCGAATACCCAGCTGGGTATTGGGTATTCGAACAATTGCGAATATCGAGCCAGAATCGAATACCCAGCTGGGTATTGGGTATTCGAACTATTGCGAATGTCGAGCCAGGGTCGAATACCCAGCTGGGTATTGGGTATTCGAACTTTAGCGAATAACGAGCCAGAATCGAATACCCAGCTGGGTATTGGGTATTCGAACTATTGCGAATATCGAGCCAGGGTCGAATACCCAGCTGGGTATTGGGTATTCGAACTTTAGCGAATAACGAGCCAGAATCGAATACCCGGCTGGGTATTGGGTAATCGAACTATTGCGAATATCGAGCATGGGTCGAATACCCAGCTGGGTATTGGGTATTCGAACTATTGCGAATATCGAGCCAGGGTCGAATACCCAGCTGTGTATTGGGAATTCGAACTTTAGCGAATAACGAGCCAGAATCGAATAACCAGCTGGGTATTGGGTATTCGAACTATTGCGAATATCGAGCCAGGGTCGAATACCCAGCTGGGTATTGGGTATTCGAACTTTAGTGAATTACGAGCCAGAATCGAATACCCAGCTGGGTATTGGGTATTCGAACTATTGCGAATATCGAGCCAGGGTCGAATACCCAGCTGGGTATTGGGTATTCGAACTATTGCGAATATCGAGCCATGGTCGAATACCCAGCTGGGTATTGGGTATTCGAACTTTAGCGAATAACGAGCCAGAATCGAATAACCAGCTGGGTATTGGGTATTCGATCTATTGCGAATATCGAGCCAGGGTCGAATACCCAGCTGGGTATTGGGTAATCAAATTATTGCGAATATCGAGCTAGGGTCGAATACCCAGCTGGGTATTGGGTATTCGAACTTTAGCGAATAACGAGCCAGAATCGAATACCCAGCTGGGTATTGGGTATTCGAACTATTGCGAATATCGAGCCAGGGTCGAATACCCAGCTGGGTATTGGGTAATCGAACTTTAGCGAATAACGAGCCAGAATCGAATACCCAGCTGGGTATTGGGTATTCGAACTATTGCGAATATCGAGCCAGGGTCGAATACCCAGCTGGGTATTGGGTAATCAAAATATTGCGAATATCGAGCCAGGGTCGAATACCCAGCTGGGTATTGGGTATTCGAACTTTAGCGAATTACGAGCCAGAATCGAATACCCAGCTGGGTATTGGGTATTCGAACAAGTGCGAATATCGAGCCAGAATCGAATACCCAGCTGGGTATTGGGTATTCGAACTATTGCGAATATCGAGCCAGGGTCGAATACCCAGCTGTGTATTGGGAATTCGAACTTTAGCGAATAACGAGCCAGAATCGAATAACCAGCTGGGTATTGGGTATTCGAACTATTGCGAATATCGAGCCAGGGTCGAATACCCAGCTGGGTATTGGGTATTCGAACTTTAGTGAATTACGAGCCAGAATCGAATACCCAGCTGGGTATTGGGTATTCGAACTATTGCGAATATCGAGCCAGGGTCGAATACCCAGCTGGGTATTGGGTATTCGAACTATTGCGAATATCGAGCCATGGTCGAATACCCAGCTGGGTATTGGGTATTCGAACTTTAGCGAATAACGAGCCAGAATCGAATAACCAGCTGGGTATTGGGTATTCGATCTATTGCGAATATCGAGCCAGGGTCGAATACCCAGCTGGGTATTGGGTAATCAAATTATTGCGAATATCGAGCCAGGGTCGAATACCCAGCTGGGTATTGGGTATTCGAACTTTAGCGAATAACGAGCCAGAATCGAATACCCAGCTGGGTATTGGGTATTCGAACTATTGCGAATATCGAGCCAGGGTCGAATACCCAGCTGGGTATTGGGTAATCGAACTTTAGCGAATAACGAGCCAGAATCGAATACCCAGCTGGGTATTGGGTATTCGAACTATTGCGAATATCGAGCCAGGGTCGAATACCCAGCTGGGTATTGGGTAATCAAAATATTGCGAATATCGAGCCAGGGTCGAATACCCAGCTGGGTATTGGGTATTCGAACAAGTGCGAATATCGAGCCAGAATCGAATACCCAGCTGGGTATTGGGTATTCGAACTATTGCGAATATCGAGCCAGGGTCGAATACCCAGCTGGGTATTGGGTATTCGAACTTTAGCGAATAACGAGCCAGAATCGATTACCCAGCTGGGTATTGGGTATTCGAACTATTGCGAATATCGAGCCAGGGTCGAATACCCAGCTGGGTATTGGGTATTCGAACTTTAGCGAATAACGAGCCAGAATCGAATACCCGGCTGGGTATTGGGTAATCGAACTATTGCGAATATCGAGCATGGGTCGAATACCCAGCTGGGTATTGGGTATTCGAACTATTGCGAATATCGAGCCAGGGTCGAATACCCAGCTGTGTATTGGGTATTCGAACTTTAGCGAATAACGAGCCAGAATCGAATAACCAGCTGGGTATTGGGTATTCGAACTATTGCGAATATCGAGCCAGGGTGGAATACCCAGCTGGGTATTGGGTATTCGAACTTTAGTGAATTACGAGCCAGAATCGAATACCCAGCTGGGTATTGGGTATTCGAACTATTGCGAATATCGAGCCAGGGTCGAATACCCAGCTGGGTATTGGGTAATCAAAATATTACGAATATCGAGCCAGGGTCAAATACCCAGCTGGGTATTGGGTATTCGAACTTTAGCGAATAACGAGCCAGAATCGAATACCCAGCTGGGTATTGGGTATTCGAACTATTGCGAATATCGAGCCAGGGTCGAATACCCAGCTGGGTATTGGGTAATCAAAATATTGCGAATATCGAGCCAGGGTCGAATACCCAGCTGGGTATTGGGTATTCGAACTTTAGCGAATAACGAGCCAGAAGCGAATACCCAGCTGGGTATTCGATTCTTGCTCGATATTCTCAATAGTTCGAATACCCAAAACCCAACTGGGTATTCGATTCTGGCTCGATATTCGCAATAGTTCGAATACCCAATACCCAGCTGGGTATTCGATTCTGGCTCGTTATTCGCTAAAGTTCGATTACCCAATACCCAACTGGGTATTCGACCCTGGCTCGATATTCGCAATAGTTCGAATACCCAATACCAAGCTGGGTATTCGATTCTGGCTCGATATTCGCAATAGTTCGAATACCCAATACCCAGCTGGGTATTCGATTCTGGCTCGATATTCGCAGTAGTTCGAATACCCAATACCCAGCTGGGTATTCGACCCTGGCTCGATATTCGCAATAGTTCGAATACCCAATACCCAGCTGGGTATTCGACCCTGGCTCGATATTCGCAATAGTTCGAATACCCAATACCCAGCTGGGTATTCGATTCTGGCTCGTTATTCGCTAAAGTTCGAATACCCAATACCCAGCTGGGTATTTGACCCTGGCTCGATATTCGTAATATTTTGATTACCCAATACCCAGCTGGGTATTCGACCCTGGCTCGATATTCGCAATAGTTCGAATACCCAATACCCAGCTGGGTATTCGATTCTGGCTCGTTATTCGCTAAAGTTCGAATACCCAATACCCAGCTGGGTATTCGACCCTGGCTCGATATTCGCAATAGTTCGAATACCCAATACCCAGCTGGGTATTCGATTCTGGCTCGCTATTCGCTAAAGTTCGAATACCCAATACCCAGCTGGGTATTCGACCCAGGCTCGATATTCGCAATATTTTGATTACCCAATACCCAGCTGGGTATTCGACCCTGGCTCGATATTCGCAATAGCTCGAATACCCAATACCCAGCTGGGTATTCGATTCTGGCTTGATATTCCAATAGTTCGAATACCCAATACCCAGCTGGGTATTCGATTCTGGCTCGATATTCGCAATAGTTCGAATACCCAATACCCAACTGGGTATTCGACCCTGGCTCGATATTCGCAATAGTTCGAATACCCAATACCCAGCTGGGTATTCGACCCTGGCTCGATATTCGCAATAGTTCGAATACCCAATACCCAGCCGGGTATTCGATTCTGGCTCGTTATTCGCTAAAGTTCGAATACCCAATACCCAGCTGGGTATTCGACCCTGGCTCGATATTCGCAATAGTTCGAATACCCAATACCCAGCTGGGTATTCGATTCTGGCTCGTTATTCGCTAAAGTTCGAATACCCAATACCCAGCTGGGTATTCGACCCTGGCTCGATATTCGCAATAGTTCGAATACCCAATACCCAGCTGGGTATTCGAATCTGGCTCGATATTCGCAATAGTTCGAATACCCAATACCCAGCTGGGTATTCGATTCTGGCTCGTTATTCGCTAAAGTTCGATTACCCGATACCCAGCTGGGTATTCGACCCTGGCTCGATATTCGCAATAGTTCGAATACCCAATACCCAGCTGGGTATTCGATTCTGGCTCGCTATTCGCTAAAGTTCGAATACCCAATACCCAGCTGGGTATTCGACCCTGGCTCGATATTCGCAATAGTTCGAATACCCAATATACAGCTGGGTATTCGATTCTGGCTCGTTATTCGCTAAAGTTCGAATACCCAATACCCAGCTGGGTATTCGACCCAGGCTCGATATTCGCAATATTTTGATTACCCAATACCCAGCTGGGTATTCGACCCTGGCTCGATATTCGCAATAGTTCGAATACCCAATACCCAGCTGGGTATTCGATTCTGGCTTGATATTCGCAATAGTTCGAATACCCAATACCCAGCTGGGTATTCGATTCTGGCTCGATATTCGCAATAGTTCGAATACCCAATACCCAACAGGGTATTCGACCCTGGCTCGATATTCGCAATAGTTCGAATACCCAATACCCAGCTGGGTATTCGACCCTGGCTCGATATTCGCAATAGTTCGAATACCCAATACCCAGCCGGGTATTCGATTCTGGCTCGTTATTCGCTAAAGTTCGAATACCCAATACCCAGCTGGGTATTCGACCCTGGCTCGATATTCGCAATAGTTCGAATACCCAATACCCAGCTGGGTATTCGATTCTGGCTCGTTATTCGCTAAAGTTCGAATACCCAATACCCAGCTGGGTATTCGACCCTGGCTCGATATTCGCAATAGTTCGAATACCCAATACCCAGCTGGGTATTCGAATCTGGCTCGATATTCGCAATAGTTCGAATACCCAATACCCAGCTGTGTATTCGATTCTGGCTCGTTATTCGCTAAAGTTCGATTACCCGATACCCAGCTGGGTATTCGACCCTGGCTCGATATTCGCAATAGTTCGAATACCCAATACCCAGCTGGGTATTCGATTCTGGCTCGTTATTTGCTAAAGTTCGAATACCCAATACCCAGCTGGGTATTCGACCCTGGCTCGATATTCGCAATATTTTGATTACCCAATACCCAGCTGGGTATTCGACCCTGGCTCGATATTCGCAATAGTTCGAATACCCAATACCCAGCCGGGTATTCGATTCTGGCTCGTTATTCGCTAAAGTTCGAATACCCAATACCCAGCTGGGTATTCGACCCTGGCTCGATATTCGCAATAGTTCGAATACCCAATACCCAGCTGGGTATTCGATTCTGGCTCGTTATTCGCTAAAGTTCGAATACCCAATACCCAGCTGGGTATTCGACCCTGGCTCGATATTCGCAATAGTTCGAATACCCAATACCCAGCTGGGTATTCGAATCTGGCTCGATATTCGCAATAGTTCGAATACCCAATACCCAGCTGGGTATTCGATTCTGGCTCGTTATTCGCTAAAGTTCGATTACCCGATACCCAGCTGGGTATTCGACCCTGGCTCGATATTCGCAATAGTTCGAATACCCAATACCCAGCTGGGTATTCGATTCTGGCTCGCTATTCGCTAAAGTTCGAATACCCAATACCCAGCTGGGTATTCGACCCTGGCTCGATATTCGCAATAGTTCGAATACCCAATATACAGCTGGGTATTCGATTCTGGCTCGTTATTCGCTAAAGTTCGAATACCCAATACCCAGCTGGGTATTCGACCCAGGCTCGATATTCGCAATATTTTGATTACCCAATACCCAGCTGGGTATTCGACCCTGGCTCGATATTCGCAATAGTTCGAATACCCAATACCCAGCTGGGTATTCGATTCTGGCTTGATATTCGCAATAGTTCGAATACCCAATACCCAGCTGTGTATTCGATTCTGGCTCGATATTCGCAATAGTTCGAATACCCAATACCCAACTGGGTATTCGACCCTGGCTCGATATTCGCAATAGTTCGAATACCCAATACCCAGCTGGGTATTCGACCCTGGCTCGATATTCGCAATAGTTCGAATACCCAATACCCAGCCGGGTATTCGATTCTGGCTCGTTATTCGCTAAAGTTCGAATACCCAATACCCAGCTGGGTATTCGACCCTGGCTCGATATTCGCAATAGTTCGAATACCCAATACCCAGCTGGGTATTCGATTCTGGCTCGTTATTCGCTAAAGTTCGAATACCCAATACCCAGCTGGGTATTCGACCCTGGCTCGATATTCGCAATAGTTCGAATACCCAATACCCAGCTGGGTATTCGAATCTGGCTCGATATTCGCAATAGTTCGAATACCCAATACCCAGCTGTGTATTCGATTCTGGCTCGTTATTCGCTAAAGTTCGATTACCCGATACCCAGCTGGGTATTCGACCCTGGCTCGATATTCGCAATAGTTCGAATACCCAATACCCAGCTGGGTATTCGATTCTGGCTCGTTATTTGCTAAAGTTCGAATACCCAATACCCAGCTGGGTATTCGACCCTGGCTCGATATTCGCAATATTTTGATTACCCAATACCCAGCTGGGTATTCGACCCTGGCTTGATATTCGCAATAGTTCGAATACCCAATACCCAGCTGGGTATTCGACCCTGGCTCGATATTCGCAATAGTTCGAATACCCAATACCCAGCTGGGTATTCGATTCTGGCTCGTTATTCGCTAAAGTTCGAATACCCAATACCCAGCTGGGTATTCGACCCTTGCTCGATATTCGCAATAGTTCGAATACCCAATACCCAGCTGGGTATTCGATTCTGGCTCGATATTCGCAATAGTTCGAATACCCAATACCCAGCTGGGTGTTCGATTCTGGCCCGATATTCGCAATAGTTCGAATACCCAATACCCAGCTGGGTATTCGACCCTGGCTCGATATTCGCAATAGTTCGAATACCCAATACCCAGCTGGGTATTCGACCCTGGCTCGATATTCGCAATAGTTCGAATACCCAATACCCAGCTGGGTATTCGATTCTGGCTCGTTATTCGCTAAAGTTCAAATACCCAATACCCAGCTGGGTATTCGACCCTGGCTCGATATTCGCAATAGTTCGAATACCCAATACCCAGCTGGGTTTTCGACCCTGGCTCGATATTCGCAATATTTTGATTACCCAATACCCAGCTGGGTATTCGACCCTGGCTCGATATTCGCAATAGTTCGAATACCCAATACCCAGCTGGGTGTTCGATTCAGGCTCGTTATTCGCTAAAGTTCGAATACCCAATACCCAGCTGGGTATTCGACCCTGGCTCGATATTCGCAATAGTTCGAATACCCAATACCCACCTGGGTATTCGATTCTGGCTCGTTATTCGCTAAAGTTCGATTACCCAATACCCAGCTGGGTATTCGACCCTGGCTCGATATTCGCAATAGTTCGAATACCCAATACCCAGCTGGGTATTCGATTCTGGCTCGTTATTCGCTAAAGTTCGAATACCCAATACCCAGCTGGGTATTCGACCCTGGCTCGATATTCGCAATATTTTGATTACCCAATACCCAGCTGGGTATTCGACCCTGGCTCGATATTCGCAATAGTTCGAATACCCAATACCCAGCTGGGTATTCGATTCTGGCTCGTTATTCGCTGAAGTTCGAATACCCAATACCCAGCTGGGTATTCGACCCTGGCTCGATATTCGCAATAGTTCGAATACCCAATACCCAGCTGGGTATTCGATTCTGGCTCGTTATTCGCTAAAGTTCGAATACCCAATACCCAGCTGGGTATTCGACCCTGGCTCGATATTCGCAATAGTTCGAATACCCAATACCCAGCTGGGTATTCGATTCTGGCTCGTTATTCGCTAAAGTTCGAATACCCAATACCCAGCTGGGTATTCGACCCTGGCTCGATATTCGCAATAGTTCGATTACCCAATACCCAGCTGGGTATTCGATTCTGGCTCGTTATTCGCTAAAGTTCGAATACCCAATACCCAGCTGGGTATTCGACCCTGGCTCGATATTCGCAATAGTTCGAATACCCAATACCCAGCTGGGTATTCGATTCTGGCTCGTTATTCGCTAAAGTTCGAATACCCAATACCCAGCTGGGTATTCGACCCTGGCTCGATATTCGCAATAGTTCGAATACCCAATACCCAGCTGGGTATTCGATTCTGGCTCGTTATTCGCTAAAGTTCGAATACCCAATACCCAGCTGGGTATTCGACCCTGGCTCGATATTCGCAATATTTTGATTACCCAATACCCAGCTGGGTATTCGACCCTGGCTCGATATTCGCAATAGTTCGAATACCCAATACCAAGCTGGGTATTCGACCCTGGCTCGATATTCGCAATAGTTCGAATACCCAATACCTAGCCGGGTATTCGATTCTGGCTCGTTATTCGCTAAAGTTCGAATACCCAATACCCAGCTGGGTATTCGACCCCGGCTCGATTTTGAATTCCCAATACCCTATACCTATTACCTAGCCAACTTCATGGACCTAAGATATCTATATATCTATCTAACTTCTACTAACCATGTAAACATGCACATGCAAATATTTGTGGACCAGTCTGACATTCTAACGTCCTAAATGTACTTAATACACTGCGTTCTTCTGTTGACCGATATTACTTTCACATGTCGTGTTGGTAACTCGCTGCTACAACATACCCTGCTGTATTCTAACTGGAGTTCGCGTTCAAAGAGAAAGTGACGTAAAATAACTACTTGAATGCACACGTGTACTTAAACTGCACATTTATGTTCTGACTGTCAATGAACAAGTGTGTTTAATGTATATTCTTGCCTGTTACAAGTAAACACTGGCATAGTTGACTACAAAATATGACAAAGACCTGTGTTCGTGATAAACAACAAATCAAATAAGCGTTACAAAAGTACGCGTTCACAGCGTTACAGTTCTGCTGTTTTGCAACAAGTTATTTCGTAATCCATATCCTGTTTACGTTGCGCTGATAATCAGACGTAGCGGTACTACCAAACACACCGACCTACCGTGCACTGTGGGACACTGGAGGATCATTTGAATAATTAATGCAAACAGGACGCGATACAAATGTATTGTATGTATGCAAGACTTAGTGATGTATCTGTGGGCTTAACGGACCTATGTGAAGAAGGCAAGCGTTGTACTGAATGAATTCAACTTCCAAGAAGCTATAACATGTGTTTATAAACCAGGCTCCGAGCTAACGGATTAAATGTAAACACTGTTTAAGAAAATAAAGGTAAGTGATTATACAATATGTCTTTTTTCAAATATCAAATACATGGACTCATTAGATACCATGTCTATATACGTACATCTTAAATGATATGTCTACTTGTGTATATTGGATATCATGCCTATATGTGAACTACTACTACTACTACTACTACTACTACTACTACTACTACTACTACTACTACTACTACTACTACTACTACTTCTACTACTACTATTACTACTACTACTACTACTACTACTACTACTATTTCTACTACTACTGCTACTGCTACTACTACTACTACTACTACTACTACTACTACTACTACTACTACTGCTACTACTACTACTTCTACTATTACTACTACTACTACTACTACTACTGCTACTTCTACTACTACTACTACTACCATTACTACTACTACTACTACTACTACTACTCCTCCTCCTCCTCCTCCTCCTCCTCCTCCTACTACTACTACTACTACTACTACTACTACTACTACTACTACTACTTCTACTACTACTACTACTACTACTACTACTACTACTACTACTACTACTACTACTTCTACTACTACTATTAGTAGTAGTAGTAGTAGTAGTAGTAGTAGTAGTAGTAGTAGTAGTAGTAGTAGTAGTAGTAATAGTAGTAGTAGAAGTAGTAGTAGTAGTAGTAGTAGTAGTAGTAGAAGTAGTAGTAGTAGTAGTAGTAGTAGTAGTAGTAGTAGTAGTAGTAGGAGGAGGAGGAGGAGGAGGAGGAGGAGTAGGAGTACTAGTAGTAGTAGTAGTAATGGTAGTAGTAGTAGTAGTAGAAGTAGCAGTAGTAGTAGTAGTAGTAGTAGTAGTAGTAGTAGTAGTAGTAGTAGCAGCAGCAGTAGTAGTAGTAGTAGTTGTAGTAGTAGTAGCAGTAGCAGTAGTAGTAGAAGTAATAGTAGTAGTAGAAGTAGTAGTAGTAGTAGTAGTAGTAGTAGTTGTTGTACGATTTACAACGGTCGATTGTTAAGCCTCAGTCACACATTCCCGATTATGGCTCCCGACAGCGTCCCGACAGCGCTACGATACAAATAACGAAAAAGTCGGGGATATCGGACGCTGTCTAGACGCTTTCGGGATGCTGTCATGAGAATCGTAAATCATCGGGACATGTTCGGCGTGATCGGCCAAACAGCGCGTTGGTTTATGAGACAATGGGGCTATATTGCAACAAATCAAGAGCCAGTCATAAACACGTTGTAGTATTTGCTGATCACTTCATCTGATAACTCACTCTTTATTGACAATGAAAATCCGCTCGTGTAAATCAGCTTTTGGTTCCGCGAGTGGCAATGTTTATATAAGAAACCTTCGTATCGAATCATCTGTGCCAAATTCTCGAACAAAACCAAAAACGGATATAGTCGAGGTATAGTGTGCGCTTGACCGCATAGAACGCAACGTTAAAGCCTGTCACACATTCCCAATTTTTTCTGCCGTATTTGAGCAGATATCGTCCCGAATCTAATATGTCAAAAGTCGGGACAATATTCTGAGATTCGGGGCTCGAAATTCAATTTTTGATCAATAGATCGAATATGTACCGACAGCGTCCCGACAGCGTTCCGACAAAGTCACGGTTCTCCCGAATGCAATCCGACAGTTTCCCGACAGCGTCCCGATTTCATCCGATATTCCTGACATTCTGTTATTTCTTGCATCGTGGACGGTGTCAGGAGCCATTGTCGGGAAGCAGTCATGGTGTATCGATCAAAGTTCCGTCCATGAATGACAAACACACACAAAAATATGCACAACACACACGCTATACTTGATATATGTATATATAATATTTTCTGCAATATAATTCCCGTTCCACCGGATATTGGCCCGACAACGTTCCGACACCGTCCCGACATCGTCCCGAATTTGATCCAATACAGCCGAATCTATCCCGACAGAGTCCAGACTATACAAATTTCGGCTGCGTCTCCCGAATATTAAGGGAAAACCTGTACTGTCGGGAGTGTTTGGCCGATCACGCCGAACATGTCCCGATGATTTACGATTCTCATGACAGCATCCCGAAAGCGTCTAGACAGCGTCCGATATCCCCGACTTTTTTGTTATTTGTATCGTAGCGCTGTCGGGACGCTGTCGGGAGCCATAATCGGGAATGTGTGACTGAGGCTTAACAATCGACCGTTGTAAATCGTACAACCTGTGTGAATACGAACGTCAGTTGTCAATCATATTACTTCCTTGAATACGAACGTCAGTTGTCAATCATATTACTTCTGTGAATACGAAAGTCAGTTGTCAATTATATTATTTCTGTGAATATGAACGTCAGTTGTCAAATGCATTCTTTTTCTGAATATGAGTGTTCCTTGTCAATCGTACTACCATGTAAATCCGTAAATTATCCACATTTATGTGAATACGAACGTCAGTTATCCCCATATATGTGAATACGATCGTCAGTTATCCACATATATTTGAATAAGGACGCATATAATTAATCGTAAAACATATGTGAATACAAAAGTCATTTTCAATTGTACAACATATGTGAACACGAACGTCAACTGTAAATCGTGTTACTTCGTGAATACTCAAGTTCGTTTTATAATAACACTTGCACAGTGAATCACGAATCACGGTTGCTGTCAGCCGTCATCCACTTGAATACGAGCGTCGACTGTTGTGATTTTACTATTTGTATTTTATTATTTATATAATGGGCTAATAATGCATGTTATTTTATCGTCTAACGGTTGGTGTTTAGGATTCAGGGTCCATATATAGAGGACTCTTAAGGTATTCTTAACTTAAGTTTAAAATAATCCCAAATGAGAATTTTCGTTTGAAACACTAGGCTTTGGAATATGTGCATGGCATATACTCAATATAAACACACTTGGAATTCAATTGCAACTTCTGTGTCAAAATCTTTAAACAAAACATTTCTTTGTCAGAATATCCAAATAATTTATAACGTTTTAGAATTTTAAGATTTTTCTTAAATGTTGACTAAGATTCTTTACAAATACCAGCCTAGATGTTCTTGATTTTTGTAAAGAATTTATTTGAATCTTTATTTTCTCGTTTATGTACATTTAACGTATATGTACATTTGGGCGATCATTTTCACAATTTGTGAATACATCTATATCTCATCAAACTATGTATTGGGTGGAACGCTACATTTGCATAACTAAAATCAATCTGAACATTTCATTGGATGATTATACAGTGGTTATGTTTGCATGGTTTAATCTATTTTACAGCTTCTAGAGTGAGCCTCTACCCATTCTGCTAGCTGGGCCTGTTTTACCGCTCTGTACGACGAGCTCTTCATACGCCAGAGTACAGGCTGAGTGAGAACAGCGTTATATCCGTACTTGGTGTCGGGAAATATCATTTGTGATCTGGACTGTAACAGAGTCCTCAAGCTCCACATCCGGTGTTGCAGTGTCTACGAAGATACTAAAGCAAATGTCACAGTAGCTGTACAACTACATCCGCCGTTGTAACAGCTTAGATACCACATCCGGTGTCGCTGTATCTTAGGAGAGACCACAGCCGCCGGTGTAGCGTGTCTGGGCTGCGATGCCCGGAAACAACTACGAGCTCGAGGACATCACCGTGAAGTACAAGTCCGACGTGAACTCCCTGAACGGCAGCGCGCCGCGCGACAGAGGCATGTACGTCTCCACCGCCAAGGCGTTCATCCTCGCCTTCCTCGCCATCGCCATCGCCGTCGGCGTCGGCATTATTGTGCACTTCGCTGGCCCGGGCGGAACGTACGAGTGCAAATGCACCTACCCTACGACGGATGGCGGGTCGTCGTCGTCGGCGATGCAGCAGTGCAAGGACTGGGCCGCCGAGGGCAACGCGGAAATCTGTAAGTGTGCTGCTTGTACTGAATGTTTTTTTTTATGACACGTTTTCGCTGTACTAATATTGTTTGAGCGACTGGATTCTAATGGACTCTGTATAATTATAAATGTAGAACTTTAAAGGTAAAAAATATAAATCTTGATTCTACACTGAAAATCCAAATGTTCAGATTTAGAACACTACTGGAACACGAAAATGCAGCAGCTATTGAACACGTCCCTGCATTTTACTATCGTTCTAAACTGTAACTGCGTGTTTAATATGCTAACGCTTGGTGTACCAGATGAGAACACATTTTGGACAGCAGTGATCGAACCTTAACGTCTTATGTGTTCTCGATTTTAACGGTGACTGTTCAATATTGAACACTTATAGTGTTCAAATTAAACACCTAAGGTGTTCAATTGCTCTATGCGTAACGCGTTCAAATACGATACAACAGATATTGAACATTTTGCACATGTTCAGAAGAAAAGATGTTAAGAAATTGAACATTATCGTGTGCATAATTGGATACGCATGTATATTGGCGTTCAAATTTTTAAACAAGGAAATGTTCAAGAAGACTGAACATAAACACATAAATACAAATTTTAGTTTAAAATCCTTGCGTTATTATTTAGTAGATGAATTATGAATACTGAATACAGTCAAACATACATAGTATAACACATTAAACAAAGTCTAGCATTTGTTTTATAAAATAAAACAATGAAAACATATCTCAATATTTACCACAAAAGTATGAATGTTTTAAATAAAAAAAAATGCCATAAAGCTATGTGTATAATACTTTATATAACAAGAGCTGTCGGAGGACAGCGCGCTTGACTTTTCTTGTGTTTTTCAGAGTTTCTGGCATTTTTTTTCTCAAATAAACTGTTTGGATAGTAGGGGTCAATTAAAGTTATGTTTGTTATCAAGTAGCAAGTATCTTTCTAATTTAAAAAACAATGACCTTGACCCATCATATGCAGTCTCAAGCAATGTCACACTATACATTATCTATAAATAGAGAGTTGCATTAAAATATTTCAATTTGTTCTTGAGTTATTGAGGAACGTAAAATTCTAAGTGTAAAAAGGCCCATAAGTTTGACAAATTTCAAAGTACAGATACATCAAAATTGGCCTATGGGTTCATTTTAATATAAGGCACAAGTGTTTTAAGTAAGAATGAAATCCCTCAAGCCATTCCTGAGAAACTAGGTTACCGAAAAACTGTTCCCTGTCCATATAGCTTATATGTAAAATGTCTAAGTGCAAAAAGGCCCATAATTTTGACAACTTTCACACTGGACTTACCAAACTTGGCCTATAGGTTCATTTTGATACGGGGAATAAATGTTTTAAGTTTGAATGAAATCCATCAAGACATTCATGAGAAACTAGCTTACCGGAAAACTTAAACCTAGGCGGACGCCGACGCCGGGGCGAGTAGAATAGCTTGCCTTTTCTCCGAAAAGTAGAGTTAAAAAATCAAGAGACTAATCTGTGCTTGGCAAAGAGCAATGTAGAAGGTCATAAAATGTTAATGTCTTATTTAAATGTAATACTGGTCTAATTGCTGATAATTTAACACGTTTATGGACTAGAAAAATGACTAAGAGTTTTTGAGTATATACTTGAATTTACATTTATAAAAATGATGCACAAGAAACAAACATCCTGACTTACAAATTAACAAACAAATAAAATGTTGAACAATGTGAACCTTGGCATACACATATCACATATTATTATAAAGTACATTTAAATCAGGTCATATAAACTGGTCTATTTGCTTTACTGATATTTAAACACATTTATGGACTAGACAAATGGCTAAGAGTTTTTGAGTATATAAATGATGCACAAGAAACAAGAAACAAACATCCTGACTAAAAAACTTCAAATTAAGAGTTTTTGAATATATACTTGAGTTTACATTTATAAAAATGACGCACAAGAAACAAACATCCTGACTTACAAATTAACAAACAAATTAAATATTCAACAATGTGGACCTTGGCATACACATATCACATATGCATTTTAATCAGGTCATATACACCGGTCTATTTGCTTTACTGATATTGAAACACATTTATGGACTATACACATGACTTACACCGGTCTATTTGCTTTACTGATATTGAAACACATTTATGGACTATACACATGACTTACACCGGTCTATTTGCTTTACTTATATTGAAACACATTTATGGACTATACACATGACTTAGAGATGATTAATATATTAATGATGCACAAGAAACAAACATCCCGACTAACAAACTAGCAAACATCAAATCAAATGTCCAACAATGTGGACATTGGCATACATATTACATATTAGTATTAAGTACATTTTTATCCATAAACAGTAGAAATACAATTGAAATGCAATAAATTTTCCCCTTGCATTACCATAAACAGTAGAAATACAATTGAAATGCAATAAATTTTCCCCTTGCATTACCATAAACAGTAGAAATACAATTGAAATGCAATAAAATGAACATTTTCCCCTTGAATTACAACGTATCTCGAGCCATCAGTACAAAATATATTACTCCATACAGATAATGAGATAACATATTAACTTCACAGACAGCAACTGTACGCTTAAACATTATTTATATAGTAAAAGTGAAATGAAACGCAATGACTTTAAGGGTGAATTTTGTTGAAGCATTGAAAAACATAAACAAAACACAAATGGCAATTTCTATAAGTGATTTCTGATATGTAAATAGTAAACAAACATTAAACAAATTCATTACTTAAGTGTAGTCGATAACCACAAATCAGCTTCATGGTTTTAAAAACAAATGCATAACACAGTTTGTTTACAGAATGTACTCTATACAAGCAGCGTAATAAAACAAGTCGAACAGTGAAGTGTTAAAAAGTAGTATTGATTGGAATTTACCTTTTATGTAATATACTTTATTGATCTGAAAACTGTAAACATACTACAATCCTGTTAGCATATAGTAACATGGTTATATTACAAACAAATGTATACAAACAACAGCATGACTTTTAACGAAAGGTTGGCTAATATACAATGTCGACTTCAATGATCTCAATAATGTTATGTCTAACACAAGCCAGATAGCGCACTCGACTATTAGCCACTTAGTAACAGAATGGGGCAGTCAAGATATAATGTTATGTCTAACACAAGCCACATAGCGCACTCGACTATTAGCCACTTAGTAACAGAATGGGGCAGTCAAGATATAATGTTATGTCTAACACAAGCCAGATAGCGCACTCGACTATTAGCCACTTAGTAACAGAATGGGGCAGTCAATATATAATGTTATGTCTAACACAAGCCAGATAGCGCACTCGACTATTAGCCACTTAGAAACAGAATGGGGCAGTCAAGATATAAACGTGGTCAAATACTTTTTTACTTGTTCCCAGAAAGCTTTTCCTTCATTTGATCCATTGCTGGTCTGGGCTTTTTGCAAAAGAATTTAAGCTTTTTAGATGATTCTCTAGTGTCGAGTTCTCCCAAAACGAATTGCTACAACACAGCAAGAAACATGGCAAAGCACTTGGGATAGTCGAAGCTGTTTGCCTGTTTACATTCATGTTCATAGCGCTTTGCATTTTTACCGAGTTTAAGACATTAATACAAGTTCACGTGTTTATTGAGGGTATTAAGCAGGTTAGAGGGCGGGAACTCCCTTGTCAATGCCTGTGTATTTATTTGCCATTTTGTTAATAACGTAATTTCATCTTTAAGACAATATTTTAATAAGGCATCAGAATAATCAGTTTTAAGATTATGCAGTATAAGAGCCATAACTTTCTCCAGTATTTTGGCTATTGACTTTTTAATTCTTACGAAACTAAACACTAGTTATTTTAGCGCATAGCACTATTTCGAAAGTACTGAATGGATTCTAATGAAACATTCGGACGCAGTGTTTTCAAGTGTGCTGAACTGATTTTTATTAATATTTACTGTCATGGCAATTAATCCAATAAAAACGCTCTTGAAAAAAAGTATACCCTATTTGAACTTTTTGCAGACCGATCGCAAGCGTGTAAAATTTATAAACTTGAAATTGTATTTATATTCAACGGTGAATTACAAATTGGTTATGCTGTCAACAAATCGCGTATCCATGCAAAATAATGTTTCAGTTGAATTGGCAGTTTATAATATGTTGAATAATGCGATAAGTAATAAACTCCGCCGTTCCTCATTTGCATACCTATAAATAAATGATTTTCCGAACCATACAAAAGACGGGCGGCCTGATGTCTATATACCACGGCCTGTACCCGGATAATCCTAACGCAGTGCAGGTCACAATACACTAAATAAATAAGAGATGTAGGGCTGTACTCTCTTAATAAATCAACAAGTTTAACTCGAAGACATGTTTTTAGGTTTAGACACTTGCTTTGACATTCTTTTTTGGAGATGTTGGTAGGGTAAGCAGTGGTATGCACAAATAAATCACTGATATGTACTGAGATTGGAGACTACAGTATGACACTTGCGCTGAGGCGGGTTACATTCAACTAGAAAGTAGCCGCTAAAACGATGGTGATAAAACAGTCAACTTTGTTTGGGGTCGAGTTCTTTCTTACATAACACATGACATACCCTTTTTATTGCTTAAATCAATTCAGCTTAGAATGCTCTTTAAGAAAATGTATGGTTATGAGGGTCCCTATGTGCAAAATGTTGCATTTATTTTTGGTCAAAGTTATCGGTTTTACATTAAATTACATACACATTGGAATTAGTATATTGTAACCTAAACACAAAACAGGGAGCGGCACTAAAGGGGCAATGTGTACATAAAATCACCATGTTACTGTGTGGTTTTATTGGCTGTAATAAGTTTCATGGAAAACATGCGATAAATATCACGATTTTAATGTGCATTACGATTTTTACAGCGAAAACCGCTTTTTTCAAGTAAAAAAAAGAAAAGAAAAAAAGTACGGAAACCCGTCTTGTGGATCTTGCAGCACACTAAATCATGCTAAAACCAAAAATGAACACGTTTTATACAATGTTTATCTCTATTGCGTTAAAGGATGTAAACATATGCTAGTATTTTGACTGATTTCTATGAATTAAGTACACAATTTGACTCAGGCACCCCATATAATCAAAGCACTGAAAATGCAAGCCAGATTGCTTATCAGACATCATTCTCAAATTCGTTTTCAAGCATTTCTACTTTGTGGATCGGTCTGAAATTGTGCATGCACATTAAGAATATGTTAATAGTGATGTAGAATTGTTGTTTTTTCGCGATATCAAAACTTTAAGTTGTCTTCTAGGTCACAATACACTAACTAAATAAGAGATGTATGGCTGTACTATTCTTTTTTGGAGATGTTGGTAGGGTAAGCATTAATATGCACAAATAAATTATTGATATGTACTAAGATTGGAGACTACAGTATGACACTTGCGCTGAGGCGGGTTACATTAAACTAGAAAGTAGCCGCTAAAACGATGGTGATAAAACAGTCAACTTTGTTTAGGGTCGAGTTCTTTCTTACATAACACATGACATACCCTTTTTATTGCTTAAATCAATAGGAGCTTAGAATGCTCTTTAAGCAAATGTATGGTTATGAGGGTCCCTATGTGCGAAAATGTTGCATTTATTTTTGGTTAAAGTTATCGCTTTTACATTAAATTACATAAGGATTGGAATTATTATATTGTAACCTAAACGCAAAACAGGGAGCGGCACTAAAGAGGCAATGTGTACATAAAATCACCACGTTACTGTGTGGTTTTATTGGCTGTAATAAGTTTCTTAGAAAACATGCGATAAATATCACGAGTGTAATGTGCAGTACGATTTTTACAGCGAAAACCGCTTTTTCAAGTAAAAAAAAAAAAGAAAAAAAGTACGAAAACCCGTCTTGTGGACCTTGCAGCACACTAAATCATGCTAAAACCAAAAACGAACACGTTCTGTACAATAATTGCCTTTATTGTTGGTTAAAGTTATCGCTTTTACATTAAATTACATAAGGTTTGGAATTAGTACATTGTAACCTGCAACGACCCTAACGCATTGCCAATATGGCGGACACAGAGACAAAGTATGTAGGTTAAATACCAGTAAATCCAATTTCCATAGGGTCCCATTATAAAACGGCTAACTTTCCAAGCATTTTTCTAGCATTTCCTTTATTTCAGAGTGTGCAAGCCTGGTATCAATTTAAAGACCAATCTGTCCTCTTCCAAAATTTGCAATAAAAAAGATATGTCATGTTACTTCTAAGAAAATGCATCTCACTTGAATGCAGGCACCGGTAGAAAATAGGGTTTCGGCAGTCGTATTTCGACAAAAGCCCCATACCACAGTAAACACACCCCAAACGTTCACCTTTCAAGTTAGCCTCCAATGAAATGCACCAAAATGTTGCAGACACGCATAGGATATTAGAAATAGCCACAAAAGGCATGTCTGAGATACCTAAATGGCTTTTATGCCAGAAGAGAAGAGGAACTCTTTAGTAATAGGCACTACTTTTTAATGGACCACGGAGGGATACACAATGATTTACTGGTATATAACCTGTAATTATTTTTCAGGTTTTTATCATGTTTTTATATTTTTGTTGAGTATCAGCCTAAAGCTTTTACTAGCTATAGCGTGCTGTGCTTTATGTACTCAACATTTTGTTGCTGGAAGTCATTAAAATGTACTCGAAAAAGTCATCATAAAGAACATTTGTATGTGTCCGACAGTTTTAAAATATCTTAAAATGCAGTAGTACCTTACCTGTAATATAAATTAGTTAAATTAGTTAAATGAACATCTCTATGACCATGTGTAATCATAACAAAGTTTGAAGTTGATGTTTATTGATAAAATATTGTCTTTATTCTGAAGTCGTTATGGGCTTGCGGATAATTCCGACCGATGTAGGAAACTGTGATGGATAAGTACAAACGTAAAAAGGATTATTACCTAACAAACTAAAAAAAAAAGATTTCGATGCATGAACTACTTTTGGTGTTATTTCTTTGCTTTATTCTATGTATTCAAATGCCTTTACAGGTGTATTTACAGTCCTATGGCTACTCTGTTTCTTTCGACTAAAAACATTATTATCTTTTACTATAAGTTCCTTGCCACTTCATGTAATAGCGGAAGAAATAGTTCCTTATGTAATTTTGACATGTATCCATATTTATTAGACCCTGCAATACACTCAGAACAAAATTCACGGTATTTGAAAACATTGTCACTTTCTTTCGAACGGCAGTGTTAATTCATTTCCTTTAAACTGTCAGAATGCATCGCAACATACACACTAATTAAAATTTGGACTTTCATAAATAATCAAACGAGGGTCACTTTCAATGCGTTCTATGCTTTTATATTTTTAATTTTATATTTTAAAGGGATATTCGCATTTTCTGTTCCACTTTCATTATTTTGAATTATTACTACGTCGTCTTTCTTCTGTCGTTGCAAATCGTTTGGCACTATATCAGGACATACTGTATTTCCCACAATTTTCGTCCTCGCGATATTTTAACACAGGTCTTCATGGTAAAGTGTGCAATGGGTTAAAATCTCTGTCGTTTAAGTTCATGCCTCGTCACATCGATGACATTTGAAGTGGTCCATAGTTTCCATAGTTTCTATCATGAAAAGATATGAATGAAAATAGAAACATATATAAAGGCCCATTATAGTCGTTCATCTTACATGTATATCAATTCATTTATATAGAAAATTAGTTATTTATCCTTCACGTTTTTATGCGTTGGTCTAGTTTTTATCCGTTCCTATTAAACATTGCGTTCGGTTATTATCAACTACAAATGAGGTTTTTATCAATTTGCTCACAGTCTGCACATTTGAACGAGTATTGTGTCGATATGCAGTGGTATAACACCACAATGTAAACGGGCTTTTGAAGCAGTATACTTTTGCTTCCTAACAGCGAAATAGTATGGCCATTTAAAGCCTCTAAGTATTTTTAAATATTTTTTTATAAATATTTTAATTGAATGTTTGGCAATGTTCCCAGCATTCCATCTTACAACACAATGTTTGCTAGATGAAACATTAGATCTATTGAAATAAATACTCACTCGTTTAATTGCGACATATATTGCGACCAAAACAAACACGTACATAAGCAAACTATGCATAAAACAAAGTAGTATCGTCTTTCCATCCGCCATATTGGCACTGCGTTAGGGTCGCAGCACTGCGTTGGGATTATCCGGGTACAGGCCGTGTATACATGTAGGTTGAATTACCGGTACATTAGAGACTTGAAAAAGAGTATAACATTAAAATTCGTTTATCTTCTTTATTAGCATTTTCGAATAGAATTAATCCAAATAAGCAAACGTGAATGTGTGATCACATGTTGAGTTGGGAACACATGTAGGGTTCATGTGTAATGTTGGTGGGGTAATATGCTGTGTTATAACCCGGAGTACCCGGAGGAAACCCCATGTCCGGCATGTTGACCCTAAACAAACTCACAATGGCATACGCTCCAACCAGTATGTTAATACTCACCGTAGTACTGGCTCGTGGCCAGCGAATGCGCCAATGTTTAGAGAGTACGATAAAAAATAAAGACACAATACAAAGATATATTTTAATAAAGTAAACATGTATCAATAGCACGCAAATTGTAGACACCATTTAAAAAATGGTCACCTTTTAACGTCTGTTGTTGTTTTTTTTCACAATATAAACGTTATAAGATATATCCTTTTTATTGTCGAGCCCATTTAGTTGTCATTAGTTGTCATAATGGCGGTTCGCTGTATGTGCTTGCGTGGGTCAGTGCGTGCGTCCGCCCGATCTTGTCCGCACTGTTTACTCTGACATCATTTTTACAATAATTTGCCACAAATGTTCACGATGTGGAGACGGCGTGTCGCACGCAAGACCTGTGTCCCTTCTTCAAAGGTCAAGGTTACACTTAGAGGTCAAATATGGGCATAATGTAGCTTGTCCAGACCACTTTTTCTTCATTTGTGAGTGGAGTTTCACATAGTTTTGCGCAAATGTTCACCATGTGGAGCCGGCATGCCCCTAAGTAAAACGTCAATGTCACATTTAGAGGTGAAATGTCAACTATGGGCATGCTACAGCTTGTCCAGACCTGACGTTCTTCATTTGGGTTTTTTTTGTAGTTGCTACAGCTTGTCCAGACCTGACGTTCTTCATTTGGGGTTTGTAGTTTTAAATAGTTGACAACGGTCTCTTACAGGCATCTAGTTTAAATGTGTAGTCATTATCCTTCTATGGACATTTTGCTAATGTATTTCCTTATTTGATTTTGACTTTGATAGGTGTCACAGTCGGGTAACGCGCGGTTATTTATTGGGTCACGTGTTTCGTAACAAAAAAATCGTACACACAAGCGCGTGCTATGAATAGTAACACCTCATTAAATAGACGGAATTTGAAATTAACTTTAACGGCATATATATAGTCTACTTGTGATAAAACGTCTGCAAATCAGTTATGCAGCTGTTTGATGGTGTGTAGCCGACAAACTTGTAATGATTCCTTCTGCATAATTCGCAAATGAGATACTATAATTCGCAAGCGTTTTATTGGAACAGCGTTCATTAGAGCACAGTGTACTGTCATCGAAAGCAGTATATATATTGTATTAGTTTATACATCCTGTACAGGAAACCTGTCATTGACATTATTTGAAATACAATTTCTTCGTGTGTAAAGTTTAAACTAACATTTCAATACAGTTGTTGTTTACCTGTTCTCTATTGAAGCGGTGATTACCGGATGTCACAACATAAAACTGTTGTAAAAACTATCGGGTTTGCAGAGAAGCAATAAAATTACGTTCACCGTAAGTAACTGAATATAAAATATCGTTATGCGACGTGTTCTTCTGCATCTTATGATTCGTAGTACTTGTATATTGTTCGTAAGGTTTGATATTGAAACGAAACTTGCGCAGTTTGTTATCGCATGTCCACTTGATTCGCACATAAACCTTTTTTTGTCCTTTTGCAATGCAAAAACATATTGGTACTTAAGATAGCGGAAGAAAACAAACGAAATACGTAATACACTCTCTCGTTACAATAATGCTTGAAACCAAAATCAAACGAAAGTTCGTAGTAAAGTTTGTTCCGGATATATTAAAACACATTTGAAATACTACTAAGAAACGATAAAAATGCTATATATAGATAAGTACTATATAAATTATCAAAACGAATTGATTCAACATTATTTTCATGAGCATCTGTGAATTTTTCTGGAACACGATCTTCTTGAATAACAAAACACGCCACTAATGAATTGAACCAGCGCGGAGAACAGATTACCAGGAACGAGCCCTTCATTCACAGTTTGTTTCTCCTCTACCACTACACGGTATCTCTGTCAGTTAGCGGTGTTCCGTAGGGCTGGTTTTGCCATCAGCGCCGCCGCTGTACACGCAAACACCCGTGCTTGTCCAGGCGTTGAATCCATGAGACGATGGTTTTGACAGCTAGTGCAACAACAGAAATATATCGCGTTCACCGGAATTTATTGATGACCCATATTCTCCCACTGTCTAGCACTTGCTACTTTTCCTCACGCTAAATAACATTTTCTTACACTAAATGACATTTCCCTACACGTGTTTACACTACATGACATTTCCCTACACTTTCTCATATTACTTAATATTTCCCTACACTTTCTCACACTACATATTATTTCTCTACACTTTCTCACACTATATAATATTTCCCAACACTTTCTCACACTACATAATATTTCTCTACACTTTCTCACACTACATAATATTTTTCCCTACACTTTCTCACACTACATAATATTTCTCTACATTTTCTCACACTACATAATATTTCCCTACACTTTCTCACACTACATAATATTTCCCTACACTTTCTCACACTACATAATATTTACCTACGTTTTCTCACTCTACATGACATTTCCCTACACTTTCTCACACTACATGACATTTCTCTACACTTTCTCACACTACATAACATTTGATACTCTTTATAAGACTACATGTTATTTCCCTTCACTTCTCTCTCTACATACTATTTCCTTTACACTTTTTCACACTACATTACATTTCCCAACATTTTCTCCCACTACATGACATTTCTCTACACTTTATCACACTACATAACATTGTATACTCTTTCTCACACTACATGTTATTTCCCTTCACTTCTCTCTCTACATACTATTTCCTTTACACTTTCTCACACTACATTGCATTTCCCAACACTTTCTCACACTACATTACATTTCCCAACACTTTCTCACACTACATGACATTTCCCTACACTTTCTCACTCTACATGACATTTCTCTACATTTTCTCACTCTACATGACATTTCGCTGCACTTTCCCACACTACATGACATTTCCCAACACTTTCTCACCTGACATGTCTTACACTTTCTTAAGCTATTGACATGTCTTACACTTTCTCACACTACATGCCATGTCTTACACTTTCTTACACTACATGACATTTCACTCACTTTCTCACACTACATGACATGTCCTACACTTTCTTATACTATATGCCATGTCTTACACTTTTTCACACTATATGACACGTCTTACACTTTCTCACGGTGTATGACATTTCCGACACTTTCTCACACTATATGACATGTCTTACACTTTCATACACTAGATAACATTTCCACAGACATTATCACTACACAACATTTCTCTACACGTTATAACACTTCCTCAGCATTTTTCGCACTACATAAATTTCAATACGCTTTCATTACCTGATATGTCATACACATGCCATACACTCCTCAACCTTCCCTTCTTTTATGCCACTTTCTTCTCTGCTGGCAAGGTGTGGTTACCATGGTAACCCTTGTTGGAGTTGGAGTCTAAGTCATATCGTGCATGTTGCCCTTGGTTCACGTCGGGGCTGGCGAACACGTACATTATCGGCATGAAATTGCAAACAATAATGTAAATGTTGACTTTCAATGATTATGGTAATTAAACTCGTGTATAATACACAACTGTTTGTAACCCTATACATCACATTGAGAATAAAGATCATTGACACATCGCGTATTATCGTATATGAGTTGGTATTCAGATATATTCTGTAGATCATTACGACCCACCCCATTGAAGCCACGTTATTGTTGCACTGGGTGTATACGCTTCATGCGTCGCGTGCATTGCTCAAAAATCAAAATAAAATCACAGAGCTAAAGGCACTGCTGTTATCCGCTATTGCGTAACATTGGGCACAACTCGGTCTTTTAACATGTTTATAGCAAATCAAATTTAAAGTAAACATATCATTTTCGAATAATATAGTTGAGATTTTGTCTAAACGAAACTCTGTCTATACTTTTTAGACTGTTGGCGGTAATATCCAAAACAGGCATCGCGGAAAACTACTTCTTTTCTTTGAAGGCTACGAGTCAGTAAATCGAATCCAGAAAAAGTCCTCAAAACAGCAAACATTCACGAATGGTTTCTTAACTTTTTATTATTTAAGATAATGTATGTCTGGTGTATTATACTGTGTATATCATGTGATTTATTACAATTACAGTTTCTAAAAAAGTGAATTCATTAAAAATCTTTCGTCAAATTAATGACACCCCAAGTTTTGCTATTTACTTGAATGTAACCGAAATATTTACCTGGGTGTTCTGGAATAAGGCCACTAAATTAATGCGATACATCGGTTATTTTTGACTCGTTGTGAAAGTGTTATTTCTTGTTCCCGATTCTTTTTCTGAATATTTTGACAACAAAGTACTGCAATGTGCTGATTTTAAACTGTAGTATGTAAAATCGAGAGCAAGCATCGTATGACCTTCTTTTGATTCAGCAGGCTACACATCACTAACAATCGATGCCCCTAACTACCACGCTTTATCGGTTATTCTGCGAGGCTCGTTGAATATTGACTTGTTATGTGGCATGTATATAATTTCGTTTGCATTAGATAATTAGCTTGAAAAATGTGTTCGTTACTGACAAATAATGGTTTGTTACTTGTCGTTTATACTATTAATTAAGAAGCCATATTATTAAGTTTAAAGGTGGGAAATTAAAATTCATTCAAACAAATGTTTCCTTTTTAGCAAAAATGCACTCATATTTCACATGATTTTAGTTTCTTTTGTCGTCAACAGTCTCTCTACGCTGTCAGCGTTTTGAATAATATTATGTATGTGTAATGATTTTTATAACATTCATTAGTAGTAACTGAAAATGTTAGTGCACTGTGCACTTATATGTTAATATGATCTAATAATGTAGCGTCCAATGAAACATACAATAGTATACATTAGAACCAGAAAATTAAATGCCTAATCTAAAATAGCGAAATAATTTTATGACTGTTTTTCACTAAGTGGTTAACATGTCTCATATATATAACAATGTGACCAAATACTAATACATTTGTTTACACACATATAATGCAGAAATATTTTTAAAATGCAACATTTACAAAATTCAGGAAAATATTCAATGTTTTATTATAATTCTTCAAAATGTTGTGTTAAAGTATAATGTTGCCTGGTTTTACTTTGTCATTGATGTATAGTCCTTTTTTTCTGAACTGTCAAAACATGAATAATTTCACGATGTTATTTTTTTAATTTGACTTTCGTCGCAGTTTTCTGTCGTATTTACGGGTATTGATTAGAGTTTCATAATTTGCAAAATACATTATCAATAACATAAGTTATTGTGCACTGAACATCATACAGAGAGTTATACTTTGTATTTCTTAATTAAACGCAAGTTGTGTTTTTATCATTGTACATTGCTTATTGTGACTCATGATTATCACGAATAAAATGATATTACAAACATTACAGAGACGTACACGGCAAACGTTGATGAAGAAGCGCTAATCTGATTTAGTTTTTAATTGTTGTGTTATGAATTTTTTTTTTTAATGAACATTAAAAATAATAAAACAGCAAAAATAGAAAAAAAAACACGAAAAGAAACAATACCTAACAAGTATTTGTAAATATAAAATCTAATGTTTAATAATATTTAACAATTAAAATATTACCGTTTTGCTCAAAATATATTTTTTTTAATGACGGGACTCAAACCAGCAAAAGCTACGTTGGCGTGAGGAGCAATATACCAGTAAGCTATTCGCGCTCCACTATTTATAGATAGTAATTACTGCTCTATTGAAAACCCTGCTTGACATTGCATACAGCACATGCAGTATTTTCCAACCGATACCCAAAGCACGCTATCGGAAAATCACAAATGCTGACCGAGAATATAAATAAAGCATTCAACCACCGTGAAATTATTCAAGTTTTGACAGTTAAAAAAAAACAGACACTAACGCGACTCATTATAGCGTTATAGCGTTATCGAAATTACATTTAGTACATATTTATCTGGGGGTAATTTCGACGAGCGGGTCGTCAAAATTACGGGAAGGCTAATGTCTGGGTCGTCAAAATTACGGGCAGGCTAATGTCCGGGGTGGGAACAACAATGAGCGGCCTTTTGTGCGGAAGGTGGGGGTGGGGGGTGGGGGGTTGCTTTCGTCCGGAGTCCGTCCCCTGACTCTAGCATGAGCGGCCTTTTGTGCGGGTGGGGGGTGGTGGGGGCTTTCTTCCGGATTCCGTCCACTGACACTAGCATTATTATATAAGTATTTAAAAATATATATGGTGAACTTAGTACAAATATTTACCTCGTATGTGATTTGTTTGCTAAGTATTTCGCTGACAGAAATCTATAATTGAAAGCCCGGCGAGATTTGATTGACAATGTGCTTGGTCATTGAAGGCCCGGCGAGATTTGATTGACAATGTGTTTGGTCATTCAGAACGTCATCACGTTTGTCATATGCATTTTGTACAACAGCCGTGGAGAAGCTGAGTTCAGTGTATTTCGATATTGTTTGAAAATCAAAGATAACAGTGTTGTAAAACTGCTAGGACAATGTTCCATTTTGTGCTGAACCGAATATCCACGAATAACATTGGGCCAAGTGTATGTAGAGTGCTCCTCTACGATGAGTGTTGTATACTACCCCGCGGGCCAAGTGGATGTAGAGTGCTCCTGTAAGATGGGTGTTTGTATACCTACCCCGGTGCCATGTCATGTGATCAAAGACATCACCGATCTGGGTGTCTTTGCATTGCACTTCTAGTCGCCGGCTCCAGTGCCGACTGATTGTACACTCAACTACTTCTGTATTCAAATAGTCACTTTTATAGCCTGCAATAAAATAATAAAGAGTTCGCATTATTTACGACGCATTGAAGTGCCATGCATCCATTTACTGGGATATCGTACATCGGATTGTTGACATTGGACCTACACGCTCGAAGATAAGCAAGATCTCGGAATACTGGGACATCGTACATCGGATTGTTGACATTGGACCTACACGCTCGAAGATAAGCAAGATCTCGGCATAAAAGGACTAGCCAATCATTTTAGGAAAACATCTTGATTGTATTATATTACAACGATCATTATACAATTTTGTTATTCATCCGAATTTCGTATCGATGATTTCTTACTTTGTTTATATTGACGTTGAAATTACGTCAACTCTTGATGTGAAGCCACCGTATATCAGAGTTACAAAATTGTTTTTCACCAGGCCGCGTGCAGGACCTCATACATTGCTTATTCATCTACATTGTGGTCTTTCTTTAGACGTTTTCCTTTCGTAAATATAAATATATAATATTCAAAATAAAGTATACTTATTTCTCTCGTTTTCTCATGTACCAGGCAGTGCTTGCCCCGCCCCTTCGCACACGCCTTGTCCCAGCCCCGCCCCCACCTCCGGTCCCGCACCCACGCCGGCTCCCAGCTCCACCCCCGGGGTTACCACAGCGACCACACAGGCGCCCAACTCCACTCCCAAGCCTCCAATAAAAGATGTGCGGATACCCTTGAATATGATCCCGCTCAAGTACACCGTAGAGTTGCAGGTACGTGGTTTGCATTTTAAATGTAAGTGTTCAAACATGTGATTGCCGGTTATATGCTCAAAAGTAATTTGCTGTGTTGTTTGCAAATGGAAACACTGAATACTTTCACGTAATGACTGTCACAAAGAGTCACATAATAAAAAAATAAGAAAAAGATACTTGTTTTAGTTTATTAGTTTTACCGATATTTTGTCTATCCTGTTTAAAATCTTTAAGCTATGTATTGAATATATTAGAACTACATCGATGTACTACATGTAAATTTGCAGGTGTTCATGTACGCGCCTCTGCAGCCGGAAGAGTTCTACTTCAACGGAAATGTCGACATTACGTTCGAGTGCAAGAGTGTCACGGACAGGATTCACCTGCACACCAACAAACTCAACTACACAGGTACGTGCTAGGCTGTTACGTGAGCCACATAACGCAACACATTCAACTACACATGTACATGCAAGGCTGTCAAGTGAGCCACATAACAGTTCAAACTCAACTACACAGGTACATGCTAGGCTGTCACGTGAGGCACATAACACTTCAAACTCATTTACACGGGTGCATGCTAGGCTGTCATGTGAGACACATAACACTTGTCTTGAAAATACCCCTTACAGGTTCTTTGGACAGTTATCATACTCATGACCTAATGATCTACCGTAATCAAATACACTTCTTTTATCCGCTAACAGAAGTTTTAAAATCATTTTTTTCAGGAACTCCCTGTTTTGTTTACCATAATTGCCAGTTCAATGATTGGGCCATAATGTGTACCAAAACGCCTTAAGACCAGATAGATTCTCTCTTACGTGTTCTGTTGTGTATATATAATGGGCTTCGTTCATCTATCAGCATTTTGTTCTGTTACTGTTCGTTCTAACGAATTTTTTGTGACATAAATTTTAGAACCATTTAAAGTTGACACTACAAACGGCATTGAGGACCTCTACAAAGATCACACATTCGACCCTGACCGCCAGTTCCTGATCGTGCACCTGACCAATAAGTGCGAGCTCCACAACAACTACACGCTGAAGATCCCGCACTTCCGCGGACCGCTGGCTGCTGACCTGGCCGGACTCTACCTCAGCTCGTACAAGCGCGAGAACGAAACCATGTAAGTCGTACCGGGACGGCGAGTCTCTTGTGGGAACATAGATACAAACTGTCAGTCGTTGGCTGTGATTAAAAACCCTCTGTTACAGTGTGTTTAATATCTTATCAGTACATCGTTGTATGGGATCCCTCTTTTTAAGACATCTTTGATTACCTAAACATGCCACATACGCTTAAATATTTGACACATGTAAAGCAATGTTACATCTGGTGCCGCGCTCATGTCCTAGCGCGCGTTGTCATTGCGACCCTTTGTTGCTGCAGCCATATCGCCACGTCCCAGATGCAACCGACGGACGCCCGGAAGACGTTCCCGTGCATAGACGAGCCGGCCATCAAGGCAGAGTTCGAGGTGACGCTGGTCCGCAAGAGCCACATGGTCTCCATCTCCAACATGCCCAACGTCTCCACCGAACATAGGTATACATACGTCTATTGTCAGGCGATCTCCATCTCCAACATGCCCAACATTTCCAACGAACATAGGTATACATACGTCTATAGTCAGGTGATCTCCATCTCCAACATGCTAAACATCTCCGCCGAACATAGGTATACATACGTCCATAGTCAGGCGATCTCCATCTCCAACATACCCAACATCTCCACCAAACATAGGTATACATACGTCTATAGTCAGGCGATCTCCATCTCCAACATGCCCCACATCTCCACCGAACATAGGTATGCATACGTCTATTGTCAGGCGATCTCCATCTCCAACATGCCCAACATCTCCAACGAACATAGGTATACATACGTCTATAGTCAGGTGATCTCCATCTCCAACATGCCCAACGTCTCTACCGAACATAGGTAAACATACGTCTATAGTCAGGTGATCTCCATCTCCAACATGCCCAACATCTCCACCGAAAATAGGTATACATACGTCTATAGTCAGGTGATCTCGATCTCCAACATGCCCCACATCTCCACCGAACATAGGTATACATACGTCTTTAGTCAGGTGATCTCAATCTCCGAAAATAGGTATACATGTGTCTCCATTTGCAACATACCTATTATCAAACTCCTCGCAGCGGTTACCTCCCCTATCGGTTAACCATAACCACTGCCATCACAAGTAAAACCGTTCCAGATCTGGAATGATTACGTGTTTGTAAGTTTTACTTATTCAATTCAATGCAATTAACTCAGTGCAATTTTCTACATAATTGGACTTTTTATATATCGTTTGCAGTCAATAATGAAAACAGAAAAAGAAAATAACTAATTAAAACCATAAATAATATATAGAAGATTTAAATCGATCATCGTCAGGTTGTTTGTTATGACGGCAGGGATTTGATTCGAGCTATGCTCGGAACCAGTCAAATCTCTGCGCGGAGGTTGACCTATTATAAATACCTAACATACGTCTATATTTGGTCTCCATTTGCAAGATGACCTACATTTTCACTAAAAATATAGCTGTACATACGTGTATATGTGGTCTCCATTCATTTTGGAACCTGTACTAATAGTACTTCTGTGTATACACTAAACAAAGGTATCCATGCGACTGTATGTCCAGTAACAATACTGAACATAGCAACGTTTATATGTGGTACACGTTGTTGGTTTGATATGTTCATTTATCTATCAAAAAGCAGTTTAATTTAGGATCCGGTAACTTCGACCGCCGTCAGATATACTTGTTTCAAATATGGTGCATTAATGTGGGGTTTCGTGTTTTAATATGAATTTTAAAAGGAATACCACTAACGGAAACTTGTCATGGAATATGTATATATAAGAAGTTATAGATCTATTCGAACATTGTACGTCTATGAATGTGGCAGTACATGCAAATGAATAAATGTTTAATAACAAAATGTACATGGGGTATGTGGTTTCCTCTCAGGGGAGACGACTGGGTGGCGGATAGGTTTGCAGTCACCCCCAAGATGTCCACGTACCTGCTGGCCTTCATCATCTGTGACTTCAACTACACGGTGAACGTCACGAAGAATAATGTCACGGTAACAACGTCATTCATGCGTCAAACCCCACTGCCTGGTGGTGCCCAGTGTTGTTTTTGTTTCAAACATGCAAGCATTTTCCTTACTCATAATTGTAACTGAGTTCCTAAACGTTTTGCTTATTTCTGATGTATCTGAATGTGTCCTGTTAGTATAATCCATTTGTTATAAATGATGATGTTAAAATGCGACCCTCCAGTATGACAGCGGCTGTTGTTCCCGTTACAGTATCGTGCCTACGCCCGACCAGAGGCGGTCGATCAGACCCCGTACTCGCTGGAGACTGGAGTAAAAATCCTGACCTACTTCGAGAATTACTTCAATGTATCATACCCACTCCCCAAACAAGGTAGGGTGGTCTATCGAGGAATTCTTCAATGTACCATACCCACTCCTCCTCAAACAAGGTAGGGTGGTCTATCATGGAATTCTTCAATGTACCATACCCACTCCTCCTCAAACAAGGTAGGGTGGTCTATCGAGGAATTCTTCAATGTACCATACCCACTCCTCCTCAAACAAGGTAGGGTGGTCTATCAAGGAATTCTTCAATGTATCAGACCCACTCCTCAAACAAGGAAGGGTGGTCTATCGAGGAATACTTCAAGGCATCATACCCATTCGCTAAACAAGGTAGGGTGGTCTATCGAGGAATTCTTCAATGTACCATACCCACTCCCCAAACAGGATAGGGTGGTATATCGAGGAATTCTTCAATGTACCATACCAACTCCCAAAACAAGATACGGTGGTCTATCGAGGAATACTTCAATGTACCATACCCACTCCCCAAACAAGATAGGGTGGTATATCAAGGATTTCTTCAATGTACCGTACCAACTCCCCAAACAAGGTAGGGTGGTCTATCGAGGAATCTTCAATGTACCATACCCACTCCCCAAACAAGATAGGGTGGTCTATCGAGGAATTCTTCAATGTATCATACCCACTCCTCAAACTAGGTAGGATGGCCTATCAAGGAATACTTCAATGTACCATACGCACTCCCCCAAAAAGTTAGGGTTGTCTATCGAGGAATAATTCAATGTACCATACCAGCTCCCCAAACAAGGTAGGGTGTATATCGAGGAATACCTCAATGTACCATACCCACTCCCCAAACAAGGTACGGTGGTCTATGATGTTTGTGTGGTCCTTAACTGTTAAAATTATCCACACTTTATGAACTAACATACTTAATATGAAAATAAATTAAGCGGGTACATTCTACTTATTTGATCATTGTTGTTACCAGCCAGGGTTCTTGCTTCCAAATGTGTTCTTGTTATACCTATCTTCACTACCTCGTTCAGTCTGTTGTGTTCTTGTTATACCTATCTTCACTATCTCGTTCAGTCTGTTGTGTTCTTGTTATACATATCTTCACTATCTCGTTCAGTCTGTTTCGAATTCAACAAAGATCAGTCTGGGCCTGAACGTTTCTGTTTGTGTCGTCATGTTGACTTGCTTGTTATTGAAATCGTTACCTGACCATTATAGATATGATCGCGATCCCCGACTTTGCCGCGGGCGCCATGGAGAACTGGGGTTTGATCACATACCGGGAGACGGCCATGCTGTACGAGCCCGGGGTGTCCTCGGAGGGCAACAAGCAGCGGGTGGCGGTAGTGGTGTCGCATGAACTGGCGCACCAGGTGAGCACACCGTACACAGACAGTTGGGAGAAACAACATGTTGTCCCTTTTTAGCTCGTCTTGTTACATGTATTTATTATTGTTTGTGTTTTCAACACATACGCTACTGTCGTCCTTTGAGCGTCATCAACGGCGATGTCGGAGTTGCATGTTATTTTGGTAAAGATTTTTGTTTACGTCAATTTTTCTTGAACTGTGTTATATATAATAATTAGTGTTAGTAGTTCAAGCATTATACTTAGCATTATACCTGTTATGACGTGCAGTGGTTCGGTAACCTGGTGACGCCCTCCTGGTGGGACGACCTCTGGCTCAACGAGGGGTTCGCCAGCTACGTGGAGTACATGGGCGTCGACCACGTGCACCCGGACTGGAAGATGGTGCGTAGACAACAATGATATGCACAAGTCAAACATAATAATTACTATTAATTAGTACTGATCCTAAATTATAAAGAAATCGTCAAACACGATGTAATTGATTTAACTCAAATTATTTACTGTTTGGTGTGTCATATATCGTATTTATACAGGATTTTGAAATTGGTACTGTCGGAAATTGAATTGATTACATATAGTAACTGAAAAAAAAACATTGTTTTATAATTATTATATTATTATAAAGTACCAATATATTTATATATAATGTGCTGTATATTTGTAATAAAACATATGTACTCATCAAATTGTGCAAAAGCTGCATTAAAGTGAATAAACACATAGAGCACGAGTAAGAAACGTAGATCACGGGAACGCGGGTATTAATGTGTTACCCGGGTAGTAACTTTACCCGATACCGTAAACCGGAGTACTCGAGCAATCTCGATGTTTGTGTCTGCAGTTCGAGCAGTTCGTGGTGGACGACCTGCAGGACGTGTTTAACTTTGACGGCCTCATCTCCTCGCACCCCGTCTACGTGCCAGTGGCGCACCCTGACGAGATAAACGAGATCTTCGACAGGATCTCATACGCTAAGGTATGTACCGGGCACCAGACTGGGTCTCATACGCTAAGGTATGTACCGAGTACCATACTGGGTCTCATATGCTACGGTACGTATCGGGTACTAGACTGGGTCTCATGCGCTAAGGTACGTATCGGTAACCAGACTGGGTCTCATACGCTAAGGTACGTATCGGGTACCAGACTGGGTCTCATACGCTAAGGTACACACCGGGTACCAGACTGGGTCTCATACGCTAAGGTATGTACCGGGTACCAGACTGGGTTTCATACGCTAAGGTACGTATCGGATACCAGACTGGGTCTCATACGCTAAGGAACGTTCCGGATACCAGCCTGGGTCTCATACGACAAGGTACGTATCGGATACCAGACTGGGTCTCATACGCTAAAATACGTATCGGTGCAGACTCAGTCTCATACGCTAAGGTACGTATCGGGAACAAGCCTGGGTCTCATACGCTAAGGTACGTACCGGGTACCAGACTGGGTCTCATACGCTAAGGTACGTATCGGGCCAGACCGGGTCTCATACGCTTCGGTACGTATCGGGTACCAGACTATGTCTCATACGCTAAGGTACATACCGTGTACCAAACATAATCTCATATGCTAAGGTGTGTACCGAGTACCAGACAGGGTCTTATACTCTAAGGTACGTACCGGGTACGAAACTGGTTCTCATACTCTAAGGTACGTACCGGGTACCAAACATAATGTTATACGCTAAGGTACTTACCGGGTACCAAACATAAACGCATACGCTAATATGCGTACCGGCTACCAAACATAATCTCATACTCAAGGTACGTACCAGATACCAGACCGGATCTCCAACGCTAAGGTACGTACCGGTTACCAGACTGGGTCTCATAAGCTAAGGTACGTACCGGGTACCAGGCTGATCTCATACGCCAAGGTACGTGTCGGGTACGAGACTGGGTCTCATACGCTAAGGTAGTATCGGATACCAGACTTGGTCTCATACGACAAGGTACTGGGTCTAATACGCTAAGGTACTTATAGGGTACCAGACTGTTTCTCATACGCTAAGGTACGTATCGGGTACCAGACTGTATCTCATACGCTAAGGTACGTATAGGATACCAGACATGGTTTCATACGCTAAGGTACTTATCGGATACCAGACTGGGTCTCATACGCTAAGGTACGTATCGGGTACCAGCCTGGGTCTCATACTTTAAGGTACGTATCGGGTACCAGACTGGGTCTCATACGACAAGGTACGATCGGATACCAGACTGGTTCTCATAAGCTAAGGTACGTACCGGGTACCAGACTGGGTCTCCTACGCTAAGGTATGTATCGGATACCAGACTGGGTCTCATACGACAAGGTACGTATCGATTACCAGACTGGGTCTCGTACGCTAAGGTGTGTACCCCACGGAAATATGAGTAGAGTCGTGTGTAACCCCTTGGAAATGAGAGAGTAAAGTCTTGTGTAACCCCTCGAATTTATTGGAAGAGTCGTATGTAGCCCCTCAGAAATGAGAGTTGAGTCGTGTGTAACCCCTTGGAGATGTGAATAGAACCGTGTACACATTAATGCGTGTCGTGTTTAGGACGGTACGTATCGGGTACCAGACTGGGTCTCATACGCTAAGGTATATACCGGTTACCAGACTGGGTCTCATACGCTAAGGTACTTATAGGGTACCAGACTGGGTCTCATACGCTAAGGTACGTATCGGGTACCAGACTGGGTCTCATACGACAAGGTACGTATCGATTACCAGACATGGTCTCAAACGCTAAGGTACGTATCGGGTACCAGACTGGGTCTCATACTCTAAGGTACGTATCGGGTACCAGCCTGGGTCTCATACTTTAAGGTACGTATCGGATACCAGACTGGGTCTCATACGACAAGGTACGTATCGGTAACCAGACTGGGTCTCATAAGCTAAGGTAAGTACCGGGTACCAGACTGGGCCTCCTACGCTAAGGTATGTATCGGGTACCAGACTGGGTCTCATACGACAAGGTACGTATCGGATACCAGACTGGGTCTCGTACGCTAAGGTGTGTACCGGGTACCAGACTGGGTCTCATACGCTATGGTACGTAGCGGGTACCAGACTGGGTCTCATACGCTAAGGTACGTACCGGGTACCAGACTGGGTCTCATACGCTAAGGTACGTACCGGGTACCAGACTGGGTCTCAAACGCTAAGGAACATATCGGACCAGATTGGGTCTCATACGACAAAGTACGTACCGGGTACCAGATTGGATGTCATACGCTAAGGTACGTACCGGGTACCAGACTGGGTCTCATACGACAAAGTACATACAGGGAACCATTCTGGATCTCATACACAAAGGTATGTGCCTGGTACCTGACAGTACCTCATACACAAGGTATGTGCTGGACATGATCTCTAGAACCCAGTATGTCTCTTCCGTATATATAATAAATGCTTTCTGTGTCGATTTTGGCTACAAGTATTATATTGACATGCTACACGTGCCCGTATCGTGACGTATTTAATGCACTTCTGTTGTCCATACCAGGGAGCGTCCATTATCAGGATGATGCGGTTCTTCCTGGGCGATGACACGTTTCAGCACGGACTCACGGTGAGTGGATAAGCTCGTTGCCAGTAGGAATATATCATACTATGTCATGAGTCATTTTGAGAAATTCTAAGCCAACTTCATTCACACTTTATATGTTTCGGATTTTCGTGACCTATTTTGGGGACAACTAATGCACTCAGTGTAAATGTAAACTATCGTTTGTATTGGCGATGCAGTGCTTTGGCACATCCTCTCATTAGTATTCAGTGTGCAGCAGTTCGAATCAAATAACCGTTATGGTAGTTATATGGATAATGTTATACAAAGAACATTAAATTGTGTAAGTTTTAATTTCAAATTTGATTGGTTGTTCTTTGATATGTTATCAAATTGTAGTATAAAAAGCATGTTCACACGTTCAGCATTCCATCCCACTTATGTTTTCAGAACTACCTGCGCTCCCTGGAGTACGCGGCCGCCTTCCACGATGACCTCTGGTACGCCCTCGGAAACGTGAGTAGAGTCGTGTGTAACCCATCGGAAATATCAGTAGAGTCGTGTATAACCCCTCGGAAATGTGAGTAGAGTCGTGTTTAACCCCTCGGAAATGTGAGTAGAGTCGTCAGTAACCCATCGGAAATGTAAGTAGAAGCGTTTGTAACTCATAAGAAATGTTACTAGAGTCGTGTGTAACCCCACGGAAATGTTACTAGAGTCGTGTGTAACCCCTTGGAAATGAGAGAGTAAAGTATTGTGTAACCCCTCGAATTTATTGGAAAGTCGTATGTAGCCCCTCAGAAATGAGAGTTGAGTCGTGTGTAACGCCTTGGAGATGTGAATAGAACCGTGTACACATTAATGCGTGTCGTGTCTAGGGCGGGGACAAGTAAAAGCTATCGACCGGGTACCAGTCACTGAATAAGCCGCAGGTGTTGGCTGTTTCCGTTGACAACTAACTCAAACTAGTTACATATCATTGTGCCATTTCAGTTATGTTTACTGTCCTGTGTTCGCCGAAAAGCCATTATTGCAATATTTCAGTCATTTAGACGATAACCAAACATCGAACTCGAGTTGCTTTCTGATAAAGGCGACTAGTCATTAATGGACGAATACTTCAAAACATCTCTTCTTGTTGTGAAATAGTATGAACGCTTTATTGAAGGTAAATAACATATGGTACGGGTATTCGGGTAGATCTAATTATGTGTTACCGGGTATTACAATAGACAAGTAGCGGTACGAGGCCTTGTCATACGGTCAAAAATGTGTACTATTGTTATATGTTATATCACAGTTTGAAATGTACCGTCCACAGTGAATGTCAGTGCTTATATCCGTTGACAGCAATCCAAGAAGCTGGGACGGACGAACATCGACGTGAAGCTAATCATGGACACGTGGACCTTGCAGATGAACTACCCCACCGTCATGGTGTCGCACGATCAGCAGGGGCGGGTAACTCTCTCACAGAGCAGATATCTACAGGACCCCAACGCCACGGACCCCGGAAAATACGTCTCACCTTTCGGGTACGTATTTATGGTGTCAACAAAGGAAATTAATCACGTACGTAGCAGTTCTGTCGCGTGTCAATAACGTATCTTTCTAATAAAGTCTTGAAATCAATTTATATATCTGTAATGAAAGATTAGTCATAAAATATATCATTAGTCTGAAGTTACAACGTACATGTCTATAATGATTGTATTTATATTTAAATGGTATTAATGCTATAATATTATACGACATCAATTAAAAAAAATTAAAATAAAAAAAAATTGTTATTTATTGACCTGCATCTCGTGAAAACTATTAGACAGCATTAATTATAACCTGCTCGCCTATATAATGCTATATCGTCATTTTTCATTATGAATACGACTGTTACCGATAGATAAGAACTGTTACCGGGAAACAGTTTTGACTGTTTCCCGCGCGCGCTAGTGTTACCCCAAAAACTATTGATAGAACTCGGCAATATTCTGACACTGTTCGTGACCGGCGGAAAATACCGAAGTTTCTAATACAGTGAACTGTTGCGACCTTCTACGGAAATTGACGAACATGTTCCTCCTCATGATCAGGCTCTCTGTTCCTACTCAGTTTGCATAGATATTCTTGTTACCACTTATTTATGGTTCGCCATATATTTACATGCAGGTTCATGTCATAAAATATTAGGTTCGTGTTGAATAAAGATTAATTTATTTAGCGAGGCTTAGAAAACCTGAACCACGAGCCTTCAAGTTGACGAACATCGTCGGATACCCACGTTCAACCCATTCCGCTCCTCTCCATTCATCGATACTGGAGTGTAACGGAATGATTTGTCGTGAGTATCCGACGATGGTTGACGAATAACACGAACAACATAAAATGACGTCAAGAAAATCAACACGATGTCGTCTTTATATTGGGCGTGTTTGCTTATTTCACAGTGTTGAACATTAGCTACGATTATCCCATGGGGTGTTATTTCGTCAATGACGGTATAAAATAAATTCTATCCTGTTCATGTTCTGTTTTTAAAAGGTACTAAGCTTCAGATGGTCTAACAATATATATAAAACAATACTTATATAATTGACACTTTAATGTGATATATCTAGATCTACAAAAGAAAATCAGGTAATGACTGATCCGAAAATGCGATTGGCAAAAGTAAACTCTGTGAATGTATCGTGAAAACGTAGTCGTGCACGCGACAAGTATATTTCCACAGTTTTAAGTACCAATCGCATTTTCGGATCAGTCATTTCAAGATAATTTACATATATTATATATCAAATACGCAAACATGTTTTCCGAAACAATCTTATTACATTTGCAGTCATACATGTGCTTCGATTCAGACTTTTTGAAAACGAGCAGAAAGGTCATGGTCATTCATTGTGTATTGATTTATCTATAAATCATAAATTGTAAGGATCATAACGCAGTTGTATCTTTGTTGCCTTTAAAGGTCCTCTTCATTGTGAAAGTAACTCTTCGATTATTTTTCGGCGTAGCTGTTTCACCTAACTTTTGATCTTTCTCAACATCCAATCAAATATTGTGAAAATTTCCCGACAGCAGTCCCGAATGAATAAATCCTTACATCGCATCGGCAAGTTTAAAGAAATCCCCACTACGGCCCGTAAAAAAATGGCTCCATTTCCGTTCGGAGTTGAATGGAAATATAAGCCAATGTGGAAAAATTCAGACGTACCTCTTTATAGTGCGAAATTATTAACCTGACATTCATTAATCTCCTTGACAAACCGTGTGTTCGGTTGTTCGCGTCGTTTTGGACGAGTTTCTGTTATTGGAATGTATGTTGATACAGATTTCAATACGGGGTAGTGAGAGTGGTATTCAATGGTCGTGCGTTATAAGTACTAGCACCGCACGCCAACGAACCGAGTTCAATTCCGTCTGACAGCGATATTCTGTTAAATGTTTGGTGTAATTATATAAATATGCAGATTATGAGATATTAATTAATTATTAATTAGTTATTGTCTTACTATCATTTTTTAATTATTTGATATTGCACATTTACTTAGGTTTTAATTACGATCACACACTCAATGGATAATTCGTGAAAAGCGTGGGTACTTACCCGCAACATAATGCGTAAAATAAAATGTTTATAAAATGTCGACGCCGAAACTCGAACTCCAAACTTCGCATCGCATCTTTTCCACTACACCATTCGAGCATTTCGATATATAAACCAATACTGTGTCAATTTACATTGTAGTATTGCCTATGCTAATCTCGATATTTGTCGTGATATCTATAAATAAATCCCGATTGTATACATTTATGCGTGACAAGCTAATTATTTCGCACTATACTTTGTTTACGTTGTTGACTAATTTCCAGTTCTGAGCTACTCGGACGTTGCATTGGCTCAAATTTTCATTTTCAATCTACATGCCATTGTTTACAGGCCGTGTAATATGACCTTGGAAAAATCCCCCGTTAATATCGCATATTCGATTGGCAACATTCCACAGAATACACTCGCAATCGCTGACTAACCTGCGCCTATTAATAGTAAACACGTCAACAACATTGAATCGTCTAACAAGCATCCAGAGAACCATATACAATAAGATAAATAATGAATGGAGAATTACTTATATTTATAAACTCACCATGCATGTTTATTTGAATAACGGTTGGTAGATATATTTATTAAGAATCATTTAGAATTGCATTTTCTATTACCCTGTAGAGGCTATTCAATGCATAGATAGATTTTGCATCTCCTATAAATAGACACTGGCGGAAGCTTCCGACACAAGTAATTTAATGATTTAAATTTGTTATTCGGCGTAGCTGTCTAAGATCACTTTTGACCTAGATTTCTTGCGATAATTATGCAGCGGGAAAATTGAATGCCAATAGAATTGGGCAAATTTTCTAATTTGAGGGAATGCAAACTTCAAACAATGGTTTAACGTATACCAATAACTGTTGAATACTTTTGGGGAATGAAAATTTACATAATTGTTTACATAAGCGGTTAAAATGAATTTATAAACATATCCTCGACATATACTCTAGAACTGAGGCTAATTATGAACGTATTTTCTCATTGTATGCCATAAACAGAATGCTATATTCATTCACGTAACGAAATAACTAATTTGTTTAGCCTACATTTATATAAGCGTTACGCTCTATAAATAGCAACTGTGCAATGTTCCCATGCATAAATCTCACTCACAGAGTTGCCGTTCCATGTAGCCCATTGATTCTGGCGAGTTCATCGCATTCCAGTAACGGTAGTGGCATTCTAAAAATAGCGCGCGGCTAGCAACGGCTGTATAGCTGTGTTAATATACTCGTACATGCACTAATAATAGCGTTCAGAGAAACATAAACCTAAAAATTTCAATAAATGTGGAATTTATATTATAAACTTACTGTTAATTTGATTTAACATTGTGGTTGCGATTTATTAACGATTATTTATAATTGCATCTTTCTATCAACTTCTCCAGTAGATGTTATTTAATCTGTAAAAAGATGCTACATGTTCTATAGATAAAATGTTATGAAAGAAGATTCGGAATATGTCGAATTGTTATTCGCGTAGCATGAATACACAATTTGCAATACTAATTATACAAAGGAACCCTTGATATATCATATTTCTACTGATATAATTTAAAATCGTCATAGTCTAATGAATTTTTATGTTTGCGTTATCAAAAATAAAGTATTAACATTTCAAAAATCGCTGAATGTTCCCTGACTATTGCTTTTTATTGGGATACACCGTGTCCATGCTTATTTGACTTCAAATCGTTATTATATTAGATAACTAACATGAATGGTATATTACCGGTACTATAAATAATTATCTAGACTCGTCTGATACATAATAATTTTAATTCATTCCCGAAATTATTTTCTTACATTGTTAATTTGTTAAATTGGCTTGACAAATTCAGATAACAATTATGTTAACCTAAATTATTTTGGTTATTCATATATCACTGGTGGAAACATGGAGTTGTATGATTGGTTTATTCACGGCATAGATATTAATTATAATGTTATTTAATTTTTAAATTTATGAATTTGTCTCAAATTAACTTTTGGGTCGAAGAAGTTTTCTTATAGTGTCCGAAAAATCTGGGGTCCAATAAGTCCCCTAATATTGGTGGGGACCTACAAATCTGGGATCTGAGAAAGAAGTCGCGTAACCGATCATCCTGGCCGTCTGTTTAGGTAATTTTTAAATGACATCTCAATATTAATTTCAACGCCGATTGTCGTTTTTAAAGACATTTCTTGTTTTTACTAACGTGCGTTTTATGAATGCATTAAAACTATAATAGTTATACACATAAACGCTCGAAACACATAAATCTAATTCGCCTCTATTAAATATAACTTTACGTTTGTGTTTTCACAAAATCAAGTCAAATCATTATTTTTAATTGCGATGAATGTTCCCTGATTTGTGTTTTTATTTGACACACATAGTATAAATGATTAATCCACAACAAATATGATAAACGCTCATATTCATTCTCATTTTCTTGGAAACAATGTAACTTTTAGCAAATTTTGATTTGCCTGACAAATACTGTATACATTATTTAGACTGAAAAAAAAACACCGATGAAAAATATGAGGCGGTAAGATCAGTTAATTATACGGGCATTACATAATTAAGATATCTTAAACATATGGACTTTTCATAGTTTCCCGGCACCTTAAGATGCTCTGCATCATTGTTTTATTTATGAAATACTAATGTTTTTTACCAAATACTCGTGCAGAGGTTTTCAATCTACAAATAGACATTGTTTTTATATAGACTATGAATATGTGCCTTGTATACTAAAATAATTTAATCATGGATAAACGCTACAAATATATATATATTGTTGTAATTGTAAAATGCTTAGTTTTACTTTGTATTGATAAACATACTGACGTTGATGAGCAGATGAGTCTGGGTTATTAAAGTAGCACTGATTTAAATCATGGGGCAGTTCATCAGTTCATTGCTTTGACATGCAATAATGACATTATTTTTATTTATTTCAAATACAGAAAAAATTCATACTACTGTTTTAGGAGCTAGCCACATACAAATATGAGTTCGCTATTTGATAATGAAAATTGTATTTATTTTATTTTAAATAATATCGAAAAACAATATTAAATTTGTGTAGAATGACGATCTATGAAGAAATTAGACTGTTCGTTTATAAACCAAATCACTATATGCATCAGTTTTAAATATTCATGTAGGATATTAAATTTACATCTTTTACAAACATTTACAACATACGCCGAATCTATTTTTAAAGATATTTCTACCCAACCCGCTAACGAAGTTTGGGGGGCGGGGGTATATAGGAGTGAGCTTGTCGGTATGCCGGTCAGTCGGTCTGTTGGTTTTTTGGTTTCCGGATGATAAGTCAAGAAGGGCTTGACATATTCAAATAATTTTATGGTGTTACACATGTGTACCATCATAAAATACAGGTCAAGTTCAACTTTGGTTACAAACCACTACATTTTGACAGAGTTATGGCCCCTTTTCGACGTAAATAATAATTCCCTAAAAACATGGTTTCCGGACGATAACTCAAGAATGGCTTGACATATTCAAATATTTTTTGATACACATGTGTAGCATCATAAACTACGGGTCAAGTTCGACTTTGGTTACAAACCAGTACATTTTGACAGATTTATGGCCCCCTGTCGACTTAAATTCCCTAAAATTATGGTTTTCTGATGATAACTCAACAATGGCTGACATATTCAAATATTTCTTGGTATACATGTGTAGCATCATAAAATACGGGTTAAGGTCTACTTTGGTTACAAACCAGTAAATTTTGACAGAGTAATGGCCCCCTTTCGACTTAAATTCCCTAAAATTATGGTTTTCTGATGATAACTCAACAATGCCTTGACATATTCAAATATTTCTTGGTATACATGTGTAGCATCATAAAATACGGATTAAGGTCGACTTAGGTTATAAACCACTTAATTTTGACAGAGGGGTGGCGGCGTCAACTTTTTGTTTCCGCTTGCTAACTCGAGAACGAATTGAGCTAGTATGATGAAAATTCATACATAGAGACGTTATTTCGAGACCTCGCTTGGGATTGCATATGGGCTCGAGGTCACCGTTACTGAAAATAGAAAAACGGTTTCCACTCAATAACTTGAGAATGCATTGAGATATTTTAATGAAACTTCATGCATAGACACCTTATATCGAGACCTCGCTTGGGATTGCTTATGGGGTGGGTGGGTCAAGATCAGCATTACTAAAAATAGAAAAAAGTACCCACTCAATAACTTGAAAACGCATTGAGATATTTTAATAAAACTTCATACATAGATACCTTATATTGAGACCATGCTTGGGATTGCATATGGGGTGGGTGGTGTCAGGGTCAAGATCACCATTACTAAAAATAGAAAAACAGGTTCCGCTCAATAAATTGAGAACACATTGAGATATTTTAATGAAACTTCATACATAGATACCTTATATTGAGACCTTGCTTGGGATTGCATATGGGGGTGGATGGGGTCAAGGTCACCATCACTAAAAATATACATAAAGTTTCCACTCAATACCTAGAGAACGAATTGAGATATTTTAATGAAACTTCATATGCAGATACCTTATATCTAGACCTCTCTTGTGATTGCATATGGAGTGGGTGGGGTCAAGGTCACCTATACTAAAAATTATAAAAAGAACGGTTTGCACTCAATAACTTAAGAACTTATTTAGATATTTTAATGAAACTTTATATGCAGATACCTTATGTTGAGGCCTCGCTTTGGATTACAAGGTCAAGGTCACCATTTCCTATTCATAGGTGTATGACCTTCACATTGCACCCAGAACTGTCTTTCTTTATTATGCTGACTTATGCATTTCGTTAGAAAAATGTGGTTTTCGTTGAATTTCCACAGTTCTGGTTAAATTATGTTTGGTACACAGGTGTAACATCATAGGATACAGATCAAGTTCAACTTCAGTTACAACTACTAAATGTTGACATAGTTATGGCTCCTATGGAAATTAAATTTGTCAAAATACACTGATAAACATTCACAAATTTAAAAAAAGCATTATCTCTGTGTCTATTTCTTTCAAATGGATGCCATAGTTTTGTGACAAGGCCATATTGTGGGGGCATATCCGTCACTCATGTGACAATTATAACTTTTGTTTGTACGAATAACACAAACATACACAATAAAACAGCCTAAGTATGGTATTTCTATAACTTGGGACTACTTCTTTATTACAATTCGTACATTTTGTATTTGATATTAGTAAAATCAGTTGTACTACCATTTTATGAATTCCACAGTTTGTTATACATTGGTTCTTATAAAGTTTTGAAGAAAAAATGATGGGATAAATAGAATAAAAATACAAGGCTCGCGCTTCCGTTGTTTTAAGCCTCGCAAGATGAACTTCTCTATATTTAACACTAACCTAGTATTCTCTATGTAATGTATGTATGCTTAATCCGAGTCTGCTCCAGAAGGTATAACCCGTGTTTAACAATCAACCAATGTTCCTTGATGAATAGTATATCAGTCCGTGTATTGTTACGTATGAACAGGTACAGAAGGGAGATACCGTTCACGTACACTACCACCTCCCAAATATATAATTACGTGTACAAATGGAAGAGCCAGTTCACGTACACTACCACCTCTAACATATATCATTACGTGTATTGTTACGTGTACACGGGTACAAATGGGAGATCCCGTTCACGTACACTACCACCTTCTCACATATATCATTACGTGTGAATAAGTACAAATGGGAGATTCCGTTCACGTACACTTCCGCCTCCTCTCATATATCATTACGTGTATTGTTACGTGTGAACAGATAAAAATGGGAGATCCACTTCACGTACACTACCGGTTTTTACATAAATCATTTGTGCATTACTACGTGTAAACAGGTACAAATGGGAGATCCCGTTCACGTACACTACCAGTTCTCAACCAAGGTTTAACGTCACATCGGCTGACGTCACATGGCTGCACAAAACAGGAAATGACGGTTAGTCTGCGCTGAATTTCGTGAAATTAATAGGTTATCAAAAAAGAATTGTATGCGCATAATTTCATCAACATTAATGTACAGACAATATGGTATACACCAAGATAAACACATGTTGTATATGATATGTATTTAGTGGATGTTGCGCACAACTCTATTCCGGATCCCCGTTTTGGATGGGTGCTAGGCAATCCGATGCAGTACGGATTCTACCGAGTGAACTACAACAGGAGTAACTGGGATAGACTCATAGAGCAACTCGTGACTAACCACACGGTATGTTGCCCGGGCCGCCAGATCACGTGGTCTCATGACTGTTTGGTCTTATCTGTTTACACTTTATTTCTGGTGGAATTAAAATTAATTAATTAAAAAATATATTTTTAAATTTCAGTGACTGTTCAAACCTGCAAACATTTTTAACTTAATATTTCATAAGAAGTAGTGTGGTTTGCTATGAGATTTGTAATTTGTGTAATATCATTTCATGTAACTACTAATTATTCAAATCATTGTTATCATTTGTCACATCGCCATAGCGTTGCCCCACTGATATCCCACTGCCATCACAATTGTATTCCACTTGTATCCGACGGATGCCTCGTAAATATTTCACTAGTATTGTACTGTTATCCCACTGACATATCGCATGCATTCCACTGCTATCGCTGACATCACATCTATGTGATCCCACTTATATATCCCATACATCTCACACAACAGTGTTATCCCCTACTTTCACACTACATTAACACCTGTCTGATTCGGTGATATCACACCACAGGTGATCCACGCGATCAACCGCGCTCAGATCATCAACGACGCGTGGAGCCTGGCACGCTCCGGGGACCTGGAGATGGAGGTGGCGCTGAAGACGACCAATTACCTGGACCAGGAGCTTGAGTACGTGCCCTGGGCCGCCGCCTCCGCGCAGCTCTCCTTCGTCAACTCCATGCTGGCCAGGCATCCGCTGTACGGCTCCTTCAGGGTGAGTAGGCACAGCGTCTGTACCGCTCCTTCAGGGTAAGTAGGCACAGCGTCTGTACCGCTCCTTCGGGGTGAGTAGACACAGTCAACTCGATGCTGGCCAGACATCCGCTGTACGGCACCTTTAGGATGATTAGGCACAGCGTCTGTACGGCTCCTTCTGTGTGAGTAGGCACAGCGTCTGTACGGCTCCTTCAGGGTGAGTAGGCACAGCGTCTGTACGGCTCCTTCAGGGTGAGCAGGCACAGCGTCTGTACGGCTCCTTCAGGGTGGGTAGGCACAACGTCTGTACGGCTCCTTCAGGGTGAGTAGGCACAGCGTCTGTACGGCTCCTTCAGGGTGAGTAGGCACAGCGTCTGTACGGCTCCTTCAGGGTGAGTAGTCACAGCGTCTGTACGGCTCTTTCAGAGTGAGTAGGCACAGTCATCTCCATGTTGGCCAGGCATCCGCCATACGGCTTATTCAGGGTGAGTAGGCACCGCGTCTGTACGGCTCCTTCAGGGTGAGAAGGCACAGCGTCTGTACGGCTCCTTCAGGGTGAGTAGGCACAGCGTCTGTACGGCTCCTTCAGGGTGAGTAGGTGCAGTCAACTCCATGCAGGCCAGCCATCCGCTGTACGGCTCCTTCAGGGTGAGTGGGCATTGCGCCTGTACGGCTCCTTCAGGATGAGAAGGCACACTCAACTCCATGCTGGCAATGCATCCGCAGTACGGCTCCATCAGGGTGAGTAGGCACAGCGTCTGTACGGCTCCTTCAGGGTGAGTAGGCACAGCGTCTGTACGGCACCTTCAGGGTGAGTAGGTGCAGTCAACTCCATGCTGTCCAGGCATCCGCTGTACGGCTCCTTCAGGGTGAGTAGGCACAGCGTCTGTACGGCTCCTTCAGGGTGAGTAGGCACAGTCAACTCCATGCTGGCCAGGCATCCGCTGTTCGGCTCCCGTTCAGGATGAGGAGGCACAACTAGATTATTCATAGATTTTATAACCTTTTAATCAAAATAAACAATTTTAGTTTTTAACTCGTTTATTAATTGATTTTATTAATTGTTATGTGATATAATGCACGTATTGTTCGAGCTGTAATGTGGCCAGTGTCTGATTACAGAACTTTATGCGGAACAAGACGACGGGCACATTCAAGGAGCTGACGATGAATAACACGGGCGCGACCCACCTTGAATCGTAATCCTTACTTTGTCTTCTCTTACTCTTATATACCTTGCAATCTGTGCATTCACGTCCTTGAGACGATTTAGTCATGTATGTGTTTTAAATGGAATACGTCACCTAGGATACACTGACACATGACCAGACACCGAACACGGGCACGTGACTGAACACTGATATAGACATATGGCTCTATATAGAGCACCTCCCCGAGATGTCAATGACCAATTTTTTTCTGCCATGTGTTGCTTTAGTTTATACAATGTTTCTCGTATTTGTTTCAAGTTCCTTTGACATATTAAAGTTTATCAATAAGTAGACTGCACAGTTACTAGTCACTACATGTCATAAACATACCTAACACAAAATTCACCAATGTCCGGGCTGTCAAAATAATGTAGGTACGAGTGTCCGGGCTGTCAAAATAATGTAGGAACGAGTGTCCGGGCTGTCAAAATAATTCAGGAATGTCCGGGATGTCCGTAGGAACCGATATCCGGATAACGCTTCCCGCTGTTTACCCATGGAGCGCTGACTGTCCTGTTTGCAGGTACATCCGGTCCGCAATTACGGACCTCGCGTGCACGTACGGTATCAGCGAGTGTATCGATGAGGCCAAGAAGCTGTTTAGGCAGTGGAGGGATAACCCAGGCAATAACCCGTGAGTATAGGCGCCGTATGAGCGTGGTGGCGGAACGACGTTAGATTTATGAAATGAAAACTACAACGAACGAAGGGAGGGTTATGATCATGGCTGTGGTTTAGTTTGCCGTGACGGATTATGTATTCTGCTACATCGAAACTAAGTACATACTCTAGCCAGAATCTTGTGCGAACTAGATAAGCAAATATCGTGATTTCAAAAACATTGTTGTAATAAAGTAAAATAATAATGGAAATAAACGAATTGTTTTTATTCCAAACTATCTGGTATTTACATTTAGTATATTATGCAGATTTGTTCTGTTAAAGTTTTAGATGAAATATTACGCTTCTGACTTTTCTGTACGCCCCTATATGTGACGTGTCTGTGGCGGCTGTTGCAGGATCGACCCGGGTCTGAAGAGCACGGTGTACTGCGCGGCGGTGGCGGAGGGCTCGCTGGAGGACTGGGAGTTCGCGCTGCACCAGTACCGTACCGCCAACCTCGCCGCCGAGCAGTCGCGACTCCTGGCGGCCCTCGCCTGCTCCCGGGAATCCTGGCTGCTCAGCAGGTGCGTCCCGATGCGCCGGAGAAGTCCAACACACGATTTGTTATCTACCTATCTTAAAACTCGTACTCAGTCCTTTAAGACTTTTATCACTGCAGCCTGTGTTGTCATGAGCTATTTATTGGTAACTTGCTTTGTTGTCGTAAATACGTTTCGTGTATAGTCGGTACAAATTGCAAGTAAGAATCGTTATAACATGGACGAATCGATGGGTAAATCGGACGATTTAAATACAGACGACTGCAGCGTGTTTCTATACAGAAATCACCCAGTAAATGGGATATCCCTTCATCAACTAAAGTTAAACATACTATAAGTGTATAATATAAATCTCTACTGCAAAAGTATTTCTCAAATCATAATAATCGGTTAACATACATGTGTCAGTTTCTGCATTGCAGATACCTGCTGATGGCGGTAAATCAGAGCGATATCCGGCGCCAGGACGCCGTTTCCGTGATCGTCTACATATCTCGGAACACCATCGGCAGGTACGGACGCTTCCGGTACCTCTGAGACGTAACGCGGGAGCACAGTTATTATCCTCTTAGCACACTGTTTGCCTCACATTAATCTGAGTCGATGCTGTTAAAACTAATGTTCATTTTAAGATGACACACGCTCTGTTTTCAGGCTATGGGTACGTTTCACAAGATACATATTGTACGCCATAGATTATGTGCTACTGAAAACAAATCGAGAATAATGAAATATGAGACACGACTGCTTGTTACCCAGTAGTTCGGTAACCACATTTTTGGGGCGCGTGTTCCTTTGTGTTCGTGTTGATTTATCTTTCACAACATGGCCCTCCTGTTGCAGATCGCTAGCCTGGGACCTGTTCCGTGAAAGATGGCATTTCTTCCTCAACGAGTAAGTAGCAATTTGCCTGCACATGTGTGTACAATGTGTCCCCGTTCAGGGCATTCATTAACATTGCTTTCCTTTACAATCTGATCAGTTTAATTACATTGCAGTCCTTTACAATCTCATCAGTTTAAGTACATTGCAATCCTTTACAATCTGAACAGTTTAGGTACATTGCAATCCTTTACAATCTGATCAGTTTAGGTACATTGCTATCCTTTACAATCTGATCAGTTTAAGTACATTGCTATCCTTTACAATCTGATCAGTTTAAGTACATTGCAATCCTTTACAATCTGATAAGTTTAAGTACATTAGCCTTTACAATCTGATCAGTTTAAGTACATTGCTAGCTTTTACAATCTGATAACTTTAAGTACATTGCAATCCTTTACAATCTGATCAGTTTCAGTACATTACTAGCCTTTACAAGCTGATAGGTTTAAGTACATTACCAGCCTTTACAATCTGATAAGTTTAAGTACATTGCAATCCTTTACAATCTGATCAGTTTAAGTACATTACTAGCCTTTACAAGCTGATAGGTTTAAGTACATTACTAGCCTTTACAATCTGATCAGTTTAAGTACATTACTAGCATTTACAATCTGATCAGTTGAAGTACATTACTAGCTTTTACAATCTGATCAGTTTAAGTGCATTGCTGTCCTTTACAATCTGATCAATTTAAGTAAATTGCTAGCCTTTACAATCTGATAAGTTTAGGTACATTGCAAACCTTTACAATCTGATCAGTTTAAGTACATTTCTATCGTTTACCATCTGTTTAAGCACATTGTTCGTTCTTTACAATCTGATCATTTTTTGTACATTGCTATCCTTTACAATCTGATCAGTTTCATTATATTACTATCGATTATTGTCTGATCAGTTTAAGAACATTGCTATCTTTGGGTAATGAATATGGATCACCAAATATGGTTGAGACATTTGATTTCGTTGGTTATGTAAAGCATGATTATTATATTATATAATTATATTTAGCTTACCGACAACCTGTTGTATATAATTAACTACATTATTATAAAAGTCCATGTCTAGTTCGTTATTTGTGTTTCAATGACACAAAATGGTTCGGATATCAGACTGAATCGAGCATGTATTCGCAAGCTCACTGTCTAGATACAATAATGTCAGTCAGTAGTGCCAGTACTATGTGTAGTTGTAGAAACTACCCAGCGTATGGTGTAGTTACTTGTTTTCCACCCAACACGCATGGTAAAATGTCTGCAGTTTTCGTTAATTTCTATAGCAAACACACTAATTAAGCAAGGAAATTTGAGTCAGGATGAATGTGCAATAAATTTGCGCATACCACTTAACCATAAGTCACAGAATATGCATACATATCAGTCTATCACAGACTGACTACCGCTCTGAAACAAACTGTGTCGAATGTTAAGGTTGAAAATATATCACAATGTCATTCTAAATATATGTTTGTTTCTAGATACGGCAAATCATTCAATTTGGCAATCTTCATTACCTATATAACATCCACGTTTAATACTGGGCTGGCGTATACAGAGGTTTGTCTGTACATTGAACTGTGTACATAACACCACTCGTATCTGTAGAATTATACCTCTATGTAACAGACTGTACACTGAACTGTGTACATAACACCACTACGTAGTGTAGTACATCTATGTAACAGACTGTACGCTGAACTTTGTAGAGAACACCACTCATATCTGTAAGGTAATACCTCTATGTAACAGTCTACACTGAACTGCGTACATAACACCACTCTGTAGGGTTATACCTCTATGTAACAGACTGTACACTGAACTATGTACATACCAGCTCTCATCTATGTAGAATTATACCTCCATCTAGCAGACTGTACACTGAACTATGTACATAACACCACTCTGTATGGTAATACCTCTATGTAACAGTCTGTGCACTGAACTTTGTACATAGCAGCACTCATTTATGTAAAGTTATACCTCTATGTAACAGACTGTACACTGAACTATGTACATAACACCACTCTGTAACAGACTGTACACTTAACAGTGTACATAATACCTCTCTTTAGGATAATACCTCGATATAACAGTATGTACACATTAACTAAACATTGTTACTGTTCTCTGATATGTATTGCATCGTTGCCTTTACTTGCCATTCGCATTACGCCTATTTATTGCTAGTATAATAAGCTTCGCGGTACTACATACTATTAACATTGTACACGTAGATAGGTACTACGGACTACGCACTGTGTACTACAAACAACTAACCGTGTACACGTATACAGGTACTACGGACTACTAACAGTGTACACGTAGATAGGTACAACAGACTACTAACCGTGTACACGTAATTAGGAACTACAGACAACTAACCGTTTACACGTAATTAGGTACTACAGACTACTAACCGTGTACTCGTAGATAGGTACTAAAATCAACTAACCGTGTACACGTAGATAGGTACTACATACTACTAACCGTGTACACCTAAGTGTATCTACATAGGTACTACAGACAACTAACCGTGTACAGATATATAGGTACTACAGACTACTAACCGTGTACACTTAGATAGGTACTACAGACAACTAACCGTGTACAGGTAGATAGGTACTACGGACTAATAACCGTGTACATTTAGATATATACTACAGACTACTAAACGTGTACACTTAGATAGATTCTAGAGACTACTAACCTGGCACCGTGTTGTAGTTTCGGCGCTGGCTCGTTCGGCTTTTCTAACCTGATCAGCGGCCTCACCTCCTCCTTCAACACCGAGTTCCACCTCAGTCAGGTATCGGCCTCGGCTGCCGGAATGTAGCATAGCAAACGTGTAATCAGACTTGTAGAGCGGCCGCGGCTGCCGGCATGTAGCATAGCAAACGTGTAACCAGCGGTCTCGGATGCCGGCCTGTAGCATAGCAAACGTGTAGCTAGCGGTCTCGGCAGCCGGCATGTAGCACAGCAAAAGTGTAACCACCGGCCTCGGCTGCCGGCATGTAGCATAGCAAACGTGTAACCAGACTTTAAGAGCGGCCTCGGCTGCCGGCATTTAGCATAGCAGACGTGTAACAGACTTGTAGAGTGGCCTGTGTGTGTATTTAATGTGTTCGATACATAGAAGATACTTGTTTGTTTTCGGTGTGATAACGCGTGATATCGTCACCGGAAAGGGAGACAATATACATACATATATTAATTGTCTCCCTTTCCGGTGACGATATCACGCGTTATCACACCGAAAACATACACATTTTCTTTTCATTTAAATGCTATTTGAATATTCTTTAAGTAGGATTTTCCTTTAGGGGATTTTAACACGATATTTACAATATTACGTCCGCACTATTTTTTCTCAAATGCGTAGTAATCGGGATTAGTAATAAATATTCCAGTGCAATCTTGGATTACAATCAAATGTGCCGTGGATTAGCAAACTCCTCGCAGCGGTTACCTCCCCTATCGGTTATCGGTAACCACTGCCATCACAAGTAAAATCCTTCCACATCTGGAAAGATTACGTGTTTGTAACTTTTACTTATTGAATGCAACTCAGTGCAATTTTCTACATAATTGAACTTTCGGCGTAGCTGTCTAAGATCACTTTTGACCCAGATTTTCTTGCGATAATGATGCAGCGGCAAAATTGAATGCCAATAGAATTGGGCAAATTTTCTAATTCTAGGGAATGCAAATTCAAACAATGGTTTAACGTATACCAATAACTGGTGCATACTTTTGGGGAATAAAAATTTACATAATTGTTTACATAAGCGGTTAAAATGAAGTTATAAACATATCCTCGCGTATATTCTAGAACTGAGACTAATTATGAACGTATTTTCTCATTGTATGCCATAAACATTCACGTAACGAAATAACTATTTTGTTTAGCCTACATTTATATAAGCGTTAAGCTCTATAAATAGCAATTGTGCAATGTTCACATGCATAAATCTCACTCACTCACAGTGTTGCCGTTCCATGTAGCCATTGATTCTAGCGAGTTCATCGCATTCCACAAAAAGTAGTGGCATTCTAAAAATAGCGCGCGTAGCTAACGGCTGTATAGCTGTGTTAATATACTCGTACACGCATAAATAATAGTGTTCAGAGAATCATAAACCTAAACATTTCAATAAATGTGGAATTTATATTATAAACTTACTGTTAATTTGATTTAAAATTGTGGTTACGATTTATTAACGATTATTTACAATTGCATCTTTCTATCAACTTCTCCAGTAGATGTTATTTAATCTGTAAAAAGATGCTACATTTTCTATAGATAAAATGTTATGAAAGAAGATTCGGAATATGTCGAATTGTTATTCGCGTAGCATGAATACACAATTTGCAATACTAATTATACACAGGAACCCTTGATATATCATATTTCTACTGATATAATTTAAAATCGTCATAGTCTAATGAATTTTTATGTTTGCGTTATCAAAAAAGAAAGTCTTAACATTTCAAAAATCGCTGAATGTTCCCTGACTATTGCTGTTTATTGGGATACACAGGGTACATGCTTATTTGATTTCAAATCGTTATTATATTAGATAACTAACATGAATGGTATATTACCGGAACTATAAATAGCTATATAGACTCGTCTGATACATAATAATTTTCCTGAAATTATTTTCTTACATTGTTAATTTGTTAAATTGGCTTGACAAATTCATATAACAATTATGTTAACCTAAATTATTTTGGTTATTCATATATCACTGGTGGAAACATGGAGTTGTATGATTGGTTTATTCAAGGCATAGATATGAATTATAATTATATTTAATTTTTAAATTTATAAATTTATCTCAAATTAACTTTTGGGTCCGAGAAGTTTTCTTATAGTGTCCGAAAAATCTGGGGTCCAATAAGTCCCCTTATATTGGCGGGGACCAAAAAATCTGGGATCTGAGAAGTCACGTAACCGATCATCTTGGCCGTGTGTTTAGGTAATCTTATGACATCTCAATATTAATTTCAACGCCGATTGTCTTTTTTAAAGACATTTCTTGTTATATATCGTTTGCAGTCAATAATGAAAACAAAAAAAAAGAAAATTACTTATTAAAACTATAAATAATATCCAGACGATTTAAATCGATCATCATCACATGGTTTGTTATGACGGCAGGGAGTTGATTAGAGCTGGCAATTTTTTTTTTACTCAAGGCATTATCATGGAAGCGTGTTTACAGTACGACGGTCTACAAGGCTACTCCGTATATTCATAGACAACACAGAATCCGTGTTTCTAAGTTTATTTAAAATTGATTACAATTGGATACTGGTCAGCTTTTAAATCAAGTGGTTTACACACACTGCTTGCTTTTAAATATATTTATGATAAGAAGTACATATTAAAAGAGAAAGTGCGTTCAGTTCTCCGAAATTCAGTTTTCTAAAAATAGCGTGTACATAAGTGTTATTATGTAAATAATAGTTAACACAGTCACGACATTCAGACGCACATACGTTTTCGCAAGCAATTTAAGCTGATTAAACTCGTAGATGCGCGTTAAAATGTAAAACAACGAAATATGTATTGTTAGGAGTGTTCTGAAATTGAATACTTATACGTATAAAGTATTTTGTATATTAATTATTCGGACTTTAAAACATAATTGTATTAAAAGTCAGTCAAGAAAACAAGATGGCGGAGAATTAAACGCTGAACACTAGAATCTACTTACAAGAACACACATTTGATACTTAAATACTTAAGAGTGGTTACTGGATATAAAAACTTAATACACACAAAACAATAAGTATGTGCTTAATGAACACAAGTTATTACTTAAGGGTACACTGGATTCTTGTTATATTTTGGAATTGGAGAACGGGCAATACAACAGTTATGTAACACAGGGAGACAACTGTTAATAGGTACAGTAAACAACAAGTGCAAGTGTAATATGCTGGGATGGATAAAGTGCAAAGGATAAAATAAATACTTTGGATGCTAACATTAAATTTGGACCAAGATGACGAGCTCCAATGCCTTGTGGATAAAACGTGTACCCTTAAGGCATTGTCTGTTCTAGTCTCCTTGGCTCAATACGACTGAGGGAAATCCAAGAGAAAATAAGAGGAAAGACTCTTCAATATATCAGAGAGGTATTCTTAACATTTGGTGTTATTAATCTTCACTGCTTTTCTTTTTTGGTAAATCTGTATGATAAATGGTGACAACACCTACAATTAAATATTGTTCAAATCAAATCAAATTAAAAAAGTAGTCAATTACTGTGAGTGATATAGGGATATATCTCACTGATATTTTTCTAATATTTCACTACTTTGCCAAGTAAGTGAATAACTTATGGTCAGTGTAGACATCGGCAATTTTAATAAACAGAAAACACACAATAAACTTAAGTAAAGAATATAATTAAGCTCTGCCACTCGTAAACATATATTTTGTATGACCTCTCATAAAATAAAACACGATCTTACACTGAAATCAACAAATATCCTCTATATTATTTTATTTCGCTGTGGTCTAGTTTTCACGTATTTTACAGTCCGAACAAAGCGCGAAAGCGTGGGAACGACATTAATAAAAGCATGCACATGTCACATCCATGCCACAGTAAATACTACATATCAGCCGATTGCTTTCTTGCGGTTGTGTTTACATGTTTAACAAGGGGGTCTTCGATCATTGTGTACACACAGATCAAAACTTGACCTGTGTACGTTTGCGCATGGAGTTCTGGGTAATTAAAGTGCGTTCTTATCAGTTCACGACCTTTCGTTTAAAATTATTTCAGTAATTGGTCAATTTGGTACTAGCGATATGTTCCGGCAACAAGCTATTAACACATTGGCATTTTGTTTTATTTTAATGTAATAATGTATTTAATGTATCAAAACACGTATATAACCGTTGTGGACAATTATTCACATTACATATAAGTTTATTCATTTGTTGTAGTGTAACGTTTATCCCGAGCTTCGGGTTTGCAAGTATGGCTAGCACTTTTTGTTATTACAGCAAAACAATAAAACCAATAAAACAAAATATATATATAATTTTCCTCAAGCTACCTTGCTTACTGATCTTCTTATTGTAGAAAAAGGATTGATATTGAACAGAAAATTAATTAGAATCAAATAGTATTAAACAATAACCCCGAGCACTACTTCGAGTCCTATATGATACCTTTATTGTGGTATGGAACCATGTATTGACCTCGAATCACTGAAACACTGCCCGATACTCCGGGTCTGGAACACAGGAGTATGGTGTTTTATTGCTATATTACCCTGTACCCTGGGTATGGAACCTTTGAAGTGACTTGGAGTCTTGGTACGGGGATATGGAACTATTATTTTATTATTATATTATCGATTACTAGCGACCCGAGCTATTGAGGGGTAGGAATCCTGCTAACATGGCCCATATGTCGCAAGAAGAGGATTGCCAGCCTCAGAGCACCCAAAGTCCCTAGTGTTTTGTCAATAATATACTTTTATTTACCTTTAATATTTTTACGACGTTCACTTGACGAGGTCGGGAGCAGTTCTAACTCTGTTAGAAAACTCGCTCTTATATACTACCCTTGCATTTGTGGTTACTCGGACATTTCCATAGGTCATACCATAGACATTTACGGACTAGTGCTCCACCATAATTATTCAACAATATATCAGGGTTTTGATCGTAAACAACGTAATTCAATATGTCTAAAAGAATAAGATGTAAAACAACGCACACCGATAATTTTCTATGTTTATTTTTCATTAATTATTTCTCGGTCGAAACCGGAAATCCAAGGACGCTTTATTATCAAAACAAACAGTAAGAAATAACCCTAAGCACAAACAAAAGTAAAGGGAAATTGAACCGGCGTTGGGGTAAAGATCACCACATTACCCACGCCTCTAATTTAAGCGTCCCGCTTATTGCCAAGCAATTAATACAAAAATCGCAAATGCAGTCTTAACAAAAATACAGATGCATAAAAACAATTCAACATCCATGAAAACAGTACAAGTTCGATAGGGCACTTACTTAAGTAAAATTGAACAAAATAAAACAGAAAGTATCATAGCATGTAACTTCAAGCAAAGTGTTGCATTGTAACATGAATAAAGAATGACTGCCTGTCATTACAATCGTGGCCACAAACATTGCAATTCCACGGTTGTCCGTTAGTATGGCAACCCTGATGAATGTAAAACATAGCCATATCCTCAAAATAAACACCACAGTGTTAACATTTGTGCAACTTACTGCAGATACAATCTTTAATCACAGTCACTGCATCATTCTTCACCACAGTCTGCGTTGCCTTCGCGTCACTTGCTACAACGTTCTGCGTGCTCTTATCCTCCTGGCAGGTATCACCGACTTGAACACCATGATCTCTCGTATCTTCATTAATCTGCGTATTCTCTGGTGGCATATTATCTGTGGCGTCTGCCATCAGTATGTCTGTTTCACCACGCAGAAGCTGACTTCGAACCTTTCTCATCCGATCTGTATGAATAACCTGGGTTGAACCAGCTCTTCCACAGTTAACTATGTATAAAACATCAGTTAGCTTCTCTAATACTTTGTATGGGCCTCTCCAGTATGACGTAAATTTTGGCGAACAATCTCTATTCTTAATAGGAAAATAAACGTACACACTGTCTCCAGCCTCAAATGTTTCATATGATAGAACCCAATCATGAAACTTTCTTTGTCGTTCAATGGCATTTCCAGTGTGTGTTCGTACAAAGGTATGTACGCTTTCCATGTTGTCTTGCAGTTTCCAAGCCCAGTCATTTTCTGGAGTCGGCTTAATAGCCGACGGCATCTCATACACGATATCTAACGGCGTTGTCGTTTCACGTCCTAGCATCATCAAGTTGGGCGTGGCACTCGTAGTCTCATGTTCAGAGGCCCTGTAAGCCATCATCACATAGGGAAGCTGTTTGTCCCAGTCCCTATGATGGGTGTCGACAAATGCACTTAGCATGGTGCAAAGAGTACGGTTAAACCTCTCTACCATCCCGTCTGATTCGGCATGGTATGGTTTCGTTGGAGTTTTCTCGATCTGAAGTAGTCGACACATTTCTAGAAAGACTCTACTTGTGAACTGACTACCTTGGTCAGAGTGTAGTTTTCTTGGTATACCGAATCGGCATATGAAATTCTCTACTATGATTTCTGCAACGATTGTTGCCTCCATTTTCGGCATGGGGTATGCTTCTGTCCATTTGGTAAAGTAATCGGACACAACTAAAATGAACTTGTTGTCGTTCTCCGTTTTAGGAAGTTCCCCAAGTATGTCTACAGCTATACGCTCCATGGGGTATCCACTTCTCGTGATTTGCATTGGAGCTCGTTTCGTTCGAGTAGGCCCTTTACGTTTAGCACAAATCTCACACCCATTCACATAGATCTTCACGTCGTGTTGTAGTCCGGGCCAGTAATATCGCTGCCTTATCTTGGCTAACATTTTCCTTATTCCAAGGTGTCCAGATGCCTTGATATCATGCATGTGTTTTAGGACTATTCGTCTTTGTTTCAAAGGAACAATGACCTGCCAATAAACAATGTCAGTTCCAAGCACATCCCATCTCCTAACTACTAAATCATCTCGGACTTTAAGTCGCTCCAACTGGTTTAGCAGTATCTTGAGGAAATGACTGCACTCCGCGACATCGCTATAATTAGGACGTGCATTCTTCACAATCCACGTTTTTAGTCGTGAAACATCAGCATCCTCATTTTGGGCTGAGATAATATCCGTTATTACTCTAGATTCATGTGATCCCCTCTGTTCAATGACATTCACAGCCGGCTTCACTTCTCTAGTATCAGGACAATGTTTACCACATTGTTTACATTGTCTCCTGCTTAAAGCGTGAGCATTTCCATGCAATCGTCCTGGTCTGTGTTCTACCTTGAAGTCGTATGACGCTAGTATCTCTAACCATCTAGCAACTTGTCCTTCAGGATTCTTAAAGTTCATTATCCACCGAAGCGATCCGTGGTCAGTTCGCAACAAGAACTGTCTACCATACAGGAAATGGCGAAAGTATTTCACAAAGTTGACTACCGCTAAAAGCTCTTTGCGCGTGACGCAATATTTCCGTTCTGTTTTGCTCAATGTTCGGCTTGCAAACGCAATGGCGCGCTCCTCTCCATTCTGATTCTGTGATAACACTGCGCTAATAGCTGTGTCACTGGCGTCAGTATCCAATATGAAAGGTTCACTAAACATTGGATGACTCAGAACAGGTGCTTGTGTTAGCCTTTCTTTCAGCCCATCAAATGCCTCGGAACACTCTTTAGTCCAAGCAAACTTTGAGCCCTTTTCTGTCAGTTTATATAGTGGCTTTGCAACTTCTGCAAACCTATATATGAAGCGCCTATAATAGCTGCATAGGCCTAGGAAGGAACGCACGTCACGAACACATTTTGGGGTTGGCCACGTGCGAACTGTCTCTGTCTTCTTGGGATCAGTCCTAATTCCATCTTCAGACACAATGTGTCCTAAGAACTCGACCTCTTTTGCAAATAGCTGACATTTGCGAGGCTTAAGCTTGAGACCAGCATTTCTGAACCGCTCAGGTTCTTAACCATTTGTTCAAACGTTACCCCCGTCACAATCACATCATCCAAGTATATCAGGCATATTTGCCAGTGTAAACCTGACAATACAATCTCGACCAAACGCTCAAAGGTCGCCGGAGCGTTGCAAAGGCCGAAAGGTAAAACTTGGAACTCAAACAACCCTTTTCGGCTTCAGAAAGCGGTCTTAGGTTTATCCTCTTCTTCAACCTCCACCTGCCAGTACCCGGAATTCATATCTAATGATGAAAACAACCTACTTCCGGCCAACTGGTCCAGGGACTCATCTATTCTCGGCAACGAGTACGAATCCTTTATTGTAACGTCGTTGAGCTTACGGTAGTCGACGCAAAAGCGCTGGGTACCATCTTTCTTTTTCACCAAAACGATGATGCTAGCCCAAGGGCTTTTTGAAGGCCTGATGATACCTCTATCCAACATCTCGTCAATTTGAGCATCAACCTCATCAGTCATGTTGATTGGTACACGACGGGGAGGCTGCTTGATAGGGAGTGCATTGCCCGTAGGGATACTATGCTTTATAATTCCTGTCCTTCCAATGTCATGCTCTCCCTTTGAAAATACATCGGAGTATTTGTTCAGTAAGTTTGCAACTTGCTTACTCTGCTCCACATTAAACCCGTCGATCGTTCTCATGTACAGTTCCTGGAGGTGTTCAGGTACTGAACTTGCTACATGAATATCAGGTTTATTCACATGTACATCTTGTACTTGGACAACAGGACTCGCAGTTGCTATCAGTGTCCCTGGGTAAACCGTTTGAGACTCACTGGATGGGTTGAGCATGCGTACCGAAAATTTCCGTGTACCTTGTATCAGACTTTTGGCTACTATACCTTTCCCAGCCTCAACAGATTTCAACGTTGGTTCAATAATACACAAGTTCTCTTTTACCATGTCAGCACCGGACACCTCGGCCTGTATTATAATTTCTGCTCTAGCAGGTAACTCAACCTTTTCTGAAACCACTACCCGGTAGCATCCGGAGGCTCCTTGGCCTGAGAGAGAACACAGGTTTCCTGTTATACGAATCTGTTCCGACGCCAAGTCGATATGACACTGATATTGTTTGAAGAAGTCCAGGCCTAATATAACCTCTGCATCAATATCTGCTACTATTGCGGTGATTGGGTAGTTTTCTCCATTAATGCGTAGGTCTATTGTGGTTTGACCTTTTATTGTAAGCGGCGTTCCAGTTGCCGATAAAATGTCTTTATCAAAAGGCTTGAAGTCGGTACACTTGCCACGGTTCAAACCCCATGTCTGTGATGAAACCAGCGAAAGTGTAGCCCCAGTGTCTATCAGACAGCTTACATTATACCCTTCAAATTTCGCTGCTACGAAAAATAAGCCTGCCCCATTGAAAGTGGTAGTTTTAACATCACCACCCTTGTCACCTCTACCTTGCTCATTTTCAGGTGAGTTCTTAACAGTGGACCTTTGGCTGTTACGATACCCGGGAACATTCCTGTGCCTAGGGTTCCATCTAGGTGTTTGGAAGCTATTCCGGGGTCTATCTGCGCCACCGTTCCTAGGCTGAGGTGTCCTCTGTGTGTTGCTTCCGTGTCGTTTCCACGCACGAAACTCGTTTTGCAACTGTTGTACAGCAGACTTAAGTGACTGGAGGTCGTTCTGCTGCACGGACTGAACATCGACTTCACCAGCACTTGTTGCCAGTACCTTACTGGTGCCACTCTGCTTCTGTTCAGCCTTGTAGTAGGCTTCCATTGCCGCAATGCGTCATTCAGACTCGTAGGTCTGGCCTGTTTGGTACGTATTCTAAGCTCTACGCTGTGTAGCGAATCAAGGAACTGCTCCTTTGCAAGGGTCTCCTTAACATCTGCTGGAGCAGTAGGATAGGCTAAATTTGCCAGTCTTCTGATATCCTGCGCAAGTTCTGACAAATTCTCAGATGCTTGCTGCTTGCGCTCACGTAGCTGCACCCGATACAATTCTGTCTGATTGGGCGGTAGGAACCTCTCTTGTAGAGCTTTCACAAGTTCCGTGTAGTCACTAGAGTGCATAGACTGATTCCCAAATACGCCCTGGGCCTGACCTCTCAACAATACAGCAAGGTACAGTCCCTTCTCTTTATCTGTCCATCTATTTAATTCTGCACAAGCATCAAAATGTGCTTTATAATCGGACCAGGACCCTGAACCGTCATACGTCGCCGGTCTCATCATTGTTGCATGTTGGGTCTTGTTCGGGGTCTCTAAGTCGGGTCTCGAGGTACCCCGTCTTTTGGTCACGTATGGTGGGGTATCTTCAACATACTTCCGGTCTGGTGTTTTGTCAGGTTCAAATGTACAGGTGCTTGGTGCTTCTTGTTTAATGCCAGAACCTCGGGGTTGTCTTCTGCGGTCTATGGAATCGGTGTCCATATAATTCAGCTCCCGCTGAAGCCCTAAGATTTCGTTCTCGAGTCTCAGCCTCTGGTTTTGTAAACGAAGTCGGTCCAACTCTGCATAAAGTGCCTCGAGCTCTCGGTCTCGGGTTGTCCCTGAAGCCATATTTGCTGCTGTGAGTAAGGGATAACGGTCCGTTGTCCAGCTATCCCACCGCTGCCACCAATTTTGTAACGTTTATCCCGAGCTTCGGGTTTGCAAGTATGGCTAGCACTTTTTGTTATTACAGCAAAACAATAAAACCAATAAAACAAAATATATATATAATTTTCCTCAAGCTACCTTGCTTACTGATTTTCTTATTGTAGAAAAAGGATTGATATTGAACAGAAAATTAATTAGAATCAAATAGTATTAAACAATAACCCCGAGCACTACTTCGAGTCCTATATGATACCTTTATTGTGGTATGGAACCATGTATTGACCTCGAATCACTGAAACACTGCCCGATACTCCGGGTCTGGAACACAGGAGTATGGTGTTTTATTGCTATATTACCCTGTACCCTGGGTATGGAACCTTTGAAGTGACTTGGAGTCTTGGTACGGGGATATGGAACTATTATTTTATTATTATATTATCGATTACTAGCGACCCGAGCTATTGAGGGGTAGGAATCCTGCTAACATGGCCCATATGTCGCAAGAAGAGGATTGCCAGCCTCAGAGCACCCAAAGTCCCCAGTGTTTTGTCAATAATATACTTTTAATTACCTTTAATATTTTTACGACGTTCACTTGACGAGGTCGGGAGCAGTTCTAACTATTCTGTTAGAAAACGCGCTCTTATATACTACCCTTGCATTTGTGGTTACTCGGACATTTCCATAGGTCATACCATAGACATTTACGGACTAGTGCTCCACCATAATTATTCAACAATATATCAGGGTTTTGATCGTAAACAACGTAATTCAATATGTCTAAAATAATAAGATGTAAAACAACGCACACCGATAATCTTCTATGTTTATTTTTCATTAATTATTTCTCGGTCGAAACCGGAAATCCAAGGACGCCTTATTATTAAAACAAACAGTAAGAAATAACCCTAAGCACAAACAAAAGTAAAGGGAAATTGAACCGGCGTTGGGGTAAAAATCACCACAGTAGTAAGCGGCAGTGTGTAATTTAATAATTTCAATAAATATATACAAACAAACTCGAAAATAATTTTTGTGTTTTTATAAAATTGTATATAATTAGTTGCATAGCTAGCTTACTGTGAGCTGTTTGTATCTGCTATAAATTATTTGCAATATTGCGAATTAAGTTTGACATTTAGAAGGGATCTAGTATCACAATAATGAGCGAGTTTAATTGACCAAATTGCAAATTATTTAACTTATCAATGTTATTAAGTTTTATTTTAATTTCACGTTAAACATAAATTGTATGCTCTATATATTATTTTCATATTGAACTGTTTGTAACTCATAATGTCGTAAAAATAGAAATAGATGCACACCATTTTATATACATAGTACCTATAAATAAATTCTTACACGGCAGTTCAATATTTTTATGTGTTTGTGAGTTAGGCCTCTACCAATCGTAGGCATACTTGTAAGCCCTAGAAACACATTGAGATATTTTAAGTGGCTAATGTTTTGACAGCAAATTTAGCTCAATCTAAAAAGTAACACTAAATTCTCGTTAAACGTCTCATTTTAAGACTACTACCAATCGATGGCGGGATACCTATCAATATTGTATATAGACGGTACATTACATAGTAAACTATAATTATCAAAATTTTATGTGCTCGTTTTTTGTGTGTGTTTTTTTTTTCAAATCTCAAACTTCTCTCCATAATAAGTATTTCAACATTATCACGTGCCGATCATATGTGCCAATGAGCATGTGTCACAAAGAGTCACAAAGAGTGTGTCACTGAGTATGCGGTGCCCACAACGTTTGCTCGCTGTGCTTTTGTTTCATTATAAAAGTAACGTAGTTTTTTTTACATCAGTATGCGGTGACCATATACACCGTGTCTGTGTACACGCTCGTTGATATCGTTCTGTGTTCCATCGTGTAATGATATACAAAGTGTCTGTGACGCTGTGCTTTTGTTTTAACCAGTGGTATTTGAGCTTCGACAACCTAACAGTACCTAGTCAGTGCTACTTACCGTGTACACGTAAGATAGGTAGTAGAGACTACTAACAATGGGGGCAGTGGCCCAGTGGTAGGATGCAGGCGTTCCGATCGTTAGGTCCTTGTTTCAAATACCAACCAAGCCATTAGAATTTTTCTGAGCAAAATATTTCTCCTACGTTTGCTCTCTTCACCCAGGTGTATAAATTTTAACTATGAGAGAAATAAGTAATATGCAGTGGATACATACTTCATCGAGTGTTAATACGGACAGCTAATGACCCAGTGATCGGGTGGGGGTGGTAAATGTGAAATTTGGCTAAAGATGTATATCAATATCATACTGTACACCTATTATTTACCTTTAACCGTGTACAAATAGATAGGTACTACAGACTACTAACTGTGTACACGTAGATAGGTACTAAAGACAACTAACCGTGTACACGTAGAAAGGTACTACAGACAACTAACCGTGTACACGTTGAAAGGTACTACAGACTACTAACCGTGTACACCTACATAGGTACTAAAGACAACTAACCGTGTACACGTAGAAAGGTACTACAGACTACTAACCGTGTACACGTTGAAAGGTACTACAGACTACTAACCGTGTACACCTACATAGGTACTAAAGACAACTAACCGTGTACACGTAGAAAGGTACTACAGACAACTAACCGTGTACACGTTGAAAGGTACTACAGACTACTAACCCTGTACAAGTAGATAGGTACTACAGACTACTAATCGTGTACAAGTAGATAGGTACTACAGACTACTAACCTTGTGTACGTTGAAAGGTACTACAGACTTCTAACCGTGTACAAGTAGAAAGTTACTACAGACAACTAACCGTGTACACGCTGAAAGGTACTACAGACTACTAACCCTGTACAAGTAGATAGGTACTACAGACTACTAACCCTGTACAAGTAGATAGGTACTACAGACTACTAACCGTGTGTACGTTGATGGGTACTACATACTACTAACCGTGTACACGTTGATAGGTACCACATATTACTAACCGTGTACACGTTGATAGATACTACATACTACTAACTGTGTACAAGTAGATAGGTACTGCAGACTACTAACCGTGTACACGTAGATAGGTACTACAAACAACTAACCGTGCACCATGTTTTAGTTTCGGCGGGGGCCTCTTCGGTTTCTCCAGGCTGATCAGCGGCCTAACCTCTTCCTTCAACACGGAATTACAACTGAGTCAGGTAGCGGCATTGGCTGTTGGAATGTAGCATTGTGACTGTGTAATCATAGGCCACTGCCGGAATGTAGCATGGTGACTGTGTAACCACAGGCCACTGCCGGAATGTAGCATACTGAACGTTTAACCACTGCCCACTGCCGGAATGTAGCAAGGTGACTGTGTAACCACAGGTCACTCCCGGAATGTAGCATACTGAACGTTTAACCACTGCCCACTGTCGGAATGTAGCATGGTGACTGTGTAGCCACAGTCCACTGCCGGAATGTAGCAAACTGAACGTTCAACCACTGCCCACTGCCGGAATGTAGCTTGGTGAATGTGTAACCACAGGCCACTGCCGGAATGTAGATTGGTGAATCCTGTAAACGATGCCACTGAAATGTAGCCTGGTGACTGTGTAATCACTAGCCCACTAGTGAAATGTAGCATAGTGACTTTGTAATCACTGCCCACTGCCGGAATGTACATGTAGCTTCTGAATGTGTTACCATGGCCCACTGCCAAACTGTAGCTTGGTGACTGTTTAATCACTGCCCACTTCCGGCATGTAGCATGGTGTAACCACTGCCCACGCTTGAATGTGTAATCACTGCTTACTTCCGGAATGTAGGTTGCTGAATGTGTAACCACTGCCCACTTCCGAAATGTAGGTTGCTGAATGTGTAACAGTTGACCACTGTCGGAATGTAGCATAGTGACTGTGTAGCCACTGCCCCCTTCCGGAATGTAGGATAGTGACTGTGTAATCACTGCCCACTGCCGAAATGTAGCATACTGACTGTGTAGCCACTGCCCACTTCCGGAATGTAGAATTGTGTCACTTTGTAACCACTGCCCACTGCCGGAATGTAGCTTGGTGAATGTGTAACCACTGCCCACTTCCGGAATGTAGGTTGCTGAATGTGTAATAATTGATTACTGCCGGAATGTAGCTTAGTGACTGTGTAGCCACTGCCCACTTCCGGAATGTAGCAAAGTGACTGTGTAATCACTGCCCTCTGCCGGAATGTACATGTAGCATTCTGAATGGATAGCATTCTGAATGGATAGCCATTGCCCACTGCTGAAATGCAGCTTGATGACTGTGTAATCACTGCCCACTGCCGGAATGTAGCACAGTGACTGTATAACCACTGCCCACTTTCGAAATGTAGCATGGTGTAACCGCTGCCCATTGGGGGAATGTATCTTGGTGAAAGCGTAACCACTGCCAACTTCCGGAATGTAGGTTGCTGAATGTGTAACAATTGACCACTTCGGATTTTAGCTTGGTAAATGTGTAACCAGATTTTTAGCTTGGCCAATTTGTATATTTGTAAGTGGAGATATGGGAATATATCACGATTAAGATATTATGTATATCCGGTTGTATACTGGCCATCGCGGCAAGGGGAGTATTGCCAAAGTTCCGGTGTAAGCGGTCAATGCTAGCTATTCGGCTTTATACTGTGATAAAATGATTATATAACTTGTAAAGGTTTATTTTGATAGTTCATGTTGGAAAAACATAGAAAAAGCATTTTTCTAGTAGTGAAATATTGTATCACTAGTGAGTTCTAGAAGGCAAATTGTCCGACAACTTGTTAATCTTATTATGTTAAGTTATACATTAACATGTATTTACTTATGTAGTTTGAAACTGTAATCCATAGTGTAAGTATTCCATAAGTAATATAACTTACTGCATGTATCAATTTCGCTATTTAGAAATATCTATTGCGTAACCTACTACCACATATTGTAAATGTATCTGTGGCCTGGAAGTTAGCCTTTAATGGTGACCACACCATGCGGAATACCCAGTTGAACATTATGTTGCCAAGAAGGAAGCGTCTATGCATGCTGTGTGTCAGTCTGACCCGTGACGTCAGCTCTCTGCATGTAACTGAGTCTGTGAATATGTATGTCATCTCCTCAGTCGGCTATTTCTTGACCATATGTGAACCCTAAATTCTTACTATCGTTGTGTGTACCGGCGGGTATGATACATAACGTCTGGGTCTAGTGATTCACAGTGTCTGGGTCTAGTGATACATACCCATTGTCTGGGGTGCTGCCTTCAGGTATTCATAATGCGGTATTATGGTTTGTACAATCACCCGCAAAGCACAACAGTTTTCTGTTGTAGGCATGGACACTACAGCTATTTTCTGTTGTAGGCATGGACACTACAGCTATTTTCTGTTGTAGGCATGGACACTACAGCTATTTTCGGTTGTAGGCATGGACACTAAAGCTACTTTCTGTTGTAGGCATGGACTCTAAAGCTACTTTCTGTTGTAGGCATGGACGCTACAGCTACTTTCTGTTGTAGGCATGGACGCTACAGCTACTTTTCTGTTGTAGGCATGCACACTACAGCTATTTTTACAGAAAAATCAAAGCGTTTCTTGAATCTTTCAATACACGCAGTTTGTACCATGAGTTACATGTAATATGATTGGCCCGGTCATGGATGCGGATGTACGCACGTTGAATTGCTGTTAAATGCGACCACCTGTGTGCTATCGGGCATGGTACTGGTCAACGCAGAATGACATTGTCCAATTAGGATTTGGTTTGAAATGATTAACCGTGCACTTTGCATGGGAAGCTGTGCATTCGGCATGTCTCGTTATTTGATGTCTTTGCATGTTCAAGGACAGAGCCCAGGTATTAATGTCATTTTCGATACTCCCACACACACTACACTGTTCTGTTGGCCCACAGGCACGGGCGTCAGCTGTACGCGTTCTCCAGGCTCATATCCGGCGTGACGGACCAGTTTGACACTCCACAGCAGTACGAGGAGGTACCGTCCGCATGCGCTGTTTACGTGCAGTGTCAGCATGCATCGCGAGTGCAGCTGTAGCCAATCATCTAAAGTGTTGATTCCATATTGTACTGCTGTACTGCCCGATTGATGCTTGTTGATGCTGTCTGTTAGCCTGTGAGTCAGTGTTTCTTAGCGCATGTCGCCTACAATCTTTATGAAAATGTATGTGTTTAATATACAAAGTTGATGATTAGCTTACGTTACATCGCAAGTCTCGTAGTGTTGAGGTCATATGTTTTGCTGTTTACTTACATTCATATTTCTACTGTAGCATAGATGTTACATGTGCATGTTTTTTTATGTCGTTCCCACGACATATTAAGTCGTGGGAACAAAATCTTATCTTGTGGGAACGAGATCTTATCTCGTGGGAGATACATTATTATGTCGTGGGAACGATATATTTTTGTCCAGGGAACGACTTAATGAGCCAATCAATTTCAATGTTGCTCTCGCAGCCATTTGTATCAGCCATTTTCAAACATGCTTTTAAACAACGTGTATTCTGATTCTGGTTAATTATGTCGTTACCACGAGTTAATTAACTCGTTCCCACGACTTAATATGCCATTCCCACGAGTTATTTATATCGTTCCCACGGGAGAGGATCTCATTCTCATGACTTAATATGTCGTTAACACGAGTTAATTATCTCGTTTCCACGACTTAGTATGTCGTAACGTAACCACGACATAATTATGTTATTTTGCAGTCCAATAAGATTCCCATGTCGCTGTTATTCGTGTTATTTTGCAGTCCAATAGGATCTCAATGTTGCTGTTATGCGTCAGTTATTTTGCAACCTAATAAGATTCCCACGTTGCAGCTTTGTGTTTGTTATTGTACAGTTCAAAAAGATCCCCCGTCCGTGTTATGCGTGTGTTATTTTGCGGTCCAGTAAGATCCCCAGGTTGCTGCTATGCGTGTGTTATTTTGCATTCCAATTAGATTCCCACGTCGCTGTTATGCGCGTTATTTTGCAGTCCAATAAGATCTCAATGTAGATGTTATGCGTGTTCTTTTTCAGGCTAATAAGATCTCAATGTAGATGTTATGCGTGTTATTTTGCAGTCCAATAAGATCTCAATGTTGATGTTATGCGCGTTATTTTTCAGGCTAATAAGATGTCAGTGTTGCTGTTATATGTGGTATTTTGCAGTCCAATAAGATCTCAATGTTGATGTTATGCGCGTTATTTTTCAGGCTAATAAGATCTCAATGTAGATGTTATGCGTGTTATTTTGCAGTCCAATAAGATCTCAATGTTGATGTTATGCGCGTTATTTTTCAGGCTAATAAGATCTCAGTGTTGCTGTTATGTGAGGTATTTTGCAGTCCAATAAGATCTCAATGTAGATGTTATGCGTGTTATTTTGAAGTCCAATAAGATCTCAATGTAGATGTTATGCGTGTTATTTTTCAGGCTAATAAGATCTCAGTGTTGCTGTTATGTGTGGTATTTTGCAGTCCAATAAGATCTCAATGTAGGTGTTATGCGTGTTATTTTGCAGTCCAATAAAATCTCAATGTAGGTGTTATGCGTGTTATTTTTCAGGCTAATAAGATCTCAGTGTTGCTGTTATGTGTGGTATTTTGCAGTCCAATAAGATCTCAATGTAGATGTTATGCGTGTGTTATTTTTGCAGCCCAATAAATATGATCTACGCGTCACTGTTATGCTTGTGAAATTTTGCAGTCCAGTTTGTGTTTTGTTTTGTTATGTATTTAAGGATTTTGCTATTTCAGCTAGGCCTTTATATTAATTAACTTATATTTGTAATTAATTTCACATTTTAATGTAACATTAGTAGTACCCGTAGCTTATGGAAAGTGGATTTTTATATTAACGGTAATAAAAGAATGCGACTTCAAATACACTGACGTCATTGAAAGTTTAATAGAGAAATAAACATTGTATGCATATAATATTTCACATAAAATGTATTTTTTAGACTAATTTCAGCAACATCGTAGTACTGTAATCACCAAACTTTTAATCGTTTTACATTGTGTAACAAAATGCAACGCTTTTGTTTCTGAAAATGATGAAATGAAATTTTTACGTTGTTTCCGAAACTTTATAAAATGTAATTCTTGACGATGTCATTTTTATTTCACAGTTGAAATCCTTTGTGGAGAGCAGGGATGACCTCGGGTCTGGAGCACGTGCGTTCGACCAAGCGCTCGAGAAGACCCGGAGTAATATCAACTGGATGAATGCAAACGTCAATGTGATACAGAAGTGGTTGGAGGAACAAAACTTTTAGAAATTGGTAAACTTCCTTGATTGTTTTAAAACCGCTTAGTTGTTTTGTAAACTTGATTCCGTTACTTGTTGTCGTTTACGTAGCAGTAAACCGTCCGTATTATGTATCATTAAATATTAAAAAATAAATGTCTTATGTAACTTTTATTTCTAACGTGTTTCAGTGATGTATGTGTTTTCATGTGTGTGTCGTATCTGTACGTGCGGTGACTTCTACTCAACCTGTAAACATATCTTCAGCAATCCTGTAACATCACGCGGCTTCTACTCAACCTGCAAACATATCTACAGCAATCCTGTGACATCACGTGACTTCTCTTCAACCTGTAAACATATCTACAGCAATTCTGTTACATCACGCGTATTCTACTCGACCTGCAAACATATCTACAACAATCCCGTGACATCACGCGGCTTTCACTCGACCTGCAAACATATCTACAGCAACGCTGTGACATCTGGCGGCTTCTACTTGACATGTAAACATATCTACAGCAATTATATGACATCACGCGGCTTCAACTCAACCTGTAAACATATATACAGCAATTCTGTGAGATCACGCGACTTCTTCTTGACCTGTAAACATATCTACAGCAATTCTGTGACATCACGTGACTTATATTCAACCTGTAAACATATTATATATACTGCACTTTTGTGGCATCACTTAAATTCTACTCAACCTGTAAACATATCTACTGCAATTCTGTGACATCACTCGGCTTCTACTCAACCGGTATACATACTGGCAGCAATTCTGTGGCATCACGTGACTTCTACTCAACATGTTAACATATCTACAGCAATTCGGTGACATCATGCGGCTTTAACTCAACCTGTAAACATATCTACAGCAATTCTGTGACATCGCGCGACTTCTTTTTGACCTGTAAACATATATACAGCGATTCTGTGACAACACTTGACTGTTAATAAACCGCAAACATATCTACAGCAATTCGGTGACATCATGCGGCTTCAACTCAGCCTGTAAACATATCGACAGCAATTCTGTGACATCACGTGACTTCTAATTGACCTGTAAACATATCGGCTGCAGACCTATGACATAACGAGGCTTCTACTCGACCTGTAAACGTATCTACCGAAATTCTGTGACATCACCTGACTTCTATTTGACCTTCAAACATATCTAGTGCAATTATGTGACATCACGCGTCTTCTACTCAACCTGAACACATATGTACAGCGATTCTGTGACATCACGCGGCTTCAACTCAACGTGTAAAGATATTTACAGCAATTCTGTGACATCACGCGACTTCTTCTTGACCTGTTAACGTATCAACAGCACTTCTGTAACATCACGTGACTTCTACTCAACATGCAAACATATCTACAGCAATTATGTGACCTCAATCGGCTTCTACTCAACCTGCAAACATATCTACAGCAATTCTTTGACATCACTCGGCTTCTACTCAACCTGTAAACATATCTTCAGCAATTCTGTGAAATCACGCGGCTTCAACTCAACCTGTAAACATATCTACAGCTATTCTGTGACAACACGCGACAGTTTCTTGACCTGTAAACATATATTCAGCAATTCTGTGACATCATGTCACTTCAACTGAACCGGCAAACATATCTACAGCGATTCTGTGACATCACCTAACTTCTGCTCAACCTGTAAACATATCTACAGTAATTCGGTGACATCACTCGGCTTCTACCCAACCTGTAAACATATCGACAGTAATTCTGTGACATCACGTGACTTATACTGAACATGTTATAATATCTACAGCAATTCTGTGTCGTCACGCGACTTCTAATTGACCTTTAAACATATCGACTGCAGTCCTGTGACATCACGCGGCTTCTACTTGACCTGTAAACATATCTACATCGATTCTGTGACATGACGCGGCTTCTACTCAACCTGTAAACATATCTACAGCAATTCTGTTACATCACCTGACTTCTACTTTACCTGCAAACATATCTACAGCAATTCTGTGACATCAGCTGACTTCTGATCGACCTGCAAACATATCTACAGCAATTGTGTGACATCACGCGGCTTCTACTCAATCTGTAAGCATATCTACAGCAGTATGTGACATCACGTGACATTTACTGAACACGTAAACATATATACAGCAATTCTGTGACATCACGCGGCTTCTACTCAACCTGTAAACATATCTACAGCAATTCTGTGACATTACCTGACTTCTACTCGACCTGCAAACATATCTACAGCAATTTTGTGACATCACGCGGCTTTTACTCAATCTGTAAGCATATCTACAGCAGTTCTGTGACATCACGCCATTTCTGCTTGACCTTTAAACATATCTACTGTAGTCTACATTTCATCGGGCAAAACACGTTTAAAGCTGACGAAATACGTTGCGATTATTTGTTGTAAATGAAATATATGTTTCGATTTATTTTGTACATTTTCTGTACATAAAAAACAGTGTACAATTACAGATATATAGTATATTTACTTAAACATATATTTATTACGACATTATGCTGTTTAAGATAGTAAATTTACTGTGTTGTTATGCACCTATCAATATTTTTCCTCAGGCGGGAGCGGCGGTGTTGCCCAAGGGAATTCGACTAATTTTATTTGGGGTGGGGGGGATTTAAATTTCGACCAACGTCTATTTCCCGGGACCCGGAACCGTTTGGCGTATCAAATTCACGCCTGTGAGGAAACTTTCGGTCTAAAGTGCCGTACATGCCCGCCGAAAAATTTATAGGTGCATTACATCACTAAATTCATTCACAAGATTGTGAACAGATTTCGTGAATTGGGTCGAATATCTGTATAAAGCGATGCAGATAGTGGTCTTTGCATAATGTACGCTGTCTTTTGATTTATCTGTGCAAACTATATCCATCACAACGACATTCAACTAGTAGATTTAGATCGCTGTACCATGCACCCATTTATGTTGTTGTTTGTCTTTGTTTGATTTTCTGTATTTCAAAGTGATCATTTGTCCAATACACTGTACTGCGGTCGTGTCATGTAATGCTATGTGTGTAAATGAGATCACGAGTCCTCTGACGAATGCGCGGATATGGAGCGAGGAACTAAGGGCGTATACAGCCGTTAACATCGTTCGATCGGAACCCAAGTTCTGTGAACTGCCACTTTGCAGAGGTTACGCGTACCGTCTAAGTCAATGATATGATACAATATGAGGTTGTTAGTGTTCATGAATGTTCCTGAATATCTTCTCATCCTGGGGACACATATAATACTGTTGAGTACGGGTTTACCAAGCAGCCTGACAGACAGATGTGTTGATGTGTGAATGGGGAAGTCCCAACTTGTAGTCGGAAACATATCTTGTAACGTTGTATCGCATCTTGATAAATAAAGTAATAGTCACAAAATAGACGTTACTTGTAAATCCGATCAGTAGATGTGTTAGCTTGTCATCACGTGCTCTCAGACTGGTATCCGTTGCCGACTACGAATAAAATTTACAATTTTGAAATAAAATTCATAGTCACAAAGGCAACGATTTCAAAGACATTTTTACATGCACTTTTCTACAGAGACATAATCAATCCGCCTCAAATGTGTTCTCTCCCCAAACGCGAGGCGTCATTCAACATTTCGGCATGATAAATCTTGAGCCTACGTCACCCATGATAACGTTGTTGTTTTTTGTGTGTAAGAAAATCATGTGACAATGTTAACATAATTATGTGTACATCGACGTAAAACAAATATTTAACCGTATTTGAAGATAGGAGTTGTTCTGATATCAACAGCTTAGCACACTCGCTGCAAGGCCAACATCTCTGCACTCGGCGGAAACACTCTTAGGCGAGAGCTTTTTTATTTCTTGGTTCTCGGATTCGCCGACCCGATGTTTTCCAAAAAGTAAAAAAAAATTGTAGAATGTACCCGATATCGTAAAAATGATATTGTGAAAGGGTTTCAACTTGTTAAACGGAATGCAAAAAAAGCGATTAAGAAACGACTAACATTGTGACTGTATATGGCTGTATGATTCATATGATCTGCTTTCTGTTATTTTATACATCATGCAACACTTAAAGTCAGAAGAAAATACTCAGTAAAAACAAATTAAGATCTTAGAATCGTTGTACTAAATACGCATTTATAATTCTATGTCAAAATTATAATTAACAAATTTCATTGGTGTATATTGATTTATTAATAAAATATATTCAGTTAGTTTCCATTTTAGCAAACATGCTGTTATACATATAAAATGGCCACTGCCCAGCAATATCTGACATACTGTGTTTAAGTGTTAGCATATTTTATCAGTAGTGTTTAATTGATAAAGACTGCCTTTTAATGTTACTATTATTGGTATTAATGTCATGTTTGTTATGCAGTGATTAAGTTAATGTTGTTTAATGTGATGTTTGTAAGTAATAATGCATAAAGATTTAAATATCACTGCCCATTTCCATTTGTGAAATTCTAGTCATTAATTTACCAAATTCTGTATTGTTGTTTTTTATTTTATTTTTTTTCCCTCCTCCAACCGGACACTTTTCCAAAAATGTCCGCAAACCAAGAAATAGAAAAAAACGCTGGCCTAATTCAGTCAACAAACAACACAACAGGTATATATCGATATCAACCAACAACACAACAGGTATATATCGATATCAACCAACAACACAACAGGTATATATCGATATCAACCAACAACACAACAGGTATATATCGATATCAACCAAGAAATGTCTTTAAAAAGACAATCGGCGTTGAAATTAATATTGAGATGACATTTAAAGATTACCTAAACACACGGCCAAGATGATCGGTTACCTGACTTCTCAGATGCCAGATTTTTTGGTCCCCACCATTATTAGGGGACTTATTGGACCCCAGATTTTTCGGACACAATAAGAAAAATTCTCGGACCCAAAAGTTAATTTGAAATAAATTTATAAATTTAAAAATTAAATATAATTATAATTAATATCTATGCCGTGAATAAACCAATCATACAACTCCATGTTTCCACCAGTGATATATGAATAACCAAAATAATTTAGGTTTACATAATTGTTATCTGAATTTGTCAAGCCAATTTAACAAATTAACAATGGAAGAAAATAATTTCGGGAAATAATTAAAATTATTATGTATCAGACGAGTCTAGATAGTTATTTATATTACCGGTAATATACCATTCATGTTAGTTATCTAATATAATAACGATTTGAATTCAAATAAGCATGTACACTGTGTATCCCAATAAAAGCAATAGTCGGGGAACATTCAGCGATTTTTGAAATGTTAAGACTTTCTTTTTTGATAACGCAAACATAAAAATTCATTAGACTATGACGATTTTAATTTATATCAGTAGAAATATGATATATCAAGGGTTCCTGTGTATAATTAGTATTGCAAATTATGTATTCATGCTGCGCCAATAACCATTCGACATATTCCGAATCTTCTTTCATAACATTTTATCTATAGAAAATGTCGCATCTTTTTACAGATTAAATAACATCTACTGGAGAAGTTGATAGAAAGATGCAATTATAAATAATTGTAAATAAATCGTAACCACAATTTTAAATCAAATTAACATTAAGTTTATAATATAAATTCCACATTTATTGAAATTTTTAGGTTTATGATTCTCTGGACGCTATTATTGATACATGTACGAGTATATTCACACAGCTATACAGCCGTTGCTAGCTACACGCGCTATTTTTAGAATGCCACTACTTTTTGTGGAATGCAATGAACTCGCTAGAAGCAATGGGCTACATAGAACGGCAACTCTGTGAGATTTATGCATGGGAACATTGCACAATTGCTATTTATAGAGCGTAACGCTTATATAAATGTAGGCTAAACAAAATAGTTATTTCGTTACGTGAATGAATATATCATTCTGTTTATGGCATACAATGAGGAAATACGTTCATAATTAGCCTCAGTTCTAGAGTATACGCAAGGATATGTTTAAAACTTCATTTTGACCGCTTATGTAAAGAATTATGTAAATTTTTAATATTCCCAAAAGTATGCAACAGTTATTGGTATACGTTAAACCATTGTTTGAAGTTTGTATTCCCTATAATTAGAACATTTGCCCAATTCTATTGGAATTCAATTTTCCCGCTGCATAATTATCGCAAGAAAATCTGGGTCAAAAGTGATCTTAGACAGCTACGCCGAAAAAGCTTATGAGGTTAGATACCAGTAATTCCAATTCCCATAGGGTCCCATTATAAAGCGGCGAACTTTCTAAGCATTTGTCTAGCCTTTCCTTTATTTCAGATTGTGCATGCGTGGTATCAATTTAAAGGTGCATCTTTCTTCTTCCAAAAAATGCAATAAAAAAGATATGTTATGTTACTTCTAAGAAAATGCATCTCGCCTGAATGCAGACACCGGTAGAAAACGGTCATATTTTGACAAAAGCCCCATACCACAGTAAACAACCCCCAAAAGTTCACCTTTCAAGTTAGCCTTCAATGAAATACACCAAAATGCTTCAGACACACATGGGATATAAGAAATAACATCAAAATACATGTCTGAGATTGCTAAATGGCTTTTATACCAAAAGAGAAAAGGAACTCTTTAGTTACAAATAGAGGGTCTGTTTAGCAACCTCTAATTCGTTTTCAATGTTATGTTTTATAGATTGTGTTGCAAATGTAATATTTATACCCCCGCTTTTTGTGTCGCCTAAAAAGGCGACATATTAGGCTAACATATGGCTGCAGAGTGGTGGGCGGCGTCCCCTTCAGTTTGTGCAGACAACAACTTGAGACGTTTTTGTGCAATCATTATGAAATTTTAGGGAAGTGTTAGGAGGCATAAAAGGAAGGCTAAGTTCAATTTCGGCATAATTGCTCTTATTGTTCTTGAGTTATGCTACTTTGTACCGACAAAATCTTGAGAAGTGTTTTGTGCAATCAGTCTGAACCTTTATGCTAGGTGTTTTTTCTTGTCTACGATCGATCCTGATCACCACGATTTGATTGCACGATTAGATACGATTTGTCGAGCTTTGTTACGATGCACTAAGATCTGATACGATGGGATCATCGTATCCCCATCGTATCAGATCAGTTGTCTATCGGGATGATGGACAATTGATCGCAGTTGATCGTGTTAATCGTAGAGAATGTTTGAACCCTTCAAAATGTTTCTACGATTAACACGATTGCCACGACTGACCTCAAGATCTGATAGGATCACCACGATTGGTCCACGATTAAGACCACGATTTCAATCATGACGCGAATCGTGATAGTTGGAACATAGCATTAGTGAAGCGTTAGTAGGCAAAAAAAGGATGGTTAGGTTTGGTTTTCGGCATAATTTATCATATCGTACTTGAGTTATGCCCCGTAAGGCGACACATCTGACTCGCGGAAGTCAAGTTTTTAAAAGGGGTACTATATAGTAATCGCGCGTTTGGTCCGTGTGTCGGTGCGTACGTCTGTGCGTCCATCCGGACGTACGTCCGTCCATATTGCGTTTCCGCCTTATAACTTCTTAATGCCTTGTAGGATTTTATTATAGCTTCAGATAATTATTCCCCATGAACAAATGATCTGTCGCGTAGGTCACCAATGATTGTCGGTGTAGGTCAAGGGAAGGTCACAATTCAGGGTCAAAGGTCAAATGTTTGTATTTAGTTTTCGCCCCATAACTTCTAAATGCCTGGAAGGATTTTTATATAAATTCTATTTTTTCCCTTACATGACCAAAGCTTGGCGGTCAAAGATCCAGGTTGCAATTCAAGGACAAAGGTCAAATACTTGTTTCGTTTCGCTTGTTTATTTCTTAATGCATGGAGGGATTGTAATTAAAATTCATATTATTATGTCCCAAGATCAGACGATATTTCGAGTACATCCCTGTCCGTCAAAAGATAAAGTTACAATTCAAGGACGGAGGTCAAATACTTGGACACTGGGGCGAATGATTTTCACAGACACTACATAGTTTACACGTGACTCAAACTACATAGTGTACACGTGACTCAAACTACATAGTGTACATATGACTCACACTACATAGTGTACATGTAACTCATACTACATAGAGTACATGTAACTCATACTACATAGAGTACATGTGACTCAAACTACATAGTGTACATGTGACTCATGTAACATAGTGTACATGTGACTCATACTACATAGTGTACATGTGATTCATTATACATAGTGTACACGTGACTCATACTACATAGTGTACATGTGACTCATACTGCATAATGTACATGTTACTCATACTGCATAGTATGCATGTGTCTGGTACTTCATAGTGTACATGTGCCTGATACTACATAGAGTACATGTGACTGGTACTACATTCTGTACATGTGATTCATACTATATAGTGTACATGTGACTCATACTACATAGTGTACACTTGACTGGTACTTCATAGTGTACATGTGACTCATACTACATAGTGTACATGTGACTCATAACACACAGTGCAAATGTGACATATAATACAAAGTGTACATGTGACTCATAATACTTCGTGTGCATGTGACTTATACTACATAGTGTACATTTGACTCATAATGCAAAGTGTACATGTGACTGGCACTACGTAATGTACATGTGACTCATAATACAAAGTGTACATTTGACTGGTACTTCATAGTGTACAAGTGACTCCTACTACATAGTGTACATGTGACTCATACTACATAGTGTACATGTGACTCATAGTACATAGTGTACATGTCACTCATAGTACATAGTGTACATGTGACTCATAGTACATAGTGTACATGTGACTGGTACTTCATAGTGTACATGTGACTCATACTACATAGTGTACATGTGTCTCATAGTATATACTCTACATGTGACTCAAACTACGTAGTGTACATGTGAATGGTACTTCATAGTGTATATGTGACTCATACTAAATAGTGTGCCTGTGACTCATAATACATAGTGTACATATGACTCATACTACATAATGTACATGTGACTGGTACTTTATAGTGTACATGTGACTCATACTAGATAGTGTACATGTGACTCATACTACAAAGTTTACATGTGACTTGTGCATCATAGTGTACATGTGACTCATAATACATAGTGTACATGTGACTTATACCACATAGTGTACATGTGACTCATACTACATAGTGTACATGTGACTCCTAATGCATAGTGTATATGTGACTGGCACTACGTAGTGTACATGTGAATCAAACTATATAGTGTACATGTGACTGGTACTTCATAGTGTACATGTGACTGGTACTGCATAGCGTACATGTGACTGGTACTACACACTGTTCATGTGACTCATACTACATAGTGTACATGTGACTCAAAGTACATAGTGTACATGTGACTCATACTATATAGTATACATGTGACTCATACTATATAGTGTACATGTGACTGGTACTACATATTGTGCATGTGACTCATACTATATAGTGTACATGTGACTGGTATTACATAGTGAACATGTGACGCAAACTACATAGTGTACATGTGACTGGTATTACATAGTGAACATGTGACTGGTACTTCATGGTGTACATGTCACTCATACTATATAGTGTACATGTGACTCATAATACATAGTGTATAAATGACATGTGACTGGTACTTCGGAGTCTACATGTGACTGGAACTTCAGAGTTTACATGTCACTGGTACTTCATAGTGTACATGTGAATAATAATACATAGTGTGCATGTGAATAATAATACATAGTGTACATGTGACTATACGTATTGTACATGTGACTGGTACTTCATAGTGTACATGTTACTCATACTATATAGTGCACATTTGACTCATAATACATAGTGTATATGTAACTGGCTCTACATAGTGTACATGTAACTGATAAAGCATAGTGTACATGTGACTGGTGCTACATAGTGTACCTGTGATTGGTGCTGCATAGTGGACATCTGACGCAAACTACATAGTGTACATGTGACTCATAATACAATGTGTACATTTGACTGAAAGTACATAGTGTACATGTGACTGGTACTTCATAGTGTACATGTGACTGGTGCTACATAGTGTACCTGTGATTGGTGCTGCATAGTGTACATGTGACGCAAACTACATAGTGAACATGTGACTCAAAATACAATGTGTACATTTGACTGAAAGTACATAGTGTACATGTGACTGGTACTTCATAGTGTACATGTGACTGGTACTTCAGAGTGTACATGTGATTGGTACTTCATAGTGTACATGTGACTGGTACTACATAGTGTACATGTGACTGGTACTACATAGTATACATGTGACTGGTACTACATAGTGTACATGTGAATCATACTACAAAGTGTACATGTGACTGGTACTTCACAGTATTCATGTGACTCATACAACATAGTGTACATGTGACTCTTACAACATAGTGTACATGTGATTTATACTTCATAGTATACATGTTACTCATATTACAAAGTGTACATGTGAATCATACTACAAAGTGTACATGTGACTGGTACTTCATAGTATACATGTGACTGGTACTTCATAGTATACATGTGAATCATACTACAAAGTGTACATGTGACTGGTACTTCATAGTATACATGTGAATCATACTACAAAGTGTACATGTGACTGGTACTTCATAGTGTACATGTGACTGGTACTTCATAGTGTACATGTGACTTGTAATTCATAGCGAACATGTGACTGGTACTTCATAGTGTGCATGTGACTGGTACTTCATAGTGTACATGTAACTGGTACTACATAGTGTGCATGTGACTGGTACTACATACTGTACATGTGACTGGTACTTCATAGTGTACATGTGACTGGTACTTCATAGTGTACATGTGACTGGTACTTCATAGTGTACATGTGACTGGTACTTCATAGTGTACATGTGACTGGTACTTCATAGTGTACATGTGACTGGTACTTCATAGTGTACATGTAACTGGTACTACATAGTGTGCATGTGACTGGTACTACATAGTGTACATGTGACTGGTACTTCATAGTGTACATGTGACTGGTACTTCATAGTGTACATGTGACTGGTACTTCATAGTGTACATGTGAATCATACTACAAAGTGTACATTTGACTGGTACTTCATAGTATACATGTGACTGGTACTTCAGAGTGTACATGTGACTGGTACTTTACAGTGTACATGTGACTGGTACTACAAAGTGTACATGTGAATCATACTGCAAAGTGTACATGTGACTGGTACTTCAGAGTGTACATTTGACTGGTACTTCATAGTGTACATGTCACTGGTACTTCATAGTGTATATGTCACTGGTACTTCAGAGTGTAAATGTGACAGGTACTTTATAGTGTACATGTGAATCATAATACATAGTGTACATGTGACTGTTCCTGCATAGTGTTCATGTGACTGGTACAACATAGTGTACATGTGAATTATACTTCATAGTATACATGTTACTCATACTACAAAGTGTACATGTGAATCATGCAACAAAGTGTACATGTGACTGGTACTTCATAGTATACATGTGACTGGTACTTCATAGTGTACATGTAAATCATACTACAAAGTGTACATGTGACTGGTACTTCATAGTATACATGTGACTGGTACTTCATAGTGTACATGTAAATCATGCTACAAAGTGTACATGTGACTGGTACTTCATAGTATACATGTGACTGGTACTTCATAGTGTACATGTAAATCATACTACAAAGTGTACATGTGACTGGTACTTCATAGTGTACATGTCACTGGTACTTCATAGTGTACATGTGACTGGTACTTCATAGTGTACATGTGACTGGTACTTCATAGTGTACATTGACTGGTACTTCATAGTGTACATGTGACTGGTACTTCATAGTGTACATGTGAATCATAATACATAGTGTACATGTGACTGTTCCTGCATTGTGTTCATGTGACTGGTACTTCATAGTGTACATATGGCTGGTACTACATAGTGTACATGTGGCTGGTACTTCAGAGTGTTTATGTGACTGGTACTTCAGAGTGAATATGTTAATGGTACTTCAGGGTGTACATGTGAATCATAATACATACTGTACATGTGACTGTTCCTACATAGTGTACATGTGACTGTTCCTACATAGTGTACATGTGACTGGTACTACGTAGTGTACATGTGGCTGGTACTTCATAGTGTACATGTGACAGGTGCTACATAGTGTCCATGTGACAGGTTCTACATAGTGTCTATGAGACAGGTACTACATAGTATACGTGTGACTCATAATAAATACTGTCCATATGACAGGTATTACATAGTGTCCATGTGACAGGTACTACATAGTGTCCATGTGACAGGTACTACATAGCGTACATGTGACAGGTACTACATAGTGTTCATGTGACATGTACTACATTGTGTACATGTGACAGGTACTACATAGTGTCCATGTAGCAGGTACTATATAGTGTCCATGTGACAGGTACTACATAGCATCCATGTGACAGGTACTACATAGTGTCCATGTGACAGGTACTGCATAGTGTACATGTGACAGGTACTACATAGTGTCCATGTGACAGGTACTACATAGTGTCCATGTGAAAGGTACTACATAGTGTCCATGTGACTGGTACTACTTTGTGTCCATATGACTGGTACTACTCAGTGTCCATACAACTGGTACTACTTAGTGTCCATATGACTGGTAGTACTCAGTGTCCATATGACTGGTACTACTTAGTGTCCATATGACTGGTATTACTCAGTGTCCATATGACTGGTACTACTCAGTGTCCATATGACTGCTACTAATGAGTATCCATATGACTGGTACTACATAGCATCCATATGACTGGTACTACTTAGTGTCCATATGACTGGTACTGCTTAGTATCCATATGACTGGTACTACTTAGTGTCCATATGACTGGTACTACTTAGTGTACATATGACTGGTACTACTTAGTGTCCACATGACTGGTACTACTTAGTGTCCATATGACTGGTACTACTTTGTGCACACGTATGATTGTTACTACATAATGTCCATGTAACTCGTGCTACATACTGTACCTATGACTGGTACTACTTAGTGTCCATATGACTGGTACTACTTAGTGTACATAAGACTGGTTCTATATAGTGTACATATGGCTGGTATTACTTAGTGTACATATGACTGGTACTTCTCAGTGTCCATATGACTGGTACTACTCAGTGTCCATATGACTGGTACTACTTAGTGTCCATATGACTGGTACTACTTAGTGTCCATAAGACTGTTTCTACTTAGTGTCCATATGACTGGTACTACTTAGTGTACATAAGACTGGTTCTATATAGTGTACATATGGCTGGTATTACTTAGTGTACATATGACTGGTACTACTCAGTGTCCATATGACTGGTTCTACTTAGTATCCATATGACTGGTACTACATAGCATCCATATGACTGGTACTACTTAGTGTCCATATGACTGGTACTACTTAGTATACATATGACTGGTACTACTTAGTGTCCATATGACTGGTACTACTTAGTGTCCATATGACTGGTACTACTTAGTGTCCATATGACTGGTACTACTTAGTGTACATAAGACTGGTTCTATATAGCGTACATATGGCTGGCATTACTTAGTGTACATTTGACTGGTACTACTCAGTGTCCATATGACTGGTACTACTTAGTGTCCATATAACTGGTACTACTCAGTGTCCATATGGCTGGTACTACATAGCATCCATATGACTGGTACTACTTAGTGTCCATATGACTGGTACTACTTAGTGTCCATATGACTGGTACTACTCAGTGTCCATATGACTGGTACTACTTAGTATCCATTTGACTGGTACTACTTAATGTCCATATGACTGGTACTACTCAGTGTCCATATGACTGGTACTACTCAGTGTCCATATGACTGGTACTACTTAGTATCCATATGACTGGTACTACTCAGTGTCCATATGACTGGTACTACTCAGTGTCCATATGTCTGGTACTACTTAGTATCCATATGAGTGGTACTACATAGCATCCGTATGACTGGACTACTTAGTGTCCATATGACTGATACTACTTAGTGTCCATATGACTGGTACTGCTTAGTATCCATATGACTGGTACTACGTAGTGTCCATATGACTGGTACTACTTAGTGTCCATATGACTGGTACTACTTAGTGTCCATATGACTGGTACTACTTAGTGTACAAAAGACTGGTTCTATATAGTGTACATATGGCTGGTATTACTTAGTGTACATATGACTGGTACTACTCAGTGTCCATATGACTGGTTCTACTCAGTGTCCATATGACTGGTACTGCTTAGTATCCATATGACTGGTACTATTTAGTGTCCATATGACTGGTACTACTTAGTGTCCATATGACTGGTACTACTTAGTGTCCATAAGACTGGTTCTACTTAGTGTCCATAAGACTGGTACTACTTAGTGTACATATGACTGGTACTACTTAGTGTACATATGACTGGTACTACTTAGTGTACATAAGACTGGTTCTATATAGTGTACATATGGCTGGTATTACTTAGTGTACATATGACTGGTACTTCTCAGTGTCCATATGACTGGTACTACTCAGTGTCCATATGACTGGTACTACTTAGTGTCCATATGACTGGCACTACTTAGTGTCCATAAGACTGTTTCTACTTAGTGTCCATATGACTGGTACTACTTAGTGTACATAAGACTGGTTCTATATAGTTTACATATGGCTGGTATTACTTAGTGTACATATGACTGGTACTACTGAGTGTACATATGACTGGCACTACATAGCATCCATATGACTGGTACTACTTATTGTCCATATGACTGGTACTACTTAGTATACATATGACTGGTACTACTTAGTGTACATATGACTGGTACTACTTAGTGTCCATATGACTGGTACTACTTAGTGTCCATATGACTGGTACTACTTAGTGTCCATATGACTGGTACTACTTAGTGTCCATAAGACTGGTTCTACTTAGTGTCCATAAGACTGGTACTACTTAGTGTACATATGACTGGTACTACTTAGTGTACATATGACTGGTACTACTCAGTGTCCATATGACTGGTAGTACTTAGTGTCCATAAGACTGGTTCTACTTAGTGTCCATAACACTGGTACTACTTAGTGTACATATGACTGGTACTACTTAGTGTACATAAGACTGGTTCTATATAGTGTACATATGGCTGGTATTACTTAGTGTACATATGACTGGTACTTCTCAGTGTCCATATGACTGGTACTACTCAGTGTCCATATGACTGGTAGTACTTAGTGTCCATATGACTGGCACTACTTAGTGTCCATAAGACTGTTTCTACTTAGTGTCCATATGACTGGTACTACTTAGTGTACATAAGACTGGTTCTATATAGTGTAAATATGACTGGTACTACTTATTGTCCATATGACTGGTACTACTTAGTATACATATGACTGGTACTACTTAGTGTACATATGACTGGTACTACTTAGTGTCCATATGACTGGTACTACTTATTGTCCATATGACTGGTACTACTTAGTGTCCATATGACTGGTACTACTTAGTGTACATAAGACTGGTTCTATATAGCGTACATATGGCTGGCATTACTTAGTGTACATTTGACTGGTACTACTCAGTGTCCATATGACTGGTACTACTTAGTGTACATATGACTGGTACTACTTAGTGTCCATATGACTGGTACTACTTAGTGTCCATATGACTGGTACTACTTAGTGTCCATAAGACTGGTTCTACTTAGTGTCCATAAGACTGGTACTACTTAGTGTACATATGACTGGTACTACTCAGTGTCCATATGACTGGTAGTATTTAGTATCCATATGACTGGTACTACATAGCATCCATATGACTGGTACTACTTAGTGTCCATATGACTGGTACTACTTAGTGCACATATGATTGTTACTACATAGTGTCCATATGACTGGTACTACTTAGTGTCCATACGACTGGTACTACTTAGTGTACATATGACTGGTACTACTTAGTGCACATATGTTTGTGACTACATAGTGTCCATATGACTGGTACTACTTAGTGCACATATGTTTGTGACTACATAGTGTCCATATGACTGGTACTACTTAGTGCACATATGTTTGTGACTACATAGTGTCCATATGACTGGTACTACTTAGTGCACATATGTTTGTGACTACATAGTGTCCATGTAACTCGTGCTACCTACTGTACCTATGACTCCTAGTACATAGTGCACATATTACTGGTATATTATATTGTACAAATGACTGGACTGGTACTACATAGTGTGCGTGTGACTTGCACTACGCAGTGTACATGTGACTGGCACTACACAGTGTACTTGTGACTGGCACTATGTACATTTGACTGACACTACATAGAGTACATGTGATTTGCACTACATAGTGTACACGTGAATGGCACTACATAGTGTACACGTGAATGGCACTACATAGTGTACATGTGACTGGTACTACATATTGTACATATGACTGGCACTGCGTACTGTACATGTGACTGGCACAACGTACATGTGATTGGTACTACATAATCTATACAAAGGGGTGAATCGCAATTTCTATGCAATTTTGTATGGCCGTCTGTTGTCGTCATTTTGTTAAAATGTCTTAAGTTTTTATTTAGGTGAGTGTTTAATTCTTAAAAATGTGTATTTCGACCATGACTATTCCATTCCATCATCTTTCCGTTGCACATAGGCTCTGTTTGAGAATAAAACGCACTAATAAAACAGTTATCGAAGGGAAAGTTTGTCAGCATGAGGTTTCACAAAGAAAATATGTTATCTGTAAACAAATCCCTTCAATATCACGGAACATGGTTAAATTTATGTATATATTGATATCTGTTGTACTTTGCAAACATATCCATGCATGTTCCATAGCAGTTATAAAATATAATCACAAAATGAAAAATTTTAAGCCTAATAAATGTATGTGGCGAATTTAAGTTAAATTTTATGCATAAGTATGTGAACCCAAAACTATTTTCATACCATGGTTTATTACCAGATTTTAGGTTTATTTAGCCGAAATAAAAATGCTTATATTTTGACATGAATGCAGGGCGGTTCCAGGATTTCGGGTTATGGGGGTGGGGGGCGTAAAATTTCGATCGTGCAGTTATTTATTTATTTTGTCTGTGGGTCTGACGTGATCAGCTACAGATCCGAATCAAAGCTATATAGTAATATGTGTACATCATCATCGTCATCACCATCATCAACAACATCATCATCATCAACATATCATCAAATGCACTTTGTTTTACTTAATAAATTAATACTTCACCGTATTATGTTCGAAAGACATTTTGGTTCATCTGTTGGTCATGCATCTGTCTAGGCAGTAAATGCATTTGTTTGATGTGCCTGTCCACCAGAAACGTATTCGACATTCACCGTTATATATCAGGGACATCTTTAAAATGAAAAATCCGTAGCGGACTAAATTCAAACACACGCACAGATCGCGATTTATTTGTATTCTTTATTTACCTAAGTGCAATGGTCTCTTTTTTTGTTGTTTCATTGAAACGAATGAACGACAGACAGACGAACATGTTGTTTTTTTCACGAAATATGGTGAAAGATACTCGTATGATTACGATGTGAACTAGTTATGCCGACTTTATGTCAGTTTCGCTGACATATGGTGCCCGGAAAGAATATGAAATCGCCAGCAATTTGAGCCAACGTTGTGGACACCCCTCTACTTTATCACGTTATATCTCTCTTGTCAATGTATAAAACGATTTAAAATTTGGTGCGATTGCTAATGCAACACTGAACGAAGAAGTTTGCCGATTTAGATTTTTGGGAACAAAACTATTTAATAAGACAAACTGTTTAAACTCGAAAGTAGTCATTGATTTGACTTGAATTTCGACTTTAAATCATTTTAAATTTGCACGTTTGTAACATCACCATATTTCCTATAGAAATCAATAGAAACTCGGTCTGAAATATGGGGCATTTTTTTATTTATCGCATAAAAAATAAACTTCCCCTTGTTTGTCAGAAAAGTACAAACGGATTTGGAAAATTCATTTATTGCATATTCGCGTTGTGTTAATTTTGTTTAATTATAAACAATTTTAGGCGGGGGAATTTAGACTTAAATGAGGGACCTATAGTTTAAAATTAATTTCCGTGACTCAATACGGAAATAAACGAGCGTTGTCGAATGATACCGAGTTGTTACCGTTCTAGCAGTATATTCCCCGCGGCGTTTATTGCGGGTAATAAACAGACAAGAATATTGGTATCACTGACCTTATAACATGCAGTTTAGCTTATTTTAGATAATGAAATACAGAAGGAAATTTAGATGTATTTTTTTAGCAATGCATTAGAGTTACATTTGACATTGAGATAGTCTAGAGTAAGCATGTTAATTTATAGCAGAAAACATACTTTCAATTTTTGTTAAATTAAAGATAAAAAAAAGTATGCCTTAATATTGTGATCCAAAAACAAAAACGTCAACATAATGTCCGATATTAATGAAAGAAACAAAGGAAAAATAAACAGTTGTTTTAATACACGTAGCAATAATTCCTTTATTAAATTAAGACAAAACTAGCTAGAATAACTGAAATTACAAAGTTCTGATAATGTGACCATTAATCGGTATTTCTTTAAATGATTTAACTTAAAGTTTCTATTTTAATGAAAGCATAATATATCAAATACAAATGGGATCATGCAGGCATTATATGGGTCGGTGTTATTATCAGCTGATAACCATCATTACACATCCTAATTACGCTGTCCTAATTGTTTTTTTAAATTATATTGTTGATTCCTAAGTGCCAAAGTGTGGATGAGACATTACGGTCTCACTTAAAGTGTACACGTTCATTTACGTTCATCCCCTTGCTATGGGTGACTGGTACTACATAGTGTACATGTGACTGGCACTACATAGTGTATAGGTGACTGGCACTACATAGTGCATAGATGACGGGCACTACATAGTGTACATATGACTGGTACAACATAGTGTATATGTGACTTATATTACATAGTGTACATGTGACTGATACTACATATGACTGCCACTACATAGTGTACATGTGACTGGTGCTACTAAGTATACTTGAGACTGGTACTGCATAGTAAACAAACGACTAGCACTATATAGTGTACATGTGACTGGCACTACATAGTGTATATGTGACTTGCACCACATAGTGTATTGGTGACTGGTACTATATAGTGTACATATGACTGTCACTAAATAGTGAACATATGACTGGTACTACATAGTGTACATATGACTGGTGCTACATAATGTTCGTGTGACTCATACAACATAGTGTACATATGATTGGTACTACAAAGTGTATATATGACTGGCATTACATAGTGTATATATGACTGACACTACATATCGTACATATGACTGGCTCTACATTGTGTACATATGACTGGCACTATATATCGTACATATGACTGGCACTACATATCGTACATATGACTGGCTCTACAAAGTGTACATTTGACTGCCACTACATATCGTACATATGACTGGTACTACTAAGTGTAAATATGACTGGCAATATAAAGTGTACATATGACTGGAACTACATAGAGTACATATGACTGGTGCTACATAGTGTACATGTGACTGGCACTACATAGTGTATTGGTGACTGGTACTATATAGTGTGCATATGACTGTCACTAAATAGTGTCCATATGACTGGTGCTACATAGTGTACGTGTGACTCATACTACATAGTGTACATATGATTGGTACTACAAAGTGTATATATGACTGGCATTACATATCGTACACATGACTGGCTCTACATAGTGTACATATGACTGGTACTACATATCGTACATATGACTGGCACTACATAGTCTACATATGACTGGTACTACATAGTGTACATATGACAGGCTCTACATAGTGTACATATGACTGGTACTACATAGTGTACATATGACAGGCTCTACATAGTGTACATATGACTGGCACTACATAGTGTACATATGACAGGCTCTACATTGTGTACATATGACTGGTACTACATAGTGTACATATGACAGGCTCTACATAGTGTACATATGACTGGCACTACATAGCGTACATATGACTGGCACTACATAGTGTACATATGACTGGCACTACATAGTGTACATATGACTGGCACTACATAGCGTACATATGACTGGCACTACATAGTGTACATATGACTGGCACTACATAGTGCACATATGACTGGCACTACATAGTGTACATATGACTGGTACTACATATCGTACATATGACTGGCACTACATAGGGTACATATGACTGGTACTACATAGAGTACATATGACTGGTACTACATAGAGTACATATGACTGGTACTACATATCGTACATATGACTGGTACTACATAGAGTACATATGACTGGTACTACATAGCGTACATATGACTGGTACTACATACTGTACATATGACTGGTACTACATAGAGTACATATGACTGGTACTACATAGAGTACATATGACTGGTACTACATAGAGTACATATGACTGGCACTACATAGTGTACATATGACTGGTACTACATAGAGTACATATGACTGGCACTACATAGTGTACATATGACTGGTACTACATAGCGTACATATGACTGGCACTACATAGTGTACATATGACTGGCACTACATAGCGTACATATGACTGGCACTACATAGTGTACATATGACTGGCACTACATAGTGTACATATGACTGGTACTACATATCGTACATATGACAGGCTCTACATAGTGTACATATGACTGGTACTACATAGTGTACATATGACAGGCTCTACATAGTGTACATATGACTGGCACTACATAGTGTACATATGACTGGTACTACAAAGTGTATATATGACTGGTACTACAAAGTGTATATATGACTGGCATTACATAGTGTACATATGACTGGCACTACATAGTGTACATATGACTGGTACTACATAGTGTATATATGACTGGCATTACATAGTGTACATATGACTGGCACTACATAGTGTACATATGACTGGCACTACATAGTGTACATATGACTGGCACTACATAGTGTACATATGACTGGTACTACAAAGTGTATATATGACTGGCATTACATAGTGTACATATGACTGGCACTACATAGTGTACATATGACTGGTAATACAAAGTGTATATATGACTGGCATTACATAGTGTACATATGACTGGCACTACATATCGTACATATGACTGGCTCTACATTGTGTACATATGACTGGCACTATATATCGTACATATGACTGGCTCTACATTGTGTACATATGACTGGCTCTACATATCGTACATATGACTGGCTCTACATTGTGTACATATGACTGGCACTATATATCGTACATATGACTGGCACTACATATCGTACATATGACTGGCTCTACAAAGTGTACATTTGACTGCCACTACATATCGTACATATGACTGGTACTACTAAGTGTAAATATGACTGGCAATATAAAGTGTACATATGACTGGAACTACATAGAGTACATATGACTGGTGCTACATAGTGTACATGTGACTGGCACTACATAGTGTATTGGTGACTGGTACTATATAGTGTGCATATGACTGTCACTAAATAGTGTCCATATGACTGGTGCTACATAGTGTACGTGTGACTCATACTACATAGTGTACATATGATTGGTACTACAAAGTGTATATATGACTGGCATTACATATCGTACACATGACTGGCTCTACATAGTGTACATATGACTGGTACTACATATCGTACATATGACTGGCACTACATAGTGTACATATGACTGGTACTACATAGCGTACATATGACAGGCTCTACATAGTGTAAATATGACTGGCACTACATAGTGTACATATGACTGGTACTACATATCGTACATATGACTGGCACTACATAGTGTACATATGACTGGTACTACATAGTGTACATATGACAGGCTCTACATAGTGTACATATGACTGGTACTACATAGTGTACATATGACAGGCTCTACATAGTGTACATATGACTGGCACTACATAGTGTACATATGACTGGCACTACATAGTGTACATATGACAGGCTCTACATAGTGTACATATGACAGGCTCTACATAGTGTACATATGACTGGTACTACATATCGTACATATGACAGGCTCTACATAGTGTACATATGACAGGCTCTACACAGTGTACATATGACTGGTACTACATAGAGTACATATGACTGGCACTACACAGTGTACATATGACTGGCACTACATAGTGTACATATGACTGGTAATACACAGCGTACATATGACTGGTACTACATAGTGTACATATGACTGGTACTACATAGAGTACATATGACTGGCTCTACATAGTGTACATATGACTGGCACTACACAGCGTACATATGACTGGTACTACATAGAGTACATATGACTGGTACTACATAGTGTACACATTACTGGCACTTCATAGCGTACATATGACTGGCATAGCGTATCATACATATAACTGGCACAGCGTATCATACATATAACTGGCACTACACAGCGTACATATGACTGGTACTACACAGCGTACATATGACTGGTACAGCGTATCATACATATAACTGGCACAGCGTATCATACATATAACTGGCACAGCGTATCATACATATGACTGGCACTACACAGCGTACATATGACTGGTACTACATAGAGTACATATGACTGGTACTACATAGAGTACATATGACTGGCACTACATAGTGTACACATTACTGGCACTTCATAGCGTACATATGACTGGCACAGCGTATCATACATATAACTGGCACAGCGTATCATACATATAACTGGCACAGCGTATCATACATATGACTGGCACAGCGTATCATACATATAACTGGCACAGCGTATCATACATATGACTGGCACTTCATAGTGTAGATATGACTGGCACTACACATTGTACATACGACTGGTACAACATAGTGTACATATGACTGGTACTACATAGCGTACATATGACTGGTACTACATAGTGTACACATGACTGGTACTACATAGTGTACATATAACTTGCACTACATTGTGTTCATGTGACTGGTTCTACATAGTGTACATATGACTGGTACTACATAGTGTGCATGTGACTGGTACTACATAGTGTACACATTACTGGTACTACATAGTGTGCATGTGACTGGTACTACATAATATACATGTGACTGTTTCTACATGATGTACATTTGCCTGGTTCTACATAGTGTGCATTTGAGTGGCACTTCATAGTGTACGTGTGACTGATACTACATAGTGTACATATGACTGGTACTACATAGTGAACATTTGACTTGTTCTACATAGTGTGCATGTGACTGTTACTTCATAATGTTCATGTGGCTGGTACTACATAGTGTACATGTGACTGGCACTACACGGTTTACATGTGACTGGTACTACATGATGTTCATGACACTGGTTGTACATAGTGTACATCTGACTGGTACTATATGTTGTGCATATGACTGGTACTAGATGGTGTACATTTGAATGGTACTACATGGTGTACATATGACTGGTACTACGTAGTGTACATTTGACTGGTACTTCATTGCGTACATGTGACAGTGTACATGTGACACTTACAACATAGTGTACATGTGACTGGTTCTACATGGTGTACATTTGACTGGTATTGTATAGTGTCCATATGACTGGTACTACATGGTGTACGTTTGACTGGTATGATATAGTATACATGTGACTGGTACTACATTGTGTACCTTTGTGTACCTTTGACTGGTATTATATAGTGTACAGTTGACTCGTTCTACATGGTGTACAATTGCCTGGTACTACATAGTGTGCATTTGACTGGTATTATAAAGTGTACATGTGACTGGTAGTACATGGTGTACATTTGACTGGTACTACATAGTGTATATTTGACTGGTATTATATAGTGTACATGTGACTGGTACTGCATAGTGTACGTGTGACTTTTACTGCATAATAAATCTGTAAACCATGGTTTAAATTACTAGTAGTCTGTGGAAGTCGTGTTCTATAAAAAATTTTTTAAAAAAACACGTTGATGTACGATTGCCTTAAGTTTGCTTATTTAAAACATCGTTGAACTATTTAAATACGCGAGTTGATGAGTGTTGTATATATTTTAAATGAACTTACTGGTTGTTTTTGCGCGCGTTATCGGGTACACTTATACAAAGCCAGATGTTTATGACCACCCAAGACAAGATGTAAATCATGAACTTCGACGTGAACACTACCGCTATAGTAGCAGCAATAAACATTATTGGGTTTTTTACTAAGAGATTTTGAATGCCTGCGCTCGCACAGACCGCCTTCCGTTCCGACTGTTGTCGGTGTTTGGATTCGAGTTGCATCATTCAAATTTCCTCAGCAGTCACACTATGACCATTCAAAATGTAAACACTTGAAGCGATATTTCGTCTTTATGTATTAGAGTTGTAAATAAGAACTGTTTACTCGAAATCAAATCTCATTTACCCTATGCAAACCATTATCATCCCTATGCAAACCAATTTGACTCCAATATAAACATCTATACAAAATACACCGCTATGCATTAAGCGTTTCAACTACCTCCGACAGAATCCGTATCATTCTTATACACAGCTACAGATCTACCACTGTCTCAATACTATGCGAACTTTATCCGATGCAACTGCACATTACGCTTATCGTTTGTGTTGACCCCCAGCGCGCTCCAACAACAAGTATTGGGTTAACTAGAAAAAAAATCTACCCGAAAACAAGAACTAAATCATCAATTCTTCAGAGGCGCTGGCTACGTATGATAAACGCGCTGTAAAATAATCGGACCTCACTTAAAATTTTACTATTTATAGTCCCTAAATAAAACTGTCCTATGACAATGCTGATATATTTACTTCAGTCCTTATTTAAACTGCTTCTGACCGTGGCATATTTATAACTTGTTTGTATCCAGATCCACCTGATGTTCGGTACAATAAATCTCCGATGTCGTGACTGGATATAAGCGGCACGCAGGTCGCCAGTCCCCAAACTGTCAGCGAGTGAGCGAGGATGGACGTACTGCGTATCCTTGCAACCAGCCTCGTGCTGCTGGCGGCAGGAGTGACGTGTGAGCGCAGGGACTTCACAGGGTACGTCACTGAATGTCTTTTCAATACTGTGTATTATCCTGCCAAGGCATATTACAATTGCAAAGCAAGTATATTTTACTAAAACAAATACAAGTACCGTTAAACATATGATTGAATATGTTATGTCAGCATTTTACCAAGACATAACATCAAATAGTATTTTAGTTGTATCGAAATTATTATATTATTATTATATGTAAAATGCAAACACACTTTGAAAAGCACGGTTGCTTGGTTCACGTTTCAAATTGTTATTTTCCACTACATCCAGGCTATATGTATGCACTATATGGTTGTAGATCTAATATACACTGTCATTATACATTTGTATGTTATTTTCATTATTATTCATTTATTTCGTAATTATATTATTGTTGAAAGAGTTTTGTTATAAGATGTTAACTAATCACAAAAAGTGAATATGATACACCACTTTGTAGTATTATTTGAGTTTGAGTAACTTTAAGGGGACCATACACTTTCAGTTTTATGGTCAATTTTATGGATACAATAAAATTTACATTCATCAAAATGAGTAAAAAAAAAATAATTGAACCAGTTTGTGCCTCCAAAGGCACAAACTGGTTGAATTTTTTTTTTTACTCAGTATTGTGTTTCATTTGTGATTTGAACGCTGGTCTGGTAAGGATGGATCCTGTTGTATTTTTATGTTTCTGTTCTTGGCATTGAAGGTATTAACAAGAAATAGAAATACTGGTGATGAATTGGCAGTTGAAATAAGGAATTGCTAAAAGTCCTTTTAATATGCTCAAAAATTGTATGCAACATTCAAGTACCTTCAAAAACTTGTTTTCATGAAGCAGTGGTAGTTTAAAACAACGACTGCAGATGATAACACATTAAATGCAAAAGAAAAGTACTTCAATGTATTAGTTTATAGCCAAAGTCAAGGGGTTTTTATTCTAAAAATTAAATTGCACCATATTATTGATATAGAATGACCCTAAGGAATATTATTGACAGACTCTCAATAAATATCTGCGATTTCTGATTGTGTTCAATATATTGCCACAATCTTCAATACTAGCCACACACATCAAAATGTCGATGTCACGCCTTGACCATATTATTGACCATAATATTGAAAGTGTACGGGCCCCTTTTTACTCGTTCGTGATAATGATTTGAAGGTGGCATCTTTTCAACATTTGTTCATTTGTATACCATGCATTTCACGGGTTTCCTAAACATTTAGTTGGAGCTGATTCCGACTAGTTCAACACTGCTCCTCTCCCGGTTTCAGTCACCGGATCGTGTCCGTGTCCGTGAGGTCTCGTGCCGAGGTGGAGCTGCTGCACGGGCTGGAGGCGGAGGCCGGATATGAGGAGGTGATCTCCCTTAGTAATCACTGCCATCTCCTTGTCATGTGTTAAAGTTGAATGAAATAATTTCATTTTTGTAAAGCTGTCACAAAATGCATTAGTACAATTAGCACAATTTGTGCGAAGACGTTACAAGTGAGACTGACATTTTCTAACCCTTGCAGCTGGATTTCTGGAGCGACCCCTCGCTGTTCCGCCCCACTGACATCCGGGTATCTCCGACAGATTTCGGCAAGCTGCAGACATTCCTCAACGAACACAACATGGTCTTCCAGGTCAAAAATGATAATATTCAAGAGTAAGTAACATTGCGTATATAGTATATTCGTTTGCTTCGCGCGTGTACTAAATGGTTCGTTTTTAAGAAAAAGAAAGTTTATTAGAATGTAACAAAAGCACAAAAAGCACGGATTCCAGTGACAACGAGTGAAATGTGTATTTGGCTATTGACTAAGTTCAACTCCCCACAGTAGTCTATCCTTCTTCTGAGTTGATCACTGCTGTAACAGGCTGCAGGTAGCTAACAAGTTGGTGTAGATTACCTGGTACGCCCTGGGTGAATTTTAAATTTAAGACATATTTTTTATGTATTCAATTGACATATGTGTGCTTGTATATGAGGAATGTAAATTAAGTAAAAACAGAAACAAATATCACTAGTGCGTTGAAAGCAGTGTAAGAAAATGTATCTAAATTTTGTGTTTTTTTTTCTATTTAAACCTTAAACATTGCATTATTTTTTTTATTATTATTAATTTTAATTGATGATAGTTAAAGTAAACACCTACAATGCCCTTCGTATTTGGATAGTATAAAGTAACTAATTTCCTGTCATGTGACGTTTACGCTGTTCAGGTGATATTTATTTGAGAAGTACTAGGGTAGCTCACTGTGCAAAATGTGCAGCCAATTTGGAAATGATCTTCTGATGGATCACTGGATTTCCTACAAGTTCCTTTAACGAGTCCTGAGTCTCCGTAAAGCAAACTGGATTCAATGAGACACTCGGTATCACCTAGCGCTGGTATCACCTCGTAGCATTATACTTTGAAAACATTTGAAACTTGTCATGTATGAATGAGTAAATACAAACACATACAAATGTACGTGTAGCTGTTGCCTGTGGTAACGGATGAGCGCGACAACAGGAACCTAACTGGTCAGTCGTGGTTAGGTAATCCTTGTTGTACACCGCCACATGAACCCAACAATATGTACCATCATAACGAAAGTAAGGAAATGTATTATGGAAAATGAATATGTGTCACCCTTCCGGTACGGTGTTATACTTACTTTTTACATGTTAAAATATTACGTAATTATATGTGTACATGATCAACATATTAAGAACGTAACACCATACATCCGTTTCAAGCAAAAAAACTTGTGTAGGAATAGTGAAGTCGTAAAATGCGATGCGTTCGGCGATTATGTGGCTTTGTTTGCTATAACGTGCGGTATGCAACACACATATTGTATCTTTTATAGAAATCGATATTAATATGTATATTTCGTTAAGATATTCTAATGGTGTATGGCCAGTTTAATCGGATGCCCTTCACAATTCTGTTTGTCATCCAGAGCCATAGATGCGGAGTACGCCGAGGTCAGCAAGCAGGCCAAACTAACATCCTGCTCCTTCGCCAGTACATACTGCACATATGACCAGGTATACACACTGAACCTATGACCAGGTATACACACTGCACATATGACCAGGTATACACACTGCACCTATGACCAGGTATACACACTGCACCTATGACCAGGTAAACACACTGCACCTATGACCAGGTATACACACTGCACCTATGATTAGGTATACATACTGAACATATGGCCAGGTATACACACTGCACCTATGACCAGGTATACATACTGCACCTATGACCAGGTATACATACTGCACGTATGACCAGGTATACATACTGCACCTAGGACCAGGTATACACACTGCACATATGACCAGGAATACATACTGCACATATGACCAGGTATACACACTACAGCTATGATCAGGTATACATACTGCACATATGACCAGGTATATATACTGCACATATGACCAGGTATATATGCTGCACCTGTGACCAGGTATACATACTACACCTGTGACCAGGTATTCATACTGCACCTGTGACCAGGTACACACACTGCACCTATGGTCAGGTATACATACTGCACCTATAACTAGGAATACACACTGCACCTACGACCAGGTATACATACTGCACCTATGACCAGGTATATACACTGAACATATGATCAAGTATATAAACTGCACCTATGACCAGGTATATATACTGCACATATGAGTAAGTATACATACTGCACATATGACCAGGTATATAAACTGCACATATGACCAGGTATACATACTGCACATATGACCAGGTATACACACTACAGCTATGACCAGGTATACATACTGCACAAATGACCAGGTATATATACTGCACCTGTGACCAGGTATATATACTACACCTGTGAAAAGGTATACCTACTGCAGATATACATACTGTAGTTATGAGATGGTATGCATACTGCACCTATGACCAGGCATACACACTGCACAAATGACCAGGTATACACACTGCACATATTACCAAGTATATATACTGCACATATGACCAGGTATAAATACTGCACCTGTGACCAGGCATACACACTGCACAAATGACCAGGTATACACACTGCACATATTACCAAGTATATATACTGCACATATGACCAGGTATAAATACTGCACCTGTGACCAGGTATACATACTGCACGTATGACCAGGTATATATACTGCACATATGACCAGGTATACATACTGCAATATGACCAGGTATACACACTACACCTATATTCAGGTATACATACTGCACATATGACCAGGTATACATACTGCACCTGTGACCAGGTATACATACTACACCTGTGACAAGGTTTACGTACTGCACATGTAACCAGGTATACACACTGCACATATGACCAGGTATACATACTACTCCTGGGACCAGGTATACATACTACACCTGTGACCAGGTATACATACTACACCTGTGACCAGGTATACATACTACACCTGTGACCATGTATATATACTTCACTTGTGACCTGGTATACATACTGCACCTGTGACCAGGTATACATACTGCACCTGTGACCAGGTATACATACTGCACATATGACCAGGTATACATATTGTACATATGACCAGGTGTACATACTGCAATATGACCAGGTATACATATTGTACATATGACCAAGTATATATACTGCACATATGATCAGGAACACATACTGCACCTATGACCAGGTATGCGTACTGCACATATGACCAGGTATACGTAATGCATCTATGACTAGGTATACATACTGCACCTATCACCAGGTATGCGTACTGCACCTATGACCTGGTATACATGCTGCATCTATGACCAGGTAAACGTACTGCACCTATGACCAGGTATACATGCTACACCTATGTCCTGGTATAAATGTTGACCAAGTAAACATGCTACTTTTATGTGGTGCAATATGTTACATTGTAATTATTACTTGACTTTTGTAACAAGAACAACTGAAAATAATAATGTGTGTTGTAAGTATTATATTATGTTCATTTATTTTGAAGATGTATACAAATACTCGTGTAAATGCTGTTACTCGTCTAGCTATTTATGCAAGGGGCAGTTGTTACAATTAGGCAATCATAGTTATTGCCTGATCATAGTGTCATCCTGGCAAGTTATCTGTCATAGTGTCATCCTGGCTAGTTATCTGTCATAGTGTCATCCTGGCAAGTTATCTGTCATAGTGTCATCCTGGCAAGTTATCTGTCATAGTGTCATCCTGGCTAGGTATCTGTCATAGTGTCATCCTGGCAAGTTATCAGTTTTTCCGTCATTGTGACAAGTTGTTTATGCACGAAATCACTTGTACATATTTAGTTCAGTTCACTTTCATCGTTATATTTACACGGACTATTTGTATTTTTATTACTTTTAAATTAACGTTTTATATTGAATACGTGCATGTTTTCACACACAGTATATTTTGATTAGTTTGTTGTTCACCGTATGTCAGACGTTCTCTGCGTGTATGTTTCAGATCAATTCGTTCCTGTTGGCCTTGGAAGCCACCCACCCGACCAAGGTCAAGGTCACCACCATTGGCTCCACGTACGAGGGCAGAAACATCTACGCCGTCAAGGTGACTCTGTTTAGAGGAATACCGGTGTTGTTACATGAATAACAATATTTTACAAACGTTTGAAGCACTAGACATTATTGTCTTTATTATGATTGTTATTGAATATATACAGAAGAAGAACAATTATTTATGTAGTATCGAATGCAGAATGTCAGTCTGTCCAACGGAGTAATGGTCCGTTGTCCTGCCCAGCCAGTCTATCCAACGGAGTCATGTCTCATTGTCCTGTCCAGCCTGTCTGTCCAACGGAGTAATGGCCCATTGTCCTGTCCAACCTGTCTGTCCAACAGAGTAATGGTCATTGTCCTGTCCAGCCAGTCTGTGCAACGGAGTAATGGCTCATTGTCCTGTCCAGCCAGTTTGTGCAACGGAGTAATGGCTCATTGTCCTGCCCAGCCAGTCTGTCCAACGGAGTAACCGTGCATTGTCCTGTCCAGCCTGTCTGTCCAACGGAGTGATGGCTCATTGTCCTGTCCTGCCAGTCTGTCCAACGGAGTAATGGCTCATTGTCCTGTCCAGCCAGTCTGTGCAACGGAGTAATGGCTCATTGTCCTGTTCAGCCAGTTTTTGCAACGGAGTAATGGCTCATTGTCCTGCCCAGCCAGTCTGTCCAACGGAGTAACCGTGCATTGTCCTGTCCAGTCTGTCTGTCCAACGGAGTAATGGCTCATTGTCCTGTCCTGCCAGTCTGTCCAACGGAGTAATGGCTCATTGTCCTGTTCAACCAGTTTGTCAAACGGAGTAATCATCCATTGTCCTGTCCAGGCAGTTTTTCTAATAGAGTAATGGTTCATTGTCCTGCCTAGCCATTCCGTCCAACGGAGTAATGGCTCATTGTCCTGCCCAGACAGTCTGTCCAACGGAGTAATGGCTCATTGTCCTGCCCAGCCAGTCTGTCCAACGAAGTAATGGTTCATTGTCCTGGCCTGCCAGTCTGTCCAACGGATTAATGGCTCACTGTTCTGGTCAACCAGTTTGCCCAACGGAGTAATGATTCATTGTAGGTTGCAGAAAACCTGAGTCAGCCAAAAGCCAAGTCCATCTGGATTGAAGCCGGCACGCATGCGCGGGAGTGGATTTCCATAGCTTCCGCTCTGAACCTGATCAACAAGGTAAGACCAAGTGTTAAGTCTATGTATACATTATATTGTTTAATTTTGTTGATACTTCCTTATTACTCGATACCAACACGACAAGCTTCTCTTTGTTAAGCTTAGCACACGTTACTGTGCTTTTGTATAGAAGGAGAGGTGTATGAATGAAGAGATGTAGGAGAGGGGAGATTTAGGTGAGGGAAGATGTAGGTGTGGAGATTATGTAGGAGAGAGGTGTAGGAATGAAGAGATGAGAGAATGTAGAGGGAGAGAAGTGTGCTACGCGGTGATAGTGAAATAAGAGAGGATCGGAATAAGAGTAGGTGGGATGAATAGGATAGAAGACTTGGAGAGAGCAGTAGAAGACATGAGAGAAGAAATGAATAGGAGAGAAAAGTATGAAAGATCAGATAAGTAGGAGTGAAGAATATGTGTCGGAGATATAATAGGAGATAAAGAAAGCAATAGGAGAGTGGAGCATATGAGAGGGGAGAGTAAAGTGGTAGAAGAAAGGAGTAGAAGAATGAAGTATGAGAGATGAGACAAGTAGAAAAGAGGAGTAGGAGAGATAAAAGGCATCGAGCTATCACGAACAGTACCCGATGAGGGTGGGCTCGTAGAGCCCGGATTACCTCGTCCACCGGACAGGTAAGAAACATCCGCTACCGCAGACTGCGCTGAATTTAGCGCATACGTCTCCATTTTACACTGTTTTCTGGCCCCTTTTATACCGTTGGCGTATCTTTGAGCAGGTAAGGTAACAAAACCGGAAGGACAACGAATGGAAACGTATTGAGCTTCCGTTACTATAAATAAGGACCATTCAGGCCTTTACGTCCGCGAACAAAGGCTTTATTGTTAGGCGCTAAAAGGTCAGCGGTAGGCGACGTGTTGTGCATATGTCGTCTGTTTCATTGCGTTTTGTCAGAACATAATGGACGGTCGAAACAATTTGCAAACACCGATAATAATAGATGTGAGTTATATCAACTTTCTTCCTCATAACCGATTCGTAAAATGTAATATTACAAAGAAGTATGTTAAATCGTTGTTTTACTTATAAGTTAACCATTCTACTTGCATTCTGGTTGAATATCTTGCACATAGTTTTCATCAGTTTGAATGTATAGTGTGTGTTGTATTATTATTTTATATTAATGTATAACTATATCGGGGTACCACTCAACTAGCTTCGCTATTAAATTCTCAGTTTACGTTCGTTTTTGGTGCTTTCAGCTGCTGACGGCGACCCGCACGGAGAGCGTGACGATGATGCGGGCCTACGACTGGAACATTGTGCCGCTCCACAACCCAGACGGATATGCCTACACGGTACGTAGTCGTGGTTGGGGTTGTGGTGGAAATGATGGATGTGTTAGCAGTGGTGTGGTGTGGTGATGGCAGTAATAGTTGTAGTAGTAGTAAAAGTAGTAGTAGTAGTAGTAGTAGTAGTAGTAGTAGTAGTAGTAGTAGCAGTAGTAGTAGTGGTTGTTGTAGTAGTAGTAGTAGTAGTAGTAGTAGTAGTAGTAGTAGTAGTAGTAGTAGTAGTAGCAGTAGTAGCAGTAGTAGTGGCAGTAGTAGTAGAAGTGGTAAGTAGTAGTAGTAGTAGTAGTAGTAGTAGAAGAAGTGGTAGTAGTAGTAGTAGTAGTAGTAGTAGAAGTAGTAAGTAGTAGTAGTAGCAGTAGTAGTAGTAGTAGAAGAAGTAGTAGTAGTAGAAGTAGTTGAAGTAGTATCAGTAGTAGTGGTAGTTGTAGAAGTAGAAGTAGTAGTAGTACCAGCAGCAGCAGCGGAAGTAGTAGTAGTAGTAGTAGAACTAACAGAAGCAGTAGTAGTAGTAGAAGTAACAGCAGCAGCAGCAGCAGCAGTAGTAGTAGTAGTAGAAGTAGAAGAAGTAGTAGTAGTAGTAGTAGTAGAAGTAGTAACAGCAGCAGCAGCAGCAGTAGTAGTAGTTGTAGTAGCAACAGCAGCAGTAGTAGTAGTGGTAGTAGTAGTAGTAGTAGTAGTAGTAGCAGTAGTAATAGTAGTAGTAGTAGTTGTAGTAGTAGTAGTAGTAGTAGTAGTAGTAGTAGTAGTAGTAGTAGTAGTAGTAGTAGTAGTAGTAACATCTGCAGCAGCAGTAGTGGTAGTAGTAATAGTGGTAGGGCGTAAAAAAATATGTTTGTTTCATGTAACATGCCCACAAAAATTAGGGAAGGTAGGTCGGGATTTTTTTTTTTTTCAATGGTTAACTTAAAGATTCTACAACTGAATAAATATTCAAAACATATCAGTACTTTCTTTAAACATTGTTTATAAGTGGATACTATCAAAACAAAACACTTATTTATCCAAAACACATTAATTATTGAAAAAGATAAATAAAACAAAAATCAATCTGACAAACCGTAGTAGTAGTAGTAGTAGCAGTAGTAGTGGTAGTAGTAGTAGTAGTAGTAGTAGTAGTAGTAGTAGTAGTAATAGTAGCAGCAGCAGCAGCTACAGTAGTAGTAGTAGTAGTCGTAGCAGTAGTAGTAGTAGTAGTAGTAGTAGTAGTAGTAGTAGTAGTAGTAGTACATGTAGAAGTGGTGGTGGTGGTGGTAGTGGTTGCGATAGTAGTAGCAGTAGAAGTAGTAGTAGTAGGAGTGGTAGTAGTAGTTGTTGTCGTTGTTGTTGTTGTTGTAGCAGTAGTAGTTGTATATGGTGGCTATGTTGTTCTTTTAATGTGTTGTTGTTTTTGTCGTATTTCGATTTCTTTTGCTATCATTCATCATCATGGTTTCCTTTCAGCACTCTGGCAGCAGACTGCACCGGAAGAACCGCCAGCAGGAGAGCCGCCCGTGCTACTTCTCCAACTTCGGCATTGATCTGAACCGCAACTGGGACGCGGACTTCGGAAGTAAGTCACCTGCAGGACAGTATTGACATACATGTGTTCTCGTTTTCTTCATTCGTCTGCTTAAAGCAGTCACTGGCCTGCAAACACTATAGAACTGCTGTATAGATCTGCAGACATATTGTCAGGTTAAAACACGTGTGCTTTATTTTCAAAATATGTAAATTTATATTAAATTACATACATATATATGTATCACTAGTAAACAGTACACATAATACCTGTAAAAATTCTTATATGTTTTATGTACAACATAGTGTCGTGGTCGTTATACGGTTGTAAGTAACTACACTATAGCTATTTAGTGTATTTAACATTTCTTTAACAAAATATATATGTTCATTCCACATTGATGCAATGAAGACGTTATTGTTCGATTTTTCCTATGATTGAAATGTTTCAATACATATTATAAAGAGAATATTTGAGTATTGTTTTTTCAATTAATATATAACAGAAACATAGGTTATACATGTACATCTATTATTGCACAAATGTTCAAGCCAGATCTGCCAAATTTGTGTGCAGAAAAAGAAATAAAGAGTCCCATTATACAGTATCCATGTTTGATAAGACTATTCTCGCATCCCTTCCTCACGAGTATAGAGGCGGGCACCACCACACAGTGCACGGGCGACACGTACCCGGGAATGTCAGCGTTTGCTGCCCTGGAGACGACGGCGCTTCGTAACGCCGTCCTCAACGACATGCCGAAAGTGGAGGCGTTCTTCTCCATCCACTCGTACAGCGAGCTGATGCTGCTGCCTCACGCCTTCAATAACACCAAACCGGCCGACTACGCACACCTGGTAAGTCGCGCCTTCAATAACACCAAACCGTCCAACTACGCAGACCTGGTAAGTCACGCCTTCAACAACACCAAACCGTCCAGCTACACACACCTGGTAAGTCACGCCTTCAGCAACACCAAACCGTCCGACTACGCTTACCTGGTAAGTCGCGCCTTCAACAATACCAAACCGCCCGACTACGCGCACCTGGTAAGTCACGCCTTCAACAATACTAAAAACCGGATGACAACGTTCACCTGGTAAGTCACGCCTTCAACAATACCAAACCGGCTGACAACGCGCACCTGGTAAGTCACGCCTTCAACAATACCAAACCGCCCGACTATGCGCACCTGGTAAGTCACGCCTTCAACAATACCAAACCGCCCGACTATGCGCACCTGGTAAGTCACGCCTTCAACAATACCAAACCTGCTGACTAGGCCCTTTGTACCATTTTCTATGTTGGTCTGTTTAAGTTTCAAGTGGCGGAGCACATGATGCGCTGGCTGGAGACGGTCCGCGGCACCTACTATCTGTCCGGAACACCACCGGAGATACTATGTAAGGAGCTCTCGCTGTGGATCACTACATTTATAAGAACGCTTCGTATTCCGTGCAATTTCGGCACTCAATATTTTAGTTTTCATATAGATTTTTAAAATATCGTTGATCAAACGCGGGTACTAGTTGTTGTTTTTCTGTTGTTTTTTTAACGTGAGATCACGTGTCATTAATGAAATGTTGGTCGAAGAACACGATTTGATCATTGCATTGAACAGTGTACATGTATCATAGTTGATGCATTAAAGCCAAAAGCACTTGTCCATGGTTCACTGATATAGTCAATTACTTTGGTTTTGGTTAATTATTGCCGGTTTAGACCATAAGCAATCACATTACTATGTTTTGCCGTGATGCAGACTCTGCCTCGGGCGGCGCGTACGACTACTTCAAGCTGCAGGGGGTCAAGTACGCGTACACGTACGAGCTGAGCCCCTCCTCTTCCACCAGTAACGGCTTCGTGCTTAGCACCGCGCACATCCCCAACGTCAGCGAGGAGCTCTTTGTGTCTCTCTGGGCCTTCGTCGACATCGTGGGCGCCAAGTAGCCGCCGGCAACTGACCGACATACACGGGCTGGGTGCACAGATACCCGGAGTTTTCGTTTATAGTAATATTTTAGGACTTTTATGAACACGGTGTTTCTGTGTGGATGCGTTTTGCTGTAAACAATGATTAACCAATAAACCAATAATTATCTAGCTGAAGTCTATGTCTGTTAAATATTGCACCATATTATTGATATAGAATTACCCTAAGCCATATTAATGACAGACTCTCAATAAATATCTGCGATTTCTGATTGTGTTCAATATATTGCCGCAATCTTCAATACTTGCCACACACATCAATAAAATGTGCATGGTTAGAATTGAAGATTGCTGCAATATAATTGTCGATTTCATGGCTTGACCATATTATTGACCATAATATTGAAAGTGTACGGGGCCCTTAGATGACATTTTACAATAGGAGACACTAAAACGTCTGCATTGCATAAACCAAACGTTGGTACATAACATATTTCGGTAAAGTACGTTACGAAGAGGTACGTTCCGGTGGACACGCGACGACAAGATACGTTACCTGTTCTTGAAAAACCAGTAGTCCTGTCCGCTGTCGGTGCCGTATCCGATGGCGAGCACTGCGTGATCCAGAGCCTCCGAGCTGCACATCGGCTCCTAGTACACGCCGCTCCTGCAGGGAGCAAGGGGCACATTCACATACACATGTACAATACTAATGACAATAGCATACATTTAATTTTTGTTACACGTACATATGTATTTCAAAAGACTGGGACTCTCCCAACGTGTCTACGTCTATTTTTTCTTATCATACCGTGCAGTACATGACACAGGGCTTATACACCCTATGAGCTTTTCTATGTTAAACGCATCAATATGGTACATTATAATATACACATCAACATCAACATGGTACATTATAATATACACATCAACATCAACATGGTACATTATAATATACACATCAACATCAACATGGTACATTATAATACACACATCAACATCAACATGGTACATTATAACATACACATCAACATCAACATGGTACATTATAATATACACATCAACATCAACATGGTACATTATAATATACACATCAACATCAACATGGTACATTATAATATACACATCAACATCAACATGGTACATTATAATATACACATCAACATCAACACGGTACATTATAATATACACATCAACATCAACACGGTACATTATAATATACACATCAACATCAACATGGTACATTATAATATACACATCAACATCAACATGGTACATTAAAATGTACGATTAATCTCCAAACTCAAAGGCTCGTACTTGTAGAGCTGGAAGGATCTGTGGTTGGCGTCGATGGCGACGGAGATGGGTCCCTCCATGGCGACGGCCTTCTGCAGGTTGTCCTCGTCCTGCGACTGGATGTCCATGCAACCCTTCTCATTGGCGCCAATGTTATGGGCATTGAATCTGCAATCGCCTTCCTGTAGTACCGGAAGTGCGTATGTAGTGGATAGACAACACGCGGAATATAACATAAGCGCAAAATGAATGCACTCAGGGAACCGACACTACATGGTGTAATACAATTGCAGTACGCTCAGTGAACAAACAAAAGATGGAAGATAACCAAGAAGCAACTTCGCAGACTGTAATTATTTCAGACCGCATTCGCAGACTGCAGTTTACGTTATACGACGTAATTCAGTACGCCGGTGTCAGACTCAAGAAGGGCTGGTAGGGGTAGGAGGCCTCGGTGTCGATGCCTTTGTTGTGGATGATGTAGGCGAACGCCTGGTCCATCAGACCGCCTTCGCACCCTTGGTTATCTGCCAGGGGACGACGGGATATAATATATGCGCTTAGTACATGGGGTTGAAACGTAGCAGAAATTTGATAAATCAGCGTCTAGTTGCATGAATCCTAGTAGATATAACGAGCCAACTGAACGTCTAGTGTAAAAATAACATCTCTTATTTGGATGACGCTATCAACCGCGATTCCAGAACACTAGTACACTACTGGCTCGAATGTTAATTAATTAATTAATCAAACTAAACTGAACTGTTTTACGCAATCGCAAATAAATACACATGTATTTCAAATGACAATGGTAATACTAGCGGGTGCCGGATAAGCACCACGTACATTATGTACGTATGTGTGTGAAGTTTAAAACGTTACCAAACGTCGAAAACATACATTACCCAATACTTTATTTATACAAAAAATTACAATTGGCAAAATGTATACACATATACTATGTAATGCTTTTACACGCCATCAATTGATATATATCGATTATTGCCAATACATTTGAGTTAGTTCTACTGGTAAGTGTCGCCCTACCGAATGAGAATGAGCAGTCCAAGAGGTTCTTCAATGAGAGAGACACGAGCGACCCGGTCTTCCGGAAATGCTGACCCTCCAGACTTCCGGTGGTGGAGAAGGCCCAGCAGGAGCCGCACTGACCCTGAAAACAGACACGTACACCGCACGTGTAGATCGTTTGTATCAAAGTGTATATACAACAACAAAAATATTCAAACAGGTACAACTATAATACATAAATACATAGGTAAACATAATAATTATAGTTAGTTATATTAACATTAGTGTAATCGGATCTATTTCTTGTCCATCCATCTAAAAATGGCTTAAACTTTCCGCATGCCATTTAAATCAAGCATTATCAAAACGTCATACATATACAATACAATAACGTTAACTCAACGTGTCTCTAATACAATGCGTCACGGCGTGAGGCTAGATATTTAGATATTTTTTGAAAAGAAAATAGTCGAATAGTTCAAAGCCGTTACCTGGTCCTTGATGGGGGTTACGTATCCCTTCGGCCTCCAGTCCACGGTGGCCGGAAGGTCCTCAAGGTTCACGTTGCTCGGGGTCATGTAAATGCCGCAGTAGGTATCGGTCCTGTTCATCCGGAACCCGTTCATCGCCTTCACGAACTCAGCGAGGCCCAGGGAGGCAGAACAGGCACATAATTATGTCTGTGAAAGATTAAGTATTTAACTGGCATCGGTCATGGGAGGCAGAACAGGCACATATATCAGTGAAATATGAAGTATTTAACTGGCATCGGCCATGGGAGGCAGAACAGACACATTTATCAGTGAAATATGAAAGTATTTAACTGACATCGACCATGGGAGGCAGAACAGGCACATATGTCAGTGAAAGATTAAGTATTTAACTGGCATCGGCCATGGGAGGCAGAACAGGCATATATGTCAGCGAAAGATGAAGTATTTAACTGACATCGACAATGGGAGGCAGAACAGGCACGTATGTCAGCGAAAGATGAAGTATTTAACTGGCATCGGCCTTGGGAGGCAGAACAGGCACACATGTCAGTGAAAGATGAAGTATTTAACTGGAATCGGCCATGGGAGGCAGAACAGGCACATATGTCAGCGAAAGATGAAGTATTTAACTGACATCTGCCATGGGAGGCAGAACAGGCACATATGTCAGCGAAAGATGAAGTATTTAACTGACATCGACCATGGGAGGCAGAACAGGCACATATGTCAGCGAAAGATGAAGTATTTAACTGGCATCGGCCAAGGGAGGCAGAACAGGCACATATGTCAGCGAAAGATGAAGTATTTAACTGACATCGGCCATTGGAGGCAGAACAGGCACATATGTCAGCGAAAGATTAAGTATTTAACTGACATCTGCCATGGGAGACAGAACAGGCACATATGTCAATGAAAGATGAAGTATTTAACTGGCATCGGTCATGGGAGGCAGAACAGGCACATATGTCAGCGAAAGATTAAGTATTTAACTGACATCGGCCATGGGAGACAGAACAGGCACATATGTCAATTAAAGATTAAGTATTTAACTGGCATCGGCCATGGGAGGCAGAAAAGGCACATATGTCAGGGAAAGATGAAGTATTAAACTGGCATCGGCCATGGGAGGCATGCCTAGCGTGGTATCATTTATCGCACAGCACACTCAAAATGTGTGTGTATAGCTGCTGTGACTATTTTTTTAATAACATTTATATTGCAGCTGAAAACAGTATATGATTCAAGCGCAAATTACATTTGAGAGATAAATAAGATGTAAACCGAGACAACAAATAGTTAACTGCGTCCTACCATGTCTGCGTACTTGTTGGTGCCGAGCCAGAAGGTGTGCATGCCGCGGTCCGCCTCCAGGTTGTGCTGCTGGATGTACGGCAGGTTGTCCTCCCACGTGAGGCGCCTGAAACGCATGCGCACTCAATGACAACGGCGTACAGGAACGCATGATTCATGGAACGGTTATATCGTATTAGGCCAAAAAAAATTAATGTATTCTTTCTCAGGCACTTTTTCCAAAAAATCAGGAGGGAGGGCAATTTTTTTAAAACTTGTTTCTCCTCTTTTCTATTGGCACTATGTAATGGCTTATTAAAACAAGTAAATAATAGCACCTATCAATATTTTCCTCCATAGGGGGAGGGGGGGGGGGGGGAGCGGCGGGCATATACGGACTGATAGCAATTCCCGACAGGCGGGTCCCGGAAAATATACTATGTTCAGATTTTAGATCCCGGTAATATTGGCCGCGGGCCATTTGATACTCCAATTAAGCATCCCCCATGGAGGGGATTTAGACAAAAATGCTTGACCCTAGGGAGGGGAATTCGATCCCCGAAAAGACAATTAGTCAAATTCCCGTGGGTTTGCCCGCCGCTCCCCCTGGGGGGAAATGTTGATAGGTGCATAAGTACAGATTAAAGACAATTTTAAGTTTCAATAACAACATAAGCATCCTTTTATATAAAATTCTAAATATAGCTTTATTAATTGCTCATGATACAAACGGTCATTTATGCAAGCTGACGTAAAAATGCAATCAATTTGAATGTTCATAATTAACATAAGTGCCTTTAAATTATATATAATATACGCATTAAAGTACTCCTATTCATAAAATTTAACTTTTCGTATTTCATATTTTTTATAACTGTAAAAAATATGACTTATTTTTGCAATAAATCACCAACAATTTGTGGAAAGGAAAATCAACACTTGTCAATGCAGCTGGCATCTTCGTTTGTTTCCATAGGTCTTATATTGACACAGATTATAATTTTCTTCACAAAAATATGGAATGCTAGTACACAATCAAAAGCACCTACGAAACAAGTTTAAATCAACAAATAGACCATATTTATAAAGGTTCCCAATCGACTGACTATTTCACAATTTGTGTATATACACCGATTGATATAAGTAAATCCGACAAGAAGAAAGTTACCGGAAATACCATAATCTACCCTACCGGGTTCCTTTCTTCTGCTATGTTAAAATGCGGATTCCTTTAATTTTAAGCCGCTGACCATGAAATATAATTAAATACATCGTAATTTCAGTAATAGTTCTTATGAACGTTTATGGTGTTTATTTGTCAGAAATGTGTGTCTTATTTACGAAAGGCATTTATACTGTTTTGTTCAAAAGCGCTTGGTACGAACGGAATATACTATAATATACATGCTGGTTTACTCCAGAGTTATCCAGAATATAGACGATAGCAAGTTACCAAAATGTTAATAATTCACAGATTTCAATGCGTAATTCTGGTATTTTGTTCGGTAACAATTTCTGCAATGTTTTATTTTTATTAACATATTTCTGGACCGCTATCGTAAACAAATAGTAAATAAATGTGTTGTTGCCATGAAATCAAATTCGTGGCGGACCATAAAAAAACGTTGCGGCGCTGCCTGAGAAACAATTTATTTACTTGTTTTAGCCTATAACTAACTAACCCGAGTGATTATACAGCTGTTTAGATTTTCCAAACTAAAAAAGTCGGACGGCATAATAACGTTAAGCATACATGTTTTCCTTTAGAGGTTTCTGTTGGTATGGTAGAATATTTTCACTGATATGAATTGCGTATCATGATATCTATGACAAGAAATGTCTTTAAAAAAGATATTCGGCGTTGAAATTAATTTTGAGATGTCATTTAAAAATTACCGAAACAGACGGCCAAGATGATCGGTTACGTGACTTCTCAGACCCCAGATTTTTTGGTCCCCACCAATATTAAGAGACTTATTGGACCCCAGATTTTTCGGACACTTTAAGAAAACTTCTCGGACCCAAAAGTTAATTTGAGATAAATTTATAAATTTAAAAATTAAATAAAATTATAATTAATATCTATGCCGTGAATAAACCAATCACACAGCTCCATGTTTCCACCAGTGATATATAAATAAACAAAATAATTTAGGTTAACATAATTGTTATCTTAATTTGTCAAGCCAATTTAACAAATTAACAATGTAAGAAAATAATTTTGGGAGTGAATTAAAATTATAATGTATCAGACGAGTCCATATATGTATTTATAGTACCGGTAATATACCATCCATGATAGTTATCTAATATAATAACGATTTGAAGTCAAATAAGCATTTATACTGTGTATCCCAATAAAAAGCAAAAGTCAGGGAACATTCAGCGTCTTTTGGAATGTTAACACTTTATTTTTGATAACGCAAACATAAAAATTCATTAGACTATGACGATTTTAAATTAAATCAGTAGAAATGTGATATATCAAGGGTTCCTGTGTATAATTAGTATTGCAAATTGTGTATTCATGATACGCGAATAACAATTCGACGTATTCCGAATCTTCTTTTATAACATTTTATCTATAGAAAATGTAGCATCTTTTTACACCTTAAATAACATCTACTGGAGAAGTTGATAGAAAGATGCAATTATAAATAATCGTTAATAAATCGTAACCACAATTTTAATTAATCAAATTAACAGTAAGTTTATAATATCAACTCCCCATTTATTGAACTTTTTAGGTTAACGATTCTCTGAACGCTATTATTGATGCATGTACGAGTATATTAACACAGCTTTACAACGGTTGCTAGAATGGCGCTACTTTCTCTGGAATGCGATGAACAGGCTAGAATCAATGGGCTACATGGAACGGCAACTCTGTGAGCGAGATTTATGAATGGGAACAATGCACAATTGCTATTAATATAGCGAATGCTTATATAAATGTAGGCTAAACAAAATAGTTATTTCGTTACGTTAATTAATATAGCATTCTGTTTATGGCATACAATGAGAAAATACGTTCATTATTAGCCTCAGTTCTGGAGTATATGTCGAGGAAATGTTTAAACCGCTTATGTAAACAATTATGTAAATGTTTAATCCCCAAAAGTATGCAACAGTTATTGGTATACTTTAAACCATTGTTTGAAGTTTGCATTCCCTAAAATTAGAAAATTTGCCCAATTCTATTGGCATTCAATTTCCCCGCTGCATAATTATAGCAAGAAATCTAGGTCAAAAGTGATCTTAGACAGCTACGCTGAAAAACGTTTAGAATAATACAAACAACAATTGTTGGTAAGTTTCTTAAAAACTCCTGAAAGCTTGCTTCTGTATTTCTACATTTTATGAAGCTAATAGAAGAGAAGCCTGATATATAATGCTGGTAAAAAAAAAAGGACGCGTTCGCATAACTACGAGTTTATCAAGTTAATGTCTTATAGTAGCGCCCCCTCCTCCTCGGCAGGCCTGTACACATTGCCGTGCGTTGCCTTGAACGCCTCCCACTCCCCGTCCAGCAGCCAGCTGAGCGGCGCGGCCAGCGCGGCACCCAGCAGACACACGAGCACAGCGGCGAAACGCATCCTGTATACTACAACGTACGTGCAGAGTAACGTGAGTTTGAATGTGGACGACCGTGGAATTTGATTTTATATATGTTGATCTAGCCCGAGTTTCGTTAAAAGCGGTTATCAGCACAACCGGTTAATTCTGGTTCCGTTATGACACAGAAAGATTGCTGAAATCATCTAACGATATTGTTATCTTTCTGTCAAATCATTCAAAGTACGTATTTATAATGTTTAACATCATCACATTCAATAGATAACATATTTAAAATCTTTGCAAATCATTGTATAATCATTGTAATCTAATGATTACAGTATAAAGTTTACAGTATGTAGTTTTATACGCCAGTTTAATATTTCTCCGACTTACCTTTTCTGTATTCACGACAAGAGTGATTATGCTGTTCGGCACCGAGCCTTAAATACGTATATCAACCAGGCGCTACCGATGCACGGGGCAGTCATGTGACGATAGCAATGACCTAGCAGAGCAGCGGGCCTAACACGAGGTCGCCAGTATTCACCAGTTCTTAATCAAGAACTAGAACAGTGTTATGAGAACAGGTCAGGTTTGTTTTGGTATTGGAAGACAAGTGTTCGTGCAGCATACCACCTCTGATAGATCTAGCACTTTATGTTCGTCCGTTCGAACTAGATTCTAACGCACCAGCAACTGTTTGCATGATCTCCTTTGATGCAATATAATGTGTGCTAAATGTTTCTTACGATAGTAAATATCGAATCACAGTTGTCACAGTGTGCCCTCAGTTTAAAAATAAAAAGCATAAAAATAAGCTAAATGAAAATATAATCAAACAATTGTTTTAATAAAAAGACATGGCAAACACATAAAAGGTACATGTCATTATATATATGAAATTTTAATATCGCGATATATTATCGCGCGATCCAATACAACGATATACTGATATATCGTTACACCACTAGTATCAGAGGGGTTGATACACCCTTGTGGTATCATACCCTCGGGTATCAAGGGGGATACCCCGACCTTGCTATACCCATAAGGTGTCATAGGGGCTGTTACGGCCATTTGGTATCAGAGGGCTTGGTATACCCATGTGGTATCAGAGGTCATGGTATATCCATAAGGTGTCAAAGGGGCTGTTACACCCATTTGGTATCAGAGGGGTTGGTATACCCATGTGGTATCAGAGGGCTTGGTATACCCATGTGGTATCAGAGGGCTTGGTATACCCATGTGGTATCAGAGGGCTTTTATACCAAAGTGGTATCAGAGGGCTCGGTATATCCATGTTGTATCAGAGGGCTTCGTATACCCATGTGGTATCAGAGTGCTTGGTATACCCATGTGGTATCAGAGGGGCTGTTATATACATGTGGTATAAGAGGGCTTGGTATACCCATGTGGTATCAAAAGGCTCGGTATACCCATATGGTATCAGAGGGGCTGTTATATCCACGTGGTATCATAGGGCTTGGTATACCCATGTGGTATCAATGGGCTTGGTATATCAATGCGGTATCAGAGGGGCTGTTATACACATGTGGTATCAGAGGGCTTGGTATACCCATGTGGTATCAAAGGGGCTGTTATATCCATGGGGTATCAGAGGGGCTGTTATATCCATGTGGTATCAGAGGGCTTAGTATACCCATGTGGTATCAAAAGGCTTGGTATACCCATGTGGTATCAAAAGGCTTGGTATACCCATGTGGTATCCGAGGGGCTGTTATACCCATGTGCTATCAGAGGGCTTGGTATACCCATGTGGTATAAGAGGGGCTGTTATATCCACGTGGTATCAAAGGGGCTGTTATATCCATGTTTTTTAATTGGTTGTGAACCCATGTGGAATTATTCCGGTTGTTTTATCCTTGAGATAGAGAGGGGTAAACAATAAAATGTTAAACCAGTGCTGAAACCACAAACATATTTGAACAACTTCTTTATGAATGGCAAAAATTACCAGATTTACATGTGATATTCAATAACTTCTCTTGCTCGATCTCTTGGGTATGTACCTCTATTAAATTTATATTAAGAAAAAGATGCAAATGCGAAATTACTGTTGTACTCTTTATTCAACAATATAACAGAATAATAATTGTAACAGTACTTAAATATATAACTATTGGTAATTAATATAAACATCGCTTAGTTCATAACACGTTCTATTATTAAACACACATAAAGTAAACACATATAGTGAAACATTTCATAATTGTTATTAATGTTCTTAGCCTATACAAAACACCGTTGCAAGTAAATATCACCTATGTGAGCAATAGCCCGGTATAGACACGGAATACACATCGCGAGTGCGGCTGTGTGCAGAGGCAATTCCAGGGATCAATTGACCTTTCAGCTGACACAAAACCAGTAATACCGAATGTATACATGACGTTAAAGCACCCAACAGCTGCAGCCAGAATACTGGCCACAGTCCAGTGAATAGCCTGGTCACCAGTCGACAGCAGCATGTCTACACCCTGTGATCCCTGAAGAACGCTGTATTGTGAACACGCACAACCTTATAGCACTTACAGCTGCCACATAGTGGCTTAAGAACAAGAGCTGTCACAGGACAGCGCGCTCGACTATTCGAAGTATTTCAGTTGGTACATAATTTGGATAATGAAAGGGGCATAAATTTGTTAAAATACAATATTTTTAAGTGAAGCCTTGTATAGTTTATAAATTTTTGGAACAAAAACTTTAACCACAAAGTCACTGTAAAAAGTGGGCTAACTCTGTCAAACCAGAAAATCTATATGAAAAAGGGGCATAACTCTGTCAATGATACTAGAGTTGATGACAAAGGTAAGTTCCAAGTTTCAAGTGAATAACTTATGTAGTTTTGAAGTTACCAAACATTTGAATATAAACTTTCAACAGAAAGTCTAAGTGAAAATGGGGCATAACTCTGTCAAAATACAAAATAGAGTTATGGGTAATGTTGACCTGATACTAGAGTTGATGATAAAGGTTAGTTCCAAGTTTCAAGTGAATAACTTATGTAGTTTTGAAATTACAAAACTTTGGAATATCCACTTTCAACAGAAAATCTATGTGAAAAAGGGACATAACTATCAAAATACAAAATGGAGTTATGGGGAATGTTCACCCTGATACTGGAGATGATGACAAAGGTATATTCCAAGTTTCAAGTGAATAGCTTTTGTAGTATTAAAGTTACAAAACTTTTGAATATAAACTTGAACCAGAAAATCTATTTTAAAAAGGGGCATAACTCTGTCAAATACAAAACAGAGTTATGGGGAATGTTGCCCTTGATACTGGAGTTGATGATAAAGGTTAGTTCCAAGTTTCAAGTGAATAACTTATGTAGTTTGAAGTTACAAGACTTTAGAATAAAAACTTGAACCAATTTCAGACGCGGACGCCCACGCCGGTTGTAGTACGACATGTATTAACATGCTTAGAAAGATCCACTTGTTAGTCAATCACTTGTGACAATCAGCAACAACAAAGTGAAATGCACATAGGAATGCAATAAGGAAAAGTATGAATAAACATTTCAATATTGCAGTAAGCAAACAAAATGCTGAAAGCACTTGTCAATTACACGCAAGCAGCAAGAACTTGGCATAAGGAAGCATTCAGTTACCAAGTAGCAGAACGCATGTGCATGTAAATAACATAACAATGGTATTAACTGGTGCATAGATATGTCGTTCCATTACGAATATCATAATGCAATAGGCAAATGTCATTTAGCCACATGTAATTGTCATTTAGCAACACGCAATTGCCATTTAGCAACCTGCAATTGTCATTTAGTTACATGCATGTAGTGGCAGATATACCCGTCCATAGTGTAGAATGTGTACGTCGAACATGCAGTCTGTGGAACAGCGCAAGCACTGGCTTCATTCATATATGAGCTCTGAGTTATGTGCAAAATATAAATCTCAGAAGCGTGAAGTCTCGACAATAATGCCTTAATGAGGTATTTCTGCCTTGTTTATTTTTGTTTATAATAAATATTTTATTCATATCAGCTATCACAATCAACTTACATAATTGATGATACAAAACAAACAAGGTGTACTGGTATTATATAATCCCAATTAAACCATCAGTCAGCACACACACAGTCAGTGCATCTTGTTGGCCATTACTCGTCGATATGAAAGACAGGGAACATGCGCAGCCAGCGCTGCACGGTCTCAAACACCATGAAGCTGATGCCTGCGGAGATGGGCCCCTTGATCCAGTTCATACTGAGCCCCTTGTAGAGGCCGCCCTTCAGCCCCTCGCTGCGGTAGACACTGCGCGCCGTCCGCAGGATGGTCGTGTAGTCCTGGGAGTGGCCCGTCACACCTGAACAAACACAGCCTGCATTAGGACATGAGGTGGTGTCAACATACAAGGGTCTACACTCATAAACTTCAGTATGTGTCATTTAACTATGCTTTCCCAAATAATGCTTATATTTAATACTCACAATACTGAGTGGTCATTAACTTACTGTGAATGCTCCTGAAGAAAGGGTAAACTAAAAACTATCGCACATAACATGTGCTTCATAACAAAATTTAAGTCAGTGACTTCTTAACTATTGTTAAAAGAATTATAGTTCTGGCCATTTGCAATTCTCAATGCAAATGACCATTAAACATTGCTGAAATGTAAATAGAAGATCAAGTTGATACAAACGAAACTGCACCCACCTGCAGTCTGCATGCGTCTCCTTACGATGTCCAGTGGGTAGGAGGTACACTGGCCAAGGATCCCTGCACATGCTCCGAAGCACCAGCGAGTGAATGGGGTGGGATCCACACCTTTAGAGTAACCTGCAACAGCAGTCACATACAGGTGTAAGCTACAACACAGACACATACAGGTGTAACCTGCAACAGCAGTTACATACAGGTGTAACCTACAACAGCCTACAACAGCAGTCACATACAGGTGTAACTTGCAACAGCAGTCACATACAGGTGTAACCTACAACAGCACAGTCACATACAGGTGTAACCTACAACAGCACAGTCACATACAGGTGTAACCTGCAACAGCAGTCACATACAGGGGTAACCTACAACAGCACAGTCACATACAGGTGTAACATGCAACAGCAGTCACATACAGGTGTAACCTACAACAGCAGTCAGTCACATACAGGTGTAACCTGCAACAGCAGTCACATACAGGTGTAACCTACAACAGCACAGTCACATACAGGTGCAACCTGCAAAAGCAGTCACATACATGTGTAACCTGCAACAACAGCAGTTACATACAGGTGTAACCTACAACAGCACAGTCACATACAGGTGTAACATGCAACAGCAGTCACATACAGGTGTGACTTGCAACAGCATTCAAATACAGGTGTTACCTACAATAGCAGTCAGTCACATACAGGTGTAACCTGCAACAGCAGTCACATACAGGTGTAACCTACAACAGCAGTCAGTCACATACAGGTGTAACCTGCAACAGCAGTCACATACAGGTGTAACCTACAACAGCACAGTCACATACAGGTGCAACCTGCAACAGCAGTCACATACATGTGTAACCTGCAACAACAGTCAGTCACATACAGGTGTAAGCTGCAACAGCACAGTCACATACAGGTGTAACATACAACAACAGTCAGTCACATACAGGTGTAACCAACAACAGTCAGTCACATACAGGTGTAACATACAACAACAGTTAGTCACATACAGGTGTAACCTGCAACTGCACAGCAGTCACATACAGCAGGTGTAAGCTGCAACAACACAGTCACATACAGGTGCAACATACAACAACAGTCAGTCACATACAGGTGTTAGCTGCAACACCACAGTCAGTCACATACAGGTGTAAGCTGCAACACCATAGTCAGTCACATACAGGTATAATATACAACAACAGTCAGTCACATACAGGTGTTAGCTGCAACACCACAGTCAGTCACATACAGGTGTAAGCTGCAACACCATAGTCAGTCACATACAGGTATAATATACAACAACAGTCAGTCACATACAGGTGTAAGCTGCAACACCACAGTCAGTCACATACAGGTGTAAGCTGCAACACCATAGTCAGTCACATACAGGTGTTAGCTGCAACACCACAGTCAGTCACATACAGGTGTAAGCTGCAACACCATAGTCAGTCACATACAGGTGTTAGCTGCAACACCACAGTCAGTCACATACAGGTGTTAGCTGCAACACCACAGTCAGTCACATACAGGTGTTAGCTGCAACACCACAGTCAGTCACATACAGGTGTAAGCTGCAACACCACAGTCAGTCACATACAGGTGTTAGCTGCAACACCACAGTCAGTCACATACAGGTGTTAGCTGCAACACCACAGTCAGTCACATACAGGTGTAACATACAACAACAGTCAGTCACATACAGGTGTAACATACAACAACAGTCAGTCACATACAGGTGTAACATACAACAACAGTCAGTCACATACAGGTGTAACATACAACATCAGTCAGTCACATACAGGTGTAACATACAACAACAGTCAGTCACATACAGGTGTAACATACAACAACAGTCAGTCACATACAGGTGTAACATACAACAACAGTAAGTCACATATAGGTGTAATATACAACAAGTCAGTCAGTCACATACAGGTATAATATACAACAACAGTCAGTCACATACAGGTGTAAGCTGCAACACCACAGTCAGTCACATACAGGTGTAACATACAACAACAGTCAGTCACATACAGGTGTAACATACAACAACAGTCAGTCACATACAGGTGTAACCTACAACAACAGTCAGTCACATATCGGCAACAGACATTGACTGATCACAAAAGCACACCTTGGGTGTTGATTAGGTAGCGTGAAAGTAATACTGTTTCAACTTAGATTTGTCACGATACGGATGCCCCCACGATACATGTTTGGACACAGATAAAGGGCATGTTGCCAACATAAATTTTTGCCTATATAATAATTCATATAAATTCTTTAGTGGAAAAAGGGACAAAGGGCCACGTTTCCGCCCAAATTGCTTTCAGCCAAGATTCCCTTCTTTTAATATCACCTACACGTTAAGGTTGTTTAGCTGTGAAAGTTTGAGTGCAATCCACCCAGTCATTAAAGAAGAGTCGAGTCCACACAATTCTATAGTGGAAAACAACAAAGGGCCATACATCTGCCAAAATTGGTTGCAGCCAAAATTCCTAGCTTTACAATCATCTACACATTAAGGTTCTTCAGCTGTGAAAGTTTGTGCAAAATCGGCCCAGCAGTTAAAGAGCAGTTAAAGAGGAGTTGAGCACACAAAATTCTATATTAGAAAAAAACAACAAAGGACCTTAATTCTGCCAAATTTGGTCGCAGCCAAAATTCCTAGCTTTACAATCATCTATACATTAAGGTTCTTCAGCTGTAAAAGTTTGAGCAAAATCAACCCAGTATTTAAAGAGGAGTTGAAAATACAAAGTTTCAGGACGTACGGACGGACTGACGGACAAGTGCAACGCTAAATGCCTCCCACTTTGTGGAGGCATAAGAATAGAGTGGTGAAATGTTTTCAGAAGGTAGAAGTTTTATCTACATGTTTAGTCAGTTGTTTGAGCAGCTTACTTACTAGCGTGTTCTTTCTTGAGAGTTTCGTATGTAAAGAAGCTAATGCCTGAGTAGACACAGGAGCCAATGACAGTTGGAGTGTAGCCTTTCATGACGACCCGCCAGCCCTCTTCCCTCCACACAGTGCGGAACACGATCAGCAGGTTACCATACCTACAAACAGAGGGTGACATCAGTAATGACAACTAAACATCACTGCTGGTAACAGACTTTAAAATGCTGAATGGACTCCTTAAACATTTGTTGAGAGTTAATTAAATGGTAGAACAGTTCTTGGTATGGTGTACACTCTATTTTTGCATTATTGCATTTATGTCCCATGAATACTCAGAACTCCCCTGCCAAAAGATAGCCTAGGACTGACCTTTCCTTGACTCTCAATGCCTTCACTAGACATGTAGAACTCACCTTTCGTTGGCAGTTACTGCCATTCGGGCCCTGGCAAAGTCCAATGGATTTGTAGAACTCACCTCTAATTGGCAGTTATTGCCATTCGGCCCTGGCAAAGTCAAGTGGATTTGTAGAACTCACCTTTCGTTGGCAGTTACTGCCATTCGGGTCCTGGCAAAGTCCAATGGATTTGTAGAACTCACCTCTCCTTGGCAGTTACTGCCATTCGGGCCCTGGCAAAGTCCAATGGATTTGTAGAACTCACCTTTCCTTGGCAGTTATTGCCGTTTGGGCCCTGGCAAAGTCCAATTAATTTGTAGAACTCACCTCTCCTTGGCAGTTATTGCCAGTCTGGCCCTGGCAAAGTCCAATGGATTTGTAGAACTCACCTCTCCTTGGCAGTTATTACCAGTCTGGCCCTGGCAATGTCCAGTGCATATATAGAACTCACCTTTCCATGGCAGTTTCAGCCATTCGGGCCCTGGCAATGTCTAGTGGATATGTAGAACTCACCTTTCCTTGGCAGTTACTGCCATTCGGGCCCTAGCGAAGTCCAGTGGATATGTAAGACTAGTTGCAGTAATGCCGGCAAGGGAACCAGCCAAGGCTCTTCGTACAGGTGGCAAGTGTCTAAAGAAACCAACACATTGATGTATTTTAGCCTGTCAGATGCTGAGTTACTATTCAACATAACTAACCACGAACAAATAACACAACCAAGACTTACCAAGCTTATCAAATATTTGTTTTCAAATAACTATTGCATCTAAATAAGTTGACTGTTCTTATCTTATACTTTTAGTAGTTCATTATTATTATTCACAATTCAGTTAATTTTTCGATGAAAACAATTTGCAAGATATGATACAAATAATTACACAAACATTTAGACTCTTCCTGGTCAAAATAACCACGTAATCATCAATATGGATAATATGGTATGTGTATATTAAGACAAAATTGATGGGTTAGCGTCGGTTATTGAGGTAATAGTCAACAGTTTGGAGTCCCGAAATATAGGAATTAAACAAGGGCGATAGCCCGAGTGGTTTGATAACAAGCATCTGAACGACAAACCGTTGTTTATTACCACAAAAACAAACGCTAATCTGACAATTATTTTGATTCTAACACGATCTTATATATAATGCATCTTTATATTTAAAGGTCATGCATGAGAACTTTATTTATCTATACTACGACTATTTTCCACAAAGTACATTAACGAGTGCATTTCAGTGACGTGCAATACGTGACAATCATAACAATGCAATATGACAACAGCTTCAGTGACGTGCAATACGTGACAATCATAACAATGCAATACGACAACAGCTTCAGTGACGTGCAATACGTGACAATCATAACAATGCAATATGACAACAGCTTCAGTGACGTGCAATACGTGACAATCAAAACAATGCAATATGACAACAGCTTCAGTGACGTGCAATACGTGACAATCATAACAATGCAATATGACAACAGCTTCAGTGACGTGCAATACGTGACAATCATAACAATGCAATATGACAACAGCTTCAGTGACGTGCAATACGTGACAATCATAACAATGCAATATGACAACAGCTTCAGTGACGTGCAATACGTGACAATCATAACAATGCAATATGACAACAGCTTCAGTGACGTGCAATACGTGACAATCATAACAATGCAATATGACAACAGCTTCAGTGACGTGCAATACGTGACAATCATAACAATGCAATATGACAACAGCTTCAGTGACGTGCAATACGTGACAATCATAACAATGCCATATGACGTCAGCTTCAGTGACATGCAATACGTGACAATCATAACAATGCAATATGACGTCAGCTTCAGTGACGTGCAATACGTGACAATCATAACAATGCAATATGACGTCAGCTTCAGTGACGTGCAATACATGACAATCATAACAATGCAATATGACAACAGCTTCAGTGACTAACATTGCGCGACTGACGTCAGTTTCATTGATAAAAATCAAAGAATCAATTTGATGTCACACGTAAATACAGTTAACATGTGGTTTAATTGCACTACATAACGCAGAAATGAGTTGTCTGTCACAATTTTGTTATCGCGTGTTTAAGTATGTGCATTTTACACAACAATTTCTTCGAATTTCCGGAACTATTTTTAAAACATTAGGCTCTGTCCATGATTTGTTGCAGAATAACCCCTGGTTGATTTCCTTCCTAATCTACTGAAAACTAGCCAAGTGCCGTGTTAGAATTAATGTTGTCAAATACAGATCTTTATTCAGAAGCAGTCTTTGTATTGTCTGATTCCAGATACCATCTACAGTGACACACACATGGTGAGATGACTTACTTCTTCTTGCGCCCCTTGTTGAGGAGCAGCTTGTACTGCTCGTGGGCGGTGTACTGGATGGCGGCGTACGGTATGACCCTCACCATGGTGGCTGAGTTGCCGCGCCACAGGGCCCGGAACCCCTCTGAGCGGTATGTGCGCTTGATGAACTCCAGGGCCTTCTTGGGGGAGAATTTCTGCTCTGAAGCTAAAACAGTGTCAAAGTTCAGTAGTGTTGGATATGGGTATGCTGTGAAGGGCTGCTCATTATGTGACCTTATTGCAGACCTTCACAGCGCTCCCATATATAACACCACTGAACTAGGAATATTCTCGCTATCTTATATATTACTAGTGGCAACTGTAGTTAATAAGATGGTATTTTTGTGCTAAAACAACCTAATGACAGAAATCCAAAACAAGGTCAATACTGACACTGACACATAGAGTGTCATAACGGCACAGACCAACAAAGTCTCCATATGAAAAACAAACCAACAGTGTCCCCAAATGACACACAAACCAACAGTGTCTCCATCTGACACAGACCAACATTGCCTACATCTGACAAACAGACCAACAGTGTCTTCATCTGACACACAGACCAACAGTGTCTCCACATGACAAACAGACCAACAGTGTCTCCACATGACAAACAGACCAACAGTGTCTTCATCTGACAAACAGACCAACAGTGCCTCCATATGACAAACAGACCAACAGTGTCTTCATCTGACACACAGACCAACAGTGTCTTCATCAGACTCACAGACCAACAATGTCTCCATCTGACACACAAACCAACAGTGTAATCATCTGACACACAGACCAACAGTGTAATCATCTGACACACAGACCAACAGTGTAATCATCTGACACACAAACCAACAGTGTCACCATCTGACACAGACCAACAGTGTCACCATCTGACACACAGACCAACAGTGTCACTATCAGACAAACAGACCAACAGTGTCACCATCTGACACACAGACCAACAGTGTCACCATCTGACACACAGACCAACAGTGTCACCATCTGACACACAGACCAACAGTGTCACCATCTAACAAACAGACCAACAGTGTCACCATCTGACAAACAGACCAACAGTCTCCCATTCAGACAAACAGTTTAATCATCTGACACACAGACCAACAGTGTACCCATCTGACAAAGACAAAAACAAGAGTCTCCATCTGAAAAACAGACCAACAGTGTAACCATCTGACAAAGTCTCCTCGTCAGACACACAGACAAAGAGTGTCACCATCTGACACACAGAACAACAGTGTCTCCATCTGACACACATAACAACAGTGTCTCCATCTGACCTATAGACCAACAGTGTCTCCATCTGACACATAAACCAACATTGACCCCTTATGACTACCACACCAACAATGTCCCCTTCTGACACACAAACCAACAATGTCCACATCTGACACATAAACCAACATTGTCCTCATATAACACATAAACCAACAATGTCCCCATCTGACACATAAACCAACAGTGTCCCCATCTGACACATAAACCAACAATGTCCCCATCTGACACATAAACCAACAGAGTCCCCATCTGACACATAAACCATCAATGTCCCCATCTGACACATAAACCAACAATGTCCCTATCTGACACATAAACCAACAGTGTCTCCATCTGACACACAAACCAACAATGTCCCCATCTGACACATAAACCAACAGTGTCCCCATCTGACACACAAACCAACAATGTCCCCATCTGACACATAAACCAACAGTGTCCCCATCTGACACATATCAACAGTGACCCCTTATGACACAGAAACCAACAGTGTCAAATCTGACAAATAAACCAACTATGTCCCCATCTGAAACATAAACCAACAGTGACCCCTAATGACACATAAACCAACAATGTCCCAATCTGACACATAAACCAACAGTGTCCCCTTCTGACACACAAACCAATAATGTCCCCATCTGACACATAAACCAACAGTGTCCTCATCTGACACATAAACCAACAATGTCCCCATCTGACACATAAACCAACAGTGTCCCCATCTGACACATAAACCAACAGTGTCCCCATCTGACACATAAACCAACAGTGTCCCCATCTGACACATAAACCAACAATGTCCCCATCTGACATAAACCAACAGTGTCCCCATCTGACACATATTCAACAGTGACCCCTTATGACACAGAAACCAACAGTGTCCCCATCTGACACATAAACCAACAAAGTCCTCATCTGACACATAAACCAACAGTGACCCCTTATGACACATAAACCAACAATGTCCCCACCTGACACATAAACCAACAAGGTCCCAATCTGACACATAAACCAACAATATCCCCATCTGACACATAAACCAACAGTGTCCCCATCTGACACATAAACCAACAGTGTCCCCATCTGACACATAAACCAACAATGACCCTTATGACACACACACCAACAGTGTCCCCTTCTGACACACAAACCAACAATGTCCCCATCTGACACATAAACCAACAGGGTCTCCATCTGACACATAAACCAACAGTGTCCCCATGTGACACATAAACCAACAATGTCCCCATCTGACACACAAACCAACAATGTCCCCATCTGACACATAAACCAACAGTGTCCTCATCTGACACATAAACCAACAATGTCCCCATCTGACACATAAACCAACAGTGTCCCCATCTGACACACAAACCAACAATGTCCCCATCTGACACATAAACCAACAGTGTCCTCATCTGACACATAAACCAACAGTGACCCCTTATGACACATAAACCAACAATGTCCCCATCTGACATATAAACCAACAGTGTCCACTTCTGACACACAAACTAACAATGTCCACTTCTGACACACAAACCAACAGTGTCCCCTTCTGACAAACAAACCAACAGTGTCCCCTTCTGACACACAAACCAACAGTGTCCCCATCAGACACACACAAACCAACAGTGTCACCATCGGACACACACAAACCACCAGTGTCCCCATCGGACACACACAAACCAACAGTGTCCCCTGCTGACACACAAACCAACAGTGTCCAATAGTGATCCATAGACCAAACAGTGTCCCATACTGACACACAGACCAACAACTGTCCCATACTGACACACAATCCAACTGTGTCCCCTTATGACACATAAAACCAGCAGTGTCCAATTCTGACACAGAGACCAATAGTGTCCCATACTGACACATAAACAAACAGTGTCCAATTTTGACACACAGACAAACAATGTCTCCATCTGAAACACAGACCAACAGTTTCTCCTTCTTACACATCTGACAAACAAACCAACAGTGTCCCCTTCTGATGCACAAACCAAAAGGGAGCAATACTGAGACACAAACCAACTGTGTCCCCTTCTGACACACAAACCAACCGTGTCCACTTCTGACACACAAACCAAAGGGGACCGATACTGAGAAACACCTTATGAAGTGTCACCTTATGACGCACAAACTAACAGTGTCCAATAGTGATCCATACACCAACTGTGTCCTACAGTATCCAGGTCCCCTTATGACACATAAACCAACAGTGTCCAATACTGACAAACACATCAACAGTGTCCCCTTCTGACACAAACATCAACAATATCCTCTTCTGACACACAAACCAAAAGTGTCACATACTGACACACACACCAACAGTGTCCCCAAATGACACACAAACCAACAGTGTCCCATGCTGACACAAAAATTAAAAGTATCCCTTTATGAAATATTAAAACAACAGTGTCCTCTTATGACCAACAAACCAACAGTGTCCCTTTCTGACCCACGCACCAACAGTGCCCTCATATGATACACAGACCAACAGTGTCACATTATGACACACAAACCAATAGTGTCCTCTTCTGACACACAAACCAACAGTGTCTCCTTCCGACCCAGACACCAAAGGTATCCCATACTGACACACAAACCAACAGTGTCTCCTTATGCCACACAAACCAACAGTGTCCCCTTATGACACACAACCAACAGTGTCCCATACTGACGCACAAACCAACAGTGTCCCATACTGACATACAACAAAAAGTGTCCCATTCTGACACACACACCAACAGTGTTTCCTTCTGACACACAATCCAACAGGAACCGATACTGACAAACAAACCAACAGTGTCCCCTTCTGACACACAAACCAACAGTGTCCCCGTCTGACACACAAACCAACAGTGTCCCCTTCTGACACACAAACCAACAGTGTCCACCTATGATAGATAAACTGAAAGGAACCTATACTGACACACAAACCAACAGTGTCCACATATGGCGCACAAACCAACAATGTCCCCTTCTGACGCACAAACCAACAGTGTCCCCTTTTGACACACAAACCAATAGTGTCCCATCCTGACACACAAACCAAAAGTGTCACATACTGACACACACACCAACAGTGTCCCCAAATGACACATAAACCAACAGTGTCCCATGCTGACACAAAATTTAAAAGTATCCCTTTATGAAATATTAAACCAACAGTGTCCCCTTATGACCAGCAAACCAACAGTGTCCCTTTATGACACACACACCAACAGTGCCCTCATATGATACACATACCAACAGTGTCACATTATGACACAAAAACCAACAGTGTCCTCTTCTGATACACAAACCAACAGTGTCTCCTTCCGACCCAGACACCAACAGTATCCCATACTGACACACAAACCAACAGTGTCTCCTTATGCCACCCAAACCAACAGTGTCCCCTTATGACACACAAACGAACAGTGCCCCATACTGACATAAAACAGTGTCCCATTCAGACACACACACCAACAGTGTTTCATTCTGACACACAATCCAACAGGAACCGATACTTACACACAAACCAACAGTGTCCCCTTCTGACACACAAACCAACAGTGTCCCCTTCTGACACACAAACCAACAGTGTCCCCTTCTGACACACAAACCAACAGTGTCCCCTTTTGACACAAAAACCAATAGTGTCCCCATATGACACACAAACCAACAGTGTCTCCATCTGACACACAGACCAACATTGCCTCCATCTGACAAACCAACAGTGTCTTCATCTGACACACAGACCAACAGTGTCTTCATCTGACACACAGACCAACAGTGTCTCCACATGACAAACAGACCAACAGTGTCTTCATCTGACACACAGACCAACAGTGTCTTCATCTGACAAACAGACCAACAGTGCCTCCATATGACAAACAGACCAACAGTGTCTTCATCTGACACACAGACCAACAGTGTCTTCATGTGACACACCGACCAACAATGTCTCCATCTGACACACAAACCAACAGTGTAATCATCTGACACACAGACCAACAGTGTAATCATCTGACACACAGACCAACAGTGTAATCATCTGACACACAAACCAACAGTGTCACCATCTGACACAGACCAACAGTGTCACCATCTGACACACAGACCAACAGTGTCACTATCTGACAAACAGACCAACAGTGTCACCATCTGACACACACACCAACAGTGTCACCATCTGACACACAGACCAACAGTGTCACCATCTGACACACAGACCAACAGTGTCACCATCTGAAAAACAGACCAACAGTGTAACCATCTGAAAAACAGACCAACAGTCTCCTCGTCAGACACACAGACAAAGAGTGTCACCATCTGACACACAGAACAACAGTGTCTCAATCTGACCTACAGACCAACAGTGTCTCCATCTGACAAACAGACCAATAGTGTCTCCATCTGACACACAGACCAACAGTGTCTCCATCTGACACATAAACCAACAGTGACCCCTTATGATACACACACCAACAATGTCCCTATCTGACACATAAACCAACAGTCTCCCCATTTGACACATAAACCAACAATGTCCCCATCTGACACATAAACCAACAATGTCACCATCTGACACATAAACCAACAATGACCCCATCTGACACATAAACCAACAGTGACCCCTTCTGACACACAAACCAACAATGTCCCCATCTAACACATAAACCAACAGTGTCCTCATCTGACACATAAACCAACAATGTCCCCATCTGACACATAAACCAACAGTGTCTACATCTGACAAATAAACCAACAGTGACCCCTTATGACACACAAACCAACAGTGTCCCCTTCTGACACACAAACCAAACAGTTATGATAGACAAACTGAAAGGAACCTATACTGACACACAAACCAACAGTGTCCACATATGGCACACAAACCAACAGTGTCCCCTTCTGACGCACAATCCAACAGTGTCCCCTTTTGATACACAAACCAATAGTGTCCCATTCTGACACACAAACCAAAAGTGTCCCGTACTGATATACAACTAACATTGTCCCCATATGGCACACAAACCAACAGTGTACCCTCCTGACACACGAACCAACAGTGCCACTATATCACACACAAACCAACATTGACCGATACTAACAAGCAAACCAACAGTGTCCTCTTATCCAACACAAACCAACAGTGTTCCATACCGACACACACACCAACAGTGTCCCATACGGACACACACACCAACAGTGTTCCATACTGACACACACACCAACAGTGTCCAATACTGAAACACACACCAACAGTGTCCCATACTGACACACACACCAACAGTGTCCCATACTGACACACACACCAACAGTGTCCCATACTGACACACGAACAGTGTCCCATACTGACACACACACGAACAGTGGCCCCTAGTCACACACAAACAAACAGGGTCGGATACTCGAACATAAACCAACAGTGTCCCCATATGACACACAGACCGACAGTGTCCCCATATGACACAGAGACCGACAGTGTCCCCATATGACACAGAGACCAACAGTGTCTCCGTATGACAAACAAATAGAAAGGGACCGATACTGGCACACAAACCAACAGGGTCGGATACTGGAACACAAACCAACAGTGTCCCCATATGACACACAGACCGACAGTGTCCCCATATGACACAGAGACCAACATTGTCTCCATATGACAAACAAACAGAAAGGGACCGATACTGACACACAACCCAACAGTGTCCTCTTTTGCCACACAAATCAACAGTGTCGCCATATGACACACAAATCGAATGTGTCCACTTCTGACACACAAACCAACAGTGTCTCCTACAGACACACAAACCAACAGTGTCCATTTCTGACACACACACCAACAGTGTCTCCGTGTGACACACAAACCAACACTGTCTCCTTATGACACACAAATCAACAGTGTACCATACTGACACTCAAACTAAAGGTTTCCCCTTATGACACAGAACAGTGTCTCCTTCCGACCCAGACACCACAATGTCCCATAATGATACACAAACCAACAGTGTCTCCTTATGCCACATAAACAAACAGTGTTCCCTTATAAAACACACAAACCATTAGTGTTCCATACTGACACTCATGTCCCCTTATGACTCAAAAACTAACGGGTCCCATACCGACACACAAACCAACAGTGTCCACTTCTGACACACAAACCAACAGTGTCTCCATACGACACACAAACCCAGTGTCCTCATATGACACACAGACCGCCAGTGTCCTCTTCTGATACACAAACCAAAAGTGTCTCCTTCCAACCCAGACACCAACAGTGTCCCATACTCACACACAAACCAACAGTGTCTCCTTATGCTACACAAACCCACAGTGTCCCCTTATGACACACAAACCAACAGCGTCCCATACTGACACATAAACCAACAGTGTCCCTTACTGACACACAAACCTACAGTGTCTCTGACACACAAACCAACAGTGTCCATTACTAACACACAAACCGCCAGTGCCCTCATATCATACACAGACCAGCAGTGTCACATTATGACACACAAACCGAAAGGGACCGATACTGACACACAAATCGAAACGGAACGATTATGACACACAAACCAACAGTGTCTCCTTATGCCACACATACCAACAGAGTCCCATACTGACACATTAACCAAAAGAGTTCATTACTGACACACAAACCAACAGTGTCCCATACTGACACACAAACCAACAGTGTCCCATACTGACACACAAACCAACAGTGTCCCCTTACAACACACAAACCAACATTGTCCCATACTGACACAGAAACCAACAGTGTCCCATGCTGACACAGAAACCAACAGTGTCCCATACTGACACACAAACCAACAGTGTCTCCTTACGACACACAAACCAACAGTGTCCCCTTATGACACACAAACCAACAGTGTCCCCTTATGCCACACAAACTAACAGCGTCCCCATATGACACACAAACTATCAGTGTCCCCTTATGCCACACAAACTAACAGTGTCCCCTTATGACACACAAACTAACAGCGTCCCCTTATGCCACACAAACAAACAGTGTCCCCTAATGACAAACAAACTAACAGCGTCCCCTTATGCCACACAAACTAACAGCGTCCCCTTATGCCACACAAACTAACAGCATCCCCTTATGCCACACAAACTAACAGTGTCCCCTTGTGCCACAAACTAACAGTGTCCCCTGATGCCACACTAACTAACAGCGTCCCCTTATGACACACAAACTAACAGTGTCCCCTTATGCCACACAAACTAACAGTGTCCACTTATGCCACACAAACCAACAGTGTCACCTTATGCCACACAAACTAACAGCGTCCCCTTATGCCACACAAACCAACAGTGTCCCCTTATGACACACAAACTAACAGTGTCCCATTATGACACACAAACTGTGTCCCCTTATGACACACAAACTAACAGTGTCCCCTTATGACACACAAACTAACAGTGTCCCCTTATGACACACAAACTAAGAGCGTTCCCTTATGCCACACAAACTAACAGTGTCCCCTTATGACACACAAACTAACAGCGTCCCCTTATGCCACACAAACCAACAGTGTCCCGTTATGACACACAAACTAACTGTGTCCCCTTATGACACACAAACTAACAGTGTCCCCTTATGACACACAAACTAACAGTGTCCCTTTATGACACACAAACTAACAGTGTCCCCTTATGCCACACAAACCAACAGTGTCCCCTTATGACACACAAACTAACAGCGTCCCCTTATGACACACAAACTAACAGTGTCCCCTTATGCCACACAAACCAACAGTGTCCCCTTATGCCACACAAACTAACAGTGTCCCCTGATGCCACACAAACCAACAGTGTCCCATACTGACACGCAAACCAACAGTGTCTCCTTCCGACCCAGACACCAAGTGTCCGATACTGACACACAAACCAAGAGTGTCTCCTTCTTAGTTAGTTACGTCAATGTGTTTCAAGATCAAGCAGTTTCAAATGTATACCATGGACAAGAAGGACAGATAGCCTGCTGGACTGACTGAGCCACAAACATTCAAGGCCAAAACAATATGTATCCCCTACTTTTAGGTGCGAGATATTATGAGTTCATAAGAAATGTTAATAGATCATCACAGATTGAGAGGGCAGTGACAGGCTTACTTTGGAAGTTGATTTTCGTTCTGTCCAGAGGAGCGATGGTTGTCTTGGCAACAGCCCCAGCCAGGCCCCCGGCCATCAGCGAGGTGAGGATCTTGTGGCGGTTGGACACCTGGGATGTGCAATGATGGCATTTTCATGAAAGCAGTTTCCTTGAACACTGTTCAGGTTCTGCTTTTCAAGTCACTTCATTCTGTTTGAGAATATTTGGTAACATAGGCAAGTCACTACTTAACAACCAACCAAATGTTACATCATGAAAAAAAAAAATTCACAACTGATCACAATAATTAACAATCTTTATGAGGTTCATCAATTATCTGTTACTGTCTGAAAACAAAGAAACTTCTGTTTTATCAACTGATAGAAGACAATCAGTTATATTTATATAAAAATATTTTTTTATTTAGAGTTGTTTATCAGCTCATAAACAAGGATATGGAGTTCTGATGCGTAGGAAATACTGATGAATACATTTCTGCAGTTACAATAACTTTATGTTTTTTTTCAATGCAAAAATATTTGAATGCACATCACCGCTGTTTACAATTCATTGACATCACTTTCATTCAAAAAAAACTGAACAAATGAAGAATAAGTCCTAAGTATTTTTTCATGTTGTTTATTGGAGATTAACAATGGTGATTGTGTTGTGTTAACATAGAGAAAAAAAAGCGAGTGTCAGGTTAGAACTGGTATTACTTTGCAATAAAATGTTCTTCCTCTATATTTCTATAATTCTACAACCTATGAGAAGTCTAAGTTAGTAACAGAATTTAGAATTGTAGTTATATAGAGGATATTTGTTGGATTCGGTAAAATCTCTATTTTAATTCACGAGTGATCATATACATTTATATTTTCAAGAGTGGCAATATATATTTTTCATGATCACCAGTGAATAAAGAGCCGATATTCTACCAAAACCAACAAATTTTCTTGTTATTTTATGCTTTTTTCACCACTTTTTTTCTTTTAATTTTAATTGCTATCTAAGTGGGTTTTATTGGAAAATATCCCCGGACTCGTTTGACAATTTTGAGTCTCGCATTGTTGACGGTCCGTTTCATTTACTGTTTTCAATCGGGAACCAGTATGAAACAGTGGAAATTATCAGAGTGGTAATTTTCAATGTTTTAAACAGTGAATTACCAATTTAATTTCACTGATATTTCCCCATTAATTACTGGAAAGCATTAAATATAAGGCATTAAACTCTTGGCACAAACCCATTTTAAAACCGTTTTGTAACAAGAGATCTTTGCAAAACATGTATGCCCCCCGACTTGCAGCCAATTCGTCAATATGTGAAATTGTTAAAGAGATTTTTTAAATAATGTATGTGCACATTCACACACGGTGACGAAATTAAAGTTGATGCTTTAGAAAGTTAATATAAAGCTGAAAGAAAGATAGAGTATAATTATGGATTTATTTTTACAGTCTATTTTATAAGGATGCCTGTTTTCTGCTTGATTTAAACATCAACTAGGCCAAAACATCTCTAGATATCCTGCGGAAACAAAATGGTCTACGGAGAAAACAGTTTCCATGTTACAAGCCCCTGTGACCTTGACCTTTGAACTGTTGACCTCAAACTTGGTGTCTTCCTTTCCTCCCGAGTAACCAGCATACCAGCTTGGATGATCGTAGGTCAAAGCGTATTCTACATATCATTAGGGAAACGAAATGGTCTACAGAGGAAACAGTTTTCATATTACAAGCCTGTCACCTTGACCTTTGACCTGTTGACCTCAAAATTGATAGACGTCTTCCTTTCCTCCCGAGTAACCAGCATACCAACTTGGATGATCGTAGGTCAAAGCGTATTCTACATATCATTAGGCAACCGAAATGGTCTACAGAGGAAACAGTTTTCATATTACAAGCCTGTCACCTTGACCTTTGACCTGTTGACCTCAAAATTGATAGGCGTCTTCCTTTCCTCCCGAGTAACCAGCATACCAACTTGGATGATCGTAGGTCAAAGCGTATTCTACGTATCATTAGGGAAACGAAATGGTCTACAGAGGAAACAGTTTTCATATTACAAGCCTGTCACCTTGACCTTTGAACTGTTGACCTCAAAATTGATAGGCGTCTTCCTTTCCTACCGTGTAACCAGCATACCAACTTGGATGATCGTAGGTCAAAGCGTATTCTACATATCATTAGGGAAATGACATGGTCTACAGAGGAAACAGTTTTCATATTACAAGCCTGTCACCTTGACCTTTGAACTGTTGACCTCAAAATTGATAGGCGTCTTCCTTTCCTCCCGAGTAACCAGCATACCAACTTGGATGATCGTAGGTCAAAGCGTATTCTACATATCATTAGGCAACCGAAATGGTCTACAGAGGAAACAGTTTCCATATTACAAGCCTGTCACCTTGACCTTTGACCTGTTGACCTCAAAATTGATAGGCGTCTTCCTATCCTCCCGAGTAACCAGCATACCAACTTGGATGATCGTAGGTCAAAGTGTATTCTACATATCATTAGGGAAACGAAATGGTCTACAGAGGAAACAGTTTTCATATTACAAGCCTCTGTCACCTTGACCTTTGACCTGTTGACCTCAAAATTGATAGGCGTCTTCCTTTCCTCCCGAGTAACCAGCATACCAACTTGGATGATCATAGGTCAAAGCGTATTCTACATATTAGGGAAACGAAATGGTCTACAGAGGAAACAGTTTTCATATTACAAGCCTCTGTCACCTTGACCTTTGAACTGTTGACCTCAAAATTGATAGGCGTCTTCCTTTCCTCCCGAGTAACCAGCATACCAACTTGGATGATCGTAGGTCAAAGCGTATTCTACATATCATTAGGCAACCGAAATGGTCTACAGAGGAAACAGTTTTCATATTACAAGCCTGTCACCTTGACCTTTGACCTGTTGACCTCAAAATTGATAGGCGTCTTCCTTTCCACCTGAGTAACCAGCATACCAACTTGGATGATCGTAGGTCAAAGCGTATTCTACATATCATTAGGCAACCGAAATGGTCTACAGAGGAAACAGTTTTCATATTACAAGCCTGTCACCTTGACCTTTGACCTGTTGACCTCAAAATTGATAGGCGTCTTCCTTTCCTCCCGAGTAACCAGCATACCAACTTGGATGATCGTAGGTCAAAGCGTATTCTACATATCATTAGGGAAACGAAATGGTCTACAGAGGAAACAGTTTTCATATTACAAGCCTGTCACCTTGACCTTTGACCTGTTGACCTTAAAATTGATAGGCGTCTTCCTTTCCTCCCCAGTAACCACCATACCAGCTTAAATGATCGTACATCAAAGCGTTCTCTGGATAGCGTGCGGAAACGAATTTCATGTTACAAGCCCCTGTGACCTTGACCTTTGACCTCAAAATCAATAGGCGTCTTCCTTTCCTCCCAAGTAACCAGCTTACCAACTTAAATGATCTTACGTCAAAGCGTTCTCAAGATATCGTGCGGAAACGAAATGGTCTACGGACAGGTGCAAAGCAATATACCCCACTTCTTCGAAAGGGGGGCATAATTATTTATTGAGCATGCATTTGTAAAGTGAGACTAAGTATGCACACTGTTACATTCAACATATTGTCTGTATTTTTCCCAGCTTGTCCTAGAGCATGTCTGGACAAGTGAAATATTGCCAATATCTACTTTATAATTACAGTACGCACAAGCAACAAACATTATTTGTCAATGGACAAGAAAGGCAGTATGAGATTTTGCCACCAGTGATATCCCAGCATTGTTTTTCCCACAAGAAACTAAAATACCACAATATTAAAGCCGTCTAACATTCATTGACATTCACTGCTGCTTGGTGGGGGGGATTAAAGCAAGTGCGTTTAAACTGATATTAAGCTGTTTTTAATGAAGAATGACTGCCGACAACACCCCAAAGTGTTTTTTTCATCTTTGAGGGAAAATTCCCTTCAGATGGGGAATTTTACGCCAAAAGGGATTTTTTTTATTTCTATTTCTTTTTTACATGTTTATATTCTACTCTGTTATAAAAAATTAATGAATTGTTTTGCTAAAAATAATAACTTAGATTATGCACTAACTTGGTTTGATGAAAAATTGCTGGGCTTGTTTACAAAAAATTCCTCTATCTTAGTCAATTTTTTTCCAATTTAGGTTAATTTTTTTTTAATTAAAGCTTATGTTCTAAAAGGAATTTTAAGGTAAATATAGGTGAAAAATATATACTTTTTAAGCAGGAAATGGGGCCAAATTTAGGCCCCAAATTGGCCCTAAAAAAAAGCACCCAGAGATACCAACAGGATTTACCTTCTGATTGATACTGTGTTCCTCGTGGTGGAAGTGTTCCCCATTCCCGTTGGTGTGTGGGTGCCCTGCACACTGACTAGACTCACCTCTACCGCTGGAGGACTGACTAGACTGCGAGACCTGACCCTGCTCACTGGCTGGCGAGACCTGACCCTGCCCACTGGCTGACACTCCTAGCGAACACACACACATGCAACAACTGTCTGGGGGAAAATACTACCATAAACATAAGATGACAAACACTAGATTTAACCTTTAGCAATAAGAAATGAAATACAAATTTCTTGATTTGAAAAAATACCTGTTGTTTCAATTTTTGAAAACCTTTTTCTAGAAAATATGAAAATATGCCTCATTTTGTATTATTTTAGTATTCATAGAAGTCACTGGCTACTTTGGTTTCAGGTAATTCTTACAGAAACAATCTAAGCTGCCTTTGCATGTCTGTTAATGTACAAATTTACATACAAACACTGACAATTAAGTACCTGCATCAACTGTGCCTTTACCATTGACAGTGTTCCCACTGAGGCCTGTCCCAGTCAGAGGAGTGGGCAGTGGTCCATCAGCACTAGACATGTCTCTATCCGCAGCATACACAACAAAATGCCTTGCTATGAGTTTACATACATTGTGAAATATTTGTTTGAAGTCTGTCGACTGAAATGCAGCTAAATTGGTCTCCTTCAGCTCTGCAAATTGTTTATTTCCTAATAAATCATGTTCAAGAGTATAATGTAAGATAGATAGATGTTTTTCAAGTGATAATCTGGTATGCTGACAACCATCATCAATTGTGTCGTGTGATGCAATGGCATGTCGTGGACAATCCAATGATTTAGACCTTCTTTCATACAAACAATCTGTATCATAAGTATAAAGGTCAGAGGATTTGCATGGAGCTATTGCATTATCACATGATGGACACACTGAGCTTTGGAATTCAACTCGCTGGTTTGGTTTATTTGTACGCTGACATGAAGCCTGCAGTTCACCTGTACCACCTCCTTTAGAGTCTGAACATCTGGCATCACAAACCCAGGAGGCATGATCTTTGGTGCTTAGTACCGTCTCTGAGCCCATGTGTGAGCACATCTGAGCACAAGACCCAATAATGTCTCCCATAGCCATACAGCCTGTGGGACCACTCAACTGCCTACCCTGGCACCACAGACTTGCTGACTGGCAGACCTCCAGTCCAGTGAGATGCTGACCTCCAAACTGGCAGACCTCCTGTCCGGTCAGAGGCTGACCTCCAGACTGGCAGACCTCCTGTCCGGTGAGAGGCTGACCTCCAGACTGGCAGACCTCCTGTCTGATGTGATGCTGACCTCCAAACTGGCAGACCTCCTGTCCGGTGTGATGCTTTCCTGGGCTGGTACAACTGTGACCAAGGCAAAAACACCTCCTGTCTGTAACTAGCAAACTTGTGGGACTGGAGGAAACCCTTTCCATTTCTAAGCTAACTGTCTCATTGTCTACTCTTGCTTAAATTCGTAATGATGAGTTGTGCATGTTGCTGCTGTCAGGTCATACCAGTACCACTATGTCTTGTATAACACTGTCCTATGTCAATCCCTTGCAAAACAGGTCACTGTATTCCTGAAAACACAAATGTAGATATTTTTATGTAACTGTTCACTCTTATCGGAACAAGTACTGGGGCTACAATACAAAGTACAGATATATTGACAAGCCCTCATATTCAGGCATTTTCTAATTCCAGTTAAAGACTAATAGAAACAAGAGATGTTTGTAAAACATGTATGCCCCCCGACTTGCAGCCAAGTCGTCAATATGTGCAATTGTTAAGAGATTTTTTTAATATTGTATGTGCACATTAACACATGGGGAGGAAATTAAAGTTGATGCTTTAGAAAGTAAATATAAAGCTGAAAAAAAGATAGAGTATAATTATGGATTTATTTTTACAGTCTATTATATAAGGATACCTGTTTTCTGTCTGATTTAAACATCAAGACATCTCTAGATATCCTGCAGAAACAAAATGGTCTACGGAGAAAACAGTTTCCATGTTACAAGCCCCTGTGACCTTGACCTTTGAACTGTTGACCTCAAAATTGATAGGCGTCTTCCTTTCCACCCGAGTAACCAGCATACCAACTTGGATGATCGTAGGTCAAAGCGTATTCTACGTATCATTAGGGAAACGAAATGGTCTACAGAGGAAACAGTTTTCATATTACAAGCCTGTCACCTTGACCTTTGACCTGTTGACCTCAAACTTGATAGGCGTCTTCCTTTCCTCCCGAGTAACCAGCATACCAACTTGGATGATCGTAGGTCAAAGCGTATTCAACATATCATTAGGCAACCGAAATGGTCTACAGATGAAACAGTTTTCATATTACAAGCCTGTCACCTTCACCTTTGACCTGTTGACCTCAAAACTGATAGGCGTCTTCCTTTCTCCCCAGTAACCAGCATACCAACTTAAATGATCATACGTCAAAGCGTTCTCTAGATATCATGCGGAAACAAATTTCATGTTACAAGCCCCTGTGACCTTGATCTTTGACCTGTTGACCTCAAAATCAATAGGTGTCTTCCTTTCCTCCCAAGTAACCAGCATACCAACTTAAATGATCGTAGGTCAAAGCGTTCTCTAGATATCGTGCAGAAACAAAATGGTCTACGGACAGACCGACCGAACATCTGACCGACCGACGGACAGGTGCAAAGCAATATACCCCCACTTCTTCGAACGGGGGGCATAATCATGAAAAGTGAAAAAGCTGTCAGACAGTAGTACCAATTCTAGGTAAGTAAATGCTGGGCGAACTCACAATTTGCTGGTCACGTCTGTCGGACCAACGGCTGTTCAGAAGTGTGTGACGGAACAGTGCGTCACCTTAGTTCAAGAATTCAATAATGATTATTAGGGATGGGACCAAATAATCGAATACTTGAATATCGGATAATATTCGAATATAAAAAAACGAATACGAATATTCGATTTTCACATTTATTTAAAGAACTAAATTTCTTTTAAAAAATCTTGTTTTTTGTCCAGTTTGAATTTGAAGTTAACATGAATTCCAGTCGTATTTCCTGCCTAGCAGGTGGGCGGGGGCAGTGTAACGTTTTTACAACACATGCCAAACATGTCCAATTAACGACTATTGATAATTGGCAGGGGGGCCACGTCTTTACACGGGCCGCGAATTAACAGCGCGAATAAGACGCATTGTATCAACAAATAACAAAACTGGGCCATGTTGTGACAACGGTTTCACAGTTTGCACAAGGCGTACATTGTTGTTTATTGTCCGTAAGTGACATCTATACGGTTAACTTCTTTACAGTAAATTACAATTACTCTCTAAGTAAACCAATCAAACTGAATCCATTATCAGCCAATCAATTTCTTTAACAAAATTAGCATGATCTGGTCAATCTTAATATACGTCACTTGTAAATTATTATCCATTATATCAACACCGTATATTATACAACAATGCCACCATCATGTGCTTGGAAGTACTTAACGCGGTCATTAGACACAACCCAGGCAACGTGTAATCTATGTAATGAGAAATTTGTGTACGGAACGATTAACAAATGAATTAACAATACATTTAACAATATCTTACATTTTTTTATATTTGCCTAACACTCACTAAGTTATATCGCTCATTTACCACTGAAACAAGGTAAAACAACTACGTACACGTAGTAAACATATTTGGGAAAGGTAAATATTCTGACAAGAGTGCCGTATATAGCAGTATTTACAAAACGAATATTCGAATATATATATGAATACCTAAAACTAATATTAGAATATTGATTTCTGTACATGTATTCGGTCCCATCCCTAATGAAAATGATTATGCCCCCCTTCGAATTAATTCTAGCGAGTACAACTCCAGCAGGAGAATCATTCTAAAAATAGCGTGCGGTTAAGCTGTGTTAATACACACACATCAATTAGGGTCTGGAGAATCCTAAACCTGAGAATTGCAATAAATGGGGAATTAATAAACTTACTGCTCATTCATTCCCGCTATTATTTTCTGACAATGTTAATTTGTTAAATTTGCCTAACAAATTCATGTATCAATTATGCTTACGTAAATTACTAGTATTTAGCTTATACATGTATCACTGGTGAAAACATGGGGCGATATATGATCGGTTTATTCACGGTACAGATATTAATAATTATTGACTTTCTCTCAAATTAATTTTGGAGGCCGATACGTTTTCTTATAGTGTCTGAAAAGTCTAGAGTCGAAGTCTCCTTTATATACGGCTAAATTTGCTGGGACAGCTAAATGCCGAAAGACTATTTTTGTGGTTGAAACCTGAAAGTTATCAGTGCTACAGATAAGCATTGTTTTTTCGTTAAAACAAACTAATTTTCTTGAAAAACTATTTAATTTTAAAAAGTCCTGGTAATTAATATGTTAAAATACCAAAAAACCTTCTGTAACCAATCTTTTTGTTGACATGGATATTTTGTTTGGGATAATAATTACTATGACACCGCATACAAATATTGACAGTTTTGACTTGTCCGGTTCCATACTTCTGCTTCTTTATCAACTGATATTCAGAATCAGATTACAGGTGTAAATTGGGAACAAACACCCATTGTGATTTAGGACCAGTATTTTAAGAAAATAATGGTTTTAACAAGAGGGCCAAGATGGCCCTAGGTCGCTTACCTGAGTGTATGGCTTTTAACAAAAAGATTGTTTAAGATTTCAATGTAGCCATATAAGGAAAACTGCCCCATCCCCCCCCGGCGGCCATTTTTTTAAACAGATCAGAATGATTTCCAGGAATTTGGTAGATGGTCACCCAAGGAACATGTGTGTGAAATTATTTTTTAATTTAGCCAGTAGTTTCAGACAAGAAGATTTTTAAAGTTTTCAAAATAGCAATATAAGGAAAACTGCCCCGCCTCCTGGCGGCCATGTTTTTTAACAAATCAAAATGATTTCAAGGAATTTGATAGAGGGTCACCCAAGGAATATTTATGTTAAATTATTTTGAAATCCAGCCAGTGGTTTCAGACAAGATTTTTTAAAGTTTTCAATATAGCCATATAAGGAAAACTGCCCGCCCCCTGGCGGCCATGTTTTTTAACGTATCAAAATGATTTGAAGAAATCTGGTAGAGGGTTACCCAAGGGCGTTTTCCGTGAAATTATTTTGAAATCCAGCCAGTGGTTTCAGACTAGAAGATTTTTTAAAGTTTTCAATATAGCCATATAAGGGAAACTGCCCACCCCCTGGAAGCCATGCTTTTAACAAATCAAAATGATTTAAAGGAATCTGGTCGAGGATCACCCAAGGACCAATTCTGTTAAACTATTTTGAAATCCAGCCAGTGGTTTCAAACTAGAAGACTTTTAAACTTTTCAATATAGTTATATAAGGAAAACTGGCCCGCCCCCTGGCGGCCATGTTTTTAACAAATCAAAATGACTTGAAGGAATTTGGTAGTGGGTCATCCAAGGAGCATTTCTGTGAAAACTATTTTCAAATCCAGCCAGTGGTTTCTGACAAGAAGATTTTTTAAGTTTTCCAGTTTTTAAGCTTTTGGTTGCCATGACAACCAGAGTTTTTATTACATTTTAATAAATTGAAGGAATTTGGTAAAGGACTAGCCCAGGAACATTTCTGCCAAGTCTGTATAAATCCGCCTAGTGGTTTCAGAGAAGAAGTTGTTTGAAGTAAAATGTTGACGACGGACGCCAGTCGCCAGGAACATACTGACCACAATAGCTCACCCATGAGCACTTCATGCTCAGGTGAGCTAAAAATATACAAGAATACAAACACCCGTCTTTCAATGCGGATTTTGCAATGTTACTTACATTCCAATGCAAAACTCCATTTATTGTTTATTTATTACAGTACAATGTAATCAAACTAAACTAAATTTGACAGCTTTTTAACCTGCTAAAATCTAATTTGCGAAGAAATAAGTTAAATACCTGATATTAAATGGAAACTCAAACTATTTGAACAGTGATAAAAAAACTAATTACCCCGGTATTCTTGAGGGTGGTCAGTAAAAAAACGATTTGAGTAAAAACATTGGAAGTGAAAACTATTTGTCTGAAAAATTATCTGTTATCCACAAACATATTTTATTTAACAGCATTTTTCCTCTTTGTAAATGTGCTACCAGCAAATGGTACCATTTCCAATCAGATTTACATACTAATTTCCTAGTCTAAAGTTTAAAAAATTCCCAAATCTCTTAACAAAAAACAAAACTCCACAAGACTGAGGTTTAGGAAAAGATCTAGAGCGAAATAGCACAGTGCTGCATCCTGCTCCTTTTTGGTTCCCCCAAGCTGCGCCTCTGGGCTGGTCAACACAAAGATGTTGATATCTTTTGAAATCAACATATTTTTGCAAATAATAAATACAAGTAACTGAATCAATGAAACAAGTTGTTTTATAGTTTATTTATTGTAACTTATATAAATTGATTTTACATCCATTTTGGTAGTTCTTAATGAAAGTGATAAAATTCCCAATTTTGTTGAGCTTTACATTAACGCATTTTATTTAACAGCGTGTTTCCTTTATGTAGATGTGCTACCAGCAAATGGTACCATTTCCAATCAGATTTACATACCAATTTTCCTAGATTGAAGTTTAAAAAAATCCCAAATCTCTTAACAAAAATCCACAAGACTGAGGTAACTCAGGTTGTTCCTGTAAAAAATCAACTTTCAATTTATCACATCCAAATAATAAATGCAAGTAAATGAATCATGAAAGTGATAAAATTCACAATTTTGTTGAAAACGACACTAATTAATCCAATTTAACCTGTACCGGTAACATTCCGAAAGAAGTAAGGAAAAATGCTGCTTATACATGACATAAACTGCCAACCATGTTCCGAAATTTACCTAGGACATGATTTTCTGATGACAAATGTGTTTATTAATAGAATTGCTGAAAGGCCCGGTCACTACGGGTGTCACGATATTAGAAATCCATATTGCAATGAATTGCAATATTTTTTAAGTTATCACAATATTTATTGCGATATATTGCAACCTGTGTATTTATGTACTTTATAAGCAAAATAATTATGAACAGCGCAATATTTTATAGGATGTTTATTTTTTTAATTTTTATTTTCACCAATTTTGATGACAGGCACAACAATAGCAACATATAAACAGCAGATAGAAAAGCAAAACAATTATGAGCAACACTCAAACAGGGCTTTCATTAACTTTTGAAAACTGGAAGTTTGAACTTCCTGGCCTCTGATTTTGGAAGTTTTTTTCATAATATTTGGAAGTTTTGACAGTATTGTGCTACATAAGTCCTGAGCATTTCAGAAATTAAATGAAGTACTGTATGAAATTTAAGGTGTTTTATCACAAGTTCAGTCAAGATATGCGTACAATATCTTTTCGACAACTGAAGACTTTGTCTTCAAGAATGTACAAGTGTGGACAAGTCTGTATGATTTGTGAGGACATGAGCACGAGCTTCTGACAACATTTTAAGAGAAACGGAAGAGCAGATGTCGTAGGCAAGTCTCCCAAACTCAGGGTTAGAACTAAGCAAAAAAAAGCCACTTGCAAAAAATTGCGAGTGGCTTTTGAGCTTACTCGCAAAATGAGAAATTAACGCGCAAAATATCGATAGAGCCTTAATGAATTAGTGTTCTAGTGAAATATTGAGGGTGTCAAAAAATCTGACTGCTGGTTTGATGCATTGGATAAATTAGAGATTTAAATACCATTGAAATGGGGGTGACAAAATATACATGTCTTTGAATTAAAATGGAGAGTGTTTGGACAGAAAACATATTGAATATTAACATGACTATTCACATTCAATGTCGATTGTTAGGTGTTTTTAAAGGTGAAACCAACAACAACAAATATGGAGAAAAAAACGGGAATACAAAATCAACGAGCATTGACAAAACATTACTGCAAGTTATTCTGTTTTTTTTCTCTTCTGTTGCTTCAAAAATCAGGTCCGTGTTATACACATTTTTTGTAATGTTACTCTCAAAATTTTGCAAGCTTGTGGAAAATGTACTCGCAAATTCTTAAACTTACTCGCATTTTTGCTAGTATGCGAGCCTAAATCCGAACCCTGCCCAAACTCCCAGCAAACTTGTGTTATGTCATAGAATGAGAAGATATGGCAAAATGCTACGACATGCAAAGATATGTCTACGGAATGAGTTCCAGTGTGTTTGAGAGGGCACGAGATTCCTTCGACATGTCTTCGTCATGTGTAAGAGAACAAAGTCGCCAAGAAGCTTGGCGATTTTTGGCGACATAAGAAGAGATTAGTAGACATCACTGCCACAAATAACGACATGTGTACAAGGTCAGCACAACACTAGACGAGTTGTGGGGAGTTACAACTCGCCAGAACTCGTCGCTTAAATTCGCCACAGTGTGACAGGGCCTTAAGGCAACCTACCAATCAACATCAAGCAATACCCTACAGTTTAGCAGATTATCGATAAAATTGAACACAACGTCGGTTAACGAGATTAAGTTAACAAGATTCTTTTAAAAATGCATATGTGTGTAGCTTTAAATTGCTGATGTATTTAAAATGGAAGTGATATCGTACAAATAATTATGGAACATAATCATTATTGAGGAATACATTTTATGTACATCCTGGGTTGTCATTATCAAATGAAACGAGCGATTTTTATCTAAATGTAAGCAATTTGACCAAGGGCCTTAAGGGAGCCCACTGGTGATGTTACTGATCACAATTATTAAGTTCATGGATAAAACTACCGATTTTCTCACGATTTTAAACGATTAATTTGATCGGCAATCGGTTAACAATGACAACCCTGTGTACATCGTATTAAAAAAAATTAATGCTAACCTTGCCATTTCAGCACATGAAAATAACGACCAAAATTTTTTTGATGCAATTTTCATTACATCCTCCAGTGACCTAACTCCGGTGACATAAGGGATTAATGAGCAAAATCTCTTTTTCAGTGTTAGTAATGCAATAACAAATGAATTACCTTTAAAGAATTAATTAATTCCAGTATATTGCATATAAAATTTGTTAAATTGCACAAAGTAATCCAATGCAATAAGAATCAAATTCACAGTCGTTGTAATATCGTTTGGCATAAACAATGCTGACCTAATTCCGGTGACGTAACTTTACACACAATAAAGGGACTGTACTCTGTAGAAACCAGCATATAGGCAGGAAAGAAGCTGTCAATCAAAGTTTTGCGTTTACCCTAGTTCAGTCGTCTGCTTGGAAATAACAGTGTTTAGTGATTACTAGTGTTAAGCAATGGCAATGGAATTACATGTTAGTAAAATGGAGTAGGTTTTATCAGGTTAGATATTTTATTTGATTTATACATGTTTTCTCCAAGTTTTCGTAATGTTTATTATTATTTTAATTGAAAATCATTTTAGTGCACAATATTGGATTAGCGCATGCGTGTGACGTCATCCAAATATCAAATCACCGGAATGAGGTCTCCCACGGAATGATGTCACTTTACGATATGTGTTATATAGGTAAACTTTCCCCCCACAGAAATGGTCCTGACCCGGCATAGCCCGTCATGCATAACATTGCCAATATAAAAAGTATCTCATATATGTCTTTGTTACTTAATGCTACCACATGCTTGATCTGTCCAGAATCAGGTTCTACAAGAGATGACCTTGACTTTACTATTGAATGTTTATCCCCATTGCAATTTGTTAACTTCACTATGTTCACAGCCTACCCAGAGTAATGTCACTTTTAACAAATTTGCAGCATTAACAACTAATACGTTTTGACAGAATGATTTATTACAATATTTGCCTATATTTAAGAAAAACTATTCCATATACCGTTTACTTTAAACACAGAATATATATATTCCAGTTACAAAATAGAACGTTGGGACTTAATCAATGTCAATAAATGCTGTACGGTACGTCCAATTAACCTTGATGGCTACATTGACGAAGGATAATAACGGTAACGTCTATGTTGTGGGCCGCTGTCGAAACCGACATTGAAAACGGACTGATTTCATCAAGATTGTTTATTCCAACATGATACTTTCTAATTTTTCTATAGAAAAAGAGCAAAATTATCGTTGTTAAGATACCAAATAAACAACGCAAAAAGTAGTCCCGATTGTGAGCGGAGCATACAGTAGTAAAATATAGTTCTCATTACAAATGCACAGATATTTGTCAAATCATGTTAGAATCGAAATAATGTTCGCATTATCTTTGTTTATCGCCTTGTACACAGCAGTGAGAACTCGAACTACAACATCAATGTGTCGCAGCAAACCCTCATGTCCATGGCCCGCCTTGTACGCAGCAGTGAGAACTCGTACTACAACATCAAGGTGTCCCTGCAAAGATGTCGCTGTAAACCCTCATGTCCATGGCCCGCCGTATACCTATAGCAGTGAGAACTCGAACTAGAACATCAAGGTGTCGCTGCAAACCCTCATGTTCATGGCCCGCCGTATACGCAGCAGTGAGAACTCGAACTAGAACATCAAGGTGTCGCTGCAAACACTCATGTCCATGGTCCGCCTTATACGTATAGCAGTGAGAACTCGAACTACAACGCAGAGTCAGGTCGATCTACTGTCGAGACAGGACGGGCGGGGAACAGCAGGAGACCGGAAATTAGCACTTTGTCTCTACATAGATACTGGTGTACTTACTAGTGTAACACATGCACAATGGCATATACAATCCAGGCCCGGTTTATCGGGGGGATGGGGGCACAGGGGGGCACGTGTCCCCCACTTCAGCTGACCCAAAAGCTTATGTAATGTAAATCTAAATAATCTAAAACATGACATTTTAAATAGAAAAAAAGAAGATTGTGAAATTATGTCGTGCCCCTAAACTGATCAGTATCGCTCATCCAAGACCAACGCATAAGGCACAGATTCAAAGGGAGGAGGCATATGGGACATGTGCTCCAGCTGGACACAGATCATATGCTGCTTTAATTTCTAGAGGTTATATACCAGTAAATCATTGTGTATACCTCCGTGGTCCATTCGAAAGTAGTGCCTATTACTACAGAGTTCCCTTTCTCTTCTGGTATAAAAGCCATTTAGCAATCTCAGACATGCCTTTTGTGTTTATTTCTTATAACCCATGTGTGTCTGAATCATTGTGGAGTATTTCATTGGAGGCTAACTTGAAAGGTGAACTTTTGGGGTGTGTTTACTGTGGTATGGGGCTTTTGTCGAAATATGACTGCCGAAAACGCGTTTTCTACCAGTGTCTGCATTCAGGCGAGATGCTTTTTTTTAAGTAACATGGCATGATCTTTTTTATTGCAAATTTTGGAAGAGGAAAGATTCATCTTTAAATTGATACCATGCTTGCACAATCTGAAATAAAGGAAATGCTAGAAAAATGCTTGGAAAGTTCGCCGTTTTATAATTGGACCCTATGGGATTTGGAATTACTGGTATGTAACCTAGAGCAAAGCCTCAGGTAGTGCCCCTATACTGATCGTTATCGTTAAATTTAGACAACAGCCTTGGGCAACTTGTAGGAACGGATTCACGGCAGGAGGTGGGGGCACTATGGGGCATGTGTTTCGCAGCTGACCCCCAAAAAATCCTTATCGCGAATTCATAGCACGGCTTTAGTAACAACGTACCACCAGTGCTTAAAGGCATAGTTTAATCCTTCTTTATTTGACCCCCTCCCAATCTGGGGTATTATACCCCTGTGTAATGGCACCCTACTGTGGTCACAGTGGGGTGACCCTTGTCAGTTGAGATAATACACTGATGCAGAGGTAGAGATATATTGAAACAATGCACAAAGCCATTGCTCAGTTAGCTGAGAAAAAAGATTGCAGATAAGGATAGGATATTTTGTGGAGGACCAATACACTGAGTGGAATACCCCATGGAGTGGCCAGACATTCTTTGAACTAGGCCTGTAAGTGATGTGTTCACTCGGCGCTTTAAGATGCTTGTTGCTTCCGACATATTTAACTTTATAGCTATCGCTTTAAACTCATTCTCGTTCAAAGTAATGGTCATAAAACTCTCGGACGCGTGGAAAAATCACCAAAGCTACCACTTTCATTTACCTGTAATGAATAAGTTAAACTGAAAGTAATTTCTTTGATATCGAGAAGTCATCTATTTCTCAACTTATGTCTTTGACATTAACTCATTAACAGCTAAATATTATATTCGCTTAAACAAAGACTTCTGAAGATTCATGAAAGTCGTCCGAATTGCATTAAACGTTCAATGAAATTATCCCATAATTGTCTATTTTGTAGTTAACAAGGGTTTTACGCGGAAAAAAAATCGTCATAATGTGTGGATCCCGGATTCTGGAGTGTTTCCTATTTCATTTTTTGAGAAACATCAAAATGATGTTGAGGCAAATTTTGCATCATAACTGCAGTTTCCAGCTTTTACGAGTTACGTTTGACTGTTTTTTTAAATTTGTGTGTGGACTGGTGATGAGTTGAGTGGGGGAGGAGAGCACGATAGAAGTCGACCACCAACATAACTCCCTGAACTCAAATGCGCCGGTCGGGAAACAAACCTGGGTGACCCAGAGTGAAAAGCGAGTATGACACCCAGCTGGCAAATATTCTATATGAGTTTTACAAGTTACATTTTTCTAAGGTAGATACATGTACAGTGGCAAAAGGTCGCAAGGAAAATAAAAAGTAAAGAGCATTTAAATTCATCTGGTATACACGGAAGAATTATACTGTATTGTCTGACTCGATACAGGTGTGGTTTCGGTCTGGATAGTTCCACGTATATGCATGATCCATGCATGGATAGATGGATGGATGGATAGATGGACTTTGGTGGATTTGGGTTGATTCTGAATGGGTAAATAAATAAATGAATGGATGAACAAGTGAGTAAATGAATTAGTAAATGAATGCATTATGAATGACTGACTGAATTAATGAATGAATAAATGAATGAATGAATGAATGAATGAATGAATGAATGAATGAATGAATGAATGAATGAATGAATGCATGTATGAATGACTGACTGAATGAATGAATGAATGAGTAACTTAATTACTGAATGGATGGATGAATGAATGGACGAACGAACGTACGGAACGACGGACGGACGAACGAACAAATGAATATGACCCCTCTCCCCGATGGCTCGTGCCCCCCCACCCCCACCCCCCACTCCCGGACATTCATGTAAAGATTTCAAACAAATAGACATCAAAGACAAAGACAATAATAAATAAATAGGCAACCGTGAACGTAAGTATAACATCACATCATCACATCACCGGGTCCGGTTAGCTCAGTTGGTAGAGTGCTAGACTGTCAATCCGGGGATCGTGAGTTCGAACCCCAGCCCGACACATAAATTGTGTGGGGATTGGTCATGAAATTATTTCTACGGCCATTCTCCCCCTACCTCTGATTCAAGTAGGGCAGTTGTCAGTTACTGGTATAGGTATGTGCACTTAGTACTGGTAAACCGCTTAGATCGGCTAAGCTTGCCCAGGAAAGTGTGAGTAGGTTAACTTACCGCCGTGATATGACTGAAATACTGTTAAAAACGGCGAAAAACCCCAACAAAAACAAAATAACATCACATCGATTGGTAGGACACGATCGAATTACGGGTTTACACTGCGAAAAGGAAGTAAACACTACCATGCAGTAAAGAGTGCATACGTTGCGTGAGCAAATTTAATGTTCAAATGAGTTAAAAATTACCTGGACAAGGATATCACTATAGGTAAAGTGCTGTGTTTTGTCACGTGACTTGACATACAGAGTTATTTCTACAATTACAGTATAAATCGATATAAACCAGTATAAACCAAACTATGTAACTGCGTTCCACTGATCAGTCGGTGTGAAACATTTAATGAGCCCTCTAGGCTAGATAACACATAGGGAGACATATTGGACAACCTGTGAACATACGTTTATCAAAAGGAGCTGATATCTAATCATAAACTGAGTCAGTGCATTTACTAATAGGTATCAGCATAGTAGTATGGAAGGGAAAAACATTGTGGGACAATATAAACAATGCTGTTCTTGGAATGTTAACGTTCAAATATAAGATAATCAGCATTTCATTTCTCTGTGGAGCGATATGGAGGTTGCGGTCTGTGTCGGTGTTGAGACCCACACGTTGTGTGCCCAGCACCTGCACAGACACGTCGAGTTCTACTGCCGGGACCACGACGTGTTCTTCTGTGGAATGTGCTTCGATACCGACAAGCAGCACGTCCGCTGCTCTAAGGACGCGGACCTCGGCGCGACCGGGACCCGGCTCGTGGCCAGTGGGCTGGACAGAACCCTTCTGGGGGACGTGCGGGGTATCATGGAGCACTGCGACAGGGTCAAGGCGAGCATCGAGTTGGGGTTGAACACAATGAAGATGCAGAAAGCGAACATCACGAGAGACTTTGACACCCTGCGGAACCGCGCCTTAGAAATCATCAACGAACAGGAAAGAATGGTTATCGACGAGTTTGAGGCGTGCTTGAAGAAGAAGGCGGGAATATTCCGTACAGCAGTGGACCAGGTCCAGCAAGTACACGGGGCTCTGTACAAGTCCATGGCGTACCTGGAACAGGCTGTAGGGTTAACACCCGAGGCGGTGTTCCCGGCGATGACAGCAATCGTGGAACAGAACGAGGCACACAGGGAACGCATGGAAATGGTGGCGAAAGACATGACAATCACCAACTTTGTGTTATATAACCGCGACATAGGAACTATAGGACTCAACTGTACCCAGGAACCGATGGCTTTCCCAGCTGTGCCGGAAGTAATGACTAGTACGCGTCAACTCAAGTCCTTCATCGAAACGCGTTTAAACACAGCAGACAATCCTGGCTATAGAGGTTCAGATGAGCTCGCTTCGCCAAACACTGACAGTTGCAATGAACCAGGAGTAAAACTGAAACGAACTTCCGAAATATGTATATCCAACGATGTGTACGATGAAAAAGATAAAATTGCCTTTCCGATAACCAGTTGGAGGACAAAGGAACAAGAAGCTTCCCTGGCCTCAGACATTGTGTGTGATGCCTCTGACAATGGCCACCAGCTCGAGGTTACCATGCCAACAGTTGACGTGGAGCACGCGGACACGTACGAGGTGCACTTTCCCGTAGAGACTGACGTTCACGTCAGGTGGATTGATGACATCGTCTGCTTGCCGAACTGTAGATATCTATTGTCGGAACCCTGCGACAATCGGTTAATATTATGTTCAGATAATTTGTCAGTGTTATCACATAAACACCTGCAAATCACGCCTGGTAAAATGACCGCAATGACCACTGAGAAAGTGCTGGTATGTGCTAAAGGACAAAACAGAATATTAGCATTTCACGTAGACGATGATTCCAACATAAAACGTATATCCTATTTTTCATTTGCCTGGCATCCTAAGTGTATCTCGGCCGTGTCGAGTACAGACTTCGTGGTAACGTTAGAGAGCGGTTACAAAACCTGGCGCGTTGTTCAAATGAGAGAAAGCAACCAAGGTCAGTTCACACAGGTGCGTGAAATAACACGGTCCATTCTTAATGGATACAATATAAGATGCGTGGGCGTTACAGACGGGGTACCGAGTCTTCTAGAATGTCGGGAGGAAAAGAGGGACGTCATCTGTTTCGATGCTGACGCCAACGAAGTATTCTGCCACTCATTTGATGAGCCTAAATGTTCTGTCTGTGACAGCCATGGCTTCATTTACATAATAGGCTTCAGTGGGGAAATTCGTGCGCTCACAAGTGATGGAACACTGGTTTTACGCAAGTACTTTCACGCGATCTCGAAAGCTACTGCAGTCACATACAATAAGGAACGTGATTCGCTTCTTATCGTTCGCTACAAAGAACCGGTCATTTATGAGATGAGCATTGTCAGAAAACTGTAAGTCGTATATTTAGAAAGGCCGTTGATTCCAATACATGCTGCCTGTTGGGACGACTGCTTTGTGTGCTACAACACACCAATTATAATAAAAAATATATGCAAGAATGTGCGTTTATTTATCCAATATTGTAGTGTTAATAATTTTTGCATTGATGGTTTTGAACGCCAGTTGAATGCAATTCGTGCGATGGATCTTTTACTGGTTTTCCAGTACTTAAGAATGTCTAAAGAGGACAAGGGTTAGGCCTAAATTAAAATTAAGTTTGTTTGCCCTTTACCGACCGACCCACAAAAAAGCCGCCAACTCAAAAGATTTTATTGCGAAATCTGCGGTAATTATTTTTTATTAAGTTATTTTTTCTTGCTTTAATTTTTTATTTTTTTTAAAACTTTCATAGGCTACAATTTTGATCATTGAGGTGCTTGAACAAAAGAGTATACTGCGTTTGAGTGTGAAAACAAGCGCCTAGTGACCGGATACTAGGTAAACATGGTTTCACGTTTTGTCGTGTACACGCCGGTTGACGTATGACGTCATCATATGTGCATAGAATTAGGTTTTGTTTCAAGGTAAAATACCACTAAATAGTAGGGTGATCCCCTTGAAAGTTGTTCGTAGATGAAATAATTCGTTTTTTCTACTGTCAAAAGAAAGAGACATTTCGCATAACGGACACTGGTTTAAATGGTTATTTCCTGAAACGACATGTCTTTTGTGCAATTTTGATGTATCAAGACACCGAATTACTTGCAATTTAAATATTCAGCAGTATATGTACAGGTAGCATGTGCTTTTGTCGAAATCGTGAGTGTTTCTTACGGGTGACTACAAAGTGAAATGAATTTTCTTAGAAGTAGCATAACATATCTTTTTTTTATTTTAAATTTTGAAAGCAGAGCGAACCATCTGTCCAAAGAGACAGACTCGCATTATCTGAATCAAAGAAAAGTGGCGAACGATGCCAGGAGATTTTGCTGTTTTACAATGGGACAATATGGAGATTTTATTTACCTGTTTCTAACCTTCAGCGTGTTTGTTGAAATCAATAAATAAATACAAAATTCATACAGTTGAAACAAGTAAAACTTTGGATGTATTGTATAATCTGTTGTGAGTGGTAGACGAGAACAATAAAATTACCGACACAGTTTCGATTTCAGTTAGCAAATCAATAAGTGGCAGTGCAGAAAAGTTTCACCCTGATAGTTAATATTTGTTACAATCAAAACGCTTACAGCGTAGAAAGACTGTTGGCGACAAAAGAAATTTAAATCGTGTGTATTATGAGTGCATTTTTGCTAAAAATGAAACATTTGTTTGAATGAAGTTCAATTTCCCACCTTATAACTTTATAGTTTGGCTTTTTATTCAAATTGATTCAATAGTATACACCATCATAATAAAACTAATTTGCAAGTAACGAACACATATTTGTTTCGAGCCAATTATCTTTTGCAAACGGAATAATATACATGCCAGGTAACAAGTCAATCTGCAACGGGCCAGAATAGCCGACGAAGCGTAGTAGTTAGGAGCATGGATTGTAAGTGCTTCGTAGTCTACTGAGTCAAAAGTAGGTCATACGATGCAAGCTCTCGATTTTCCATACAACAGTTACAATTAATAAATTGCAGTAATTTTTGTCATAATATTCAGAATTAGATTCTGTAACAAGAAAAATCACTTTCGCAACGAGTCAAAAATAACCGATGTAGCGCATTAATTTAGTGGTCTTTTTCCATGACACTCAGGTGAATATTTTGGTTACATACAAGTAAATAGCAAAAGTATTGGTGTCATTAGTTTAAAATTACGTTTTAAATAAATGGACTTTTTGTAGAAACTGTTAGTGTAATCAATCACATGATATACACATTAAATATATATTAGTTATCTCAAATAATTAAAATGTAAGAAAACAGGTGTGATTTTTTTTTGCTTTTTGAAAAATGATCTTTTCTGGTTTCGATTTACTGACTAATAGCCTGCAAAGAAAAGAAGTAGTTTTCCGCGATACCTGTTTTGGAAATTACCCTCTCAAAAGACCGTTGGCTTCCGCCAACAGCCTAAACGATTCAGTACTACTTTATTGATAAAGGTACAATTGTACACATGAAAATCGTGCACAAACGCAACAGGGCATGAATGAAAAAACCTTTGCAGATAAACTAACACCGACGCCAGGTAAATCATTTGATTGCTTTTGGCAAATTGTTGACCTTGAATAGGGGTGGTAATCCTTATTGATTACGTCCCATGTAAATAGCTTTGAATTCGTCTTAGTGTTCATAACACGGCCCATTCTATAAAGACTACTAACCTTATATATATAACTTGTCGTTTTATTTTTCGAACGTTTTAATAATGTTACTATAAAAAAGGGAATAACTTATAAATAACTACTTGTATCCAAATGAATTATTAAGTTGATGAAAAGTTAATAACTGATACTAACATCTGATGTTACCGATTATGTTTGAAGAACAGTTTACAAAGTTTATTATTTGTTTTATAGATAAATGTATTAATTATTTTCATTTTAATAGTTGATAAAATGTATGTAATGTATGGAACATTTTACACGGCTATTTGCATCAAGCACTTGGTTTTTGATATACCGGTAGTCTACCGGCTCTCAATGATATTTCATCTAAAAATTAATAAAACTATTTGCATTTATTATAATAATATCGAAATTTTTTGAATATGTTGATGAAATGCTTATGCAGAACATTATGTCTTCAATCTCATTTATTTATAAAAAAAAATACTTTCACTTGTCTTATATATAACAATTCGATAGTTTCTATTTATATCATAACAAGCGATATTTTAAACATGCTGATCACTTCAAATACAACTCAATTGATTGTATTGGAAACAATCAAGGCTACTGTATTAACAAATTTTGCTGGTGTAAGAATTAAAATGGTCCTGTAAGGCATATCATATTATATATTCACATTTAAACTCCTCTACAAGAATAATTACCAAATAAATGTTAACCTTCGTATATTTATTCTATTAAGTTCTTTAGAATTATGATATCTCACTGACATCAGGGACATTCTTTGTGATCGTTCGCAATGCTGCGCGTTATTCTTTTATTGTATTATGTTTCATCCCTTTGGCTAGCTCGACCATACACGATTCATTTCTTTCAAACGTTTTGCAACAATACTTTTGATTGCAATTATATTCTAGACCGTATTCTCTGTCGCATGTACCAATCATATTTTCCATTAACCTTATTACCCAATGGGTAACGACTTAGCACAGTGGCGACAGGAAATCGGTCTATATTAGTACCGAAACCGGGGTGTAAACTTGAGACAGACATTTCGAGCACCTATATTTAATGTCAAATTCCTCAAACAATTCATGGCGTTATTCGTGTTTTTTACCATGCACGTGCTTTGCAATATTTTATATTACATACGTACATTGAACTTAGCAGTGTACATCTCTATCTATGCACTTACATGCGGTCTGTCATTTATACAAACAAACGTGTCACCAGACAACCACTATATAACATCGTGTCAATTAAGTGTCTACATCTTTTCTTTACGTTTTCTCCTATTATTATCCGGTGATATTGAATGTAATCCAGGTCCTCTCAACCCTGAATGTCTCACTGTCTTTCATCTTAATATACGAAGCATAAGAAACAAGATGAACTATATACGCGACATTTTTGCCGAATGTACACATAGCATCGTATGTCTTACCGAAACACACTTGTCAAATGATATCGCTGATGATTTATTGCAAATTGAGGGCTTTGATACAATGTTTAGAAAAGACAAAAATGCTCATTCTGGTGGGTTTATTGTCTATACTTCGTCTTTTTTGCGTCCACAACGAAATCTAGAGCTAGAACTTTTACTGCCAGAATCTATCTGGGTGCAAGTCAAGGATCATTCACAGACCCTCTTAATATGCACATTGTACAGGCAACCAAGTTCGACTGTGGATTACTGGGATAAGTTAAATATTTGTATTGAAAAGGCAATAGAAGTATCTCCACATATTATTCTTGTTGGTGATATTAATGAAGACCAACTGAATCCGACAAACCATAAACTTAAAGATATAATGACGCTTAATAATTTACGAAACATAATTACAGAACCAACTCGTGTTACAAGTAACTCTAGCACTTTAATAGATATCACAGTTCTATCAAGTAGCGTACACTGCTTTGACGCCGGTATTTTTGAAACTGACAGAACTATAATAGACCATTATGGAACATATGTGCACGTTAAAACCGATTTCAATTTAGAGGAGCCGTACAAGCGACGAATATGGGATTATAAAAATGCGAATTTTACGTTATTTAATGAATTAATTGAGTCTACTGATTGGTCATTTATAGAACATGGTACTGTTGATACCGCCACTGACGAATTTATGAATAAATATTTTTCTCTTGTTAAGTCGTGCATACCGAACAAATTTGTAATCATCCGACCAAATGACAAACCCTGGTATAACTCCGAAATTCGGAAAACAACTCGTTCCCGTGATCGACATAAATGTACAGCAATACGTACCGGAAAGGCATCGGATTGGAACAAATATAAACACCTTCGAAACAAAGTAAACAATATGAAAAAGTATGCAAAGGAGATGTTCTTTAATTCTATAGAATTCACTATAAGCGACTTTTCATCATCAAATCCTAAACAGTACTGGAAGCTAATCAAAAGTCTCGTCAAAGATAATTTATCAAACTGCGAACAAATACCACCTCTGATCAATAGTGATCAGTCTTTTTCAATAAAAGATTTCGAAAAAGCCAATACACTTAATGACTATTTTGTTTCTGTTTCGAATGTTGATGACAGAGACGTAAACTTGCCGTTTTTTGAATTTAAAACGGATGCGATTTTAAGTGATTTTAACATTTCTGAACAAGACATTAAGGACGTACTAAATAATCTTATTATAAATAAAGCAAGCGGCCCAGATGAAGTCAGTCATCGAATGCTGAAACAAACATCGAATACAATATGTAAACCGCTTTGTATTTTATTCAATAGATCCATTAAAGAAAACATATTCCCTAGCTCTTGGAAAAAGGCAAACGTAATGCCTCTCTTCAAAAAGGGAAACAAAGAGCACCCATCAAACTACAGACCAATCTCTCTTATTAGTTGCGTAGGAAAGGTAATGGAACGAGTGGTCTTCAAATATGTGTATAATCATTTGCACATAAACAAACTTATTTATAAATACCAATCGGGCTTTCTGCCAGGTCACTCGACTACATATCAACTTATTGACATATACAATCAAATATGCAAAGCATTTGACGACAGACAAAGCACGTGCATGGTCTTTTGTGATATCTCCAAGGCTTTTGATCGCGTCTGGCATAAAGGGCTTCTTTTTAAACTACGCCAGAATGGAATATCTGGAAATATCCTTAATTGGTTATCAAATTACTTATCGAACCGCACACAGCGGGTGTTTGTTCATACCACTTACTCCAACGACATATCTATAAAAGCTGGTGTGCCCCAAGGATCTGTTTTAGGTCCTCTCCTATTCCTTGTCTATGTTAACGATATCTCCGACAACTTACTTAGTAACTTAAGATTGTTTGCCGATGACAGTTCATTTTCAGTAACTTCAAATGACCATGTTTTTATGGAAAGGATCCTAAACAATGACCTTATCCAAATCAATAAATGGGCTAAACAATGGTTGGTTTCCTTTAATCCCTCCAAAACTGAAGTTGTCTTTTTCTCATTATTGGACATGCCAAAACCTCAATTACGTCTTGACGGCAATCAATTGTGCTTTGTTGAAATCCACAAACACCTAGGTCTCTTGTTCAGTCAAAATGGTAGATGGCACAATCACATTGACGCTATTCTTAGCAGAGCATCTAAGATATTAGGATCTATGAGAATGCTAAAGTTCAAGTTAAAAAGCCAAACGTTAAATCAAATATACATATCATACTTACGTCCTGTATTAGAATATTCGTCGGTCATCTGGGATAATTGTACACAATATGAAAAAGATATTTTAGAAAAAATTCAATATGACGCCGCTAGAATAGTTAGTGGTTTAACGAGATCTTCATCTATAAACAACTTACTTACTGAAATTGGCTGGGTATCATTGGAACACAGACGCTGCATTCAAAAACTTATATTAGTTTACAAACATACTCAGGGAATCCTACCAGAATATCTTTCGGATATGTTTCCAACAACCGTAAATGAAAATTCCGTGTATTACCTACGAAATGGTGATAATCTACTTACATTACCCAGACGACTTGAAATATACTCGACCTCTGTTATACCATCAGCAATCAAACTATGGAACGATCTTGATTCTGATACACGAAATTCCAATACATTGAATGAATTTAAAACAAAACTGAATTAAAAATTCAAAGCACCAAAGGTCCCTGCATATTATTTACAGGGAGAAAGAATATACCAGGTAATGCATGCTAGAATAAGGAACAGATGTAGTGATCTGAAAGCGCATCTTTTTGAAAATCACTTAACCGACTCACCCAATTGTAGCTGTGGTTACCATACTGAAGATGCGGATCATTACTTCTTTAAATGCTCTCATTATCATGACGAACGATTACAAATGTTTATTAACACGCGCAAATTCCATCCAATAAATGCAACGAAACTCATGTTTGGCATACAAACTCTGAACTACGAGGACAACTGTAAGCTCTTTCAAGAAGTCCAGTTATTTATCAAACGAACGAAACGATTTAATGTATAACGATCAATTAAACCTAAGCACCCTTCTACGCATTTATGATGTTGCATTACTATATCGAGTCGAAATGAAGAAAATGGTCGAGCTGGTCAGGGTGTGTAAACTTGTGTATCTTTAGTTTATAATTCTTTTTTTTTTTTTTTTTTACTTTTTGCTTGTCTTTTTCGCTACACAATGAGTATACACAAACTAAATTATAGCCACTTACTCAGTATAAACAATGTTGACTTCTTAATAGATTGATGTAATTTTATTTCTATCCTTCCAGAACTTTGCTTTCATTATGAACTCAGCACATTTAACATTGAACTATCTTAATATCTGTATCTTGACATATCCATCTTGTTAACCTTTATAATAAACTGTCATAATGGAGAGGGCCCTTCGATGATGTTGATATAACTCTAGGCCCAATCCATTTGTATACATGTATTTCAAACTGTCTATAATATGTCATTGTTTGTAAATGTATGTGTATATACAATAAAATATGTTTAAACTAACAGCCTAAAAAGAGTATGTCAGTACTGGCTTTGTTAAGGAATAATTCTTCTATCAGTACTAGTAACTGTTCTTTGTTAAATTGTCATTTCCAAAAGCACAGTTTATATTTGAGAGGACAGAGATATCCGAGTTAACAACATTTCTATTTTTTTATTTGTGACATTTTCATCAAATTATGTTTAATTTTCAATTCATGGATTTGACATTTTTCTCGTCAAACAGTATGTATTTGTACTGCATTAATATGATTTGGACTGTCTAGTCAGTTCAGCCATTGATAATAATACACATGTTTTCTTTTCAGACAGTATATGTATCTATGCTGTATTAATTAATATGTGTGTCTAGTAAATTCAGACATTGGTATTCAATACAATACATGTACTTCACAAATTGCTTTTTTTTAAGCATTGCGTATTTTATTAAAGGGACTATGTCAACGGAAAATTGGCTTCCGACTGCACTGTAAATAATATTATTTGATAGAAATGCGCTTTACTAAGACATTTGCATTAAATAAATAACAAATAATATAAAACACAATAAGATACAAACAAATTAGCAAAAAAGTCTGAAAAAATTAAAACCCGTAGCGTGAATCAAACTCAAGACTTAGGAGCCATACGAAAAAATGACAGTCGACAGCGCTTGAAACAACTGCGCTATCATGCTTGGTAAGAAGTGGTATGAAAACTATGGTTATACAAAAAGCTCACAATTCTGACGTCAAAATGTTAACAGGAAAAGGGCCAAACAAACAAAACCCTGATTATAAATTGATTTTTATCTAAGAATGCGGACACTCTTTTCCCATTATATATGCCCTGTTTTAAACGTTGTTATATGCCAGTATTAATATCTAAATTTCAGATTTTTTAAAAAGTGATTACCCCTTGAGGCCCTTTTCGATGACATATGCCCTTTAAAGACAGTGTTACCATGTATAATCTTGGTTGTATCAATCAAGATGAAGAAAGTAATTGTGAAATTCAAGCAAAGATACAATTATAATGTATTGCTATTTAAATGACGACATTCATGTATGATAAAGCAGGGATCTCACTAGGATTTTAAAATAGGAGTCCTGGGACTCCTTCCCCCTAAAAAGTAGGAGTCCCAAGTAGAAAAAAAAAGTTAAAGATAAGTATGTAACGCGCGAGAGTGAATGGAATTGTTACAATTTATACAATATATGACAGTTATAAATAAAATAATAATAGTGTTATTTGTATTATTATTTGGTTATGTAATTAAAACAATATTTTTGTACCAATAATTAAATTTAAAACAGGTAAATTCTGGACAATAAGCAATTGATGGTCTAAACTTGTTGACTGATTCGTTATGTGTAGGCCTAGTAAAAAGCTATGATGCGGTGATTACTGTACAACAGGCAGGTACCAAAGCATAAGTTACTGTCAAGTAGAGTAATTGTGAAACAGGTTAACAAGACAAAAATGTAAAAAAAAAAGGAGCAATTATTGGTGATATTAAACACCGAAATATGTGTTTGCATGTGTTTTACAAATGTTTGTGATCGAAAAGTCGGTGACGAAAATTTTCGCGAGGTCGCGAAAATATGTGACATTGCAAAATTTTGTACTTAAATTACCACCAGTATTGTTAATTTATGTCTTGTCATATGGGTTATTTACTAGAAAGTTCCTTTATGTATGATTATTGATCGATGCTTTTATATTCCTGTCAAAATTCAGCCCTAGATTTTCGTATAAAATGTCTTTCATAAAAAAATCTCCGATCATAGTGTTACTGAGATTTAGTTGTTATTCATGAAATTTTATTGGCAATTTAAATTAATGAAATCAGCTGAAGCTGTTCCTCACTCATTTTAACAATGCTGTTTCTTTCAATTTGTCAACTATGTTCTAATTGTTCTTAATTGAGGACGCCTTTTGTCACATTTCGGCGATTTAGCACATTCTGATTGACTTGTTGATTAAAGCACATCAATGAGTGACAAATGTAATTTACCAATGAACATTAACGGTAACTGTCTAGAATGCTGTGGGTGGAGCTAAGGGACTGCTGCGGGCGGAGCTAAAGACTGACAGCTGCAGTGTGTACTGGGGCCAATATTGATTGTTACCGTGACTACTGCCGAGTTTACTGCAGGCACTCATGTATGTGTTAAATAACAGGGTATACGCAGTAAGCGAAAAAGCATGCGTCTCAAGGACTCTTGGCATGGGTTTGACATGCGTCCTTTTGACAAAATATGCGTCCAAATACGCTTGATTTTGCGTTTCCGAGATCCCTGCAAAGATCAAACTCTCGGAATAAAATACAATATTTGTCCTACCTACCGACCCACCTCTAAAATTTCTGGTCGGTAAAGGGCAAACAATTTTTTTTTAAATTTAGGCCTTATACCAAATGGCACAAAACATTAACCACACAGTTAAAGAGATTTACTGCACACCACGCGACATCTAGCAAGAGAATAGTCCGTATAGCCGTGGTATATATGGCAAACGCCGTATTACTAGTGATGGGCTGATTAATCATTTCGTCAAATAATCATGAGGAACAGGGCCATGACGTGACGATGGGAAAAATTAATAGACGAAATGTGTATAGGTCAATGATACTACTTTTGGCCAAAACTGTATTCTGCAGTAAAAAAAAAAAGCAGTTGTAGTTTTGTAGTTCTAAACTGATAAATATATTATAAATATAATACACTGTACATCCAATGCAATATGCGGCAATGCTATAAAACATTACTGGATAGGTTGTTATTGCGTCCACTAAAGGATTTTAATGATTTTATATGCATTTCAGCATGGATTGATTAATGATTTACTATAGATTATTTATGAAGTAGACATTGTAGAAGTAAATTCTTGCATGTGGTTTTAAAATCGTACAAAAATAACATGTAAACAAATTTCTACTTACTACTTAGTTTAGTTTTGAGACATTATGTATAACCGATAAATCACTATGTATGTCAAGGGAGGAGGGGTAGTGGTTGTTTTACACTTTTTCTATTAAGTACATTTTAGTCTAATTAAGTCAAGCAGTTAAAGTCCTTTTTTCTATTAACAACAGCAAATTAAAACCATTTTTGCTTAAACAAAGAACCAGGTTTAACAAAATGATTTGACAAACATTTAAATTGGTAAAAATGATTGGATGAAATATTTCTACTGAACAATAAAAATCCACATATTTAGTCAGGATTATTTTATTACCGGTAATCAGTCACTTTCAGCTCTGATTAAAATAAACGATTTGTTTAGGACTGATTCCAATCACTACGGCCCGTTAATGTGGAATATTTGTTTTTCGCGATACAAGAATTTGAATCGAGTTATACAGTATTGAAAATGTGTAATGTGGCTCTACAAATAACGACTACCTGATATTGATTTAACCCCACAAAAGCTAACATATATCCTGATAAACATATTAAAACATTTGTCCCAACGATAATGGAAAGGCTCCGGTTTGTGCTGCAAGCCATGGGACGCGGATATTATCAAAAGGCAGCATTGAGTTGAATGAAAGATTTGAGCAATAACAAGTGGTTTGAACAACAGCTGTCAGAGTACACTGCCGGTAGCTCGATTTTTTTCGTTTTAACTGTCTAACCCAACTTGTGACTGACTAAAACGCAGACGGCAAACGTTGACTCGTCGATGCAGAAGGAAACGTAGACGATATATATAAAGAAGGAAAACGCAGACGATACCGAAACAGAAGAAAAACTCGGACGGGATACGAGTTTCAAAAAAATATGTGTTTAGTTGTCATATACTTAAGAAAGAAATAATTTGCGATTTATCGTTGTTTATCGGCAAATAAACAACGATTTGCAGTTCTGATGTGTAGGAATTAAGTCATGAGGGTGTTAGCCCGAGTTGTTTAATAGTCACGCATCAGACCGACAAAGAGTTTTTATAGGCCAATATTAACAACGATAATGCGCACAAAATTTCGATTCTAACAAGATTTGACGTAAATTTGTGCAACTGTAATTGGAAACTACTTTTTACTACGCTCCGCTCAGTATCAGGACTTCTTTTTGCATTGTTTATCAGGTGACATATGGCCCCAAATGCACTGTCAGTAAGTATAACCTTTGACACGAAAATGAATGTTTGTAGATGAAAGTGAATGAAAAATGTCAACATAAGTATTTCAGTCAGAACGACTGCTCTGGAAAAACGTATGAAAAACTTTCTAAATTAAAAAGGGGCATACATCTGTCAAAAAAACAACAACTGAGTTATGGGTATTGGTTTCCCTTGTGGAGGCGTTGACAGTAAATACCTTTCAAAATTTGATAGTATTCAATATACCATGTATTGGATATTATAAACAAGAGGACGCTCACCTGAGACCTTGTAACCCAATTGGAATGTGCATCCCTGAGGCGTTACTTATTTTTATCCCAAGGGCATAATCTTGAACAAACCTCTGGGCCTTGCGGTTTCAGGTAAAGATTTTTAATATCATTTTGCTATTAAAGTCTACATAAACTATGTGACCCCTCAGATTGTGGCCAGATTTGACCCCAGGGGTATAACGTGAACAATCTTTGAAGATGACCACTATGGAATGTTACGTACCAAATATAGGAAAGTAGTGGGCCTTGCCGTTTCAGAGGAGAAGATTTTAAAAGTCATTTTGCTATTCAAGTCCATATAAACCATGTGACCACCGAGGCATGACCAGTTTTGACCCCAGGGCCATAATTTGAACAATATTAGTAGAGGACCACTATAGGATGTTACAAACCAAATATGAATCCTCTGGGCCCTGCAGTTTCAGAGAAGGTTGTTTCAAGTTTACACTTTCAACATTTATTTTCAGCTCTGGTGACCTACATATGCAGCGGACTGTAACGATTTGAACAACTTGAAAGAGGGTCACCCAATGATCATTTCAGTGAAGTTTGGTGAAAATCTGCCAAGTGGTTTATGAGGAGATGTTGCTTGAATGAAAAGTTGACGCACGCACGCACGGACAACGGGCGATCACAAAAGCTCACCTTCAGCACTTTGTGCTCAGGTGTGCTAAAAAAAACAAAAAAAATTTTAGCCTTGTTAGTATTTAAGATATTAGACTTTATGAAAAACTTTAACCATAATGTCCAAGTTAAAAAAGGGGCATCAGCCTGTCAAAACACAAAATAGAGTTATATGGGTTGCTTTCCCTGGTGGAGACATTGATAGTAAAGAAGTATTATTAAATACCTTTGTAAGTATTCAAGATTTTGGAATTTATGAAAAACTAACCAAAATGTCCAAGTTAAAAAAGAGGCATAAATCTGTCAAAATACAAAACAGAGTTATGGGGGTTGCTTTCCCTAGTGGAGAATTTGAAAGTAAAAAAGTATTTCAAGTTTCAAGTAAATACCTTTGACAGTATTCAAGATATTGGACTTTATTAAAAAAACTTTAACCTTTGCGGGACGGAGGCACCCACGGACTAACAGTTTGATTTTAATATGCCCTCCTTCAGGGGCATAAAACTATATGTCAAATCATGTTAGAATCAAAATAATTTTCGCATTATCATTGTTTATTGGCCAACCATTCTGTCATTCTGATGCGTGGCTATTAAACAACTCGGGCTAACGTCCTCCAAATCGCTGTTTATTGGCCGATTAAAAACGTGAAATCGAAAATTATTTCTTTAATCAATTACATGTCCATGTTGTAAAAAAATACTTGCAAGTTGCAAGACACTAGTGGTTCAAGGACATATTAAATGCTGTTCTAGCTGGGAGCAAAAACACATATGGACAGTGATTAAAATTAAGATGGAAGTTAGAAACCTACCGGTAAACAGCATGCTCCAAATACATATTTTATTATAAATTATGAATATATACAAGTTCACATATTTTATTATATAATGTATAAACTACAGCAATTGGCCTATCCAACATTATGTAAATACATTTTATAAAAGCGAACAATTACATAAAATAAACAATGTAATGCCCTGAAGAATTGCGTAGGCTTAAACTGCTTAATTGCTAATTATTTATTCTCCAGGTCTAACATTAAATGTTGTTGTTTATTCAAAAAGGACAATGACAAGAAAAGTAATGAGTTGAGTTTTGCCCCGATCATTTTTTACAACTTCTATCAATACATGTATTGTTTTGTTTAAATATGTTGAATACTAATGCAGTTAAGTTAAAAAATGACAATAAATAACCTATTAAACATTGAGGAGACAGTTCCATGTATGTTTCCTTTTCTTCCTCGCATTGTGCCATCTTTCCCGTGGCTTTATTCAAATGCATAAAACACTCATGGAGAAAAAAAACCCAAAACAGGGCCTTTGTAGTTTACACATCTTATCAATACCCTTGATCATTGTCAGTTTATTGAGTTGTATCTGGATCCCTGCAACCGAGGAATAATACCAACTCTTTACAGTAGACAAAATAACAATAAAACCTAACTGGAATGCATTCATATCTAATATATAGCGTAGCAAAAAAATACATTAGCAAACAAAACATTACAGTTGCATGTCAGAGATCTTTCCTTCTGACCTAGACTACCAATACAAGTGCCATATCTGATGGGTAAACTTCGAACCAAGATGGTGATCAATGGCTACAGAAAAACCAGGTAATAGACCTGTGACCTCCAGTGAGACGGGCTGCAGTGTCTACCAATGCAGATGACAGATAGCTGAATGACATTTCTGTTCCTTCATTATTTGGAATTCAAAATACCAATACAAGTTAGCCAATGAGACACCAAGAAAAGCAAAGAGTCCTTTATATGCAACACATTACAGGGTGTGACGATTGTGACAATTACTATGACCCGCATGTACATATAACTAGTAGGGCATTTTAAATACAGCTTAAGATCATACAATCAACTGCATACTAACAAAATATTCAAACGCATTTTTTAGAAAACTGGTACAGGTTGAGTGACATTGTTTATGAAGTAGGTAAATAATCCCGTACAGACTGTGTGACATCGTTTATTAAGTAGGCTAGTAATCCGGTACAGGTTGAGTGAGGCTGTAGTTGGCAAGTAATACGGTATAGGTTGGGTGACATTGTTTATGAAGGAGGCTAGTACAGGTTGAGTGATGTTGTTTACGAAGTAGGTCAGTAATCCGGTACAGGTTGGGTGACGTTGTTTACAAAGTAGGTCAATAATCCGGTACAGGTCGTGTGACATTGTTTCTGAAGTAGGTCAGTAATCTGGTACAGGTTGGGTGACATTGTTTATGAAGTCCTGGTAGCGGATCTGGGCTCCGTTCACACCACCGTCACGGAAAAGGGCGTCAACTGAAACAGCATGATACAGTTTGTTAAGGTTTGGTTTAGAATGATTTGTAAACAACTGACTGAGCAAGTGGTGTATTAAGCAAGATGTGCATGATGGCTAAAGAGCTCACCTGAGTGCTGACAATGAGATAACAATAATGTAACAATAACTTCCATGTTTCTAGTAGAATATGGGCCATAATGAAACTCTTCCTATGGGCCATTATGAAACTCTTCCTATATCATATGATTATATACAACAATACAACGTTGGTCAAAATGTACAAAAAGGAAATCTCTAGCATGCATTCATTTTTTTAAATATATTTTAATTCACAATCAAGAGATGTTTCTGGTCTGATCTGGCCCATTTTCAAATCAGTCTGAGATCTTACAGTTTCGTCAATATTGGATGAAAATGACATTTCTATCTTGCACAGTCCATTTTTCCTTTTTTTTGTCATGAACTGAACTTTAATAATTCTGGTATTTGTTGCCCGATTTAACCCATTATTGGTCAGGATTCAATCAATTTGAGCTGTCAGATGACACTGCACTTCACGACTTGAAGAATTTCAGATGGTGCATTTGTTTGAAAGTGGACAGGAGAAAGAACCAATTTCAACACAAATACCTTGAAACATAGAAAGGTTTATAAATAAATGTAGTAACATTAGAGAAGAGATACACCAGAATGGTAATTTCTAGCAAAAGTAAAATAGGTATATAAAGTCAACTGTTAGCTTTTTTCAGTGTTTATCAGTAAAAATATACAACAGTTGTGAGCGTTGTTTTATGTAATGTAGAATTTAATGGAAATGCTACATTCCAAGTTTCAAGTGAGTACCTTGTTTAGTTTTGAAATTATAGTGAAAAGGGGCATTAGTCTGTAAAAATACAGAAGAGTTACTGGAATGTGGATTGATGCACCTGACACTGGAGTTGATGACAAAGATATATTCCAAGTTATTAACTATAGTAATACTGTTTTGAAGTCATAAGACTTTTGAACAAATACTTTAACCTAACAATTTGTGTAAAAATTCCAAGTTTAACGTGAATAACTTGTGTATTTTTGAAGTTATTTGACTTTGGAATAAAAATTTTAACCTGAAAACCTACATGATAAGGGGGCATAACTTTATCAAATTAGAAAATAGAGCTTTGAAGATTGTTTCACCCAATGCTGGAGTTTATTCCAACTTTAAAATGAACAATTTGTGTAGATTTGAAGTTATAAGACTTTTGAAAAACTAGAAATGTTTCCACAGACAATGATGCCCCCACCTTTGCAGCCTTTTTTGAATTGTCCTTTTATAATGCATTTTCTGCTAATGTGATGTCATTTTAACACGTAAATAAGTACTGAAATGTTTTTATATGAAATGATACAATTAAGGAAGTTTGCAGATTAAAGGATAAGGACAACATTTAACTTCAGATGCTTTGTAAATAACATAAACATCTGAACAGGGATGTAATTAAAACTTATTGGCAATGATGAGTTATGGTTCTTGAATGCTTCTTTTTCTCTTGCTGCCTTATATCATTCTGTAAAGAATCAACAAAATGGCATGTCAAATTATTTAATTATGGTTTAGACAACATCAATAAAGGGAAGTAATTCACAAAATTCACAAGTCAGGTTCTTGCATGCAACACGCCATCTTGTGATTTTGATACCTGCATGAATGACAATATTATGCTCTGGACAATCATTTAACCTTTGACTTGAATAATAACCTTGATGATGGGCACAGTGACCATACAATCTCACAATATGTATCACTTTTGCTAAGATATTTAAAAATCCTTCAATGCCAGACAAAATTATGCTCAGGAATAACACAATGACTTTCATACTTACGTTTGACCTTGACCTTTAGAGCTTGGACCGGTTCTTGCGCGCAACACACCATCTTATAATGCTTATCACTTCTGCAAAGTTATTTAAAATCCTTCAATGATGGACAATTTTTGCTCCATACAGGGTTAATGGATTTAATTTTTATATTTGACTTTTGACCTTTGACCATTAAGTGTGACATTTCCCTTGGATCTAGGGACCTGGTGCTTGCGCGTGACACAATATCTCATAATGCTTATCACTTCTGCCAAGTAATTTGAAAATCCTTCAATGCTGGAAAAAATTAAGCTCAGGACAGTGTTCATGAAATTAATTTTTATATAAAATTTGGACCTTTGACCATTAAGTGTGACCCTGACCTTGGACCTAGTTTTTGTGTGCGACACATTGTCTCATAAATTATTTAGAGCTTAACAAATGGTACCGGTGTGACATCTGTCCATTATGGCACACAAAATCAGTAATGTCCCGAGGGCTTTAGCCTGAGAGACATTACTTATCAGGCGTGCCATTATTGACAGACTGATGTCACACCCGAGCCATTTTTTAACCTTTTTATTGCTATGTCAAATAAAAGAGTTTCTGTATTATTTGTATCGGTGCTATGTGATTAAACCAGTTAAATTATCAAATGCAATGGCTATACATGTACTTTGAATACATAAAGAAAGTTGCAGAAAAAGCATATTTATGCGGCTAGAGATCTGCGTATTATATTGTTTATAATACAAATTGTGGTTTATACCAAAAAGATCTATATTAATAATTATTATGTTCAAACTTGTTTCTCGATCGATGTATGAAAATAAAATTTACGTTGAATGTGGGTTCCAAGATAGTCAAATGCTGAAGTACGGAAGATCAAATCTGTTTTTCCTAAACTTTCTTTCCATTTAGTACAATAAAGAAATCGCATAAACAGTCCCTTTTAATATTTTCTAATTGATTCCCCATACAAAATCTTCTTAATATAATTTAAAATAATTCTTCATAAGGAATTCTGCTTATCTGAAAATAACGCTTGATTGCGTTACAAAGCGCACCATTTTCATGAAATGACGTCGCATTGTTTTGCACAGGCGCGTGTTTTCTCATTATGGATTTTTGGCACACCTTTCAAGTGTGCCGATTATCCATAATTGGCACACCTAATATTACGACGTCGAAATCAACCACATAATGATTGTTTTTTTAACGTAAATGTGTTACTATATATAGTAACATATGCAATAAAATATCATAATGCTTATTACTTCTACTTCGTTATTTTAAAATCCTTCAATACTGTTAATAAATCTTTGGACAAGATTCTGAAAATACAGGGCCAACACTAAATCCCTCCCTTACTGGTGGGGCAAAAAAACCTGAAAATCTATGTAAAAAGGGGCATATCTATCAAAATGAAAAACAGAGTTATAGGGAATACCTAATACTGTAGATGACAACAGGTATATTCCACGTATCAAGTGAATAACTTATGTAGTTTTTAAGTTATCAACACCTTTGATTCGTGAATAACAAGGATACAAGTGAAACTGATGGATGCTTTCCAATGCACTTTACCTAGTACAGGGACTGCAATGGATGCTTCCCAATGCACTTTACCTAGTACAGGGAATGCAATGGATGCTTCCCAATGCACTTTGCCTAGTACAGGGAATGCAATGGATGCTTCCCAATGCACTTTGCCTATCAATGAGAAGGGCCGAGATATTAAAATAACTTAAAACCATTAGAACTGCCAGACCAAATATGCTGTAAAGCCTGTATATGACAATGACACAAACATACAAACATGCCAATGAAAACCCAAAATCCAGGCTTACCTGCAAAACAAGAGGGCCAAGCGCTCACCTCATTTAAAGCCATTATGATGGCTTGCAAAAATTGAATAGCGTGTTCATACATGTTTGAAGTTATAAGATGACAACAGATGATATCGATGGACCATGTTTTTAACGAATTAAAATAATTTCAAGAATGTTGGTATATGGTTAACAAAGGAACATTTTGTGATGCATTCTTGGCGAGCAAAATGTTTTAACATATAAAAATGGTTTGAAGGAATTTATTAGCAGGTCATCCACTGAACCACTGTGAATTCTTTGGAAATCCAGCAAATGGTTTTAAACATGATATTTAAAGTGTTCAATAAAGCCTTAAAGGAAACTGTCCCACACCGTGACCTTGACTTTGGAGGTACAGACCTGGGAGCCATTTCTTAGAAATACTTACGTTCAAAACAATGCCTTTTTTTCATAAGTACAGCAGTGTATGTTCTACATTTGAAATAAAACAATTTCTGTTTGTAATTTATAAAGAAAATAGTCTACCAAGCTGCTAAAGTGATTGAACGATATCGTTTGTCCAAGGAGGTAAATGTATTTTCTGTACATGATCAAATTAATGGGGATATTTTTTTCTTATACAGGGAGAAAACATGCCGTTGACCCATTAAGAAGGAGTGATTTCACACAAAAATATCATATCTGTTAATATTTGCTCATATAATATGTGAATGATAGGCTTAAACAAAACAAATCGACAATGCCAGTTATTAGTAGCCAAATTGTCCAAATACCACTGGTATTTCATTTCACTTATGAAACGTTGATCCAATTCCTACTCGTCATAAGTAATTTGAATGATGTTAAATAATATATGTTTTTACCAGCTGTCTTGATAGGATTGAATGAATTTGATGTCAAATAAATTAATGCATGTTTATTACACACTCTCTAAAAAAAATTACTTGACAAAAAAGACAGAAACTCTTATCACATGTTAAAAGCGCTTATTCAAATAAGCAACATTATTTTTGTTTAAGTAAAAAATGCACACTTGTCTGCAAATAGAATACTTTCTCAAATGTAAGCATAATTTATGGCAAAGAACAGAAAGGTTAAATAAAAATATATACAAGTATCTGCAATATTTTTATAATAGAAATGCATTAACTGTCGTATGGGTTATGCCATGATCACATTTTAGTATGATTTTACACTACCGTGGCAGGCCCGGTCGGCTTGCCTGATTTGAAATACTTATTGAAGTGTTAACATGTAGATCGAAGACGAATACCATGATTAAAGGGACCGTCTTTACGGGTCCCAGCGGTGATGGTCGGCGAACTACCCGTTGTCTTAGAAAGTTTGCAGCCGTTTGTGATCTGCGTCCCGCGGTCTTCACTATAGTCCAATACAAAAACTTTGTCACATGGGTGACAGCAGGCCCCCATTGATATCATTTTTGAAGGTAGGGGTCAGCCAGTTGTTTAAAGTAACTAGTTCATGTCAGCAATTCCATCTATGTCAAAGATTACCTACAGCTTCGTGGAATATATATTAGTACATTCATGTTTACATAGATTACGAATAAGTGTAGAATATCTGAGAAATACAATAACTAATGCAATATATACATAACTTCCGAATGTGGGAGCCAAATTTATATCCCCATCTTTACGCACAACCACACATTACCCTCAACAATGAAGACAGGTTTCAAAGAAAGTCTGTTGGAAACTTTAGGAGGAGTTGCATTCACCAGGAATTTTCCCTCTTTATTTATTACAATAGCTTGATCTGTTATTGAGTAATAGAGAAAAATTAACAGTTTTTCTATTTTAGTAACAGTGACCTTGATCCCACCCACCCCCTATGCAATCTCAAGCGATGTCTTGATAAAAGGTATCCATGTACAATAGCTCAATTCGTTCTCGAGTAATTGAGCGGAAACCGCTTTTCTATTTTTTGTAATGGTGACCTTGACAGTGACCTCATCCACCCCCAATGTAATCCCAAGCCAGGTCTCGATATAAGGTATCTATGGATGAAGTTTCATTAAAATATTTCAATTCATTCTCAAGTTAGAGAGCTGAAACCAAAAATTGACTCCGCCTGAAAATGAAAAATAAACAAAGGGCAATAACTCCAGAATTATGAAGTGCAGAGTAACGGTTCTTGTGCACTGCATTTCTCCTCAATGAGATCTATCCACCCATGAAGTTTCAAGTTAATAACTCTTATAGTCTAAGAGTTATGCTCCATGCAAAAAACGAAGTATGAACAATTAACAAAGGGCAATAACTCCAGAACCATGAAGTGCAGAGTAATGGTTCTTGTGCACTGCACTTCTCCTTAATGAGATCTATCCACCCATGAAGTTTCAAATTAATAGCTGAAACAGTTTTGAAGTTATGAAAGAAAAACATGAAAAATGTGGACGGACGGACAGACAGGGTGATTACTATAGGGCACCTGCAAACAATTTCGGGGCCCTAATAATGTCCTGATGATGGCCCTGGTGCAACTCTCCCTCGATATCGATGGGAAGGAGGGGAGCAGCCAATTCTAAATGGTCAGACGGTCACATGTAGTACTCCTGTTTAACTCTGCGAAAGGTTAAATCGGCATCCTGAAGATGCCAAACCAGGACCCGGTAGTACGCATGTGTGCCCCAGGCCAATATCTTAAATACTCCGGAAACAATCTGTAAACCCATTGGCAATTAACTATGATATGGTATAACTAATAGGTGCGTTACAATGGGCACATAAAAAAATCCTTTTTCATATTAAATATTTGAAGAATGTATGACAATTGGAATGGGGTAAATGATACAGTAATTACCTCTGAGGTTAACATTGTACATTGTCCTATGAAATATATATAGGTATTATATATTGAGTTCACCTTATAGCTAGTATACGCAGTATATATACAATTTTGTAGATTTCTTTTCTATGCAGGTGGCATACCTAACCCTATGGCGAATTCAGTGCATTCCACACTATTTTTGCAGTAAAATAATTTATAACATCTTATACGGCTATAGTCCTTTTAAGAATACAGTGGACTTGGACTGGGATCAAATTTACGAATTACATCGCTGAAAATAAATGAATTTTATAGGAATTTCAATTGTCCTTAAGTTTTCAAAATATTCATTCATAGCAACTACGTTTACAGTGACGTTCAGTTTATAGAAACGCACTTACGCATTATTAAAACTGTTCGTAACTTTACACTTATGTTAAATTGTGTTTGTAAATTATGAATTAAACAAGAAACACATTGTCTCATGATGGTAAACATTTTTACCAGGTAATTTCACAATCCATTCAGAAATGACAGTTATTGACCGGACACGAAAAACAAACCCCATTTTTCACCTTTGACCTCTAAGTGTGATGTTGACCTTGGAGGTATGGACCTGGATCTTGTGAGTGACACATCGTCTCATGATATTTCTGCCAAGTAATTTCACAATCCATCCAGAAATGTTATCAACCAGACACGGAATTGTTTGGACAGACGGACGCACTGACAGGGGTTACTCTTCGAATAGCGAGGGTATAAAAACTGCCAAGCCCCATGCTGGCCTTGTTTTTAACCAAGCAAAATGATTTAATGAAATTTGGTATAGGGTCACCCAAGGACAAATTCTATGAAATGAAATTATTTCCATATCCAGGAAGTGGTTTCTGACAAAAAGTTTGTTTGTTTAACCTACTCACACTTTTCCTGGGCAAGCTTAGCCGATCAAAGCGGTTTACCAGTACCAAGTGCACATACTTTTGGCAGTAATTGACAACTGCCCTACTTGAATCAGAGGTAGGGGGAGAATGGATGTAGAAATAATTTCATGACCAATCCCCCCACACGGGCTGGGGTTTGAACTCACGATCCCCGGATTGACAGTCCAGCGCTCTACCAACTGAGCTAGCCGGGCCTGGCTTCTGACAAAAAGACTGTCAAAGTTGTATTCATAGATATTATAAGAGCAAACTTCCTCACCCCCTGGTGGCCATACTTTTTAACAAAGCAACATATTTTAGAAGAATTTTGTAGAGGGTGACTCAAGAAACATTTCTGTGAAATTATTTCTAAATCCAATAAGTGCTTTCTGATCAGAAGATAGTCAAAGTTGATGTTTTAACCGTATAAGGGCAAACTTCCACCCCACCCCCTGGTGGCCATGTTGTTTAATGAATCAAAATTATTGAAGGAATTTGAAAGAGGGTCACCCAAGAAATATTTCTGCGAAACTATTTAGATATCCCGCAAGTGGTTTCTTAAGAGAAGATTTTCAAAGTTGCCTGTATAGCTATATATAATCAAACTTTCCCACCCCCTACCAAACGTGTTTTTTACCGACTCAACATTATTTTACGCCCTTTGGTAAAGGAACATTTTTGTGGAATTATTTTGAAATCCAGCAAGAGGTTTCTGACGAGAAGATTTTCAAAGTTGTGGTGGCCATGTTTTTTTATGAATACAAGTTGCCGTATTTGACGGAATTCGGTACAGGACAAGCCAAGGAACATAACTGCGAAATTGTTTCAAAATCCAGCAAGTGGTTTCTGGTCAAGAAGATTGTCAAAGTTGCCTATACAGCCATATATGGTCAAACTTCCCCTTCCCCTGTTGGGCCATGTTTTTTTAACAAATCAAAATTATTTGAAGGAATTCTGTAGAGGCTCACCCAAGAAACATTTCAATGAAATTATTTTAAAATCCAGTAAGCGGTTTCGGACAAGAAAACTGTCAAATGGCCTACATGACCATATACAGTCAAACTTCCCCACCCTGTGGCAGCCATGTTTTTTAACGATTTTTTTTTATATTTCAAGGACTTTATTACAGGGTCACTTAAGTAACATTAATGTGTAAATTTATCAAAATCCAGCAAGTGGTTTAAGACAAGAAGATTGTCTGAGTTGCGGATACAGCCATATAGGGTCAACCCCCTGGCTGACATGTTTTTGAACAAATCTAAATTATTTTAAAGAATTTTGGTAGACGGTCACCCAAGGAACATTTTTGTGAGATTATTGTGAAAACTGGCCCGCCCCTTGGCAGCCATGCTTTTTAACGAGTCACTATTAATAGAAAGAATTTGTTGGAGGTCACACAAGGAAAATTTCTGCAAAAACTATTTTGAAATCCAGCAGAGTGGTTTCTAACAAGAAGATTTTTAAAGTTTCCTAGTATTTTAAAGCTTTTGGTTGCCATGGTAACCAGTGTTTTTCATATATTGCATTCAATTGAAGGTATTTGGTAAAGGACCATCACAGGAACATTCCTGCCAAGTTTGGTTACAATCCGTGTGTGGATTTCAGATAAGTTGTTTGAACCAACTGTTGACGACAGCTGACACCGGACGACGAACGCCAGATGGTAACTGACCACAATAGCTCACCCTTTAGCACTCAGGTGAGCAAAAAAGGTGGAACATCACTGTACAGTACAGACCGGGTTATTTTTGCATAATGTTACTAGCACAGTCAGAATATCATGGCGAATTCACCGCAACTTCGGTGACACATCGCGAAAGAATGAACCTTAATACCGTCGATTTTCACGTCACCACGTGTCACAGCGATTCAGTCATACAATTTTTTATTTCAGATGAGTATTGGAGCAAAAATTGAGTAATTTTAATTCATTTCATTTTTGTTCCGTTTTAACCTGGTATCCAATTGTTTTGCATGTATGTATAGTAACACTTATAGAACAAGAGGGCCAAATGGCTCTGGGTCGCTCACCTGAGTTTCATTACTCAAACTATTTTCCATGTGTTAGATTTTTATACGGATATGGATATACTGATAAGGACCAATAGAAATGCGGCCTTAATCATCATGGTTTGAAAAACTTAAGTGACAACAGACATTAAAAATTTTGAAGTACATATTTAAATTGAAACTTTTTCTTCAATTGACCTAGTGACCTAGTTTTTGACCCCACATGACCCAGATTCGAGCTCATCCGAGATATTATTGCGACAAATGTTCTGAGCAAGTTTCATGAAGATTCGGCAACAAATGTAGCCTCTAGAGTGTTCACAAGGTAAATGTTGATGACAAACAATTCACGACTCACGACGCATAACGGACAAAAAGCGATCACAAATGCTCACCATGAGCACGTTGTGCTAAGGTGAGCTGAAAAGGACAAAACAACATATTATAATGAAAATAAACAGAACTTAATATATGCTTTTGGACGACGGTGATATTGACACATTGAGTATCGGTCATTTGCTCTGTAAACAAACGAGAATATTCAGGAACAAAATGTATGCATGTACCAAACTTTTGATACTGAAAGAAAGTTCATTTAATACAACACATTTTTGCATAAGGAAAGAATGTCATCGCGATGTCACTGTGGAGCACCGCGATTCCACTGCTATGCCACTTAAAAACCAATGGAGGTAATTATGGAAACACAGTTATGCGATATCACCCGCATCGCGTCGATGTCACCCGAATTTCTTTTCGTCGCGCCGGAGCCAGATCGCGGTGATTCGAAACAAATACAACAAGGCTTGTCACAGGATGCGACATATGCCCCCGAAGTATATGCTTGTCAGAGGAAGGCAAAACAATGTCAGAGTACAATATTATGCCCCGGACAAATATCTTGAGATTTCAGCAACACAGCTCTTTGTTGTTGTGACACTCTGCCTCATAATGATCTTCATTCCCACCAAGTTATTACATTCCTTACATGTTGGCAAAAATTATGCTTCCTATAAAAATTTCATTCTTATATTTGACCTTTTAAGTGTAACCTTGGACACACATACCTTGACCAAGGATCATGTAAATGGTATGCGACACATCATCTGGTCATGGGAAAAAATGCTCTTAAATAATATTAAAATCCTTCAAGGCTTTTGGAACTTAGAGAGCAGAAAGAAAATTCCTTGACATTTGACCTTGAATTGTGACCTTGACCAAGGACCATGGGAGTTGTACATAACACATCGCCTGGTCATGGGAAATAATAATCTGAAGTAACATTAAAATCCTTCCAGAGGTTTAGAAGTTATTGTGGAGAAACAGAAATACTTGACCTTTGACCTTGAATTGTGACCCTGACCTTTGGCAGACAAGCATGGGAGTTGTATGCGACACATTGTCTGGTCATAGAGAATAATAATCTGATGTAACATTTAAACCCCTGCAGAGGTTTACAAGCTATGAAGTGGAAACAAATATAATTGACCTTTACCTTGAATTGTGACCTTGACGTTGTACGCCACACATTGTCTGGTCATAAGGAATAATAATCTGAAGTTATATTAAAATCCTTCCAGGCGTTAAGAAGTTAAAGAGCGAAAACATTAATTCATGACCTCTGATCTTAAATTGTGACCTTGACCTTTGACCGATACGCATGGGAGTTGTACGCACTACATCGTCTGGTCATCGGGAATAATAATCTGAATTTTATATTTAAATCCATCCAGGCATTTAGAAGTTATGGAGCAAAGAAACAAAAATTCATGACCTTTGACCTTGAATTGTGACCTTGACCTTTGACCGACGAGCATGGGAGTTGTACACGACACATCGTCTAGTCTCTGGGAATAATAATCGGAAATTATATTAAAATCCATACAGGCATTACAAAGTTACAGAGCAGAAACGTAGTCTGGACGGACGGACCCAGAGCCACCCACGCACCCACCCTCGGACGGACGGTGTGACTACTATATGCCCTCCTTTGGGGGCATAAAAAAATCTAGTCTGTACTGTAATATAGTTATTTTATCCTAGCTCTTTAACTTTACATCAAGTATCACTGAATTTCACACAGCAGTTGCTGAGAAATAGAGTAAGTGGTGTTGGTGTTAGACAAAATGGTAAAATTTAATCAACCAAAAAATAGCCCTTTTGAGTTATTCTAAGTCAAAATGAGGTCAAGGTCAAAGTGAGGTTGGGCAATATGGGTAGATTGGGAATGGTCATTAGCAACAACTGTGTAAGTACCCAAGTGCTGTAGTTATCCAAGTGTAGCAGTAAGCAGTGTTGGTGCTAGACGAAATAGAACATCGTACGGACAAACGGACAGGACAATCGCTATATACCTCCCACATCAAAATGCCTGTTACAAAAAAAACCTCATACACAGGGGAAAAACTGGGCAATTCCTTGATTTATTCTGAGATCTTATGACTATACACAAGATATGCAAGTTTGGTTAAGATAAGATGAACAAGAGCACTGCCTTCAGGCGTTGGACGCTTGACTTTCTTGTACCTGATAGTACTCAGGGTTGTAAATAATAGGTCTACATGACCCTAAATACTTCAAGTTTAACAAGAGATGTTTGTAAAAAATATCTCGATGCGTTTTCAAGTTATTGAGCGGAAACCGTTTTTTGAATTTTTAGTAATGGTGACCTTGACCCCACCCACCCCATATGAAATCCCATGAGAGGTCTCAATATAAGGTATCTATGTATGAAGTTTCATTAAAATATCTCGATGCGTTCTTCCTTTCCTCCCAAGTAACCAGCTTACCAACTTTCATCATCGTAGGTCAAAACGTTCTCAAGATATCGTGCTGAAACAAAATGGTCTACTGTTTTTCTATTTTTAGTAATGGTGACCTTGACCTTGACCCCACCCATCCCCCTTTGCAATCCCAAGCGAGGTCTCAATATAAGGTATCTATGTATGTAGTTTCATTAAAATATCTCGATGCGTTCTCAAGTTATTGAGCGGAAACCGTTTTTCTATTTTTAGTAATGGTTACCTTGACCCCACCCACCCCATATGCAATCCCAAGTGAGGTCTCGATGTAAGGTATCTACGTATAAAGTTTCATTAAAATATCTCAATGCGTTCTTAAGCAGAAACCGTTTTTCTATTTTTAATAACAGTGATCTTGACCTTGTCACCACCCACCCCGTATGCAATCCCGAGCGAGGTCTCAATATAAGGTATCTATGTATGAAGTTTCATTAAAATATCTCGATGCGTTCCTAAGTTAGTGAGCGGAAACCGTTTTTCTATTTATAGTAATGGTGACCTTGACCCCGCCCACCCTATATACAATCCCAAGCGAGGTATCGATGTAAGGTATCTATGTATAAAGTTTCATTAAAATATCTCGATGCGTTCTCAAGTTATTGAGGGGAAACCGTTTTTCAATTTTTAGCAACAGTGACCTTGACCTTTGACCTGTTGACCTCAAAATTCATAGGGTTCTTCCTTTCCTCCCAAGTAACCAGCTTACCAACTTTCATGATCGAAGGTCAAAACGTTCTCAAGATATCGTGCGGAAACAAAATGGTCTACTGTTTTTCTATTTTTAGTAATGGTGACCTTGACCTTGACCCCACCCAACCCATATGCAATCCCAAGCGAGGTCTCCATGTAAGGTATCTATGTATAAAGTTTCATTAAAATATCTCAATGCGTTCTCAAGTTATTGTGGGGAAACCATTTTTCTATTTTTAGCAACGGTGACCTTGACCTTTGACCTGCTGACCTCAAAATTTATATGGTTCTTCCTTTCCTCCCAAGTAACCAGCGCACCAACTTTCATGATCGTAGGTCAAAGTGTTCTCAAGATATCATGCAGAAACGAAATGGTCTACGAACAGACCTACAGACTGACCGACCCACAGACGGACAGGTGCAAAGCAAGATACCCCCACTTCTTCGAAGGGGGGCATATTAAGTAAGTTGCTAAGGAAATCAACTGTTGCTTGGGGAAGTCACTGTATGCTAAGGTGACTAAAATGTTGCTAAGGAAATCATTGGTTGCCAAGGAAGTAATTAGTTGCTAAAGAAATCACTGGTTGCTAAGGATTTTAACTGTTGCTACAGGAAGCCGATTGCTAAGGATCTGAATGGAGCTAAGGAAGTAACTGGTTACTAAGGGGAGTAAGTTATTGCATAAGAAGCCATTGGTTGCCAAGGAAGTCACCAGTTGCCAAAGAAGTCAAATGTTGCTAGGGGAAGACCCTGGTAATAAAGGAAGTGACTGGTTGCTAAGGAGAGTAAGTTGTTGTCACTGGTTGCAAAAGAAGTCACTGTTTCCCAACGAAGAAATGTGTTGCTAAGGAAATTAAGTGTTGATAGGGGAAGTTACTTGTTGCTATGGTGAATAAGTCAAAAGAAGACATTTTTTCTTCGAAAAATCAAGCTAAAAATAAAGTCTCTATGTTGCACAAAGTCCATTTTCTCATGAAAAAGAGGCAGTAACTGGTGTTCCTGTTCCAATCTGGCCCAATACCAAACCTATCCGAGATTGCATTACACAAACTGTGCAAGTCTGATCTGCATTGGATGAAAAGTTATATCTGTATTGCATCCGCGAGGCCATTTGTTGACAAATGACGAACGGCAGACGACGAAGGACAGTCCCCCTATACCAGTAGCTCAGCAAGCACTTCATGCTCAGGTGAGCTAAAAAAGCATCAATTAGTTGTAAATATCAAAATTTAAGGAACCCTGCACACTAATGGGGAACCCTGCACACTGATGGGGAACCCTGCACTCCGATGGCCATGTATTTTATGAATAAAAATAATTTGAAGGAATTTAGCTGTGGGTCGTCCAAGGAAACATTCACGTGAAACATTTGCTGAAACAGCTTTCCGTCAAGATTACATGTAATATAGCCATATAAGGATAACTGCCCCGCTCCCTGGTAAAGAAATTATGCGTCTGATGAATCATAACTAGGGATGTCAACAGATATATGGATATCTGAATATCCGGATACTATTTTTGTACCAGGATACCAAATATGTATCCCCCCCAAAAAATTGAAAATTTGAAAATAAGATTTGTTCTTGATTTTCAATTAGGCATTCAAACGCCTTTGTATGTATACTGATTAACACAACACAGCTTCAGGCCACTTTACAGGAGTCCACCTGGTACTGCCGACATGTCACAAACACACCCCTCTGTTGTATACGACTGACATAAAACAGGTGAGGCTTTCACAATACACTTACTTTGAAAGGACTGTTAATTAGCAATGCCATTTAATGTCAATCACCAATGTACCAACATACTATTAAAATTTATGGTTTGCCATCTGTAAGTAAGCCTTAACACTCGCTTTTGCAAATTACATGTTCAATTGTGTACTTAAATTAAAAGGTATTCATAACAAAAATTATACCTGACCCAAAAACAAGCAAAACTCATCTATTCTGCCAGATACAGTGTACAGTTGAAATGGCATAGGAGTGAAATAATTGTTCAGACAATGCTTCACATGAAATCTTTTTCATGTCATTTGTCAATATATTTTTGCCTCAGTCTGTTAAAATTCAAACAATATTATTCATGATTTCTGTGTTGGCCAGCCCTGGGACAGTAGGTAAAACCAGATAACGCTGTCAGTGGACAGAGCTCACAATTATTTAGAAGATTTATTCCAGTTGGTGCATTAAGTTTGAGTTATGATTATTTTAAATTGATGACTGTGCCTTATAGCACGTATTTGTTTGTTGTCCTCTATAGGCCCTAATTTAAGCGGAGCACACATCTTTTATAACTATAGTTATACTTCTGCAACAAATGTTGTACATTGTAATGTATATAGTATTATAATGATAAGTTAGTTATAAAATATTCAGATATCATATTACATACATAAAAACAAAATGGATAATGTTGTAATATATTATTATTATATATATTCCATAGTTACTGTAAAAAAGATTTATCTTTAACATAATAAAAGTATAATGTCAAATTTCTTTTTTGTAGTGTATTTGTAGTGTATTGTGTTGTTCCTTATTATTATTATTGCTACAAGCTTATGATGTTGTAGCTATTACCCACTTCCATCACCGATTGCACATACTTTTGCTGCACATTTTGTGTATGGGCCAGTAGCCTTGTAAATCACATTAAAGATTCAAGTGACTGCCTTTTGTAGTTGTGAAAGAAAAGGACTTTTGAATAAACACTTTAACTTTAAACTCTAAGTTGAAAAGGGCATAAATCTGTCAAAATACAGAAGTGAGTTATGGGAAATATAACCCATGATGCTGGAGTTGATAACAATGTCATAGTCAATACCTTATGCAGTTTTGGGATTACCGATATAGGAATTTTTAACCCAAACTTTAACCTGAAATTCGAGGTGAAAAAGGGGCATAACTCATAAAGTCAAAATACAAATTTAGTTATGACAATTGTTGCACCTGTTCCAACATTAAAGTAAGTATCTTATGTAGTTTTAAATGACTTTTGAACCAAATCTTCAACCCGACTTAAGACACCGAGATGAGTAGAAATTCACCTGTTCTGATAATAGTCGAGCTAAAAAGGTGTGTTCATCAACCTGCTATTGCACACTGGACTGGAAAGCCCGTATTTGCTGAATGCTAGGGACTTCCCTCTACCATTTCAGATTGAAGGTAGCATTACCCTTCTTAAAAGTAAAATGTTTTCTGTTCACTGAGGCCATAAGTATTGCTAGTGCTGGACTGCCATTAGTATACTGTGATATTCCTTGGATTACCATTAGTATACTGTGATATTCCTTGGATTGCCATTAGTATACTGTGATATTCCTGACAAAAACAAGTGGCCAAAATGGCAATGGGTCGGTGAGTAGAGTTTAATGAATAATAATGGATTGTAAAAAATTAAAATGCATGTTCATAGATGTTTGACATAATACAATGACAACAGACATCAACGATGGATCAGTGACAGTCATGTTTCTAGCAAACAAGAGGGCCATGATGGCCCAAAGCGCTCACCAGAGAACTGGTACAGATGAAGACCATACTGTTGCAACAGGTTTGAAAATTAAGGTATCTGAACAGAGGGGGATAGGATCAATTTTGATTTAAAACATTGGTTAGTGCAATGGGCTAACTACAGTAGAAGTTGGGTAGTGGATGTGCGTTTTTTTTGCTAATGGTTCTCAAATCATTTTTCTGGATATTCTTACCTAACCCTTTTTCATTAAGTCATCGACACTTCTGGAAAATGCAGAGACAGTAGATTTTGATGTCTTTTTCGCAAACAGTTTTGGAGAACTAGTTGCAATGCGATAATTGCGATAGCTGTGCTATAAAGTAAAGTTTTGCTTTTCATTTGATTATTTTCTGTCCAATGATGATAAATGATGTTAATGCAGGCTCTGAAGACATCAATGTTGCATGTACAAATAACTGCATGCACGTCTTGCAACTGTTGGAAATCAAATTTTATCAATCAATGTTTATGGTCATGCGCAGACCGTGCAAGTTAGGTCATTATTGAATAAAAAATCATGTGTGCAAGCCAATCATTGATAACTTCTTGATGTATTTTTCCAAATGCAAGGGGCAATAACTCTGGTGTTTCTGGACGGATCATGCTTTAATTTGACTTTTCTGGACCGATCATGCTTTTATTCGACTTCACCTGTAGTCTTACGTTCATAGACAAACTGTACACAATTGGTGAAGATTGAATAAAAAATGAAGTCTCTATCCTGAATAATGTCCATTTTTGCATATTTTTTTCACAAACAAAGGGCAATAACTCTGGTGTTTCTGGTCCGATCTCACTTATATTCAACTTCACCTTTCATCTTATGGTCATAGACAAACTGTGCAAGACTGGTGAAGATTGGATGAAAAATGAAGTCTCTATCCTGAATAATGTCCATTTTTGTATATTTTTTTAATAAACAAAGGGCAATAACTCTGGTGTTTGTAATACGATCTCGCCCATTTTTGGCGTCTGCTGAGATCTGATGGTCATACACAAACTGTGAAAGTTTGGTTAAGATTGGATGGAAAATAAAGTCTAAACGTTGGAAAAGGGCATTTTTGCACTTTTTTTGCATGAAAAAAGGGCAATAACTCTGGTGTTACTGGTGTGATCTGACCCAATAACAGTCCCATTCGAGATTTTATGGTCATACACAAACTGTGCAAGTTAGGTCAAGATTGAATAAAAAATGTAGTCTTTATCGCGATAACGGTCAAAATTGTTGATGGCATACGGACGATGGACGACACTGGAGAGGTCCCCTATACCAATAGCACACCGAGCACTTGGTGCTCAGGTGAGCTAAAAAAATAATTTGAAAGAATCTGGTAGACAGTAATCCAAGCAAGCATCTAAAGAAAAGAATTTTTCAAAGTTTTCAATATAGCCATATAGGGAAAACTGCCTCAACTCCTGACGGCCACTCTATTTAAAGAATCAAAATACATGTATTTGTTACCCGGTATATCTGCCAAAAAACATTTCAGTCAACAACAACTGTCCAGTTGTGAAATATTTGACAACCGGCCAGTTGTTGTCACAATAGCTACACAAAGAATATAATAAACATCTAAACATCTAAAGCTTCTGATATTGATATGGATGATTAAAATTTATGTAGTCATTGATTTCTAAAAGTTAACAGGACATTTAGATTATATACATGATGCATGAGTATTTCACCACTATTTCATACATTACACGTTTATTGATATATTATTAAACAAGAGGGCCAAGATGGCCCTAGGTTTCTCACCTGAGTTTAAGCATAACTGCTTTTAACAACAAGATTGTTTAAGATTTCAATAAAGCCATATAAGGAAAACTGTCCCGCCCCCTGGCAGCCATTATTTTTAACAAATTAAATGGAAGAGAAATACTATACACATCTACTGTCAAACAAATGAAACTTTGTCATGGTTGATTTGAAATATATATGCCTAACTACCATAATTTCATGGGTTACCATAATTTCGTGGTCGTTTAGAACTACTAGAATTTTCGCTCGTGCATCCAAAAACATTGTCCGAATTACTATACCTTTTAAGTGAATAGTATATTTTTGCAGTATCTGAAAAGGAAATCCTATTGAAAGTCAACCAGTAAGTGACTTGGTCATTTGAATCACCAATTTTAATGACATTATATACACAAATTATTCAATACCCTACAACTATTTTGCAATTGAATTCATGAAATTTAGTTCTAAAAAATAGTATATTTAAAACAGTTTTCCAAGGATAATTTCACATGTATGATTATCTCCCTTGTATATTTCTCTCTGGAATTTTGCTATTTTTGATATAAAAAAATACCTAAACAATGCCCCTTCCCTAAATTTGACTGACATTGTCAATCTTTTAACTTTAAGTTAGCATTCTTACCCACGAATCGCTGCATGCAATTTTATCATTTATTTAATATTTAAGAACAATAACTAACACAATAGAAATATTTATAGATTCATGACGACTAAAGTTAAACCTGCACAACCAAAATTGAACTAGTGTGTAGATTTTGTCAGGCCTATATTGTTACCTTTAAAAATATGACAAGTATTGTGTATTTATAATGATAAAATTTTCAAAAACATTAGTTTTCACCAAGATTTTCGTCCTTTGATCAGCACAGGCTCCAGCACAAACACAGTGTAACTAAATTGATGCTGTAAACACTCTTTCCCAACCAGAGGAGGCCAGCCAATCAGAACCCATGAAATTATGAGAAGCTTCCTGAAGATACAGATCAGTAGGGTCAGGTACAATAACATAACATATATATGAACGAAAATAAGACCCACGAAATTAGGGTGACACGGCATACAGGCTGTTTCAGTAATATAACACACCAAACAAACATTTCTGTGTAACTATCCCCATGCCAATAAAACAACTTTGTTTGAAATCTGTGCTTCATTCGAGAAGATAGCCAAAGTTGTCTATACATGTATAACCTAATACAACAACAAAAACAAATAGTGGTAACCTTTTTTTTTAAATCAAAAGTGTTTGAAGAAATGCAGTAGACAGATAGCCAAAGAATATTGCTGTTAAATTAATTCCAAATCCAGAGTGGTTTCTGACAAGAAGATTGTCAATGTTGCCTTTGTAGGCATACAAGGGCAAACTTTTTAACCCTGTCGGCCACGTTTTTTTTAACAAATCATCAGTATTTGAAGAAAATTGGTAGAGGGTCACGAAAGGAAAATTTTTCTGAAATTAATTCCAAATCCAGCAAGTGGTTTCTGACAAGAAAATTGTCAAGTTTGCCTATATAGGTACATTCCATCAAACTTTCCCGTCACCTAGCGGCCATGTTTTATAACAAATCTAAATTCTTTGAAGCAATTTTTTAAAAAGTCACCAAAGGAACTTTTCTGTGAAAATATTTTGAAATGCAGCAAGTGGTTTCCGAGTAGAAGATTGTCAACGAAGTCTTTACAGCCAAATATGGTCAAACTTTTTCACCCCCTGGCAGCCATGTTTTTTAACAAATCAAAATTATTTTTAGTAATTTGATAGTCACCCAAGGAAAATTTATGTAAATTCATTTTGAAATCCAGCGAGTGGTTTCTGAAAGAAAGATTGTCAAAGTTGCTTTTACAGCCAAATACGGTCAAACTTCCCCTGGCGGCCATGTTTTTTAACAAATCAAAATTATTTTAAGAAATTTGGTAAAGAGTCACCCAAGGAACATTACTGTGAAATTTATATAATATCAGATCAGTGGTTTTTGACAAGAAGATTGTCAAAGTTGCCTCGACAACCGTATACGGTCAAACTTCCCCACCCCCTGGCGTCCAAGTTTTTTTATAAATCGAAATTATTTTTAGGAATTTAGTAGACAGTCACCCAAGAACATTTTTTTTAAATGATTTTGAAATCCATGAATCGGTTTCTGAAAAAGATTGTCAAAGCTGAGTCTACAGCCATATACAGTCAAACTTCCAAACCCCTGGCAGCTATGTTTTTCAACCAATCAAAATTATATTGAGGAATTTGGTAGACTGTCACCCAGGAATCTTACTGTGAGATTTATTCAAAATAGGATCAGTGGTTTCAGACAAGAAGATTGTCAAAGTTGCCTCTACAGCCATATACTGTCACACTTCCCTACCCCATGGCGGCCATGTTTTTTAACCAATCAAAATTATTTTGATGAAGTTGATAAACAGTCACCCAAGGAACAATTCTGTGAAATTAATTCAAAATCTGATAAGTGGTTTCAGACAAGAAGATTGTCAAAGTTGCCTTTATAGCTATATTAGGAAATACTTCCCCAACCCTGGTGGCTATGTTTTTGAATAAAACTAGAATTTTCACATGAGTGACGGATATACCCCCACAATATGGCCTTGTCACAAAACTATGGCATCCATTCTAAAGAGATGGACAGAGAGAGAATGCTTTATTTGTGAATGGTCAACAGTGTATTTGGAAAAAATTAATTTCAATAGAAGACATAACTCTGTCAACATTTAGTGGTTTGTAACCAAAGTTGAACTTGATCTGTATTTTATGATGATACACCTATGTACCAAAAAGAATTTAAATATGTAAAGCCTTTCATTAGTTATTGTCAATGTTTTTCTGGAATTTAAGTCAAAAAGGGGCCATAACTGTGTCAAAATTTAGTGGTTTGTAACCAAAGTCGAACTTTACCCGTATTTTATGATGCTACACATGTCTACCAAGAATTATTTAAATATGTCTAGCCATTGTTGAGTTATCGTCAGGAAACTATGTTTTTAGGGACTTTAAGTCAAATAAAGGGCCATAACTCTGTCAAAATTTAGTGGTTTGTAACCAACATCGAACTTGACCTGTATTCTATGATGTTACACATGTGTACCAAAAATTATTTGAATATGTCAAACCTTTCTAAGTGTTATCATCCGGAAACCATGTGTTTAGGGAATTTAAGTCAAAGGGCCATAACTCAGTCAAAATTTAGTGGTTTGTAACCAACATCAAACTTGACCTGTATTCTATGATGTTACACATGTGTACCAAAAATTACTTGAATATGTCAAGCCTTTCTTGAGTTGAGTAAAAAGATCTTAATTTTTTTCCCTTTGGTTGCCATGGCAACCGAGTTATACTAGGATCAACATCATATGAAGGAATCTCGAAGAAGAGGTCACAAGAAAGGCACATGCCAAGTTTTGTCACATTCCATTCAGCGGTTTCAGAGGAGAAGTCGAATGTAGACGATGAACGAAGGATGACGCCAGACTGTAACTGACCACAATACCTCACCCTTGAGCACATTGTGCTCAGGTGAAATAAAAAGGGTTCAATAATAAATCATAGCACTCAATTGTATCAGAAAACACATGCCATGGAATTGCTTTGAGACACCATTTTGGCATTTTTTGAAATTCACATGGTCGACATAGACTATAGTGTGTTCAAATTTCTATATACTGGTCAAGATCTGTAACAAAACACACACTTACCTTGTATAGTGGATGTTGGTGCAATTGTTTGAAAGACATTGAAATACTTGAGTATGGATGATTAATTTTTGCTATGATAGACAACATTGAATAAAAGCAGTGTGCATTTATGAAAGTGTTTAAAAACAATGTTTCTGTGATTTATCCCTATTATGAACAAATGTTATGAAAATGTATGCCAGAATGGTCTTAAAGCATTGTCTACTTGATCAAGTCTCCATGTTGGAACAAGGCAATTTTTGCATTTTTTTCCTTGAAAAAGGGGCAATTACTCTAGTATTCCAGATCAGATTTGGCCAATTATTCATCCCAGCGTGATTTTATTTATTTTGGTCATCCACAAAATGTGCAAGTTAGGTCAGGATTAAATAAAGATTTAATCTTTATAAAGTCAATTGTCGACAGCATACAGGCACGAACAATGCAGGAGAGGTCCCCTATACCAATAGCTCACCAAGCACTTCGTACTCAGATGAGCTAAAAATACAATACTTTGCAAGAATCCAAGGGTGTTACTTTCTACAGGTTAACTAACCTTCGGCACGGGACAGCTGCTCTCCTAGGTTGAGCAGGATGTTCTTGACCTCGTTGGTCTGCACGTAGCCCCGCCCCTCGTGGTCATGGGCCTTGAACCCCTGCACAATCTCCTTGGTCGCCTTCTCCTTCATGTTGTGGGTGTGCATCACCTCCAGGAACGAGGCAAAGTCTATCTTACCATCTGCAACACAGCAGAGAAGGCACATGAAATACATAGGGCAGAGGGAAACAGCCTAGTATAGCAGGCATCAAAAACAGAACAGAAGGAAACAACATACATGTAGTACAGCAGGCATCAAATAGAGAACAGAGGGAAACAACATAGTACAGCAAGCATCAAATACAGACCAGAGGAAAATAACATAGTACAGCAGGCAACAAATACAGAACAGAGGGAAACAACATAGTACAGCAGGCATCAAATAGAGAACAGAAGGGAACAACATAGTACAGCAAGCATCAAATAGAGAACAGAAGGAAACAACATAGTACAGCAAGCATCAAATAGAGAACAGAGGGAAACAACATAGTACAGCAAAACATCAAATACAGAACAGAGGGAAACAACATAGTACAGCAGGCATCAAATAGAGAACAGAAGGAAACAACATAGTACAGCAGGCATCAAATAGAGAACAGAGGGAAACAACATAGTACAGCAAAACATCAAATACAGAACAGAGGGAAACAACATAGTACAGCAAGCATCAAATAGAGAACAGAGGGAAACAACATAGTACAGCAAAACATCAAATACAGAACAGAGGGAAACAACATAGTACAGCAAGCATCAAATAGAGAACAGAAGGGAACAACATAGTAAACCAGGCATCAAATAGAGAACAGAGGGAAACAACATAGTACAGCAGGCATCAAATACAGAACAGAAGGAAACAACATAGTACAGCAAGCATCAAATACAGAACAGAGGGAAACAACATAGTAAAGCAGGCATCAAATAGAGAACAGAAGGAAACAACATAGTACAGCAGGCATCAAATACAGAACAGAAGGAAACAACATAGTAAAGCAAGCATCAAATAGAGAACAGAGGGAAACAACATAGTACAGCAAGCATCAAATACAGACCAGAGGAAAATAACATAGTACAGCAGGCAACAAATACAGAACAGAGGGAAACAACATAGTAAAGCAGGCATCAAATACACAAAATCATGTTTTTTTCCCAGTGTGAGTGCAAAGTTAACATGAATTCCAGTCGTATTTCCTGCCGAGCAAGTGGGTGGGGGCAGTGTAACGTTTTTACAACACATGCCAAACATGTCCAATTAACGACAATTGATAATTGGCAGGGGGGGCGTCTTTACAAGAGACGCGAATTAACGGTTTGTAGGCGGCGCGAATATGACGCATTGCATCCACAAATAACAAAACTGGGCCATGTTGTGATAACGGTTTCACAGTTTGCACAAGGCGTACATTGTTGTCGTTTTCCTTAAGGGACATCTATACGGTTAACTTGTTTACAGTAAATTACAATTACTCTCAAAGTAAACCAATCAAAATAAATCCATTGTCAGCCAATCTTTTTTTTAAAACAAAATTAGCATGATCTGGTCAATCTTAATATACGTCACTTGTAAATTACTTCATTATATCAACAACGTATATTATACAATAGTCTTTATTAATAAACAATGCCACCATCACGTGCTTGGAAGTACTTTACGCGGTCATTAGACAACTAAGTTATATTGCTCAATTACCACTGAAACAATATAAAACAACTACGTACACGTAGTATATATATTTCGGATAGGTAAATATTCAGACAGAGTGCCGTATATAGTAGTATATAGTAGTATTTACAAAACAAATATTCAAATATATTCGAATACCTAAAACAAATATTAGAATATTGATTTCAGTATTCGGTCCCTTCCCTAATTATTATGGATACTCTACCTCAACTATTTTCTCACTATTTTAAACAACGAAAGGGACATTATTGTACTGAATTAATTTGGAAAATTCAACTTTATTTTGAATTAGGAGTGGGTCAGATAGCCTGCACCTCTACCTCAGTAAACTGTTGGGTCAGATAGCCTGCTCCTCTACCTCAGTAAACTGTTGGGTCAGATAGCCGGCACCTCTACCTCAGTAAACTGTTGGAAGTGGGCCAGATAGCCTGCACCTCTACCTCAGTAAACTGTTGGAAGTGGGTCAGATAGCCTGCACCTCTACCTCAGTAAACTGTTGGAAGTGGGTCAGATAGCCTGCACCTTTACCGCAGTAAACTGTTGGGAGTGGGTCAGATAGCCTGCACCTCTACCTCAGTAAATAGTTGGGTCAGATAGCCTGCTCCTCGACCTCAGTAAACAGTTGGGTCAGATAGCCTGCACCTCTACCTCAGTAAACTGTTGGGTCAGATAGCCTGCACCTCTACCTCAGTAAACTGTTGGGTCAGATAGCCTGCACCTCTACCTCAGTAAACTGTTGACCTTAAGTACAGTGACCCACCTTTCACATACAGTTGAACACTGCTATTTCAAAGTCTTTGGGACTGACGAAAATAGTTCGAAATAGGAAAGTTCTAAATAGCGATGTACCAACCTGCGCACAGAGATTTGACTAGTTCCGATCATAGCTCTAATCAAATCTTTCCTTCACAATAAACCAAGTGATGATAATCGTTTAAAATCTTCGACAATATTAATTATGGTTTTAATTAGTTACTTTCTTTTCACTTTAGCATTGTTGACCGCAAACGATATATAAATGTAAATAAGTAAATGTTACAAATGCATAATACTTTCAAATCAGGGAGGATTTTACTGGTGACGGCAGGGGTTACTGTTAACTGATAGGGGAAGTAACCACTGTGAGGAGTTAGGCGATGTTCTCCATTGCACTAATAAATGTTACAGTTTTGAAAATTGTGCATGCGGTTAAATGACACCATGTATATATAGGATGTTGACATTTATAATGAAGGCTCGTAAATAACATTGTAAAGATTGTAAATTTATCAGCATTGTTTGTTATTAACAATTATAACTCTACCATACATCAACATAATGCTGATTATTTACCCATGCGTCAGTCATCACTTGGTAAACCTGAAAACAACTAAAGGTGCGAAAATGTAACCGAATGCCATGTCATCACACCTTTGATGAACAGCTTGGGCTTTAGGTGCGACTTCGAAATAAACACTTTTCGTGTGAAAAACTTAGGTGGGACAGGAATTTTAGTTCAAAATGGAGATGATTTCGAAATAGGCAACTTCAAATAAATGCTTGTTATTTTAGTTAAATGAAGAAGGAAAAAAATAGGGACCGAAAAAATAGTTTGAAATAGCGATTAATTAGAATTTTTAAAGGTGTTCGAAAGAGCGGTGTTCAACTGTATTGTGTAAAGCTTGCCTGCACTTCTACCGCAGTTGGACTATAGGACAGTGACCTACCTTTCTCATATTGTTTAGAGAATGCCTGCACCTCTACCTCAGTTGGACTATAGGACAGTGACCTACCTTTCTCATATTGTTTAGAGAATGCCTGCACCTCTACCTCAGTTGGACTATAGGACAGTGACCTACCTTTAACATATTGTTTAGACAATGCCTGCACCTCTACCTTAGTTGGACTATAGGACAGTGACCTACCTTTCTCATATTGTTTAGAGAATGCCTGCACCTCTACCTCAGTTGGACTATAGGACAGTGACCTACCTTTCACATATTGTTTAGAGAATGCCTGCACCTCTACCTCAGTTGGACTATAGGACAGTGACCTACCTTTCTCATATTGTTTAGAGAATGCCTGCACCTCTACCTCAGTTGGACTGTAGGACAGTGACCTACCTTTCACATATTGTTTAGAGAATGCCTGCACCTCTTCCTCAGTTGGACTGTAGGACAGTGACCTGCCTTTCACATATTGTTTAGAGAATGCCTTCACCTCTACCTCAGTTGGACTATAGGACAGTGACCTACCTTTCACATATTGTTTAGAGAATGCCTGCACTTCTACCTCAGCTGGAATATAGGACAGTGACCTACCTTTCACATATTGTTTAGAGAATGCCTGCACCTCTACCTCAGTTGGACTATAGGACAATGACCTACCTTTCACATATTGTTTAGAGAATGCCTGCACTTCTTCCTCAGTTGGACTGTAGGACAGTGACCTACCTTTCATATATTGTTTAGAGAATGCCTGCACTTCTTCCTCAGTTGGAATATAGGACAGTGACCTATCCTTCACACATTGTTTAGAGAATGCCTGCACCTCTACCTCAGTTGGAATATAGGACAGTGACCTACCTTTCACATATTTTTTTAAGTATGCCTGCACTTCTTCCTCAGTTGGACTGTAGGACAGTGACCTACCTTTCACATATTGTTTAGAGAATGCCTGCACTTCTTCCTCAGTTGGAATATAGGACAGTGACCTATCTTTCACACATTGTTTAGAGAATGCCTGCACCTCTACCTCAGTTGGAATATAGGACAGTGACCTACCTTTCACATATTTTTTAAGTATGCCTGCACTTCTTCCTCAGTTGGACTGTAGGACAGTGACCTACCTTTCACATATTGTTTAGAGAATGCCTGCACCTCTACCTCAGTTGGAATATAGGACAGTGACCTACCTTTCACATATTTTTTAAAGTACGCCTTCACTTCTTCCTCAGTTGGACTGTAGGACAGTGACCTCATGATCTGGCCCAGTTCATGGTCACTCTGAGAATAACCTCGCTTTGCAATGAAGAAGAAACACTCCTTGAATACTGAAAAAAATAATTTCTATGATTTACAGTTGCCAACTCAACATAAATAAATGGAATCCTAAAATGCTAACACATTTATACACTAGACATGTGTCCAAAGGACATGGATGCCCCCACATTTGGCTGGTTGTCACAAAACTCTATGCAATTACTTTACCCAGGTGCACAAGTTCACATGCTGATAAATAAGTCTATAAAGTTTCAGCACTCTAGCAATAATACTTATCGAGTTACATGCAACACAGGTCCAAAAATGTCAATTTTGCTAAAAAAAGGCCATAACGCCAATGATCTCTGACAAATCTGCATCAAACTACACAGGTGCACTAGTTTACATACCGATAAATGTTAAATTAAGTTGCATCATTCTAGCAGTTATTCTTTTTGAGTTACACAATACAACAGAAAAACAAGAGGGCCATGATGGCCCAAAGGGCTCACCCAAGTACTGGCAAAGATGAAAGCCTTACTCTTGTGACAGCCAAATGTGGGAATGTATGCCCTAGTATCCTTAAATAATTTGCCTAGCTGATAAACTCTCATACATAAACAAGTAAGAATATGGATATATTTTCTCTACCCTGGTATCAAACTGTTTGCAGGCAATTTTGGAGGAATAGTGTTAATGCTGTAGTTCTGAAAGTTAATTGTGACACAGACATCTGCGCAAAAGTCATGTCATTCTTGCTGGTTTGTTCCAAAGACTGGAGTGTATTGCCATTTACCCTTCCTACATTCAAAAGTCATGTCATGCTTGCTGGTTTGTTCCAACGACTGGAGTGTATTGCCATTTACCCTTCCTATATTCAAAAGTCATGTCATGCTTGCTGGTTTGTTCCAAAGACTGGAGTGTATTGCCATTTACCCTTCCTATATTCTAATTCGCTTTAGATCTTACGGTCATAGACAAATTATGTGAATTTGGTCCATAATGGTTGAAAATGAATTCCCTGTCTTGCATCAAGTCCTTTTTTTAACATTAATTTTCACAGTTGATGGGAAATAACTCCAGTGTTTGTGGCCTGATCTGGCTCATTTACTGCTTGTGCTGAGAACTTATTGCCACCCGAAACCTTTGGAAGTTTGGTCAAGATTGAAAAATGAAATCTCCATGCAGGAACAAGGCAGATTTTGCATTTTTTCCAGAAACAAAGGGGCCATAACTCAGGTGTTTGTGGCCCAATCTGGTCCATTGTTGGCTTTTGCTGCACCTGTTATGATCACACACAAACTGTGGAAGTTTGGTCAAGATACAAGTTGTTTGTATATGTATAAGTAACGAATTCGAAATTGTGATTGTGTATATATGAATGAATTTTGTATGTACATGTACTACGAGACAATAAAATGTTGCACAAAATATATTTTTTCACTTGTACCAATTTTCTTTCCTTCGCACTATCAGTATTTTGATTTAGATTTCCTACTGACAATAGTGTAGAGCAACAGACCAGTAACAAGTGTAGAGTTATGTGTGTAAGGTGTTGTGTGAATGAAGTATGAAATCTTGATGGATAAGAGGTGTTCACTGTCCTAATTGATTCTGAGCACATTTAATGTAATCCCCATACCAAGCCATCAATTAACTAACACGACCCTTTTTCTAACAAGAAACCCAGCAATTCTTAGGATTGTCAGTAACAACTTCAGTTGACTAAACTTGTATCCTGCAACGGAATATTGCTGAAGTAATTTTACCCTGTTTGGTAAGATTTGTATTATTTTATTGATGTTCTATTGCATTTTGTTCTTTTACATGTATTTAAAGTGATTTGTGTATTTAACATATTTGCTTAATGAATTGTATTGTTTAATTTATTGAAATGATTATGTTATGCAATGCATAATATACTTAATGCATGTAATATATGTAATGCATAATATCTATTTTCCAAGTTTTTTTTATATTACTGGAATAAATATAATATATTACACATAACGAGTTAAACTTATGCGACACACAGTTGCTTCCGTATAGACGTAAATACCAATTATTCAACAACCTCATGCGGAGGATCAAACTCAGGTCTCCAGCGTGAGATGGACACTCTAAGCAATGTTGGTAAAGATATTACATAACAGCAAGACTGCACAAAGGCCTTAAAAGTTATATGCCAACATTACTGATTTAGTAATGTTTAGTAATGGCAAGAAAAAGACAAATTCTCCACAAAGCAATGATCCTACTATGATTTTCATATTGGAATCAAATCTCTTACACGTTACTGGCTTACTTATGACAAAAGATTTTGAAAAAGCGTTTGATACCTTATCTTTTAAGTTTATAGAAACCACTTTTAAATTTTTTAATTTCTGACCAATGTTCAAACAATGGATATCCATGTTTTTACACAATACTATGGCGTCCATACAAATAAATTGATTTTTATCGAACACCTTTTGCATTGAGAGGGGCTGTCGTCAAGGGGACCCGATAAGCGCTTACATTTTTATTTTATGTGCGGAAATTCTAGCTAATAAAATCAGACAAAGCAAACAAATAAAGGGTATAACAATCAAAGACACAGAATACAAAATATCACAATTTGCTGACGACACTTCTCTATTACTTGATGGATCTGAATCATCTCTTAATTGTATGTTAGACATGCTTCATGAATTTTCAACATACTCTGGATTGAAAATAAACTATGATAAAACTAATTTAATTTAGATAGGCTCTATGAAATATAGTACAAGGAGACGGAAATTGTTATACACTTGTTAAATCCTTCATTGATATAAAAAAGCTTTTTAATACTGGTAAAATGTTTGTTGATGAAAAACTTTGCATAAATTTAAAAAATAACATTTGGCAAGACGTCTTAAAAAGCTATATTATATACTGTATATTGAAAAATTGCCTACAGTCAATAGTGAAGATATTCTAGATATGCCTTTGTTTTACAATGAAAATTTTAAAAATGGCAATAAATATATATATATTAAAATTTAAATGTCTGTATGAAAGAGGCATACGATTTGTTAGAGACATATTGATAGATAGAGAACGTTATATCTCCAAAGAATCTTTGGACTACCAAATTGGAACAAATGTGAATTTTCTACTGTACCAAGGTCTTATAAAAGAAATAAGTAAATTTATTAAGAATATTGGAGACATATTTACGTATGATAATAATATTCATGGACCTGTATTCGCAACATACGTAACGAAAATAGTAACAAGTCCTATAGAAGAAAAACATGTGTATAAAATATTTATTCAAAACAGTGAAATCCCAACTTGTCAAACAAAATGGAATTCAGAGTTCTTTGGTATTGACAGGGAAAGTGTATATCCACTGGTGTTTAATATTAGTAAAGATCATTATATCCAATGTAGAATAGTCCACAGAATCTGAGGAACAAAATCCAATATGTTTAATATTAAAATAGTTACTGATAATCCTTGTACATTTTTTAAAAATGAAGTAGAAAATATAACACACTTGTTTTGGAATTGTGTACATTCTCAAGATACTATTAATTTTGCTATTCACGTTGTAAATAGAACAGTTAACATACACTTTTCCTGGGCAAGCTTAGCCGATCTAAGCAGTTTACCTGTACTTAGTGCATACTTATGCCAGTACCTGACAACTGCTCTACTTGAACCAGAGTTAGGGGGAGAATGGCTGTAGAAATAATTTCATGACCAATCACCACACAAATTATGTGGCCGGGCTGGGGTTCGAACTCACGATCCCCGGATTGACAGTCCAGCGCTCTACCAACTGAACTAGCCGGGCCCGGCTACACGTAACACGTAAGATATATACAAATGTACCAATACAATTATACTATTTAACAACACTAACAACCCTAATCCAGTCTACTCAAGCAAGGTGTGGTCATGACTAGTTAATTAACAGATGCGACAATTACTTACAGTCAATGTCGCTCTGGCTGAAGAATTTCGCCTGAAAACAAAGTCAAAAGAAAATAAATTTCAACAGATCATCTTTAATAAAAAAAATATATATATAAAGAATACACACACAAAAAAGAAACTTACCATTTTATTTCAATGTATCGACTGCTGCGGTATTAACCCAAAGACAAAATATTTGGCGAGATAAAGGTTACAACGCACCTTATTTCTTTTCTTCATAAAGTAATACACGATTGTTGCCTAACCATTTTGAGAAATTAGCAAATAATATACGACGGGGTATTATTATCATTATTATCATTTAAACATATGTATTACTTCATCCGAATAGGCTGTTTGTCTGTCTGCAAATTAACTTTAAACTCTTTTTAGTTATATATTAAAATTTATTTATTTATTTATTTTATAAAGCATTTATAAATTGTTATTAAGGAAAAGCTAAACAAATAATTAAATAATGACATTTACACGTGTGTCGACTTTTTCATCGTTTACTAGTGTTGTGTAAACTAAAACAGCTGTCGGATCACCGTATATATGCATGTACTGTGAAAACATTAACTGTTCTTTTTTTTTTAAATATAAAATAAAAAGAAAATGTGTTTGTTTTCGGTGTGATAAAGACAGACAATTGACATATTTTCACTCACTTCCCTTTCTGGTGATGATATCACGCGCTATCACACCGAAAACAAACACATTTTCTTTTTATTTTATGCTTTATTAACCTTTGTTTTACATTTTTGTTGGAAATATCGCGAGAATCATAACGTCATAACGTCAAAATAATGAAGTCATTTCACAGTTTTGAGCCCGGCATTGATTATGGTCCGTTTCATTTACTGTATTAAATCGGGATCCAAAAAAGTAGTCAGTCACTGTGAGTGATATAGAGATATATCTCACTGATAATGTTCTATATTTCACTACTTAGCATTAAATAAATAGAGGATATTTGTTTGTTTTCGGTGTGATAACGCGTGATATCATCACCGGAAAGGGAAGTGAGTGAAAATATGTACACCGAAAACAAACACATTTTCTTTTTATTTAATGCTATATTAACCTTTGTTTTACATTTTATTGGAAAATATCACGGGAATCATAACGTCATGACGTCAAAATAATGACGTCATTTCACATAGTTTTGATCCCGGCATCGATAACGGTCCGTTTCATTTACTGTATTAAATCGGGACCCAACAAATTAGTCCTTCACTGTGAGTGATATAGGGATATATCTCACTGATATTTTTCTATATTTCACTACTTAGCATTAAATAAAACATTGTTTAAATCGATATATAAGTAATTAATTGTATTTGCATATTTTTAATTTGCCTCTATGTGTGTTGTAAGTTCGATTATACACACTTTAAAACAGGTGAACTAGTACACTCCTTCTGTGAAGACCTACTAAGAGGTGCACGTGTTCTAGCCAACTCCCAGACCGGTTGTACACAGCCTGACGAAGCTACCGTCCAGTACACGCAGTACATCGACATATCGAGCCATTTACAGAGACTGGGATCGAACAGGCTTCAACCTTGAGTAGAGAGAGGTAATATTTTATTTTAGTTACTAATATATTTACACATACATTGTTGTGAGGAATTAACTTGATGTTTAAATTTGATTATTCAATAACTACTCTAAGGCAAAATAGTTATTTCTTCCACACCAACAAATACCCGAAATTAAGACAAGTACTGTCACTACCTCCACCACCACAAATACCCCCATTACCCCTACCACCACTACCACTACCACCACCACAACTACCAATCACACTACTGCAAAAACCATGACTACCATCATTACAACTGCACCACTACTACTACCAACCAAGCTGATACCACCAACTCGACAACTACCAACACACTACTTCACCACTACCGTCACCATTACTGGCATCAATATTATATATAAACACATTACAACCACTATTACTATAAGTTTGTATTTATATGCGCAACCTGTTGTAAAAATTTATGCTTAATTTAGTCGAGAATTAGTATTTTACAGATGACCACTATGCATGCATTTATATGTATTTATGTACTGTTTCATGTATACTCATGGACTGTATGTCTGATGTATATTGAATAAACCTAAAACTATAACCACAAAAACCATATAAAACCACACTAATACCGCCACCACCACTTCCATCGCATCCACTACCTCTATCACCACCAACATCACCAATTCTATCCCGACAATTATCACCACAACAATTAACCCGTCTACTACCACAACTACCAACTGCACTACTACTACAACAGAATTACAACTACCACCACTAACAACCACACTTCTACAACCACCACCACTACCTGCCCCAAAACTTACAACCACAATACAACCGTACCTCTACTACCAACACTCTCAACCCATACTGCTACCACAACAACTACCAGCTACACTAACACCGCTACCACAATTACAGCAACCAACCGCACTACTTACACCACCACTACTAACCACTTTTCTTAGCCACACTTCCAAACACACTACTACAAAACTCCAAATCACACAACTGCATCCACCAGTACCACTTCTACCAACACCACCACTACTAACCACATTACAACAATCACCATAACTACCACCATTACAACTGCCAACCACACTACTATAACCACCACTATCATCAACACCATTACAACAGTCAAGCACACTACGACAACTACCAATCTCATTACTGCCACTACCAACTCCACAATATCAACCACAATTTTACCACAACCACAACTACCACCATCACCACTAACAGCCAAAATTTTACCACCACCCCCACTAACCACCAACACAACTATTAATCACACTACTGCAAAAACTATAACTATCATAAAAACTTACCGCCACCACTTCCGACCAAGATTCTACCGGATCCACGTAATCTACGACCAGATCTATCAACCTAAACAATACCACAACCAATACTAACTACCAGGTAAATTACCACTGTTACCACCACACCAACTACCGACCAAACTTCCCACCAAAACGATTATTTTCAACACAAAAACCAACCGAACTACTTCCAAACAAACTGCTACAAACCACACTACTACCAACCACACTAATACATAGGGCATTACAACCAACCACATTACTACCAACTACACCACTACAAACCACACTACTACATCCTCTACAAACTACACTACTACCAGTCACACTTCTATCAACCAAAATACTACCAACCACACTACTACCAACCAAACTAAATAAACGACACTACCACCAATCACACTACTACCAACCACATTACTACATACGGCAGTACTACCAACCACACTACTACCAACAACACTTCTACCAACCACAACTACTACCAACCACACTGCTACCAACCACAATACTACCAACCACAATACTACAAACCACAACCACAATACTACCAACCATTAAACTACCAACCACAATATTACCAACCACAAAACCACAAACCACACTTCTAAATACGGTAGTACTACCAACCACACAACTACCAACCACACTACTACCAACCACACTACTACCAACCAAACTACTACCAACAACACTTCTACCAACCACACTACTACAAACCACACTACAACCAACAACAATTCTACCAACCTCACAACTAACAATCACACTACTACCAACCAAATTTCTGCCAACCATACTACTACCAACCACACTAATACCAACCACACTACTACCAACCACACTACTACCAACCACACTACTCCCAATCACACTACTACCAACCACATTTCTACCAACCACTCTACTACCAACCACACTACTACTAACCACATTACTACAAACAACACTTACCAACCTCACTACTAACAATCATACGACTACCAACCACAATACTCCCAATCATACTACTACCAACCACACTACTACCAACCACACTACTACCAACCACATTTCTACCAACCACATTACTACCAACATCACTATTACCAACCGCACTACTGACACCAACCGCACTATTACAAACTGCAGTACTACAACCACACTACTACCAGACTACTAGCACACTACTACCAACCACACTACTACCACATTACTACCAACCACACTACTACCAACCACCCTGCTACCAACCGCACTACTACAAACCACAATACTTCTAACAAAACTACATGTACTACCTATAACACTACTACCAACCTCAATACTGCCAATCACACTACTAACAACCACTTCTACCAACCTCACTACTAACAATCACACTACTCCCAACCACACTACTACCAACCACACTTCTACCAACCCAATTACTACCAACCGCACTGCTATTAACCGCTCTACTACCACCTACCGCACTATAACAAACGGCAGTTCTACAACCAAACTACTACCACACTACTACCAACTACACTATTACCAAGCACACTACTACCACATTACTACCAACCACACTACTACCAAAAACACTACTACCAACCGCACTACTACAAACCACAATACTACTAACAAAACTACATGAACTACCTATTACACTACTTCCAACCTCAATACTACCAACCGCATTACTACCACCTACCGCACTATTACAAACGGCAGTACTACAACCAAACTACAACCAGACTACTACCACTCTACTACCAACGACACTACTACTAAGCACACTACTACCACATAAAACCAACCACACTACTAAAAACCACACTTCTACCAACCATACTACTACCAACCACACTACTACCAACCACACTACTAGAAACCTAAATACTACATACAGCAGTACTACCAACCACACTTTTACCAGACTTTCACAACAATAGTACCAACCACACTACTATTCACACTAATACATATGGGAGTACTACCAACCACACTAAAACCGTCCACACTACTTCTAACCTTACTTCTACATGCTGTAGTATAACCAACAACACTACTACAAACCACACATACTGCAGTACTACCAACAACACTGCTACCAACAACACTTCTACATACTGCAGTACTGCCAACCACACTATTACCAATCATAATACTAGAAACCACATTACTACCAACCACACAACGACATGCGGCAGTACTACCCACCACACTACTACGTACCACGCTTCTACAAACCACACTGCTACTAACCACACTACTACCAACCAAACCACAACACACGGCAATACTACCAACAACACTACTTTAAACCACACTACTACCAACCAAACTACTACCAACCAAACCACAACATACGCAATACTACCAACAACACTACTTTAAACCACACTACTACCAACCACACTACTACGTACCACGCTTCTACAAACCACACTGCTACTAACCACACTACTACCAACCAAACTACTACCAACCAAACCACAACATACGCAATACTACCAACAACACTACTTTAAACCACACTACTACCAACCAAACTACTACCAACCAAACAACATACGGCAATACTACCAACAACACTACTTTAAACCACACTACTACCAACCACACTACCAACGACCCTACTACATAAAGCAGTTTTAACAACCAAAATAGTACCAACCACACTACTGCCGACCACACTACTACCAGACTACTATAAACAAAACTACTACCAACAACACTACTACCAACAACACTACTATCAACAACACTACTGCATACGGCAGTGTTACGAACCACATTACTACCAACCACAAACACTACCCACAACAATATTACCAACCACACTACCAACCGCGTTACTACAAACCACACTACTACCAACATCACTACTACCAACCACACTCCTACCAACCACACTAATACACATTGCAATACTACCAACCACACTACTACCAGATAACAACCACACTTCTACTAACCACACTACTTCCAACCACACTACTACAAAAATACCACCAACAGCACTAATACCAACAACACTACTACAAACAATACTACTAAATACGGCAGTTCTGGGAACCACACTAGTATCAACCACGCTAATACCAACCTCACTACCACAAACCACACTACTACCACACTACTACGAACAACACAACTACCAACCAAACTACTGCCAACCACACTAATACCAAACACACTACTTCCAACCACACAACTACAAACCACACTACTACCACACTACTACTATCAACACTACTACAAACCACACTACTACCAACCACACTACAACTGACCACATCTCTACATACAACAGTACTACCCACCACACAACTACCAACCACACTTCTTCATACAGCAGTACTACCAACCACACTACTACAAACAATACTACTACTATCAACCACACTTCAACCAGCCACATGACTACAATCCACTCTTCAACCAACCACACTACTACCAACCACACTGCTACCAACGACACTGCTACCAACCACACTACTACCAACCACACTGCTACCAACCTCACTACTACCAACCACACTGCTACCAACCACACTGCTACCAACCACACTACTACCAACCACACTGCTACCAAACACACTACTTCCAACCACACAACTACAAACCACACTACTACCACACTACTACTATCAACACTACTACAAACCACACTACTACAAACCACACTACTGCCAACCACACTACTACCGCACTACTACTATCAACACTACTACAAACCACACTACTACCAACCACACTACTACAAACCACACTACTACCAACCACAATCGCCAGACATTCATCATATAGTCCCAGGCATTCCCTATATATCGCCAGACATTCATCATATAGTCCCAGACATTCCCTATATATCGCCAAACATTCATCATATAGTCCCAGACATTCCCTATATATCGCCAGACATTCCCATATAGTCCCAGGCGTTCCCTATATATCGCCAGACATTCATCATATAGTCCCAGACATTCCCTATATATCGCCAGACATTCACCATATAGTCCCAGACATTCCCTGTATATCCTCAGACATTTATTATTTAATCTAAGTCATTCCCTATATTCACTAAAGTGTCGCGGACTATTACCAGGTAGTCCGAGACATTGACTAGATACTTCCACACAGTTTGCGTGTCTAAATAATTTAGTATTTCTAAATAATCCCAGACATTCCCTTTATAGTCCCAAACATTCCTTATATTCCCCAAAGTGTCCCGAACAACTACAAGGTAATCCCAGACATTTGCTTGATACTCCGAGACAGCCTAGGCTATTTCTAGATCGTTCCAGACATGTCATAGACCTTACCAGACATTCTTGAGTTTTTTTAATATTCTAAAACATTCCTCAAATATTCATTCTCTATTTAGTGCCAGACATCCCCTTTATAGTCTCAGATAGTCCTTATATTCCCTTAAGTGTTCCGGACAATTTCTAGGTCGTCACATAGATTTACTAGATACTCCCAGAGAGGCTAAGAGTTCATTATATAGTCCCAAACATGTTTATGCCATTCCCAGACAGTCTGGTTGTTTCTAAATAGCCCCTGGCATTTAATGTGAAGTCCCAGACATTCTCTAGTCCAAGATTAGCCCTATATAGTCCAAGTCATTCTCTATAAAGATATATTGACATTTCCAGACAGTATCAGTATTCATAAACATTCCCTTTATAGTCCCAAACATTCCTTATATTCCCCAAAGTGTCCCGAACAACTACAAGATAATCCCAGACATTTGCTTGATAATTCGAGACAGTCTAGGATATTTCTAGATCGTTCCAGACATGTCATAGACCTTACCAGACATTCTTGAGTTTTTTTAATATTCTAAAACATTCCTCAAATATTCTATTCTCTATTTAGTGCCAGACATCCCCTTTATAGTCTCAGATAGTCCGTATATTCCCTTAAGTGTTCCGGACAATTTCTAGGTCGTCACATAGATTTACTAGATACTCCCAGAGAGGCTAAGAGTTCATTATATAGTCCCAAACATGTTTATGCCATTCCCAGACAGTCTGGTTGTTTCTAAATAGTCCCTGACATTTCATGTGAAGTCCCAGACATTCTCTAGTCCAAGATTAGCCCTATATAGTCCAAGTCATTCTCTATAAAGATATATTGACATTTCCAGAGAGTATCAGTATTCATAAAAATTCCCTTTATAGTCCCAGACATTCCTTATATTCCCCAAAGTGTCCCGAACAACTACAAGATAATCCCAGACATTTGCTTGATACTCCGAGACAGTCTAGAATATTTCTAGATCGTTCCAGACATGTCATAGACCTTACCAGACATTCTTGAGTTTTTTTAATATTCTAAAACATTCCTCAAATATTCTATTCTCTATTTAGTGCCAGACATCCCCTTTATAGTCTCAGATAGTCCTTATATTCCCTTAAGTGTTCCGGACAATTTCTAGGTCGTCACATAGATTTACTAGATACTCCCAGAGAGGCTAAGAGTTCATTATATAGTCCCAAACATGTTTATGCCATTCCCAGACAGTCTGGTTGTTTCTAAATAGCCCCTGACATTTCATGTGAAGTCCCAGACATTCTCTAGTCCAAGACTAGCCCTATATAGTCCAAGTCATTCCCTATAAAGATATATTGACATTTCCAGACAGTATCAGTATTCATAAAAATTCGCAAACATTAATTAAGGCCAGTCGCACGTTAATGACGTCAGTTTGAAAATACGCCTATCAGACTATTTTGAAAACTTCATAAAAGCGCGAAATATTTAAAGAATTTGCTATAGATTACACAAATTAATCCACATAAATTTTGCTTTATTTTGATTAGTCTCATAATATACATTATTTTGTAAATTTATTGCAAGAAAATCATAAGTCATCGTCAAACGTCAAATTCTACAATGTCCCGCGTAACAGTTAATTTGTGTTTGAAGCGAAATGTCGCCTGTATTTCCGCAGCGCTAAAAGATACACATCTATTTTTTCCATGTTATACCGAGACCTCATTTCCGTTTTCAACTGCGAAAAAAATGGTGATAAGTAAAATTCATATAAGGTAAAATTTGCAAAAAAGATAGTCCTTTGAATTGTCCCGGCCAACGTAGGGGACACAAATGATTTGATAATAAAGTGAAGATGTAGACTAAAGGTACGAAATTTTGGTCAAAATGTTGAATGTGTATTCTTTTAAAATATGGTGCTTTTGCAATTATTCAGATTATAATTAGATACCCTTTACACCATGCGTGTATTTCCTTAACGATGTCCGAAACGTCATTTAATTGTAAATTGCAAGAACACGACGGAGATCAAATTCGTGTTATTATTTTTTATGTTATTTATTTTTAAACTTAAACATATAATTCACAACAAGACATGTCAGGGTTAACGATTTCAAATATTGCCACAGTCGTTACCTTATATATATTAATTATAACAGTTTTACTAAAAATCCAAACAATGTCCGCCCAATTTATCTGATACGTTAGTAATTCCTCTGTTATAGACTAAGGTGTAAATAATATACAAACACGTTTCAGAAATGCTTTAGAAGATATACATTTCACAAGTAAAAATTATTTGGAAAACGTTATGCACAAAAATAAAAATGAAACTAACTTTTTTTGGTGTTTTTTTTACGTTCTTTAGAATGTCCCCTGTTCTTGAAAAGTATGCTTCTTTTTTAATAATCATGTAAAAAAATTTGGTAATAATTGCAATTTTTTTTTTCATATCACCATTTAATTTTTAAATCTTGTAATGACACAGTAAATAGTGTTTTTAGTTAGGTGTGTAAATTTCATTATATTATTATTTGGATTTCTTCATGTATTGCGCCTTTATAAATGTCCCATATACAGAATATAAACGTGATTTTGGGCAGACGTCATTCTAGCGTTTTTTTCCGCTAGGAACGTTTGTTTCTTTATAGTTGCATTTATAATAAGAATGCGCTCAACTAACATGAATGCTCAACAACTATGGATATTATATGATTATATTTTTATAATTTATATAATAGTATAATTTTTGCTTTGCACTATCAGAACATATTTATGGGGATTATTTTCATGGTATTATAAAGAACTTTTTTTGGGGGGTGGGGGGTGGGGAGATTGTTTCCGACAAAAATGGACAAATTATGCGTTATTCTGATCGCACATAATGGCAAGCTAAAATAAAAAAAGATAAACAAAAGTATAAAAGAAAAATGGGAAATACTTATTAAAATGAATCATCAATTTTGAGCGAGAATACAAAAATACAAAGTCAAATTTACAAAAGTGTCTAGAGAGCGGAGAACGCGCTACTTAATATGCAATATGAAAGTGACCGGAAGCGGAAGTGGCGTGCTCGGAACAAACTAACCACGGCAGTTGACTTGCCGTATTATCAGATGCTCCGACATGAATATCTGAAGAGTATGTCGTATCCACTGGCAACTATTCATGAATACACAGACTGAATTGCTGCTCAGTATAAGAGCCGATATTTATTGATGATAAGTTTTCGACAGTAGGAACTTGAATTTAAGATTTTGTCTTCTTAAGTTTAACAAATACTTAAAAATACATTTTATTCCTAATTGATTGAAGCATCCGAAGTAATATACACATTTGTTCGTACATAAGTCAATAAACTTGAAACGTTTCTTATTAAAACGTTAATACGCAGCTTGACATATTGACGCGACGTCGTTACGCTACCAGGAACGAATAACGTGCGACTGGTCTTAAATAGCCCTTGACATTCCCCATATAGTCACATATATTCCCTATACTCCCTGAAGTGTCAGATACAATTATTATGTTTATGTACTTCGAGGCAGTCTGAAGGTTCCCAATAATAGACATTTCCAGACAGTCTGAATATTTCTAAATAGCCCCAGACGACATTCCACAATTAATCAGATACTTTCCCTATATAGCCACAGATATTCCTAATATAGTCCCAGACATTTAGACTATTCCCTTACTGCCCCGGACAATTACTAGGTAGTCCTAGACTTCTACTAGATACTTCCAGACAGTCTGGGAGTTCCCTATATAGTCCAAGACATGTCCTAGATCTTCCCAGACAGTCTGAGTATTTATAAATAGACCCAGACATTCCCAAAATAGCCAAAGAAACTTCCTATATAGTCCCATTCATTTTCTATATTCCCTGAAGTGTCCCGGACAATTACTAGGTAGTCCCAGACATTTACTATGTACTCACAGACTGTCTGGGGATGGAGTTAACTATATTATCCAAGATATGTCCTAGACATTCACAGAGTATCTGAGTATTTTTTAATAGTTCTAGACATTCTCTAAATGGTCCTAGACATTTACTAGATAATCCCAGACAGTAAGGGAGTTCCTTATATAGTCCCAGAAATGTCCTAGATATTCACAGACAGTCTATGTATTTTTAAATATTTATCGACATGCTCTAGATAGTTCCGGACATTCCCTTTATAGTCTCAGACATCCCCTCTATAGTCGCAGACATTTAATATATTTCCTAAAATGTCCCGGACAATAACTAGGTAGTCCCAAAAATTTACTGGATAATCCCAGACAGGGAATGTCCAATATAGTCCCAGACATGCCACAGACATTCATAGACAGTCTGAGTATCCTTAACAGTCCCAGACATTCCGTGAATAGTCCCAGACATACCCTTTATAATCCCAGACATTTACTAGATACTCTCAGACAGTCTTGCAAGTTTAGTATATAGTCACAAACATGTCCTAGACATTCCCAGAAAGTCTTAGTATTTCTAAATAGTCCCAGACATTCTATAAATAGTCCAAGACATCCCCTATACAGTCGCTGTCACTCCCTATATAATCCCAGACATTTTCTATATTCCATAAATTGTCCCGTTCAATTACTAGTAATCCCAGACATTCACTAGACATTCCAAAACAATGTGAGTATTTCTTAATTGTCCCAAACATTACCCATATAGTGCAAGACATTGAATATATTCCCTTAAGTGTTCCAGACAATAATACGGTCGTCCAAAAAATTAACTAGATACTCCCAGACAGTCTGGGAGTTCTCTATATAACCTCACTATATAATCCCAGACATGTCATATACATTCCTAGACAGTCTGAGAATTTTTAAATAGTCCCAGACATTCTCTAAATAGACCCAGACTTTCCCTATATAGTGCAAGACAATCCCTATATAGTCTCAGACATTGCCATTATGCCATTAAGTGTCCCAGACATTCACTAGATACTTTCAGACCTTGTAGGAATTTCCTAAATACTCACAGACATGTTTTAGACATTTCCAGAGAGTGTTTGTATTTCTAAATAGTAACAGACATTCATTTAATATTCCCAGACATTCCCTAGACCCTTACATTTCCTATATAGTCTGAGACTTTTTTTGCTATTCGCAAAAGTGTCCCGGACAACTACTAGGTAGACCCAGTCATTTACTAGATACTCACAGAAGTCTGTGTTTTCCCTATATAGTCCCACACATGTACTAGAAATTTCCAGACAGTTAAAAAAAAAACATGTATTTCTTAATCACAGACAATCCTTAAATAGTCTCAGACATTTCCTATATAGTCTCAGATATTACCTTTATAGTACCAGAAATTCCTTATATTCCCTAAAGTGTTAGACACAATTACTATGTAGTCCCAGACATTAACTACATACTCTCAGACAGTCTGGAAATTTCCTATATAGTACCATACATGTCACAGACATTCCCAGGCATTCTGTGTATTTCTAAATAATACCGGACGTTCACTTGATATTTCCAGACGTTCCATATATAGTTACCCACATTCCCTATGCAGTCTCTGACATTCCATATATTTGCAAAAGTGGCCCTGTCAATTACTAGGTAGTCCCAGACTTTTACTAGATACTCCGAGATAGTGTGCGAGTTTCCTATATAGTTCCAGACATGTCGTAGACATTCCCAGACAATCTGAGTATTTTTAAATAGTCCCAGACATTATCTAAATAGTCCAAGAGATTCCCTTTATAGACCGCGACATTCACGGATATTCCCTATATACGTACCATAATTGTCCCGGATAATTACTACATAGTCCCAGACCTTCACTAGACATTCCTAGACAGTCTGAGTATTTCTAATTAGTCCCAAACATTACACATATAGTCCCAGACATTTCCGAAACAGTCCTAGATATTCCCTGTATTCCTTAGTGTTCCAGACTATTACTAGGTCGTTCAAGACATTTACTAGATTTTCCCAGACAGTCTGAGAGTTCCCTATATAGTCTCAGACATTCTCTAAATAATCAAAAACATTCCCTATATTGTCCATTCCATTTTTTCTCTAAAGTGTCCGGATAATTAAAAGGAAGTCCCAGTTATTTACAAAATAATACCAGACAGTCTGGAGGTTCCCTATATCTAGACAATCCCAGACAATCCGAATATGTATAAATTGTCCCAGACATTCCCTATATAGTCCCATACATTTGACATACTAGTATTCCCTAAAGAATCCCAAACAATTACTAGGTAAACTCAGACATTTACTAGATACTCCCAGACAGTCGCATACATGTTCTAGACATTCCCAGACAGTCGAGTATTTCTGAATAGCCATATAAATTCCCTATATACTAGTAGCGAATACAAAAATCATTGACATTTTACCTTTAACTGTGTCATTTACAATTTACACGGATCGCATCGTCCGGTCATGGGGAATACTTCTTTGAAGAATTTTTTTTTTTTCCAGGCATTTAGAAGTTATAGAGAGAAAACAAAAGGTATTGATCTTTGATCTTGAATTGTGACCTAGACCTTAGACAGACTAACATGAGTGATGTGCACGATACATTATCCGGTCGTTGGAAATACTAATCTGAAGTAATATTAAACACTTAAAGGCATTAAGAAGTTATGGAACAAAAACAAAAATTACTGAATTTTGACGTTGAATTTTGACCTTGACCTTTGGCAGATAATCATGCGTGATGCACTCTATATCATCATCTAGTCATGGTGAATAACAGTTTTACGTAATATTAATATCATTTCAGTAATTTACAAGCAATAGGACGGCAATTAAATATGGAGGGACTTAATACTTTACCGTTGACTCTTTGTGACATTGACCTGTTAGTTATATGCAAGGTTTTTGTGCGCAACATGTTATGATGTTGCTCGTGGTGGTGGAAGTGGTTGTAGTTGTAGTTGTGGTGGTGACGAAAATGGATAAGTAGTGTGGTTGGCAGGGTGATGATAGTTATTTAGAGGGTGGTGATAGTGGCTGTAGTCTTGTTGGCAATGTGGTGGTGGTTATGTAGTTGGTGGTAATTGTGGCATTAGTGTCATTGGCAGTGTGGTGGTGGTTATGTAGTTGGTGGTGATAGCGGTATTAGTGCGGTTGGAAGTGTAGACAAGGTTATGTAGTTGGTTGTGATAGTGCCAGTAGTGTGGTTGGCAGTCTGGTGGTGGTTATGTAGTTGGTGGTAAATGTGGCAGTAGTGTGGTTGGCATTGTGGTGGGGGTTATGTAGTTGATGGTAATTGTGGCAGTAATGTGGTAGGTAGTTGTGGTGGTGCTTATGTAGTTGATGGTGATAGTGGCAGTAGTGTGGTTGGTATTGTGGTAGGGGTTATGTAGTTGATGGAGATTGTGGCAGTAGTGTGGTAGGTAGTTGTGGTGGTGGTTATGTAGTAGATGGTGATAGTGGCAGTAGTGTGGTCGGTAATTGTGGGGTTGTCATGAAGTTGGTGGTGATAGTGGCATTAGTGTGGTTGGCTGTGTGGTGGTGGTTATGCAGTTGATGGTGATAGTGGCAGAATTATGGTAGGTAGTTGTGGTGGTGGTTATGTACTTGAACCATAGTGGCAGGGTGGTGGTGGTTATGTAGTTGATGGTGATAGTGGCAGTAGTGTGATTGGCAGTGTGGTGGTGGTTATGTATTTTGTGGTGATAGTGGCAGTAGTGTGGTCGGTAGTGTGATGGTAGTTATGTAGATGCTGGTGATACTGGCAGTAGTGTGGTTGGAAGTGTGGTGGTGGTTATGTATTTGGTGGTGATAGTGGCAGTAGTGTGGTTGGCAGTGTGATGGTGGTTATGTAGTTGATTGTGATAGTGGCAGTAGTGTGGTTGGCAGTGTGATGGTGGTTATGTAGTTGGTGGTGATAGTGGCAGTAGTGTGGTTGGCAGTGTGATGGTGGTTATGTAGTTGGTGGTGATAGTGGCAGTAGTGTGGTTGGCAGTGTGGTGGTGGTTGTGTAGTTGGTGGTGACTATGGCAGTAGTGTGGTTGACAGTTTGATGGTGGCTATGTAGTTGGTGGTGATAGTGGCAGTTGTGTGGTTTGAAGTGTGATGGTGGTTATGTAGTTTGTGGTGATAGTGGCAGTAGTGTGGTTGGCAGTGTGGTGGTGTCTATGTAGTTGGTGGTGATAGTGGCAGTAGTGTGGTTTGAAGTGTGATGGTGGTTATGTAGTTGGTGGTGATAGTGGCAGTAGTGTGGTTGGCAGTGTTGTGGTGGTTATGTAGTTGGTGGTGATAGTGGCAGTAGTTTGGTTGGCAGTGTGGTGGTGGTTATGTAGTTGGTGGTTATAGTGGCAGTAGTGTGGTTTGAAGTGTGATGATGGTTGGTTATGTAGCTTGTGGAGACTATGGGAGTAGCGTGGTTCGCACTGTGGTGGTGGTTATGTAGCTGGTGGTGATAGTGGCAGTGTGGTGGTGGCTATGAAGTTGGTGATCATAGTGGCAGTAGTGTGGTTGGCAGTGTGGTGGTGGTTATGAAGTTGGTGGTGATACTGGCAGTAGTGTGGTGGGCAGTTTGATGGTGGCTATGCACTTGGAGGTGATAGTGGGAGTAGTGTGGTTGGCAGTGTGGTGGTGGTTATGTAGTTGGTGGTGATACTGGCAGTAGTGTGGTGGGCAGTTTGGTGGTGGTTATGTAGTTGGTGGTTATAGTGGCAGTAGTGTGGTTTGAAGTGTGATGATGGTTGGTTATGTAGCTTGTGGAGACTATGGGAGTAGTGTGGTTCGCACTGTGGTGGTGGTTATGTAGCTGTTGGTGATAGTGGCAGTGTGGTGGTGGCTATGAAGTTGGTGGTCATAGTGGCAGTAATGTGGTTGGCAGTGTGGTGGTGGTTATGAAGTTGGTGGTGATACTGGCAGTAGTGTGGTGGGCAATTTGGTGGTGGCTATGTACTTGGAGGTGATAGTGGGAGTAGTGTGGTTGGCAGTGTGGTGGTGGTTATGTAGTTGGTGATGATAGTGGCAATTGTGTGGTTGACAGTGTGGTGGTGGTTATGTAGTTGGTGGTGATAGTGGCAATTGTGTGGTTGGCAGAGTGGTGGTGGTTATGTAGTTGGTGGTGATAGTTGCAATTGTGTGGTTGGCAGTGTGGTGGTGGTTATGTAGTTGGTGGTGATAGTGGCAATTGTGTGGTTGGCAGTGTGGTGGTGGTTAAGTAGTTGGTGGTGATAGTGGCAATTGTGTGGTTGGCAATGTGGTGGTGGTTATGTAGTTGGTGGTGATAGTGGCAGTAGTGTGGTTTGAAGTGTGGTTGTGGATATGTAGTTGGTGGTGATCATGACAGTAGTGTGGTTGGCAGTGTGGTTGTGGTTATGTAGCTGTGGGTGATAGTGGCAGTGTGGTGGTGGCTATGAAGTTGGTGGTCATAGTGGCAGTAGTGTGGTTGGCAGTGTGGTGGTGGTTATGAAGTTGGTGGTGATACTGGCAGTAGTGTGGTGGGCAGTTTGATGGTGGCTATGTACTTGGAGGTGATAGTGGGAGTAGTGTGGTTGGCAGTGTGGTGGTGGTTATGTAGTTGGTGGTGATAGTGGCAATTGTGTGGTTGACAGTGTGGTGGTGGTTATGTAGTTGGTGGTGATAGTGGCAATTGTGTGGTTGGCAGTGTGGTGGTGGTTAAGTAGTTGGTGGTGATAGTGGCAGTAGTGTGGTTTGAAGTGTGGTTGTGGTTGTGTAGTTGGTGGTGATCATGACAGCAGTGTTGTTGGCAGTGTGGTTGTGGTTATGTAGCTGTGGGTGATAGTGGCAGTGTGGTGGTTTGTATGTAGTTGGTGGTGATAGTTTCATTAGTGTGGTTGATAGTTGTGGTGGTGGTTATGTAGTTGGTGGTGATAGTGGCAGTAGTGTGGTTGGCAATGTGGTGGTGGTTATGCAGTTGGTGGTGACAGTGGCAGTAGTGTGGTTGGATATGTCATGGTGGTTTCATAGTTGGTGGCGATTGTGGCAGTAGGGTGGTAGGTAGTTGTGGTAGTGGTTATGTAGATGACGGAGATAGTGGTAGTGTGGTGGTGGCTATGCAGTTGGTGGTGATAGTGGCAGTAGTTTATTTGGCATTGTGGTGGTGGTTATGTAGTTGGTGGTGATAATGGAAGTAGTGTGGTTGGCAGTGTGGTGGTGGTTATGTATGTGGTGGTGATAATGGAAGTAGTGTGGTTGGCAGTGTGGTGGTGGTTATGTCGCTGGTGGTGAAAGTGGCAGTGTGATGGTGGTTATGTAGTTGGTGGTGATTGTGGCAGTACTGTGGTTTGCAGTGTGGTGGTGGTTATGTAAGTGGAAGATATACTGGCAGTAGTGTGGGTGGCAGTTTGATGGTGGCAATGTAGTCGGAGGTGATAGTGGCAGTATTGTGGATGGTAGTGTGGTGGTGGTTATGTAGTGGGTGGTGATAGTGGCAGTAGTTTGGTTGGCATTGTGGTGGTGGTTATGTAGTTGTTGGTCATAGTGGCAGTAGGGTGATTTGCAGTTATGGTGGTGGTTATATAGTTGGTGGTGATAGTGGCAGTATTATGGTAGGAAGTTGTGGTGGTGGTTATGTAGTTGATGGTGATAGTGGCACGGTGGTGGTGGTTATGTAGTTTGTGGTGATAGTGGCAGTAGTGTGGTTGGCAGGGTGGTGGTGGTTATGTAGATTGTGGTGATAGTGGCAGTAGTGTGGTTGGCAGTGTGATGGTGGTTATGTGGTTGGTGGTGATAGTGGCAGTAGTGTGGTTGGCAGTGTGCTGGTGGTTATGTACTTGGTGGTGATAGTGGCAGTAGTGTGGTTGGCAGTGTGATGGTAGTAATTAGGGATGGGACCGAATACTGAAATCAATATTCGAATATTCGTTTTAGGTATTCGAATATATTCGAATATTCGTTTTGTAAATACTACTATATACTACTATATACGGCACTCTGTCCGAATATTTACCAATCCGAAATATATATACTACGTGTACGTAGTTGTTTCACATTGTTTCAGTGGTAAATGAGCGATATAACTTAGTGAGTGTTAGGAAAATATATAGATATGTAAGATATTGTTAAGTGTATTGTTAATTAATTTGTTAATCGTTCCGCTTGTTTTTTCAGAACCATGAAGCTTGTATCTGCTGTGCATATTACACGTTGCCTGACTTTTGTCTAATGACCGCGTAAAGTACTTCCAAGCACGCGATGGTGGCATTGTTTATTAACAAAGACTATTGTATAATATACGTTGTTGATATAATGAAGTAATTTACAAGTGACGTATATTAAGATTGACCAGATCATGCTAATTTTGTTTCAAAAAAATGATTGGCTGATAATGGATTTATTTTGATTGGTTTACTTTGAGAGTAATTGTAATTTACTGTAAACAAGTTAACGTATAGATGCCCCTTAAGGAAAACGAACAACAATGAACGCCTTGTGCAAACTGTGAAACCGTTATAACAACATGGCCCAGTTTTGTTATTTGTGGATGCAATGCGTCATATTCGCTCCTCCGATCGGATAATATTCGAATATAAAAAACGAATACGAATATTCGATTTCCAAATTTATTTAAAGAACACAATTTCTTTAAAAAATCATGTTTTTTTCCCAGTGTGATTGCAAAGTTAGCATGAATTCCAGTCGTATTTCCTGCTTAGCAGGTGGGTGGGGGCAGTGTAACGTTTTTACAACACATGCCAAACATATCCAATTAACGACAATTGATAATTGGCAGAGGGGGGGACGTCTTTACATGGGCCGCGAATTAACGGTTTTTAGGAGGCGCGAATATGACGCATTGCATCCACAAATAACAAAACTGGGCCATGTTGTTATAACGGTTTCACAGTTTGCACAAGGCGTACATTGTTGTTCGTTTTCCTTAAGGGACATCTATACGTTAACTTGTTTACAGTAAATTACAATTACTCTCAAAGTAAACCAATCAAAATAAATCCATTATCAGCCAATCATTTTTTTGAAACAAAATTAGCATGATCTGGTCAACCTTAATATGCGTCACTTGTAAATTACTTCATTATATCAAAAACGTATATTATACAATAGTCTTTGTTAATAAACAATGCCACCATCGCGTGCTTGGAAGTACTTTACGCGGTCATTAGACAAAAGCCAGGCAACGTGTAATCTGCACAGCAGATACAAGCTTCATGGTTCTGAAAAAAAAGCGTTACGATTAACAAATTAATTAACAATACACTTAACAATATCTTACATATCTATATATTTTCCTAACACTCACTAAGTTATATCGCTCATTTACCACTGAAACAATGTAAAACAACTACGAACACGTAGTATATATATTTCGGAATGGTAAATATTTGGACAGAGTGCCGTATCTAGTAGTATATAGTAGTATTTACAAAACGAATATTCGAATATATTCGAATACCTAAAACGAATATTCGAATATTGATTTCAGTATTCGGTCCCATCCCTAATTACTACCATCACACTGCCAACCACACTACTGCCACTATCACCACCAAGTACATAACCACCAGCACACTGCCAACCACACTACTGCCACTATCACCACCAACTACATAACCACCATCACACTGCCAATCACACTACTGCCACTATCACCACAAACTACATAACCACCACCACCCTGCCAACCACACTACTGCCACTATCACCACAAACTACATAACCACCACCACCGTGCCACTATCACCATCAACTACATAACCACCACCACAACTTCCTACCATAATACTGCCACTATCACCACCAACTATATAACCACCACCACAACTTGAAATCACCCTACTGCCACTATCACCACTAACTACATAACCACCACCACAATCCCAACCAAACTACTGCCACTATCACCACCAACTACATAACCACCACCACACTGCCATCCACAATACTGCCACTATCACCTCCGACTACATTGCCACCATCAAACTGCCAACCACACTACTGCCAGTATATCTACCACTTACATAACCAACACCACACTGCAAACCACAGTACTGCCACTATCACCACCAACTACATAACCACCATCACACTGCCACTTTCACCACCAGCGACATAACCACCACCACACTGCCAACCACACTACTTCCATTATCGCCACCACATACATAACCACCACCACACTGCCAACCACACTACTTCCATTATCACCACCAACTACATAACCACCACCACACTGCTAACCACACTACTTCCATTATCACCACCAACTACATAACCACCACCACAATGCCAACCAAACTACTGCCACTATCACCACCAACTACATAACCACAATCACACTTCAAACCACACTACTGCCACTATTACCACCAACTACATAGCCACCACCACACTACCACATTCTCCGTCATCTACTGAACCACTACCACAACTACCTACCACTCTACTGCCACTATCGCCACCAACTATAAAACCACCATGACATATCCAACCACACTACTGCCACAATCACCACCCACTGCATAACCACCACCTCATTGCCAACCACATTACTGCCACTATCACCAACAACTACATAACCACCACCACAATTATCAACCACACTAGTGCCACTATCACCACCAACTACATAGAAACCACCACACTGCCACTATCACCCACAGCTACATAACCACAACCACACTGCCAACCACACTACTGTCATGATCACCACCAACTACATGACTACAACCACACTTCAAACCACATTACTGCCACTATCACCACCAACTACATAACCACCACCACACTGCCAACCACACAATTGCCACTATCACCACCAACTACATAACCACCACCACACTGCCAACCACACAATTGCCACCATCAACACCAACAACATAACCACCACCACACTGTCAACCACACAATTGCCACTATCACCAACAACTACATAACCACCACCACACTGCCAACCACACTACTCCCACTATGACCTCCAAGTACATAGCCACCATCAAACTGCCCACCACACTACTGCCAGTATCACCACCAACTTCATAACCACCACCACACTGCCAACCACACTACTGCCACTATGACCACCAACTTCATAGCCACCACCACACTGCCACTATCACCCACAGCTACATAACCACAACCACACTGCCAACCACACTACTGTCATGATCACCACCAACTACATAACCACAACCACTCTTCAAACGACACTACTGCCACTATCACCACCAACTACATAACCATCACCACACTGACAACCACACAATTGCCACTATCACCACCAACTACATAACCACCATCACACTGTCAACAACACAATTGCCACTATCACCACCAACTACATAACCACCACCACACTGCCAACCACACTACTCCCACTATCACCTCCAAGTACATAGCCACCATCAAACTGCCCACCACACTACTGCCAGTATCACCACCAACTTCATAACCACCACCACACTGCCAACCACACTACTGCCACTATGACCACCAACTTCATAGCCACCACCACACTGCCACTATCACCCACAGCTACATAACCACAACCACACTGCCAACCACACTACTGTCATGATCACCACCAACTACATAACCACAACCACTCTTCAAACGACACTACTGCCAATATCACCACCAACTACATAACCACCACCACACTGACAACCACACAATTGCCACTATCACCACCAACTACATAACCACCAACACACTGTCAACAACACAACTGCCACTATCACCACCAACTACATAACCACCACCACACTGCCAACCACACTACTCCCACTATCACCTCCAAGTACATAGCCACCATCAAACTGCCCACCACACTACTGCCAGTATCACCACCAACTTCATAACCACCACCACACTGCCAACCACACGACTGCCACTATGACCACCAACTTCATAGCCACCACCACACTGCCACTATCACCACCAGCTACATAACCACCACCACACTGCGAACCACACTACTGCCACTATCACCACCAACTACATAGCCACCATCAAACTGTCAACCACACTACTGCCATAGTCACCACCAACTACATAACCACCACCACACTGCCAACCACACTACTGCCACTATCACCACCAACTACATAGCCACCATCATACTTCAAACCACACTACTGCCACTATCACCACCAACTACATAACCACCATCAAACTGCCAACCACACTACTGCCATAGTCACCACCAACTACATAACCATCATCAAACTGTCAACCACACTACTGCCTTAGTCACCACAAACTACATAACCACCATCAAACTGTCAACCACACTACTGCCATAGTCACCACCAACTACATAGCCACCACCACACTGCCACTATCACCAGCAGCTACATAACCACCACCACACTGCGAACCACACTACTGCCACTATCACCACCAACTACATAGCCACCATCACACTTCAAACCACACTACTGCCACTATCACCACCAACTACATAACTACCATCAAACTGCCAACCACACTACTGCCATAGTCACCACCAACTACATAACCACCATCAAACTGTCAACCACACTACTGCCTTAGTCACCACAAACTACATAACCACCATCAAACTGTCAACCACACTACTGCCATAGTCACCACCAACTACATAGCCACCACCACACTGCCACTATCACCAGCAGCTACATAACCACCACCACACTGCGAACCACACTACTGCCACTATCACCACCAACTACATAGCCACCATCAAACAGTCAACCACACTACTGCCATAGTCACCAGCAACTACATAACCACCACCACACTGCCAACCACACTACTGCCACTATCACCACCAACTACATAGCCACCATCACACTTCAAACCACACTACTGCCACTATCACCACCAACTACATAACTACCATCAAACTGCCAACCACACTACTGCCATAGTCACCACCAACTACATAACCACCATCAAACTGTCAACCACACTACTGCCTTAGTCACCACAAACTACATAACCACCATCAAACTGTCAACCACACTACTGCCATAGTCACCACCAACTACATAACCACCATCAAACTGTCAACCACACTACTGCCATAGTCACCACCAACTACATAACCACCACCACACTGCCAACCACACTACTGCCACTATCACCACCAACTACATAGCCACCATCACACTTCAAACCACACTTCTGCCTTAGTCACCACAAACTACATAACCACCATCAAACTGTCAACCACACTACTGCCATAGTCACCACCAACTACATAACCACCATCAAACTGTCAACCACACTACTGCCATAGTCACCACCAACTACATAACCACCATCAAACTGTCAACCACACTACTGCCACTATCACCACAAACTACATAACCACCATCACACTTCAAACCACACTAATGCCACTATCACCACCAACTACGTAGCCACCATCGAACTGTCAACCACACTACTGCCTTAGTCAGCACCAACAACATAACCACCATCACACTTCAAACCACACAATTGCCACTATCACCACCAACTACATAACCACCATCACACTTCAAACCACATTACTGCCACTATCACCATCAACTACATAACCACCATCAAACTGTCAACCACACTAATGCCATAATCACCACCAACTACATAACTACCACCACACTGCCAACCACACTACTGCCACTATCACCACCAACTACATAACCACCATCACACTGCCAACCACACTACTGCCACTATCACAATCAACTACATAACCACCATCACACTGCCAACCACACTATTGCCACTATCACCACCAAATACATAACCACCACCACACTTCCAACCACACTACTGCCAGTATCACCATCACACTGCCAACCACACTACTGCCACTATCACCACAAAATACATAACCACCACCACACTGCCAACCACACTACTGCCACTATCACCATCAACTACATAACCACCACCACCCTGCCACTATGGTTCAAGTACATAACCACCACCACAACTACCTACCATAATTCTGCCACTATCACCATCAACTGCATAACCACCACCACACAGCCAACCACACTAATGCCACTATCACCACCAACTTCATGACAACCCCACAATTACCGACCACACTACTTCCACTATCACCATCTACTACATAACCACCACCACAACTACCTACCACACTACTGCCACAATCTCCATCAACTACATAACCCCTACCACAATACCAACCACACTACTGCCACTATCACCATCAACTACATAAGCACCACCACAACTACCTACCACATTACTGCCACAATTACCATCAACTACATAACCCCCACCACAATGCCAACCACACTACTTCCACTATCACCATCAACTCCATAAGCATCACCACAACTACCTACCACACTACTGCCACAATTACCATCAACTACATAACCCCTACCACAATACCAACCACACTACTGCCACTATCACCATCAACTACATAAGCACCACCACAACTACCTACCACATTACTGCCACAATCACCATCAACTACATAACCCCCACCACAATGGCAACCACACTACTGCCACATTTACCACCAACTACATAACCACCACCAGACTGCCAACCACACTACTGGCACTATCACAACCAACTACATAACCTTGTCTTCACTTCCAACCGCACTAATACCGCTATCACCACCAACTACATAACCACCACCACACTGCCAATGCCACTAATGCCACTATCACCACCAACTACATAACCACCACCACATTGCCAACAAGACTACAGCCACTATCACCACCCTCTAAATAACTATCATCACCCTGCCAACCACACTACTTATCCATTTTCGTCACCACCACAACTACAACTACAACCACTTCCACCACCACGAGCAACATCATAACATGTTGCGCACAAAAACCTTGCATATAACTAACAGGTCAATGTCACAAAGAGTCAACGGTAAAGTATTAAGTCCCTCCATATTTAGTTGCCGTCCTATTGCTTGTAAATTACTGAAATGATATTAATATTACGTAAAACTGTTATTCACCATGACTAGATGATGATATAGAGTGCATCACGCATGATTATCTGCCAAAGGTCCAGGTCAAAATTCAACGTCAAAATTCAGTAATTTTAGTTTTTGTTCCATAACTTCTTAATGCCTTTAAGTGTTTAATATTACTTCAGATTAGTATTTCCAACGACCGGATAATGTATCGTGCACATCACTCATGTTAGTCTGTCTAAGGTCTAGGTCACAATTCAAGGTCAAAGATCAATACCTTTTGTTTTCTCTCTATAACTTCTAAATGCCTGGAAAAAAATAATATTTCTTCAAATAAGTATTCCCTATGACCGGACGATGCGATCCGTGTAAATTGTAAATGACACAGTTAAAGGTCAAAGGTCAATGATTTTTGTATTCGCTACTAGTATTTAGGGAATTTATATGGCTATTCAGAAATACTCGTCTGTCTGGGAATGTCTAGGACATGTATGCGACTGTCTGGGAGTATCTAGTAAATGTCTGAGTTTACCTAGTAATTGTTTGGGATTCTTTAGGGAATACTAGTATGTCAAATGTATGGGACTATATAGGGAATGTCTGGGACAATTTATACATATTCGGATTGTCTGGGATTGTCTAGATATAGGGAACCTCCAGACTGTCTGGTATTATTTTGTAAATAACTGGGACTTCCTTTTAATTATCCGGACACTTTAGAGAAAAAATGGAATGGACTATATAGGGAATGTTTTTGATTATTTAGAGAATGTCTGAGACTATATAGGGAACTCTCAGACTGTCTGGGAAAATCTAGTAAATGTCTTGAACGACCTAGTAATAGTCTGGAACACTAAGGAATATAGGGAATATCTAGGACTGTTTCGGAAATGTCTGGGACTATATGTGTAATGTTTGGGACTAATTAGAAATACTCAGACTGTCTAGGAATGTCTAGGACTATGTAGTAATTATCCGGGACAATTTATGGTACGTATATAGGGAATATCCGTGCATGTCGCGGTCTATAAAGGGAATCTCTTGGACTATTTAGATAATGTCTGGGACTATTTAACAATACTCAGATTGTCTGGGAATGTCTACGACATGTCTGGAACTATATAGGAAACTCGCACACTATCTCGGAGTATCTAGTAAAAGTCTGGGACTACCTAGTAATTGTCAGGGCCACTTTTGCAAATATATGGAATGTCTGAGACTGCATAGGGAATGTGGGGAACTATATATGGAACGTCTGGAAATATCAAGTGAACGTCCGGTATTATTTAGAAATACACAGAATGCCTGGGAATATCTGTGACATGTATGGGACTATATAGGAAATTTCCAGACTGTCTGAGAGTATGTAGTTAATGTCTGGGACTACTTAGTAATTGTCTCTAACACTTTAGGGAATATAAGGAATTTCTGGTACATTAAAGGTAATATCTGAGACTATATAGGAAATGTCTGAGACTATTTAAGGATTGTCTGTGATTTAGAAATACATGCTTTTTTTTTAACTGTCTGGAAATTTCTAGTACATGTGTGGGACTATATAGGGAAAACACAGACTTCTGTGAGTATCTAGTAAATGACTGGGTCTAACTAGTAGTTGTCCGGGACACTTTTGCGAATAGCAAAAAAAGTCTCAGACTATATAGGAAATGTAAGGGTCTAGGGAATGTCTGGGAATATTAAATGAATGTCTGTTACTATTTAGAAATACAAACACTCTCTGGAAATGTCTAAAACATGTCTGTGAGTATTTAGGAAATTCCTACAAGGTCTGAAAGTATCTAGTGAATGTCTGGGACACTTAATGGGATAATGGCAATGTCTGAGACTATATAGGGATTGTCTTGCACTATATAGGGAAAGTCTGGGTCTATTTAGAGAATGTCTGGGACTATTTAAAAATTCTCAGACTGTCTAGGAATGTATATGACATGTCTGGGATTATATAGTGAGGTTATATAGAGAACTCCCAGACTGTCTGGGAGTATCTAGTTAATTTTTTGGACGACCGTATTATTGTCTGGAACACTTAAGGGAATATATTCAATGTCTTGCACTATATGGGTAATGTTTGGGACAATTAAGAAATACTCACATTGTTTTGGAATGTCTAGTGAATGTCTGGGATTACTAGTAATTGAACGGGACAATTTATGGAATATAGAAAATGTCTGGGATTATATAGGGAGTGACAGCGACTGTATAGGGGATGTCTTGGACTATTTATAGAATGTCTGGGACTATTTAGAAATACTAAGACTGTCTGGGAATGTCTAGGACATGTTTGTGACTATATACTAAACTTGCAAGACTGTCTGAGAGTATCTAGTAAATGTCTGGGATTATAAAGGGTATGTCTGGGACTATTCACGGAATGTCTGGGACTGTTAAGGATACTCAGACTGTCTATGAATGTCTGTGGCATGTCTGGGACTATATTGGAAATTCCCTGTCTGGGATTATCCAATAAATTTTTGGGACTACCTAGTTATTGTCCAGGACATTTTAGGAAATATATTAAATGTCTGCGACTATAGTGGGGATGTCTGAGACTATAAAGGGAATGTCCGGGACTATCTAGAGCATGTCGATGAATATTTAAAAATACATAGACTGTCTGTGAATATCTAGGACATTTCTGGGACTATATAAGGATCTCCCTTACTGTCTGGGATTATCTAGTAAATGTCTAGGACCATTTAGAGAATGTCTAGAACTATTAAAAAATACTCAGATACTCTGTGAATGTCTAGGACATATCTTGGATAATATAGTTAACTCCATCCCCAGACAGTCTGTGAGTACATAGTAAATGTCTGGGACTACCTAGTAATTGTCCGGGACACTTCAGGGAATATAGAAAATGAATGGGACTATATAGGAAGTTTCTTTGGCTATTTTGGGAATGTCTGGGTCTATTTATAAATACTCAGACTGTCTGGGAAGATCTAGGACATGTCTTGGACTATATAGGGAACTCCCAGACTGTCTGGAAGTATCTAGTAGAAGTCTAGGACTACCTAGTAATTGTCCGGGGCAGTAAGGGAATAGTCTAAATGTCTGGGACTATATTAGGAATATCTGTGGCTATATAGGGAAAGTATCTGTCTAATTATGGAATGTCGTCTGGGGCTATTTAGAAATATTCAGACTGTCTGGAAATGTCTATTATTGGGAACCTTTAGACTGCCTCGAAGTACATACTAAACATAATAATTGTATCTGACACTTCAGGGAGTATAGGGAATATATGTGACTATATGGGGAATGTCAAGGGCTATTTAAGACCAGTCGCACGTTATTCGTTCCTGGTAGCGTAACGACGTCGCGTCAATATGTCAAGCTGCGTATTAACGTTTTAATAAGAAACGTTTCAAGTTTATTGACTTATGTACGAACAAATGTGTATATTACTTCGGATGCTTCAATCAATTAGGAATAAAATGTATTTTTAAGTATTTGTTAAACTTAAGAAGACAAAATCTTAAATTCAAGTTCCTACTGTCGAAAACTTATCATCAATAAATATCGGCTCTTATACTGAGCAGCAATTCAGTCTGTGTATTCATGAATAGTTGCCAGTGGATACGACATACTCTTCAGATATTCATGTCGGAGCATCTGATAATTCGGCAAGTCAACTGCCGTGGTTAGTTTGTTCCGAGCACGCCACTTCCGCTTCCGGTCACTTTCATATTGCATATTAAGTAGCGCGTTCTCCGCTCTCTAGACACTTTTGTAAATTTGACTTTGTATTTTTGTATTCTCGCTCAAAATTGATGATTGATTTTAATAAGTATTTCCCATTTTTCTGTTATACTTTTGTTTATCTTTTTTTTATTTTAGCTTGCCATTATGTGCGATCAGAATAACGCATAATTTGTCCATTTTTGTCGGAAACAATCTCCCCACCCCCCACCCCCCAAAAAAGTTCGTTATAATACCATGAAAATAATCTCCATAAATGTGTTCTGATATTGCAAAGCAAAAATTATACTATTATATAAATTATAAAAATATAATCATATAATATCCATAGTTGTTGAGCATTCATGTTAGTTGAGCGCATTCTTATTATAAATGCAACTATAGTAAAGAAACAAACGTTCCTAGCGGAAAAAAACGCTAGAATGACGTCTGCCCAAAATCACGTTTATATTCTGTATATGGGACATTTATAAAGGCGCAATACATGAAGAAATCCAAATAATAATATAATGAAATTTACACACGTGACTAAAAACACTATTTACTGTGTCATTACAAGATTTAAAAATTAAATGGTGATATGAAGAAAAAAAAAATGCAATTATTACCAAATTTTTTACATGATTATTAAAAAAGAAGCATACTTTTCAAGAACAGGGGACATTCTAAAGAACGTAAAAAAAACACCAAAAAAAGTTTGTTTCATTTTTATTTTTGTGCATAACGTTTTCCAAATAATTTTTACTTGTGAAATGTATATCTTCTAAAGCATTTCTGAAACGTGTTTGTATATTATTTACACCTTAGTCTATAACAGAGGAATTACTAACGTATCAGATATATTGGGCGGACATTGTTTGGATTTTTAGTAAAACTGTTATAATTAATATATATAAGGTAACGACTGTGGCAATATTTGAAATCGTTAACCCTGACATGTCTTGTTGTGAATTATATGTTTAAGTTTAAAAATAAATAACATAAAAAAATAATAACACGAATTTGATATCCGCCGTGTTCTTGCAATTTACAATTAAATGACATTTCGGACATCGTTAAGGAAATACACGCATGGTGTAAAGGGTATCTAATTATAATCTGAATAATTGCAAAAGCACCATATTTTAAAAGAATACACATTCAACATGTTGACCAAAATTTCGTACCTTTAGTCTACATCTTCACTTTATTATCAAATCATTTGTGTCCCCTACGTTGGCCGGGACAATTCAAAGGACTATCTTTTTTTGCAATTTTTACCTTATATGAATTTTACTTATCACCATTTTTTTCGCAGTTGAAAACGGAAATGAGGTCTCGGTATAACATGGAAAAAATAGACGCGTATCTTTTAGCGCCGCGGAAATACAGGCGACATTTCGCTTCAAACAGAAATTAACTGTTACGCGGGACATTGCAGAATTTGACGTTTGACGATGACTTATGATTTTCTTGCAATAAATTTACAAAATAATGTATGTTATGAGACTAATCAAAATAAAGCAAAATTTATGTGGATTAATTTGTATAATCTATAGGAAATGCTTTAAATATTTCGCGCTTTTATGAAGTTTTCAAGATAGTCTGATAGGCGTATTTTCAAACTGACGTCATTAATGTGCGACTGGCCTTAAGTAATGTTTGCGCATTTTTATGAATACTGATACTGTCTGGAAATGTCAATATATCTTTATAGGGAATGACTTCGACTATATAGGGCTAGTATTGGACTAGAGAATGTCTGGGACTTCACATGAAATGTCAGGGACTATTTAGAAACAACCAGACTGTCTGGGAATGGCATAAACATGTTTGGGACTATATAATGAACTCTTAGCCTCTCTGGGAGTATCTAGTAAATCTATGTGACGACCTAGAAATTTGTCCGGAACACTTAAGGGAATATAAGGACTATCTGAGACTATAAAGGGGATGTCTGGCACTAAATAGAGAATAGAATATTTGAGGAATGTTTTAGAATATTAAAAAAACTCAAGAATGTCTGGTAAGGTCTATGACATGTCTGGAACGATCTAGAAATATCCTAGACTGTCTCGGAGTATCAAGCAAATGTCTGGGATTACCTTGTAGTTGCTCGGGACACTTTGGGGAATATAAGGAATGTTTGGGACTATAAAGGGAATGTCTGGGATTATTTAGAAATACTAAATTATTTAGACACGCAAACTGTGTGGAAGTATCTAGTAAATGTCTCGGACTACCTGGTAATAGTCCGCGACACTTTAGTGAATATAGGGAATGACTTAGATTAAATAATAAATGTCTGAGGATATATAGGGAATGTCTGGAACTATATGGTGAATGTCTGGCGATATATATGGAATGTCTGGGACTATATGATGAATGTATGGCGATATATAGGGAATGCCTGGGACTATATGGGAATGTCAGGCGATATATAGGGAATGTCTGGGACTATATGGGTAATGTTTGGGACAATTAAGAAATACTCACATTGTTTTGGAATGTCTAGTGAATGTCTGGGATTACTAGTAATTGAACGGGACAATTTATGGAATATAGAAAATGTCTGGGATTATATAGGGAGTGACAGCGACTGTATAGGGGATGTCTTGGACTATTTATAGAATGTCTGGGACTATTTAGAAATACTAAGACTGTCTGGGAATGTCTAGGACATGTTTGTGACTATATACTAAACTTGCAAGACTGTCTGAGAGTATCTAGTAAATGTCTGGGATTATAAAGGGTATGTCTGGGACTATTCACGGAATGTCTGGGACTGTTAAGGATACTCAGACTGTCTATGAATGTCTGTGGCATGTCTGGGACTATATTGGAAATTCCCTGTCTGGGATTATCCAGTAAATTTTTGGGACTACCTAGTTATTGTCCAGGACATTTTAGGAAATATATTAAATGTCTGCGACTATAGTGGGGATGTCTGAGACTATAAAGGGAATGTCCGGAACTATCTAGAGCATGTCGATAAATATTTAAAAATACATAGACTGTCTGTGAATATCTAGGACATTTCTGGGACTATATAAGGAACTCCCTTACTGTCTGGGATTATCTAGTAAATGTCTAGGATCATTTAGAGAATGTCTAGAACTATTAAAAAATACTCAGATACTCTGTGAATGTCTAGGACATATCTTGGATAATATAGTTAACTCCATCCCCAGACAGTCTGTGAGTACATAGTAAATGTCTGGGACTACCTAGTAATTGTCCGGGACACTTCAGGGAATATAGAAAATGAATGGGACTATATAGGAAGTTTCTTTGGCTATTTTGGGAATGTCTGGGTCTATTTATAAATACTCAGACTGTCTGGGAAGATCTAGGACATGTCTTGGACTATATAGGGAACTCCCAGACTGTCTGGAAGTATCTAGTAGAAGTCTAGGACTACCTAGTAATTGTCCGGGGCAGTAAGGGAATAGTCTAAATGTCTGGGACTATATTAGGAATATCTGTGGCTATATAGGGAAAGTATCTGTCTAATTATGGAATGTCGTCTGGGGCTATTTAGAAATATTCAGACTGTCTGGAAATGTCTATTATTGGGAACCTTTAGACTGCCTCGAAGTACATACTAAACATAATAATTGTATCTGACACTTCAGGGAGTATAGGGAATATATGTGACTATATGGGGAATGTCAAGGGCTATTTAAGACCAGTCGCACGTTATTCGTTCCTGGTAGCGTAACGACGTCGCGTCAATATGTCAAGCTGCGTATTAACGTTTTAATAAGAAACGTTTCAAGTTTATTGACTTATGTACGAACAAATGTGTATATTACTTCGGATGCTTCAATCAATTAGGAATAAAATGTATTTTTAAGTATTTGTTAAACTTAAGAAGACAAAATCTTAAATTCAAGTTCCTACTGTCGAAAACTTATCATCAATAAATATCGGCTCTTATACTGAGCAGCATTCAGTCTGTGTATTCATGAATAGTTGCCAGTGGATACGACATACTCTTCAGATATTCATGTCGGAGCATCTGATAATACGGCAAGTCAACTGCCGTGGTTAGTTTGTTCCGAGCACGCCACTTCCGCTTCCGGTCACTTTCATATTGCATATTAAGTAGCGCGTTCTCCGCTCTCTAGACACTTTTGTAAATTTGACTTTGTATTTTTGTATTCTCGCTCAAAATTGATGATTGATTTTAATAAGTATTTCCCATTTTTCTTTTAGACTTCTGTTTATCTTTTTTTATTTTAGCTTGCCATTATGTGCGATCAGAATAACGCATAATTTGTCCATTTTTGTCGGAAACAATCTCCCCACCCCCCACCCCCCCAAAAAAGTTCTTTATAATACCATGAAAATAATCTCCATAAATATGTTCTGATATTGCAAAGCAAAAATTATACTATTATATAAATTATAAAAATATAATCATATAATATCCATAGTTGTTGAGCATTCATGTTAGTTGAGCGCATTCTTATTATAAATGCAACTATAAAGAAACAAACGTTCCTAGCGGAAATAAACGCTAGAATGACGTCTGCCCAAAATCACGTTTATATTCTGTATATGGGACATTTATAAAGGCGCAATACATAAAGAAATCCAAATAATAATATAATGAAATTTACACACGTGACTAAAAACACTATGTACTGTGTCATTACAAGATTTAAAAATTGAATGGTGATATGGAAAAAAAAAATGGCAATTATTACCAACTTTTTTTTACATGATTATTAAAAAAGAAGCATACTTTTCAAGAACAGGGGACATTCTAAAGAACGTAAAAAAAACACCAAAAAAAGTTTGTTTCATTTTTATTTTTGTGCATAACGTTTTCCAAATAATTTTTACTTGCGAAATGTATATCTTCTAAAGCATTTCTGAAACGTGTTTGTATATTATTTACACCTTAGTCTACAACAGAGGAATTACTAACGTATCAGATAAATTGGGCGGACATTGTTTGGATTTTTAGTAAAACTGTTATAATTAATATATATAAGGTAACGACTGTGGCAATATTTGAAATCGTTAACCCTGACATGTCTTGTTGTGAATTATATGTTTAAGTTTAAAAATAAATAACATAAAAAAATAATAACACGAATTTGATATCCGCCGTGTTCTTGCAATTTACAATTAAATGACGTTTCGGACATCGTTAAGGAAATACACGCATGGTGTAAAGGGTATCTAATTATAATCTGAATAATTGCAAAAGCACCATATTTTAAAAGAATACACATTCAACATTTGGACCAAAATTTCGTACCTTTAGTCTACATCTTCACTTTATTATCAAATCATTTGTGTCCCCTACGTTGGCCGGGACAATTCAAAGGACTATCTTTTTTGCAAATTTTACCTTATATGAATTTTACTTATCACCATTTTTTTGGCAGTTGAAAACGGAAATGAGGTCTCGGTATAACATGGAAAAAAATAGACGCGTATCTTTTAGCGCCGCGGAAATACAGGCGACATTTCGCTTCAAACAGAAATTAACTGTTACGCGGGACATTGCAGAATTTGACGTTTGACGATGACTTATGATTTTCTTGCAATAAATTTACAAAATAATGTATGTTATGAGACTAATCAAAATAAAGCAAAATTTATGTGGATTAATTTGTATAATCTATAGCAAATTCTTTAAATATTTCGCGCTTGTATGAAGTTTTCAAGATAGTCTGATAGGCGTATTTTCAAACTGACGTCATTAACGTGCGACTGGCCTTAAGTAATGTTTGCGCATTTTTATGAATACTGATACTGTCTGGAAATGTCAATATATCTTTATAGGGAATGACTTGGACTATATAGGGCTAGTCTTGGACTAGAGAATGTCTGGGACTTCACATGAAATGTCAGGGACTATTTAGAAACAACCAGACTGTCTGGGAATGGCATAAACATGTTTGGGACAATATAATGAACTTTTAGCCTCTCTGGGAGTATCTAGTAAATCTATGTGACGACCTAGAAATTGTCCGGAACACTTAAGGGAATATAAGGACTATCTGAGACTATAAAGGGGATATCTGGCTCTAAATAGAGAATAGAATATTTGAGGAATGTTTTACAATATTAAAAAAACTCAAGAATGTCTGGTAAGGTCTATGACATGTCTGGAACGATCTAGAAATATCCTAGACTGTCTCGGAGTATCAAGCAAATGTCTGGGATTACCTTGTAGTTGTTCGGGACACTTTGGGGAATATAAGGAATGTTTGGGACTATAAAGGGAATGTCTGGGATTATTTAGAAATACTAAATTATTTAGACACGCAAACTGTGTGGAAGTATCTAGTAAATGTCTCGGACTACCTAGTAATAGTCCGCGACACTTTACGGAATGACTTAGATTAAATAATAAATGTCTGAGGATATATAGTGAATGTCTGGGACTATATTGTGAATGTCTGGCGATATATATGGAATGTCTGGGACTATATGATGAATGTCTGGCGATATATAGGGAATGCCTGGGACTATATGGGAATGTCTGGCGATATATAGGAAATGTCTGGGTCTATATGATGAATGTTTGGCGATATATAGAGAATGTCTGGGACTATATGGTGAATGTCTGGCGATATATAGGGAATGCCTGGGACTATATGATGAATGCCTGGCGATATATAGGGAATGTCTGGGACTATATGGTGAATGTCTGGCTATATATAGGGAATGTCTGGGACTATATGGTGAATGTCTGGCGATATATAGGCAATGTCTGGGACTATTTGAAAACACTGTCTGTCTGGCAATGTCTCGGACATGTCTGGGACTCCCAGCCTGACCGGGAATATCTAGTAAATGTATGGAACAACCTAGTAATAATCCGGGACACTTATGGTAATATAGGTACAATCTGAGAGTGAATAGGGAACGTCTTGGGGTAAATAGGGAATATCTGAGACTATATAGGTCATGTCTGGCACTATATAGGGAACGTCTTGGGGTAAATAGGGAATATCTGAGACTATATAGGTCATGTCTGGCACTATATAGGGAATGTCTTAGACTATATAAAGTCTGGGCATATATAGGGAATGTACGGAACTTCAAAGAAAATGTCTGTGACTATTTATAAATACTCTATGTCTGGCAAAGTTTGGAACATGTCTGGGACTATATAAGGAACCCCAGCGTGTCTGGGAGTATCTCGTAAATGTATGGAACGACTTAGTAATTGTCCGGGACACTTTAGAAATATAGCGAATGTCTGAGACTGAATATGGAAGGTCTGTGACTATATACAGAATGTCTGAAACTATATAGGTAAAGTCTGCGACTATTAAGTGAATGTCTTGGACTATATGTGGAATGTCTGGGACTTCATAGGAAATGTATGGGACTGTTTAAAAATATATATTGAGTCTGTCAGGCAATGTCTCGGACATGTCTGGGACTATAAAAGGTACTCCCAGCCATTCTGCGAGTATCTAGCAAATGTATGGGACGACCTAGTAATAATCCGGGACACTTTAGGGTCTATAGGGAATGCCTGAGACTAATTATATAATGTCTGGGAATATATATACATAAACAATCAGACTATCTGGGAATTTCTAAGACATGTCCGGGACTGTATAATGAGCTCCTAAACTATCTGGGAGTAACTAATAAATCACACAAGATCTACGCATGTGGCTTAAAGGTCAAGGCCGCGCTTAGAGGTCAAATGTCAAACTTAGAGGTCTATTAGGCATATATCGACTAGTCAAGCTTATTCTATTAATGCATTCGAAAATATCAATATTTAGATCAATACTCTTAAATTTTTTCACTTATTTTAGTATTACAACTAATACCACCACTGCTATTGCAACATCTTCTTTACATCTACGTTAAAAATTAAATATACCAGCAAATTAGTATCACTACATCTGCTATAGTATCACTACATCTGCTACTACTAACTACTACAAAAATAATAATAATAATAATAATAATACTAATAATAATAATGATATTATTATTATTATTATTAATATTATTATTATTATTATTATTATTAATGTTACTATTATTATTATTACTATTTTACTTACTATTCTTATCATTTTATCATAATCAATTCAAAATTAATACTACTACAACTACAATAACAACAACAATAACTACTACTACTACTACTACTACTACTACTACTACTACTACTACTACTACTACTACTACTACTACTACTACTACTACTACTACTACTACTACTACTACTACAATAACAACAACAATACTACTACTACTACTACTACTACTACTACTACTACTACTACTACTACTACTACTACTACTACTACTACTACTACTACTGCTACTGCTGCTACTACTGCTACTACTACTACTGCTACTACTGCTGCTACTACTACTACTACTACTACTACTACTAGTACTACTACTGCTACTACTACTACTACTACTACTACTACTACTACTACTACTACTACTACTACTACACTTACTACTACTACTACTATTACTATTACTACTACTACTACTACTACTACTACTACTACTACTACTACTACTACTACTACTACTACTACTACTACTACTACTACTATTACTACTACTACTACTGCTACTACTACACTTACTGCTACTACTACTACTACTACTACTACTACTACTACTACTACTACTACTACTACTACTACTACTACTACTACTAGTACTACTACTACTACTACTACTACTCCAAGCTGATCGAGAAGGCGGTTTTGTTCCAATTAAATACTCACGGCGATGCCTACAGTCTTCTCCCAAAGAACTTATCTGCGTACCGACGACACCATTCCTGTGAATCGGCGCTTCTCAGACTGGTAAATGATTTGTTGGCAGGCATGGAGAAGCAGGAAGTAACAGCCATGATTGCCATAGACTTTAGTTCTGCCTTTGACACGGTTGACCACGACATATTGCTCGATGTTCTCCAATCCCAGTACGGTCTGCATGAAACGACACTCGACTGGATGGACTCCCACCTGAGAGACCGAACGAGTGTTCGAGTCAACAATGGCATTTCCAACGCGCGGCCTCTACAATGTAGCGATCCTCGGTCCCTGGCTGTATCTTGCCTACGCGGGAATACTATTTGATGTAATTCCATCGAATATCTCCGTGTTTGGTTTCGCTGATGATCATATTGCAAAAACATCATTCAAACCGACTGAACCTCATGAACGGAAAGCAATAACGGATCTTAAGAAATTTTCTGTTACAATCAATAACTGGATGAATAAAAATAAGTTAAAAATGAAAAACTGAATTTATTTCGTTTCGTAATCGTCAACAACTGTCTTTAAAAATGAAAATCAACGTTGAAATTAATATTGAGATGTCATTTAAAAATTGCCTAAACAGACGGCCAAGATGATCGGTTACGTGACTTCTCAGACCCCAGATTTTTTGGTCCCCACCAATATTATTAAACCCCAGATTTTTCGGACACTATAAGAAAACTTCTCGGACCCAAAAGTTAATTTGGGATAAATTTATTAATTTAAAAATTAAATAAAATTATAATTAATATCTATGCTGTGAATAAACCAATCATACAGCTCCATGTTTCCACCAGTGATATATGAATAACCAAAATAATTTAGGTTAACATAAGTGTTATCTGAATTTGTCAAGCCAATTTAACAAATTAACAATGTAAGAAAATAATTTCGGGACTGAATTAAAATTATTATGTATCAGACGAGTCTATAAAGTTATTTATAGTACCGGTAATATACCATTCAGGTTAGTTATCTAATATAATGACGATTTGAAGTCAAATAAGCATTTATACTGTGTATCCCAATAAAAAGCAATAGGCCTTTCCCGAAACTAGGTTACTTCCCTTGCGTAATCACGAGTGATGTCCCCTGTTCACTTCCGGCGACGTTTATTGATTATTAGGCGGGATAAGCGTATTGATATTTACCGAAAAACATGCAATATATTTGATTTTCAATCTTAAAAATTAATTTACAAATATCAACATTCGTATATAATATACACCATGTACTTTATTTATCAATTTAATTATTATTTTGATTTTTAACAATATTGTCTACTTTTTGCAGATTGACAAACAAAATGTACACAGTACGTTTAACGGTTATTATGCAACAAAACGCAAAAATAGCGATTTCAGTATCTAAACAACCTATGCCTTGATCATGTATTAAAGTTGCATTATCAAATAAAATAAGTAAAAAGCTGTTTTTTAGTAAAATGATTTCGCTAAGTAACTCTAAGCTAACATTCTTCTGGCGACTAAAATTTAAAAAATAAGGTATCATCACAGAAAGTTTGAGCGTCATTCCGATGTTTTTGACAGCAACTTCTTTTTTTGAATTCCATACACGTTCGTGTTTAACTTTAAAGCTTTTTTCGTTACAGATATTCTTGTTGTGTGCTAAATATTTACGGTGCTTGAATAGGCTTCGCTTTAATCTTGAAATATAATGTAACAATACAACTATCTTTTTTATTACTGTTACCACAATATTACAATAACTAAAGATGATGCCACTCCTCATTAAATGTTATGACTGATGTTGTATTAAAGAGATTTAATAAATAATGTGTTTATTATTGTCTCATGTGTTTAAACAATGTTCATGATAACTTAATATAATCAACGAAACAGATAACACCCGACCCAATGGGTCTATATGTCACCAGGAAATAGATATGTCGTGATAATTATGTACATAATAGGGTGAGTATCTATGATAAAACAGACATAGATATATACATTTTGAATTTTTTTTACACAATTCAGAGTAAGTAATTAACTAAGCCAACAGAAGAGTATAATATACGTTTGGATAATTATATTTTAAACTTGTTGAGTCTGTTTGATCAAGTATTTAGTTTTCCTTCATGTATATAACTCTAACTGAGATTTGTTCTTCATTTCTGTCCGAAACGTGGTAAACAAACAACATTTTATTCTCGCAGCAGCAACGGTAATTCCCGTATGTTTTAGAAAAACAAAACACGATGAGCTCTTAAATGTTCACCACCTTTCAATTCTTCAGCATTGAAAATTAAATGCTGTGCTTTATTATTTCACTCTTCAATTTAAATTAATTTATTAATTCGAAACAGTGTTAAATGATTTTAATTATGTTCTGTTCTGTTCAATAAGGTGGCGAAATTTCAGAGGGTGATTGGCAAAGAACAACAACGGAAACAACAATATTTAAAAATGTGAGATAAACTTTAATTTGAGACGCAAACAATGGAGACGAAGTGTGACATGTTAGTTGTCTCTGCATGTAGATCTTCATCATCGATGCATTACGCAATTGCACGGATTAGCGGTATTGTTCTAAGGGCAATTTGATAAGATCCCAGAGGTTTGTGGCTTTGGTATTTTTATGACCCCCTCTTCAGTCAGATAACTAAGTATCCATTGAGAGAACATGTGGTGGTATATATGTATGGAAAACAACCGTTTAAGAAGAGACAAGCAGACTACTTCTTTTTTTCCGGATACCTGTCATACAGACATTTGGCCTTAGTAATGAGTTTAAAACGATACTACATTTAGTTATAATAATTTATTTTTGTAATATATATCCTCTTGAGTTTTTTTAAATAATATTTAATCAAAAACATATGGTTTAAAAATTTCCATTACAAGTTTTGAAAACCGCCTCGTCTTAGATCTATCATACTTTATAGGGCAAGCTAGGGAAAACGTCGCCGGAAGTCGGGTTTCAAATATGGCGGATGTGATTTCGCAATAACGGGAGGTAATTTCCAAGGGAGATCACCTAGTGGGAAAGGCCTATAGTAAGGGAACATTCAGCGAGTTTTGAAATGTTAAGACTTAATTTTTGATAACGCAACCATAACAATTCATTAGACTATGACGATTTTAAATTATATCAGTAGAAATATGATATATCAGGGGTTCCTGTGTATAATTAGTATTGCCAATTGTGTTTTCATGCTACGCGAATAACAATTCGACGTATTCCGAATCTTTTTTCTTAACATTTTATCTATAGACAATGTAGCATCTTTCTATAGATGTAATAACATCTACTGGAGGAGTTGATAGAAAGATGCATTTATAAATAATCGTTAATAAATCGTAACCACAATTTTAAATCAAATTAACAGTAAGTTTATAAAAATAAATTCCCCATTTATTGAAATTTTTAGGTTTATGATTTTCAGAACGCTATTATTGATGCACGTACGAGTATATTAACACAGCTATACAACTGTTGCTATTTTTAGAATGACACTACTGTTTACTATGTAATGAACTCGCTAGAATCAATGGGCTACATGGAACGGAATGGGAACATTGCACAATTGCTATTTATAGAGCGTAACGCTTATATAAATGTAGGCTAAACAAAATAGTTATTTCGTTACGTGAATGAATATAGCATTCTGTTTATGGCATACAATGAGAAAATACGTTAATAATTAGCCTCAGTTCTAGAGTATATGTTGAAGATATGTTTATAACTTCATTTTAACCGCTTATGTAAACAATTATGTAAATGTTGAATCCCCAAATATGCAACAGTTATTGGTATACGTTAAACCATTGTTTGAAGTTTGCATTCCCTAGAATGAGAAAATTTTGCCCAATTCTATTGGCATTAAATTTTCCCGCTGCATAATTATCGCAAGAAAATCTGGGTCAAAAGTGATCTTAGACAGCTACGCCGAAAAATAATAACAAAAGAACTCAACATTGCAGGAGAAAAAATTCATCGCGATACTACAACTCGTTATCTTGGAGCGTTCTTAGATGAGACTCTCAGCTTTAAAAAGCACGTTGCAATGAAGTGTCGCTCGGCTATGCTGAATAACTTTAGAATCAAAAGTATCCGCAAATACTTAACCAGACCGGCAACCGAAATCCTAGTTGTGTCTCTAGTTTTATCCCACCTTGACTACTGTAATGTAATTTTATACTGTGTTGCTGAGACTGAGATTCAGAAGATGCAGCGAATACAAACTATGAGCGCCAAACTTGTTTTAGAACGTGCAAAATATGAAAGCTCTGTTTAGGCACTATACGATTTACACTGGTTGCCGATAAAAGCTAGAATATCATTCAAATTAATTACATTCATGTACAATGAGTCTCCCGACTACCTGTCAGAACTGCTAACCAAACAAACTCCTTGCAGGCGTGGTCTTCGATCGTCGAATACTGCAGAGAACTCTTACGTAGTGCCATTCAATAAGACGAGAACATTCAGTGATAGTAGTTTTAGCACCGCTGGTCCAAGAATTACGACAGTCAAATTCCTTAGATAAGTTTTAAAAAAGTTTGAAAACATACTTTTTCCGCAACTTTTATTCACTACTTCGGTAACTGAAACATACTCTTAAAGGTACTAATGGAATAATGTCCATCGTTAATCTATTTTAATTTCGTTTCTGTGCTATTGTTCTTCTTTCACTTATTACGGACTTGCTTTTTAAATCATTATATTATGTATAATTAAAAACTTCTGTGTGTTTTATGCGTATTTTATACTGTCTTTAATGTCTTACGTGTTTTGTGCGTGTTTTATGCGTGTTTTACGTCTTCAATATCTTAAGTGTGTATTTTAGTTGAATGTTTTATATTGTTTTAGCAGCTCATGCTTTAAAAAAAAAAATAATTACGAACTAGTATCATATATTTTATTTACTTACATCTTTTTTGTAAAACGCCATTGAATATGTTTATTTCATAGTAATAGTCGTTTAATCAAATAAACCAGTTTCAGTTTAACAACACACATATTACCTATATGTTTTTCAACTTATATTTATCCTTATGCAACAATGACTGACTACAACTGCTACTACTTTTAATGCTACTACTGCTACTGCTACTGCAACTTTGTCACCTACTAAACTTACTATTATATGCTAACACGACTACCGAGTAAACTTATTATGATAAACTAAACCCGCCTTTTACTACTACTGCAAGAAATACACCTACTACTACTGTCAATTATTTCCCTTATTTCTCCTTACTACTACTATAGCGCCTGACTACTACTACTACTGCTTCTACTGATACTACTTCTACTACTATTACTACTACTACTACTACTACTACTACTACTACTACTACTACTACTACTACTACAACTACAACTACAACTACAACTCCAACAAATACTACTACTACTACTAATACTACTACTACTACTTCTACTTCTACTTCCACTACTACTTCTAGAACTACTACTACTATTACTACTGCTACAACAACTAATACTACTACTACTTCTACTATTACTACTACTACTTCTACTATTACTACTACTACTACTACTACTACTACTATTGCTACTACTACTACTACTACTACTACTACCACTACTACTGCTGCTACAACTAATGCTACTACTGCTGCTACTACAACAACAACAACTAATACTACTACTTTTTCTGCTACTAATACCACTAATTATACTACTATTTCTACTAATACTACCAAAACTAATACTACTCATACTAGTTATATTACTTCTGCTACTATTACTACAACTGCTGCTTCTGCTACTGATACTTCTACAACAACAACAACTATTAGTACTACTACTACTACTACTACTACTAATAGTTATACTACTACTACTATTACTTCTACTGCTGCTGCTGCTACTGATACTACTACTACTACTACTACTAATAATAATAATAATCCCGGTACAACTGCCCCAACTGCTTATCCTTCTATTGCTTAAACTTTTGTCACAGTTGTTTTCATAAGTTGTATTGTGAAACTTATGTGACTATTGTATATAGTTAATTCTATTTGAAAAAGTACGCCAAAAATGACGTTATGTAGCATGATGTCGTGACGTCATAATGTATTTAGTTGATATTTTTTTAACGCGTAGTGATTTGGAGTTTGTCCTTTTTTCATTTAAACTTTAGTAGTACTAGTACTACATACATTTTATCTGCTATAATTACTACTCCAACTATTACTACTATTTATACTACAACTACTATTACAACAACTACTACTTCTACTACTAATAATAATTATACTAATGCTACTACTACTACTACTACTACTACTACCACTATTACCACTATTTATACTACAACTACTACTACAACTACAACTACTACACTACTTCTACTACAAAAACAACAATTACTACTATTACTACTACAGAAACTACTTACAAGAAGAACAATAACTGATTCTACTCCAACTACTTCGTCATTATAACATTCATTTTAATACCTAAACACATCTATTACTACTGCTTCTACAACTACTCGTTCTATTGCTAACAATAATACTACCTATTCATATTTGTATTTCTTAAAATAACGAGTCATCTAACAACGATAATGTTATATTTATTTCACTACTACTATTATTAATTCTTCTACTAATAATACCTATACTAATACTACTCATACTACTAATACTACTACTACCTCTACTACTATAACTTCTTCCACTGCTGCTGATACTACTTCTACTCCTACTTCTACTTCTTCTAGTACAACTACTTTTACAATTACTGCCACTACCAATAATACTGCTACTGCTGCTGCAACGAGGACTTCTACTACTATAACTACTATAACTACTAGTACTACTATAACAACTAGTACTACTACTACTACTACTACTACTACTACTACTACTACTACTACTACTACTACTACTACTACGACTACTACGACTACTACGACTACTACTACTAATATATTATTATATAATAGTATTATTTTTACTACTTCTGCTAATACTACCAAATACTAATACTTCTGCTACTCTTACTACTTTCACTTGTGCTTACCATTCCTACTCTAACTTTATCTTCTTCTTCTGCAAGTGCTATTACTGGTACTTCTACTTCTGCAACTTCTACTACTACAACTACTACAAATAATAATAATAATAATAATAATAATAAAATAATAATAATAATACGTTCACCAATACTACCAAATACTAATACTACTCATACTAATAATACTACTAATACTTAAGCTACTAATACTACTTTCACTTCTGCTACTTCTACTCCAACTGTTTCTACTACCACTACATTCCCACAACTACTACTACTACTACTACTACTATTACTTCTCCTAGTGTTACTAGAACTACTATCACTACTACTAAAACTGCTATTGCTGCTGCAACTACTGCTACTGCTGCTGCTGCTACAACTGATACTACTACATCTACTACAAAAACAACTACTACTACTACTATTACTGCTGCTACTGCTACTTCTATTACTCCTACTGCTGCTAATACTAAATAGCTGCTACTCCTACAACTACTACAACTAGTTCAACTGTCGTATTATCGGTTCTAATACAAATGCTTCTTCTACTACCGGTCTTGCTACCTTGTTTTTAACGAGTCGTGTAACATCGCTAATGTTATACTTCCATACTTGTATACCAACCACACCAACTAAGATTACTTCTTATAATGTTAATAATACTATTACTACTACCACAACTACTTTTATTACTCCTTATCTAACTACTACTGCTACAACTGTATTACAATTTATTTTATAACGCTACTAACATTATCACTATACTCCTATACTACCACTGCAACATATGCTATCGCAGCCACTACCACTACTACTCATTACTACTACACAACTACAAAACTACACTACAACGCCTACTAGTACTATTACTACTATACTATACTATGCTTTCTATACTAATACAACTTTTACTGATACTATGAATACTAATATATACTCCACTTTTACTATGACTACTCTTCTTCCTGCTACTATTACTACTACTACTACTACTATTACAACTACTACTACAGTAGTATCGTAACTTTTACACATCGTTCTTCGTCTACTTATTATATTTTTTCTTAAAATAACGCGTCTTTAATTATCTTCTATTATTACTATATTCCTGCTATTAAATATACATATTCTACTACTGCAGCTCATTTTGAACAGCAAACATTGAGAGTCATAATGATATTTAAAATATTAATATACGCAAATTAAAAAGATATTGGAGAAAATTTAAAAAGTGTAACAACTCTCCCCGATCTCCCCTACATAAGTTATAGATATACACGTTTTGTTCTTGCTATTAAATACTTTTTGACTACATTTTTTGTCAGTCCTGCCTGTGAACAAAGGTCAGATCTTTTTTATCACATGCTTTTAAACGAAATAAAACCTTCTAATTTTACCCAAATAAGTTGGTAAATCCTCAAAGATATGTACTGGCGTAACGTCATTTCATGCTGACGACGTCATTTCACGAAAATAGCCAATCAAAACGCTCAAAATGTTATCTAACACATGTGTAAATTAAAAATATTCGTAATGGCTGTATTACGCGGCAAACAGTGTTTGGCTTTTTCGGTAGTGTGTACATTTTCCTGATTTTTTTAGATATTGTAAAATCATTTTATTTCGCTGTGGTCAAATTTTCGCGTATTTCGCTTTCCGAACAACATCTCATATCCGACGAATTTAAGACCCTACGTAAATTTTATATTTGCATGATTATTGAAAAATATATACATGAAAATAAAAATGAGCGAATTAAAGAGCACGTTAACTAGCCGTTTTATTTCAAGAATTTGCGAAATTTTGATACCGCAAAATAAAATTATTTTATTTTATATTTAAAATAATAAATCAATATAAAACATTGCTATTTTTCAGTACACCCTGGTTTAGTCGGCTCAATAAATCACAGCACCTCAGAATCGTTCATGGTGACGACGATGTCGATAGTCACCTGTTTCGCAACTTGGTTCTCTTTTTCTTAATGGGCAACATCGAGAAGACGTGAATAAACACTCATTAGAAGTGGGTCATTAATATTATGTCTAATATTTTTTTTAAATCGCCTTTCGGCTAAGTATATTTGGATAAATGAATGTATCCGTGAAAACTACATTTATCTCTTTAAATCAAGCAAAATAAAGCAAATTTGAGCTAGAGATCTAAGCTTTATTTTATTGAATACGATTTTATTTACTAATGAACCGTTTTTGGTTAGACATATCAAAATAAAACCACTATGACCGTGGTTATAATCTACCACGTTGACAAAAAGCAGGTTAAATGTCATAACGCTTTGTCTACAAAATAACGTTCTCATTTGTAAATTTTCATGTTTTTGTCTACTTGATACTAGTTTGTATCATATGTGACATTAACAGTATCGTTCTGTATTCACATTTTGGAATTTCATTATACAATTTTATTATACTTGTACTTTCACCAAAGATTTTGACATAAAGGCATTGTTTGCAGTGCAATTGTTTGTGCGAAGTGCCATCCACCTCGATAAAGTGACACGGGTATTTGGTGCGGACATGATATCAGTGAGGTTTCTCCACCATTCGTAAGATATCAGATGTTCGTGTGTTAAACCAATGGAACTTCTACTAATTTCGGCACCAACCCAAAACTGAACGTCTGAAAAAAAAAAATGAAGAAAATGTTTTTACAAACGTGTATAACTTTAATTAGAACAATGAAATGCAATAATATACAGTACACAATATTAAAAACAGAAATCTAACATATTATTATTTGTTCTTTTTTTTTCATTACGGATTTTCTGATTAATAACAATAAACATTAATTGACCATTCAGTCCAGATGATAGAAAAAAAAAGAAAAACTCCTTATAATGAAGCGAGACAGGTTCAAGCAATGTTCATTCCGGCAATATGCATGTGCGTCTTACTACGTAACATTTTCATAGATGACGTGAAAACATAGATCAAGACTTGTATTTGGACATTTCTCTCATATAAAGCATCAAAAATGTTGAAATGAAACCTTTGTCTATATACCACATATATGTTTTTGAAATTACAAAATAATTCAAGCGTTTCACGGTAAACTAACCTACACAAATGAAGAAGTAGTGAGTGTCACAGTTGTCGTAATATAAGCCAATGTTTCGGATCTCACTAGCGTATCGGAATTCCAAACCATTTTCCTGACCTGTCACATTGAAAATCATAAGAATCAAAGACAAGCAAACGCGTGATTTGAAATTTTAATTGTGTTACAAATTTTCGAATATTTCATTATAGTTGCATTGTAGTTATCGCACGTGCTTCATGCTGCGAACGTTTTTCCTTAATCGATGAATGTTGTGTTTGCTATTAAAACAAATCAATGGTCGAAGAAAATAATGAAATCCATTTAATCCAACTGGAAAAATGTCATGTTTTGTCATAAAATAACAGCCCCATAAATGCTATTCCTGTTTATCCACTTTCTACATTGTTTATTATCATCTTGAACCCAACTATTTGCAAGTGCTAAATCAGACATACAGCTATTACTCTTTTATATTCAATACATACGTCTTGCATCAACAAGTAATAAAACAATTTATTTGTTTCTGTTTACGGGCCGGCTTCCAGTTGGTAGAGCGCTGGAATACAAATCCGAGGATTGCGGGTTCGATTCCCAGCCCGGCCACATAACTTGTCTAGGGATTGGTTATGAAATTATTTATACGGCCATTCTCCCCCTACTTCTGATTCAAGTAGGGCAATAGTCAGTTACTGGCATAAGTATGTGTACTAAGTGCACTGGCATACTCTGCACTTAGTACTGGTAAACCAGCTTAGCCAGGAAAAGTGTGAGTAGGTTAACTGACCGCCGTTATTATGACTGAAATACTGTTGAATACGGCGACTAATTCAAACAAACAAACAAATATACATTTTTATGTTTAAAATGATTCATATTTCTAGAAAATAACTCATATTGATAAAACAAAAGAAATATAAACATTGCAAACCTATTAAGCAGATGTAATTGTGCAGAATACATAAATCGTCATTAAGCAGCGTATCACCATTGGGCTCTTCAGACAAAAACTGCTTCCGATCTACGACGTCTACGCGCATTTGAATTAATTAAAAATAATAACAATTTTGGGATATATAGTAAATATATATATCTATAACGTACATTCTTAGATCTTTGCCTGTGGTCAGAAGCTCTTTACCTATCCATCTAGCCCAGTCCAGTTACCCGTTTTGTGAGTGTACGAAGTAGTGCAGTGCGTACGGCCCGCGTACTTTCAGCCCTGTCAAATTAATTAAAAGAAACCAGATTGAAAATTACAATCTTCAATGACATTTGAACAAACTGCGTATCTTTATTATTATTAAATTTTTTCTTTATTATTAAATAATTTTTCAATCAAGATGTTTTCAGATATTTGCATAAAAAAAGCTGCGTTTCATAATTGCATAGCCAAGTGTCCACTGCTCCATCATTCTAATTCATCAGGCGTTAAATGCTTAAAAATTGCCAAATCTCCCCATCAATCTTGCAAACTTGGCGTGCTTGTGACCACGTCGTCCGATCTTATGCACATGTCTATATCCGAATAAAATACGAACCCAAGTAAGCCACACAGTCGACCTGTATAATTATATTCTTATGTCAAATATATTAATACACAGAGATAGTTAAAAACATCTTGAGGTATATATTAAGTCTATATATTAACGAGTACTTTTTGACAGTAAGCAATCCGTACAAAATATGCCCAAAAAGGGATCTTTTGTCCCGTGCACAGTTCCGTGATGATACGTTCCGGTCATGATAGAACAAATAACAATCAACACGACAACACCGTTTTTGACACTCATTACAATCAGTACATGCTACCAACCACCACCCATACACCATACACTTATTAAACCGGACATGTATGACGAGAACAGTTCGCACGAACAGTATGCTTCACATTTCGAGGACTGCTCATAATTATCTGGGTGGGACAAATGTACAAAAGTTTTTATGTTGGACGCCAGTTTAAGAGGCGCAACCAGAAGTTTCTATATGAGCCTTGCGGAGAACGAACGCCGTAATTATTACACGTTGACAACGCGCCTGAACGAACGCTTTGGTAACAACAGTAAGCACCTTCATTTGATCTGATGGCGAGGTCCGAGATTGCTGTTATCGGCGTTGACACAACTTCCAACACATTTATAAAATTATGGGAATTCAGATGTAACAATTCACAAGCATACAAATTTAGGGTTTTGTGAATCACTTTGAACCAAGTTGTTCAGTTGAACGCATTGCGTCTGTACAGAAAACTAGCCATATTGTTTCTCTCCCTGATCACCTTACTAATTTATACTGATTCAGAAAGACACGATCGTTATAACCTCCTGTGTAAATATCACGCTACTTTTCTTTACTCTGGTGACCAATCTTGTCCAGCACAATATCAATACTCAAAGACGTCAGCCACCCAGACGTCTGCCACTGCAAACGTGAAATTCAAAAGGAAGAAATTAACAAAATCGTGGTATTATTGACCCTTCTAGCATTTGTATTATTGCGCGGTTAAATGCTGGCGCAATTTTCCTCCACTTGATGTATCGCTTCGTTGGGTTCTCCAGACAAAAATTGCTTCGGATCTACGACGTTAACGCGCATTTGAATTAATTAAAAATAATAACAATTTTGGGATATATAGTAAATATTGTATATCTAAAACGTACATTCTTAGGTCTTTGCCTGTGGTCAGAAGCTCTTTACCTGTCCAGTTACCCTTTTTGTGAGTGTACGAAGTAGTGCAGTGCCGTACGCCCGCGTACTTTCAGCCCTGTCAAATTAATTAAAAGAAACCCGATTGAAAATTACAATCTTCTCATTTGAACAAACTGCGTATCTTTATTATTATTAAAAAATTTTTCTTTATTATTATTTATTTTACATTGTTCAATCAAGATGTTTTCAGATATTTGCATAAAAAAAGCTGCGTTTCATAATTGCATAGCCAAGTGTCCACTGCTCCATCATTCTAATTCATCAGGCGTTAAATGCTTAAAAATTGCCAGATCTCCCCATCAATCTTGCAAACTTGGCGTGCTTGTGACCACGTCGTCCGATCTTATGCACATGTCTATATCCGAATAAAATACGAACCCAAGTAAGCCACACAGTCGACCTGTATAATTATATCCTTATGTCAAATATATTAATAGTTCAAAACATCTTGAGGTATATATTAAGTCTTGGTTGTTATTTGGTTCTCGGGCAATTATAAAAATATACATATTATTCCGTTGACAAATGCATTACCAATCAGAGTAAACACGTGTTGCTAGTTGTATAAACGGTTTGATCTGGTTAAGTAAACAACGAGTACTTTTTGACAGTAAGCAATCCGTACAAAATATGCCCTCGCATTACAAAAGGGATCTTTTGTCCCGTGCAGTTCCGTGATGATACGTTCCGGTCATGATAGAACAAATAACAATCAACACGACAACACCGTTTTTGACACTCATTACAATCAGTACATGCTACCAACCACCACCCATACACCACACACTTATTAAACCGGGCATGTATGACGAGAACAGTTCGCAGGAACAGTATGCTTCACATTTCGAGGACTGCTCATAATTATCTGGGTGGGACAAATGTACAAAAGTTTTTATGTTGGACGCCAGTTTAAGAGGCGCAACCAGAAGTTTCTATATGAGCCTTGCGGAGAATTATTACACGTTGACAACGCGCCTGAACGAACGCTTTGGTAACAACAGTAAGCACTTTCATTTGATCTGATGGCGAGGTCCGAGATTGCTGTTATCGGCGTTGACACAACTTCCAACACATTTATAAAATTATGGGAATTCAGATGTAACAATTCACAAGCATACAAATTTAGGGTTTTGTGAATCACTTTGAACCAAGTTGTTCAGTTGAACGCATTGCGTCTGTACAGAAAACTAGCCATATTGTTTCTCTCCCTGATCACCTTACTAATTTATACTGATTCAGAAAGACACGATCGTTATAACCTCCTGTGTAAATATCACGCTACTTTTCTTTACTCTGGTGACCAATCTTGTCCAGCACAATATCAATACTCAAAGACGTCAGCCACCCAGACGTCTGCCACTGCAAACGTGAAATTCAAAAGGAAGAAATTAACAAAATCGTGGTATTATTGACCCTTCTAGCATTTGTATTATTGCGCGGTTAAATGCTGGCGCAATTTTCCTCCACTTGATGTATCGCTTCGTTGGGTTCTCCAGACAAAAATTGCTTCGGATCTACGACGTTAACGCGCATTTGAATTAATTAAAAATAATAACAATTTTGGGATATATAGTAAATATTGTATATCTAAAACGTACATTCTTAGGTCTTTGCCTGTGGTCAGAAGCTCTTTACCTGTCCAGTTACCCTTTTTGTGAGTGTACGAAGTAGTGCAGTGCCGTACGCCCGCGTACTTTCAGCCCTGTCAAATTAATTAAAAGAAACCCGATTGAAAATTACAATCTTCTCATTTGAACAAACTGCGTATCTTTATTATTATTAAATTTTTTCTTTATTATTATTTATTTTACATTGTTCAATCAAGATGTTTTCAGATATTTGCATAAAAAAAGCTGCGTTTCATAATTGCATAGCCAAGTGTCCACTGCTCCATCATTCTAATTCATCAGGCGTTAAATGCTTAAAAATTGCCAAATCTCCCCATCAATCTTGCAAACTTGGCGTGCTTGTGACCACGTCGTCCGATCTTATGCACATGTCTATATCCGAATAAAATACGAACCCAAGTAAGCCACACAGTCGACCTGTATAATTATATTCTTATGTCAAATATATTAATAGTTCAAAACATCTTGAGGTATATATTAAGTCTTGGTTGTTATTTGGTTCTCGGGCAATTATAAAAATATACATATTATTCCGTTGACAAATGCATTACCAATCAGAGTAAACACGTGTTGCTAGTTGTATAAACGGTTTGATCTGGTTAAGTAAACAACGAGTACTTTTTGACAGTAAGCAATCCGTACAAAATATGCCCTCGCATTACAAAAGGGATCTTTTGTCCCGTGCAGTTCCGTGATGATACGTTCCGGTCATGATAGAACAAATAACAATCAACACGACAACACCGTTTTTGACACTCATTACAATCAGTACATGCTACCAACCACCACCCATACACCACACACTTATTAAACCGGGCATGTATGACGAGAACAGTTCGCAGGAACAGTATGCTTCACATTTCGAGGACTGCTCATAATTATCTGGGTGGGACAAATGTAGAAAAGTTTTTATGTTGGACGCCAGTTTAAGAGGCGCAACCAGAAGTTTCTATATGAGCCTTGCGGAGAATTATTACACGTTGACAACGCGCCTGAACGAACGCTTTGGTAACAACAGTAAGCACCTTCATTTGATCTGATGGCGAGGTCCGAGATTGCTGTTATCGGCGTTGACACAACTTCCAACACATTTATAAAATTATGGGAATTCAGATGTAACAATTCACAAGCATACAAATTTAGGGTTTTGTGAATCACTTTGAACCAAGTTGTTCAGTTGAACGCATTGCGTCTGTACAGAAAACTAGCCATATTGTTTCTCTCCCTGATCACCTTACTAATTTATACTGATTCAGAAAGACACGATCGTTATAACCTCCTGTGTAAATATCACGCTACTTTTCTTTACTCTGGTGACCAATCTTGTCCAGCACAATATCAATACTCAAAGACGTCAGCCACCCAGACGTCTGCCACTGCAAACGTGAAATTCAAAAGGAAGAAATTAACAAAATCGTGGTATTATTGACCCTTCTAGCATTTGTATTATTGCGCGGTTAAATGCTGGCGCAATTTTCCTCCACTTGATGTATCGCTTCGTTGGGTTCTCCAGACAAAAATTGCTTCGGATCTACGACGTTAACGCGCATTTGAATTAATTAAAAATAATAACAATTTTGGGATATATAGTAAATATGTATATCTAAAACGTACATTCTTAGCTCTTTGCCTGTGGTCAGAAGCTCTTTACCTGTCCAGTTACCCTTTTTGTGAGTGTACGAAGTAGTGCAGTGCCGTACTCCCGCGTACTTTCAGCCCTGTCAAATTAATTAAAAGAAACCCGATTGAAAATTACACAATCTCATTTGAACAAACTGCGTATCTTTATTATTATTAAATTTTTTCTTTATTATTATTTATTTTACATTGTTCAATCAAGATGTTTTCAGATATTTGCATAAAAAAAGCTGCGTTTCATAATTGCATAGCCAAGTGTCCACTGCTCCATCATTCTAAATTCATCAGGCGTTAAATGCTTAAAAATTGCCAGATCTCCCCATCAATCTTGCAAACTTGGCGTGCTTGTGACCACGTCGTCCGATCTTATGCACATGTCTATATCCGAATAAAATACGAACCCAAGTAAGCCACACAGTCGACCTGTATAATTATATTCTTATGTCAAATATATTAATAGTTCAAAACATCTTGAGGTATATATTAAGTCTTGGTTGTTATTTGGTTCTCGGGCAATTATAAAAATATACATATTATTCCGTTGACAAATGCATTACCAATCAGAGTAAACACGTGTTGCTAGTTGTATAAACGGTTTGATCTGGTTAAGTAAACAACGAGTACTTTTTGACAGTAAGCAATCCGTACAAAATATGCCCTCGCATTACAAAAGGGATCTTTTGTCCCGTGCAGTTCCGTGATGATACGTTCCGGTCATGATAGAACAAATAACAATCAACACGACAACACCGTTTTTGACACTCATTACAATCAGTACATGCTACCAACCACCACCCATACACCACACACTTATTAAACCGGGCATGTATGACGAGAACAGTTCGCAGGAACAGTATGCTTCACATTTCGAGGACTGCTCATAATTATCTGGGTGGGACAAATGTACAAAAGTTTTTATGTTGGACGCCAGTTTAAGAGGCGCAACCAGAAGTTTCTATATGAGCCTTGCGGAGAATTATTACACGTTGACAACGCGCCTGAACGAACGCTTTGGTAACAACAGTAAGCACCTTCATTTGATCTGATGGCGAGGTCCGAGATTGCTGTTATCGGCGTTGACACAACTTCCAACACATTTATAAAATTATGGGAATTCAGATGTAACAATTCACAAGCATACAAATTTAGGGTTTTGTGAATCACTTTGAACCAAGTTGTTCAGTTGAACGCATTGCGTCTGTACAGAAAACTAGCCATATTGTTTCTCTCCCTGATCACCTTACTAATTTATACTGATTCAGAAAGACACGATCGTTATAACCTCCTGTGTAAATATCACGCTACTTTTCTTTACTCTGGTGACCAATCTTGTCCAGCACAATATCAATACTCAAAGACGTCTGCCACTGCAAACGTGAAATTCAAAAGGAAGAAATTAACAAAATCGTGGTATTATTGACCCTTCTAGCATTTGTATTATTGCGCGGTTAAATGCTGGCGCAATTTTCCTCCACTTGATGTATCGCTTCGTTGGGTTCTCCAGACAAAAATTGCTTCGGATCTACGACGTTAACGCGCATTTGAATTAATTAAAAATAATAACAATTTTGGGATATATAGTAAATATTGTATATCTAAAACGTACATTCTTAGGTCTTTGCCTGTGGTCAGAAGCTCTTTACCTGTCCAGTTACCCTTTTTGTGAGTGTACGAAGTAGTGCAGTGCCGTACTCCCGCGTACTTTCAGCCCTGTCAAATTAATTAAAAGAAACCCGATTGAAAATTACAATCTTCTCATTTGAACAAACTGCGTATCTTTATTATTATTAAATTTTTTCTTTATTATTATTTATTTTACATTGTTCAATCAAGATGTTTTCAGATATTTGCATAAAAAAAGCTGCGTTTCATAATTGCATAGCCAAGTGTCCACTGCTCCATCATTCTAATTCATCAGGCGTTAAATGCTTAAAAATTGCCAAATCTCCCCATCAATCTTGCAAACTTGGCGTGCTTGTGACCACGTCGTCCGATCTTATGCACATGTCTATATCCGAATAAAATACGAACCCAAGTAAGCCACACAGTCGACCTGTATAATTATATTCTTATGTCAAATATATTAATAGTTCAAAACATCTTGAGGTATATATTAAGTCTTGGTTGTTATTTGGTTCTCGGGCAATTATAAAAATATACATATTATTCCGTTGACAAATGCATTACCAATCAGAGTAAACACGTGTTGCTAGTTGTATAAACGGTTTGATCTGGTTAAGTAAACAACGAGTACTTTTTGACAGTAAGCAATCCGTACAAAATATGCCCTCGCATTACAAAAGGGATCTTTTGTCCCGTGCAGTTCCGTGATGATACGTTCCGGTCATGATAGAACAAATAACAATCAACACGACAACACCGTTTTTGACACTCATTACAATCAGTACATGCTACCAACCACCACCCATACACCACACACTTATTAAACCGGGCATGTATGACGAGAACAGTTCGCAGGAACAGTATGCTTCACATTTCGAGGACTGCTCATAATTATCTGGGTGGGACAAATGTAGAAAAGTTTTTATGTTGGACGCCAGTTTAAGAGGCGCAACCAGAAGTTTCTATATGAGCCTTGCGGAGAATTATTACACGTTGACAACGCGCCTGAACGAACGCTTTGGTAACAACAGTAAGCACCTTCATTTGATCTGATGGCGAGGTCCGAGATTGCTGTTATCGGCGTTGACACAACTTCCAACACATTTATAAAATTATGGGAATTCAGATGTAACAATTCACAAGCATACAAATTTAGGGTTTTGTGAATCACTTTGAACCAAGTTGTTCAGTTGAACGCATTGCGTCTGTACAGAAAACTAGCCATATTGTTTCTCTCCCTGATCACCTTACTAATTTATACTGATTCAGAAAGACACGATCGTTATAACCTCCTGTGTAAATATCACGCTACTTTTCTTTACTCTGGTGACCAATCTTGTCCAGCACAATATCAATACTCAAAGACGTCAGCCACCCAGACGTCTGCCACTGCAAACGTGAAATTCAAAAGGAAGAAATTAACAAAATCGTGGTATTATTGACCCTTCTAGCATTTGTATTATTGCGCGGTTAAATGCTGGCGCAATTTTCCTCCACTTGATGTATCGCTTCGTTGGGTTCTCCAGACAAAAATTGCTTCGGATCTACGACGTTAACGCGCATTTGAATTAATTAAAAATAATAACAATTTTGGGATATATAGTAAATATTGTATATCTAAAACGTACATTCTTAGGTCTTTGCCTGTGGTCAGAAGCTCTTTACCTGTCCAGTTACCCTTTTTGTGAGTGTACGAAGTAGTGCAGTGCCGTACGCCCGCGTACTTTCAGCCCTGTCAAATTAATTAAAAGAAACCCGATTGAAAATTACAATCTTCTCATTTGAACAAACTGCGTATCTTTATTATTATTAAATTTTTTCTTTATTATTATTTATTTTACATTGTTCAATCAAGATGTTTTCAGATATTTGCATAAAAAAAGCTGCGTTTCATAATTGCATAGCCAAGTGTCCACTGCTCCATCATTCTAAATTCATCAGGCGTTAAATGCTTAAAAATTGCCAGATCTCCCCATCAATCTTGCAAACTTGGCGTGCTTGTGACCACGTCGTCCGATCTTATGCACATGTCTATATCCGAATAAAATACGAACCCAAGTAAGCCACACAGTCGACCTGTATAATTATATCCTTATGTCAAATATATTAATAGTTCAAAACATCTTGAGGTATATATTAAGTCTTGGTTGTTATTTGGTTCTCGGGCAATTATAAAAATATACATATTATTCCGTTGACAAATGCATTACCAATCAGAGTAAACACGTGTTGCTAGTTGTATAAACGGTTTGATCTGGTTAAGTAAACAACGAGTACTTTTTGACAGTAAGCAATCCGTACAAAATATGCCCTCGCATTACAAAAGGGATCTTTTGTCCCGTGCAGTTCCGTGATGATACGTTCCGGTCATGATAGAACAAATAACAATCAACACGACAACACCGTTTTTGACACTCATTACAATCAGTACATGCTACCAACCACCACCCATACACCACACACTTATTAAACCGGGCATGTATGACGAGAACAGTTCGCAGGAACAGTATGCTTCACATTTCGAGGACTGCTCATAATTATCTGGGTGGGACAAATGTACAAAAGTTTTTATGTTGGACGCCAGTTTAAGAGGCGCAACCAGAAGTTTCTATATGAGCCTTGCGGAGAATTATTACACGTTGACAACGCGCCTGAACGAACGCTTTGGTAACAACAGTAAGCACTTTCATTTGATCTGATGGCGAGGTCCGAGATTGCTGTTATCGGCGTTGACACAACTTCCAACACATTTATAAAATTATGGGAATTCAGATGTAACAATTCACAAGCATACAAATTTAGGGTTTTGTGAATCACTTTGAACCAAGTTGTTCAGTTGAACGCATTGCGTCTGTACAGAAAACTAGCCATATTGTTTCTCTCCCTGATCACCTTACTAATTTATACTGATTCAGAAAGACACGATCGTTATAACCTCCTGTGTAAATATCACGCTACTTTTCTTTACTCTGGTGACCAATCTTGTCCAGCACAATATCAATACTCAAAGACGTCAGCCACCCAGACGTCTGCCACTGCAAACGTGAAATTCAAAAGGAAGAAATTAACAAAATCGTGGTATTATTGACCCTTCTAGCATTTGTATTATTGCGCGGTTAAATGCTGGCGCAATTTTCCTCCACTTGATGTATCGCTTCGTTGGGTTCTCCAGACAAAAATTGCTTCGGATCTACGACGTTAACGCGCATTTGAATTAATTAAAAATAATAACAATTTTGGGATATATAGTAAATATGTATATCTAAAACGTACATTCTTAGCTCTTTGCCTGTGGTCAGAAGCTCTTTACCTGTCCAGTTACCCTTTTTGTGAGTGTACGAAGTAGTGCAGTGCCGTACGCCCGCGTACTTTCAGCCCTGTCAAATTAATTAAAAGAAACCCGATTGAAAATTACACAATCTCATTTGAACAAACTGCGTATCTTTATTATTATTAAATTTTTTCTTTATTATTATTTATTTTACATTGTTCAATCAAGATGTTTTCAGATATTTGCATAAAAAAAGCTGCGTTTCATAATTGCATAGCCAAGTGTCCACTGCTCCATCATTCTAAATTCATCAGGCGTTAAATGCTTAAAAATTGCCAGATCTCCCCATCAATCTTGCAAACTTGGCGTGCTTGTGACCACGTCGTCCGATCTTATGCACATGTCTATATCCGAATAAAATACGAACCCAAGTAAGCCACACAGTCGACCTGTATAATTATATTCTTATGTCAAATATATTAATAGTTCAAAACATCTTGAGGTATATATTAAGTCTTGGTTGTTATTTGGTTCTCGGGCAATTATAAAAATATACATATTATTCCGTTGACAAATGCATTACCAATCAGAGTAAACACGTGTTGCTAGTTGTATAAACGGTTTGATCTGGTTAAGTAAACAACGAGTACTTTTTGACAGTAAGCAATCCGTACAAAATATGCCCTCGCATTACAAAAGGGATCTTTTGTCCCGTGCAGTTCCGTGATGATACGTTCCGGTCATGATAGAACAAATAACAATCAACACGACAACACCGTTTTTGACACTCATTACAATCAGTACATGCTACCAACCACCACCCATACACCACACACTTATTAAACCGGGCATGTATGACGAGAACAGTTCGCAGGAACAGTATGCTTCACATTTCGAGGACTGCTCATAATTATCTGGGTGGGACAAATGTACAAAAGATTTTATGTTGGACGCCAGTTTAAGAGGCGCAACCAGAAGTTTCTATATGAGCCTTGCGGAGAATTATTACACGTTGACAACGCGCCTGAACGAACGCTTTGGTAACAACAGTAAGCACCTTCATTTGATCTGATGGCGAGGTCCGAGATTGCTGTTATCGGCGTTGACACAACTTCCAACACATTTATAAAATTATGGGAATTCAGATGTAACAATTCACAAGCATACAAATTTAGGGTTTTGTGAATCACTTTGAACCAAGTTGTTCAGTTGAACGCATTGCGTCTGTACAGAAAACTAGCCATATTGTTTCTCTCCCTGATCACCTTACTAATTTATACTGATTCAGAAAGACACGATCGTTATAACCTCCTGTGTAAATATCACGCTACTTTTCTTTACTCTGGTGACCAATCTTGTCCAGCACAATATCAATACTCAAAGACGTCTGCCACTGCAAACGTGAAATTCAAAAGGAAGAAATTAACAAAATCGTGGTATTATTGACCCTTCTAGCATTTGTATTATTGCGCGGTTAAATGCTGGCGCAATTTTCCTCCACTTGATGTATCGCTTCGTTGGGTTCTCCAGACAAAAATTGCTTCGGATCTACGACGTTAACGCGCATTTGAATTAATTAAAAATAATAACAATTTTGGGATATATAGTAAATATGTATATCTAAAACGTACATTCTTAGCTCTTTGCCTGTGGTCAGAAGCTCTTTACCTGTCCAGTTACCCTTTTTGTGAGTGTACGAAGTAGTGCAGTGCCGTACTCCCGCGTACTTTCAGCCCTGTCAAATTAATTAAAAGAAACCCGATTGAAAATTACACAATCTCATTTGAACAAACTGCGTATCTTTATTATTATTAAATTTTTTCTTTATTATTATTTATTTTACATTGTTCAATCAAGATGTTTTCAGATATTTGCATAAAAAAAGCTGCGTTTCATAATTGCATAGCCAAGTGTCCACTGCTCCATCATTCTAATTCATCAGGCGTTAAATGCTTAAAAATTGCCAAATCTCCCCATCAATCTTGCAAACTTGGCGTGCTTGTGACCACGTCGTCCGATCTTATGCACATGTCTATATCCGAATAAAATACGAACCCAAGTAAGCCACACAGTCGACCTTTATAATTATATTCTTATGTCAAATATATTAATAGTTCAAAACATCTTGAGGTATATATTAAGTCTTGGTTGTTATTTGGTTCTCGGGCAATTATAAAAATATACATATTATTCCGTTGACAAATGCATTACCAATCAGAGTAAACACGTGTTGCTAGTTGTATAAACGGTTTGATCTGGTTAAGTAAACAACGAGTACTTTTTGACAGTAAGCAATCCGTACAAAATATGCCCTCGCATTACAAAAGGGATCTTTTGTCCCGTGCAGTTCCGTGATGATACGTTCCGGTCATGATAGAACAAATAACAATCAACACGACAACACCGTTTTTGACACTCATTACAATCAGTACATGCTACCAACCACCACCCATACACCACACACTTATTAAACCGGGCATGTATGACGAGAACAGTTCGCAGGAACAGTATGCTTCACATTTCGAGGACTGCTCATAATTATCTGGGTGGGACAAATGTACAAAAGATTTTATGTTGGACGCCAGTTTAAGAGGCGCAACCAGAAGTTTCTATATGAGCCTTGCGGAGAATTATTACACGTTGACAACGCGCCTGAACGAACGCTTTGGTAACAACAGTAAGCACCTTCATTTGATCTGATGGCGAGGTCCGAGATTGCTGTTATCGGCGTTGACACAACTTCCAACACATTTATAAAATTATGGGAATTCAGATGTAACAATTCACAAGCATACAAATTTAGGGTTTTGTGAATCACTTTGAACCAAGTTGTTCAGTTGAACGCATTGCGTCTGTACAGAAAACTAGCCATATTGTTTCTCTCCCTGATCACCTTACTAATTTATACTGATTCAGAAAGACACGATCGTTATAACCTCCTGTGTAAATATCACGCTACTTTTCTTTACTCTGGTGACCAATCTTGTCCAGCACAATATCAATACTCAAAGACGTCTGCCACTGCAAACGTGAAATTCAAAAGGAAGAAATTAACAAAATCGTGGTATTATTGACCCTTCTAGCATTTGTATTATTGCGCGGTTAAATGCTGGCGCAATTTTCCTCCACTTGATGTATCGCTTCGTTGGGTTCTCCAGACAAAAATTGCTTCGGATCTACGACGTTAACGCGCATTTGAATAATTAAAAATAATAACAATTTTGGGATATATAGTAAATATTGTATATCTAAAACGTACATTCTTAGCTCTTTGCCTGTGGTCAGAAGCTCTTTACCTGTCCAGTTACCCTTTTTGTGAGTGTACGAAGTAGTGCAGTGCCGTACGCCCGCGTACTTTCAGCCCTGTCAAATTAATTAAAAGAAACCCGATTGAAAATTACAATCTTCTCATTTGAACAAACTGCGTATCTTTATTATTATTAAATTTTTTCTTTATTATTATTTATTTTACATTGTTCAATCAAGATGTTTTCAGATATTTGCATAAAAAAAGCTGCGTTTCATAATTGCATAGCCAAGTGTCCACTGCTCCATCATTCTAATTCATCAGGCGTTAAATGCTTAAAAATTGCCAAATCTCCCCATCAATCTTGCAAACTTGGCGTGCTTGTGACCACGTCGTCCGATCTTATGCACATGTCTATATCCGAATAAAATACGAACCCAAGTAAGCCACACAGTCGACCTTTATAATTATATTCTTATGTCAAATATATTAATAGTTCAAAACATCTTGAGGTATATATTAAGTCTTGGTTGTTATTTGGTTCTCGGGCAATTATAAAAATATACATATTATTCCGTTGACAAATGCATTACCAATCAGAGTAAACACGTGTTGCTAGTTGTATAAACGGTTTGATCTGGTTAAGTAAACAACGAGTACTTTTTGACAGTAAGCAATCCGTACAAAATATGCCCTCGCATTACAAAAGGGATCTTTTGTCCCGTGCAGTTCCGTGATGATACGTTCCGGTCATGATAGAACAAATAACAATCAACACGACAACACCGTTTTTGACACTCATTACAATCAGTACATGCTACCAACCACCACCCATACACCACACACTTATTAAACCGGGCATGTATGACGAGAACAGTTCGCAGGAACAGTATGCTTCACATTTCGAGGACTGCTCATAATTATCTGGGTGGGACAAATGTACAAAAGATTTTATGTTGGACGCCAGTTTAAGAGGCGCAACCAGAAGTTTCTATATGAGCCTTGCGGAGAATTATTACACGTTGACAACGCGCCTGAACGAACGCTTTGGTAACAACAGTAAGCACCTTCATTTGATCTGATGGCGAGGTCCGAGATTGCTGTTATCGGCGTTGACACAACTTCCAACACATTTATAAAATTATGGGAATTCAGATGTAACAATTCACAAGCATACAAATTTAGGGTTTTGTGAATCACTTTGAACCAAGTTGTTCAGTTGAACGCATTGCGTCTGTACAGAAAACTAGCCATATTGTTTCTCTCCCTGATCACCTTACTAATTTATACTGATTCAGAAAGACACGATCGTTATAACCTCCTGTGTAAATATCACGCTACTTTTCTTTACTCTGGTGACCAATCTTGTCCAGCACAATATCAATACTCAAAGACGTCTGCCACTGCAAACGTGAAATTCAAAAGGAAGAAATTAACAAAATCGTGGTATTATTGACCCTTCTAGCATTTGTATTATTGCGCGGTTAAATGCTGGCGCAATTTTCCTCCACTTGTGTATCGCTTCGTTGGGTTCTCCAGACAAAAATTGCTTCGGATCTACGACGTTAACGCGCATTTGAATTAATTAAAAATAATAACAATTTTGGGATATATAGTAAATATGTATATCAAAAACGTACATTCTTAGCTCTTTGCCTGTGGTCAGAAGCTCATTACCTGTCCAGTTCCCCTTTTTGTGAGTGTACGAAGTAGTGCAGTGCCGTACGCCCGCGTACTTTCAGCCCTGTCAAATTAATTAAAAGAAACTCGATTGAAAATTACAATCTCATTTGAACAAACTGCGTATCTTTATTATTATTAAATTTTTTCTTTATTTATTTTACATTGTTCAATCAAGATGTTTTCAGATATTTGCATAAAAAAAGCTGCGTTTCATAATTGCATAGCCAAGTGTCCACTGCTCCATCATTCTAAATTCATCAGGCGTTAAATGCTTAAAAATTGCCAGATATCCCCATCAATCTTGCAAACTTGACGTGCTTGTGAACACGTCGTCCGATCTTATGCATATGTCTATATCCGAATAAAATACGAATCCAAGTAAGCCACACAGTCGACCTGTATAATTATATTCTTATGTCAAATATATTAATAGTTCAAAACATCTTGAGGTATATATTAAGTCTTGGTTGTTATTTGGTTCTCGGGCAATTATAAAAATATACATATTATTCCGTTGACAAATGCATTACCAATCAGAGTAAACACGTGTTGCTAGTTGTATAAACGGTTTGATCTGGTTAAGTAAACAACGAGTACTTTTTGACAGTAAGCAATCCGTACAAAATATGCCCTCGCATTACAAAAGGGATCTTTTGTCCCGTGCAGTTCCGTGATGATACGTTCCGGTCATGATAGAACAAATAACAATCAACACGACAACACCGTTTTTGACACTCATTACAATCAGTACATGCTACCAACCACCACCCATACACCACACACTTATTAAACCGGGCATGTATGACGAGAACAGTTCGCAGGAACAGTATGCTTCACATTTCGAGGACTGCTCATAATTATCTGGGTGGGACAAATGTACAAAAGTTTTTATGTTGGACGCCAGTTTAAGAGGCGCAACCAGAAGTTTCTATATGAGCCTTGCGGAGAATTATTACACGTTGACAACGCGCCTGAACGAACGCTTTGGTAACAACAGTAAGCACCTTCATTTGATCTGATGGCGAGGTCCGAGATTGCTGTTATCGGCGTTGACACAACTTCCAACACATTTATAAAATTATGGGAATTCAGATGTAACAATTCACAAGCATACAAATTTAGGGTTTTGTGAATCACTTTGAACCAAGTTGTTCAGTTGAACGCATTGCGTCTGTACAGAAAACTAGCCATATTGTTTCTCTCCCTGATCACCTTACTAATTTATACTGATTCAGAAAGACACGATCGTTATAACCTCCTGTGTAAATATCACGCTACTTTTCTTTACTCTGGTGACCAATCTTGTCCAGCACAATATCAATACTCAAAGACGTCTGCCACTGCAAACGTGAAATTCAAAAGGAAGAAATTAACAAAATCGTGGTATTATTGACCCTTCTAGCATTTGTATTATTGCGCGGTTAAATGCTGGCGCAATTTTCCTCCACTTGATGTATCGCTTCGTTGGGTTCTCCAGACAAAAATTGCTTCGGATCTACGACGTTAACGCGCATTTGAATTAATTAAAAATAATAACAATTTTGGGATATATAGTAAATATTGTATATCTAAAACGTACATTCTTAGGTCTTTGCCTGTGGTCAGAAGCTCTTTACCTGTCCAGTTACCCTTTTTGTGAGTGTACGAAGTAGTGCAGTGCCGTACGCCCGCGTACTTTCAGCCCTGTCAAATTAATTAAAAGAAACCCGATTGAAAATTACAATCTTCTCATTTGAACAAACTGCGTATCTTTATTATTATTAAAAAAATTTTCTTTATTATTATTTATTTTACATTGTTCAATCAAGATGTTTTCAGATATTTGCATAAAAAAAGCTGCGTTTCATAATTGCATAGCCAAGTGTCCACTGCTCCATCATTCTAATTCATCAGGCGTTAAATGCTTAAAAATTGCCAGATCTCCCCATCAATCTTGCAAACTTGGCGTGCTTGTGACCACGTCGTCCGATCTTATGCACATGTCTATATCCGAATAAAATACGAACCCAAGTAAGCCACACAGTCGACCTGTATAATTATATTCTTATGTCAAATATATTAATAGTTCAAAACATCTTGAGGTATATATTAAGTCTTGGTTGTTATTTGGTTCTCGGGCAATTATAAAAATATACATATTATACCGTTGACAAATGCATTACCAATCAGAGTAAACACGTGTTGCTAGTTGTATAAACGGTTTGATCTGGTTAAGTAAACAACGAGTACTTTTTGACAGTAAGCAATCCGTACAAAATATGCCCTCGCATTACAAAAGGGATCTTTTGTCCCGTGCAGTTCCGTGATGATACGTTCCGGTCATGATAGAACAAATAACAATCAACACGACAACACCGTTTTTGACACTCATTACAATCAGTACATGCTACCAACCACCACCCATACACCACACACTTATTAAACCGGGCATGTATGACGAGAACAGTTCGCAGGAACAGTATGCTTCACATTTCGAGGACTGCTCATAATTATCTGGGTGGGACAAATGTACAAAAGTTTTTATGTTGGACGCCAGTTTAAGAGGCGCAACCAGAAGTTTCTATATGAGCCTTGCGGAGAACGAACGCCGTAATTATTACACGTTGACAACGCGCCTTGGTAACAACAGTAAGCACCTTCATTTGATCTGATGGCGAGGTCCGAGATTGCTGTTATCGGCGTTGACACAACTTCCAACACATTTATAAAATTATGGGAATTCAGATGTAACAATTCACAAGCATACAAATTTAGGGTTTTGTGAATCACTTTGAACCAAGTTGTTCAGTTGAACGCATTGCGTCTGTACAGAAAACTAGCCATATTGTTTCTCTCCCTGATCACCTTACTAATTTATACTGATTCAGAATGACTCGATCGTTATAACCTCCTGTGTAAATATCACGCTACTTTTCTTTACTCTGGTGACCAATCTTGTCCAGCACAATATCAATACTCAAAGACGTCAGCCACCCAGACGTCTGCCACTGCAAACGTGAAATTCAAAAGGAAGAAATTAACAAAATCGTGGTATTATTGACCCTTCTAGCCTTTGTATTATTGCGCGGTTAAATGCTGGCGCAATTTTCCTCCACTTGATGTATCGCTTCGTTGGGTTCTCCAGACAAAAATTGCTTCGGATCTACGACGTTAACGCGCATTTGAATTAATTAAAAATAATAACAATTTTGGGATATATAGTAAATATGTATATCTAAAACGTACATTCTTAGCTCTTTGCCTGTGGTCAGAAGCTCTTTACCTGTCCAGTTACCCTTTTTGTGAGTGTACGAAGTAGTGCAGTGCCGTACGCCCGCGTACTTTCAGCCCTGTCAAATTAATTAAAAGAAACCCGATTGAAAATTACAATCTTCTCATTTGAACAAACTGCGTATCTTTATTATTATTAAATTTTTTCTTTATTATTATTTATTTTACATTGTTCAATCAAGATGTTTTCAGATATTTGCATAAAAAAAGCTGCGTTTCATAATTGCATAGCCAAGTGTCCACTGCTCCATCATTCTAATTCATCAGGCGTTAAATGCTTAAAAATTGCCAGATCTCCCCATCAATCTTGCAAACTTGGCGTGCTTGTGACCACGTCGTCCCATCTTATGCACATGTCTATATCCGAATAAAATACGAACCCAAGTAAGCCACACAGTCGACCTGTATAATTATATTCTTATGTCAAATATATTAATAGTTCAAAACATCTTGAGGTATATATTAAGTCTTGGTTGTTATTTGGTTCTCGGGCAATTATAAAAATATACATATTATACCGTTGACAAATGCATTACCAATCAGAGTAAACACGTGTTGCTAGTTGTATAAACGGTTTGATCTGGTTAAGTAAACAACGAGTACTTTTTGACAGTAAGCAATCCGTACAAAATATGCCCTCGCATTACAAAAGGGATCTTTTGTCCCGTGCAGTTCCGTGATGATACGTTCCGGTCATGATAGAACAAATAACAATCAACACGACAACACCGTTTTTGACACTCATTACAATCAATACATGGTACCAACCACCACCCATACACCACACACTTATTAAACCGGGCATGTATGACGAGAACAGTTCGCAGGAACAGTATGCTTCACATTTCGAGGACTGCTCATAATTATCTGGGTGGGACAAATGTACAAAAGTTTTTATGTTGGACGCCAGTTTAAGAGGCGCAACCAGAAGTTTCTATATGAGCCTTGCGGAGAACGAACGCCGTAATTATTACACGTTGACAACGCGCCTTGGTAACAACAGTAAGCACCTTCATTTGATCTGATGGCGAGGTCCGAGATTGCTGTTATCGGCGTTGACACAACTTCCAACACATTTATAAAATTATGGGAATTCAGATGTAACAATTCACAAGCATACAAATTTAGGGTTTTGTGAATCACTTTGAACCAAGTTGTTCAGTTGAACGCATTGCGTCTGTACAGAAAACTAGCCATATTGTTTCTCTCCCTGATCACCTTACTAATTTATACTGATTCAGAAAGACACGATCGTTATAACCTCCTGTGTAAATATCACGCTACTTTTCTTTACTCTGGTGACCAATCTTGTCCAGCACAATATCAATACTCAAAGACGTCAGCCCCCCAGACGTCTGCCACTGCAAACGTGAAATTCAAAAGGAAGAAATTAACAAAATCGTGGTATTATTGACCCTTCTAGCATTTGTATTATTGCGCGGTTAAATGCTGGCGCAATTTTCCTCCACTTGATGTATCGCTTCGTTGACAAAAATTGCTTCGGATCTACGACGTTAACGCGCATTTGAATTAATTAAAAATAATAACAATTTTGGGATATATAGTAAATATGTATATCTAAAACGTACATTCTTAGCTCTTTGCCTGTGGTCAGAAGCTCTTTACCTGTCCAGTTACCCTTTTTGTGAGTGTACGAAGTAGTGCAGTGCCGTACGTCCGCGTACTTTCAGCCCTGTCAAATTAATTAAAAGAAACCCGATTGAAAATTACAATCTCATTTGAACAAACTGCGTATCTTTATTATTATTAAATTTTTTCTTTATTATTATTTATTTTACATTGTTCAATCAAGATGTTTTCAGATATTTGCATAAAAAAAGCTGCGTTTCATAATTGCATAGCCAAGTGTCCACTGCTCCATCATTCTAAATTCATCAGGCGTTAAATGCTTAAAAATTGCCAGATCTCCCCATCAATCTTGCAAACTTGGCGTGCTTGTGACCACGTCGTCCGATCTTATGCACATGTCTATATCCGAATAAAATACGAACCCAAGTAAGCCACACAGTCGACCTGTATAATTATATTCTTATGTCAAATATATTAATAGTTCAAAACATCTTGAGGTATATATTAAGTCTTGGTTGTTATTTGGTTCTCGGGCAATTAAAAAAATATACATATTATTCCGTTATTATACCAATCAGAGTAAACACGTGTTGCTAGTTGTATAAACGGTTTGATCTGGTTAAGTAAACAACGAGTACTTTTTGACAGTAAGCAATCCGTACAAAATATGCCCTCGCATTACAAAAGGGATCTTTTGTCCCGTGCAGTTCCGTGATGATACGTTCCGGTCATGATAGAACAAATAACAATCAACACGACAACACCGTTTTTGACACTCATTACAATCAGTACATGCTACCAACCACCACCCATACACCACACACTTATTAAACCGGGCATGTATGACGAGAACAGTTCGCAGGAACAGTATGCTTCACATTTCGAGGACTGCTCATAATTATCTGGGTGGGACAAATGTACAAAAGTTTTTATGTTGGCCTAGTTTAAGAGGCGCAACCAGAAGTTTCTATATGAGCCTTGCGGAGAACGAACGCCGTAATTATTACACGTTGACAACGCGCCTGAACGAACGCTTTGGTAACAACAGTAAGCACCTTCATTTGATCTGATGGCGAGGTCCGAGATTGCTGTTATCGGCGTTGACACAACTTCCAACACATTTATAAAATTATGGGAATTCAGATGTAACAATTCACAAGCATACAAATTTAGGGTTTTGTGAATCGCTTTGAACCAAGTTGTTCAGTTGAACGCATTGCGTCTGTACAGAAAACTAGCCATATTGTTTCTCTCCCTGATCACCTTACTAATTTATACTGATTCAGAAAGACACGATCGTTATAACCTCCTGTGTAAATATCACGCTACTTTTCTTTACTCTGGTGACCAATCTTGTCCAGCACAATATCAATACTCAAAGACGTCAGCCACCCAGACGTCTGCCACTGCAAACGTGAAATTCAAAGGGAAGAAATTAACAAAATCGTGGTATTATTGACCCTTCTAGCATTTGTATTATTGCGCGGTTAAATGCTGGCGCAATTTTCCTCCACTTGATGTATCGCTTCGTTGGGCTCTCCAGACAAAAACTGCTTCGGATATACGACGTTAACGCGCATTTGAAATAATTAAAAATAATAACAATTTTGGGATATATAGTACATATGTATATCTATAACGTACATTCTTAGCTCTTTGCCTGTGGTCAGAAGCTCTTTCCCTGTCCAGTTACCCTTTTTGTGAGTGTACGAAGTAGTGCAGTGCCGTACGCCCGCGTACTTTCAGCCCTGTCAAATTAATTAAAAGAAACCCGATTGAAAATTACAATCTTCTCATTTGAACAAACTGCGTATCTTTATTATTAATAAATTTTTTCTTATTTATTTTACATTTTTCAAGATGTTTTCAGATATTTGCATAAAAAAAGCTGCGTTTCATAATTGCATAGCCAATTGTCCACTGCTCCATCATTCTAATTCATCAGGCGTTAAATGCTTAAAAATTGCCAGATCTCCCCATCAATCTTGCAAACTTGGCGTGCTTGTGACCACGTCGTCCGATCTTATGCACATGTCTATATCCGAATAAAATACGAACCCAAGTAAGCCACGTCAAATATATTAATACACTGAGATAGTTCAAAACATCTTGAGGTATATATTAAGTCTTGGTTGTTATTTGGTTCTCGGGCAATTATAAAAATATACATATTATTCCGTTGACAAATGCATTACCAATCAGAGTAAACACGTGTTGCTAGTTGTATAAACGGTTTGATCTGGTTAAGTAAACAACGAGTACTTTTTGACAGTAAGCAATCCGTACAAAATATGCCCTCGCATTACAAAAGGGATCTTTTGTCCCGTGCACAGTTCCTTGATGATACGTTCCGGTCATGATAGAACAAATAACAATCAACACGACAACACCGTTTTTGACACTCATTACAATCAGTACATGCTACCAACCACCACCTATACACCACACACTTATTAAACCGGACATGTATGACGAGAACAGTTCGCAGGAACAGTATGCTTCACATTTCGAGGACTGCTCATAATTATCTGGGTGGGACAAATGTACAAAAGTTTTTATGTTGGCCGCCAGTTTAAGAGGCGCAACCAGAAGTTTCTATATGAGCCTTGCGGAGAACGAGCGCCGTAATTATTACACGTTGACAACGCGCCTGAACGAACGCTTTGGTAACAACAGTAAGCACCTTCATTTGATCTGATGGCGAGGTCCGAGATTGCTGTTATCGGCGTTGACACAACTTCCAACACATTTATAAAATTATGGGAATTCAGATGTAACAATTCACAAGCATACAAATTTAGGGTTTTGTGAATCACTTTGAACCAAGTTGTTCAGTTGAACGCATTGCGTCTGTACAGAAAACTAGCCATATTGTTTCTCTCCCTGATCACCTTACTAATTTATACTGATTCAGAAAGACACGATCGTTATAACCTCCTGTGTAAATATCACGCTACTTTTCTTTACTCTGGTGACCAATCTTGTCCAGCACAATATCAATACTCAAAGACGTCAGCCACCCAGACGTCTGCCACTGCAAACGTGAAATTCAAAGGGAAGAAATTAACAAAATCGTGGTATTATTGACCCTTCTAGCATTTGTATTATTGCGCGGTTAAATGCTGGCGCAATTTTCCTCCACTTGATGTATCGCTTCGTTGGGCTCTCCAGACAAAAACTGCTTCGGATATACGACGTTAACGCGCATTTGAATTAATTAAAAATAATAACAATTTTGGGATATATAGTACATATGTATATCTATAACGTACATTCTTAGCTCTTTGCCTGTGGTCAGAAGCTCTTTCCCTGTCCAGTTACCCTTTTTGTGAGTGTACGAAGTAGTGCAGTGCCGTACGCCCGCGTACTTTCAGCCCTGTCAAATTAATTAAAAGAAACCCGATTGAAAATTACAATCTTCTCATTTGAACAAACTGCGTATCTTTATTATTAATAAATTTTTTCTTATTTATTTTACATTTTTCAAGATGTTTTCAGATATTTGCATAAAAAAAGCTGCGTTTCATAATTGCATAGCCAAGTGTCCACTGCTCCATCATTCTAATTCATCAGGCGTTAAATGCTTAAAAATTGCCAGATCTCCCCATCAATCTTGCAAACTTGGCGTGCTTGTGACCACGTCGTCCGATCTTATGCACATGTCTATATCCGAATAAAATACGAACCCAAGTAAGCCACGTCAAATATATTAATACACTGAGATAGTTCAAAACATCTTGAGGTATATATTAAGTCTTGGTTGTTATTTGGTTCTCGGGCAATTATAAAAATATACATATTATTCCGTTGACAAATGCATTACCAATCAGAGTAAACACGTGTTGCTAGTTGTATAAACGGTTTGATCTGGTTAAGTAAACAACGAGTACTTTTTGACAGTAAGCAATCCGTACAAAATATGCCCTCGCATTACAAAAGGGATCTTTTGTCCCGTGCACAGTTCCTTGATGATACGTTCCGGTCATGATAGAACAAATAACAATCAACACGACAACACCGTTTTTGACACTCATTACAATCAGTACATGCTACCAACCACCACCTATACACCACACACTTATTAAACCGGACATGTATGACGAGAACAGTTCGCAGGAACAGTATGCTTCACATTTCGAGGACTGCTCATAATTATCTGGGTGGGACAAATGTACAAAAGTTTTTATGTTGGCCGCCAGTTTAAGAGGCGCAACCAGAAGTTTCTATATGAGCCTTGCGGAGAACGAGCGCCGTAATTATTACACGTTGACAACGCGCCTGAACGAACGCTTTGGTAACAACAGTAAGCACCTTCATTTGATCTGATGGCGAGGTCCGAGATTGCTGTTATCGGCGTTGACACAACTTCCAACACATTTATAAAATTATGGGAATTCAGATGTAACAATTCACAAGCATACAAATTTAGGGTTTTGTGAATCACTTTGAACCAAGTTGTTCAGTTGAACGCATTGCGTCTGTACAGAAAACTAGCCATATTGTTTCTCTCCCTGATCACCTTACTAATTTATACTGATTCAGAAAGACACGATCGTTATAACCTCCTGTGTAAATATCACGCTACTTTTCTTTACTCTGGTGACCAATCTTGTCCAGCACAATATCAATACTCAAAGACGTCAGCCACCCAGACGTCTGCCACTGCAAACGTGAAATTCAAAAGGAAGAAATTAACAAAATCGTGGTATTATTGACCCTTCTAGCATTTGTATTATTGCGCGGTTAAATGCTGGCGCAATTTTCCTCCACTTGTGTATCACTTCGTTGGGTTCTCCAGACAAAAATTGCTTCGGATCTACGACGTTAACGCGCATTTGAATTAATTAAAAATAATAACAATTTTGGGATATATAGTAAATATGTATATCTAAAACGTACATTCTTAGCTCTTTGCCTGTGGTCAGAAGCTCATTACCTGTCCAGTTCCCCTTTTTGTGAGTGTACGAAGTAGTGCAGTGCCGTACGCCCGCGTACTTTCAGCCCTGTCAAATTAATTAAAAGAAACTCGATTGAAAATTACAATCTCATTTGAACAAACTGCGTATCTTTATTATTATTAAATTTTTTCTTTATTTATTTTACATTGTTCAATCAAGATGTTTTCAGATATTTGCATAAAAAAAGCTGCGTTTCATAATTGCATAGCCAAGTGTCCACTGCTCCATCATTCTAAATTCATCAGGCGTTAAATGCTTAAAAATTGCCAGATCTCCCCATCAATCTTGCAAACTTGGCGTGCTTGTGACCACGTCGTCCGATCTTATGCACATGTCTATATCCGAATAAAATACGAACCCAAGTAAGCCACACAGTCGACCTGTATAATTATATTCTTATGTCAAATATATTAATAGTTCAAAACATCTTGAGGTATATATTAAGTCTTGGTTGTTATTTGGTTCTCGGGCAATTATAAAAATATACATATTATTCCGTTGACAAATGCATTACCAATCAGAGTAAACACGTGTTGCTAGTTGTATAAACGGTTTGATCTGGTTAAGTAAACAACGAGTACTTTTTGACAGTAAGCAATCCGTACAAAATATGCCCTCGCATTACAAAAGGGATCTTTTGTCCCGTGCAGTTCCGTGATGATACGTTCCGGTCATGATAGAACAAATAACAATCAACACGACAACACCGTTTTTGACACTCATTACAATCAGTACATGCTACCAACCACCACCCATACACCACACACTTATTAAACCGGGCATGTATGACGAGAACAGTTCGCAGGAACAGTATGCTTCACATTTCGAGGACTGCTCATAATTATCTGGGTGGGACAAATGTACAAAAGTTTTTATGTTGGACGCCAGTTTAAGAGGCGCAACCAGAAGTTTCTATATGAGCCTTGCGGAGAATTATTACACGTTGACAACGCGCCTGAACGAACGCTTTGGTAACAACAGTAAGCACCTTCATTTGATCTGATGGCGAGGTCCGAGATTGCTGTTATCGGCGTTGACACAACTTCCAACACATTTATAAAATTATGGGAATTCAGATGTAACAATTCACAAGCATACAAATTTAGGGTTTTGTGAATCACTTTGAACCAAGTTGTTCAGTTGAACGCATTGCGTCTGTACAGAAAACTAGCCATATTGTTTCTCTCCCTGATCACCTTACTAATTTATACTGATTCAGAAAGACACGATCGTTATAACCTCCTGTGTAAATATCACGCTACTTTTCTTTACTCTGGTGACCAATCTTGTCCAGCACAATATCAATACTCAAAGACGTCAGCCACCCAGACGTCTGCCACTGCAAACGTGAAATTCAAAAGGAAGAAATTAACAAAATCGTGGTATTATTGACCCTTCTAGCATTTGTATTATTGCGCGGTTAAATGCTGGCGCAATTTTCCTCCACTTGATGTATCGCTTCGTTGGGTTCTCCAGACAAAAATTGCTTCGGATCTACGACGTTAACGCGCATTTGAATTAATTAAAAATAATAACAATTTTGGGATATATAGTAAATATGTATATCTAAAACGTACATTCTTAGCTCTTTGCCTATGGTCAGAAGCTCTTTACCTGTCCAGTTACCCTTTTTGTGAGTGTACGAAGTAGTGCAGTGCCGTACTCCCGCGTACTTTCAGCCCTGTCAAATTAATTAAAAGAAACCCGATTGAAAATTACACAATCTCATTTGAACAAACTGCGTATCTTTATTATTATTAAATTTTTTCTTTATTATTATTTATTTTACATTGTTCAATCAAGATGTTTTCAGATATTTGCATAAAAAAAGCTGCGTTTCATAATTGCATAGCCAAGTGTCCACTGCTCCATCATTCTAATTCATCAGGCGTTAAATGCTTAAAAATTGCCAAATCTCCCCATCAATCTTGCAAACTTGGCGTGCTTGTGACCACGTCGTCCGATCTTATGCACATGTCTATATCCGAATAAAATACGAACCCAAGTAAGCCACACAGTCGACCTTTATAATTATATTCTTATGTCAAATATATTAATAGTTCAAAACATCTTGAGGTATATATTAAGTCTTGGTTGTTATTTGGTTCTCGGGCAATTATAAAAATATACATATTATTCCGTTGACAAATGCATTACCAATCAGAGTAAACACGTGTTGCTAGTTGTATAAACGGTTTGATCTGGTTAAGTAAACAACGAGTACTTTTTGACAGTAAGCAATCCGTACAAAATATGCCCTCGCATTACAAAAGGGATCTTTTGTCCCGTGCAGTTCCGTGATGATACGTTCCGGTCATGATAGAACAAATAACAATCAACACGACAACACCGTTTTTGACACTCATTACAATCAGTACATGCTACCAACCACCACCCATACACCACACACTTATTAAACCGGGCATGTATGACGAGAACAGTTCGCAGGAACAGTATGCTTCACATTTCGAGGACTGCTCATAATTATCTGGGTGGGACAAATGTACAAAAGATTTTATGTTGGACGCCAGTTTAAGAGGCGCAACCAGAAGTTTCTATATGAGCCTTGCGGAGAATTATTACACGTTGACAACGCGCCTGAACGAACGCTTTGGTAACAACAGTAAGCACCTTCATTTGATCTGATGGCGAGGTCCGAGATTGCTGTTATCGGCGTTGACACAACTTCCAACACATTTATAAAATTATGGGAATTCAGATGTAACAATTCACAAGCATACAAATTTAGGGTTTTGTGAATCACTTTGAACCAAGTTGTTCAGTTGAACGCATTGCGTCTGTACAGAAAACTAGCCATATTGTTTCTCTCCCTGATCACCTTACTAATTTATACTGATTCAGAAAGACACGATCGTTATAACCTCCTGTGTAAATATCACGCTACTTTTCTTTACTCTGGTGACCAATCTTGTCCAGCACAATATCAATACTCAAAGACGTCTGCCACTGCAAACGTGAAATTCAAAAGGAAGAAATTAACAAAATCGTGGTATTATTGACCCTTCTAGCATTTGTATTATTGCGCGGTTAAATGCTGGCGCAATTTTCCTCCACTTGATGTATCGCTTCGTTGGGTTCTCCAGACAAAAATTGCTTCGGATCTACGACGTTAACGCGCATTTGAATAATTAAAAATAATAACAATTTTGGGATATATAGTAAATATTGTATATCTAAAACGTACATTCTTAGCTCTTTGCCTGTGGTCAGAAGCTCTTTACCTGTCCAGTTACCCTTTTTGTGAGTGTACGAAGTAGTGCAGTGCCGTACGCCCGCGTACTTTCAGCCCTGTCAAATTAATTAAAAGAAACCCGATTGAAAATTACAATCTTCTCATTTGAACAAACTGCGTATCTTTATTATTATTAAATTTTTTCTTTATTATTATTTATTTTACATTGTTCAATCAAGATGTTTTCAGATATTTGCATAAAAAAAGCTGCGTTTCATAATTGCATAGCCAAGTGTCCACTGCTCCATCATTCTAATTCATCAGGCGTTAAATGCTTAAAAATTGCCAAATCTCCCCATCAATCTTGCAAACTTGGCGTGCTTGTGACCACGTCGTCCGATCTTATGCACATGTCTATATCCGAATAAAATACGAACCCAAGTAAGCCACACAGTCGACCTTTATAATTATATTCTTATGTCAAATATATTAATAGTTCAAAACATCTTGAGGTATATATTAAGTCTTGGTTGTTATTTGGTTCTCGGGCAATTATAAAAATATACATATTATTCCGTTGACAAATGCATTACCAATCAGAGTAAACACGTGTTGCTAGTTGTATAAACGGTTTGATCTGGTTAAGTAAACAACGAGTACTTTTTGACAGTAAGCAATCCGTACAAAATATGCCCTCGCATTACAAAAGGGATCTTTTGTCCCGTGCAGTTCCGTGATGATACGTTCCGGTCATGATAGAACAAATAACAATCAACACGACAACACCGTTTTTGACACTCATTACAATCAGTACATGCTACCAACCACCACCCATACACCACACACTTATTAAACCGGGCATGTATGACGAGAACAGTTCGCAGGAACAGTATGCTTCACATTTCGAGGACTGCTCATAATTATCTGGGTGGGACAAATGTACAAAAGATTTTATGTTGGACGCCAGTTTAAGAGGCGCAACCAGAAGTTTCTATATGAGCCTTGCGGAGAATTATTACACGTTGACAACGCGCCTGAACGAACGCTTTGGTAACAACAGTAAGCACCTTCATTTGATCTGATGGCGAGGTCCGAGATTGCTGTTATCGGCGTTGACACAACTTCCAACACATTTATAAAATTATGGGAATTCAGATGTAACAATTCACAAGCATACAAATTTAGGGTTTTGTGAATCGCTTTGAACCAAGTTGTTCAGTTGAACGCATTGCGTCTGTACAGAAAACTAGCCATATTGTTTCTCTCCCTGATCACCTTACTAATTTATACTGATTCAGAAAGACACGATCGTTATAACCTCCTGTGTAAATATCACGCTACTTTTCTTTACTCTGGTGACCAATCTTGTCCAGCACAATATCAATACTCAAAGACGTCAGCCACCCAGACGTCTGCCACTGCAAACGTGAAATTCAAAGTGAAGAAATTAACAAAATCGTGGTATTATTGACCCTTCTAGCATTTGTATTATTGCGCGGTTAAATGCTGGCGCAATTTTCCTCCACTTGATGTATCGCTTCGTTGGGCTCTCCAGACAAAAACTGCTTCGGATATACGACGTTAACGCGCATTTGAATTAATTAAAAATAATAACAATTTTGGGATATATAGTACATATGTATATCTATAACGTACATTCTTAGCTCTTTGCCTGTGGTCAGAAGCTCTTTCCCTGTCCAGTTACCCTTTTTGTGAGTGTACAAAGTAGTGCAGTGCCGTACGCCCGCGTACTTTCAGCCCTGTCAAATTAATTAAAAGAAACCCGATTGAAAATTACAATCTTCTCATTTGAACAAACTGCGTATCTTTATTATTAATAAATTTTTTCTTATTTATTTTACATTTTTCAAGATGTTTTCAGATATTTGCATAAAAAAAGCTGCGTTTCATAATTGCATAGCCAAGTGTCCACTGCTCCATCATTCTAATTCATCAGGCGTTAAATGCTTAAAAATTGCCAGATCTCCCCATCAATCTTGCAAACTTGGCGTGCTTGTGACCACGTCGTCCGATCTTATGCACATGTCTATATCCGAATAAAATACGAACCCAAGTAAGCCACGTCAAATATATTAATACACTGAGATAGTTCAAAACATCTTGAGGTATATATTAAGTCTTGGTTGTTATTTGGTTCTCGGGCAATTATAAAAATATACATATTATTCCGTTGACAAATGCATTACCAATCAGAGTAAACACGTGTTGCTAGTTGTATAAACGGTTTGATCTGGTTAAGTAAACAACGAGTACTTTTTGACAGTAAGCAATCCGTACAAAATATGCCCTCGCATTACAAAAGGGATCTTTTGTCCCGTGCACAGTTCCTTGATGATACGTTCCGGTCATGATAGAACAAATAACAATCAACACGACAACACCGTTTTTGACACTCATTACAATCAGTACATGCTACCAACCACCACCTATACACCACACACTTATTAAACCGGACATGTATGACGAGAACAGTTCGCAGGAACAGTATGCTTCACATTTCGAGGACTGCTCATAATTATCTGGGTGGGACAAATGTACAAAAGTTTTTATGTTGGCCGCCAGTTTAAGAGGCGCAACCAGAAGTTTCTATATGAGCCTTGCGGAGAACGAGCGCCGTAATTATTACACGTTGACAACGCGCCTGAACGAACGCTTTGGTAACAACAGTAAGCACCTTCATTTGATCTGATGGCGAGGTCCGAGATTGCTGTTATCGGCGTTGACACAACTTCCAACACATTTATAAAATTATGGGAATTCAGATGTAACAATTCACAAGCATACAAATTTAGGGTTTTGTGAATCACTTTGAACCAAGTTGTTCAGTTGAACGCATTGCGTCTGTACAGAAAACTAGCCATATTGTTTCTCTCCCTGATCACCTTACTAATTTATACTGATTCAGAAAGACACGATCGTTATAACCTCCTGTGTAAATATCACGCTACTTTTCTTTACTCTGGTGACCAATCTTGTCCAGCACAATATCAATACTCAAAGACGTCAGCCACCCAGACGTCTGCCACTGCAAACGTGAAATTCAAAAGGAAGAAATTAACAAAATCGTGGTATTATTGACCCTTCTAGCATTTGTATTATTGCGCGGTTAAATGCTGGCGCAATTTTCCTCCACTTGTGTATCGCTTCGTTGGGTTCTCCAGACAAAAATTGCTTCGGATCTACGACGTTAACGCGCATTTGAATTAATTAAAAATAATAACAATTTTGGGATATATAGTAAATATGTATATCAAAAACGTACATTCTTAGCTCTTTGCCTGTGGTCAGAAGCTCATTACCTGTCCAGTTCCCCTTTTTGTGAGTGTACGAAGTAGTGCAGTGCCGTACGCCCGCGTACTTTCAGCCCTGTCAAATTAATTAAAAGAAACTCGATTGAAAATTACAATCTCATTTGAACAAACTGCGTATCTTTATTATTATTAAATTTTTTCTTTATTTATTTTACATTGTTCAATCAAGATGTTTTCAGATATTTGCATAAAAAAAGCTGCGTTTCATAATTGCATAGCCAAGTGTCCACTGCTCCATCATTCTAAATTCATCAGGCGTTAAATGCTTAAAAATTGCCAGATCTCCCCATCAATCTTGCAAACTTGGCGTGCTTGTGACCACGTCGTCCGATCTTATGCATATGTCTATATCCGAATAAAATACGAACCCAAGTAAGCCACACAGTCGACCTGTATAATTATATTCTTATGTCAAATATATTAATAGTTCAAAACATCTTGAGGTATATATTAAGTCTTGGTTGTTATTTGGTTCTCGGGCAATTATAAAAATATACATATTATTCCGTTGACAAATGCATTACCAATCAGAGTAAACACGTGTTGCTAGTTGTATAAACGGTTTGATCTGGTTAAGTAAACAACGAGTACTTTTTGACAGTAAGCAATCCGTACAAAATATGCCCTCGCATTACAAAAGGGATCTTTTGTCCCGTGCAGTTCCGTGATGATACGTTCCGGTCATGATAGAACAAATAACAATCAACACGACAACACCGTTTTTGACACTCATTACAATCAGTACATGCTACCAACCACCACCCATACACCACACACTTATTAAACCGGGCATGTATGACGAGAACAGTTCGCAGGAACAGTATGCTTCACATTTCGAGGACTGCTCATAATTATCTGGGTGGGACAAATGTACAAAAGTTTTTATGTTGGACGCCAGTTTAAGAGGCGCAACCAGAAGTTTCTATATGAGCCTTGCGGAGAACGAGCGCCGTAATTATTACACGTTGACAACGCGCCTGAACGAACGCTTTGGTAACAACAGTAAGCACCTTCATTTGATCTGATGGCGAGGTCCGAGATTGCTGTTATCGGCGTTGACACAACTTCCAACACATTTATAAAATTATGGGAATTCAGATGTAACAATTCACAAGCATACAAATTTAGGGTTTTGTGAATCACTTTGAACCAAGTTGTTCAGTTGAACGCATTGCGTCTGTACAGAAAACTAGCCATATTGTTTCTCTCCCTGATCACCTTACTAATTTATACTGATTCAGAAAGACACGATCGTTATAACCTCCTGTGTAAATATCACGCTACTTTTCTTTACTCTGGTGACCAATCTTGTCCAGCACAATATCAATACTCAAAGACGTCAGCCCCCCAGACGTCTGCCACTGCAAACGTGAAATTCAAAAGGAAGAAATTAACAAAATCGTGGTATTATTGACCCTTCTAGCATTTGTATTATTGCGCGGTTAAATGCTAGCGCAATTTTCCTCCACTTGATGTATCGCTTCGTTGGGTTCTCCAGACAAAAATTGCTTCGGATCTACGACGTTAACGCGCATTTGAATTAATTAAAAATAATAACAATTTTGGGATATATAGTAAATATGTATATCTAAAACGTACATTCTTAGCTCTTTGCCTGTGGTCAGAAGCTCTTTACCTGTCCAGTTACCCTTTTTGTGAGTGTACGAAGTAGTGCAGTGCCGTACGCCCGCGTACTTTCAGCCCTGTCAAATTAATTAAAAGAAACCCGATTGAAAATTACAATCTTCTCATTTGAACAAACTGCGTATCTTTATTATTATTAAATTTTTTCTTTATTATTATTTATTTTACATTGTTCAATCAAGATGTTTTCAGATATTTGCATAAAAAAAGCTGCGTTTCATAATTGCATAGCCAAGTGTCCACTGCTCCATCATTCTAATTCATCAGGCGTTAAATGCTTAAAAATTGCCAGATCTCCCCATCAATCTTGCAAACTTGGCGTGCTTGTGACCACGTCGTCCGATCTTATGCACATGTCTATATCCGAATAAAATACGAACCCAAGTAAGCCACACAGTCGACCTGTATAATTATATTCTTATGTCAAATATATTAATAGTTCAAAACATCTTGAGGTATATATTAAGTCTTGGTTGTTATTTGGTTCTCGGGCAATTAAAAAAATATACATATTATTCCGTTATTATACCAATCAGAGTAAACACGTGTTGCTAGTTGTATAAACGGTTTGATCTGGTTAAGTAAACAACGAGTACTTTTTGACAGTAAGCAATCCGTACAAAATATGCCCTCGCATTACAAAAGGGATCTTTTGTCCCGTGCAGTTCCGTGATGATACGTTCCGGTCATGATAGAACAAATAACAATCAACACGACAACACCGTTTTTGACACTCATTACAATCAGTACATGCTACCAACCACCACCCATACACCACACACTTATTAAACCGGGCATGTATGACGAGAACAGTTCGCAGGAACAGTATGCTTCACATTTCGAGGACTGCTCATAATTATCTGGGTGGGACAAATGTACAAAAGTTTTTATGTTGGACGCCAGTTTAAGAGGCGCAACCAGAAGTTTCTATATGAGCCTTGCGGAGAACGAGCGCCGTAATTATTACACGTTGACAACGCGCCTGAACGAACGCTTTGGTAACAACAGTAAGCACCTTCATTTGATCTGATGGCGAGGTCCGAGATTGCTGTTATCGGCGTTGACACAACTTCCAACACATTTATAAAATTATGGGAATTCAGATGTAACAATTCACAAGCATACAAATTTAGGGTTTTGTGAATCACTTTGAACCAAGTTGTTCAGTTGAACGCATTGCGTCTGTACAGAAAACTAGCCATATTGTTTCTCTCCCTGATCACCTTACTAATTTATACTGATTCAGAAAGACACGATCGTTATAACCTCCTGTGTAAATATCACGCTACTTTTCTTTACTCTGGTGACCAATCTTGTCCAGCACAATATCAATACTCAAAGACGTCAGCCCCCCAGACGTCTGCCACTGCAAACGTGAAATTCAAAAGGAAGAAATTAACAAAATCGTGGTATTATTGACCCTTCTAGCATTTGTATTATTGCGCGGTTAAATGCTAGCGCAATTTTCCTCCACTTGATGTATCGCTTCGTTGGGTTCTCCAGACAAAAATTGCTTCGGATCTACGACGTTAACGCGCATTTGAATTAATTAAAAATAATAACAATTTTGGGATATATAGTAAATATGTATATCTAAAACGTACATTCTTAGCTCTTTGCCTGTGGTCAGAAGCTCTTTACCTGTCCAGTTACCCTTTTTGTGAGTGTACGAAGTAGTGCAGTGCCGTACGCCCGCGTACTTTCAGCCCTGTCAAATTAATTAAAAGAAACCCGATTGAAAATTACAATCTTCTCATTTGAACAAACTGCGTATCTTTATTATTATTAAATTTTTTCTTTATTATTATTTATTTTACATTGTTCAATCAAGATGTTTTCAGATATTTGCATAAAAAAAGCTGCGTTTCATAATTGCATAGCCAAGTGTCCACTGCTCCATCATTCTAATTCATCAGGCGTTAAATGCTTAAAAATTGCCAGATCTCCCCATCAATCTTGCAAACTTGGCGTGCTTGTGACCACGTCGTCCGATCTTATGCACATGTCTATATCCGAATAAAATACGAACCCAAGTAAGCCACACAGTCGACCTGTATAATTATATTCTTATGTCAAATATATTAATAGTTCAAAACATCTTGAGGTATATATTAAGTCTTGGTTGTTATTTGGTTCTCGGGCAATTAAAAAAATATACATATTATTCCGTTATTATACCAATCAGAGTAAACACGTGTTGCTAGTTGTATAAACGGTTTGATCTGGTTAAGTAAACAACGAGTACTTTTTGACAGTAAGCAATCCGTACAAAATATGCCCTCGCATTACAAAAGGGATCTTTTGTCCCGTGCAGTTCCGTGATGATACGTTCCGGTCATGATAGAACAAATAACAATCAACACGACAACACCGTTTTTGACACTCATTACAATCAGTACATGCTACCAACCACCACCCATACACCACACACTTATTAAACCGGGCATGTATGACGAGAACAGTTCGCAGGAACAGTATGCTTCACATTTCGAGGACTGCTCATAATTATCTGGGTGGGACAAATGTACAAAAGTTTTTATGTTGGACGCCAGTTTAAGAGGCGCAACCAGAAGTTTCTATATGAGCCTTGCGGAGAACGAGCGCCGTAATTATTACACGTTGACAACGCGCCTGAACGAACGCTTTGGTAACAACAGTAAGCACCTTCATTTGATCTGATGGCGAGGTCCGAGATTGCTGTTATCGGCGTTGACACAACTTCCAACACATTTATAAAATTATGGGAATTCAGATGTAACAATTCACAAGCATACAAATTTAGGGTTTTGTGAATCACTTTGAACCAAGTTGTTCAGTTGAACGCATTGCGTCTGTACAGAAAACTAGCCATATTGTTTCTCTCCCTGATCACCTTACTAATTTATACTGATTCAGAAAGACACGATCGTTATAACCTCCTGTGTAAATATCACGCTACTTTTCTTTACTCTGGTGACCAATCTTGTCCAGCACAATATCAATACTCAAAGACGTCAGCCCCCCAGACGTCTGCCACTGCAAACGTGAAATTCAAAAGGAAGAAATTAACAAAATCGTGGTATTATTGACCCTTCTAGCATTTGTATTATTGCGCGGTTAAATGCTGGCGCAATTTTCCTCCACTTGATGTATCGCTTCGTTGGGCTCTCCAGACAAAAACTGCTTCGGATATACGACGTTAACGCGCATTTGAATTAATTAAAAATAATAACAATTTTGGGATATATAGTACATATGTATATCTATAACGTACATTCTTAGCTCTTTGCCTGTGGTCAGAAGCTCTTTCCCTGTCCAGTTACCCTTTTTGTGAGTGTACGAAGTAGTGCAGTGCCGTACGCCCGCGTACTTTCAGCCCTGTCAAATTAATTAAAAGAAACCCGATTGAAAATTACAATCTTCTCATTTGAACAAACTGCGTATCTTTATTATTAATAAATTTTTTCTTATTTATTTTACATTTTTCAAGATGTTTTCAGATATTTGCATAAAAAAAGCTGCGTTTCATAATTGCATAGCCAAGTGTCCACTGCTCCATCATTCTAATTCATCAGGCGTTAAATGCTTAAAAATTGCCAGATCTCCCCATCAATCTTGCAAACTTGGCGTGCTTGTGACCACGTCGTCCGATCTTATGCACATGTCTATATCCGAATAAAATACGAACCCAAGTAAGCCACGTCAAATATATTAATACACTGAGATAGTTCAAAACATCTTGAGGTATATATTAAGTCTTGGTTGTTATTTGGTTCTCGGGCAATTATAAAAATATACATATTATTCCGTTGACAAATGCATTACCAATCAGAGTAAACACGTGTTGCTAGTTGTATAAACGGTTTGATCTGGTTAAGTAAACAACGAGTACTTTTTGACAGTAAGCAATCCGTACAAAATATGCCCTCGCATTACAAAAGGGATCTTTTGTCCCGTGCACAGTTCCTTGATGATACGTTCCGGTCATGATAGAACAAATAACAATCAACACGACAACACCGTTTTTGACACTCATTACAATCAGTACATGCTACCAACCACCACCTATACACCACACACTTATTAAACCGGACATGTATGACGAGAACAGTTCGCAGGAACAGTATGCTTCACATTTCGAGGACTGCTCATAATTATCTGGGTGGGACAAATGTACAAAAGTTTTTATGTTGGCCGCCAGTTTAAGAGGCGCAACCAGAAGTTTCTATATGAGCCTTGCGGAGAACGAGCGCCGTAATTATTACACATTGACAACGCGCCTGAACGAACGCTTTGGTAACAACAGTAAGCACCTTCATTTGATCTGATGGCGAGGTCCGAGATTGCTGTTATCGGCGTTGACACAACTTCCAACACATTTATAAAATTATGGGAATTCAGATGTAACAATTCACAAGCATACAAATTTAGGGTTTTGTGAATCACTTTGAACCAAGTTGTTCAGTTGAACGCATTGCGTCTGTACAGAAAACTAGCCATATTGTTTCTCTCCCTGATCACCTTACTAATTTATACTGATTCAGAAAGACACGATCGTTATAACCTCCTGTGTAAATATCACGCTACTTTTCTTTACTCTGGTGACCAATCTTGTCCAGCACAATATCAATACTCAAAGACGTCAGCCACCCAGACGTCTGCCACTGCAAACGTGAAATTCAAAAGGAAGAAATTAACAAAATCGTGGTATTATTGACCCTTCTAGCATTTGTATTATTGCGCGGTTAAATGCTGGCGCAATTTTCCTCCACTTGTGTATCGCTTCGTTGGGTTCTCCAGACAAAAATTGCTTCGGATCTACGACGTTAACGCGCATTTGAATTAATTAAAAATAATAACAATTTTGGGATATATAGTAAATATGTATATCTAAAACGTACATTCTTAGCTCTTTGCCTGTGGTCAGAAGCTCATTACCTGTCCAGTTCCCCTTTTTGTGAGTGTACGAAGTAGTGCAGTGCCGTACGCCCGCGTACTTTCAGCCCTGTCAAATTAATTAAAAGAAACTCGATTGAAAATTACAATCTCATTTGAACAAACTGCGTATCTTTATTATTATTAAATTTTTTCTTTATTTATTTTACATTGTTCAATCAAGATGTTTTCAGATATTTGCATAAAAAAAGCTGCGTTTCATAATTGCATAGCCAAGTGTCCACTGCTCCATCATTCTAAATTCATCAGGCGTTAAATGCTTAAAAATTGCCAGATCTCCCCATCAATCTTGCAAACTTGGCGTGCTTGTGACCACGTCGTCCGATCTTATGCACATGTCTATATCCGAATAAAATACGAACCCAAGTAAGCCACACAGTCGACCTGTATAATTATATTCTTATGTCAAATATATTAATAGTTCAAAACATCTTGAGGTATATATTAAGTCTTGGTTGTTATTTGGTTCTCGGGCAATTATAAAAATATACATATTATTCCGTTGACAAATGCATTACCAATCAGAGTAAACACGTGTTGCTAGTTGTATAAACGGTTTGATCTGGTTAAGTAAACAACGAGTACTTTTTGACAGTAAGCAATCCGTACAAAATATGCCCTCGCATTACAAAAGGGATCTTTTGTCCCGTGCAGTTCCGTGATGATACGTTCCGGTCATGATAGAACAAATAACAATCAACACGACAACACCGTTTTTGACACTCATTACAATCAGTACATGCTACCAACCACCACCCATACACCACACACTTATTAAACCGGGCATGTATGACGAGAACAGTTCGCAGGAACAGTATGCTTCACATTTCGAGGACTGCTCATAATTATCTGGGTGGGACAAATGTACAAAAGTTTTTATGTTGGACGCCAGTTTAAGAGGCGCAACCAGAAGTTTCTATATGAGCCTTGCGGAGAACGAGCGCCGTAATTATTACACGTTGACAACGCGCCTGAACGAACGCTTTGGTAACAACAGTAAGCACCTTCATTTGATCTGATGGCGAGGTCCGAGATTGCTGTTATCGGCGTTGACACAACTTCCAACACATTTATAAAATTATGGGAATTCAGATGTAACAATTCACAAGCATACAAATTTAGGGTTTTGTGAATCACTTTGAACCAAGTTGTTCAGTTGAACGCATTGCGTCTGTACAGAAAACTAGCCATATTGTTTCTCTCCCTGATCACCTTACTAATTTATACTGATTCAGAAAGACACGATCGTTATAACCTCCTGTGTAAATATCACGCTACTTTTCTTTACTCTGGTGACCAATCTTGTCCAGCACAATATCAATACTCAAAGACGTCAGCCCCCCAGACGTCTGCCACTGCAAACGTGAAATTCAAAAGGAAGAAATTAACAAAATCGTGGTATTATTGACCCTTCTAGCATTTGTATTATTGCGCGGTTAAATGCTAGCGCAATTTTCCTCCACTTGATGTATCGCTTCGTTGGGTTCTCCAGACAAAAATTGCTTCGGATCTACGACGTTAACGCGCATTTGAATTAATTAAAAATAATAACAATTTTGGGATATATAGTAAATATGTATATCTAAAACGTACATTCTTAGCTCTTTGCCTGTGGTCAGAAGCTCTTTACCTGTCCAGTTACCCTTTTTGTGAGTGTACGAAGTAGTGCAGTGCCGTACGCCCGCGTACTTTCAGCCCTGTCAAATTAATTAAAAGAAACCCGATTGAAAATTACAATCTTCTCATTTGAACAAACTGCGTATCTTTATTATTATTAAATTTTTTCTTTATTATTATTTATTTTACATTGTTCAATCAAGATGTTTTCAGATATTTGCATAAAAAAAGCTGCGTTTCATAATTGCATAGCCAAGTGTCCACTGCTCCATCATTCTAATTCATCAGGCGTTAAATGCTTAAAAATTGCCAGATCTCCCCATCAATCTTGCAAACTTGGCGTGCTTGTGACCACGTCGTCCGATCTTATGCACATGTCTATATCCGAATAAAATACGAACCCAAGTAAGCCACACAGTCGACCTGTATAATTATATTCTTATGTCAAATATATTAATAGTTCAAAACATCTTGAGGTATATATTAAGTCTTGGTTGTTATTTGGTTCTCGGGCAATTAAAAAAATATACATATTATTCCGTTATTATACCAATCAGAGTAAACACGTGTTGCTAGTTGTATAAACGGTTTGATCTGGTTAAGTAAACAACGAGTACTTTTTGACAGTAAGCAATCCGTACAAAATATGCCCTCGCATTACAAAAGGGATCTTTTGTCCCGTGCAGTTCCGTGATGATACGTTCCGGTCATGATAGAACAAATAACAATCAACACGACAACACCGTTTTTGACACTCATTACAATCAGTACATGCTACCAACCACCACCCATACACCACACACTTATTAAACCGGGCATGTATGACGAGAACAGTTCGCAGGAACAGTATGCTTCACATTTCGAGGACTGCTCATAATTATCTGGGTGGGACAAATGTACAAAAGTTTTTATGTTGGCCTAGTTTAAGAGGCGCAACCAGAAGTTTCTATATGAGCCTTGCGGAGAACGAACGCCGTAATTATTACACGTTGACAACGCGCCTGAACGAACGCTTTGGTAACAACAGTAAGCACCTTCATTTGATCTGATGGCGAGGTCCGAGATTGCTGTTATCGGCGTTGACACAACTTCCAACACATTTATAAAATTATGGGAATTCAGATGTAACAATTCACAAGCATACAAATTTAGGGTTTTGTGAATCGCTTTGAACCAAGTTGTTCAGTTGAACGCATTGCGTCTGTACAGAAAACTAGCCATATTGTTTCTCTCCCTGATCACCTTACTAATTTATACTGATTCAGAAAGACACGATCGTTATAACCTCCTGTGTAAATATCACGCTACTTTTCTTTACTCTGGTGACCAATCTTGTCCAGCACAATATCAATACTCAAAGACGTCAGCCACCCAGACGTCTGCCACTGCAAACGTGAAATTCAAAGGGAAGAAATTAACAAAATCGTGGTATTATTGACCCTTCTAGCATTTGTATTATTGCGCGGTTAAATGCTGGCGCAATTTTCCTCCACTTGATGTATCGCTTCGTTGGGCTCTCCAGACAAAAACTGCTTCGGATATACGACGTTAACGCGTATTTGAATTAATTAAAAATAATAACAATTTTGGGATATATAGTACATATGTATATCTATAACGTACATTCTTAGCTCTTTGCCTGTGGTCAGAAGCTCTTTCCCTGTCCAGTTACCCTTTTTGTGAGTGTACGAAGTAGTGCAGTGCCGTACGCCCGCGTACTTTCAGCCCTGTCAAATTAATTAAAAGAAACCCGATTGAAAATTACAATCTTCTCATTTGAACAAACTGCGTATCTTTATTATTAATAAATTTTTTCTTATTTATTTTACATTTTTCAAGATGTTTTCAGATATTTGCATAAAAAAAGCTGCGTTTCATAATTGCATAGCCAAGTGTCCACTGCTCCATCATTCTAATTCATCAGGCGTTAAATGCTTAAAAATTGCCAGATCTCCCCATCAATCTTGCAAACTTGGCGTGCTTGTGACCACGTCGTCCGATCTTATGCACATGTCTATATCCGAATAAAATACGAACCCAAGTAAGCCACGTCAAATATATTAATACACTGAGATAGTTCAAAACATCTTGAGGTATATATTAAGTCTTGGTTGTTATTTGGTTCTCGGGCAATTATAAAAATATACATATTATTCCGTTGACAAATGCATTACCAATCAGAGTAAACACGTGTTGCTAGTTGTATAAACGGTTTGATCTGGTTAAGTAAACAACGAGTACTTTTTGACAGTAAGCAATCCGTACAAAATATGCCCTCGCATTACAAAAGGGATCTTTTGTCCCGTGCACAGTTCCTTGATGATACGTTCCGGTCATGATAGAACAAATAACAATCAACACGACAACACCGTTTTTGACACTCATTACAATCAGTACATGCTACCAACCACCACCGATACACCACACACTTATTAAACCGGACATGTATGACGAGAACAGTTCGCAGGAACAGTATGCTTCACATTTCGAGGACTGCTCATAATTATCTGGGTGGGACAAATGTACAAAAGTTTTTATGTTGGCCGCCAGTTTAAGAGGCGCAACCAGAAGTTTCTATATGAGCCTTGCGGAGAACGAGCGCCGTAATTATTACACGTTGACAACGCGCCTGAACGAACGCTTTGGTAACAACAGTAAGCACCTTCATTTGATCTGATGGCGAGGTCCGAGATTGCTGTTATCGGCGTTGACACAACTTCCAACACATTTATAAAATTATGGGAATTCAGATGTAACAATTCACAAGCATACAAATTTAGGGTTTTGTGAATCACTTTGAACCAAGTTGTTCAGTTGAACGCATTGCGTCTGTACAGAAAACTAGCCATATTGTTTCTCTCCCTGATCACCTTACTAATTTATACTGATTCAGAAAGACACGATCGTTATAACCTCCTGTGTAAATATCACGCTACTTTTCTTTACTCTGGTGACCAATCTTGTCCAGCACAATATCAATACTCAAAGACGTCAGCCCCCCAGACGTCTGCCACTGCAAACGTGAAATTCAAAAGGAAGAAATTAACAAAATCGTGGTATTATTGACCCTTCTAGCATTTGTATTATTGCGCGGTTAAATGCTGGCGCAATTTTCCTCCACTTGATGTATCGCTTCGTTGGGCTCTCCAGACAAAAACTGCTTCGGATATACGACGTTAACGCGCATTTGAATTAATTAAAAATAATAACAATTTTGGGATATATAGTACATATGTATATCTATAACGTACATTCTTAGCTCTTTGCCTGTGGTCAGAAGCTCTTTCCCTGTCCAGTTACCCTTTTTGTGAGTGTACGAAGTAGTGCAGTGCCGTACGCCCGCGTACTTTCAGCCCTGTCAAATTAATTAAAAGAAACCCGATTGAAAATTACAATCTTCTCATTTGAACAAACTGCGTATCTTTATTATTAATAAATTTTTTCTTATTTATTTTACATTTTTCAAGATGTTTTCAGATATTTGCATAAAAAAAGCTGCGTTTCATAATTGCATAGCCAAGTGTCCACTGCTCCATCATTCTAATTCATCAGGCGTTAAATGCTTAAAAATTGCCAGATCTCCCCATCAATCTTGCAAACTTGGCGTGCTTGTGACCACGTCGTCCGATCTTATGCACATGTCTATATCCGAATAAAATACGAACCCAAGTAAGCCACGTCAAATATATTAATACACTGAGATAGTTCAAAACATCTTGAGGTATATATTAAGTCTTGGTTGTTATTTGGTTCTCGGGCAATTATAAAAATATACATATTATTCCGTTGACAAATGCATTACCAATCAGAGTAAACACGTGTTGCTAGTTGTATAAACGGTTTGATCTGGTTAAGTAAACAACGAGTACTTTTTGACAGTAAGCAATCCGTACAAAATATGCCCTCGCATTACAAAAGGGATCTTTTGTCCCGTGCAGTTCCGTGATGATACGTTCCGGTCATGATAGAACAAATAACAATCAACACGACAACACCGTTTTTGACACTCATTACAATCAGTACATGCTACCAACCACCACCCATACACCACACACTTATTAAACCGGGCATGTATGACGAGAACAGTTCGCAGGAACAGTATGCTTCACATTTCGAGGACTGCTCATAATTATCTGGGTGGGACAAATGTACAAAAGTTTTTATGTTGGACGCCAGTTTAAGAGGCGCAACCAGAAGTTTCTATATGAGCCTTGCGGAGAACGAGCGCCGTAATTATTACACGTTGACAACGCGCCTGAACGAACGCTTTGGTAACAACAGTAAGCACCTTCATTTGATCTGATGGCGAGGTCCGAGATTGCTGTTATCGGCGTTGACACAACTTCCAACACATTTATAAAATTATGGGAATTCAGATGTAACAATTCACAAGCATACAAATTTAGGGTTTTGTGAATCACTTTGAACCAAGTTGTTCAGTTGAACGCATTGCGTCTGTACAGAAAACTAGCCATATTGTTTCTCTCCCTGATCACCTTACTAATTTATACTGATTCAGAAAGACACGATCGTTATAACCTCCTGTGTAAATATCACGCTACTTTTCTTTACTCTGGTGACCAATCTTGTCCAGCACAATATCAATACTCAAAGACGTCAGCCCCCCAGACGTCTGCCACTGCAAACGTGAAATTCAAAAGGAAGAAATTAACAAAATCGTGGTATTATTGACCCTTCTAGCATTTGTATTATTGCGCGGTTAAATGCTAGCGCAATTTTCCTCCACTTGATGTATCGCTTCGTTGGGTTCTCCAGACAAAAATTGCTTCGGATCTACGACGTTAACGCGCATTTGAATTAATTAAAAATAATAACAATTTTGGGATATATAGTAAATATGTATATCTAAAACGTACATTCTTAGCTCTTTGCCTGTGGTCAGAAGCTCTTTACCTGTCCAGTTACCCTTTTTGTGAGTGTACGAAGTAGTGCAGTGCCGTACGCCCGCGTACTTTCAGCCCTGTCAAATTAATTAAAAGAAACCCGATTGAAAATTACAATCTTCTCATTTGAACAAACTGCGTATCTTTATTATTATTAAATTTTTTCTTTATTATTATTTATTTTACATTGTTCAATCAAGATGTTTTCAGATATTTGCATAAAAAAAGCTGCGTTTCATAATTGCATAGCCAAGTGTCCACTGCTCCATCATTCTAATTCATCAGGCGTTAAATGCTTAAAAATTGCCAGATCTCCCCATCAATCTTGCAAACTTGGCGTGCTTGTGACCACGTCGTCCGATCTTATGCACATGTCTATATCCGAATAAAATACGAACCCAAGTAAGCCACACAGTCGACCTGTATAATTATATTCTTATGTCAAATATATTAATACACAGAGATTGTTCAAAACATCTTGAGGTATATATTAAGTCTTGGTTGTTATTTGGTTCTCGGGCAATTATAAAAATATACCGTTGACCAATCAGAGTAAACACGTGTTGCTAGTTGTATAAACGGTTTGATCTGGTTAAGTAAACAACGAGTACTTTTTCACAGTAAGCAATCCGTACAAAATATGCCCTCGCATTACAAAAGGGATCTTTTGTCCCGTGCACAGTTCCGTGATGATACGTTCCGGTCATGATAGAACAAATAACAATCAACACGACAATACCTTTTTTGACACTCATTACAATCAGTACATGCTACCACCACCACCCATACACCACACACTTATTAAACCGGACATGTATGACGAGAACAGTTCGTACGAACAGTATGCTTCACATTTCGAGGACTGCTCATAACTATCTGGGTGGGACAAATGTACAAAAGTTTTTATGTTGGACGCCAGTTTAAGAGGCGCAACCAGAAGTTTCTATATGAGCCTTGCGCTGAACGAGCGCCGTAATTATTACACATTGACAACGCGCCTGAACGAACGCTTTGGTAACAACAGAAAGCACCAATGTATGTGGTTGAATAAATTAGAAAAAAGACGACGCGCAAAAGGCGAGAGCATTGCGTCTGCGTCACTTGCTGACGACTTGCGCTAAGCTTTGTCAAAACGCTTACTCTTATCTTGACCATCGCTTGCAGGAAAAACTTGCATTAAATCAGCTGTACAAACTCGTTTCAATTAATCACGAAATGATCACTATAGCTCGACCGTAAACGAAGTCGTTTCCTTGATTGAAATGTGCGAATCCATATTAGGAACTCCCGTATCTGCACCAAGGGAGGTTGACTCCGACAAGCAACAGACTGATATTGAAACAGTTATTAAGCGTATTGAAGCGCGACTGAATAAGATTGAAACCTCTTTTGTGCATACACCTAAGGTACACAGAGCAATTTTTATGTTATGGGCAACCACGTTCAGGGAAACTGTTAGGTACTGACAATGTTTTCATCACTTAGAACTGAACGTTCCTTTCACCGGTGCCCAATGTTCTTAAAACGGTTAACGGGGAACCAGTGCCTGTGACCGGAAGTGTTGATTTGATTGTTGAAATGTGCGGTGAGCGTTTTGACATCTCATTCGTTTTATGTGCCATTGAGGCATTTTAGGGCAAGACCTCTTGAAGCAGCATGTTGATAATATCAACTATAAGAGGTCGTATTTGGTGACTGGTGGTGAAGCCAAGCAAGTGTGTAGAGTGGAATGCATGCAAACCATATCGGTGCCTGCACATACAAGAATGTTGATACCGGTCAAAATCCCCATGAAAGAACATCTAGCTGAACTTGGCTTGGAAAGAGCCTTCATTTGATCTGATGGCGAGGTCCGAGATTGCTGTTATCGGCGTTGACACAACTTCCAACACAATTAATATGCATTTATAAAATTATGGGAATTCAGATGTAACAATTCACAAGCATACAAATTTAGGGTTTTGTGAAGCACTTTGAACCAAGTTGTTCAGTTGAACGCATTGCTTCTGTACAGAAAACTAGCGATATTGTTTCTCTCCCTGATCATCTTACTGATTTATATAAATAAAGTTCTACACACCTTTCTGATTCAGAAAAACACGATCTTTATATCCACCTGGGTAATTATCACGCTACTTTTCTTTGCTCTTGTCCAAGCACAGTATCAACACTCAAGACGCAGCCCCCATTCGTCAGCCACCCAGACGTCTGCCACTGGGAAAACGCGACATTCCTAAGGAAGAAATTAACATAATGCTGGATCGTGTTATTATTGAGCTTTCAGTGCATGGGCCAGTCCTGTTGTGTTGGTTACCAAGAAAGACGGTACCACCAGGTTCTGTATTGATTATCGTAGGCTAAATGACGTCACTGTGGCAACGTCAGACTGGACTAATACTTTTATTGCTGCAGATCAGTTTGATGACCCATCTTTGCAAACAATCATTGAGTATTTGCAAAATTCCATTAGCTGGTAAAAAATCGGCAGCTGAAATTCCCATTCCGAAATTGAGAATGTGGAACCGCGTTTTGTAAGATTCAAAAGTCTTTTATCGAACATGAGGCAAATAGTTGTGCCAGAATTGCAGCGAAATGATGTCCTGCGGTATTTTCCTGATATCCCTAGTGCAGGTCATCTTAGCGTAGACAAATTGCAAAATAAGGTACGCCAAACCTTCTACTGAACTGGTATGAAGGCAGATGTTGAAAAGTATTGTTCAACGCGTGTACTTCTCGAAAACCCTCGAAACCATCCAAAGCGCCTCTAGCTGAAACTTTTAACGGACCAAGCGAACGAATGGCTGTTGATATATATGGTCCACTTCCTTGAACCGAGTCCAAGATTCATTTATAGTGGTTATTCGTGACTGTTTCACTAAATGGACTAAAGCTATTGCCCTACCCAATCATAACCGTGGCTAAGGCTTTGTTGGTGACTATGTTTCACGATTTGGTGTGCCACTCTGATCTTGGAAACAACTTCACTTCAAATCTCTTCTCTAATATGTGTGATCTTTTGCAAATTCACCCCACTAAACCCACTGCTAAGGCCAATGAAATTGTGGGACGATCCAATCTTACACTTGGCAGCATGTTATCCATGTGCTGCAATAAGAATCAACGCAATTGGGACCAGTATTTACAGCAAGTCATGATGGCGTATCGCTCTTCCATACATGCGAGCACTGGCCAGACTCCAAATAAGATGACTCTTGGACGAGATGTAGTCAGGCATGCATTCGATTACATCCCCATTCCAATGAACATGTAGAACAGCACACCTACACGTTCTATGTCCAGTTCCAGTGAGTTTGAGAAAATTCATTCAATGGCTCGTAAAGTCCTTCACACAGTATCAGAGGCGCCATTACGATAATCGAGCTCTTAAGGGAGTGTTTGACATTTGGTGATGGTGTTTGGGTGCACGACTCAACAAAGCGTCCTGGAGTGTGCAACAAATTCTCAGGGTCACAAAGAGAATTGATGATCTCGTTTATCTTGTTAAAAGTTCACTTAAGGCTCATATTGTTCGGTACCGAGGTTCAAAAGTACCCACTTGGTTCCGCAAAGTACTTCCTGCTGTATAAAAGCAAACACATTAATACTTTAAGTTGAACATATACTTCGTGTTGTAGATGAAACACAACACTGTTTTAATAAACATTTAATAATGTTGTTATCAAGTTTAATTGTAATAGTTAACTGCAGAACAGTTGGGAAAGTTTTACTCATTGACTTAATATTTAATTTTATAAATAAACAAATGTACACTGCGCTGGTTGCTAATAGTGGCACTATATGTATTTTGGAAGCAAAACAGTTTGCGATAAAGTTTTAATTCAAGTAATTGTTGAAGTTGCGATTTTCAACCAATGAGTACGTATTAGGATTAAGTTTACAACTTAATGACAAGCACATAAGAAATTGTTCTTGTTCATTGCGTCTTAGAGAGACTCTTTACTTTATAGCAGTTGCGATAATAGTTCGACTGTGAGAACGGTTTATAGATTTGTGGTAGCGCGCTCAACCGAGTAGGCAGCGGCCTGATTCACCGTGATCCTTACTCAACTGTATTTGTCGATGAAAAACCGTTATTGCGAACTAGTCAAGTATAAAATCGTTTATCTGGATTGAGGAGTTCGCTTCTGAAAATGATGGATACTTGTCATGATGTAGCATTTCAAATTGTATTATTATAAATGCATATTTAAAGCTTCTTGTGAGTTTAGCTTTTTCTATTATTAAGAAGTAATATTTATGTGATTGTAAATTTATTGGAATTGCAGTTTTTATTATTGTTAGGACATGGGCCATTTTACTTCCATATATGCTGCAGGATACTGCACGATTCTGGTTGCAGCTAAATCTGCAGAATCTGATTGGCTGCGCTTCCCACTCCCGGCGCATGTGAGTTTGGTTGGTGGTCATCATACCGGACAGGTGGGGTTTCCTCCGGGTACTCCGGTTTTCCCCAACAGCACAAGAGCAATTATGTATAAACTGACGTACCCCACTGTCTGCTCCTCCACCAATGCATGCATTATCTTCTCGTCATTAAGTTGTGTATTACCATTGCTTACGCAATTTTCCTCCACTTGACGTTCCGCTTCGTTGTAATCCTCACACAAAAACTGCTGCGCATCAACGACGTTATCACGCATTTGAATTAATTAAAAATAATAACAGTTTTGTGATATATTGTAAATATATGTATCTATAAAGGACATTCTCAGCTCTTTGCCTGAAATCAGAAGCTCTTTACTTTTAGTCCAGTCCAGTTACCATCTTTGTGAGTGTCAGTACTGCAGTGCGTACAGCGAAAGAAACCAGATTGAATGACATTTAAAACAAACTGTGTATCTTTATTATTTTTAAAGTTTATCTTGATTATTAATTATTTTAGATTATTCAATAAAGATGTTTTCAGATATTTTCTTTAAAAAATCTGCGTTTCATAGTTGCATAGTGTCCATCGTTATAATTCCATCAGGCTTTAAATGATTTGCGAGATCTCCCCATCCATCTTGCAAACTTGGCGAGCTTGTGACTACGTCTTCCGATCATCGTACAATCTTATGCACATGTCTATAGCCGAATAAAATATAAACCTAAGTAAACCCCGTCGACCTGTATAATTATAAATTATATTCTTAAGTCAAATATATGAATATGCAGAGATAGTTCAAAATAAAAAAAAATCATGGTTGGATCTAAATCGATTCTAACAAGAAAGCTACTGACACGTCAACCTTTAACAGATGTGAAAAACTGCCTAGTTGCTATGCCTGTAAATGTCACCGGTCAGGATGCACACCATGCACACTTCACACAAGTGCCACACGTACGCTACTTGATGACGAAGCGGACAAAACAGCCCACGGAACGTCGTCAGTTACGCTTAACATGTCGAATACCTGTTTAGCTGGAAGTAAACACAAAGGCCATGAAGTAAAATTACACGTAAAATCCGCGATTCGACAGTGAACCTTTGATCGGTTTACTCTTTGCCTATTTCTAAGAAGTACGCTGATATTCACCCGTGACAATACTAATAGTCATAGACACTCCAGACGCTTTCTTTCCGCTTTATGTGCGTTCCGGAAAAGGTAAAGAGCCGTAAGCTTTCCGCCCGCGCCATTGATGGGTGATACGAGGACCAGTGGACAAAAAAGACCCGTTCTCTGTAATGGTTAATAAACAATTCAAACTTCAACAATTAAACGGAAATCGTTTAAAAAGATGTGGTTCTTGTCGACAACAATTCAAATCCTGCAGAAATTATGTCCACGAAACTTCCATGAAGGATTCAAGTAATAGTAAGGGTTACGGTTATGATTAGCAGGTTAATGATAAATGGTGAGGTTTAGGGTTCGAGTTAGGGTTATGGTTAGGGTTAGAGTTAGGTTAGGTTAAGTGTCAGCGTTGTCTTTAACCCTAACCCTAACATACTCCAAACCTTATCCACTTTGTGAATTATGTCGGATTTAATTTGTGGTATTTGTGGTATAGATATATTAAATGTTAAATATATCTAAAAATTGGACATGATTTCAGCATGATTTGAAGAGGTGTCTACAAGTCACGATATCGTATCAAAAGATTTCTGTTGAACATTGAAAGTTACCAAAGTGAACGGATCTTTTCTTTAAACCGGCCCCATGGAAGGCGTGCGGCTCTTTAGTTTTTACGAAACGCACGTCAAGCAGTCTGCAGTGTCCATGACTATCTGCATTGCATGGATTTGGGGATGTTGTAGGAAATATGTGCAAAACGGTGAATATCAGCGTAACTCGCACCTGACAGACACCCATGGGCACTACACTAACTAGACCATTACTGATTAGTCAGCTATAACTTTTGTATTTTAAGTCCAACTTTCTCCAAATTTTTCAAGAACACAATATAATATATTGGACTTGGAAGTATTTAATTTTCTTTATTGAGAAATTTCACTTTATAGTGAACATAACAAAATAATGTAATATCAATACAAAAATTAGCAAAATGCGACAACATAATAATATTAGAAATTATTTTTCTTTTATTTTGAAAAAATGTATGAAAACAACAGCATTGAAACTTATTACAAACGAAACTTAAAAAGTTCTGTACAAAAATTAAGTAATTTAGATAAATCTATAAAATAAAACCAACAAAGACATATCAAAAACAATCGGTCAATTATAATAATTATAAGAAATATACAAATCATATCTTTGACACATGCATTATTTATCAGAAAAAACACGTGTTCTATAACAGGTTTGATCTGGTTAAGGAAACAACGTGTACTTTTCACAGTTACCAATCACTGTACAAAAGAAAAATGAAATGTGGTGTTAGGGTTAGGAATAGTGTTGGCGTTGTCTCTAACCCCATTTCGTTAACTTTAACCGTAACATACTCAAAACCTAAAACTATGTCGGCTTGAATATGTGTAATAGTTAGATTAAATGTTAAACATATCTAATTGCAGTACCTTTGGTTTGGTAAATAGTGTTGTGTGCATTCAGTAAAGGGCGTTTTTTGTAATTTTGTTAAATGTGAGTTGTAATAAAGTCTAATATAAGCACGTGTACAGTATGTTACATGTTTTCATGTCATATACATTGTTGAGGAAGGTGTCTTGCTAAATTAGTAATATATTTATTAGAAAATAGATGTCGTATCAGTACTTAATATGATATTATAACAATTATTGTCAATATATATGTATGTTTTTCATTTGCATCGTGTTGTTGCATGAAATAAAAAAATAATAATTGCAGGAAGATTCTGTTTTAGAAGGATTCGATATTGTTACAAATATTTAATAGTATAACTTCAAAGACAACGTACGATAATGTGATTTTATATTTATAATGATAATTGATTCTGTCTAATATTGTTCGGTTGTGTAATATTTTCTCTTCATATTGTAATTATTGTTATTTTAGAAAATCGTCTTTGTCGTCATTATGTTCTGAGTTATGACGAACTATTTTATTCTACACGCACTAATTATAGTGCGCATGAATACTACCAACTTCGTTCCGAGTGCAAATTCACCGGAGGTCTTTTTTTTAACGTGTTAATTAAAAAACCCTAAAACTTAATTAATTATGTGCGCAAGTGATCTTAATAGGACTGTGCATTACGGCAACGACCGTGCTCATAAACCGGCGCCCGAATTGAGTGAAATAACAGAATTGCTCGAGCGCTTGGAACGTCGATTTTCCGAAATGGAAATTTCTACACGTGTTGCTGCAGCAGACGCCCGCACACCACCATATTTTAGTCGGCCATCTTTGTTTCCGCCAGACCAGGTTCAGCACTCGACTCCAAACCAGGCCAACTACTCACCTCCTCCTGTCCCATTTAGGGCTACAGCGCAGGATCCTGATCCGTCGACGATACAACAACAATTTTACTGCTTGAAAGCGACTTTGGGGAATGTAATTTTACCAGCATATATGAAAGTTCATGACAATCGCACAGGTCTAAAACGAGAAAATCAGCCCACATTTAATGTCATAGCTAAATGTTCTAGGTATACAAAAACCGCGTTTAAATATCTAGCTTCTGTTGGTAAGGAAGAGGGACCGGTCGATTTAGACCCTCTCTTTCCAATTTTGCTCGCAGAGATTAAATTATCTCCAAGATGAGTTTCCACTCTGATGGTGAAATGTCGTTTAGACACCAGTAAAGCGCCGCTGTATAGGTCCCTACAGCCAAATACTTCCGGTTTCTCTGCGGACTCCATCAACAACGTGCGTATTGCAAGCCGAGCATTCGAGTATCGCCAGATCCACCCACCTTCCACTCCTAGTACTCCGTCCTATCGCGGATTTGCGTAATGGACTCTTTCATGTACCATTACAGAATCCCAGGATTAATTAGGTTTTAAACTTGAATCAGTTGATTACAAATGGACTGTGCCTGCAAAATGTTGTTGCTCAGAAACTTGTATCGTTTGTTAAAAACTAGGCAAAGTTATATATTGAACGAACATAAAACATTCAACCGCAAGATTCCAAACATTTATTCGTCCTATTATGCAATTAAAAGTGACACAGTCGGAAACATTCTAGAACAGTCAATTTGTTCGCGGCAAAGCAAAATGTCCTCTAAGAAACTGTTATGAAAATAGGAAGGTGGAAAACTAAAGAAGTGTTTCTAGATCTCCGGATTACACTAGAAACTTGTTAGTCTGAAATATAAGGGCTGTTTTGTGACTATTGCGTTAGCAGTGTCACACTGCACAGTTTTTAAGTAGTTTGCGTTTACTTTTGTTTCTATCGCAACAAATATTGCGGATTAGTTGAATTCGTGTGAAGTGTATTCACAAGTGTTGGATTGAGTTTATGTTGTTTTTTTTTTTTAGTACTGGAGTGTAGCATCACTAACAGATAAAATACAAGTGAGTCTATAACGTTGATTTTATCTTAAATCTTAGTTATGACGAACTATTTTATTATACGCGCACAAATTATAGTGCGCATTATTACTACCATCTTCGTTCCGAGTTTTTGTACTCAAGCAAGAATATCTCAATACAAGTTTGTCAAAACATTCTTTGATCCACATCCGCGAAATGAGATTAATAAAAAGGAAATGGTCGGGTTTCTAATTATAAGACAGATTTTATAGAATACGTGCGATTTGCAGAGGCCATTTCAACAACTGTTATGGTGTGCGTGGACTTTTTTATGGGTACATCTTTGCAAACACGCTAAGCTTGGTTGTTTTCCTGTTCTACATGTTTTATACCGCATAAAGCTTCTATAAGTTGTAAATATTTAGGGTAAGTGTTAAAGGGTTAGCATTGGGGTTAGCCCTTTTTCACTAACCCTCGGGTTAACATACTCTCACCTAACACACTTTATGAGAATTTATTTTATTCCGAGTAACAGCTAAATTGTGTCAACAATGTTGATGGTGTTTTTTGAATATTAAGCAGTATATTTTATAAAGTTAAATAATCATTTTGCAAAAAGAGAATTGTCCTTTTATATTGAACTTTCTGCTAATATATATGATATTGTTGTGTGAAGATATTTGGATATCACAAAATAGTTTTAGTCCTTACAAAAGAATCAATAAAAAGGGTAGTAATTAAAACTTTAAGGCAATTATGAGTTATGGTTTACTTACTCATGCTATCCTAAATCATTCTGTGTACAATCAACAATCAACAAAATGCCCTTTTCAATCATTTTTGAATTGCACACATTAAGGGAAGTAATTCAATAACTTCACGAGTCAGGTTCGTGCATTACAACACATTATCTTACCAGATGTCAACATTTCAAATCCCTGCATGCATGACAATATTATACTCTGGAAAATTATTTGATTTTTGACTTGGTTTTTGAACGCCACATGCCATCTCATAATGCTTAATACTTCTGCCAAGTTAGTTGAAAAACGTTCATGCCGGACAAAATTATGCTGCAAACAGAATCCATGTACTTAATTCTGATACTTGACATTTGACCTTCAAGTGACCTAGTTTTTTTCGGGCGACACATCCTTTTATAATGGATATCACATCTGCCAAGTTATTTGAAAATCCTTCAATGCTGGACAGAGTTACTGCCTGGACAAGAATCTTAACATACATAGATATACTTGACCATAAAGTGTGACCTTGACCTTGGACCAAGGCACCTGTTTCTTGCAATGCGCCAGCGCCGCATAATGCTTATCACTTATACCGAGTTGTTTGAAAATCATTCCCTGCTAGACAACATTATGCGCCGGGCATGGTCTATTGCTTAAATTCTTATATTTGACCTTTGACCTTTAAGTGTGACCATGACATTATACAACAGGACCTGGTTCTTGCGCGCTACACACCGACGCACCATGCTTAGCACTTCAGCCAAGTTAGTTTTAAATCCTTCCTTTCCTTCATTATGCTTAACATTTCTGCCAAGTTATTTGAAAATCCTCCAATGCTGGTCATATAATCCGAACATACGTACATAAGTTCATACGTACATACCCACGGACAGGGTAAACTCTATATGACCCCCCCCCATCATTTATGGTGGGGGCATACAAAAACTTGGTGCTCAAAAATTAAATATTTTGAAGCCTGCTTAAAACAGTGAATGCTTACCTTATTGGGAATAAAGCAGTAATAAAAACATATGCATTACCAATTTTAATATAACCATATTCTGTTCTCTGAAACCCAATTAAACAAGTCATATTTGAACTAACACCAACGATGTTTAAAGTAAAAGTAAGCCATCAGAGAAGAATATAAACATGGAAACAAACTTAAAAAGTGTTGCACCAGTTTTAACCATTTAGTTGAATGTATAGTACACAATGTACACACACAAAGTTCTTGAAAGACATTCAAAAATGAATGACTGTACTATATATTAAATTGTATCCATGTTTTATGCATAACATTATGATGGATTGCAATATATACATGTTTTGGCCAGGACCTTTTCTTAACACATCCTTCGGCATTGTATATCGTTTATTTTGTGATTTTGTCCGTATCATATGCTGGAAAGAGAAAAACATTTTCCGGATGAAATGTATTAAAACATAAAATACGTTCGTTCAATTATAACAATGCAACTCGTCTTTTATTATGTATATTTGATTAAACACATATACTATTACTGTTTTACTCGTGTGGGTCAAATTACACACATAATCATTATTG